>OX422213.1:21678142-22969642 GCA_949130495.1 Sambucus nigra | reverse complement strand
TCCAAGGGGTTTTGATGGAAAAATTATACAGCTTGATCACAAAAATAACTCTAAAAAGGCTTCTTAAAAAATCTAATCTCGCATCTCTATTTATAGCGAAGGTTGTTGCAAAGAGATATAGATTAAAGATTTAAATAAGATTTGTTTAAAAAATAAAAACACGCATACTCGTTCAAATGAACTGTCACCTCAATTGAAACGCTGTACCTGATCTCCTTTGAACGGTTTTCAATGAAACTTCGAACAACATTCCATAGCGAATCCAAAATATGACATTCCAGATCTCGTTCAAACTTAGGAACCTCATTTTAACGGCCTTACGTAAGTCGTTCAAAAGACATGCCAGTCTCGTTCTGACAGGTTAATGAGTTTTTCAAAAATTCTTAATAAATCATTTTAAAAACATTTTGAAAACTTTTAAATGAAAACTCTTTTAAAATGTCCATTGGATATTTAAATCTTTACCAAACCACCTCATAACACTTCTTAGGTAAAGTTATGATGAAGATCTTCAATCTTGCGAATGTCACCAACGCTTCTTCTTTTCATGAAGGTGCAGTGGGGTGTAATGGGATAAGCCAAATATAAAAGTGAGAAATTATAAATTTTTCTCTTACAAATCTCCCCCTTTGGCTATTCCGGTACAAAACACAAATTGAAGACAAATTAACCACTAAGACTAATACAACTAATGCCCTCCTAAATTAAGAAACGAAAATATATAAATGTATAAGTATTCAACTAAATGTCTTCATCTTATGTGGTCCATGAAATCATCCTCAAGGCGGAATGACCTACACATATGAGATAAAAGAAATACCGTGACGTGTATGAGTTTAAAAAATATAAAATCCCCCTCAATTTGTTCTCCCTCATTTTGTCCGTAATATACAAAGGGTTAGAAACTAAACATGAAAGCACTAACATCACCCTAGTAAGCAATGATATCATCACAAAGATAACTAATAAGGCACATGCTATGAAACTCCAAAATGGCTTTCAACCAACTATGTTTGAAAATTTTCAAAATTTTCAAGTAAAAAGTATATGTTTAAAAGGTACATGTAAGTACAAAATCATCACACCATGGAATATCAATAAAATAATCTAATCATAAAAGTGGAATATAATTGTGTGAACATTTTCCATTGATAAATCAACATAGGCATTCGTAACAAAGGCACACTAAGTCAATGAGATACTTCTAAAGAAGGACTTAATTTCAACCTTAGGTTTAAAAAAGTTGAACATAAATGAAATATTCCATGAATTTAAATGCTTCTCAAATCAATAACTCCAAAATATTTAAAGATTTTGAAGAAAGTCTGATGTGAAAATCTATTGATGTTCTACTTTATAACACCCTCAAAATCTCACATCATTAAGAATTCACTCTTAAACTTTTTAAGATATCATAATGCTCATATACCGCGAAGAATCAATGATAAAAAAAATGTCCTTGGCACTTTTGTTTTTGTGTACTGTTAATCTTTTAGGCTCTTTTTACACATGGTGGCTTTTAACGCTAAGAGAATTGGCTCTTTCATAGCCCCTTTCCATTGCTTAACATATAACAATTTTTTTTAGAAATGAAATCCAGGCAATGGTGCTTACAAGTACAACTTATATCAAGTACATTTGTTTCATTATTAAACACTATTGAGATGAGAACACCGTATTCGACATATGATAATTAAGTAAAATGTTCACTAAGTCTATGCATAGTTGAAATAAAGGTGATAAAAGTCTAGAAGGAAGAAATTAATCATCAATGAATAACGAAATTCTAGTCACACATTATTAAGTGTGTTAAAGAAATGAAGCTATATCTCAAAACACCATGAAAAAGTCACATGAATAGATGGAATGTAGGGGTGATTCCAACATCTTAAGTGTACATCCATATATGGTGAAAAACAATATACAAAAATATTTTTGCCTTTTTCAAAAATTTTATCACAAATAAAATCTTTTTGGAATTTTTCAAACTTTTTCTTAAAAATCGAATATCTTTTTGGAAATTTCAAGATTTTTCAATTATAAAACATATATAAGCATAGAAATACAATCTAGCAATAGGGACAAATTATATGAATATGATAATCAGCCTACACTGGATAAAATACCCAAACTCAACCAATGGAACAAATACCCAAAGACTTCCTAAGATTCTCGAATATTAGTGCATCTAAAGGTTTTGTGAAAATATTGACTGATTCGGTGCTCACAAAGCTCAATGACATGACCTTATCTTTAATAAGATCACGAATGGAATGCTTATGTATCCTAATGTACTTTATGTGGGAATATTGGAATGAATTATGAAATATGTGGATTGCACTAGTATTATCACATGAAATAGTCATCGTGCCTTAGAAAATCCCATAATCTTCTAATATTTGCTTCATCCATAATAGTTGTGTGTAACAACTCCCATCGACTATATACTCCACCTTTGTCATAGACAAAGATATAAAGTTCTTCTTCTTGCTCAACCAAGAGATAAAACCACTCCCAATGTAAAATCACCCTCCAGAGGTGCTCCTATAACCATCAACATCCCTAGCCCAATCTACATCCGAATAGGCAAAAAATGATCATTGTTATGAAAGGAATTCCAAATACTGTAAGAAAGAGTTCCACTCACGTATTTAATGATACATTTAAGTGCAAGTAAGTGAGACTCTTTTGAGGACTCTTGTTAATATGCACAAGCTCCAATGCTAAAGGCAATATAGGTACGATGAGCGATAAAGTTGAGAAGACTACCTATCATGCTCTTATTAAGGGTTTGCTCTATGTTCTTGCCTAAAGTGTCTTTACTAAGCTTTGTCGATGTACTCATAGGGGTGCGTGAGTAATTAGTGGAGTCTGAACCAAACGTCTTCACTAGGTCCCTAAAATATTTGGATTGAGATATGAATATCCTTTTCTGAAGTAGATGCACTTAGAGACCTACGAATAACATAAGATCACAAATCATTTTCATATCAAACTCGCACTTCATCTTCTCCTCAAATGTGTGAGCATGTTGGGAACACGTGGATCCAAATACTTTGTCGTCCACATAGACTTAGGTAACCAATTTTGCACCACTCTCTCCCATCACAAACAATATCTTATCCACTTCTCCTCTCTTGAATCCATGAGATAGGAGATAAGAGATAAGAGATAAGAGACAAAAAAATAATCCTCTCGTACCAAGCATAGGTTTCTTGCTTCAAACCATAAAAGGACTTCTTAAGATAAAAAAAAACATCTCCCTAGTACTTTTGGTCTTCGAACCCCTTTAGTTGTTCCACGTACACTTTTTCCTATAGAATGCCATTAAGGAAGGCACTCTTGATATGTATTTAATATAATTTCAAGCATAAATGACATCGTATGATAAGTAGTAAGTGAATAGACTCAAGCCTAGAAATAAGAGCGAATGTCACATTAAAGTCTACACCTTCAATATTTATGTAGCCTTAAGCGACCAATATAGACTTATTGTGAACTATATACCATTCTTATCCATCTTATTCTTGTAATACACTTGGTACCAATCATATTAGTCTCGTTGGGTCAGGGGACTACCTCACAAACGTCTTTCTTAAAAAACTGAAGCATCTAATCTCGTATAGAGAATATCCAATGCTCGTCCTTGAGCCTTCTTTCATGTTCTTAGGCTCTACTAAGGAGATTTAGCAAAAGTAACCAACCATATTGTCAAGTTGAGTGCGATTCATGACACCTAGTATGGGATAACCAAGTATAGCGAAAGGGTTATGACTCTTTCGAACCCAAGAGAGTGGATCCTCTAAATCAAGAGCGAGTTCCATTGGGGTAGTACGAGGAAGGATAGGATCATCACTGAGGGGTGCATCATTTTCATACTTAGTTTTAGGGGCGTCTGTGGCTCATCGCCTCTAATCGTGATGTTTATTGACTCCATAGCCTTAGAGCTTGAAAGTTAAGCACCCTAAAAATCCTAATTAATGATGAATATCCTAAAATTATCTCCTCATCACTCTGTAAGTTCAACTTTCCTAAGTTCTCACTACCTCTCAAAATGTAGCATGGACTCCTAAAGACTCAGAAATAAGAAAGGTTGGGTTTATTCCCTATCCACAACTTATGGCATGTGTAACGTGTGTGGACAAAGATATACCCTATTCATCCTATGGCATGTGGTATTAATCGCCTCTGCCTTAAAATTTCAAGGCATGTTTCTCCCAAGAAGCATGGATCTATCCATCTCTTGAATCTTTCGGTTGTTCCTCTTAATAATCCCATTTTATTGAGGAGTACAATTAGCCAAAAACTCATGTTTGATGTCCATTTCATCACAATAGCTATCCACTCCCGCTTCTTTAAATTCAATGTCATTGTCATTATGCATTTGAGTAATAGCGACACCATGTTAATTTTATAGGACACGTCACTTGGTCTTTTAGAACTTAACCACATTGGACGTTTCTCTAAGAAACTAGACAATAGAGTGTCTTTAAAACTCATCGATCATCAAGAGAACGTATCTCTTACAACATATGCTCTCTGTATAAGTAGGACCCATAATATCCATATATATCAAATCCAACACACGAGAGGTGGTAATGGTATCCAACTTTTGATGGGGACTTCAAATTTGTCTTCCCTATTAGCAATGACCACAAATCGAGGAAGTTGGTTTCCCAAGTGATCATATGCCACAAACTAGGTCTTTATTTACTAATTCTCAAGATCTCTAAAGTTCACATGACCTAGTCATTTATGCCAAAGATCTATAGCGGAGACGATGGCATTGTTGCACATAAAGGAGGACTTTGGAATGATCCCATAGAAATTATCATTGGTCCTCACTCCTTGTAGTACTAGTTCACCAGATTGATCATAAATATTGAACTCAGATCGATCAAACTTTACCATAATATTTGTGTCACAAAGTTGGCTTATTCCAATCAAGTTCTCTTTCGAACCTTCGACGTATAACACATTATCTAGCTTAGGAAATTTGGGTATCTCAACACAACCACATCCTAAAATTCTCGACTACTCACATCTCCAAAAGTGTCTTTTCCTTCCTTGCGATCCATATGGTTGGTAAAATACGACTTGTTAATGATCATGTGCCTATATAATCCACTATTAAAATACCACTGGGAAGTATCTTAAACCTTGAGAGGAATGTGAACAAGAAGTACCTTCTCATCTTGCTTAGGTACCTAAGTGTAGGTAACCTTTTGTTTTCCCTTATCATTGTTGGATCTATTCGTAGCATTGGAAGTATTCCCAGGAGGCATGGACATCCTTTGAAATTCTTCCATTAAGCTTTAAGAAGTGGCGACATGGAACTCAACTTGCTTTCTAAGACTAGCAAAGTTCCTATAGCGTTGTGTGGGAGTCTTTGTACATATAGTTCTTCCTAACTTGCAGAAAAATTATCTATGGTGACCTCTCCTTTTGCAATATGTTCAAACATAAACTTGTTTGGATCTACTTTGGTTCACTCATTTAAGTTGAAATTTCTTTTGTGGTTTAGGTTGAGGCCCATAAGGATTTACCACAAATTTAGGAATCTATAAGTGCGACATGAGAAGAGGATGCACCGTCATGACCTATTCCTTACCTCTCCCTAAAACCTAAATCGTGATTGAGGAACATATTCCTACCTTCTTCGATGTATCCTCTATAGTAAACTTAACCTCTCAGGCATGTTTGAGATCTTCTCGAGTTGGGATACAAGGGCTTTAAGTTTCTCATGAGACTCTAACTGTAAGAGCCAGTTTTATAATTGCTTAGGCTTATTTTTTTTTACTTTTGGTGTATTAGGTTACAAACCAACATCTCAGATTGAGAATTTCATCTCAAACTGAGCATTATGTCTCTAAGAACATTCGAAGAGACACCAACACGTTATGGAGATATAAACTTATAGTTTCATGGATTTATATGAATCGTATACTGGGATGTTTTATTTTAAATCAAGGATTTTTATAAAAGTATTTTAAAAATGAAAAAGTTTTTTAGTCCCGTTTTGAATCAACTTCAAATGAGAGATTTTCAGTCTTGATAGGATATTCTAATTAGAATCTAATTAGACGCTCGTTAGAAGGCTCTTCAATGGAGATGTGTTCTTATTTGAACCAAATTAAAATGAACTTTTAGCAAGATGCATTCTCATTTGAACCAACTTCAAACGAACTTCTAACAAGATTTCCCTATCTTACAGAGCATTCTCATTATAAGCTCGACTGAAGTTTCTTCAAACGAAAATGAGGTTTCGTTACAACGAGACGAATGTTACTAGAATGAAAATGAAGTTTGATTTGAACAAGATTTGATTTCGTTAGAATGACCCTGTCACCTCAAAATTCATGTTTTTTTCTATAAAAACCTATATTGCTCATAATTTCATAAGATCTTTGGCAAAAACGAATTTTCCATACCTATTCCACAGTTTTCCACTTTTGGTTTTTCAAAACCACTTTTATTTTCACAAATCTTTCATCCCCATATGTGATCAATGAAATTTATGAAACCTTAATTTCAAATACCTTTCCATAAAAGCTTATGGATTTCATTCTCTTTGACTAACTTGTGAACCGAAGAAGAAAAAGGTTGGTCGGTGGATATTAAAGGTAGACAGCTACCTATGGATGGCTCTGGACTGAGTCGTATTCTATTGGAGGTTTTGAATACACTGCGCATCCCACTTAGATTGTCCAAGTAATTATAAGTCAGTTGTCTATCAAAATGTACAGTAGTGCTGAATAAAAGGTCTTTCCCTTTTTAGAAAATTTTCCTCATCTACCTCTGTTGATTACATGCGTAGTTTATTAATTGTGATTGGAACACATCCTGTATGCAAAGATAATTTAATCAAAGATTAACATTTGGTAAAAATTGGATTTGTGTGTGGTATTTAATTATTCAAGTCAATTAATTAGCTCAATTTCACTCTCACCAATGATTGAAGATCTCTCGTAAGACTAGCCATTTTGTTTGTCAAGTCACCATTTTCCCTTTCCACTAAAATGAATCTTTCTCCCAAAGAAACTCTAACCTAGTAATTTCTCTCTTTCGACTCTCTTTAACCTTGTAGAACACTCGTGAGCTTTGTGACCCTTACCCTCGCACTCATAGAATCTCTCCTTATCTTTCTTAGGATACTCTCCCCTCGCTTTTTCAAAATTTTTCTTGCCGATTTAAATTTTTAATCTTTTTCAAAATTTTTGTTTTCTTTGGAAGTATTTTTTTTTAGTTTGAGATATCTTTTGCACAAAGGCAAGATCATATAGATCAAAATCATAATCGGAGTCAGATGAAACCTCCTCTTTATTTTTACATTGAACTATCAAAGAAATCCCTTTTTCCTTTGGCTTTATAGTTTTAGGGAACATATCAATTTTGTAAGTTTAAAGGTCTCCTACGAGTTCTTCTAACCCAAGTTATCTAAGATTCCCAACGAATGAGGGACAATGACTTTAGGAATAAATCGGGATGATAAATATCTTAAATCTTTTTCACAATGCGTGTCTCTGGAATTCTCTCACCAAAATTAAAACTGGAATTGACTACATTAGATAATCTAGCATAAAATTCAGCAAAAGTCTTAGATTTTAGCATAGTAATATATTCAAACTGTGTAGTGAGATTTTGTAGCTCAGAAGCTTTCACTGCATTAGTTCCCTCATGAGTGAGTTGGAGGGTGTCCCATGCTTCCATAGACATGGCGCACCTCATGATGCGGCAAAACTCGTCAAGGGTGACATCTCCAAAAATAGCACTTAAGCCGCGGGAGTTAGAATTAATCCATTAAAATCATCCTCTGTGCAATCAGTGATAGTTTTAAGACTTTCGACATTGTCGTTAGTCACAGTGGGTAGTGTCCACTCTCTTTCAAAAATAAGCCAGACTATCTCGTCAATTGACCTCAGTGCCAACCTTATTCAAGTATTTCAATAAGCATAATTTGACCCATAAAAAATAGGTAGCCTATTATACAAATTATCCAGATAATCCCAAAATTTAAAGATCACACAATAAATTAGTGTGGCCTACTCTGATACCGAGGGAATATACGGATTTACTTGTATCTTGGGCCAGACATACAAATTCACTTTTTACCAAATATTGTCTTGATTTAATTTAAAGTTAACATGTAATATTAATTGGAGATAAATTCCAAACCAAAACAGAAAGAACAATAAATAAAGGAAAATCCGTTTTAGCAAAACCTTTAAATCAATACTATTAAAGAATTTGATAGAGACATAATGGCTTACAAACTACTTAGAGATCCACTAAGTAAAATGTAAAAGGGTCTTTAAATCTTCAATAAAAAAAAGTTGCAGTCTAGTACTGCCCACAACCAGCAGTTCTTGCCTCAGTATCCACGAATCTGCCTTAAGAATTTGAAATTACTTTCTTCTTTAGTAGTGAGTTTCGACTCCATAAATTAGCAGTAGAGAAAATCTCTACAAGGATTTCAAACTTTTATTATGTTCTTCTTGATTTGTAAAAGTGATCCTTGAAGATCTAAAAGGTTTGGATGGAAAAATTATAGAGTTTGATCACAAAAAGAACTCTAAAAATGATTCCTAAAAACTCTAATCCCGCATCTCTTTTTATAGGGAAAATTATTGTAAAAAGATAGGGATTAAAGATTTAGATAAGATTTGTTTAAAAATAAAAACACGCGTGCTCGTTCGAACAAATTTCCACCTCATTCGAACGATGTACCTGATCTCATTTGAACGATTTCCAATAAAACTTCGAATGACATTCTAGAGAGAACCCAAAAAGAGACATTGTAGATCTCATTTGATATGGAAACCTAATTCTAACAATCCTATGAAACTTGTTTGAATGACATTTCAATCTCGTTATAATGAGTTAGTGAGTTTTTCAAAAATTCTTTGAAAATCATTTTGAAAACTTTTAAATGCAAACTCTTTTAAAATGCTCCCTGGATATTTAAAGTTTTATCAAACTACGTCATAACACTTCTCGGGTGACATTATGACAATGATATTCAATCTTGCAAATGTCACCAACATTTATTCTCTTCATAAAGGTGCGGTTATGTGTAACGGGATAAGCCAAATAAAAAAACGAGTAATTATAAATTTTGCTCTTATCGTCACCATGTAAATTCTCATAAAATCTTAATTTGAGTTTAACATCAACAAATATCCTCAAGATTACATATGTAAGGTCACAAATATGGTGCATACATGATATAATCCATTATGTTTCCTAGATGCAAACCCAAGAACAACTAACCCATCAAAACTATCAGAAACTATTATACCATAGAAAATCAACCAATTAATCCATGGTGAGTTCAACAATCTCAACCTAATTTAACTTAGCAAGAAAGAAAAATAATGCATGGAATGAAATAAAGCAATAAATAAAGCAGTAGATAGATGAAATAAACTAATTAACAAAGCATTAAAACTAAGTTAGAAAGCTTGAATTAAAGAAAAAAGATAATGAATAGCAACTTACAAACCAAACCCTATGAGAGAAACTCTCAAAACTAAACCTAAAATATCTCAAATCTAATGTATCCAATGTATAAAACTCAATTTACTAAACATAGTAAGTCGATAAAAGAAAAGAAAAGAATTTGTAAAGGAACAAATATTTGAAAACTGGGAGGGTCAATCTATCGAACTTATAAATTCCAGCACACTATCTTTATCTCATCACAAAATAAAAGGGTGGTGATCGATCGATCGATCCAAGGAGTAGATCAATAAATTTATGGAAAAAATGACTTTTGCGTACAGGTCTTAACAAAATCAAAGGAGGTCGATCGATCGATCAATTGATGCACTGTTTTCTCGGGCTCGGTTTGCTTCAAAAAGGGGAAATGTTGCACTTCAAGAAAATGATGATAAGTTCATCATTCAGATTCGGAAAGAAACACAGTTAGAGGCCACGCTAACCTAACTCAATGAACTATGCTCCCATGTAGTTCCGCCCACTGAGACATGAAGTGTGAAATTATAGAACTTCCCTTAAATATTCACCTTAGATGAAACTTTCCCAAAACGCAACCAATTGCTCCGCTAAGCATTCCCGTACCTACAAAAGCTCAAATAAACAAAAAATACACAAATTGAAAACAAATGTTATTCATTATAAGAGATTAAATAGGTTGTAATGAACACCATAATTAATCATACACAAGAATAAAGGGCACTAATATACAATATTTTTTACTAATCACTTTACAAATCACATAGCATGAACTAGTCGATGTCCAAAAATAGTACAAAATTTTGTACTACGTTATTTAAAGTCCACGATGCCTAATGATAGGGCCTTTTAATTGGTTTCCCAACTTCTATGCTTCAAAGAATTCTTTCTCCAATATAGGTCTTGATTCCCACTGTCATTGTCAGTGGTGGGGATCCTAAAGGCAATTGGGATAGCCCCTTCTGAATTGGTGGCTAACCCATGGAGACCCATAATGGACATATTATTTTCTTTTATAGATTCAAGTAGATACAAGCATGATGTTACCCATGTCTAGTTCTTCAAGTTGTACAGGGTTTAGGAGCGGTCTGAAGTACTTAGCCCTTAAGGCCAACATGGTGGCCTTTGCAAAAGACATGCATAACACCCTTAAAAACTTGATGGTAAAATTATTCTTTGTTGAGGGAGATTGGACCACTGTAGACCCAACTGACCCCACCAATTACCCTACTATCAGGTTTACTCCTCCGATTGTGGGTGAGTTAAAATTTACCTTTGCTTTAGTATTTTGGTTGACCTTTGTTCTGGGTTTTAACACTTTTTACATCTTTTGGGATGGCTGTCGACCACTCTAAGGGGGGATTAAACATAATTGTTGATGCCTAAAAGTTGGCATATACTCCCTTTGAGATAATTTTCATTGCCAAGTGTCTTTTTAACTATGGGCTAGGCCCTAAGCCTAAGACTCTGACATCAAGAGGAATCCCTGAGGTCCCCAAGATTATCGTTGGTGATACGATTAGGTCTGAGGCCTTCGTTTTTGTGCCCTACAAAAGGAAGGTTGCTACTGAGGTCTCAACTGAGGTTCCTGAAGCCTCCGAGGGTGAAAATGACTTACCTAAGGGTAAGGCTAACCCTCTAAGGACTTAAGGGGTTCCTACCTAGGCTAATGAGCCTACTTGAGTTCGACTGTTCTCCCTATAATTAACTTTTACTTTTCTTTATTTTGCCATTACCTTCATTTCTAGTTCCCTAATAGGTAAATCTGATTCATTGTTGATCCATTATATGAATAGGAAAAAGGATGATAGCCAAGTAGCTTGGAAAAGAGGATCATGTTGAGGTTATAGTCAGCAAGAAAGGAAGGTCCAAGACCACCAAACACCTAAAGTTCAACACCTCAATGAACATTCCAATTCTTGAGATTAAAATGGCAGAGGAGTCAATCCTGGGTCTGGTTTTACTTAGGTCTTAGTACTAGAGTCTATAAAAAAACCATCCCTTGTTACGATAAAATTTAAGGGAAGGTGAGACATCTGGGGAAACCCCAAGTGATCTTTATATTCTAAGGGACTTATAACCCTTTGTATTATAAAAGGAATCCATGGAGAAGGTGGTTCTCCCTCGGTAGGAGCGGGGGTTTAAAGAAGGTAGTTGATGTTCCTCATAAGTCAGAGGTTCGAAAAGTTATTGAGAGGAAAAACTTGTTGCCTTTTGCGATGAAGAGATATTTAAGGACCCCATCGGCTGAGGATATGAACTTTTATGCTTCAGTTGTGGACTCCTTTCGCTCACTATCCAAAACAAACAAATCCTATATAGTGGCCACCCTGAGGGGAAGAGTAACCCCTACCAATATAGAGGAGTTGGTTGACTTAATGGTCAAGGTGTCCTCATATTTCTCTAAATTTTTTAGCATCTTTTTTATTTTTTCTTCCTTCTTCTCATATTCCTCTTCTTTGTAGGCTTAGCATCTGATAGACGCCCTTCTGGTGAACGTACTTGATGACATCTGAGTGTAAAAAAAGGCTTTGGATATGGCAAGCAGTTTAGACATCACTTGGATGCATCTGGACCGAATGATCAACGACCGGAGGCTACAGGTGGAGGCTCTCAAGAAAGAGAGATATTTATTGAAGGGACGTGTCATTTACTTGGAGGAGGGTGAGGACCTCTTCAGTAAAAAACTCTTACAAACAGTACATCTTTATTGGTTGCTGCACGAGATTCTTTGGCCAAGGTTGAGGTGCTACATGACCTTGGTCAGATTGACATTAAGGTGAGCTCTAGATATTTTAAGAGAAACTTAAGATGATGGAGAGGTGGAGCTTTTAAAGAAATCAATTAAATAAATAATTGTTGTGAAGGATCAGTTGACCTCCAAAGTTTAGGAAGTGCAGTGGAATTATGTCGAGGCCCTAGTGAAGCATAAAGAGCTTTACAGGAAGATCTGCACTATATAGTGCATCACCAATTGGGTGTCTATCTTGAGTCTGAGGCCTTCAATAAATTTAATTTTTATAATTTCAATTCTTATTTTGAATCTTGAAAAGTTAAGGTCCATGCACTTTTTCCTTTTGTGGAAGTCTCTAGATGGTTTGCCCAAGTCCCTTAGATAGTTAAAAAGAGATCAAGTGATTAAAGTAGCATTGATGATGAAACTGATGAAGACTTTATTCCCAAAGATCATGAGGAACATTTGCATTGATGAAGACTTTGTTCCTGAGGATCATGATGAAACTGATGAAGACTTTGTTCCCAAGAGATCAAGTGATTAAAGTAGCATTAATGATTAAATAAAGGAAGAAGCCTATACCTCTCTGCCCTCATCAAGCCCCTCTAAAAATAAAGCTACTATAGATCCCACAACCCTCAAGCTTTGAAAGGATTTTTGTTTAATTTTTATTTATGTGAAGTGCTTGTCGGTTGTGGGTCGTTCTTCTCCCAATTTTAATGCAAGATTAGTTTTGGAACCATAAAACTTTGCTCAGGAACAATTGCATTTTCTGAGGTCTTCCACCAGGTAGTATACCCCCTAGTCCCCCAAGATACCTTAGTAAAGAAAAATAACTTAAGTTATAATTTTTTTAAGTATATCTGAGGGGCCAAGACCAGAACCCACAAACTTATGGAGCAATGAGTTAAGACTGAGGTTCTGTAATGGGTCATTAGACCTTAAAACCATAGAACATTTGATAGTTATACTTTATCAGGACTGAAGTCCCAAAATATTTGTATAAACACTTAGCCCCCAAATATTTATTGGAGTAAAAGTCAAAGAGAATCTTATAAGGGTAAAAAGATCTTAGATTTTGGAAATTTAGTTAATGTTAAGCGCCTAACTATGTCATAAGACCTATAGACTTAAGAAATTTGAAATATAAATCCTTCTTAGAGTCACAAGATCTCCGAATTTAGAGAATTTAAAATCCAAAGTCCTTATAAGGGTCATATGAGCTCCAGACTTAGACAATTTGAGATATGAATTCCTTATAAGGGTCCTAAGACTTCCGAACATAGAAATTTTGAAATTTAAAGTCGTTATAAGGGTCCTATGACCTTAGGACTTGGAAATTTTGAAATTTGAAGTCCTTATAAGGTTCCTAAGACCTTCAAATTTATAATTTTAAAGGTCATACTGGGTTGAAAGGCCTTTGGGCCTTAGCCCCTTGATTTTTTTGGAAAAAAATGAAAATTTTGTTCTAAGTCATTTATATTTATCAAAAGGTTTTGAAAAATGAGGTTAAAAAAATTGGCTAATACTTTTGCATGTTTGTATAACTTCACCCTTTTGAAAACATTTTTTAAAGTGAATAGTCATACTGGGCTGAAAAACCTCTGGACCTTAGCCTCTCAATTTTTTTTTGGAAAAAATGAAAATTTTGTTCTAAGTCATTTATAATTATCAAAAGATTTTGAAAAATTAGGTTAAAAAATTTTTGGCTAAGGTTTTTGCATGTTTGTAAAACTTCACCATTTTGAAAACATATTTTAAGTGGATAAAAGGTCTCGAGACTGACTTTTGTAAGTCCTTAGACCTTACTCACTTTGAATGGGTCAAAAGTGAAGCATTTTATGATCCTTTCAATCCTTTTGGGTACTTAGACCTTCTATTATTGGCATGAGGATGCGTGGACCTCAGCCAAGTGTGGAGCAGTGCCATGAGATGACTCTTGTAGGTGCCCTTTTTATGTGTGCTTTAGGTGAAAAATATTTAAAAAAAAAAACCTTTTTCCAATTTTAATATGCACCAATTTTTTGAACCAACTTTACTTAACCCAATTTTCTCTTGTTAGTCCTAAACATGCATCTAGTGTGATTAAAAAAATAAATCAAGTCCACAAAACGATGATGTACGAGGAAACCACTAAGGGAAAAAACCTCGGACGGCTTAAGCCAGACAATCACTATGATACGGTATTACAAAATATAGATAGTAGACCTCAATGAATTGATCACCCATAAGTCTTGACTCTCTTCTATGCTTCAATCGCTCCTCCACAATGTAATACAGGAGTTTACCTACGCAAGGTCCACAACACACGAGTCCACATGTGCCTCGGTATCCATCGATATAACTACGACAACCACCTATAATTTAGAAATCGGAGTCT
This sequence comes from Sambucus nigra, assembly GCA_949130495.1. Lineage (NCBI taxonomy): Eukaryota > Viridiplantae > Streptophyta > Magnoliopsida > Dipsacales > Adoxaceae > Sambucus > Sambucus nigra. The sequence goes on along the minus strand of OX422213.1, from coordinate 22,955,054 downwards.
ACTTCTTCTTCACCACAATCAGTAAGTACGGAGTCCATCGCACAAAAACAGGTTCTTCAATTTAGGAAGAGTGAAACCGTGGTGCAAACAAAATATCTCTAAACACAATGGTTATGAAAGCTAGGATCTTGTAAACACAAAGGATGTTTTTGACTTTCAAAACCTTCGTAAACAAGTTCAGAAAAACGTATGGGTTCTGTTCTGTATTTTATCTTTTGCACATTGTGAAATTCTGAGCAAAAGATGCCTTAATAAAAACTTTGAGTCGGCGGGTCGTTTGAATGATATCTCCATATCATTAGAACTACTTACACATCTCGTTAGAACGAGATATGCATGTTGTTAGAACAACAATGCGATGTCATTTGAATGACTGTAGATGTCGTTTGATCCTTCTAAAAACAAGGGAAAGATCCATACGACACTAAACAAGATTTATCTCAAAATAAACAAATTTAAAAACATTTTAAAATCAGTTTAATCAAAATAACATCCTTATAAATATTTACCGAGTCCCATAAACATTATGCATTCATACCTCATAGATGCTCAAAACATGATATGATATGAAGACGTGAAATGTGCACCAATAAACACGACATGATCTATCTTTAAAGCTTTGCCGCTATGTCTTCAAAACAACATCATAGACTAAGTGGGAATCATGACAACTAAAAATCTATCTATGACTAAAATTGGTTTTTGTCCGGAATAATGCCAATACATACAAATGGACACTATTTGGAAATTTGTCCTTACAAATCTCCCCCTTTGGCTATTCTGTGATAAAACCAAAACAGCGAAATGCCTATGCTGGGCCGTCAAGATGAAAGAACTAAATCCTATCACATAAACCCAAAAAGAAAATACATGACTTTATATAGTAAACAAATGCAGGACCGACAGCACGAACTGTCTCCATGTCATGTAGTCACGAAATCTCCAATCTCTGAATAATCACCACACACACAAAACAAAAAAATACCAAGTGAAGTATGGAGGTACAAATGATATATAAACAATCTAATACCAATACAATATTCTAGCAAAAATATCCCCATACATCACATATCTATAACTCCCCCTTTTTGTCTCGAATAAACAACTAGTGAGAAAAACAAACATATAACTGAATATCTAGCATGAGAATAATCATGTGAAGCATACGTAGATAAACATGGGTAGCCAACTAATAATAATCACAATATACCAAAATGTAGCTAGCAAACAGTCACAACTATGAATCATCAATAGGAATGATGTGACTAAACAAATCAATGTGATGTATGAATCAAAACATAAATAAACACTATCGACTACATATAAATTGTCCAAAACAACCCAGATGTACTAAAACTGTGTAATATAAACATATATATGAAGCAGTTACTAAAACAAAAATAAGGACAAAATCCTATCTGGGTCATTTGAACGACCATGCCATATCGTTTTAACGACATAGGCATCAAGTTTGAACCAGGCAAGAAACGACCTAAAATAGTGTAACATCGCACGACACGCCTAAGTAACGACCCAAGTGACGACCTAAAAAATAACCATACCTGACACTTTTAATACCTTGTTTCAAATGTCACTCGAAACACTCTTTAAACTACCTAGATATGCCATTTGAACGACATCTAGAAGTCGTTTGAACGACTTCAAAAACTTCATATTCCAGTTCTAAAAATATGCAGGAATTCCCAGTGAAATAATTTTCTCAAAACAGTAACTAGAAATATAAAATGGTAGAAAAAGAAACTCAAAACAAAAAATATGAGTTACATGCTAACGTAGTATCAATGTGCCTAAACATGGATACAGAAGGAATGGGTGTGAACTACAACATATGAATCACAACTTAGATACATAGAAGCGATCAAGAAGCTCTAATTGATAGCTAAATATCATCAAACTAAGTTTTAACCATATGTGAGAATTCAAATATTGAGCTTAATGAACAAACAAACAATATGCACATATATCCAGAATTTTGATAATTCTACCAAACAATACGTCATGACACGATTTTTCAACATTAGAATTTGAGGTGCAAACTCGTTGTACTTTTTCATCCAAACACCCTCATATATTCATTTATCTTTTTCTAATTCTTTTGAAGTTTCCAATTTCTCACCTTAGAGAAATCCTATTGTCCCCATTTTAAGTATATGTTCTTTTTATTGCCTTAATTTTTTCTCAGCTATTTAAATGGTGGCTTTCACAACGAGTTTATTATACTCTCGCAGCCCTTTTCCGTGCACACTCATCATTCTTTCAATTTAAGAAATATCTATCCTCATAGTCAACGATTTTTACATACACACCTCCTCCTAAGTCTAATTAAGCATATATGACAAAATTGAGATGAGAACGTCTCACCAAACTCAAATATGCATTAGAAATCAAACATTCATATCAGCTTATGCATGTGTGTGTGATGGCATATATACAAAGTCGAATCCAAATGCAAATCAACTTCGAAAAAACCCCATTAATCAATGGTTAAGATCATTCTAAGAATCTATAATTATGACCAAATGTCCTAGCCATATGGATAATGAAACAATGGGGGTTTAAGCACACCAATATGCCACATCAAACATGTAAACTCACGATACAAAAATAAACCAAATTTTTTGTGATTTTTAAAAAAATATATTTTAACTCAAAAGACAAAATCTTTTTGCATTTTTCAAAATATATATGAAACCAAAAATCTTTTTGTATTTTTCCAAATAGGACTCAAATAAAAGGAAAAAATATAATACAAAGAGATACACATGTCATAACACTAGCAAGAATATATCATGAAGCGAAACTAGCATATGAAAAATAAGATCATGCAAGTAATCATCCAAACGTAATAGCATGTGAGAATTAACTAACCTAACATTTAGCATCTCCAAACATATTGCCTAAACCAAATAGGTGTATACCTAACTTGACGAGTTTTGGAAATTGATGGGACACTAGGCTTAAACTTCCTAGGATCTTTTCTAAGATCATAGCAAAAATTCCTAAGGTGACTATTTCTACCACAATGTGAGCATGTGTAAACACGATAAGGAACGGGACCTTCAGGTTGACCTTTTCTAATACCCTGTGATGTGGTTGACGCTCTAAAACAAACTATGGTTTTGGCTTTAACAATCTAAGCACCAGAACAAGATAAGCCACTACCATCACTACTTGAGTCATTTAAATCATTTTTCAACTTCAAAATTTTAGACTCAAACAAAGAATTAGACTCCTCAATTTTTAGGGACTCCTTCTTTAAATTTTTAATTACAGCTAAAAGGATATCATGCTCCCCCTCAATGTGAGCAAATTTATCCCTAAGAGTCTTCCCACGTGACCTTATAATCATCAATCAAAACACTATCCTCTTTGACCCAAACCCTATAATTCTTATTATCTTCTAACTTTTTCTCTAAAATAATGACTATATTCTTACTCTCTTCCTTAGACAATTTTACAAAATTAAAGTCATCATATAAAACAACAAACTTCTCTCGAATGATATCTCTTTGAGGTTGAAATGCTTGAAAATATTCAATCATATTTTTAAAACGAGATTTTTCTTCTTCAATTATTTCAATTATTTTTGCAAACTTCAAGTTTAAAATATTTTATTCGTCAAAGCTAGGTGAATCCATCGAGAGAAAAACAAGCCAAGAGAGAGAAACCAACACAACTACCAAAAATCACAGAAATAAGGATCTACACAATAACTAAGTAAAACCTGCTCTATTACGAATTTGACAACATGAGAAGTCAAAAGGGATCAGATGTAAAAATGTTTTAAAAGAAAATTAGGATCACTCGATAACTTGGAGTAACCTGCTATAATAACAATTTTTATGTGTCATTTTTTATGTGTGCTTTAGGTGGAAAAAAATTCCGGTTTTAATATGCACCAATTTTGCTAACCAATTTTACTTAACTCAATTTTATTTTGTTAATCCTAAACATGCATCTAGTGTGATTAAGAAAGTAAAATAAATCAAGTCCATAAAATGTCGATGTGTAAGGAAACCACTAAGGGAAAAACCTCGGACGACCCAAGATAGACAATCATTATGATACGATATTACAATGTATAGACAGTAGACATACTCAATGACTCGATAACCCACAAGTCTTGACGCTCTTCTATGCTTCAGTCGCTCCTACACAATACAACACAGGAGACCACTTATGCAAGATCCACAACACATGATTCCACGTGTGCCTTGATATCCACCGATACATCTATGTCAACCACCTAATATATAGAAATTGGAGTCCGTCGCTTCTTCACCGCAATTAACACGTACAGAGTCCACCGCACGAAAACAGGTTCTTTAATTTAGGAAGAATGAAATCATGGTGCAAACATAATATCTCAAAACACAATGGTTATGAAAGCTCGGATCTTGTAAACACAAAGGATGTTTTTGACTTTGTAAACCTTTGTAAACAAGTGGAGAAAAATGTATGGGTTATGTTATGTATTTTATGTTCTACACATTACGAAATTCTGAGCAAAAGATGCCTTAAATAAAAACTTTAAGTCAACAGGTCGTTTGAACAATATCACCATGTCGTTAGAACGACATGCACATCTCATTAGAATGAGACATGCATGTCATTAGAACGACCGTGTGATGTCGTTTAAATGACTGTAGATGTTGTTTGATCCTACTAAACACAAGGGAAACATCCATATGACTCTAAAAAACATTTATCTTAGAATAAATGAATTTAAAAACATTTTAAAATCACTTTAAACAAAATAACATCCTTATAAAATGTTTACTGTGTCCTATAAACATCTCGCGTTCAAACCTGAGCGATACTCAGAACATGATATGATATGAAGACGTGAAACGTGCACCAATAAATATGGCATGATCTATATTTGAAGCTTGACTGCTATTTCTTCAAAACAACACCATAGACTAAGTGGGAATCATGACATGTAAAAATCTATCTATGACTCAAATTAGTTTTTGTCCGAATGTCAATATATACAAATTGACACTATTTGGAAATTTGTCCTTACAACTCTTATGGGTCTTTACACCTTAGTCAGTTTGAATAGGATCAAATGTGAAAACCTTGATGATTCATTTAGTCTTTTTCGGTTTATAGACCTTTGACTATGATGCTTGGGTCTTTCAGTCCGATCGCGTGTAGTCTTTTTTAGGTCCTCAGACCTTTAACTGTTAGTTTTAAGCCAAGACCGGACTCATATAAACTTGAGGGTTGGATCCTTATATCTTATGTGGTAGAACTAAGGATGAATTGTTTGTAACTATTAATGAATACTTATACTAATTACATAATAGATGACAAAAAGATTCTTTCCATTTCACTTGAGCATTGAATACATGATTGATAATATATTTGTTGTGATCAATGTTCGAGCGATGAGGAAGGTCATATATTTAAATTGTAGTAGCTTGGCCTTGCAATAGTGGTGACCACATAGGGTTCATCCCACTTAAGGCCTAACTTTCCTTCATTTGGATTGCTAGTTGTAATGATGACCTCTCTCAAGACCATGTCCCCCATCTTGAATTCTCTGTTGTGGACTTTTTTTCTTGAAATAGGAGGTTATTGTCATCTTATAGGTAGCCACTTGAATTACGGAAGATTACTTATTTTCCTCTAGATCATCTACAGATCTATTAAAATCTTCTTCATTGGCCTTTCGTTCAAATTAGGATGCACTTTGTGTCGAAACTTTGATATGTGTTAGGAACACCACCTTGATGCCAAAGGTTAGAGAGGATGTACTATCCTCTATTGGACCTCTAACTGTGGTCCTGGCCACAAAAATATTGGAAGTTCTTCATCCTACTACCCTTTTGCTTTTTCCAACCTCTTCTTTAGACTATGGAAGATGGTTCTGTTAGTGACCTTAATTTTTCCATTGGCCTAATGATGTCATGGAAAAGATTAGTGGTTTATTGTGTCATAATATGAGCAAAATTCTTTGAAGGTTGGGTTGTCAAAATGTTTTCCATTGTTTGACATGATCGCCTCTCGTAAGAGAAACATAAAGATGATCTTTTTCCACATAAAGTTGGTGGTATTTCTCTCATTGATGGTGGCTAAGTCTCGGTCTTAGCCCACTTTGTGAATTAATCAAAGGTCATAACATAAAACTTATTTCGGACTTTACCGTGGGGCAGATGTCCTACCAAATCCATTTCCCATTAAGTAAAAGGCTATAGACATACATAGGAGTCATCTTCTCTACCTAATGCACTAGGTCCTTGTCTTCCTTACCTATTGTGGCCAGAAGTACCCTTGCCTCAAGACCTTTTACACTAAGGTATCTGGGCCCGTATGAGAACCATAAACATTTTTATGGAGGTCTCTAAGGACGTAGTTGGCCTCTGATGGCTTGAGGCATCTGTCAAGCATTGGACAATATATATTATTAAAAAATATCCCACCTTTGATACAGTATCTGGAAGCTAGAGATTTATTCCACCAAGACTGAAGCTTGTGTTTTGGCAGGATCCCATCTCTGAGGTAGGTTTTAATAGGAGTGGTCCAGTCTGAGCTCTGATTGACCCTTGCAGTGTCGATCTAGAGTTGGCTGATGCTTGGCTAGTTCAAGGAGATAACTAGGATCTATATCATTTGATGAATCCACCTATGTAAGATGGTCAACCTTTGAATTTTCTACCTATGAAAAACTTTTGATGCAAAATCTAGGCATCCTCTTGATGAGGTGGTTAAAAATGCAAAGTAAGATGTTATTATGTCACCCTTGGCCTCATAGACCAGCTAAGAGTCGTTAATGGACTCCACATATTATTCTTTTAATTGGATGGTCCAACCTAAGCCTACCACCAAGGCTTTATACTCTGCCTCGTTATTATAGGCCTTGAGTGTAAAAGGAAGAGAAAGAGAGATGGTACCTATTTTAAGGATTGCTAGATGAAGTCAAGCTCCACTGCCTCAGATGCTTAAGGAGTCATCTATATGAAAAACCCAAGCAAAAGAAATGATAACTATCTCACTGAATGTCTAATCTCTTTGGGCACTGCTGTGACTTCTGAAATGCTTGTTTCAGAGCCCTTAGCCTCATCTTCTACCTCTTCTAGGTTTATAAACTCTGCTAGGAATTCAATTAAGATTTGCCCTTTGATGGAGATTCATGGTTCATACATGACATTGAATTATCCATACTCCATTGCCACTTGACAAGCCTCCCTAACGTATTGGTTATATGGAGTATGTATCTAATGGTCTGATCGGTTATGAATACTAGCGTATGAGATTAGAAATAGGGCCTTAGTCATATGGCTTAGATAATAAGGTAGAGGGTAAGCTTCTCCATCCTTGGATATTTTCTTTCATCCCCTTACAGAACTCGATTGACATAGTACATAAGGAACTAAACCCTAAACTCATCTCGAATTAGAGTTGAGCTTATCATGGTTATAGAAACAACGATATAAAAGTAAAAATCTTCACCGATAATGGTCTGAGACAGTAGTAGTAGGAACCCAGATAATTTTTAAGGTTCTGGAAGGCTTCCTGAGCATCGGGGTCCCATTAAAAGGACTTCTTGAGTATCTTGAAGAAGCCAAACATTAGTCCATTGCCTTTAAAGTGAATCGATTGAGGGAAGTAAGTATCCCAGTTAGGCTCTAAACCTCTTGGTTGTTCTTGGGGAATACATCTCTAGAAAATATTGAATTTTCTCTCGGTTGGCCTTTATGCCTCACCTGGTGACTATGAACCCTAGGAAGTTGCCTCCAGCAACCCTAAAAGAGCATTTCATATTTTACATTTGGTATTTAAAGGAATATTATTCCTCTAGACTACTCTCAGGCAAGAATAGAGGTCTCAAGGCTGACCTATAACCTCAAACAAACCATTTCTTGGTCCTCAAACCTCTATTGGTTTTAAGAAAAGTACACGATACCATATCAAACATCGGTCGTCCTTACTACCTCCTATAAAATTTAATTGTTCCAACATGTCTTCTTAACCAAGATCAGTGACCATATAACCATATTTCTGCCAAGTACAAGGACTATAATAGACCTCGATTCAAAGAAAAATGACCTTTTAAGGTCACCTAATCCTCAACACTAAGGCATCACGATGCGATATACGTCAAGGTCAATGTACGAAATCTTATAACAGTTCCTAAGTTGTCAAGCCATCGAAAAAGCACTCGCAACCAGTCTGGAGAGTATATGCAAAGCAGAATACTATTCCACCTACCGCTATTACTCAACTTCACTTGTATTGATGGCTCCAATTCCTACAAAACCTTTTCCTAATAGTCCACCACCTTAGTGAAACCATCAGACCTCATAAACACCCCAGTTGCACTATGATAGCCCACTCATTATCTCTCCTTAAGTTTGCATATTAATAGGGGGATGGTTGAAGGATGAAGATAGATTCACGAAATTAGATTTAAAAATAACCAAGATTTTTAGCATTACTCCTTATTCCACACTCCTAACCCACTACTAAGAGCATATACTTGTAACTCGGGTCATTTCCAATTATCAAACACTTTGTATATCTTGTTGAGACCTAAAGAAATACTCATGAACCCTTAGATAAGTCAGTCATTTACTTCCTAAGATCCTTTAAATCATTGACAAAGGACACAAGACCTTAGACACGCTTAACCAAAGCTTAAGAGGTCTCTCAATCTGTAATAATTCATTTATAATCTACTAAACAGGTTCAAACACCTTTGATAGTGGATGTAGATCCCCCTCCTGAGGTTCGAATCACTTTAAATCATTTTCTCACACTTTGAGACTTTTATCTTTTTACCTGTCTGAGGTCAATAGGGGAGCACCTATGGGTCTTAAGTCATTCACGATTTCTACTTCTATCAGTTTGGCACCGTCTGTGGAAACGAACAGTTCCATTTCTTTCATACATCAACTTTGCTCTTTTCAAGATGCCAACCAATATTGTTCTATCCCGTTATTTTAAAGAAATGGATGTTCAAAAAAAGTTCTCCAAGATTACGTATGTACAATTATTAATATGCTTCCTTTACCCCTCAATGGTAGAGGCACTAGTGGTACCAAACATAGCGGTACTTGAGAAAACCAAGATCCCTAGTTAGAGAAAGATAATGATCCATAAATGTGTCTTGGCCACCCTAGGATCAGAAACCCTCTTTTTTTTATCAAGGAAAAGTTATTAATCCTCATATATTAGTCAAGAGGTGGTTCCAAGGTGGCTAAGCTCAGGATAATAAGATCAAGAAGTTGCAAGATCGATTAGTGAATTTCCTCAACGAGTACAAGACGCAAACTCCAAACACCATCCAAAATTTATCTTTACATTCTCTAGTGATGTCAAAAATTATGATCTTCCTCCAAACTATAAGATGGCTACTATCTTACCATTCAATGGATCTAAGGATCCCTTTGATAACTTGGAGACCTACAAATCGCTCATTCTTCTTTAAGATACCCCATATGTGTGATGGACTTTACCTTTGGCCTTACCTAATAAGACTTATTGACGTCATTCTTCTTCAAAATCCATAAGTAAGTTGCTCTAAAGAGCACATAAATATATGAATGTTGAGTCATTCCATAGCCTCTGCCCAACAAGGAGGGAGGAAATATTCCTTCTCCTATCTTGAAGGGACCTCAAAAGTCTTGGATCTAAAATCTAAGGTCTAAATACCCACAAAATGATTTTCAAGGATTTCATCCTTGGATCAAAATTTAAATTGAGTTATGAAGCCCAAAAATAAAGAGTTGCAAGGATCCCAGCCTTTGCTCTAAGTTTAAGCTAATGACTCAAGTCCAAATTTCAATCTATAAGGACTCTAATATTGTCTTTAGACTAAAAATAAAAGTTTTAAGGACCCCCAAAAAACTAAAGGAATCATCAAAGTTTTGATCTTTGATCCCATTCAAAACTGACTAAGGTCCATATACCCACCAAAGTCAGCCCATAATTCTTTTACGCACTTATAACATATTTTCAAAAGGGAGAAGTTATAAAAGCATGCAAAAACATATAGTCTAATGAATTTAGGTTTCGAAATTTCTTAAGTCGTAGGTCTTTGGTCCCTTATAAGGAATACAAATTTCATAATTCCTAAGTTTTGAGTTCTTATTACCCTTATAAGGACTTTAAATTTCAAAATTTCATAGTCTGTAGGTTTTTGGACACTTATAAGGACTTCAATTTTCAAAATATCTAGGTCCATAGATCTTTTTACCCTTACAAGGACTTCAAATTTTAAAATTTCTAAGCCAAGAGGTCCTAGGCACCATATAAGGTCTTCAAATTTCAAAAAATTTAAGTCCAGAGATCTTGGGACCTTTATAAGGACTTCAAATGTCTAAATTTTAAAGTTTGAAGGTCTTAGGACCCTTATAAGGAATTCAAATTTCAAAATATCTAAGTATGGAGGTCTTAGGAGCCCATAAGAACTTCATATTTCAAAACCTTTTCCCGGAGGTATTATAACTCTTACGAGGATTGCAAAATTTAAAATTTTCCATACACATGGATCTCAAAATCCATTAGGGGACAGTGATTGAGGTCGAAAATAAATCTAAGTTATAAGGTCTGGGGAGTCTCAACATAGCTATTTTTCAATCCTAAGTCTTTTGAAAGAGATTTCAAGAGAAATTTTTTAATATAAGGTCTTTTGACCCCTATATATTTATCTATCGGCCTTTATACCTAAAAAATTTGGGGGGGATAAGTGTTCATACAAAAAATTTTGGGCTTCAATTATAAAGACTCTTGTATGAGATGCTGGATGGTTCTAAGGTCTAATAACCCACTACAAAACCTTGGTCTTGACTTCAGAATCTTCATAAGTACGTGGAAAGAGGTCTTAGGACCCTCAGATTTACTTTAGCAGACTTCCTACTCTTGATGTTTTGCTTTACCAATAAATCTTGGGGGATAAGGATATATTACCTATTGGCAGACCTCAAACATATAAATGCTATGAAAAAATTCCATAGTAAAGTAAAAGTGAAGTAAAGGGAAGTATTATGACAAGTACAAATCAATACGATGTGGTACATAAGTCAAAATTGCTAAAACCAAAGACATTATCATTAAATGATAAGGATTGGAGGTCTACATGAAAGTGCTACAGGCCAAAACAGTTCAAAAAATTACTTAAAGGCCTCTTCAGGACTTGAGATTGGTGGGGTGATCTTCACGTTTTTAGCTTGATTGGGCTGGGAGGCATGGCTTTCTTTAGTGCTTATACATTCCCTTGGACATGGGAGACATAGGCTTCATTAGAATCCTCACCTCACTATTCTCATCATCTGAGATCTCTTCAGCAGACTGAGGGGCTTCAGTAAATAGACCATAAACATCTACATCAGGAAATGAGCTCCCGTGCCTTAGCCTTACAAGCCTCAAACCCAGAGTTGTACTTGTAGAAGAGAAAATTCTTGAAGGGCTCAGACTCAATGTAGGCATCAAGCCTGCTCTTTACAATAAAGTGAATCTTTCTTTGGAGCTCAACATGTTCACCAAACCTCAACTTTGCATCCCCTAATAACCTGACCTTAGGAATCAAAATATCCACAAAAGTGTTGAACTTCAGACATTTTGTGGTCTTGGTCCTCTTTATTGACCACAGTCTCAACATGAATCTCTTTGGAAAGCCACCTAGCTATCCTATACCCCTCTTGTTCATTTACTAAATAAGTAACAAATTAGAGTTAACTATTAGAGAATTATGAATGGGGATAATTAGAAAGAGAGAGAGAGCGCAATATAGTTACAAGAGGAACGATAAGACTGTAGCAAAAAGGGTTTCTTAGCTGAGGGGAGAACCTATTTAAGCCTAGGGGAAGTTTGGCCTTAGCCAAGGGCTAATAATCCTCACCCTCAGAGTCCTTGGGAACCTCAGTTGCTACCTTTATCTTCTATGTTACCAAAATAAAAGGCTTATACTGTAGCGTATCCCCAACCATGATCTTGGGAGAAACAAGAGAAGCGCCAAAGTTTCAATTTTCAGACTTATGATCGAATCCATAGTTGAAGAGATGATTGGCTATGATAAGGGTTTAGAAAGGGTTGGAGGCTAGCTTCAGGGCCTCATCTAACCAATCCACCTCATCCTGAGAAGGCTCATTAACCACTATAAAAGAGAGGAGATAGTTAGAGAAAGATGTGAAGATTCAAACCTGCATATGTGCTCCTTTTTAGCCCTAAATGCCAACAACTTCAGTCCTTTCAACCACCATGGTAATTCCCATAAATTACTCTCAACAATTTCTAAGATCCTTTTGAATATAATCTCATTTTGACAAATCTTGGATAGTTTCCCTTCTACCCTAAATTATGTCAATAAATAAGTATTGCCCCTCGAAACCTTTGCAAGACGCAATAAGGGGATACTTATGATACCCTATTTTACACTTGGTATTTAAAGGACTCTTAGTTCCCTCGGGCAAGAAAAAAGGTCCCAAGGCCGACCTCTGACTTAAGATAAACCACTGATTGGTCATCCATCCCACCTCTTAAAAGGTCCAGTTATTCTAGCATGTATACTTAACCAATCTCAAAGACCACGTCACTAGGGTTCTACTAAGTCCAACACCCAAAACGCACCTATGTTTAAATATAAATAACCTCCTAACATCACCTAACCGTTATTACTGAGGCATAACATTGTGAATACCTCGAGGTAAACCTATGGCAATTATATAGAAGTTCTTGAGCCCTCATGCCTCTATTAGAGCGCATATAATTAGTCTATCGGGTAGGTGGAAAGTAAAACACTATTCTATCTACCGCCACTACTTCACTCCACTTGCATTAATGGCTCTCATTCGAATTTAATGTACCTAAAAACTACCCCCCCCCCATCACCTTCAAAGAATTTGTCCAACACTCCATCACCTTACTGGCACTGTTAGACCTAAGATATTCCATAACCATGATGTGGCAGTCCACTCATTCTCTATCCTAGAGTTTGCATATAAATAGGTGATAGTTGAAGGATAAAGACACGTTCAAGAAATCAGATTTAAAGAGAGCCAAGAGTTTTAGCATTTCACAACCATTACTCCTTGTTCCACACTTTAAACCCACTACTAAGAGCATATACTTGTACGCACGTCAATTCTAATTATCAAACAGTTTAAATACCTTGTTAAGCCCTGAAAAATACCAAGGAACCCTTAAAGAACTCAATATGTTACTTCCTAAGGTCCTTTGAATCGCTAACAAAGGACACATGACCTCAAAATCTCTTGATAAAAACTCAATAGCAATCTCAGACTGTAATAACTTATTTATGATATACTAAACAAGTGCAAACACCTTTTACAATTGATGTAAGACCCCCTCCTGAGGTCCAAACCACTTTAAATCATTGCCTCACTCTTTTACCCTTCTCTCCTCTTACCTTTTTGAGGTCCAGATAGGAGCACCTGTAGGTCTGAACTCATGTTTGATTTCTAACTCCATCATTTTGGTGACTCATATTTAATCCTAGGACAATGAATACCTTCCTGAGGTTACGCACATGGTCTAAAGCCAATAGACTTTTCACCAGAATGTCATTGACATAGACCTCCATGGTCTTACCAATAAGGTTTTTAAAGATGGAGTTCACCACACTATGATATGTTGTACTTTTATTTTTAGTCCAAAAGTCATAACTTCATAACAGTAGGTACCTTTGTCTGTAATGAATGAGTTCTTTCCTCATCGTCATGGTCCATTTTGATCTGGTTTTACCCGGAGTATGCATCCATAAATGCGAGGATTTCTTGGCCAACTATGGATTCTACTAAGGTGTCAATCTGAGGTCTGGGATAACAACCCTTAAGGAATTTCTTATTGATATCGGTGAAGTCAACACACATTATCCATTTTTTAATGGCTTTGGGTGCGAGCACCTGTTGGAGAGCCATTATGGGTACTTGACCTCTTTTATGAAGTCAACTTCTAAGAGCTTATCAACCTCCTTTGATTTAGCATTATTTATTTCTTAGATAAAGAACTTTTTCTTTTAATAGACTGACTTATGGTTTAGGTCCACGCTGAGATGGTGGACCATGACCTCAGGGTCGACTCTAATCATGTCTGAGTGTACCCAAGAGAAAACACCCTTGTTAAGATAGCTCACCTCTTTTCTCTTTTCGCTCATCTCGTGGATCTAAAGTATCCACATTCAGAAGATCTATGCTAGACTCTCTAGACGGATCTCAAGAATTGGTGGTGGAGGAGGTAGGACCTCTAACAGGACTTCAGAACCCTTCTGTGAAATTTGAGGGACCTCAGTTTGAATCTAAGGGCCTCAGGTGATCTTTTCCTTTCTTTTATGGAAGTGATGTATCATTCCCTTTATTTCTTCTAGTCCTCAAACACCTCCCTAATACCCTGAGGGTGAAGAACCTCATCATAAATGTTCGAGTTGAGATGCCAACATCTAAGTCAATGAGCGTTGGTCTGCCCATGATTATGTTATAAGCTGAGGGGAGATCCGCCACTCTGAACTTATTCCAAATAGTTATGCAACTATCTTTGGAACCCAAGGTGAGGGGGAGAGAGACATATCCAAAGGAATAGGTCCTATATCCATTGAATCTGATTAGAGGAGTGGTGATAGGTTGGATATGTTTTGAGCCAAGACACATACCCTCAAAGGTGTCTAAAAGGAGAATGTCTGCAAAGCTCCCGACATCGATTAAGATCCTCTGCATGTTGTCATTCTACGTGATTGTTGTGATTATGAAGAGGATATCATGAGGTAAACATACCCTTTTGATGTCTATTTCTGGAAAGATCGTCATTGGAACTCCCCTAGGGTGCTTAATGTGGGAGGGAGACATGGTTAACCTATACTCTATCATGTTGGATACCTCTGAGGTGGGCGTTTCTGGCTACAACAGAGATTACACCCATAAGGAAACCCCATAAATGAATTAGACATAAATAAAAGGGACATCATCCTTATTTTTATTATTGTTATTACTGCACTAACCTCTTCCAGCGTCTTTAGCTACAAATTATTTGAGTTAACTATTCTTGATCACATCTTCTAGTTTGAAGAAATCATTATTTTTGTGGCTGTGGTCGCTATGAAATCGATAGTACTTGGACTTGTCCCATTTGTCATCAGTGGTCCTCATAGGCTTTTGTTGAGGCAAGAGATCCTGAGCTTCCACTTCCATAAAGATCTCTTCTATGGTGGTGGTGAATGGGGTAAGATGATTATCCTTTAGAGGACTATTCTTTTTACCTCTACCATTCTTCTTCTTGGTCTCACATACTTCTTAGATCTACTCTAAACAAGAGAATGCATTTTTCCTTTTCCCCTACTGAGGAGAGACTATAACATGCCATGTTGAGATGGTGTCCTCAACATTCCTTTACTTTCGATCTTTTTCGAGTAATTCAATTATGGATATTTGAGGGTTATTACCAAAATACCTCAACAAGTCTTCTAAAGCGATTCCTGAGATAAAATAAGACACATAAATGATATTAATCGGGCTATCGACCTATAGGGCCTTCTGGTTAAATGACTTAACATATTATTTGAGTGATTTTCTAGACGGTTGTCTGGAGTGGAGAAGGGAAGTGACAAGCTTCCTCATCTTTTGTTCCCGAATAAAACGGATAACAATGGATCTTGCAAGCTCAGTGAAGTTTCTTATATTCCCTAGTTTGAGATTCTCAAACCAATGCCTAGAATTTCCCCTTAAGATATTGGGAAAAACTCTTCACAAGACCGCTTCTGGGGTTTCCTAAAGGAGCATGAACGATCTGTTGGTCTCCAAATGATCAATGAGATCCTTAAATCTATTTAATGGTATAATAGTAGGCATCTTCGACTTTAGGAGATGAGCATAATGTTCAACATCATTTGAGAATGGAGATAGAGTCTTTTGGAGATTCAACTCTATTATATCTTATATTAGTTGTGGAAGTTCCTCAACTGGCCTTTAATTTTCTCGATCTCACTTTCCCAGGGCCTAGATACCATGGGATTGATCTCTCGGGTGTGATAGTCTATCCTTGATAGGAATGTGGGTTACACATCGTTGGTGGGATCTAGGCATACCCTCTAGATCATTATCCACCTCTAACTAGGGCTTGAAATTCTCCCCAGTGTCACTATATTCTGGCGATACTTGTTCCTTCACTACTAAAGGGATATGACACCCATTGAAAATGGTAGCCAGTTTCTCTTATAGATCCTTTTGTCGAGAATCCACTTATAAAAGATTGATCCAATAAAACATTGGTTGGAAACTTGAATAGAGCAAAGTTGTTTTGTAAGAAATAAAACTTTCCATTCCCACAGATAATGCCAAACTGATGGGTGTAGAAATCGTAAGTGACTTTAGACCCACCAGTGATCCCCTCTCAACCTTAGGCAGGTAAGAGGGGAAGAGCGTCAAAGTATGAGACAGTTGATTTAAAATGGTTTGGACCACAGATAAGGGCCCTACATACACCTTAAATGGTTTTTTGCTATATATATTATATTATAAAAAAGTTATTATAATATATAAGACCTCTTGGGCATTGTCGAAGAGAGTCTTAGGTCTTTGATCTTATTTAATAATCCAAAGGTCCTTAAGATGTAAATTATAGACTTGTCTAAGGGCTATCGAGTACTAATTTAGGTATTAACAAGGTATGCAACGTATAAGAGAACTAGAAATAATTCGGATTAAAAGTTTAAACCTCAATAGTGAGTTAAAAGAGTATGTAACAAAGAGTTAACACTGACGAATGATTAAAACTTTTATCTCTCTAGGAGTATGATCTTCTCAATGAGTTAATCTCTTAGATTTCTCTAGATTTATTTCCCTTGAATCATTCACCAACCTTCATTTTATATTCCAACTCAAAGAGAGAGAATGAGTGGATTGTCATAGCTTGGTTGTGGTGACTTTGAGATCTATCGGTGTCAGCATGGTGGTGAAGTGTGGGACAAAGGATTTGAAGGTGGTGTAAGGTTTTTTCTAGTAGAATTAAATACAGATAGGATCTTTCAATGGAAGTATAGTGATGGCGATAGGTGGAATATTTTTTTAATTTCCACCCACTCCTCCAAACTATTTGCAGACGCTCTACCGGAGGTTCTAGAGATAACAATTGTGGGACTTCCATGAGGTTGTCTCGAGATACCACACGATTATATAATTTGATGTTGAGGGTTAGGTGACCTGAGGAGGTCATTTATCTTTATATTAAGGTCTGTTATGGCTGTCAATCAAGGAAGAACTCTGGTGTTGTGGTGTATAGGCTTGAAGGAGAAGACATATGAAATGACTGATCCTTTAAGGAGGTAAGAGGGGAGACTGAGGTCTGCTATAGTATTGTGTCATCTCCTTTAGATCAGTGGAGGTCTTGGGTACCAAGAAACGATTTGTCTGAGGTCAAAGGTTAGCCTTAGGACCTTTGCTATTATCTGAGGGTAGTTAATGGGACCACGAGCCTTTTATATTCCAAGTGTTAAATAGGGTATCATTATTTTCCTTCTTTTAAAGGCTTGAGTGAGGCTAAGAGGTTAAGGATTTATTGAGAGATTATTCTTCTTCTTGGACATAGGATGCAGAGGCTTCATTAGCATCATCACCACTATTTATCTCATCATGTGAGCTCTTATCACCAGACTTGGGCATTTAGCAAAAGGGCCAAAACATCCACATTGGGAAAAAATTCCTCAACTTTAGCCTTGTAAGCCTTAAACTTAGAGTTATACTTTTGGAAAATAATTTTCTTTTAGGTCTCAGACTCAATATAGAGGCCTAATTTTCTCTTCACGGTGGCATAAATCTTTTCATGTAGATAAGTACGCTTCACCAGGACCTTAGTATATTCTTTATACATATCTTAACCCTTAGAAGTTAACAAGTCTTTCACAATGTTGAGATCCAATACGTGTTGCTTCAAAAGGTCCATGTCCTTTCCATCCCAAAAAACTTTTCCTAATCACTTTGAAGCATGAGGGTTTGACCTTAAATATCCTAGACCACCACTTTGTTCTCAAGTTGTTCTATAACGCGGGACTCCTTGACTTTAGCTAAGGATTCCCATGAAACTGCTAAGAGGGAAGCACTATCCCTAGGAGTCTTCTCATTGAGAATCTTATCCTGCCCCAACAAGTTGATATTGGACCTCAGGCAAAACCTCTCCCTTTCTAGAGAAGACACTTCAGCCATTTATTAGTAATTATATTATTAAGTTCTAGATAGATGAGATCCTACTAATCATACATCTCTATGGCCTTACTCCATCCTCATTGGCCTTCAATAACATCAACCATGAGGACCTCCATCAAGTGTTGTCCTAGAAGAAAAGAATAAGGGTATGAAAGCTGGACAAACTAAAATAGAATTAGAGAAAGAAAAGTAGAAAAGGATGCAAAAGTACATTTCCCAATAGTCGATGGGAGAAAAACATGGAGGCCAACCGCTGAGAGGGTTGTTCGGTCCAAAAAGTTAAAAGGAGAACGGTTTTGACACACATTTTGCTAAGAAAATAAGAAGGAAAAAAATCGCATGCCCAAAAGTTCTAGATAGAAGAGATAGTTTAAGGAATATTTTGAACCATTCAAATGGATCCTTTATAGCCCCCAAGGCAGGTTGCTTAAGACCTTTTATCTACAAAGGCACGTCCCACCAAGTACTCTTAGATTTTTGCAAGCTCCTTCCTAATTAACTCTCATTATGATGAATCTTGGCTAGTTACCCTTATACCCACAACTTGGGTAAAGAGTATGTGTTACCCATTCAAATCTTTCCAAAAATCAACAAGCGATTGCTGATAAATAGGGGTAACTAGCAACAAGCAAAAAGCAGATGTCCAAAAAGCAATAAGCAACAAGCAATTCCAAAAAGAAACAAGTGATTCCAAATCTCCTCAAGTCCACCAAATCAACTCATGCAAGAACAGATGTCCTAGATTCCACTTCAGACCTCTTCCAGACCACTGCCTGGCTCTTAAGACCAGACCTATCATGGGAATAAGACCATAATACTGTAGAAGACCTCACCAGCATCGTGATCCTTCCAAAAGTCTTAGTCATTCCAATATATCTATTTAACTGAGCTTAGAGACCACATCATCGATGTTTTGCCACGTCTGACACTCGTGGTGAACCTCTGCTTAGAAGAAAATGTCCTTCTAAGGCTGTGTAGACCTTATTCTATAAACTTATTGTCATAACATAGCTTAAGATCATCTCAGGATTTGCTAATGGCATTTACAGACCTTCGTAGGTCTGGTTGAACACCTGCAGCTTGTATGGTGGAGTAGATGGAAAGTCAAACACTATTCCACCTACTACCAGCACTCAAGCCCCTTACATTGAAGACTCTTATGCACATTAAATGCACCTAAAACCTACCTTATACGACTTAAAAACTCTTAATGCAACACTCCACCCCCTGTTGACACCGTTAAAAATCAGAGGCACTACAACCATGCTATGACAATCCATTGATTCTCTCTCCAAGAGTTTGCATATAAATAGGGGTATCTAGGGATGGTTTTCGGCCGGTTTGGTCGGTAAATGAGTCATACCAATACCATACCAACTTTGAAATCATCAAACCAAAATTACCAGTTTTACCAATCGGTACGTCAGAGCATAAACCAAAATCAAACTGCGCAGTACATAGGTAAAATCAGTTTTTTGTGATAAAATCAGTTTTTCAAAAAATACGGTAATTTCAGTAATTTTCTCTTTGCGTTAATTCTAGTTGTAGTCTGTACGTAATGGTATTTTTTTTACCACTTGTCTAAACTTGTTCATATGCATATATTTTTTTGTAGAATCATTACCATAAATTAACTTATTAATTCCACATATCGAAAAAACTTCTATAGTAACTTGGCAAGTAACTACTTACCATCTTTATGGAATCATTACCATCTTTTGTCTATGCAGTAACAAGGAGGCTGCTTCTGCTTACAATGTTGCTACTACAAGGAGGCTGCTACAAGGCGGCTGCTACTACAAAAAAAGGCTGCTACATGGTGGTTGTTACTTCTATTACAAAAATACAGTGTTCAAATATGATTCAAATATAAGGCTGCTGCTACTACATAAGGCTGCTGCTACTATGAACATTCAAATATAAGGTTGTTGCTACTACATAAGGCTGTTGCTACTATGAACATTAAAAAATACAGAGTGTTCAAATATTAACTGTTAATACGATTAACAATGAAATATAAGGCTGCTACTACGATTAACATTCAAATATGAACATTCAAAAATACAGAGTGTTCAATTATAAGGTTGTGCTACTACATAATATGAACATTCATAATACTAACTGTTAATATACCGAGTGTTCAAATAATACAGAGTCCTTATTAACTGTCCAATAATATGAACAAATTTGTTGCTAAAAACTTCATAATATGCCTACCTCATTCATTTCAACTTGGTTGAATCTTCATGTTAACAAACTCATTAATAACACCTATAAAAAACAGAAAGGTAATTCATATTTTTTATATTAATGAAGCAAACGAAAACAAATATATATGAAGTAAAAATATGTATTTTAATATTACTCATTTTTTATATTGCCAATTTTAACTTTCATAATAATAACTCGTGTAATGATTCTATATTAACAATTCTATATATTAACAATACTTAACATTTAATATAAAAAATGACCATTTCAATAATCTGACTTAAACATTAAAAATTATTATTTCTATATATTCAACAATTATATTTAATACAAATCACATTAAAAATTTACTATTTCTAGATACTCAACAACAAAACATAACAGATAAAATTAATAAATACTCAGTTAATAGATAAAATTAATAGATACTCGGTTAATATACTCAGTTAATAGATACTCAATTAATAGTTAATAGATCTACTCACAGACAGTTAGAAAATTAACACCTATAGCTACAACTAATCAACACAAACAACTACAGCTAATCAACACCTACAGCGACTGACCGTGTGAATGGAACAAATCTTAGTTATACATAAGATCTCAGTTATACAAATCTCAATTATACATAAGATCTCAAATCAACACCTACAGCAACACAATAAATCTCATTTACAGTTATACATAAGATCTGTGAATGGAACAAAGAGACAACAAATTGCGTGAGAGGGAGAGAGAAAAGAGAGGAGAAAAAAAAGGGAAGAGAAGAGAAACTGATCGTGTGCGATGTGAAGTGGTGGTGGAGCGACTGTGTGCACTGTGGAGTGGTGGTGGAGCAACTTGCGGTGTGCTCAGTGGAGAGTGGGAGAGGAGGAGCTGCGCAAATGAAATGAAGTGTTGAGGGTTGAGTTGACGATCCTTTTTAGTTTTAGGGTTTGGTTTGGTAAACAAATGAAGGGCCAGGATGAAATCTATTGAGACAATTGGGCTTTTTTAATTGACAAGTGGACTCTATTAATGGTTAATTTTATTGGTGCGGTATTTTATTTCGGTATTTAATTTCGGAGAGGTACAACCAATAAATCGAGTTTTAAAACGCTAAAACCAAAGCCAACCACAAAAAATTCGATAATTTCGGTTTCGGTAGTTTCGATTTTGGTAAATAAAAAATATAAGCCATTACCACTAATTTGCGGTACAAAACGGTACGGTCCGGATTTTTATCGTACCGCAAACACCCCTAGGGGTATCATTAAAGGTTAAAAAAGTCTAGTCAAGTAAGCATTATCTCCCTTAATAAGAACAAAGAGCCTTTAGCTAATATAAGTGTTTCCTTATTGTTGTAAACACTCTCAGCCTACTATTGGGAGTATAAAATGCATAGCCTGGGTCATTTCCATCTATCATACATATTATATTCATTTTTAGCCCTAAACTAATACTCATAATCCTTAGATAAGTCTATCAGTTACTTCCTAAAGTCCTTTTGATTGTTGTCAAAGGCTACAAGAACCTCAAACTATATTGGCTAAATCCTAAGAGTTCTAACAGATTGTAATCGCCCTTCTATGATCTAATAAACACTAAAACACCCTTTTATAGTGGATGCGGGACCATCATCGGAAGTCCAAAACACTTTAAATACATGTCCCACACATTAACACTCCTCCTCTTTACCTAAATGAGGTCTAGAAGGGAGCAATTGTTAGGTTTCAGGTCACTTATGATTTCAATACCCACCACTTATATTCATCTCTCATCCTTCCAATGATTCTTAAGCCTAGTCCTTGGAATTCGAGTGTATTGTCTAGTTTTAGGAAACTCACATCTAGCATCGCCTCTATTTTTCACCAGGTACGACATCCTTCTCATAAACTCACCTACTTGACCTTTAAGCTCATCAATAGGATCTCTCTAGAACACTATCCTCCCATTGTTAATGAACCTATAGTTTCGCTCCATTAAACACCTATAAGATTAATTTTTGTGACATTCTATCTTATAAAATTACAAAAAAGCACATTTCTTTGCACAATATTCCTCACATTCCTTCTCAACTCCTTTCTCTCATGCTTAGCTTTTAAACAAAACTTTCTAGTCTCTTATTTTTGAAGAAAAATTCACAATATGATTCATTTTACCATTTATGAACACGCGTCTCCATTTTTTATAAAATGGAATTTGGGTTCATCCTCCTCCTTTTTAATAATGAAGCTTTTTTCCATATCATTCTTTTCATAAGTAACTTGCAACGTTTTTAACCTTTGTTGACTCCTTAAAATCAATACCATTATTGTTAGGTTTCAATTGATCATAACTCAACCAAATACTATCAAGAACACTTGTTCCATCAGTATATCAATATTCAAATCCTTGATTTGTTCTAGTTTAAGCTTTAATATTTTAAAGTCAAATTTCAAAATTGAATTTTCAAGTTTTATATCTTCCTTTTCTTTCAAAATGGATTTATTTTGCAATTTTAAATAATCATATTTTTTTGTCAAAGCTCCAACCACTTTCTTATGTTCAAAACATTCCAATTGAACAATATTAATTTTCTAATCTTTTTCTTCATGTTCACTTTGGAAAATTTTCGTTTTATTCAAAAGTTTGATATCTGATTTTTTGAGTATCAAAGACTCTTGATAGAATTCGTCAAATGCTTCTTCAATGTCTTGAACTTCATCATTACTTCCTTCTTGTGATTTTTAGATAGAAGTGTGTGAACCTTTTCTACTACATGAAGACGAGTCACTAAGTGACCTCTCACTAAAAGATTTCACTCATTTTTTTCGTCACGCTATCTAATAGCACTCGATCTCCCCTCAACTTTTCACTTTCATCTATCCTAATCATAACAGCTATCTCACTCCCCTTATCATCACTAAAGGAACTCTCATCACTTGCACTCTTTGAGTCAGTCAAAATTGCTTTATAAATTCTCTTCTTTTTGTCACCTTCTTTGTTATTTTCAAGTTTTCTCAAATGAGTGGGGCGCACATTTATGTGAATACCAACACCACCAAAACCATAAATTAATCTTCTTTCATTGACTTGTTCTTATTATGATCACACTTCTCATCCAAATAAGTATGTTTAGTAGGCTTGTACGACTTTAGGTGAAATTTTCTACAATTTTTGCAAAACTTTTTGTTATTTTTTTAGAACTTTATAAAATAGTTTACAAATAAAGCTATGTCTACTTCAACATTTTCTTTGGGTTTATTAACACCCTTAAATGATGCGTGCTCACCAAACTCAATAACAAATGCCAAGTATCTATTTGGATTAGTCATACCAGCACTCTATTCTTGATCACAAATTTGGAATGATCCTACCAACTCCTCAAGGCTAAAAGTATCAATATCCTTCACCTCATTAAAAATGGAAACCTTTTTTACTACACATTGAAGTAAGAGTTCTAAGAAATTTCTTAACAACTTTGTTCTCAAGGATGTTCTTCCTAAGATTGAATGAATCATTAACAAATTCCGTCAACCTTGTGTAGTAGTCTTTAAAAGTCTAACTCTCCTCCATTCTTATAATCTTAAACTTAGTCGCCACTTGTTGCAACTTAGCATGCTTAACACTAGATGTACCTTCACGTGTCACCTAAATAATATCCCAAACCTATTATTCCAATTCGTAATTAAGAATATGGTTGTACTCTTGTGTGATCACGGAAGAACATAATGTCTTCAAAGCAATAGAGTTTTAATTGTAATCTACAAACTCCACATTCTTCCAAAGAACCTTAGGCTTTTTCACTCTAACACCATTTTCTTCAATTGTTGGATAATTTCATACTTCTACAACACTCATCCACATTAATCATGTCTAGAATGCAAATGTGTCCTCTTATTCATATTCCACTGGCCATAATTAGAACCATCAATGTATAGTGGCATATTTTTGGAACTCGAATCACGATTATGCTCCATCATGTAAAAATAAGTACAATTCACATCAAGCAATATATGAGAGCAAAAAGATAACAAACATTCAAAAAATATATGATCAATTCAAGCACATTAATGAAAAAAAGAGGGAACTTTTTTATGACACCAAATGAGAATGTGTGTTTATTACGTAGGTGTTTAACCTAAAACAAACCTAGAGTTATGGTGAATAGGTTTTATTTCATTACATCACCAATTTTAATTACAAATTCAATTCTCCAAACACATGATTCCACTAAGTTCTATGAAAAATATCTTTAATTAACCACACAAGAAATCAATTAGGCAAATATAGAGGAAATAACTAGACCCAAACACCTAATTCAAATTTTAAGGCATTACATTAGATCGAAATATGATCTATGTGTAGTGTGATTTAAAGTGTTCAATTGAAGAAAAACAATACCAAACATCCACAAGAAAAAATTTATGAGAAAAAAACCCCACCTAAGGGAAAAAACCTCGGGCCACTCCAATTTCTATTTATACTTGAAAAGAATTTTTACAGAAGTTAAGAAGGTACCTCTCACACAAGCACCCTCATGTAGATACCTATGGACCTCGAAATTTCCCCCATAGACAAATATAAATCAACACTGAGATCTACGATGTGAATGAGTAACTTCAATATCCTCTTTGGAATCACGCCAGGCCTCAACTCCTCCAATTAATTAATGCACCTCTAATTTTAGATCTAGGAGTAGTAGATCACGAAATTCAAAATGTATTTGATTTAATTGAATAGGCGAATGGAGATATGTAAAAAATAATCTCTATTCATTTATAAAAACTAAAAATCAAGACACAGATCCAAGTTTGAATAGTTTTGGAGGGAATAAGTGAATTTTGAAAAATAAATAAGCAAGGATAGCTCTCAAACCTCGAAAATAAACTCAAAGAGGTTTTTCAATTATTAGGGTTTCATATCTTTTCAAATGGGAAGTAAATGACCTATTTATAGGTAAACTTTAAAATTCAGCTCCATTGTGCACATAATTGACTTTTGTCATGTCCACGATTTCATCCAGTGATGATATTAAGGCAAAGTTGTGTGCACAGGGAAAAATAGAGTTGTCCAAATGGGCTTTGCACATGAGACTAATTTGGACTGTATGAATGGATATAAGTTTTTTTTGCTCAAAATGCCTTTAAATTTCACTAAAACAAAGAGTTACTTCAAAAAATATGGTTTTCACAATACCTCTATGTAAAAAGTACACTTGCCCATTCAATTTTTAACAACACATTCATTTTGAAAAGTATCGTGCACATGTGTGTATCCATATATCAATTCACAAAACTACTAAAAAATTATACTCTTCAACATATGGGTGCAATGGAAGTCTAATGATTTGTTAAGTGGCTTGAACGATCTTCTATCTTTAAAGGTCCATCTAAACAAATGAATGAGCGCTCAAATGTATCAAGTTTATTGGACTCTAAAGACATCGACTCAAATGTTTTGTCAAAGAATTTACCTAACTTATATATACATTACAAAATTTTACATTTTCAAGTTCATCCAAATACAATAGGACTCTACTCAATTCTTCCCCTCAGAAGACACTACTAAAAAAAGTACAAAAGAAAGGTACTCTACATATATGGTTAAAAATGGATAAAACACCAAAGAAATCATATATACGTGTATTTTTATCCCCCTACGTATCGTCCTTTAGTCTAAAAAATTCTAAACAGAGGTGCCCCGCCTATTTTTGTAGTTATCATCACCTGCAGAAATTTACACAAAGCTCTTACCCTGGAAGCCTACATTTGCACTCCATGCAATCATTTAGTCTTCATAAGAAAACTCCCCACCTACTATTACCAAGTTAGTAATTCAATATGTTCCAAGTCTACGGAAGAAGATCATGCTATATCCATAATGGATTAGGTTTTGAGCACTTGGCCAAGCAAAGGTTTGCCTACAGGAGGCTATTGTTACACTCGAGACTGGAGAGAACGTAATCCATCCCCCTCTCCCTAACACTAGTTACCCTCCTACAACGGCAGTTGATATGATACCAACCCCTAAGGCCCAGATGAACCAATGCCAGCATCGAATCCCCTTGATAATATCAGCGATCCCCACTTTTCGGTGCCATTTTCCTCTCATGGTTAATTTAAAACATACCATCAATACCTTGAGTATCCTCACCCCTCCTATTAGGGCCCCCAAGAATTGAATTAGTATATCTTCCACCAGACACAAGATTCCCCCCCCCCCTTCAAATTATGAGACAACACCGGCCCAAACTGAGTAGGGTCTTTTTTTTATAGGCCATCGAAAAAATGAAAACATTCGATGTGTAGACCAACATAAAAAAGATGTCCCTCTATACCAAAGCCTAACTTCTTAACAAGTTCAAAGCTCTTGTTTACAAGAAATACAAAGGACTGGGCTCCTCTTATTCATATTTATCCAATTATCATGTCAATATGCAAGTCTAGAACGTATACTTAGGGGTACTAAAAAGTAAGTTCTCCTCCACTCTGTTAGAAGGGAACCTTATTTTTTATATGGGTCTAAAGCTTTATGGAACAACTAAAACATGGTACGTATGAATACAATGAGGAACTTTACATGACCTAGATTTATTAAAACAAGAGGAAGGGTAGGAGATCGATATATTCTCCACTCGTTGAAGAGAGGAGGCTGGTTAAATGGTTATCTATCCCCCAAAAAATGATTTGATTGAGATCTTGATCAAGTACCTACAAAATGATGTACATAGGGAACTTAGGCTCACTTGGATCCAAGACTTTAAATTTCTTAACCATATAAGGTGTAAAAGCTAGGAGAGTTTATTCGTCAAAGAAGTCAAGTTTGGCGAGGAGTCTCATTGACTAGCAAACTAGTTCTCTACCAGAAAGATCTTTAATAGAGCTTATTTATCACACATCACTGCCATGGTAATCAATCTGCAACAACCTAGATCATACCTTGTGACCAACACCTCTCAAGCTATGGCCACCACAGATGTACCATACTAGCCCGGATCTCCCTTAAAAACTTACTAAGTTGTTCCTCATCCTAAAGAGTCCTGAACGTGACAAAGAAAACTCATAAAACAACAGATATATCTTAGTCAGGTCTTTAAACAACTCAATCATAGGCCTCCACCTCCCAGTCCAGACAAGAGTTGCCAAGCCAACTCACACTGCAATTTCCATTAAAGGGAAAACCTCATTATCGATAACTGTTGGCCTTTTAGGTATGCAGTCAAATACCTCATATATGCTAGGAGCCTCATCCCACCAAATCTAGGGTAACAAATAACCCATTCCCTTTCATCCCAACTTGCATACTAACTCCATATTAGATAATTCCCCTCCAAATAGTGACACGTCCACCATGACAGTCCCCATTCATTATAAACTAAGAATGAGGACACATTTCCCTTTCTATATAG
This sequence comes from Sambucus nigra, assembly GCA_949130495.1. Classification (NCBI taxonomy): domain Eukaryota; kingdom Viridiplantae; phylum Streptophyta; class Magnoliopsida; order Dipsacales; family Adoxaceae; genus Sambucus; species Sambucus nigra. Next base: position 22,927,295 of record OX422213.1, on the reverse strand, counting down.
CAACCCCTCTTGGTATGCCGTCACCAACTGTAAAAATCATCATTGAGACTGAACCTACCATCGACCATATTACCTTTTACATCATGGTCGTATACTTCCTATAAACTAATCACTATAACCTAATATTTCCTATTGTTATAGAGTTCATGCTTTTGAAAGAACCAAAACTACTGACTCCTTTTATAAAGAGTATAAATCACTCGACCGAATAGGAGAAAATAGATGATGAGGCTCTCCAGGCAACGAACCATATCATATTTTTAGTACTAATTCAATCCACTAGATGGGATTGATCAACCTCTAAGGGACATTTATTTTCCTTTAAGGGCTCGTATGAAAGTGGTGACAAGTAATCACCCATTACCTTACACATCTCCTATCAACTCTTCAAAAATTAAGAGAGAAGCCCCCATCTTAGGGTTTCCAAATAGAGGAGCCTTTCATTTGAATGCTTCAATACCCTAGATCTTGGTCCAAAAGAATGAACAAGACAGACAATAAAGGGAAGACGATTACATTGCCTAAAGTTTCCAACCTCGTCAATAGTTATTGTCTAAGGAAAAGGAAAGAGTTAACGCTCACACCACCCATAGAGATGTCGCATGGGAACCTGAACTAAGAGATAATCCTAACCCAATAACATCTTCCCCTCGCCTGAGTATCGTAATAAAAAGGTGGAACCAACTCTAAGAATATCAATGAGTCATGGAGACTCAAATAGTATTCCGTACACTTACGACAGATAGTATAGGATTCCATCTAGGGTTCTTTCCTAAGAATCCGAGCCATGATACCCACCTTATCACATCATTCAAATAGTCCAAACGGACACCGATGGAAATATTTACCCTTCTTCAATGATTGACCCAAAGTCGAAACCAAACCATATTAGTGTAAACACCGCTTCCAACAAATGAGAACCAATCTCAGAATCCTCGACCTACAAACCCAAACACGTATATTATACTCACTTTTTTGAATTAAGTAATTATAAACTATATTTGATCAGATTTTAATCACGAGGGGAACACATATATAGATCCTAGGAGATTGTCATCAACCCTCAGATATAGGAAATAATGGAGCAATGGGATCAGGAAAAGGGTTAGGCCTCCGCGAACAAAGACCTACATCCTTCAAAACTCACAACACCCAATATTACAAGTTTGGTGTTAGATACAGGGGCACAGTAGAGGAATTTGAACGCCTTGAATGACATAGAAACTAGTCCAATCGCATAAAAAGATGAGGCTACACTCATAATAGTTTATGACCAAGTCTCTTATATGAAGGGCAAACCCTCCAATTCTTTAATGATGAGGTGGAAAGTTGATATCCTAGTGTAATATATACCAAGCATCTGACCCATTGGATGGGATAATTTTTCGATGGAGCCACAGGACACTATTTGTGGATCTATTGAGCTAGACCCCATATCACTCGAAGTTGTCCTACCCCTTAAACATATTCCAGGTATGAGCCCGTCAATCTATACATTGAGTTACCTACTCATTTTACAACTGGTATTCAAACTCTCTATGCTCGAGAAATCTACCATGGGTACATCACCATACCAATATGGGACTTATATATAGAAGGATGTATCTAAACACGGACTACATCATTGGAATAATTGAACTCTAAGATGAAATGATCCACTGAGTCCATCCTACTCAAGAAGGTTCCTACACCTGAGGATATTCATATAGCTTAGGGACAAAATTAGTTAACCCCTCTCTCGGTGACCATAAAGAAGGGAAGTTTGATAACTTTTGACGTGAGGTGTTTGCATTAGCCATTGTTAGGTTCGTCAAGGGACTCTCACCCTAGGGACCAGAATATGTAGATTATCAATACTATTATAGGCTATCTACTTCAAGGCAGTGATCATAATAAGAGAGATAAACCTAGAAAGATATGAAGCCTCTTTCGACGACAAAGACCTCCAAGAGACCAACTCAGATAATGATATATGGTCAGGATCATCCAGGTCTATAGGGTCACCCTATAATACTCTGAACCAGATGGATGAGAAAGTCTATGCCATGATAAAAAAATCCCTACTTTTGCCCTTGATTCTGACATGTCAGTATATTGGATAGATGACAACATATCCTGAACCCTCTCCCAAACTCTAAGCAAAGCTCCTACTGACCCAGAACAAACTTGAATTCATTAATGGAACAAAATGATGGTCCAAAATCAAAACCATCTGGAACAAAATGATGGTCCTGAATCCAAAACCATTTATCTCTAATACTATATCCTTATCATATCTCTTACTCCGCCTGGAAAAAGATGAGCTAGAGTCATGGGTAGAACCTATACCCTTCCTATGTAAAGCAATCGACCTTCTCACCCGAATCGTCAGACCCTCCACTCCTCCAAATCCCATAAATAAAGAGAATTATTCCACCGAAGGATCTATGAGTCCCATTTCCAAAGAGAAGAAAAAGATCTAGGAACAAATCCATGGAATGTTAGATAATATGACCAACTGGAAGTTACTAGATACATCCATAGAACACCAATACTCCTTCATCCATTTGTTATCTTAGGCTACTATGCCTTGAGACCTAACACTAGATCAGATGTCCTCCACCATCGGATAAATTTCCATGCAGCAGTAAACGAATTAACTAATGAAGCTCTCCTCATGTAAGGTCTTAACCATCGTTTCACACTGAACATCACTCCCTAACCATGTGGCAAGATCGTACCCTTAGTATCGAGAGACAATGTTTCCACCATTATGTATCCCCCTTTTAAAAATCCACAGGTCCGGGATACCATTCCTCCGAGTTTGCATCATCTTCCATGGACATTAGGGCCTATGAAAAACTCGTTGCACTCATAGTAGGACCCATCAAATGTGATGCAGAGTTTTAATTACTCGACATCGTGATAAATTTCAACCTTCTGCTAGGAAAATTATGGATACATCCCATGGGGGCAGGATACTTTTCCCATAAACCCAAAGGTATGTTATCATAAACTAAATATTTTGCCAAATGCTTTGCCTATGAGACCTCGCACTTAACAGGATGAGTTAGACTTGTAGATAAAGGCAAACATTGAGAAAATATTCATAACTGGTTTCAATAAACCCATCCAGCATCTTATTTATCTCTCAATCATTGTGCTCATTTTGAAAAAGGATAAAAAATAAATTAGAATCTGTGTGGACTTTGGAAACTTGAACCACACATGTCCAACGGATGAATTTCCATTACTAAGCATTGATAGCTTATTAGATGAGACTATCAAACACGAAATGTACAGTTTTATGAATGGGTATGCTAGATATAATCAATTAAAATGGATCTAGTGGATGCGAAGAAGAATGTACAATTTTCACTACACAGTTACTTCGTTTGGCTTAAAGAATGTCGAGATGACGTATAAGTGAACTATAATGTCCATATTTCATAATTTATTTCATTATATAGATGACTTGGTGGAGTCCAAAATAGATAGCAGGCACATCCAAGATTTGAGAAGAGTCCTTCAACACCGTTGAAAGTATAAGATGCAAATAAACCTCTCGAAGTGTGATTTTTGGTTAAGAAGGCAAGTTCCTTGGCCTCATTATCAACATACAATCGACCACTAAGGAGCCAAAGACAACTCAAAACTTTCCTACACAAAATTTCTTAATATAGAGGATTTATACCAGCTTTAGAGGAGATTACCCAATCCACGTTTATTGAATCTCAATCTTCGCAGATTGGGTGATCATTGTGTGCGTAGGTCTGAGATCATAATTTGGAGGAATTCACATCTAAAATATATCTTGGATTGCAATACCCCCTTAATGGACCTATAATATTTGTGTCCACTAATTAAACCTGATGAGGATTGTTATACGCGGAATAAAAAAATTATATCTTGGAACTTAGATTAATCAAACATAAGAAAGAGGGCAAACCAAAACTAGGTTTGAAGAATAAACATAGGGCTCAGAATACAATACCTTTGTGGATCCAATTATGATTTGATGCGGAGAAAATTATTTTTAGGTGAGGTATTATCGTGTTTCAAATCTTCAAAACTTTGTTAAACCTTCTATAAAGCTTGAATGTTTTAGTGTATGATCCTTCCCAAATTAGATATGTATATGGGCACCTTTTGAGATGACAACCCTTCTTCATGAGTGAGATATGATTCTCTTTCTCTAGGTCTCTTAACAAAAACATGAATGGTGTTTTTTCTCACCCCTCTTAAACCCTAATAATGTTTAATAAATGAGATTAATCCCCTTCCACACCTATATATATATATATATATATATATATATATATATATAAGTATAAAAGGTGGTATTGGGCGAAATTGGGTTTTTTGTGAATATGGGCCTAACTAATTGGGCATTAGGACTACACTAGGGACCCAAGACAAATAATTCAATTGGGTTCAAATAAATACTTGGAAATACCCAATTATAATTACCATAATTTATTTCTTTATTTAATCATAATTAATTCCAGTAAATAATTATGATTGTGCACTAACCTAATTATCTAATAAATCCTCGGTCATAATGAGATCTTATTAGCAATTTTTATTATGGTGCATAATTTGGTAACCCACGTTAATCTTTCGATACCTACTTAGTTAATTCAATTTGTTGTCAATCGACTTTGACCAACATCTAATCAATTTCCTCGACTCTGAGGCTTAACTTATTTTGCTACCTCCATCGCATTATAAATAATACAATGTCCAGGTTTACAGGTTAGAATAAAAACATATAAGTCAGTCAAGAGAGTGTTACAATCCTAGGTATCCTGAAACACGTATTCCTATGAATTAAGATCTTAGACCTACTTGTATAATTATCACCTAATATACGGGATCATTTGGTTCAATCTGATATTGAATCGCACCTATAGCAATAAACGTGATAATTACACAAACATCCTAATCTTCCTAATTCTTGGGATTACGAATTTATGTACCAAAGGAAATTTCACATCATTTAATTGGGTGCATAAATTCTTAATCTTGAGAATTAGGAGGATTAGGATACTTGTGTAATTATCACTTTGATTGACATGGGTGCAATTCAATATCAAATTGAATCAAATGATCTCGCATATTAGGTGACAATTACACAAGTAGGTCTGAAATCATAATTCAGAGAAATCCCCGTTCAGGGGATACCGTGGATTGTGATACCCCCTTGATAGAGTTATATGTGTTGTTTCCACCATGTAAAACCTGACCAGTGGATTATTTTATAATCCCGATGAAGTATAAAATACGTTAAGTCTGAGAATCAAGAAAATTGATTAGATGTTGGTTAAAATCTATTAATAATAAATTGATGTGGCCAAGCGATAATTGGACATTTTACGTGTCGAATCGTACTATGTACTATAATCAACTTTGCAAATATGACCTCATTATATCTAAGTGATCTCTGAGATAATCAAAATGGAGTGCAATCATAACTATTTAGAGAAGTTAACTATGATTAAATAAATAATGGAATACAATTATTATAATCATGATAGTCCTTATACTCTAATCTCAATGTGGTATCATTCAATACATTCCTGATATGTATTAATCCCGATTATCTATTGAACTATCTCATAAGCTCCCGAGCCATTACCAGTTCCCCATAGTTTGAGATAAATACTAGGATTATCTTGTAACCATTTATATAGGATGTCTAAGTCCCTATCTAGGTTGTGAACATTTCAGTAGTGCTAGAAATCGAATTCCATTCTCCTTGTGATGAACCCAAAGTCACATTATTGGAATTACTACGAAGGTATATTGATCGATATTTTAACGAATATTTAAACCAAATATAAATAATTCTCATAACCATGATTCTTGTTTTAAAACAAAATGACTCACCTTTAATTAAATGTAAGAGCCATAAATGGTTTAACAATAAAATCTCAATAAAAGCTAATTAGTGGATTATTTTATAATCCATTAAGTTTGAGAATTAAGAAGTTGATTAGATTTTGGTTAAAATCAATAAGTGAAAAATTGATTTGACTAGGGAGGTATCAAAAGCTTAATGTGGGTGTCACGTTATGTACAATAATTAACTTTGCAAATAAGACCTCATTATATCCAAGTGATTTTTAAGATAATTAAATTAGAGTGTAGTCATAATTCATTTAGTAGTATTAATTATGATTAAATAAAGAAAAAATACGTTATGGGATTTATAATTTTTGATTATCGAGTATTCATTTAGAATCCAATTTAATTATTTGTCTCGGGTCCCGATTAAATTCCACATACCCAACTAGTTACGCCCAGATTCTCAAGTTACCTTGTTAGGCCCTAGGCACAACTTGTACTAATATATATTGGTGTAATTTAGTATTTTACATTGGATGATTCATTATTAGGGTTTGAGAGTGGGGATAGAAAACATTATTCATGTTTTATAAGAGCCATAGATAAATAGGTCCATATATGACTCAACACCAAAGGTTTTATTCTTCAAAGGTGCCTACACACCTACCTAGCTTTGGGAGGATTATATATTAGAAAATCAAGTGTTTCGGTGCATTCAAGAAAGATTTTGGAAGGCCAAAAGAAAGCAATCCCTCATCTTTTTCAAATTCCTTTCTCCATATCAGATTGTAATTGAACCCGCAAAGGTATTGTATTCAAAACCTTGGGTTTGGTTTTCAAACCTAGTTTTTACTTTTTCAATGTCCATTGCGTGAATAATCAAAGATTCAAGGGATGTAATTTCTTATTCCATGTATATAAATACCAAACATCCCCATGATGATAAACTCTTCTGAATAAACTCTTGGCTTAAAATCTGTAGTGCCTTCCTCCATAAATCTTTTACCTCCAACGGAGATATTTTAAAAGGTTCCCTCACTATAGTCTTCTCGATGATGTTAAAACTAAGACTAAAATCAATATCTTATGTATGTGGTAACTCGATAACCCTTCATGTACAACTGGAATAATCTTGAACTATCGGTAACATCTCTAAGAAATCGTAACCTCCTCTAATGTTCTTGCATCTATATATTATAATTGTGTGACAGACACTCCCTAGACCTCGGCATAACTATAAGAAACATCCCTTGCCCAATAAGGACTAAAACAGTATCTTGCCCACTGCAGTCATTATAAATTAATACATAGTTAATTGATCCAGGCCTAATATTAAAATCGTATAACCTCACATCTAAATCAATAAATCGACTAAAAACCAAGACGGCCAATAACAACGACTACATCTTTACAATCACAACGTAAAGCAACACCCCTACTCACTGGAGTATCCATGTGTAAAGATAAACTAAGTGCTAAAAATATATATATACACCAATATTATGTTGAACATATGAATAATAAAAGAACAAGACACCCCTACGGGTCAAAATAAATTTAACTTGCATGAACCATAAACATATAAATGACAATTTCCTGGTGTTATTTCTATAAATACTGGTTGCTCATAAGGCATCTCCTAACTAAGTGGTCTTGCTCTCCACAAGTGTAATAGTTTCCTCTAATGGAACTGTGACACCCCGCCTATTTTAATCTCGACTGATCAATCCTTTATCAAAATAAAACAGGATTCTCATAATGGATCATTCTCAGCATCACTGTCGAAAACCAAATTAATTACTAATAACCTATTAGGCCGGTGTCAAATTTTAAACTTTATAATCTTGTTAACTTAAACACAAAATAAATCCATCCACAATATATATAAAATAACTTAAATAAATAAACAATAACCGATAACTCTTGGTAAAACATTAATACAACAATATCGAATATGTGTAAACGAAAATGCGACCGATAATAAAAATGACAACAGTTGAGCAACATGCCCGAATATAACTCACGATATCTCCTATCTAGATCACAAGGATAGAATCATCTGAACAATACCTGCTAGCATCCACATCTATTGCAGCATCATTTGAGTCAAAGGCATAATCATCCAGGTGTCCCTGTGTCTGGACACCTAAAAGGTTTTTAAAATATTTGTAAGTGGGTTAGAGACCAAAATGTTTTGAAAATATTTAGTGTGGTGACAATTATATTCAACACAAATTAATAAGAAAGCGCAATCACCAAAGGGAATAAAGAATAAGAATGCCAATCACACGACACAGCATATAAGTGGTTTAGCAACAAATGCCTACGTCCACGGTGGTTCTCTTGGTGTTATTTCTATATACTCCGGGGAGTGTTTTACAGAGAATATAATGCATGCCTTTTGCCCCAGGCTTAGGGTTTGTTATATACATGCCCGTTCTTGGGGAGTGGGGGTGTTGGACTCCCCCACATCTATCTTGTACTCCTAGAATATCTCCTTGTGAGATTTTAGGAGTAGACTAAGTCATAACCTGATTCAGTTGAGATGCAAGGAGCTCGGGCTTTAGGCCATTCCTATTGGGCTACTCGCCTGGGCCCGTGATGGCTAATCGGGGTACCCACAATTGCCCCTAAAGTTGTTGGGTCACAATTTGGGCTCAATAAATTTAAATGATTTGTCATAATGGCTCTCTTGTAAATTGTGTAACTCTTCCCAAGATTGGGGTTCTTTACTTGATTTTGGCGGCAACCTGCTTCGAGTCTCGTGCGATATGATTAAAAATGTTTAAAAGGCCACTTGAAGCAGCATTTCCATACCATCGTTTCAAGTTTCTTCATATTTTCTCATCTTCTTCAAGCTTTCACTGTTGCGCCCTCCTCTCCAGGTCTTCGTTTACTTTGCTTTCAATCTTCTTCATCATCTGGGTTTGTGATCTTTTGTCATCCAAGCCAAACTTTCATCTCGTAAGTCCTTCTTGTTCTCTTCCTGTGCTTTTTTTCTTTTTAAATCTCCTCGCACTTATAGTTTAGGGTTTTGCAAATGGCGAAGATAGGTAATAGGTCGATAATTAAATTTAGGAAATATTACAACATCCCAGATTGGGTAGACATTGAATGTGCCCCTCTCCCTAAAAATATTAGAGAGATAGAAGGTGCTCACTGGATTCACGTTCTTTTGCTGTCCCTAGGGGGGCTCACTTTCCCCCCAAGTAATTTGTTTTTGCACTTATTTGGTTACTTCAATATTGTCCCCGCACAGTGTTCGCCTAATGTTTGGAAGATAATTAATGGTGTCCATAGAATAAATCAGCTCTATGGCACCAATGTAGGGCTTGCTGAGATATGCTTCTACTACTCTTTCTCGCGAACAAGTTCTGGTCTTCTTTACCTCAAGGCCAGGAATACTTACAGGGTATTGGTAGTAAATCTACCCGATTCCCACAAGGATTACTGGAAAGATGGTTTTCTTGCTAGGAGTTGGTAATTTCCTCCCCATACCGAGGGGTCGAGGTATGACAGATTCACGGTCCCCTTTTATGGGGAGGAGTACATAGGTAGGCTTAATTTTTGTTCTGCTCTTTGATCTTCTTGTTAATAAATGATTTTTCTGATATTCTTCTCTCTTCTTTTCAGTGAGAATAAAGAATTTTGGAACCTGCTCTTATTGAGGTTCGAACTGCCGAGCTGATCAAAGCTTGGAACATCAGAGAACCTTTGGCTGACGGTGAACATCCTTGGTCAGCTGCTTTCCTTCTGGAGTATAAAAATATTGGATCTAGTTTCATTGCGCAACCTGTAGAAAGTATTCTCGAGCTTGATATCACTAAAAAAGTTATTGTGGATCCTATCCAATTGGTCGAGGAGGAGAGAAGTTCTAGTGAGGATAGCGAGGGTGATAATAGGGGCACTGCTGAAGGTAGTTCCAGTGTAGAGAGTTCTGGTGAAGAGTCTTCCAGCTCGGAAGAGGTTTCATAGGCTCCAGAATCTTCTAGCGAGTCGAGTGGTTCTTGTGAGGCAGAAATAGCTCCTCCCAGAAGAAATCTGATCAGGGACGATGATGATGAGGATGATGTGCTTCTTTCCAGGAGGTCGAAGAAGAAAAAGTCTGGTAGTGGGGAAGTTTCCACTAGCTCTCAGCCTACTTTTATTGAGCAGGAAAAGAAGAGGAGGGAGGAGGAGCAGTTGAGGGAGAGAGAGAGAAAGAAATAAGAGGAGAGGAAGAAGGCTGAAGAGAAAAAGAAAGTGGAAGAGAGCTGAGAGGGAGAAGGAAAGGGAAGAGGAGAGAAGGAGGGTAGAGGTGAGGACGAAGGCTGGGCAAGCTTTAGTGCCCATGTCCGCGTTGCCTGAGGGGGCCTCGATCGCCACCTCTCCCCAGTTAGCTCCTGCGCTGCTCGAGAGAGCAGTCCTGCCTGCTGATCGACAGAGGGCAATGAGGACTGACCAGTTAGCTCTACAAGTGAGTCAGAGGCTAGCCTTGGTAAGTCTGTTTCCATTTTTCAATACTTATAATTTTATATTCAAGGCTTTCTTCTAATGCTCCCTATTTTCTTGCAGTTCATGACCGAATTCGTTGTTCTTTACCATACTCGTGAGGAGTTGGTGAGTAGGAATGCGGATTTAGAGAAGCAGAACATTGAACTGAAGGGGAAAGGCACTGAGCTGGAGCTCAATCTGAAGGCTTCCAGTGACGCCCAGAAGTCCTCTGATCTCTCCCTTGCTGAAGCTAACAGAGCGAAGGAAGTGGTGAGTAAAGAGCTAAATGAGCTAAGGCAGTCCTATGACCTGGTCTGCACGAGCAATCTAGCCGTGGTCGAGGATAATAGAGTGCTGGAAGAGAAGCTAAAGAGGATGGAGTTCGAGGCAGCCACCAATAAGGAAAGTTCGTACAATTTCGGGTGGGCTGCCGCATATAAGGATGCTGATGCTTAAATAGGCTCTATCAGTCGTCTGAACTTCCAGAAGGGATGGAATAAGGCTTTTCTGGCTGTCGGGTTAGATACTGACTCACCCTTGTTCGACGAGCATGATCCAGGCCCCAAGCCTGTTGTAGATGAAGCTCCTTCCCCAGCCATTGAAGGTGTTGCTCCCGCCTCCCAGACTGTTCCTGTTGATGCTCCTCCTGCTTGGGAAATATCAGTTATTCCTTTTGAGGGAGATGCTCATACTGCTGCTGATAAGGGAAAGCAGCCAGCTTCCTCTGAACAAACTGAGGTTGCTAGCTAGTCTGCTCTTAGGACTTCTTTATATTTTTGCTTTACTTATACTGCTCCTTTTTTTTATAATTACTGATGTAATTGTACCCTTTTATTTCAATGAAATGGAAGTACTTTCTTTTCTGGGCATTGATTCTTCTACTTTTTATTGCTTGTGTGGCTTGTAGTTGATTGATGTAGATGAGTATATACCTATCACCTCTCAACTGGGAAAGATCCTTGGACCTAACGCGAGCACCCAAGTTTATCAGGCCTTTATTAGGATTTGCAAGTTTCTTAGGTCGAGAAATAAGAGCTTTAAAGACCAGTCGGAGCTCATCGCCAAACTGAACGATAGACTTCAGGAGATGGAAGAAGTTGTGCCTCTGTCCAAGAAGAAGTGAACACTTTGAGAGATAATCTCCTAGATGCCTCTGAAATCAATCAAGTCAGAGAAATTCTTCAGCAAGAGAACGAGACTCTGAGAAGGGAGGTGTCGCGGCTCAGGGAGCATGCGTCGAGTGTCGTACCTTATGTTTTATGAGGTTTCTCTTCATCGGTTGTTCCATGAGTAGGCACAGGTCCGAGCAGTGCTCCTCCAGTCTTGTGAGGTTCTACCTCATCATCTGCTCCGCGAGCTGGTCCAGATACAGGGCGTCCAGCTAGGTAAATGGACGAGCTTTGAGAAGACATCCATCGAGCATACGTGATTACTGTTGGGCTTCAAAGGGATGTCACACGGCTGAGGCATCTGTTCAAGAAAGGACCTCGATGAGTGTGGGCTGATGGTTATGAGTAAGGTTGGAAAGATGCTCCGACGAGTCTGACAAAGTTTGAAGAGCTCGCCTTTGTTAGGGGATAGTTGAGTGCCCTCGGGGAGCTGCAAGTCCCAAGGAACTCAGTACTCTGGTACCGTCACGAGATCTCCCCTTCAACTTTTAGGGTTAATCCTTTCAGGAGGGATGAACAATGGATACCTATCGATGCTATCCCCAAGCAGTTGTTAGATCGAAATGCGAATGAGGTCGATGAGGAATTGGCTCCTCATCCGGACGATGGCCGAAGAGCACAAGTGGTTGATTATGTTGTTCAGAGGCCTCAGCCTCATTAAGATTTTACCGAATGTAACTCATTGTATATGTAATAACGTAATGTAATATCGATGTTTTGGGCGATCTTGCCGACTAAACTCATGTTGTATATTCTCATTGTAAATGTGATTAAGTAATATAATATCTATGCTTTGGGTGATCTTGCCGACTAAACATGTGTTATATGTTTTTTACTTCATTTATTTCTCACTTAACTATCTTGGGCCCTTATGGCCGACTAGATTGGTATGGTTGTTTTGTTGAGTGATTGTCCTCCCAGTTCAGTATGCTTATACGATACCATTCTTCCCTACTTTACCTTTTAGGTCGTTTTATCACACTCCCTTAGGCCTAAGTATGGCAATAGTGAGGACACACCTGGTGTTAGATGTTACATCCGATCAGGCTTTCTAAGCCAAACATTATTTAGCGACCAATTTCATTTGGCCGAACTGCCTAAGGCTCCCCTGTAGGGCTTTATATATTACCATGGGCAATGCTAAGAGGTTGTTTGTATTTCATAACGAAGACCTGAGGAGGGTGATTCCCTGATTTTTCATACTTAATAATATGTCTGTCACTTGGAAAAGGTGTGCAAGTTATAAAGTTCATAATACAAAATTAACACTTCAGAATGTCACTGCCAAACAATCTTTTATTAATCACAAGCAATAAAAACAGAGTTGCCAATTCCAAAAATGCGATAAAAGATGAATGAAAAAACTAGAAGTAGAATTTCTTCAGATTGGTTGCATTCCAATCTGGGGGTATCTCTCTTCCCTCCAGTGTTTCTAAGTGATAGGCTCCTTGTAGGTCGTTCCTTGTTACCTTGAATGGTCCCTCCTAATTTGGACCCAGCTTTCCATCTGATGGTTTTACTGCGTTTCCAAGGACTTTACTTAGGACATAGTCCCCAACCTGGAATGCCCTTGGATTGACCTTCTTATTATAGTGTTTTGCGAGTTGTTTCTGATAGCTCACCAGCCTTACTAGGGCTAGTTCTCTGCGTTCGTCAGCTAGGTCAAGTTCAGCGAGTAATGCTGCATCATTTTGGCCTTGGTCGACAAGGGTGGTTTTCATGGTTGGTAGGCCAACTTCTAAAGGGATGATTGCTTCTATTCCATACGTTAGTGAGAATGGGGTTTCCCCATTTACTCTCCGTGGAGTGGTGCGGTAGGCCCACAAAATATGTGGCAGCTCACTTACCCATACGCCTTTGGCTCGCTTTAGTTATTTCTTCAGCCCATCGATCACTGTTTTGTTCGAAGCTTCATCTTGACCGTTTCTTTAGGGGGTAGGCCACCGAGATGAAATTGTGTATGATCCTGTGTTCTTTGAAAAAGTTCTGGAAAGGACCACTCTCGAACTGTCTTCCATTATCGGTGATGATGGTTTTGGGGATTCCAAAACGGGTGATTATATTCTTCCATATGAACCTCATCATATCTGCATCTCGGATGTTTTCCAGTGGCTCTGCCTCGATCCATTCTGTGAAGTAATTTGTTACGACCAATAGATACTTACGGTTGCCAATGGCGGTAGAAAGAAGGCCTACGATGTCCATCCCCTACTGGACAAAAGGCCATGGGCTGGTAAGCGACCTTAGGTCGCTGGCAGGTTGGTGGACCATAGGAGCGTGTAGTTGACATTTCTCACATTTATGAGCATATACTGCAGAATATCTTTGCCTATATGGCCATCAGTAGCCTTCATTTATTGCTAAAAAAGATAGTGACCTCCCTCCAATATGGCTTCCACAGATTCCTTCGTGGAGCTCGTGTAGGACTTGCTCGACGTCTTTCGGGTGAATACATTGAAGGTAAGGTCCAGTGAATGATTTATTGTATAGTTTATCCTCAGGAGATAAGTGAAAGTAGGCAGTTCTGACTCTTATCTGATGAGCGGCCTTCTTATCGTTTGGAAGTGCACCATCTTTCAAATTGTCCCTCAGAGGGTCCATCCAACTGGGTGCTGACTCAATCTGGAGCATATGTTCCCTGTGTATCAGCTCGTCACTCTGCTTGATGCTTTGATGGGCGAGGAAGTCGATTGGGATTGGCCTCTTTAAGTCAGAATCGATTGTTGAACTTAGGGCTACTAGGGCATCAGCATGGCTGTTATGTCGTCTAGAAAACTGTTGGACACTGACTTCCTCAAAGATGGACATTAGCTCCCTTGAGAAGGCGAGGTAGGCTTCCATTCTTTCGTCTCTTACGTTGAAGTCCCCACTTATCTGGTTGGAGACCAATTGTGATTCACCGAACACCTGCACCTGCTTTCCCCCCAACGCTCGTGCCTTCTTCAAGCCAGCTATTAAAGCTTAGTATTCTGCCTTGTTATTAGAGGCTTCAAATCCAAGACTGATTCCTTGCTCGAGGATTGTGTCTTATGGAGTAACAAGCACAATGCCTACTCTTTCCCCCTTTGAGTTGGAGGCTCCATCAATGAACAGTCGCTAGACTCCTACTTATGGGTGATCTTCCATTTGCTTCATTGGTTGAATTTGGTCACAAGGCTATTCGCCTGTGAATTTTGTGATGAAATCGATGAGGACCTTCCCCTTTATTGCATTCCTGGGTTAAAATTGGATGTCAAATCGTTCTAGCTCGATTGACCATTTGGACAGTCTGCCAGACAAGTTTGCTTTCCATAGGACTGCTTTAAGGGGGTGTGATGTGAGGACGACGATAGTATGAGATTCAAAGTAGTGCTTCAGTTTCCTTGAAGCTATCACTAGTGCAAAAGTGAGTTTCTCGAGTGGTAGGTAGCGCTACTCGGCGTCCAATAAGGTCTTGCTCGCATAGTAAACTGGGTGTTGGACTCCTGCTTTTTTGCATACTAGTGCAGAACTAATGGCGTGACTGGAGACAGCGAGATACAAGTATAGGGGATCATCTTCTTGAGGTATAACGAGCAGAGGCAGTGAGCTAAGGTAAACCTTGGGCTCCTCCAGTGCTTACGAGAAATTTTGATTCCATTCTACTGTCTTGTTTCCTTTTAAGAGCTGGAAGAACGGCTTGCATTTTTCAGAGGACTTCGAGATAAAATGGTTCAAAGCGGCGAGCATGTCTGTGAGCTTTTTTATGTCTCATATCGTGCGAGGGGGTTGTACCCTGTTGATCGCATCGATCTGGTCCGGGTTGGCCTCAATGCCTCTCTCGCTAACCAAATATCTGAGGAATTTTCCTGACTGGACATCGAAGGAACACTTGCTTGCGTTGAGCTTCATTCGGTATTTCCTGAGGATCTTGAAGGTATTTGATAGGTCTGAGAGATGGTCCTCTTTTCGCTTGCTCTTGACGAGCATATCATCAATGTAGACTTCCATAGTATCTCCTACTTGGTCTTTGAACATTTTGGTGACCATCTGCTGATAAGTTGCTCCTGTATTCTTGAGCCCAAAGGGCATAACTTTGTAGCAGTATAATTCGACAGTGGTGATGAACGTTGTCTTGGTCTGGTTCATACAGGGGGATCTGATGATACCCCGAATATGCGTCCAGAAAACTCATTCTCTCGTGAGCTGCTGTGGCGTCCACTAATTGGTCGATCTTTGGGAGAGGGAAACTGTCCTTAGGGCATGCCCTGTTAAGGTTAGTAAAGTCAATGCAGACCCTCCATTTTCTATTGCTCTTTAGAACTACTACTGGGTTGGATGGCCATTTAGGGAATTAAACTTCCCGTATGGATCCTGCATCCAGCAGCTTTTTAACTTCTTTCTCTACGGCCTTAGCCTTCTGGAGCACGGTTTGTCGTGCTTTTGCACGATAGGCCTAAAAGTGGGGTCGATGTGTAACCGATGGCAAACCACATTGGGATCAATGCTAGGCAGCTCGTATGGTTCCCACACTAAAACGTCTAGGTTGCTTCTTAGTAGTACCGTCAATTATTTCTTTTCTTGATCTGTAAGAGAAGTCCCGATCAAGAAACTCCTGTCTTTCTTGCTTCCACCGGCTGGTATCTCCTCCAGGTTTTCAATGACCCGCTTAGAGGGGAGGAGCCTGGTCTCCCCCACTCCGGGCCTTCCATATCTTAACTGATATTTTGATGGTATCAAACCTTCTTGCTCCACGACCTTCTCTTTGGCCTTCTCAACCTTCTTCTCTGGTTTTGGGAGGATGGCTGCTATGAAGCACCTTCTTGCCATCGTCTGATCTCCGTGAATCTCCATTACTCCTCGCTCAGTCACGTACTTGAGTTTCTGATGGTAGGTCGAAAGGACTGCCTTCATTGCATGTAGCCACCCCCTGCCAAGGATAGCTTGATATGGCGAGTCGATGTCGACCACTAAAAACTCGATCATCTTGGAGACACTACCTGCCCTTACCGGCAGCACGATCTTTCCCATTGGAATAGTCATTTTTCCAGCGAAGCCAATTAGAGGGACAGTGGCTTCTTTCAAGTCGACAATGTTTAACTTTAATTTCCTGAATAGGTCGAGATACATTACCTCGGATGATCTTCCCTGGTCGACGAGCAACTTGTCGATCTCATAGTTGGCTATCCTGAGCGTGATGATCAAGGCGTCATGATGTGGGGTTCTTACCACCACCATATCTTCATCTGTGAATACGATATGTTTGATATAGTCGACGATCTTTGTTTACCGATGCTTTCCTGATTATGTCTTCACTGGATCGATCTGAAAAGCTTGCATTACTTCAATAAGCTTTTTCACTTCCGTCCGAATGAATTC
This sequence comes from Sambucus nigra, assembly GCA_949130495.1. Lineage (NCBI taxonomy): Eukaryota > Viridiplantae > Streptophyta > Magnoliopsida > Dipsacales > Adoxaceae > Sambucus > Sambucus nigra. The sequence continues at coordinate 22,910,490 of OX422213.1, read as the reverse complement.
CCCCAATCTGCTTGATATCAGATCCCCATGAATAACTGTAAATTCATGGCCAGCATTGTCTTCGAGTACTTTATTGAGTTTTATTTCTCCATTGGCAGCGAATTTCTCTCCTTTCTTCTCCACAAACTCGTTCAGGTGCCCAATCTGGGCCAGTTCTTCGAGGTGATACTTAAGAGCCTTACAATGCTCAGTCTTATGTCCTCCCTCCCTGTGAAAAGCACATCTAAACACGTTGTTTCTCTTTGAGGGATCTCCTCCCATCTTTCTGGGCCACTTAACAAATGGCTCATTTTTTATCTTCGCCAGGATCTTGTATATTGGTTCTTTGAAGACTGTATTCACTTCCTGAAAGTCTTTCGAAGCATCGTTCTTGCCTCCATTCTTGGAGCCATTCTTGCCCCCTTTCTTCTGGTTTTCGGCCTTGTCATTACCCTTGGCAGCGAGCTTAGTCTAAAAATTATCCCCTGCACTGAGGCGGGTGACATCTTCCACTTTGGCGTACTTTTTGATGCGAGCCATCAGTTCATCGATGGTCGTGGCCTCCTTCTTCGTCAGGGATTGGTGCAGAAGGCAAGATCTAGGTAGGCCAATCTTGAAAGAGGCCACTGCTACCTGCACCGAGCAGTCCTCGACCTCGTTGAATAACTCCCAGTACCTCTTCACGTAGTCCCAGAGGCTCTTTTGAGGCATTTTCTTCATTGTTAGTAAATCATCCATCCTTTTTAGATGGGAGCTACCAGTAATGAAGCAAGCCTTAAAGAGCTCGGCTAGGGACTCAAAACTCCTGATAGACCTGTGAGGGAGTCTCTCGAACCATTTTTGGGCCACATCATGCAGACTCGAGGGAAAAATCCAACACATTAGTGTGGTTCTAGAGAGTCATGGCTTACCTATACTGCATAACGTAATCAATAGGGTCAGTCTTTCCGTCATAGATCTTGAATCTCGAAATCGTAAACTTTTTGGGGGCTTCTTCTTCCACTATCTCCATTGAGAAAGGGGATTTCATCTGGGTCTTGAGAGCTCGTCGAGCAAGCTCCCTGGTTGATCTGGCACCCTGATGTGCTGGGTGTTGGTCCATTTCTCTTCGGACCAAACTTCGTATATCCTCATCACCTCGAGCTGGACTCCTGTAACGGAGAGCTAGTCATTGTTGCTCAAGAAGTCATCATCTGACTTGAGCTTCTCACTTCTTTGGGATCCGCATTAGGGGCTCCTTCCTCAGCTGCGAGACTTGCTTGCCTGAGGGCTAAGAGTGCGATATGGACGTCGCCTTGTGCTACGATGGAGTTCTTTCTCCATCCTTTTTAATCTCCTTTTAAGGTGAGCATTCTCAGCCTCTTGCTTGCGAGCGGCCTCTTCCTGCTCTTGGAGCCTTGCCTCATAGGCATCGATCAACCTGGAGATTTGGGTGGACTTCGCATGTCTCTGACTTTCCTCTGAGGCCTACCGCTCTGGGCGAACCCTCTGATCCGAACGCTGAACTTCGGATCTGATCCTGCGAGGGGCAGGCTGTTCTTGGATATCCCCTACTTGAGGGGCATTGCTAGTGTGATCATACATTTTAGTTTCTTTGTTGGTGAGAGCATTCTTAAGGGAGACAAACGTTCCCACAGACGGCGCCAATTGTGGTGACAATTATATTCAACACAAATTAATAAGAAAGCGCAATCACCAAAGGGAATAAAGAATAAAAAATTCCAATCACATAACACAGCATATACATGGTTCAGTAAGAAATGCCTACGTCCACGGTGGTTCTCTTGGTGTAATTTCTATATACTTCGGGGAGTGTTTTACAGAGAATATAATGCATGCTTTTTTCCCCAGGCTTAGGGTTTGTTATATACATGTCCGTTCTTGGGGAGTGGGGGAGTTTGACTCCCCCACGTCTATCTTCTACTCCCAGAATATCTCCTTGCGAGATTTTAGGAGTAGAATAAGTCATAAACTGATTCAGTTAAGATGCAAGAAGCCCGGGCTTTGGGTCATTCCTATTAGGATACTCGCCTGGGCCCTTGATGGCTAATCGGGGTACCCACATTTAGCAAGTGTTTAAAATACTTTAACACTTAAAATATGATATTCTCCATATTTAAACTGGTGTCGCACTCACATGAGATACCCCTTACCTCTCATCTAACAGTGCACACCTTACACATGTATTTTAAACACCCTAGTTATGCTACCCAGCCTAACTAGCATCTCTCTCAAATCCTCTATGTCACCATACACTATCACATACCCCGCGTATATAATATCCTAAGCTTTCGCATGAACTTATGCATTATAATTCTCACTTATAATATATTAGTTCATAATAAATAACTTCCACTAGTTATAATACACTATTCACATTTTTGTGCCATAAATCCCGTATATAAATTTCTCATCTTTATATACATATGTCACATTTTATTCCGAATTTTATTCTCTTGGATACAACATTTTACTTCTCACTTTATCCTTTATTTTGTTCGTGTGTGTGTATATATATATATATATTCAATATATATATATATTTAATATACTATACACATCAAGTATATCCATTCTTATATATCACACACTATATAAGTATAATAACCATCCCTCAGAGCTATAACTCAATGGATGCAATCTCTAGACTGCTATCATCTTCCAGGGAATACACACCTCAACCTGGGTACCACCGGTGGGGATCTCACACCGACCTGATAAAAAACATAACACAAACGTAGGGGAAGCGGTCATAGTTCCTCACCTGAAAGTGAGAACGAATCATACCCAAGACGTCTCACCCATAATAAAAGGGCCACACTGCATAAATAACTGGACACTATGACTTGGGGACTATACTCTCCCCGTTCCTTAATCCAGGGGATTCATCCACATCGCGCAACTTCCCATGATAACACTAGAGGGGTGTGTTTCACATAAATATATCACACACAGAGATATATTTATAATCATATCTCATATATATATATATATATATATATATATATATATATATACATACATACATACATATATTGTCTCTATACCTGTATATATACATATTATCAAATCTGACTATTCCTGCCTATCTCACTGGCATTAGCCTATAATCAGAATATACCAATTCGTATTATTTCATAAGTATGCACACAACTTATTTTAATCCCATAAGTATTCACTCAATTATGATACAATTATCTCATTTATCTCTTCTGAATATTATCTTATCACGTCTAGTTAGTATTCTAGTTTTATCTTATTTGCACATTCGGATTTCACTCACATATTATCGGCACACACACACACATATATATATATATATATATATATATATATATACACACACACCTGCCGAAATGATTTTCCCGAGTGTCATTCATGCCAAACACTCCTAAAATTTATAACTCGGATCTTATTCCTGCTAACCTGAGATTTATATATCACTCATTTAATCTTTTAGAGGTCCTCACACTCTATTTAGGATCCCCTAATATTTATCTCCAAAAGGAGTTCTACTCCCGTCCTTTTTGTCTAAGAAAAACTTCTTAAATTTTTCTGTTAAAAATGAACCAAACCAATGGCCAGAAAAATGAACAAGTCCTGTGACCAAAAACAAACCGAACCAATGGCCCTAAAAATGAACCAGTTCGGTGACCCAAACCAAACCGCATTCCATCGATTCGACGCAAATAGTGTGGGAGTTCATCTTCTTCTCTAACTCCAAATTTTATGGTTTCTAACACCACCAACCATCAATTTAATCATCTACACACTATGATTTACCAAACACAACAATTAATTTCCTAGTATCCCTCAATTTAACTCAGATTTAAACCTAACTTAGTTAAACCCACAGTTTATTCAACTCTTTGAATTTCTCACCAAAAATGACACCATTAACACGGATTTAAACTCAGATTTCATATGGAGTTGTTATCACATCAATTTATATGAAATCCTTTCCAAAAACCCCATTTTGATCCAAGAATCCCAATCCCAAAATCATATAGTTTTCACCAACTATAATATGAATAATAAACGCATATAAATAATTAAAGCAAGTTAAACACTTGCCTTGTTTGATAAACCCGATGACCTCGTGTCGGAATCTGTCGGAGCTTGGCCAGAATCTCCTCTTCTTGTCCCTTTTCTTCTTCCTTTCTTTCCTTCTTTCTTTTCTTTCCTTTCTCTTTATCTCGTGCCCTTATAAGAGAAAAATAAGGGTTATCCCCTTAGTAAACCCAAAATTGACTCGTATACTCAAATGCGAATCCCTACTAGTCCAAAAAGTCACCGGAACCCAAACACTACCCTCGAGTAGTCTATTTTGACTATTTCAGCCCATCTGAGACCAACCGCACACTCGAAATCCTCATCCGAATCACTTATAAAAAATTCACCTTTAAATCCAATACAACTCCATACGTATTTTTCCCAATAAAATATTATTACTTGTCGCTTTTCCCACCACGACATGATATAAAATAATCCGACTTCATTTACTTATTCTCGTAAGTAAATATAGCACACATCAATATTAATTCAAAACTCGCCAATTAATATTTATCCATTCACTTTAAATTCTCAAATTAATAAATTACAGTCACTCATGTAATTTAAATGTCCATAAAAGTACTGGGTATTACATGAACTATCAAAATGATGACCCTAGACATCATATCTCTCTTGTCAGTCTTATTGAATTTTTCTTGTCAACCGTGTCCTCGATGGTTGTGGCCCTACTAGCCCTGATGCTCTTAGCCATACTGGCCTTAATATATCTAATTTTTTTATCCCTAAAACCTCTTTGTGGCTACCCCATTTATGCCACTCCCTTTTTACTAGCCTCCCCGATCTTTGGATGACTCTCCACCATCTCTAGCCTTTTGGGCCTAGTTTGGCCCAATATTCTCCTTCTTAGGAACTATATCCTTCTAATAGTATTAATGATTTTGGCAATGTAGGTGTACAACTTCCACCACTTGAGCACAAATGGTGAAGGATGTGTTATCTGATAAAGCCTATCTAATTCTTCACGTAAGGTTTCTACTAATGCAATCTGTCTTCTATTATTTTGTATCAATCTTTTCTGGTGAAAAAGACAAGGATAGTTAAAATCCCCCTCATTTTGGGTAAACACGCGATCACCCTGATGAAGTTTTAGGAACTTTATCCTCAAACTCTTACGAATGGAAAGTGGAAAAAACTTCCCTTCAAACAATTCGCTCATCAAATACTAAAAGTCTCATGCCCAATAGATCCTAACTCCTGATAGAAATCAACACCATGCATGGGACGTCTCATGAATGAAATCCAAACAGTGAACCATCCTAATACACTTCGGTCTATACACGTAATTTGTCATAACCAGTGGAAGGAAACTCTCTAAGCATTTATTATTAGCTAAAATATAAATCCTAAGCAATATAGCTATAAAGTAGTCAGACAACGAAACACCAAAAATCGATGGACAGACTCAAGACCCTAGGACACTAAAACCTGGAATGCTCTGATACTAACTTTGACGCCTCGTGTAATCCATAAATAGATTGATCAATTTCCATGTAAAAACCGTGGGAGTAAAAAATAATTAGTAATATTCTAAGCATTAATGAGGTAAATGAAAATTATATAAATAAAGACAATGATAAATAATAAAGATCCGAAATAAATTAAAACATCTTTGATTCCATTTAACAAATAATAGAATGAAACTCAAACTCAAGTATATAAAGAATGTCAATGCATCTCATAAAAATTTCCAACTCGAGAAAATCTGAATACATACAAGTGACTGAATAGCGAAAATATAAAAGAATACTAGAACGTAAAGGAGTTATCATGCTCGACACCTACTTCCTAGGAAATGATATATATAACTAGTGTAGGAAAAACTCCTGCAATGAGTATCTCAAATTTACGACTACAACCTAAGACCTGTAAAAATTATTCAACAAAGAGGATTAAACATAGAAAGTCTATGGTGCTTAAGAATATAATTACCTTTGTGCCACAATAATAATAACACATCTTTCTATAATATTAAGTTGATTTTAAGTTATATAAGTTACCGCAACCCAAACAACTTAAATAAACATCCAGTTCTAATCGTAAACTCTAATAAGGCTCGTAAGATATAATTTCTACTTTTAATTAAACATTATTTACTTTAACAATCTTAAGTTCGTTTATTGAATTAGAATATCTTACTCTATGATCATCTCTTAAATTGATATTATCTCATTTACTAAATATTATTTGCTTTCTTTAGAAATCTCAAGCTATAATTCTAAATGTATATCTCTTGTGTATCATACTTTAATATTCCAGAGTCACCTTTCAGTATATACGTGTCTAGTAAACTCTATAATATTATTCCCTGGTCATAATCTTATGGCTATACATCTCTAGTATAAATCATAATCCAATGTAATAATCTCAAGATGTAACGAATATGAAGATCATATAATCTAGCAAATTCGTGAGTATACTCAACTCACCACATATTCATTGGCCATGCTCAGGCCCGAAAATAAAAGTGCCAAGGTCTATTGCTAATGCCTTCGGGGATCTCTCATGCACTACTTGATATAGTTATAGGATGTGCCAACCATATAGCCTCCATTAATGCAAAATTACTACTCCATCACACCAAACGTATGGGACCATACCAAAGGCTATACGAGAGGACCGCTCCAATTATCCCCACTCGGCGAATAGCTATGTGACGCCCAATTTTGGGGGGTTAATGAGAAAAACATTTTATACTTTGATTCCATTTGAGAAAGTGCTATTTTAATGTAAAATCTTGTTGTCACATTTTCGTGTTGTAAAATACCTTTAATTTAATTAATGAAATGATGTCAAGCTTATGAAATTTATAAGAAGAATTGAAATAAAAGAGTTTTTCCAACCTCATAGAATAAATAATAATTTAAAAATAAAACACATCATCTTGTCTTATTACAAAAAAAAATTAAATTACTCGAAATAGTTCCAAATAACATAGTTAAAGTTTCATATAACTAACACATTTAAATTAAATAGTAAACAGAGCTCTACTGGAGCGTAAATCCTTCCTTGCCTCTCACGGTTTCCTTTCCTTTATCTTTTCTCGAAGTACATGGGGTGGAAAATGATGGGGTATGAGCGTGCGCTTAGTACTAGAAATACTAGCAGAGTAATGCGTACCAAAAATATCTATACATATAAAGTACATTTTAGCAATTATGAAATCATCCTTCATTTGATTAAGTGTTCTCATGAAATATACAAAGTGACATGCAATTGACATTTTGACCGCGTAACTCGGGCAATGAGCCCAGTTACACTTAACCTTTCTTTTAATACCACTTATATCCCATTAATTTAACCATTAACTTGCTTTCAAAATTATCAAGTTGTTTCATAAATTTTCCTTTTACATTAATGAGTGTCATGCTTAAAATCATCGTTTCACTTGATTAACTGGGGTACTAATCATGAGTATTATATGTCCTTTCACCAACTCCTACGATGATAGAATATGCTACTGAAAGTTATTTATGGTCTAAGCATTAAACCGCACCCTATGGCTTCGAGCCCTTTTTAAATTTCTGGTTACCTCCAAGTTCCTTTTTACTTTACATTATTGTAACCCTTTTTTCTTTCTTTCTTATTCACTTTTAAACCTCTTTCCTTTATTTCCTTTATATTAGTCGATGAGGCCGAATACTCGGGATGAGACAAGTCCCAACACACTTTATTTTTAAGTTTCACACTTTATAAAAAGTCCATTTTCATTCTACCAATGACTCGATATTCTATCTTTCAAAAATAACCTTAATTACCCCTTCTTGTGAAACTTAACCTTTGCGTAAAATACCCGTATATATTGATAATACAAATATGGCACCATGCCGCGTCCATTGTCAACATAGGGTGCGGCCCTACTGAACTCGGTGTGCGACCCTGCAAGTACTGGGCACGGCACTCACCTCATCTCTTAAAATACAGACCGTGGACCTACAATGTACAGGGCGCGGCACCTGTGGCTCTAGCCTCATGAAGGTTGCGGCACTTTGAGCTTTCCTTATAGGTTGCATCCCATTCTACTATAGAGACTCCGAACTTACGTCATGTGCTCAGGACACGTGACAACTCACATGCCTCTTATAAATAAAGGTCCACACCTCGAGATAAGGGGATCGATTCCACACGCCCGGGGAAGTTCTATAATACCAATTCTCTCTACACAACCTCAGCATACAGTTTGGGGATTGCTCATCCATATTACAGCGACCTCTCCGGCACACCGAGATCATCAGTCATCATGTACTCTCCTTTATTCTCATACTTGTACGCCTCTTTGACATGATTATATTGTACAATACCACGCATATAATGAGAATGGAGCACCACAGTGGACATAGGCCTATTTTAGAGGCTGAACCACTCTATATCTTGTTTTCTCTCTATTTACTTGCTTTACTTGTTCACTACATATTTTACTCTTGACTTGATGATATGAGAACGACTTGTGGATGATTTCTCGTATCATCAATTTGGCGCCGTCTGTGGGAAGACAGAGATATTTTAATCTTGCTTCTCTATGTTTCGAGTTCTTCAACGCCTTATTTTATTCGTGGGGATCCTTTGGATCATTGTCTAATGAGTAAATTCAGGTTAGTGAGTTCTATTTTAGATTCACGCCCTTAAATGGGTAATTTGTATATGCATATTTGTTCTGGTCTCTCTTTTATGACCTTGAATTTAACATACATACCCCTGCGATATCATTTCATCTAGATAGTGCTGAAAAGCATGATGGGCTTTACCCCAGAAAAGATGAATGGTTAGGGAAGAATTATGTTTACCCCCTTTCTTCGTTATTTTTTGCCTATGATCTGGGGATTTATCGTTAGAATCATGCCATTATATGCACCGAGGGGTCATTCCCTCATAGACAGACCCTAGTATGCATGCTCTCTCCATGATTCGGGAGAAAAACTCAGCTTATGAGTTTCGATTTTGGATTGCTCTGCACCCGCCTAGTAGGGGACGCGGCAGGTAGTTTAAATACCTTCATGTCGTGGTATGTACTAGTGCGATCGTGTTACTGAACCTTCAAAACATCAAGGAATGGACTCGGGAGGTCTCTAGCTCAATCTTGGTGAATGTAATACAAAGGCCACGGCAGTGCACCCAGGTGCTATACTGGCCGTGGCACCCTCCAACAGTGCAGCACTACAAAGATGCATCCTCATTTCCTACTTAGTATATGTGATTACTCACTTTTAATAGTTTTGTCCCAGATTATACATATACCTTGTAAAGACTAACAAAAGCAGAAAATGGAAGGAGAGTCCATCCAGAGCACAGAAATCAAAGATGAGATTGTGCAGCTGTACAACCACCTCAACCACCTCTACGATAGTCATGCCTCACTCCAAACCCAGGTCAACTCTCTGACTCAGAGGGTGCTAATTCTCGAGGCCGCGACATCTCCCAGTGGGGGCGTGGCATCCAAGATCATAGTTTCAGTAGCTTTCGATGCCGTGGCAGTTAAAGACGATCCGACTGCGGAAGCAGTTAGCAGGCGGAAAAAAAGGAGAGTGGAGAAGGCAGAAAATAAATTTGGGCCCTACACTCCGTTGGCCTTACTAATTGAAGAGGTATTAGGGTTCATCAAAGAAGACAAGCTATTAAGGTGGCCAGAAAATCTGAGAGATCCACCCCACAAGAGGAACAAAGCTACTTGGTGCAGTTTCCATCAGGACCATGGCCATGACACTGAGCAATGCTATGCTCTTAAGGACAAAATTGAAAGGCTGATTGGGCAGGGGATGCTGCAGAGGTTCCTCAAAGATGCTTAGGGGATGCAGCCTTATCTCACACGCCGCATGCTTATTTTTCATGCTTATGTCTTATATTTCATCTGTCTCTACCTTACACTAGCAACTCCCCTTATGCTGTTTTAAATTAAAATTTGTGTTATCATTACAAAGTCATATATATGAATAGTTATAAAATTAGGTGCACTGTTATAGTGTCATATTTTGATTCTCATTTCCATAAAATGTCATCTTACAAAGATCATTTTTGTCTTAAACAGATCCCGATATGTGACAACATGATTATATCGAGAATGATAGTATCTGAAGGGGCCACAATGCCCGAGAGGGCACCAGATTGTCCGAAAGTTGATTATAATTAAAAGGGGCAATGGCAAATATTGGAAGCAGTTATACAAGATTGAACTGCAATGCTTCTCATAAGGGATTCCAATGCCCGATCTTAGCTTTTGGGATGCGTCGTTAAGTCGAGAGACTGGTAATATCTAGCCAGAGATGGATTTTAATATATATGTTAGCTGTGGGTGGCTTAATAACATAATCCAGCCTGAGGAGGCTTGAAAATATCCTACATATTAGCTGTGGGTGGCTTAATAACATAACCCAACCTGAGGAGGCTTGAAAATATCCTACATGTTAGCTATGGGTGGCTTAATAACATAACCCAGCCTAAGGAGGCTTGAAAATATCCTACATGTTAGCTGTGGGTGTATTAATAACATAACCCAGCCTGAGGAGGCTTGAAAATATCCTACATGTTAGCTGTGGGTGGCTATATAACATAACCCAGCTTGACGAGGCTTAAAAATATCCTACATATTAGCTGTGGGTGGCTTAAATAACATAACCCATCCTGGGAAGGCTTGATAGTATCCCACTTGCATACAGAAGGGCGGTGCTAATGAAGATGAAGGACATACTTCGTGAAAAGTAATAAAAGTGACCATCAAGCAACTATTAAAAGAAGTTTTCATAGAACGTAAAGACAGTTAAAAGCGACTAAAGGGGTAGCCGAGGGAAAAGACAGCCTACTCAATATGTTCCATTTTGGTCATGGGACGAAAAAAAACAAAACTGCAGATGGTTTTCAAACACTTGAAGGTTCCGCAGCCTTGTTCAAAGGAACTATTTATGTTCGGTAGGAACTGTCGTGGCCTTATTCAAGAGACAGCACTTCCACGCAGCCTAACAATTAATTATGAAGGTTCATTGCCATTACTCGAGGGTGTCGGGGCAGTTAAGTCAACGGTTATTAAAGAAATATGTTATAGTGCCGCAGACATATTTCTACAAGGAAGTTGTAATCAAGTCATGAGAGGCATGCATAAAATATTCAATTAAACATTGAAACAAGCAAAAAGAAGATACAAAAGATACAAGAGTGAAGATAATATAAGTAATGTTTAAAAGGTGGCCGCGGCCTTGATATTATCAGTTAAAGTTTACAAGCATATGGGCCGCAACCACTACAAAAGGGATGCGACCCTCTATCAATGATCAAAATTGAAAAAACTCAGGAAGCAACATCATTGTGTTCATCAGCTTCCTCCCCATTCGCGACTGTTTCAGTCCCTTCCTTCGCGGCCGCTGCCTCTGCTTCCGCTCTCAGTTTAGCTTTCTCTTCAGTCGCAGATTTGAGCTCGAAAAAGTAGTCTTAGTGTTCATCATCACTCAGTTTCCAGGCCAGAACCTTCTCCGTGGCCTCAAGGAAGTTCTTTACAATCCTGTGCCTTAGCTCCTGGTAGCCGCGGAGGTAGGCCCTGTTATTGATAAGGAAAAAGTCCTTTGAGCCCTTGAATGACTCCACGGTATGGTCTATGGCCGGTTGAAGAGCATCGCTATGATCATCCTCCATCTTTTTTATATTCGCGGCATGGTCTAGGGCTTCTTGAGCAGACTTGGCCTCCAGCTCTTCGTATTTCTTTTGTAGAAGTACGAACTTATGATTTGAAATTTCTGCGGCCTGTGCAGCTTCCGTGGTCTGAGCCTGGGAGGCCTTGAGGGATTCCGCAGCCTGTTTGAAGTTTTCCTCTGCCTCTTCCCTCTTATTGTTGGCGGAGGTCAGGTCCATTTGGGCTGCCTTAAGAGCTGCAGAAGAAGACTATTTTCTAGACTAAAATGATGAAGACTGTGCAGCCTCAAGATTCGTGACATGCACTCTCTTCTCGACCTCTTTCAATTATTAAAGGGCCTCGTACTTCCTTTTTTGGGCTACGATGACATCCGCGGCCTGAAATTAAAAAAAAAGTAAGTTGTAGTATTTGGAACAAAGGAGAAAAACGAAGATAAATCACTTACCCTCAGAAGACTGTGGAGGCCGCAGTCCTCTAGGTCGTCGTGGTCTTCTCCCACTAGCCTGTCGAGGTCCGCGGCATCAAGGGCCCTCTTCATCATCCGCGCAACCTTTTTGATAGTGTCCCACAAGGACTCGGGGTCAGGTTGTCTCAACTGAGGTCGCGAACAACCATCAGGACCAGTAGTGCCGCGACACTGTGGGAGTGCCAAGTTTGCATTTACTGCAATAACAAGTGGCGGCAGCGGAGAACTTGTATTGAGGGAGCATCATCCGACATCAAACCTGCCACGGCCAGATTTTCCCCTATATCGCCGTCAAATTCCGGTGTTGGCTGGGCGGCAACATCAGTTTTATCCGCGGTAGGAGTTGAGTCCACGGCTGGAATGACCAGATCAGTGGTCGGGGCCTCGGCCAGTGCCTTGGCTTTCGACATTTTCCTCTTCCTGCTCCGCACAATATTGTTTAGAACGACTGCGTCATCGTCCATCTCTGCTAGCTGGGCGGCCAACAGTTCTCAATCAACCTCCTCACCTAAAAAAGCAACAGCAATAATTGGGAATTGAATTGAGGGGAGCATAAGTGACCGCGGAATAAAAATCATGACGATCAGGGTATTACCTTCCGTGTCCATAACCTGAGGAATGGACTTGTTGGGAAAAAACCCCGCTTTGAATATGGTCGTTGATGTAACAAGTGTGCTGAACTTTTTATGTTCAGCAGGAACTGCTGCGACCTCAGTAACCCTCTTCTCTTGTCGCTTATTCAAATGCAGACTGTCAAGAACTGCAGAAAAGACAATACAAAGGTTAGTGGAAAGTTAATATGCAAATATGAAGAAAGTACGCGACTATAACCCTAATACTTAATTTTAGATGGAGACCCCCATTACCACGGCATTCTATACAACCTTTCCCTCTCGTTCTCCTCGGGGTGAATCTCCCAACCTTCTTCGAAGATGTAAAAATACTTCCCCTTCGAGTTCTTCACACTGGTTGGCCTCCCAGTGTAAAGGGTCTCATCCCTGCCGCGGACTGAGAAGTAGTAGTACCGAGAAAACTTCATCGAGTTCTCCTTTGGGCGGTAGAAGTGAAAGAACTCCACAAGAGTGATGTCCCTTTTGAATAAATTCTCCCAAAGGACAACCGCGTCAAGAATGGCTCTCCAACCATTAGGATCTAACTGGGCTAGGGCCAGTTTCATTGTCTGAAAAAGGCGGCGGATGGGAACAGGAACAGGAACAGGAAGCCGCAGCCTGTAAATAAAGGCATGAAGTGGGAAGAAAACTCCATCATCAGCCAGAGCCGTGCAAGTTCTTTAGTTCGCGGCAAGCACATCAAATTTTCTGGAAATTCGAAGGCCTCAGCCACCTGATCGACCCAGTCTTGGGTCATGGCACTGCAAATATCAAGTGAAGCTAAGGGTCTCTCAGCCCTCCCAGATGTACCAGTTGGGTTATCTCTAACTTCTGCGGCATCATCCCCTGCACCCAAGGGATGATTACTTAAATTGACTTCTTCTTCCATCGGTGCAGACTGAAGATTCTTCCTAGACGCAGAGTCCGCGGAGTCTGAGTCTAGTGTCACGCAGTTGAGGCAATCACTTAGTTGGCAAGGCCCTATTGATTTTAGAGGAGGAACGAAAGTGAGTTCAGAAGGAGAGGTTCCAAAGTGCTTTGCCCAAAAGCCTCTCAAAAACTCGTCTTGGTCAAAGATCATATGGCTGCAGCAGTACCTAAAAAGTAGAGTCTGCAGTTAGGCGCTGCAGCCAGTATGGTTTGGAAAAGACTTTAAAAATCCGCGGGAAGATCATATATAAATAGTAAACATTTTCCAACTCTACTGCTTGAACCTAAGGGATCCTCTGGTCCCACTGGCCGTAGCCACCTACTAAATCAGCAAGGGAATATACACAACCGCGACAACAGGCTCACAGATTTAGATATATGTGACCACGGCCAATTCTAAAATTGCTAAAGGTTAATTCAAGAAACTCTAGTAGCAATTACAATTATTAGGGTGGGGATTCAGAGCTTTAAAAGACCCCACCGTCGCGACAAAATAAATGGATATGCATCAAAGTGCCGCAGAGATAAGGACCACAGTATGTCGAAGATAAGGACCAAAATAGTTCAAGGGATTAGATTTTTTAATTCTACCATGCCGCAGCCTATCTCTTAAACAGTTATGTAACTAACATTTAGTCGATTTAAGATCAAATTCACAGAATACGAAGAGTTTGGCTATAAACAGCGAGAACAACTATATGATTTTCATGGCATTTGGATGATCGGGGGTCAAGTACAGCAGATTATTCATGTGTTTGTGGTTAAACCCTAATTTTCTACCAAGCAATAAAGAAATTCGTGTGTTTGTGTGTTCAAAGAGAAAGTACAAGCTACGAGTAAAGTGTTTTCAAAGATTGGTGGAAAAGTTACCTGGAAATGAAGAAATCAACGATGCTCAGCCTCACACCACCTTGGAACTGCCACACACAGTCACGAAGGGTCGCCGAAAAATGGATGAAATATGGACACAGAGATTCGCTCTCTATTTACTCTCAAAGTTATTGAAACATAATGAAGTCCACGGCCAGAAACAATTTATATAAGAGAGCGCGAAAGACGAATCGTCGTTTTGAAAAATACCGCGTCACATAAGTTAACTAAGCCGCAACCCCAATCGAATTCTCTTAGCACTACAACTTGGGGGCTTATTAATAATACAAATATGGCACCATGCCGCGGCCATTGTCAACTTAGGGCGCGGCCCGACTGAACTCGGTGTGCAGCCCTGCAAGTACTGGGCGCGACACTCACCTCGTCTCTTAAAATACAGACCGCGGCCCTACAATGTACAGGACACAGCACCTGTGGCTCTAGCCTTATGAAGGTTGCGGCACTTTGAGCTTGCCTTATAGGCCGCATCCCATTCTACTACAGCGAGTCCGAACTTACGTCATGTGCTCAAGACACGTGACAACTCACATGCCTCTTATAAATAAAGGTCCACACCTCGAGATAAGGGGATCGATTCCACACGCCCGGGGAAGTTCTGTAATACCGATTCTCTCTACACAACCTCAGCATACAGTTTGGGGATTGCTCATCCATATTGCAGTGACCTCTCTGGCACACCGGGATCATCAGTCATCATGTACTCTCCTTTATTCTCATACTTGTACGCCTCTTAGGCATGATTATACTGTACAATACCACACATATAATGAGAACGAAGCACCACAGTGGACGTAGGCCTATTTTAGAGGCTGAACCACGCTATATCTTATTTTCTCTCTATTTACTTGCTTTACTTGTTCACTACATACTTTACTCTTGACTTGCTGCTTTGAGAACGACTTGTGGACGATTTCTCGTATCATCATATATACTTTAATATACTTTGCACTATTCACGCACACTTGTAAAACTTGCATTTTATTCATTTTATTAAAAATAATTCTTTTCATCTTTATTTTACAAAACATGAGTTTTCACCACATAAAATTCAATTCTTTAACTGGAGTCCTCTTGGTTTGGTAAAACATTCTTAAGTCCACATATCACTTAAAATGACACTTTTGTGTTAAAACCTTTCTTTTGTCATTTCAAGACTCTACCTTTTAAAATATATAATTTTCATTATCTACCTTAGTTCTCATCATTTTACCTTGTCATTTTTTCCCCTTTAAAATCAACTTTCCGAGATAATATTAATTTTTGTAAATGTTAATACATAATCCAAACTTTTCATAAAATGACACTTTTCTCCTAAAAACTCCAATTTTGACATTTCAAGTCTTATTCTTACAAATTTAGAGCCTTTCATTTTAGACTTTATATCTTTGTCATTTTATGTGTAAATATTACTCTATTTATTGATTTAACCCCAACACTTTCATATTTTAACTTTTTGTTCCTTAAACTTTAATCCTTTTAAACTTTCTTCACATTAAGTAGTAGCATTTTGTGTGACTAGTAACCTAATTTTTCCAGCATTATTATTTCGTATTCCAAGATTTTGTTTTAGTGTATTTTCATCATACTAAACCCATTAATCCAAAATGCATGATTTTATGTTCATGAATGTAAGGTTTTATACCCATATATACACCCTAGCATTTCTTCACCAAGTTCAACTTAATATTTTATATGAAATAAATAGTTTAAACATGATTTTAATAATGAAAATTTTCCTTAAACATTCCAAAATTTTAACTTAATTCAAACTTCAAGTTTTAAATATTTTTTTCAGATCTTTATTAACCTATATTTATATATAGTGATAATAAGCACAAATACTCATGTAAATCCTACATATGTATACATATAACTTATATGCTTGATTTTAAACTTGAAAATATTATAAAACCCCAATCCTTTGAAGATAATAACTTTGATGAAGAGGTAGAAAAGAAAACTCAATAAGCTCTAAACTTTAAGTTCTTTTAGAAATTATTTTCCACACTCAAAATAACACCTCCATAACACTTGAAAACTCTTGATAATGGAAGGATAATGGTGTGGGATAGTAAGGTTATAGTACATAAAGTATAAGCAAGCTTTTGTTGAGTTAAAATGGTGGAGAGAATGAGTATTTTTTAATTTAACAAAACTCCCATTTTCATACTCCATGAATGGAAGAAAATTGGGTAGTCAACCCCTTATAAGACACCCTATATGACCTTTATCAATATCAAATTGCTCTTAAACATGCAGTGACGATACCCTATGCCAGATGAGTTAGAAAAGACTTAAAGAATGGAGGAAAATCATCCAAAGTTGGTAGCCCACCCAACTTAAGTTGCTAAGTGAAAACGTGGAGTTGGATCCCCGGTGATTAATTATCTCAAATCAAAGTTCATTTCCTTTTAAATAAATGCGGAAGCGTTAAATACAAGTGATGGTTCCATAACAAAACAACAAGGCCGGGTTTTAATATCTTAAGAAACAAATTAAAACAACATAATTCAAGTCCTAGAAATTTGCCTAAGTCAAGATTAACAATTATAACCAAAGTTAGGCGAAACCATATTAATGCAAGTGACTTGAATAAACCAAATTTTATCCAATATTTAATTTAAGTCCCAAATTAAATGAGTGTGATAATTAAACCGAATTTTATCTTGAATTAAACCTAAAGCATGCGTTCTAAATGATGTGCAAGATAAAATAAACACAGTCACACTACACCGCGATATACGAGGAAAAACCCACTAACGGGAAAAAACCTCGGGACGGCCCTAGCCTCAAATCCACTAAAAACGGTATTACAAAATACAAGACAAAAGACTTACTTCCTGAACTCGAACCCTCTCAAGCCATGATGCTCCTTCTTGTATCAACCTCCAATTAGCGGATAACCAACGGACCTCCACCGCGGTCTCGGAATACACCGATGGGACTTTATATGGTCACCGTCACCCAAGCATGGAGCCTTTCTCCTTTTGGGTAAAATCTCAACAAAAATCTTCTTTGTGATGGGGTGTAGAAGCAAACCCGAAACGTCTCTTGAATTCGGTAGAGAAAACCGGTGCCAAAAACTCCAAGTAAGGATATGTATATATAGAACTTGGAATAAACAACAATGGGTGTAAACTAGAGTGTGTATGAATTTTCCATTAAAGATTAACACTCAAAAACAAGAACATTTTCCCTAATTAAATTTGCTCTCAAACTCTCTCTAAGAGTTGGATATGGAATGGAAAGGTTATCTTGGAAAATGTGTTTCCCGAACATAATAAAGTATGAAAAAGTTGGTTGAAAACCAAGTGGAGAAGTGGGGAAAAAAACTGTCAAAAACTGCTCAAAACCGTTCCCGCCTGACGTCTCGTTCGAACGAACTTGACTCTCGTTCGAACGAGACTTCTAACGAGCGACCAGCCTGGGCTCGTTAGAATCTCGTTAGATATCTCGTTAGAACGAAAACTCGTTCGAACGAACTATCGAATGACATATCGAACGACTGACCAGATTAGGGTCGTTGGCAAACTCGTTCGAACGAACCTGGTTCGAACGACAAAACTCGTTCGAACGAAATCTGGTTCGAACGAAAAAACTCGTTCGAACGACATTTCTAACGAACGTCCAGAAAGTTTGTAAAATTTGATTTTGGCCCAGAAACTTTTATAAACTTTTATATACTTAATTTTTAAGTTTCTAATTGATTCTTTCTGAAAAATAAAATGCAGTTTTTATTAACCTAACACCCAATACATATTGTTCCAAGCTCCTATATACATATAAATACATTCATACCTTGGGAGCATGGAACCTAAGTTGATGACGTACAAACGAGGCACATAAACTACGGCATGTTGATGATGCTTTATACTCTTTGCAGCTACGTCTTCAACAAACACTTCATAGGTCTTGAATATTACAATTAAATAAACTCCTATGAATAAATGTTTTTGTCCGGAATTGAGCCAAAACTATATATGGACTCAATTGGAAATTTGTGTCCTTACACTAAGTTTCTTCTTTTTTTACAAACTTAAGACATAAAATTCATTCAATATAGGTCTAAATAATTTTTTTGACTTCGTCAAACAGTGAAAATTTTCTAGGATTTAATTTTCCATTTTGTGGATTTTTTTCAATTTTTTTAACACTTTTATTTTTTGACCAAAAACGCATCATTGTATTTGTTGTTGTTGTTGTTCTTCTTCTTCTTCTTCTTCTTCTTCTTCTTCTTCTTCTTCTCCTTATTATTATTATTATTATTATTATTATTATTATTATTATTATTATTATTATTATTATTATTATTATTATTATTATTATTATTATTATTATTATTATTATTATTATTATTATTTATTATTATTATTTTCCTTGAATTTTCTTATTTTATCTTTATGATATTTTAATACATAAATAAGTGTAATTATATAATTCATTCCATTTAATTTTTTAATTCTATTTAAAATGCGTAACTTAATTTAACATGCATAACGCGATATGCGATATTTTTGAATTTTTCACCTTACCTTAATTTCAACTAAAAATAACCTATTTAAATTAATCCAATTAATTTATCATAAATTCAAGTTCATATAATTTGCAAATCACGCGAATCCAAATATATAACGTGACTTTATTAGTTCAATAAAATTCAGGCATTACAACCTTTCCACCTTAGAAACTTTTATCACCAAAATCAAAATATTACACAAGAAGATTTAATCTTTATAATTTTACTTTGAAGGTCATACTTAAGCTCATGCATCAAATGCCTATCCATACATTACCTTTGATTCCCCAATCCTTATTGACATTGTCGTATTTATGACGCGCGTCCCAACTTAATTTCCCGAATTGTCGTATTTATGACTCGCGACAATTTTAATAAATTCAATAATCATATATTGCCATATATACCCAGTATTATTCAACATTATCATTATAATCAAATACCAACTCACATCTTGCTAGTATTTAAGTCCGAATTAATTTCCAAATTAATTCCCATTTAATTTAATTAATCCCATTAAATAAAATTAATAAAATTACGGGGTATTACATACTCCCCCCCCCCCCCCCCCAATAATAAAATTTCTTCCTGAAATTTGGAAATAAAATATACCTGGCAAAAATAACTCTGGATAATGCTCGCGCATCTCATCATTGCGCTCCCAGGTAGACTCCTCGGCATTATGATGCCGCCACTAAACACATACTAACGGTACTATCTTCGACCTCAGTTTCCTCTCACTATGGTCTAGAATAGCAACCGGCCCCTCCTTATTGGAACTATCAGGCTGCAAATCTATATCTTCTAACGCAATGTGAGTATGGGCCAAATCGTCTCAAAGATATCTCCTCAGTGAGTAAATGTGGAACACGTCATGGACCCTATGCAAGTGTTTTGGTAACCCAAGTCTATACGCAAGTGGTCCAATTCGCTCGATGATAGGGAATGGCCCCACGTATCTAGGTGCCAACTTCCCTTTCTTCCCGAAACACATAATCCCCTTCATAGGAGATACTCTGAGCAGCACCAGGTCCCCCACATTGAACTCTCTAAAGAACCTCTTGGCATCGGCATAACTTTTATGTCGGTACTGAGCTACCTGAATACGGCTCTGTATCATCTCTATCCTCGTCGAGGTATCCTGAATCACCTCCAGCCCAAGAAGTTTGTTATCCCCACCTCTAACCAACATGCTGGGGAACGACAAGGTCTACCATACAAAGCCTCAAATGGATCCATGTCAGTAGTGAACTGGTAGGAGTTATTATAGGCAAACTCCACCAGTGGAAGATACTGCTCCCAACCACCTCCAAAGTCTAGGATGCAAATATGTAACATGTCTTCCAACATCTGATTCGTCCACTCGGTCTACCCATTTGTCTGCGGGTGATAGGTCGTACTTAATCGTAACTCCGTTCCCAGGGCTTCCTGGAAACTCTCCCAAAACCGTGACACAAATATCTTGTCCCTATCGGACATGATATCGAGAGGCAACTCGGGGAGTATCACTATCTCAGCTATGAAGATCTGGACATACTGTCCCATAGTGTAGTCTGTCCGGGATGGCAGAAAGTGAGCAACCTTTGTCAACCGATCCATGATCACCCATATGGAGTCATGACCTCTCGGCGATGTAGGTAATCCCGTGATGAAGTCCATGAAAATGCTCTCCCATTTCCACATAGGAATCTCTAATGGATGTAAAAGTACTGTCGACCTCTAATGGTCCACTTTTGCTAGCTGGCGTGTGGCACATTTCGAAATGAATTCGGCAATATCTCTCTTTATCCCGCTCCACCAGTACTGTCGCCTCATATCCTTGTATATCTTATCCCCACCAGGATGTAGTACGAATCGCGAACCATGCAACTCTGTCACCTCGTGTCGCAAGTCTTCCCCCTCAGGAATAACTAACCTCCTATTGAAGAGTAAGCCCCCGTCTGAACTAATGGTATAAGACTCGTCCCCCTCTTCTAACAATCATACTATCTGCTCTTAACAGAACGAGTCTGCTGCCTGGGCCTGTACCACTCTCATAATAATCTGGGGCGTTACTATCATCACATACATGAATGATCGGGCCACTATATCCTGGTGTCCTAACTCCTTCCACTTTGCTTTCCACACCTCGGCCACCTCACCTACTGGCGTGCGGCTTAATGCGTCTGCTACCACATTAGCCTTTCCTGGGTATCAAAATGATAATCCTTCACAAACTCAAGCCACCTACATTGACGCATGTTCAACTCCTTTTGCGTGAAGAGGTACAGTAAGGACTTATGGTCCGTGAATAAACGGAATTTCTCCCCCAGGAGATAAAGTCTCCAAATCCGAAGAGAAAATACGACTGCCGCTAACTCCAAGTCGTGGTGGGGCAATTCTTCCCATGAGGCTTAAGCTTATGGGAAGCATAAGCTATAGCCTGACTCTCCTGCTTCAGTACACCCCCAAGTCCTAGTAAGGACACATCAGTGTAGATTAAATACTCCACTACCGGCGTAGGTAATGCTAACACTGGTGCTGAGGTAAACTTGTCCTTCAACTCGTCGAATGCCAACTAGCAGGCATTGCTCCAGATAAATGGCACACCCTTGCGAGTTAGATGTGTCAAAGGCCCCGCTATCTTTGAGAACCCCCGAATAAACCTTCTGTAGTATCCTTCTAGGCCCAAGAAACAGCATATCTCAGTCGGTGTCGTGGGCTATCCCCACTCCCTCACCGCTGATACCTTCCCCGGATCAACAGATATCCCCTGTCTGAAATGACATCACCCAAAAACTGAACCTCCTTCAGCCAGAATCCACACTTATCATATTTTGTATAAAACTCGTTCTGACGCTGCGTCTGTAAAACTTGTCTTAAGTGCTCGGCATGCTCCTCCTCTGTCTGGGAGTAAACCAGAATGTCATTAATAAATACAATGACGAACTAGTCTAGGAACTCTCTGAACATCCTATTCATCAAGTCCATAAATACGGATGGGGCGTTGGTAAGGCCAAAAGGCATAACCCTGAACTCGTAGGAACCATATCTCGTCAAGAAGGCAGTCTTCGAGACGTCCTGCTCCTTGATTCGCAACTGATGGTATCCCGACCTCAAGTCAATCTTTGATAAGAAGGAAGTTCCTTTCAACTGGTTAAATAAGTCATCGATTCGGGGCCACGGATACTTATTCTGTATCGTGACTTTATTCAACTCCCGATAATTTACACACAACCTCAAAGATCCATCCCTATTCTTAACGAACAGCACATGAGCACCCCATGATGAAGTACTTTTATGAATAAACCCCTGACCCAACAGCTACTCTATCTGATCCCGTAGCTCCCTCATCTCCGCTGGAGCCATACGATAAGGTGCGCGGGCTATCGGTCGAGTGCCCGACGTTAAATCGATAACAAAGTCTATCTCTCTACTAGGAAGTAATCCCGAAATATCTTGGAAAACAACTCCCTCACAACTGGAATCGAATCAAGTGGTATCACCACCTCCCTAGAGGTCTCCTCCTATATATAATACAAGTGAGTGGACGACCCTCCCTCGGGACGAGGCATCGCCACTAGGAACATCTCATGTTCGGGTATGTCAAAAATAATACTCCTACTGAAAAAATCAATCATGGCTCGATATGCAACCAGCCAATCCATACGAATGATCACATCGTACTCGGTTATATCTAATACTAACATATCGACAGGTAAAGTAAGTCTCCCAATATCTACCCCCACACCTCTACTTATAAGAGAAATCACAGAACCCCTACTCAATGGTGAATCTACACAATTTACAGTGCTCTCTGCAGTATCTAATAACCCTATAGCGCGTGCAAATCTCGTGGTAATAAAATAGTGTGTGGCTCTCGTGTCAAATAAAATATGTCCCAGAGTCCCCTGAATAGAAAAAATACCCTTAATAGCGGTTGGAGCCTGTGGGACTACGTCCTGCTAGAGCTGGTAAACTCATTCGTACTGAAGTTGTCCCTGCTGGACTAGAACTGTTGGGATAGGTGGTAATGCTGGCATCTACGGTGGTGCTAGGAGGGAGGCGGGAAACATAGGTATCTAGGGCTCATGTCGAGCACCCTGCTGCTACTGCTATGGGGCCCTGCCCCTTTCAGGACATTCTTGGCATTTGTGGATAATCTTGCCACATATGAAACATTTCCCTGCAAAGTTTCCCCCTCTCTGACCCTACTGTCCACGACCCTGATGGTCGTTAACACCCCTACCCGAG
This sequence comes from Sambucus nigra, assembly GCA_949130495.1. Lineage (NCBI taxonomy): Eukaryota > Viridiplantae > Streptophyta > Magnoliopsida > Dipsacales > Adoxaceae > Sambucus > Sambucus nigra. Next base: position 22,887,178 of record OX422213.1, on the reverse strand, counting down.
CCATTCTAGCCCTACTGAAACTGTGGTTGGCCGTGCTGGCCCTGATGGCCATGTTGACCCTGATGGCCATGTCAAAAACCTCCCTAGCTATGCCTGAAGCCTCCTGATCTAAACCTCTTAGAATCCCCCTGCTGGGAATTCTGATCACCCTGCCTCTGCTGACCCTGAGCTGATTGTGCCCCGCTGGCACCATTTCCCTCTGTCCTGCCCTGATGGCTGGACTCTCCTACTTACTTACCCTCTGACAAGTGAAAGCAATGGTCCTGGCAATGAAGTAAGGTTGCGTTAACCATGTCTGAATAAGTGGCCAATGAGAGATTACCTAGCAAGTGCTGACGAATCCTCCACGTCAACCCATCCATGAACTTCTAAATCTTCTTCTCTTCTGTAGGGATCTCATCGGGAACGATGTTCAGAAGATTAGTGAACTCGACCTCACACTCTTCCACTGTCATCCCCTCCTACTTTAGGTTCATCAATTTCCTCCTCATCTCGGTGTGAACTGCTGAGGGAAAGTATTTGCAATCAAATTGCACCCAGAACTCTTGTATCGAAAGAACATCTCTCTCCTCTGTAGTGGTAATAGACTCCCACCACTACAACGCTGCTCCTACCAGCTTAAAAGTAGCCAGTATCTTCCTTTTCCCCTCCGTACACTCGTACATCCTCAAGTGCCTTTGGATGTCCTTTTTCCACTGACTAGACATAACGACATCGGAGCTACCTATAAACTCCGAAGGGTGCACCTTCTGAAAGGCATCACGGACACGTTCCCAAGCATACGGGAATGCATGAGCCTGGACTGGGGCTACCACCGGTGCCTAAGGTGGTGCCTGGTGCACAATTTCTAATGCGACATTTATCGCCTGGGCTACACTACACCAAATCTGCCCATTTGTCAAGGTCATTGAACTTGACAAATTCACCTTGTCAAGGTCAATGACCGTGACATTTCGAGGCGAGACAACTTTTTTTGTCACGGTCGTGTCACGGTCATTGACCTTGACAAAAAACTCGCGTTTTATGTCACGGTCGTGTCAAGGTCAATGACCGTGACACGTTTGTCACGGTTTATAACCGTGACAAAGCCGTGACCCTTTTTAAAAAAAAAATTGTCATGGTCATTGACCGTGACACGCCCGTGTCAATTTTGTCACGGACGTGTCACGGTCAATGACCGTGACAATTCTGGGCAGAATTAAAAAAAAAACTGCTGGGCAGTATGGCCACTGCCACTGCCCAGCAGTATATTTGTACCTGTTATAGCAACGTTGTACCTGTTCCAAACATCTTATATCCGAACAAACTAAAGATAATGCAAATATATATTCAAATAAGAAACTATTTAAAAAGAAACAACATCACCATCATTTTATCTCAAATCTACAAACTATTTGCATGGAAAAGAGATTTTTAATTATCCCATCATTTAATTATCCTATTAAAGGGTATGTGGTCCTATCCCAGTCAAGAATGCATTTTTCTGTAATATACTTAACAGCTCATGCACATTGTTACGATTTGAAAAAAATTCGATAGCATATCCCCTTAGTTCTCCAAGTACACGACGTAGATTGGCAGGTGTGAGTGTTATTTCAATTGGTCAATTAAAATAACAGTCACACTTGTCAATCTAGTATGTACCCAGAGAACATTAAGATACGACTGCAGAACTTCCTAAAAAAGTAACAACTTTAAGCCAATAAGAATATTATACAAAAATTATACAGTCTCAAACTGTCCAAACATGACAATTCGAGAGATCTCATTACAGGGGTAATGACTCTCGAACGGGTCTAAGGGTTATTGAATGCGTACGCATAAGAACTAGAATGCTAGTATCTATGCGCACTATATTTAATTTCAAGTATGTTTCATATAATGGGTTAATTCAAATACAAAAATAAATTCATGGGATAATTCAAATACAAAAATAAATTCATGAGATAATTCAAATACAAAAATAAATTCATGTATTGACCACATACACACACACACACACACACTATCTAAGCTGTTCTATAGGTATAAAAACAATTATTATCCAATTATTATCCAACTATTATCAATTATTTATTTTGAATGTAAATAATATTCAAAACCCCACCCACCCCCACCCCCACCCCCTCAGATTAATTAAAGACATAAGACCCTAAAGGGAATCCTATCTGCAACAAGATTCTAGTTAGTAAAGAAGACATAACAGAATATGGTGGAATCCACTACACTACACACCCATTCCCACACTTAAAAACCATTTAATAATATTTAAAAAATTCAAAACCATTTAATAATATTTAAGCACTAAAATTAATTTAATTTAATTTAACCTAGGAATTAATCAGATATTTTTATCCTATGTTTACTAATGCTAAAATTATGAAAAATGACACCACCCCCTCCCCCACCCTGCCCCACCCCGCCCCACCCCCTGCCCCCCTCCACCACCCCCTCCCCCCATCCCCCAAAACACACCACCACGCACACACACACCGTACCCCACCCCACCCCACCCCCTGCCCCCTCCACCACCCCCTCCCCCACCCTGCCCCATCCCGCCCCACCCCCTGCCACCCCTCCACCACCCCCTCCCCCACCCTGCCCCACCCCGCCCCACCCCCTGCCCCCCTCCACCACCCCCTCCCCCACCCTGCCCCACCCCACCCCGCCCCACCCTGCCCCACCCCCCCACACGCACACACATACACACATATATATATACACATACACACATAAATATACAGACAAATATATATATAAATGGAAGAGAGAGAGAGAGAGAAATTGGACCTGAGAGAGAGAGAGAGCAGCGTCGAGAGAGAGAGAGAGGGAACGGTGGGAGGGAAAAAAGAAGGGGGAAAGGGTTTTTGCTGGAAAAGTTGTAACGGTCGTGTCAAGGTCATTGACCGTGACAAGAATTGTCACGGTCATTGGCGTGACAAGCCCGTGACAAATTGAATTGTCACGGGCTTGTCACGGTCAATGACCGTGACAATTCGTTGTCACGGTCGTGTGAAGGTCAATGACCGTGACATAAAACGCGTATTTTTTTGTCACGGTCAATGACCTTGACAAGGCTGGCCGGCTGAAAGGTGACAATTTGCCCATTTTGGTGTAGTGCTATAATTGCGGTAACTTTTGTAGCGTTCATTGAACCCTGAACTGGTGCAGGCTGTGGCTCGGGCTGGGCACCCCTAGGAACTCACTGTGCACGTCGAGGAGGCATCTGAAATGAGAGAGAAGTTTTATAAGTCCACAGTTAATATCTTAAAAAATCTGAAGAGCGTAAGATACGCAAAAGAATACAACAAACCTAAAAAATAGGGCTCTATATCAAAGGACGCTACGCGGAAACATAATAAGCCTTACAGATTCTAAGGACACTAGAACCTAATGCTCTGATACCACCTGTGACACCCCGACTAATTAAATACCGGGTAGCTACTCCTTTATTCAATTTAATACAAAATTTTCAGTTGGTTCAGTTCATAGCATCACTGTCGAAAACATTTTTTTTAAACAATTACTAGGCACCTAATATTTAAAAAGTGAGTTGTCAAATTTTACTAAATTAGATTAACATGCAACCAATTCAATTATTAGCTAACGATATCACAATCACATCACAGTCAAAACAGAATAATAATGGATTAATAAATGAGTCTGGAGTATCACTCCTCTGAATAATCCAAATACTGAATAAAAACACAAATACAAAGTCTGAATAATTAAACAACTCCAAAACTGAAATGAAACTGAAAGTATGAGAAAGTTGTCTCTAAATGGAAAGGGGCGACATGCCCTAATAGATGAATGACTCCAAAATAGAATCAATGTAGAATGTGGAGGCATCTACTATCGAGATCCTGTAACTTCCACAGTAGCTAAAGCAGGTCAATGAAATGGAACTCCTATACTGGGCGTCCCTGTGGCTGGGCACCTAAAAGGTTTTACAAGAAAAAATAGATTTGAAAGAAAAGGGGTCAGAGCCTGAGGTGAAAACAGTTTAAAAATAGCAAGTGTTTAATTGCATTAAACAGTGAATATTATATATATGTTAGTTTTGTGCTCTCTCACGTGAGTTCTTCACCCCTCAACTAATGTGCACGCCTAACGTATATCCTTAACCCGTCCTAGTTATGTCGTTCATTATCTAGTCTGTACCACTACATGTCCTCACATTAATAATATAGGGGTTTATTCACATCGTTCTAACTTATCCTGCTTGTAATTAACCTTTTCACTTAATAAGATTAATTTATAACAATTACAGAAGAAAATTCTCATTTTAAAACCCATTCAAAATGTCTCAATAATTTATATTCACACTTTAATAAAGAGTCCATTATAATCAGTAGTATATTATTCTCATCACAAATATACAAATAGGGCACCCCTAGGCTAAGCTGCGGTGCACACATACTCTTGGATCGAATCCCGGTACATCACATACATAAGGACCACGTGTTTCAAATCTCTCAGGAACCGTTTCAATAAGCAAAATCACACATATTGGAGGCGAACATAGTTCACATACCCATGGGTCACGCACATACCTATGCTCCCATGGTCATCTGACTTATTAACTCACAAATAAGTGATTCACAACCCTATGTCCTTGAGGTACCAATCTAAATCCCCCCGTGGGCACACAAAGATTAGATTGCCATGTTTCGAAAGCTGACCTCCCGTGATAGAAAGTATGGTAGGTATGTCATACACATAATAATCCATTTACTAAGCATTCACACAACTTAGATAACTTATAATATTATTAAAGTTATGTTCTCAACCCTATACCATTAATCCAATTCATACACTATCATACTTCCGGATGATATATAATATATTTCGCCAATACGTCTCAGGTCGTATAGTTTCAAGTACTTAAAACCTAACCAAAAAGGTTACTAAGTCTCCTATTATTCCCACATATTAATTTAATACTCTTAAGGTCCATATTTGTGTCTCTAACCTTAAGTTATCAACTATATAGATTTGAATCATTTACTCACAATCTCTAATAGCATCTCACTCATCGGACCCTAGTAAGTCTAACATAAAGTCCCAATTCAATTATAATATAATTCGGGCCCCATATACACACCTACTGGTCTTCCTTAAACCTAAATGTTTTCACAAGGTCCCCACCGATAAGTTTCAAGGGTCGGAATTGCTTAAATTCAAAAAGGGGGAAAATATCATGATTTCTGGGGAGGTCGATCGATCGATCATGAATGTCGATTGATCGAGCAGTTATAGCCCACGTTTTTTTGCATTTTTAGCCCTAGTTTTCTCTCCAATCTCCACTACATGAATCCATTCTCCAAAGTAAACGTACTACATGTTATATCATCTTAATTACCACCTTTCTAATGTTCCAGAAGAATCAAATCATCTCAAGAACAACATATATATCGATATATTCATCAAACTTTTCATGTTCAACTCTAGTGTAGTTTCTTTCGATTCAAGACAACCCAAAACTAAATTTTAATCCCGGATTTCTATTATTAAAATTCTGATTTCAATCTTTATTAATTCCAGAATTCAACTACATGCAAACCCTACCCATTTTCAAGGTTTACTTCTCCCAATTCATGAAACTAACAATCTTTCAAGTCTAGCCTTAAATTCTAATCTGCATGGATAATATATTTGCTGAAAGTTAATGAAATCAAATCACTTGCCTTATAATTTGTGTTTTTGTCTGATGGTGATGTTAAAGGCTGGTTCTCTCCCTCTCCGATCACAATTTTCGTCGAAAAGTGGTGGTGGGTGGTGGTTATGGCTTGTAACCCTCCTGTAACCTCTCCTCTTTCTCATGTTGCCCAGTTCTTTCTTTTTGGCTGATAATGGCCCTCATAATAGCTGCTAAATAAACCCTAAAATTCGTGGGTCCAAATCCGTTAAAATTTAAAATGACTAAAATACCCTCCCAGGTTGCCGGTTTGGGCTAAAAATATTCCGGGACCCAAACTATACCCCCAGCTAGTGTTTTCTGACTATTTTGACCCCTCCAGACACGTTGGCGAACTCAAAATGACCATACGGATGATAAAATTATAATTTACTTTTAAATCTAATTTAATTGATTCCTGACGCGACTAATACGTGCGTCCCAAATTAATTTCCCGAATTTTCGTATTTATGACTCGCGACAATTTTAATAAATTCAATAATCATATATTACCATATATACCCAGTATTATTCAACATTATCATCATAATCAAATACCAACTCATGTCTCGCTAGTATTTAAGTCCGGATTAATTTCCAAATTAATTCCCATTCAATTTAATTAATCCTATTAAATAATGTAAGGACATTTTTGTCCATTGTCAATATGTATGTCGTATGCCGTTACACCATTGAAGAAATTCAAGATCGCATGTGCCATCAATGGATCCGAATATCAAAGCATCTTCAACATCATAACCTCTGCGAGAATGAACTTGGTAAAGTTTTGTTTTTAAGTCCCTTAAAGTTTCATACTTAGTATTGGGAAACTTTTATAAAATGATTTTATAAAAATAAGAAGTAAGTTTTTTCAAGAAAAATGAGGTTTTTAAAAGAATTTTGTTTTCTGGTAAATCAGACCGATCCGCCCATTTTAAAAACGAACCGATCCGTCTCCGGACCTATCCGCATCCAAGCCGGATCGATCCGCTTTGCTTCAAAAACAAAGAACCCCGGATCGAAGGCAAACCGAAGAAGCCCTTTGAGAAAATGAACCGATTCGACCACGGACCGATCCGTCTCCAAAAACGGACCGATCCGCTTCTGAAAAAATCGAACAAATCATATGAGATTTTTTCAGCTAAGGTTTCCCTCTATAAACCAACTTCGGGGGAGTTGTTTTTTAAGACTTTTGGAGACGAATTTAAGAATCCTAATTACTCTAGTCTTCAACCTTTTTGAATCCCAAGACTCATGTTTTTAATTGACACAAAAATCCCAATTACTTTTGTGCATATTTTGGAACCCTAGAACACAAGCTTTGCTATTGTTCAACCTTTGTGGGGAGATCTTTGCAACCGAGGGCTGCGTGTCATTACTGAGGGAGTCTTTACAAAGTGTTATAGCTGTGTGTCATTGAGGAGAGTTGCGGTTCTTCCTTCCTTTGTTGTTTGGGCTGCGAGTCCTTGGAGGGTGTTGTGTGTATTCTCTTGCTGAGTTCAAGACTGCATGTCTTTGTGGGTTGGCTGCGCGTTGCTCCATTGCAAATTTCTCTATGTAATTTTAAGTTGCAATTTATATATTCATAGTGAAATAAAGGTTTTACCCGAAAGGGTTTTTTTCCTGAAATCTGTGTCTCGACATATTTACTGTGTTGCATGCTTTATTTGTGATGGGTTGATTTAGATGCATGTTTAGGGGCTGTATTTATTTGATTTAAAAGTAGACTCTAATTAAATAAGGGTTACTTGGAAACTTGCGAATTTAATTTAAATCAATTATCACACACGTCATATTTTACAAATTGGTATCGGAGCGGGTTGCGCTAATTTATTGCGTATTCCTATTTTCCGTAAAATTTGTGTGATTTTGATTTTTTTTTAAAAATCAGTTTTGTGAAAAATCGCAATTTTTCAATGGAACGCCCATTTAATGAGAAGCCTATTTTTGAAAAAAAATCACGACCGTGCTGATAAATTTAAAAGTTTGAATTTGAAACTTTGCAAAAGAATTAAAGTTTTGGAAAAAGAAAATTCTCTCTTTTAAAAGTAAGATTGAATATTTGCAAGCGTTTCAAACTCAAAGTGATATTTGTCGTGAGCACTTTGGTAATTTGTGTATTGATTTTGATTCTTTGAAAATTGCCAAAGAGAAGAGTGATGATAAAATCCTAGTTTTAGAGAAGGAATTAAAGGACTTAAAAAATTCTAGGGTTCCCGTTTGTGCCGTCGAGGATAAAAAACTAATCGATGATTTTACGGCACGTGAAAAGACTCTTAAGAATAAGTTTGTTTTAATTGAGGGGGAGCATGATAAACTGTTAAGTTTAATTGAAAATTTGAAAAAGAAATCTCTGTCTTTGGAAGAGTCTAATTCTTTGCTTGAGTCAAAAATTTTGAAGTTAAAAAATGATTTGATAGACTCACGTAGGTTTAATAGTGATGGTAATGGCTCATCGTGTTCTCATGTTTCTAATGCTAAAGCCAAAACCATTATTAGTTTTAGAGGGTTAACTAATTCCAAGGATGTTAGAAAATATCACACTTTAGGTGTCGTTCCACCCGTTTACACATGTTCATATTGTGGTAGGAAAGGTCACCTTACGAGATTTTATTTTGTTCTTGGAAGAGGTCCTAGGAATTCGAAGTCTAGTGTTTTATTGGTTCCCAAAACCCCGTGTCGACGTGTTACATTTGTTTGGGTTAGGAAATCAATTTTGGATACGTTAGATTTTAGAATAGTTGATTCTCATCTGCTGGCACATGATTCTTCTCTTTCCATATCATATAGATGATTGTGTTTTCATGTTTGTCATACACTAGTTATACTTTTTGATATTTTTGCTAGCATTGTGACACGTACTTTTTGTATAAATTTTTGCTTTTGAAAAATACAAAAATATTTTATTTTGACAAAAATTTTGAAAAATCTAAAAACATTTTTGTATTTTGTTTGCACCGTTTATGGATGGACACTTAGGATGACCGAGTCACAACATCATTCCATATTTTTCATGTGACTATTTGATAGTGTTTTGAGACAATAGGTCAATTCATCCATGTGCTTTATAATGTTTGGAGTCATTAAGATGTAATTAAGTGTTGCTTCCTACATGTTTGACTCATAATTTCCTTTATTGCACACATGCAAGGATTTATTTGATTATTGTGCTTGTCTTATCACATGTTGGGTGGGTGTTTTCACTTCAATCCTGTCCTTAAAATGAACCAAGCGCGATAAAACTTGATAAAAGGTTGTTCATATAAAAACCGTTTTGTGAGCTTGTACATTTTGTTTGAACGGGGAAGGGCTGCGAAAGGTTCATTTTGCCTTTGCAAATACTAAGCCACCGTTAAATTGGACCTAAAAAATGGAAGAATTTTATTATTTGGGGTCCAAAGAGGTTTAAAAGAGCCCGAAAAAATTTAAAGGCAATAAAAAGAAATTCATGCCAAATTATGGGCCCTTTAGGTTTTTGCACCAATTCTCCAAAGTTTGAGAATTTAGTTTATACACCTCTAAAAGAAAATATGCATGAGGGTGTTTGGTTGGAGAATTTAAAACGTGTTTGCACGTCCTTGAAATGCTTGAAAATGCACTACATAGTTTTGGACGTTATTGGTGTGGAAATCACTTTGACTTTGATTTGTTGATTTGCATAAGACGATGTCATTTAAATTCAACAAATTTTTACACCTAAGGATACTTTTGATGCTCATTCGTTAGGGCTACACATATGCATCGTCCACATATGATTGATTGAGTTAATTTACCTATCGAATGTGTTCACACCCATTCATTCAATTTCCATGACTTGGTTGTTTGAGTCTAAATCCATGGTGTGATTTTTGTAGCATATTTTTTTTCAAATGTATCTTATTTTTGTATGAAAAAATGAAAAATCAAAAAGTATTTGCGAATTGGTTTTGTATCTCCTTGCAAGATGGACGTTTTCCATATTGTTTAATGCCTTGTTTTGTGTACCGTGACACCCTGATTTTGCTTATTTGATTCATTCTTCTCATTTGTCTATTTGGGGGCATCATAAAAAGGGGGAGAAAGAATTATAATATTATGGGGGAGTTTGAATTTTGGGGGAGTTTTTTTTAGATGTAGCTTATGTTTTTATCATAAATTGGTATCTATGTTTATCTCAATTCAAACTCGATATGTCACGTGGTATTTGTTTTCTATCATGTGTGTAGGTACGAAGATTGAAGATCAATATGATGCACACCCAGATGAGAAAAGTTTTGAGCTTTGATGATTGTTCAAGATTGAAGAACAAACGATGAAGATTTAAACAAATGTATCTTTCCATCTTTAGGGTTCATGGGAGGGTAGATTTGTATAGGTCATTAGTTGATAATTTGGATATTTTCTATGTATGTACTGGCATAGACATAGGGGGAGATTTTTAGGGACATTTTTGTCCATTGTCAATATGTATGTCGTATGCCGTTACACCGTTGAAAAAATTCAAGATCTCATGTGCCATCAACGGATCCAAATATCAAAGCGTCTTCAACATCATAACCTCTGCGAGAATGAACTTGGTAAAGTTTTGTTTTTAAGTCCCTTAAAGTTTCATATTTAGTATTGGGAAACTTTTATAAAATTATTTCATAAAAATAAGAAGTAAGTTTTTTCAAGCAAAATGAGGTTTTTAAAAGAATTTTATTTTCTGGTAAATCGGACCGATCCGCCCATTTTAAAAATGAATCGATCTGCCTCCGGACCGATATGCTTTGCTTCAAAAATAGATAACCCCAGATCGAAGCCAAACCGAAGAAGCCCTTTGAGAAAATGAACCGATTCATCTCCAAAAACGGACCGATCATCTTCTGATAAAATCGAACAGATCATATGAGATTTTTTTAGCTCAGGTTTCCCTATATAAACCAACTTCGGGGGAGTTGTTTTTTAAGACTTTTGGAGACGAATTTAAGAATCCTAATTACTCTAGTCTTCAACCTTTTTGAGTCCCAAGACTCATGTTTTTTATTCACACAAAAATCCCAATTACTTTTATGAATCTTTTGGAACCCTAGAACACAAGCTTTACTATTGTTCAACCTTTGTGGGGAGATCTTTGCAACCAAGGGCTGCGTGTCATTACTGAGGGAGTCTCTACAAAGTGTTATAGCTGCGTGTCATTGAGGAGAGTTGGGTTCTTCTTTTGTTGTTTGGGCTGCGAGTCCTTGTAGGGTGTTGCGTGTATTCTCTTGCTGAGTTCAAGACTGCGTGTCTTTGTGGGTTGGCTGCGCGTTGATCCGTTATATATTTCTCTATGTAATTATAAGTTGCGATTTATATATTCATAGTGAAATAAAGGTTTTACCCAAAAGGATTTTTTTCCTTGAAATCTGTGTCTCGGCATATTTACTGTGTTGCATGCTTTATTTGTGATGGGTTGATTTAGATGCATGTTTAGGGGCTGTATTTATTTGATTTAAAAGTAGACTCTAATTAAATAAGGGTTACTTCGAAACTTGCGAATTTAATTTAAATCAATTATCACACACGTCATATTTTACAAATAAAATTAATAAAATTATGGGTATTACATGGGGGTGATGTGAAATTATCAAAACTTTGGTGCTTGGTCCTTGGTTGGTCAAGTATATGAATTTATAGCCTTAAAAGTCTACTTTGGATAAACTTTAGGGGTATTTTTGGATATTTAGAAAGTTTGAAGGGGTAAAATTATAATTTTTATTAGTTAAAGTCTAAAGGATTAATTTGATAGAAATTTGTGGTTTAGGGGTTTAGTATAAATCAAGTTATGTTGGTTTGAAGACTATAGGGGCTAGTTTATAATTATTAAAACTTCAGGGTGTCTAGGTTAATTTAGTAAAGTTATAGGGTATCAAGTATAGTTTCATTCTTCTTTAGAATTTTTGAATTTGAATAATTTATGAGGGTTAACATAATGAATGTAGGTGATTTAGGGTCGGTTGATAGATTGATTCGAAAGTACCGGTTATTACTGTCTACCTACCTAAAAAAAAATTTGTTCTCGAATTTCACTTCAAATAAGTCGGGATATTGATCTTTCATAGCCTTCTATGGTTCCCATGTGGCTTCTTGCTGATTTTGATTTTTCCAAAGTACTTTAGTTTAAGGGATTTCTTTGTTTCTGAGGTGCTTTACTTGGCGATCCAGAATTTGAATAGGGTGTACTTCAAATTCATGGTTTAGTTTGATAGAGATATCTTTCCACGTAATGGTATGAGACGGATCAGAAATATATTGGCATAACTGAGACATGAAACACATTGTGAATATTGGATAATTCCATAGGAAGTTCTAATTGATAGGTCACAGAGCCAATTCGTTTAAAAATTGTGAAAGGTCCAATATATCTGGGGGCTAATTTTCCTTTCTTTCCAAAGCGTAAGATTCCTATCCGAGGAGAAAGTTTCAAAAATACTTGGTCATTAACTTGAAATTCTAAGGGCTTTCGGCGCTGGTCTGCATAATTTTTTTGACTATTTTGGGTTGTCTTCAATCTCTCTCAATTTTTTTGTATTCTCTCAATGGTTTCCTGGATTTTCTTGATACCAAATTATTTACTACTTTCAAATTCTATCCAATATATAGGTGATCTACACAGTCTTCCATATAAATCTTTAAACGAGGCAGCTTTAATGCTAGTCGAATAAATGCTACTATTTGAGAATTCAACAAGGTGAAAATGTACATTCCAGTTGTCGAGCATATCTAACGTATAAGCATGTATCATACCTTCTAATGTTCTGATTGTATGTTCTGATTGCCCATCCGTTTGTGGGTGGAATGCGGCACTTAAATGAAGCTTAGTACCCATTGTGGTTTGCAGTGCTTGTCAAAACTTTCCTACAAAATGCAAATATCCGTCTAATACGATGGATAAAGGAATTCCATGTAATTGAACATTTTCTCGAATGTAGAGTTTATCGAGTTTTTGAAATGAGTTAGTGGTCTTCATTGGTAGAAAATGAGCAAATTTTGTGAGTCGATCTACTATTACCCAATTAGAATTATATCCTTGGGATGTACGAGGTAGTCCAGTGACAAAATCCATGGTAATATGATCCCATTTCCACTCGGGAATCGGTAAGGGTTGAAGGAGCCCACCAGGGTGTTGTTATTTTATCTTTACTTATTGACATGTAAGAAATTTCCTTACAAAGTTCTCAATATCATTTCTCATATTTGGATACCAATATTGCTTCTTGAGATTTCGGCGCAGGTAGGTCATATTGCTCAATGGTAGTAGCAATATCATTAGAAATTAAAGTGTGGAGTCTTCCTATTGGATTTCGATTTAAAGCATCGTCTACTACATTGCCTTTGCCTAGATGGTAATTTAATTTAAATCGATAATCTTTTAAAAATTCCATCCAGCGTCGTTGTCATAAATTCAAGTCGTTTTGAGTAAAAATATATTTCATACTTTTGCGATCAGAAAATACTTGGAAATCTTCACCATAAAGGTAACAACGCCAAATTTTCAATGCAAAAACTACAGATGCTAACTCAAGAACATGGATAGGGTAATTACGTTAATGAGTTTTGAGTTGTCGTGACCCATACTCTATCACTTTCTTATTCCTCATTAACACACATCATATCCCTTGCAATGAGGCATCGATATTTACATCATAGCTTACATCACTAGAAGGAATTGTGAGGATATGAGCAGTGGTTAATTTAACATTCAAAATTTGGAATGATTGATTACACTCATCACTCCATACAAATGGATCTTCCTTCTTAGTTAACTTTAAATGGGGAAAAGCAATGTGAGTTCTATAAAATGATGGTAGTACCCAGCTAATCCTAGAAAACTCTTTATCTCGATAATATTGGTAGGATTTTTCCATTTTAAAATGGCTGATATTTTGGCTGGATCTACTTGGACTCCTTTTTCATAAATCACATGTCCTAAAAAATTTATTTCCTTCATTGATAAATCAAATTTTCCCTTCTTAGCATATAATCGATGGTTTCGGAGAGTACCCAAGACTGCTTCTAAATGTTGGACATGTTTTATAGGATTTTGAGAATAAAAAAGTATATCATCAATGAAAATGAAAGAAAATTAGTCAATGAAATGCCTAAAGATTCTATGCATTAGGTCCATAAAAACTGCAGGTGCATTGGTTAACTCAAATGACATTGCCGTAAATTTGAAATGTCCATAACGAGTTCGAAAAGAATTTTTCACAATAGCTTCTTATCTAACACGTAATTGATGGTAACCGGATCGTAAGTCTATTTTATAAAAGTCCCTTACTCCTCAAAGTTGATCAAATAGATCTCCTATTCAGGGTAAAGGATACTTATTCTTAGTAGTTACTGAGTTCTGTTTAAGATAGTCTGTGCATAATCTAAAACTTCAATCATGTTTCTTGACAAATAATACCGTAGCTCCCCCAAGGAGATGAACTTAGTCGAATAAAAAAAATTTCAAGGAGGTCATCTAATTGAGTATAGAGTTCTAGAAATTCTATAGGAGCCATTCGATACGGAGGTATCGACATAGGAAGTCTATTAGGATAAAGATTGATACTAAACTCGATTTCTTGGGAAGGGGTAATCCTGCTTATTCTTCGAGAAAAATATCTTCAAATTGCTCCAAAAGGTTTGGAATTAAAGAAGATATTTGAATTTGGAAACTTGATGGTTCAGACGGACCTGATCCTTAAAATATAAAAGAACAATTATCTTCGTTTCAAAAATAAATTTTATTCACACGATAATCGATATAAGCATGATGTCTTGACAAAACATCCATTCCGATAACAATATCGAAACCAAAAATATCTAAAGTTATCAAATTAACAAGGAGTGTTCCTAAAGCAAGCTGAATTTTATAATTACTATACCCTTGTGTTGGTGTATTGATTTCACCTGTCGGTATTTCAATATCTAATGGAGGAGTTAAAGATGTAGGTAGTAATTGCAACAATTTAAATATTCTAAGACTAATAAAGGAGTGTGTTGAACCTGAATCAAATAAAACATTTGTAGGGTGATGTTGGAAAAATATCATACCTTTTATCACGTCATGGGAGTTTCGTGTAGGCAGTATTGCATAATTCTTTCCACGACTCGATATTGGCACAATTTCCTTAGCAGGATCTGGCTTAGGTTGATTTTGGATAGGGCGAGATTTTGGATTTTGTGAGGTATTATTTAATTGATGATGGATCGGAATAGATCTTATCTTAGGATACTGTGGTTGGATATGCCCTACGTCGTGACATTCATGATAACGAATCATTGAACGCATTTGTTATGACAGATTTGAGAGCAAGCTTGTCCACTCGATTTTGGATAGGGTTGAGATCGAGAATGAGGTTGGATTCTAATAACATGATTATTTATATTAATGAGGGGAGAAGATCATATTACGGCATAAGAATTTCCTTCTACAATTGCTACAACGTCCATAAGTTGAGAATACTCACGGATTTGTAAAGGAGCAACTGAATTCTTGACTCTTGGATGTAGTCCTCTTTCAAATTGCTTGCACTTATTTATCTCAGTATCTATATACTCAAGGTCATAACCTTATCATTCAGTAAATTTGGCCTCATACAGGGCTACAGATAAATTGGCTTGTTGCAATTATAAGAAATCAACAATTCATTGATCTCGCTCAGCCTCAGGAAATTAATTTTTGAAGAAAATAACTTTAAATTGCTCCCAAGTAATATTAGGAACGTTTTGGTTATGTGACACCTCTTTCCACCAGAAATTAGTTTCACCTTAAAACATATAGGTTGCTAAAGTTACTCGAAGATTACTAGACATACCTACTCCATTCAGAATTTTCATAATCTGACGTATACATTTATTAGCTTCACTAACACCTGTCTTTCCTAGAAAAGATGGAGGTCACTGTGTCACGAATTCTTTAAGGTCATTCATTCTACGGATATTTTTGAAAATTTCCTCTGGAATAGAACGAGAATTTTGTTGTTGTCGGGCTAAAAAAGTGACTTCCTGAAGACATCGCATGATTCCTTTAGTTTGAGTCTATTCAGTTTGAGTTCCAGCAGAGGGGATTCGAGTATTAGCCATCCTAAAGTAGAATAAAATAGTTTTAAGAATAAGAATCATAAAACAAAGATATGTCACAAGCCTATTATATTATATAGGATAAGTTATATGATACATTGAAGTTATATATCACATACTACTTCTACATTAGTGCAACTACAGTAGTTACTTAATCTCCTAAGGTTTAGTATGGAATGCTATATACAATACTTTATTATACTATATACATTAGGAGACAACTTTATCTTGGATTTTAGGTAGGAACAACAACCTCGTCACTAGAACTGGATTCTGGACTAGCTAGATAATCTTATTGATCTAAGGAATCATCAGTCGAGTCATCACTAGTGTCAAGAGGGTAGTCACCATGCACTTCACAATTTGATGTTGCATCTGGATACATAGGTGGGGTTGGTGAAGTATCTGTGAGTGTAAGATTGATAGCTTCTTGAAATATTACTGGATCATTAACGTAGTCTTCTACCTTTCTCATAGCTTGCATTTCACCTCAAACTCTATTCGTCGGTACTAATTGCTTGTCATCACTACTGGCACCTTCCCAATCTTCCTCAACTACACGAATCATTTCCCATAACTTTACTAATGCATCTTCCCGAACTCGAGTTTCTCAACGGTTATTCGGATCAATCTCCACATTGACCTGAAACGTATTCCAAGTGTTCATAAAGCAAAATGGAATTTCCATATAATAATAGTAATAAAAGAAGTTACGAAAATATAATATTAACTAATATCTTATAAGTTCTTCTCCTGTCTAGAATGCATACCCGACGATATGTTTAAATTTAAAACATGCTCTAATACCAACTTGTCACACCCTGTTTTTTGGTATGAATGCGCAAG
Source organism: Sambucus nigra (assembly GCA_949130495.1). NCBI lineage: Eukaryota > Viridiplantae > Streptophyta > Magnoliopsida > Dipsacales > Adoxaceae > Sambucus > Sambucus nigra. The sequence goes on along the minus strand of OX422213.1, from coordinate 22,870,581 downwards.
AAAGTATATATAAAGAAATGAATTAAAGTTAAGGAGGATTAACAAAACTTTATTCATTATTAAAGTAGTTTACATATGGTAGTATTATCGCATGGGTGAGCTACATTTTTTAACACGAACTATAAAGTGGAAAATTGAAAAACGCCACTCCTTGCTACCATCTGGCTTATTCTCTACCCACACAGTCACGTATGCAAACAAGTTACTGGTATCTATCTCTAAAATGGAATTTGGGATCATCTGGAGGAAAAATGAATTAGCACAAATATGTTAAGCAGGCCTTACCAGTTCTATAACAAGTATATATATATGAGAGTTGGAGTGTGTATAGAATTCGCTTTATAATAACGATTAAAGAATTAAAGCTGATAATGCCATACTTAATAGTTTAATAAGGGTTACATAAAGAAAATTTTGAACTATAATCCCATATTTACCAGTTCATTAAGGATGATATAAAAAAAGTCAATGATCTTCACTAAGGGGTATAGAAATAATTAAGCCATCAGTAAAACCAAATAATAATCAACCGAAAATCTTTGGGAAAAGCAACTGGCTAGGCACACAATTAAAGTAGCACTCATAAGTACGTAGAAATAATCAAGGTTCTCAATCATCTGAGACCATTAGGCCAAGAATAAAGTTCCATGTGGGGATAACACATCAGTCTATTTCCTAGTTAATACTGATGCTCATAAATTAAATAATGGCACAAAAGTGCAGGGGTGAACTGAATCAATAGGGAACATCATATCAGTTATAGGTGAGAAGGGTTAAATTAATCCATATTCAAATTCAAATATCAATGATATTTAATAAAATATTTAGTGTGTCAGTATTATAACATGCGCATAGTGATATCAATAGCAATATGTAAAATATGCAAAGTTTACTATTAAAAAGGTAGAAAAACCCACTTGCTCGATATAGTGTACGACTTTATAGATCACAAGAGGATATCGGGAGGAGATGGTACTTAATTCGTCGTATACAATGTTTGGGTATATAAGTATTTGTTAAAATTGGGATTGGGTTTGTTAATTTATACCAAAAATTGTATCTTTTAATGTTCTGAGGATTTAATTGTAAATAATTTGACACTTTAAAATCTTGGACTTAAGCTCATATTTGAACGTTAGTGCAAGAGAATTTTTGTTTTAAAAATTTTTGAAATATCCATAGACAAAGTTTGGAGTTCAAATTCATAAGTTGGAAAAGTCAGGAGGGGTCAAATTGCAATTTAAGAAAAAATATTTCTATGTTAAAACCTCATTCTTCCATAACTTAGGCTAGGCTAATCCAAACAGGCATTATGTTATATCATTTTGACCAAAACAATAAAATCAAAGTATTGTAAAAACTTTCAAAAAAATCTGATTGGCCACGCCCCCCACGCGAGGTCAAAGTTCCTGGTAAAAAAGTTCAATCTTCTTCCCCTCGACAGGTGATTTAGAATTTTTGATTTTTGACCTGAGATTTCTCCTTCATTTCTAAACCATTTGAGATGATTTCTTAACAAACTCAACCTAATTTTTCCTAAGGAATCCAAATATATAGGTTTTGTCGATTGACATGCAGTACATCTCAAGTTCTATAACTGTGTGTTTTACGGAAAATTTGACCTAACATTCATAGCTTTCAAAGATATGGTAGGCGTTTATATGAACATAGTTTGGTTTCTACTATGTGTAGGAGTAATTTGGTTTTGATTTCAAAGGTTGATATGGATTATCAGGGAGAATTTAAGATTTTTAATTTTCTAATTCAAAATACACTTTCAATCGATTAGAGCTTACTAAGCACATTCTTGGCATTTGATCATTACACTCGAGCTCATAAGGTTCTAATGAAGACATTTAAAGCTTTAAACCTTAGTTTTGATCATTATTTGGATGTTCACCATTGAAGCTCAAGCTTTAATGGTTGAAACTTCATAATTTTCACCTAGGACTTGTATTCTATGTCAGAATTCCTATTGTTTTGACATATTGTAGCATTATAACGACATAGAAATCAATTGAAACTAAAAGAACTGAATATAGTACTTGAAATCATAGTATATCTATTTGGAGTAGAAATTTTGAGTTTTGAAACTCCTGTTTAAGTGAGTTTAAACTAAGGAATTTTTGGAGTATTTATAGTACATTATCAAGGGAATTCATTATTAGAGAAGGGAGGTGGATTTGAATTGATATTGTGAAGTTTTCTAACTTAGGTATTGTTCCTCACTTGTGTGCATGGTGTAAACATGTGATTTTTCATTCTTATGTTGATTTGTAGGCTTATTTGGACAGGGGGTGATGTGAAATTATCAGAATTTTAGTGTTTGGTCCTCGGTTGGTCAAGTATATGCATTTATGGACTTAAAAGTGTACTTTTGATAAAGTTTAGGCATATTTTTGAAAATTCAAAAAGTTTCAAGGTCTAAAATTGTAATTTTATATTAGTTAAAGTCTAAAGTATTAATTTGAAATAAAGTTGGGGTTCAGGGGTTAAGTATAAGTCAAGTTACGTTGGTTTGAAGGATTCAGGGGCACGTTTATAATTATTGAAACTTTAGGGCGTCTAGGTTATTTCAGTAAAGTTGTAGGGTATCAAGTATAGTTTCATTCTTCTTATAAGATTTTTGAATTTGAATACTTTATGAGGTTTGAAACAATGAATGTAGGTTGTTTAGGGTTGGTTGATAGATTGATTAGAAAGTCCCGGTTATTACAGAGCATGAATATTTTACTATTACGTGATGTGTTGTAAGTATAGTATGAGTTCATTCATAACCTCCAAGGTTCTAAGACATAATTTCATTGTTTAATAAATTTATCAAGTGAGTACTTGTTTAAACTTTTTCAAAGGTAATTTCAAAGTATTATTGGAATTTTTTTTTGTTAAAACTGTTTTTTAACATGTTAGTTTTGTTCATTCTTATATTATTAGCCCAAATTCAAGTGTGATAATGTTTTTGATTTCTTATACCAAGTGCAAGTCTATATGTTTAGAATAAAATGTTGTTGTTTTTTAATTGTTTCAAAATTTCCAAGTTTCTCATATGTGGTGATTGACATACTTTTTTTTTGAAATCATTTATTTCCCTATAACTTTCATAAGTCATGCAATAAGTATTTGTCAATGTTTTGCTTTGTTTTAACTTTCATTAGTCTTTTGATTTGTGAAAGGAGGCCCTTAAGTCATATTTTGTATACTTATATTTTATTTTCGACACTGTCATGATATTGCTTTTTACAAAATTATGTGAAAAGTCTAAAGTTGTCCTAGATGATTTTATTTTCAAAAGTGTTTTGGGTGGCATTTCTCAAAATTTAATGTTGTTGTTCTCAGACTAATTTATAATGTGAGTCATTTGTGTATTTTCGAGTTTTTATTTTTTTAAATTCATGAGGGATATATTAGATATACTAACATTTTTAAGTCAATGTGTTTGTCATGTGTGTGGTGACAATGTGACAAGCTTTCAAAAGATTTTATATTTCTATAAGTCCAAGTGTGTATCTTTGTTCATTTATATGTTTGAATGTCAATTTGAAATTTTTTGTGAGATAATACTTTTCGATTGAGAAACATTATTGTGAAAACCTGCCTACTAAAATAATAGGTGGCCAGCCCAATACTCCAATAATCACAGGAATCAAAGATGGTCCATTCTCAGCATCACTGTCAATTCAAAATAATAGTACGAGATAACCACCCATCATTTTAGAAAACGGACTGTCAATTTAAAAAGAATTTGCAAGTAAAAGAAAAACACTTCGACAATCCCATTTGTAAAAACGGTGGATATAAAAAATCAACGAATAAAGAATGATAATATATAAACAATCACCGAATAAGCTGTAGGTGAACAGACCAATACAAATAATTACACTGAGTATTACAATATAATATCACAGTATAATAAATAAATGAAAAGCTTGGGCAACACGCCCAAATAAATAAACTGAACGTAACTAGAATACAAAGAATGGAAGCGTCTACAACAAATACCCTACAACATCTGTGATATGCTATAGCTCCATGACAACTGGAATGCAATGTCAATACGGGTGTCCTCGCGGTAGAGCACCTGAACGGACAAAGAGTTGCATGCACAAAAAAAAGAAATATATACGGGTCAGGGCCCGGTTTGATATGTTTACCATGTGACTAAAATGCATGACAGTTAAGTGTGTAATTCTCTCACAGTTAACATAATATTTCTCACCTCTCATCCTAAAAGTACAACCTAGTGCAATATCATGAGATGCTCTAGTTAACCCAAGTACTAAGGGCTAACATCTCCCCAGTCTCAACACTATGCCCTATTCGTGCGTGGGGTGTCTCACAAAGCGAAATCCAAATAAGGAACCCCCCGATACACTACTACTTAGGCAAGGTTGATCGTCGAGATACATTAGACCCTCAGCACGTAATCAATGTATATATATATGTAAGAGAGGTCTCATCTACCACTACTCAAGGATACATAAATAAATCCGTTCACCATCTAAAGGCACGGTTCCTAATTTCTTTAGGAAATACATATATGGTAATTCATTTTATCAAATGTTTACCAAATTAATCTCAAATCAAAACTTCCTTTACCAATTTTATTTCCTTTCTTCCATCCAGGAAAAACACATATTTTAAAAGCAAGTTTTATTAACATAAACATGTTTTTCTTTCATTTCATAACATATTTACCCATTTTCCTTCTTCCATCCGGAAAATGTATTAAAAGCCCTTTTTATTATTATAAAAATGCTTTTTCAAACCATATGCTTCCATTTCCCTTCTTCCATCTGGAAAACGTATCCGAAGCCAATTCATTTAACCCATTTCCCTTTTTCCATCGAGGAAATGTAAATAAAGCCATTTTATTATCATAAAATGCTTTAACAAATTTAAGACCGCCTCTTCGGGTTTCCCCACTGGACGCACCCCTAAATGTCTATCATCTTCCAGGGCCTATCAAACAAGACAACCTGGGAACCTAACAACGTCGGGAAGCGGCCATATGCCTGCGGGAGAGTCATGACCACACCCAGAATTACCTCACCAGTGCAGTAAAATAATCGCCCATATGGCCTAGGACTATATCCACCCTACATTCATTAGCCAGGGGCATCACCAAACGCACGCAACTTCCCTTATGATAGCAATTTAGGGAGGTGTCTAATCATAAATTAACATTTATGAAAATCATTACTTTTTCCATTTTGAAATCATCCACTTTTCCAATTCTCAAAATCATTTGTACTTATTCATTTAGTACCATATTTTAAAATATGCCTTTCTTATTCTTAGTGTCATGTTTTATTAATGACCTAAGACCCGAAGCGCTATTATCCTCAAACTAGCCTCCAAAAGTTCATATAATTTCATAAACCATTAAAACGAGTCTCCCTCAATAATAGACTCCCAAAAGTCTCCACATTCTCATTTTTTTATCTCCAATTTACCGTTAGGTTAACTTCCTATTTCATACGGATATTAACCTACACAACTAGCCCTCGGGTAAACCCAAATGTCCCCTCTTTAGCCTAGGACAATATCTACACACAACAACCTTCTAGGACCTTTAATTACTTCCCAAAGGAAGGTCCCTAAACCTTGGGCCTAAAAGAAAAAGGGCTAAAATCAAACTAGGAAAAATCTCACAAAAACAGGGCAACTGAATCGATTCGCCCCTAGGGCCGAATCGATTCGGTGAGTAAAACTTGACTTCCTGCAAAAGCCGAATCGATTCATCCCAACCCGAATCGATTCAGTTTTCCCAGACCTGTATCCTTCCCCTTATCCGAGTCGATTCGCCCTTAGGGCCGAATCGATTCGGCCCTGCAGAAAACCCAAGTTGGGGTTACGGGTTGTATAAACCCTAAAATCCCAAAAATCCCAAATCTTTGATTTCTCCCAACATCAACAACAACAATTGTTCCCAAATAATTTCTACACAATTACTAACTGATATTTTATCCTCAATTCGAATCAAAACTAATATTTAAGGGATCAAACACCAAAATCTACAAAAACCCATTTATGGTTTAAATCTCCAAAACTGAACTACACATGCAATTTATCACATTAAATCAATATCTAGCAAGTAAGAAACTTGACTCGAGGTTGTAGTCTCTGATCCTCCTCCATTAGCAACGGATTTTTACCTCAAATCTCCATTTTCTCTCTTTTTCTCCATTTCTCACAACTCTCTCTCTTCTCTCTCTCTCTCTCTCTTGGCTTCTAACATGAAATGAGAAAAGAAGAGGGGTGGGGGAACTTATAAGGGTTCTAAAACATAATCCCCCTCTTTTAAGCGTTAATACACCACTAAAATGACTCGTATCCTCATAATTGAGTCATAACCCTTTTAAAAATGCCCGAATCTCAAAATTACAACTGGGCACTTATTTCGACTCTCTCGACTATTCTAAAAACAACCGCACCCCCTATTTTGACATTCGGAATAACGTGAACTATTTTTGTGTTCCAATTTCATTTTATTTCATTAATTTTACCCAATTTTATATATAGGTCATAACCGTCGTTTTACATATAACGACGTAACACAATACATTATAATGCTATTTACCTTCTCATAACGGTAAATAGACAAAACATAGTAAATATTATCCCTAAATATCACGGGAAATAATATTTACTCCAACTTCCCCTATTTTATAAAATTAGCCCTTCAGGAAAAATAATATAAAATAGGCGTCCAAAAGTCCGGGTTGTTATAATTATATCTTGGTAAAGTTTGTGCGTTGAAGTGAGATCGAAGTTGTGAACTTTTGTAATAGTGCCAATTTGAAGTTGTTCAATGTGTAAAAGAGGGTGATAAATCCAAAGTATTCACAAATCATTTCATATGTGTAATGTATTTATGTTTTCAAGTGACATATGTCACATGTAAGTGTTTAATGTGACTGTTGATACCAAATTTAGTCTGCTGACATGGCCCAATTAACTGATGACACGTGGCAATCTACATGGCAACAATAAATACTTCCGAGGAACTCACACGCTCCGAGGAACCATACTACAACGAGGAACACTGCTTCCCCTAGGAACTCAGATGCTCCGAGGAACAAGACCTCTCCGAGGAACTCTTGAATATCGAGAAGATTAGGCGGTCCGAGCAACTCAGGCGGTCCGAGCTGCACCTCGAACAAAGTATTAATAGCTGGATAACCACAGTTCAACTGATTCATTAAATGCTTATCATTCAGACGCACACGCTTAAGTGGCATTAAATGTATTACCCTTTCATATGTACCTCATTTAATGTATTACCCTTTCGCATTACAGCCTCAGGGCTATAAATACATTGTACAATCCTCATTGTAAAGGGGACCCCGAATCCATACCGGAATTTCTTGATAGAACTTATAATCGAGAATTCCCAAAGATTCAGCAATAAAACAACAGTGGACGTAGGCCATTCTTATAAGGCTGAACCACTTTAAAATTCTTTGTCTCATTTATTTATCTGTGATTGAATAATTAGAGTGATCTAATTTTTTACATCAACAGATTGGCGCCGTCTGTGGGAACGACTGGTAATATCGTTTTCTCACCAAAAACAATCCATTATGAATGGCTGATATTCCGAAATCCAACAATCAAAACGCTGGAACCCCTCCAAATCCATCTGCTCCGCCTAATATTCCAGATCTGGCTGGAATAATGATAAATCTGGCTCAGGGCCAGACCGTCATGCAAGAAACAATGCGACAACTCATCCAAACCCTCCATGGCGGTGCATCAACCCATTCAGGACTGCGAAGTATTCAAAGAAACACCCGCGCACCATCCTCACATACTAGGCGTACCAATTCACATCACAATGAAGAATCTGAAGATTTTTCTTATCAACCTGGACGAACTTCATCAGTGAGAGCCACAGATACTAAACAACGTATCACTCTCTCCCCAGAAAGGACCAGCGCATTGGAAAGATTAAGTAGGGTTTCTCCTTTCAACCGATTAGGCCCTAGGAGGAACAAAAGTCCTCCTACTGCAACGTCGAGGATCTTTCGACGATCAACAACCTTAAGGGAAGGATCTGCCCAGTCGCGACTAGCTGCTCGTCAAGATAGATCCCAGGAAGCCACTTCAACGCGATCAGCTGCTCGAACTAATATGCCCGAAGAAGGAAATGATGCATGGAAAGGTTATATTCAAAGGCTAGAGGATAGATTAGGGGAAATGGTTAAAACCAAGAACCCCTACAACGAACCTTTGTTCGAGGAACACCTTTTGTCCAGGCCATTGTAGATTTTCCAACACCATCAAAGTTCAAAGCACCTGTTGTGACCCCCAAATATGATGGAAAGACTGACCCTGTTCTTCATATAGAACAATATCAAGCTGCTGTCGACATCTATGTTGTCCTAGATGAGATGAGATGCAGGGCATTCTCGGGAACTCTTACCGAATCTGCTCAAATATGGTATAATAATCTTCCTCAGGGTAAGATCTCAACTTTCTTTCAACTGGCCGAGTTATTCATTGGAAATTTCTGCTTTGGGGCAAAGCCAGTTAAACGAGTAGCACATTTGTTAAGTGTTAGACAAAAAGCTAGTGAAAGTACCAGAGATTATATAACTCGTTTTAATAACGAGAAACTTGAAGTCATTGATTATGAGGAGAAGACAGCAATCACTGCCTTGATGAGTGGGTTGTTGCCTAATAAGTTGTATTACACTTTGGCCAAAGATCCACCCACAACTATGTCAGAATTGATGGCGAAAGCGGCCAAAATCATGAATGCCGAGGAGGCTATGGCTGCGAAGAAGAATATGGATAAAGAAACCAAGGTGGAAGTCGACAAAACCAAGAAGAAAGAGCATAAGAATAATGGTGGTGACAAACAATCCAAAAATAGGTCGTCATGGGAGGTCTTGAGGAAATTTGATAATTACACTCCTTTGAAGGTAGATATCAACCACGTCCTGAAAGAAATTAAGAACAGCGAGGAGTTAAACTGGCCAAAGAAAATGAAGGCAGATCCTGACACAAGGAATAGGGGAAAATATTGCGAGTTTCACAAAGATCATGGCCATATGAGCAAAAATTGCATAGCTCTTCAGAATGAGATCGAAACACTCATTAGACGAGGAAAACTGGCAAAGTACGTCGATCGTAGAAATGAAAGAAGAAACAGCGACCGAACAAGAGAGAGGTCTAAATCTCCTCGTCGAGTAGAGGAGAACAAGAAAATAAACCATGAAGATGATCCCGAGGATGACCCCGATCTTCCCAAGAAACCAAGGCAGCCAGAACGAGAGGTATTTTCAATACGCTTTAGGTCATTTGATTGTAATGTTATTACAGGAGGAGATGCAGGAGGAGGAGACCTTACTGCAGAGAGAAAAGTTTACCTCGGTGAGGCTCAAGCTTTCTCGTACATTCAGCGAATAAATTTAGCTGAGGAAGATCACCCGAGAAAGGTGAACAAGGAGAATTTGGTCATCGTTTTTTCAAAGAATGACCTTGCATGTGTTTTATATCCTCACGATGATCCACTGGTGATCAAAATGAGGATGAAGGAGGTTATGATTTCAAGAGTACTGGTCGACAATGGTAGCTCGACAGACATCATGTTCTACTCGTGCTTCGATAGTTTAAATCTAAAGCTATCTCAACTGGAGCCTTACCACAGACCCCTCATCGGTTTTGCTGGCGAGAAAGTATTTCCACTTGGGACGATCAAGTTGGATATATTCATTGGTATGTGGCCTGCTTGTCGGACAAAAAGAATACGTTTCTTCGTGATGGATAAGAATGTCCAATCATCGTACAATATCATCATGGGAAGAGTAGGATTGAAGAAGTTCGAGGCTGTACCATCTACAGTGCATCAGTGCCTAAAATTTCCATCAAACTTTGGAGTAGGAGTTGTGAAAGGTGATCAGAAAGTAGCTCGAGAATGCTATTATTCATCCACCGAGCAAGAAGAATTGGAGGAATCAAAGAAAAAGACTACTACCTATCAAGTCGATGAAGGTGCAGAGATTGAAATATTGGATCCTCGAGATGAGTCGCAACTCGTGATGGGTCAAGTGGTGGAAGCTACTGAAAACATCATTCTGGACGACGAGCACCCTGAGCGAACTACTCAAGTAGGTTCATCGTTGGAAGCCTCATTAAAACAGGAATTGATAACGTTCCTAAGAAGCAGAAGACAAACTTTTGCATGGAGTCATAAAGATATGCCTGGGATAGACCCAAACTTCTTATGTCACGAGCTTAATGTGAATAAAGAGATCAAGCCTGTGAATCAGAGAAGAAGAGTATTCAGTCCTGAGAAGAATCAAGCTATACAGGAGGAAGTCAAGAAACTCCAGAAAGCTTGTTTCATTGAAGATGTTAAATATCCAGACTGGTTAGCCAATGTGGTGATGGTAAAGAAGAAAAACAACAAGTGGAGGATGTGTGTAGACTTCACCGAACTCAACAAAGCATGCCCAAAGGATCACTTTCCATTGCCCCGAATTGATCAAATAGTGGATGCTACCTCGGGACAAGAGTTGCTGAGCTTCATGGATACTTATTCTGGTTACAATCAGATCAAAATGAAACCTGAAAACAGGGAGAGTACTTCTTTCATTACCCCTAGGGGAACTTATTGTTATAATGTTATGACTTTTGGTTTGAAAAATGCAGGTGCGACATATCAGCGGATGATGAACAAAGTCTTTGCTGAACAAATCAGTTGCAATATGGAAGTCTATGTTGACGATATGCTGACGAAAAGCAAGAAAGCTGTCGATCATCTAGTTGACTTAAGTCAGACTTTTGATCAACTGGATAAATATCAAATGAAGCTGAACCCGACGAAGTGCATATTTGGAGTACGAGAAGGCATGTTCCTCGGGTACATTGTCAATCAACGAGGCATTGAAGCAAATCCTGAAAAGATCAAAGCTCTATTAGGGTTGCAATCTCCAACGACGAAGAAGGAAGTACAGAGCCTCACAGGACGAGTAGCAGCACTCAACAGATTTGTGTCACGAGCAACTGATAGATGTCTCCCATTCTTCAAGACACTCAGAAAGACTTTTGAGTGGAATGATGAATGTGAGAAGGCTTTCTAAGACTTGAAGAAATACTTGGGAACACCTCCACTGTTGTCCAGGCCGGTGATGGGAGAAAAATTATACTTATATCTTGCAGTGTCGGAGAATGCAGTTAGCTCAGAGTTGATCAGAGTGGAGAATGGAGTGCAAAAACCAATTTACTACACAAGTAAGGCCTTCCGAGGAGCAGAGATCAGATATCCAAGGCTGGAAAAATTAGCACTGGAGTTGATTGAGGCGAGTAGAAGAATGAGGCCATACTTCCAGGCTCATACCATAGTAGTATATACCGATATGCCATTGAGGCAAGCCCTTCAGAAACCAGAAAAATCAGGAAGATTAATGTACTGGGCAATAGAGCTCGGTGAATATGATATAGTTTATGAACCCAGATCATCGCTAAAAGGGCAGGCTGTAGTAGATTTTATAGCGGAGTTCACCTATCCTGATACCCACGAGGAGTAAAAGTTGCTCGCTGATCAACTTGTGGATGTTACAGGGTCAACAAACACAAGCTCAGACCAATTCCGATTGGTAAAAGGGCGTGTGGATGTTACTGGATGTGGCGCAGGGATAGTTGTGAGCACTCCGAACGAGGAGCAAAAGTTTCTCGCTGATCAACCTATGGATGTTACAGGATCAACAAACACTAGCTCAGACCAACTCCGGTTGGTAAAAGGGCAAGTGGATGTTACAGGATCATTAAATTCGAGCTCAGACCAACTCCGGTTGGTAAAAGGGCAAGAAAAGATGATCGACGAAGAGCGAGAAATATCAGGGAAAGATGAAAGGAAGCAGCAAATATTTCACCGAGGAACTCTGACAGAGCAGAAATTTGAAGACGAGTTACCTATATGGAGGCTATATGTAGATGGTTCATCTTGCACTACAGGATGTGGCGCGGGGATAGTTTTGAGCACTCCGGACGAGGTCCACATGGAATACGCCATGCGTTTCCAATTCAAAGCTTCCAACAATGAGGCTGAGTATGAGGCCATGATTGCAGGACTTAGTTTGGCAAAAATTATGAAGGCGCAACATGTCATTATTTTCAGTGATTCTCAATTGATCGTAAACCAAATGATGGGAGTATATGCAGTTAGAGGAGAATTAATGATCAGATATCATGCAAAGGCAAAGGAGCTGGTGTCAGAATTTGTCGCTATTCAGCTAGTCAGAATACCAAGAATGGAGAATGCGAGAGCAGACGCCTTAGCTCGACTAGCATCACCTACTCGTACCGAGCTACGAAGAACAATCCCAATTGAAGTGTTGGATGGTCGGACCATAGATGAAGATCTGACAATGAACTTTATCACCCTTGATTTAGGACCATCTTGGATGGATTCCATTAGGGCGTATATCGAGGAGGGAGAATTGCCAATTGACAAGCTCGCATCCAAGAAATTGAAGTTTAAAGCTGCTCGGTATGTATTAACTAATGGTATTTTATATAGACGAGGAATTATGGCAGGTTTGCAGAGATGCGTGCATCCCTCCGAGGTGAAAGAATTAATTGCAGAGATCCATGAAGGGCCCTGTGGAGCACATGTAGCAGGTCGGACGCTTTTGCAAAGGGTAATGACGCAGGGATACTACTGGCCGACGATGAGGGCTGATTGTATAGCCTATGCCAGGAAGTGTGACAAGTGCCAGCACTTTTCCTCCATCTGAAGAACTCCACAAGCATTGTTGACACCCATAACTTCCCCTTGGCCATTTGCCATGTGGGGAATTGATTTGGTTGGGCCATTGCCAACGACCCGAGGAAGGTTCAAATACCTTGTCGTCGCAGTGGATTATTTTACTAAGTGGGTAGAAGCTGAGCCACTCATTGACATGACGTACGAGAAGGTGTACCAATTTGTTTGTAAGAACATCATTTGTCGATATGGTCTTCCTCATGCCTTCATCACAGACCATGGAACACAATTTGATAACGAGGAGTTCACTTCCTATTGTCATCAGTCAAATATTTTGAAGGTCCACTCAGCACTAGGTCATCCTCAAAGCAATGGACAAACTGAAGTGACAAATAGAACGCTACTAAATGGCTTGAAGAAAAGACTGGATGATGCAAAATCGAATTGGATCAACGAGCTACAATCAGTACTCTGGGCTTACCGAACTACTCCCCGAATAGCAACTGGAGAATCACCATATATGCTGGCGTTTGGAAGTGAAGCCGTTATACCTGTCGAGTTGGGTCTCCCAACACACAGGGTACTGAATTTCAATTCCCCTGTCAGTGACTTAATGAGAAGATTGGATTTAGATATGCTCGAGGAAGTTAGAGAAGAAGAAGCCATTAGAAATGCTGCTTACCAGCAGCGAACATCTTTGTTCTACAATAAGAGGGTGAAGAAGTGCGACCTGAAAGAAGGAGACTATGTGCTGAAGAAAGTAATTCAAAAGCACAATAAGCTGGAGGCAAACTGGCATGGACCATACCGAGTTACAGAAGTTGTTCGACCAGGAACTTACCGAATAACAACTCTAGAGGGGGAGGAGTTTAAGAATGCATGGAATGCAGAGCACCTGCGCAAGTATTATCATTGATGTATATTCCCATGTAACGCAGTTCCATCGGTATGAATAAAATGAAGATATTCTGCAAGTCTCTCCTTTTATTGAAAATTTTTTGGGGAATACTAGTGCTACACACTACTCGGCAAAGGCAAAGCTCAGACTACTCAGCAAAAATATTCCTAAAAATGCCAACCTCGGTTAGTTAGGAAACAAAATATTCCTAAAAATGCCAACCTGTTTGGCTAGGAAACAAAATATTCCTAAAAATGCCAACCTCGGTTGGTTAGGAAACAAAATATTAGGAAACAAAATATTCCTAAAAATGCCAACCTGTTTGGCTAGGAAACAAAATATTCCTAAAAATGCCAACCTCGGTTGGTTAGGAAACAAAATATTCCTAAAAATGCCAACATGTTTGGTTAGGAAACAAAATATTCCTAAAAATGCCAACCTGTTTGGCTAGGAAACAAAATATTCCTAAAAATGCCAACCTCGGTTGGTTAGGAAACAAAATATTCCTAAAAATGCCAACCTGTTTGGTTAGGAAACAAAATATTCCTAAAAATGCCAACTTGTTTGGCTAGGAAACAAAATATTCCTAAAAATTCCAACTTATGTTGGTTAGGAAGTACATATATTCTCGAAAATGCCAACTTATATTGGTCGGAAGGTAAGATTATTTCAGAAAGCGCCAAAGTTGCTCGTAGAGGAAAAATCTACTAACTATGGTTGGTCGGGGATAAAAACCCACCAACTGTAGTTGGTCGACAAGGAAAATTTTCCGACCTTGGTTGGTCGGAAACATTTAAGAGAAAAATTTACTAACTATGGCTGGTCGGGGATAAAAACCCACTAACTGTAGTTGGTCGATATGGAGAATCTAACAACCTTGGTTGGTTGGAAACATTTTAAACATTTTTATACTCGTGACTTTATTATTAAGTGATCGAGCAACATTGTTATACTCGTTACTTTGTTGTTAAGTTGGTCGAGAAACAAAACTTTATTATTAAGTGATCAAGCAACATTATTGATACTTGTAACTTTTTAATTATTACTGAGTTGGTCGACAAACAACACAATGTTGTTATCTTTTTAACAGATATGCACAAATATAAAGTGTTTGATAATTACAAGACAATAGCAATTAAGATTGCATACATAAATGAAAGTCTTTCATTGAATTCAAAATAAATTACATTGATAATAAAATGAAAAGTACATTGATATTGAAATGTATACTAACTATTATATCAAAAATTCCTATTCTACTGGTCTTTTCCCCTCTGCTTTTGACACAGGTTCCTCGCAAGCAGGCGGATCATTTAAAGCCAGAGGAGAATTGATGAAGTTGAGATCCTTCAACATCCTGACATTCATCACGGATGGTCGATCCAAGAGATGCTCGGGACGAGATATCTCGGCTTTTGAATGAAGATTGTAGTCACCGAGATACTTTGAAATCAAGCTCCGAGGAATGGCCCGTGCAGGGATCCAACTCATATCCAATTTGTATGGTGGCACAGGTAAGTCGAGCAACCCGGGATCGTGGTAGTCCCACAGGTAATGACCCTGTTCGAGCTGCAGCACACCTAAGGCGTTCAACCAGCCTTGTTTGTAGCCCTCATTATTGGAATTCTAGATACGATCGTCCAAGTGGTAGAGGGCTTCATTGTATCCAGCCATCCAGAACTCCCTGGGCTGTTTGTGGAACTGATATGTTAGTCTGTCCAGCTGCTCGTGGAGATTTTTGACGAAGAGCTCTTTGTCCTCCAAGGTAGACTTCTACTTGGAGAGCTTCTCTTCCAGGTCTCTGATTTTCTTTGACATTTCAGCCAAAGCTCGGTTCTTCGCCATCAACTGGAAGGCCTGGTTTTCTAATACAGACTGAGTCCTCTGCTCCTCGATGGGAACCCGAACTTCTCTTGCTCACCCTCGAGGAACTCTTGCTCGTCCACGAGTTGATGTAGAGGGGACAACTCTCTTTAAGGTTTCCAACTCGTCCCTCAAGTTGGCGTTCTCAACCTCTAAGAACGAGAATCCCTCATCGGTCACTGGGATTAAGGCTTTTGAAGAAGAGGCTGCAGACTTCAATTGTGATAGCTCCTTTTGCAGGTTGTTGTTTTCTTGCTCCAGCTGCTCGGCAATCTGTCTGCATTCCTCGACCTCCCCCCTCAAGGTTCTCTCCCTCACATCATACCCACCAAAAAGCTTCTCGTAGCCCTTGTCGGCAATGATCAGCTTGTACTTCTTCTCATAACTCTCATGCAACAGGGCAGTTGATTCTTTCTATTATTGCTGAAGGTCTTCGAGGGTGCCTTGGAGATCCTCGATCATTTCATAATAGGCCACATTATTGGCCACCGCTCGATCAAGTAGACACTTCAGATATTGATATGCTTCAAATGCCAGTTCTGAAGCATCCTGGCCGAGGATGTCAACAACTTGTGCTGCACGCAGGTCTGTGTGACCAGCCTTAAAATATTCATTACATTATCGCAGCAACTTAGTATCATGGGCAGATAGCAATTCCATCCTGGCCAGAAACTAGCAGAGAAAGAAAGAGCAATCATCAATAAGAATCAAGACAGAGTATGAAGATAAACAACAGTATGCAAAAAGTCCAAGTTTTATTAGATCATAAAGTTCAGAATTACATGTTGTGGGTTACATTTGAAAAAGAAAAAGATAAATAGAAACCCGAATAACTCTACACCTTTTCTTTGTCTCCCAAAACCTTCTCGGGAGGCTGGGACGAGGAAGTAGGTTGCTCGGAGGGAATGGATAGTTGCTCGGGGAGCACTGGCAGTTGCTTGGAGGAAGTAACAATATGCTGAAGTTCCTCGACAGGAGGCTGAATGGCTGGGGGATTATCTCCCATCACCATAGAAGACTCTTCTGAGGCAGCTTCGTCCTCTTCAAGATCTTCTGGGGTTGGAGGGGGACCAGGAATGTGTTGCTGGAAAAGCTCAGAAGATTTTCCTGGAGAGCAGCAACCCATCCATACCTAAAGTATTTGAGGCTGCCATAGTCCACTTGCGACACCATGGTAGCTAACCCCTTGTTCCACCCCTTGTCCCAGCCAGCACTGAAGGACTTCCTCACAACCATCTTCCTCTTCAACTTCTCTGAGGAAAGCTTCTCGGACAGCAGGTCATCAGCAACTTTCAGCTTTCTCTCAATCTCCTCCTTCTGCCGACCTACTTCCTGAAGTTGAGCCAGCTCCTCCTCAGCAGCCTTGAGCTTATCTTCAAGCTCCCCAGTAGTTTTAAGCTTCTCTTCGAGCTCCTTATTTGCCTTCTCCAGGGCATTTATTCTCTTCTACAACTCCTTGGAGGCATCAACAGCTCGAGCTTTCTCTTGCTCGGTGGAGGCAAGCTTTTTCTCCCAGACAGCCTTGTCAGTAGCATATGTCTGGCGAGAATCGTCCAAAGACTTGATAGCTTCTGCCAGAGCTCCCTCCACACTGGACGAGGAGCATGAAGCTTTAATTGCTTCATCCTTCTTCAGGATTATATTAAAGCAGCTCGTCAACTGTGAAAGTAAAAAGAAAGCAAGTCAGAAACATAAATAACAAAGAAAATATGAAAAGGTGAAAGTAAGAAGACTTATAGAAGTAAGGTGACGAGCAGCTAACGAGGTGACCATATCCTGAGTAAGGTTTTCTTCAGTACCTTGAACCTCGGGAATGATCCAGGACTTTATCGAGCTCATGGCAGAGCTCGAAGGATCAAAAGTGGGAACCCCAGTCCCAGCAGCTGGGGGCTGAGTGATGGTGTCAGCCAAATTGACTGAGGAGCTCTTCTTCAGCCTCCTCGGGGGAACAGGGACAGATTCAACCAATGAATAAACCTTGGACGGTGATATTACAATCACCTCGCCAGGAGCAGCAGACCTTCTCGGAGCCACTGCGGGCTTCTCTACAACCTTCATAACTGCAGCAGTCGAGGAAGGCGCATCAGTTTTCTTTGTCCCCTCTGGGACATCACTCTTACTATTTTTGGCCTCTCCAGAACCAGAGGTAGGTTTCTCGAAGAGGGTAGGAAGTCTTCTTCTCTTCATCCTTTCGCTTAAAGGGACGTGAGATTCAGGTGAAGAGCCGTTGTGGAAGCTGGTACTGGCTCTGATTCACTTATCACTGGACGAGCAGTGAAAGAAGTGGTGTAGCTCTTGTATTTCAGCAGATATGAGGTTGATCTAATGTGCTCATCGGCAACACTCTGATGCAGACTCCAGATAAGTTTCAGATGTCTTATATTGACATCTGCTTCCTTTGGACACTTTCTTTTGTTATCAACTGCAAATAAGTAAACACTGAAATATCAGTGGAACATTTTATCAAACACAAAAGAAGCATGATTTCAAAATAAGTAAAATGAATTAAAAATAACCTATCCCATTGCCATAAGGAGGGCATCTGGGACCCTGGTAAACCTCATCTCTAGTTAATGGAGGGTGTTGCCAAATTTTTTATGACAACCCCGTGTTCAACATAATCCCCATTGGCATCAGGGAGATTGACTACTAAGGCTCTATTTAAAAATCTAGTTTTTAAATAAAAAATGTTATCATTAACTGCCCATCTATAGCAGTACATGATTTCTGGAATTCCTATGCGAGTTCCATGAACTTGATTTAATCTATGCACCCCATTAACTATTCTCCATGTGTTGGGGGCTATTCTTGCAGGAACAACGTCAAAGTACTGACAGAATTCCAGACACAAGGAGTTTGGTGGAAAAGAAAATCCACACTCAGCAATAAAGAGACTGGGGAACCAATGTCCCTCAGCCAAACGGAAATAATCAGAAGGCTCAGAAAGCTCTTCCAAACCAACCCAGGAGGGAATGGAAAAATCAGAGCGAAATTTATTAAGAGATTCAATAGGGTAAACCATGGTGAATAAAGGAAATGAAGAAGAAGGAAGAAGATCTTACAAAAAAAGAGTGGAGCTGTTGACAACGAACGATGGAAGAAGATGAATACACAGGAGAGAAAGAGACTATGGAAAACTCGAAAATACAAATTTGGAAAAGTAGAAGACGATGGGATTTTCTACAGCGTTTAAATACTCTACCTTGGGAAAAGGAAAAGTAATGATTACGAAAAGAAACGATTACGCTACCGGCGGCTAAAAGGATAAAAAGTACGCGGAGATCGAGGCGGTCATAAAAATTCAAAAAAGCCAGATTCTACGAATTTGGAAGGAGAAATAAATACGAGGGAAACACTCCTAAAAAACAGGAAGACCATCTAAAGCTACCATACTCCGAGAAGGAATGTACCATACTCCTCAAATTTCGAATTATGAAACATTGGGGGCTTTTGTTGATACCAAATTTAGTCTGCTGACATGGCCCAATTAACTGATGACACGTGGCAATCTACATGGCAACAATAAATACTTCCGAGGAACTCACAAGCTCCAAGGAACCATACTACAATGAGGAACACTACTTCCCCGAGGAACTCAGACGCTCCGAGAAACTCAGACGCTCCGAGGAACAAGACCTCTCTGAGGAACTCTTGAATATCGAGCAACTCAGGCGGTCCGAGCTGCACCTCGAACAAAGTATTAATAGCTGGATAACCAACAGTTCAACTGATTCATTAAATGCTTATCATTCAGACGCACACGCTTAAGGGGCATTAAATGTATTACCCTTTCATATGTACCTCATTTAATGTATTACCCTTTCGCATTACAGCCTCAGGGCTATAAATACATTGTACA
Organism: Sambucus nigra; assembly: GCA_949130495.1. Taxonomy (NCBI): domain Eukaryota; kingdom Viridiplantae; phylum Streptophyta; class Magnoliopsida; order Dipsacales; family Adoxaceae; genus Sambucus; species Sambucus nigra. The sequence continues at coordinate 22,851,246 of OX422213.1, read as the reverse complement.
ATCCTCATTGTAAAGGTGACCCCGAATCCATACTGGAATTTCTTGATAGAACTTGTAATCGAGAATTCCCAAACATTCAGCAATAAAACAACAGTGGATGTAGGCCATTCTTATAAGGCTGAACCACTTTAAAATTCTTTGTCTCATTTATTTATCTGTGATTGAATAATTAGAGTGATCTAATTTTGTACATCAACAGTGACTAAATGTTAAGATGAGTTCAAAGGTGTAAGTAAACCATACACAAATATTTTTAGATAACATATAGGAATTATGCGAAAGTGCAACATATATCAAAATAGTTTAATTGTGTAATATTTATAATGCATTAACAAAACATTTTAAGTAAATAATTTACTTATATGTTCAATTTTATGAGTAGAATCAAGTGTGAGATACAAAAAAGATCATCAATAACCATAGTGAATAAAGTAAAACTTGTTATCACATCAAGTTGAGTGTGTATGGTTTTTTTTACAACAACAATTTTCAAATATCATTTTCCAACTAAAATTTTCCAAAGGCATTATAACATCTATTTTCACTCAGAAATACATTTATTTTTCAAATATATTTCATCTTATTAAACTTTACCTTCTTTTTAAAATTATTTTCTTTCTAAAAACAACCTCCAACATTTTTTAAAAACTATTTTTCCTCCAAAAAATCATTTTTAAGCAATATATTTCTAGAATCTAAATTTTAAACTCAAAATAAACTTTTTAAAACTCAACTAAATATGAGTTGGGCTCTGATAGAAATTTTTGGCCTAGAAAATCTCTCTAAAGGGGTGGGGGAAGTGCTTTGAGATTTTGTACTTCATTTGACTTTTCATAAATTCCATATATTTTCTTTCTTTTCTTAAATTCATATTGATTGATAAAATAATTTGTTTTTTGTTTTGTTTGTTATATAAATTTCCCCACACATTCCCATTTGCATTCATATAATCATCACACCCATTATAAGTGAATCTTAATGGTAAAGAGTATATGATAGAGATATGGATTAAGACATTTTATCATAGCATGGTGATAATCTTTCACCTACGTCCACCCCCGACGCAAAACTGGGTAACTCCAGTATCTTTCGATTTATTTAGGTTACATCAAAACATAGAAGGTAACTTTAACATCCTTATAACCATGACAAATAATTTAAGCACCATCTTCCTTATCCAAGTTGTGACGCCCTGTATATTTTTAATAATTACGTTGATCAAGTCTATTTATTATAATTACACAGGATGTCTAAATAATTGAATATCATCCTTAGCATGTAACAAGAACCAATGAATTCAGAAAAATGAAGGTAAAGAACGATATAAGAAATCCTCAAATACTGATATATGACAAGTAAGATTTAGTTACATTATCAAGTAAAACTGATACATACATATTCCCTCAAATCTAATTTAATTTATGCAATTGAGTACTAATACAAAGAATAAAGTAAATATAAAAGTAGGTACAACCCTTACATCTTCAAAGCTCGGTGATAAATGGAACGGGAGATAGTGTGCTCAAGTAAAAAACTAGAGTAGGTACATGGAAGCACCTAAAACAATGCGATGGGTCAGGAACACTGCAATAAGATAATAGCCACGCACTCAAGTAATAAAATAATTGATCATGGGTATAGATAATAAAATCTATATTTTATTACTTAGATAACTTTACCTCACCCTTAATGGTGTTAAATCACGGTAGTTAAGTATTTTCAATAGCTATGTTTTAAACTCCAACATTTTCGTACAAGTAGAATATACTGAGTAAGTGGGCACTTCTAAAAATATCATATGGTTATCAAAGTTTAACTAAATTATAAAACCCCACTGGAGCCATTCACACGGGTATAAAATGAAGTCCTTCACATTCTGTTACTCGCACGCTAAAAACCATGTTTGTTTTCATGTCACCGTGTACGCGGTAAAAACTGTGTCTATTTCTCATGGTGCACAGAAACCAAAGTCATCCAGAATTAGATATGTACATCTCCCGTCCCAAGCCCATATTTCATATCACCATATTCTTCTTAAAACGAGGTTTTATGCCCCCATATCCCCAAATATGATCTACGAGAGTTGTTAAAGTCAACCCATACATACAAATTTCATTTTCTCATATATACTTATGAGATTTCAATATATAATTCGACATCAAAGCACTACATTAAAATTCAAAGGGAAATATTCCCTTCACATATATAAAGAAATGGTCTGGCACATGATTCTATTTAAATAGGAATATCTAACAGGGAATATATAATTCTCTATCCAATTTCAATAAATTAATTAACGCTAAATATGAAATTTCAAGTATTGATGAACTAATTTAACTACGTAGGAAACTTCAAGAATCGAGCTTATTTATTTGTACACAAAAATCGCCATTTCTCAATATATCAAATAACCCTAATTATTTATACACCATTTTTATAATTTACAAAAACTTGTTTAGGTAGAAATAATTACTTACATCACGAGTGTAGAAAGTATACTTATCTTTCCTTGAATTATGAATACCAAATCGTAAAACAAAATAGGATAATTCCTTTGAAAAATCCCTTGCTAATACGCATCAAAATCCACAATTTCTGTAAAGAAACTCCTAAAGTGTATAAAATAGCCCTCTGTAGAAAATAGTTGAATTATTCTTCCGAGATGTCCCTAAAAATGTTTTCCCAAAAATAAGTTCAGAATTATAGGATTGTTTTTTATTAGAAATATGTGGGAAGTTTGGTAGTTGGATTGTGAGTTTAGGAGGCATTATGGTTTCATTTAGATTTTTATATTAGCTCTCCTTAAACCTATCTTTCTCTCCAGATATGCTCTAATTACCTTATTAACCTCATTCATCCAATTAATCACTATACTAATCTTCTCTAAAGCTATTTTATCTCTAAGTATGCTCTAATTACCTTATTAACCTCATCCATCCAACTAATACTTAACTTAATTTCCGAATAATAATTTAAAATCCTTATTTAAATTAAATCATAATTAAATATTTTAAACTTTATTATTTTCTTAAATAAAAACTCAAATTCTAATTAACTCCAAATAAATTTTAAATTTCCTTATAAAACTTTATTTTTCACTTATAAAGAATTCAAGTTTCACTTATTATTAAGTTTCTCCTAATAAATTTTGAAAATCCAATTTAAATACCCAAAAATTCCATTTAACTAATTATTTTAATTAATAAAATTTATTTAAATTTATAAGTTATTACAATCTTCCCCCTAACAAAAATAATGTTGTCCTAGGAATTCCAAATATATTTCTTACGTCATTGAGTCAAAAAATTTATTACCTCAGAAGTTAGAAACTATCTCCTCATATAAAATGAGTCAAATTATCTACTCGTATAAAATGATTCAATCTATCTACTCATATACAATGAGTCAAAATCATCTCCTCGTATAAAATGAGTCAAACTATCTCCTCATATAAAAAGAGACAAAATATCATCCTCATATACGTATCAATTAAAATCATCTCCTCATATAAGAATGTGTCAAAATCTTCTCCTCACATGTATGTGAGTCAAGATCATCTCCTCATATAAGAATGAATCAAAATTATATCCTCATGTAAGAATGATCAAAATAATATCCTCATATTAGAATGAGTCAAAATAATCCCCTCGTATTAAAATGAGTCAAAATATACTAACAACTCCTATACCTAAGTAAAAAATAGATGGGGTAGTATTACCTCATCAAGTGATCACACTCCAAAGTGGGTTCCTCCATGTTATGATGATTCCACTACACTCACACTAGTGGTGTCTACTTAAAGCGTAACTTTTGGATTCGTGATACAAAATACTCACTGGCTGATCATTTTATGAGGCATTCGAGTCTAACTCAACTCACACAAATCAATATATTGATATGATGCCTTAGGGTGCAAACATAGATGAATTATAAGGCTTGAAACACATTATGCACTCGGCGGAGCTGGTATGGAAGTGCTAGACGGTACGCCACCTTCCCTATCTTCTCTGTAATTATGAACGATCCAATGTAATGAGGGTTAAGTCCCCTCTCTATCTGAACCTTATTACCCCTTTCATAGGCAAAAATTACAGTAAAACCTTCTCTCCCAACTCTATCAAATTCCAATTCTTATCGGCATATCTCTTATGTTTACCATGAGCTATTTTGATTTGATCTCTGATTAATTTGATTTTTTTCATAAGTTTCTTGGACTTACTCCGGTTCCACATTTTTACCCTAGCCTGGGTCCGACCAATATACTGGTGATCAGCACGATCTCTTGTAAAGTGACTCATAAGGGGCCATAAAATTGGACTTCTGATAACTATTATTATATAAAAACTTCACAAGTGGTAAATGGGCCTCCCGATTAGCCCTAAAGTCCATTATACACAAACGCAATATATTCTCTAATGCTTGATAGACCCTCTCGATCAGGCCATTCTCCTTGTGGATGGTATTCCATGATAACATGAAAATTCATTCCCATGGATTGCTAAAAACTCTCCCAAAAGTGTTCCACAATTGTAAGGCCTTGATCTGAAATGGTCTATAATGGAACCCTATGTAAACAAATAATTTTGGCCACATATAAATGTGCAAGATGCTTGATTGAATAATCGGTATAAATTTCCAAAAAGTGTACCACCTTTATAAGGAGATCAACAATCACCCATATTGAATCATTATGTCGAGGCATCAAGGATATCCCCATGATGAACTCCATCGAGATGTTATACTACTCACTCAAGAATGGGTAGAGTCTGAAGCATGTCGAAAGGCTTTTGATGGTCCACCTTCACCATCGGACAAGTGGTGCATCTCTTTACGAATTCATTCACATCTTTCTTTATACTATCCCACTAATACTACCACTTAATTATCCAAGGTGTATACCAAAATGTGAACCATACATATCTTCCATAACAGCCCATATCAATTCATTATCCAAGGGTACCACTAACCTACCCTTTTAACATAACCCTCCATCGGATCCTACCAAAAAGAAAGGTACACCAGTGGAGAAAAGCTTTGTCTGCTTACCCTTACACATCTCACCCTATAATTGTCCATGAATCACTTGTACTATATTTTTGGAGTCACTGTAAGCATACTCATGAATGCTTTGGTTGACTCCCTAATCATCTATATTGAGTCTCACTCAACTACCTGAAGTGCTAAGAGACTACCACTCAATCATTGACTCAAATCATATGCTACCACATTAGCCTTCCTCTATTGATAATGTATTGTCAACTAATAGTTCTTAATGAATTCAACCCATCATCTCTACCTTATATTTAGATCTTTCTGTGTAAACATATGTTGTAGAATCTTGTGATCGTTATAGGGCCTAAATTTCTCATCCCGCAGATGATGTCTCCACGCATGTAATATAAATATATTGGCTGTTAACTCCAAGTCATGAGTCAGGTAATGAACGCTCGGATTTAATTTTTGATAGGCATAATAAATCACCCTATATTCCTTAAATAATACACAACGTAGTCCTTGTAGAGAAGCATCGGTATAGACGAAAAACTTAACTCAACTCCTAGGTAAGTAAAGAACTAGCGTCGAAGTTAACTTCTCCTTGAGAATGTTGAACGCTTGCCGACACTTCACATTCTAATAAAATACCACACCCTTTCTTAGTCAACTTGGTCATTGGCCCCACTATCTTTGATAATCCTCAGATGAATCTCCTGTAATAACTGACCAAACCTAAAACACTACAAATCTCAATAGGCATCGTGGGATGTACCTAATCCAATACGACTAATGCCTCACTCGGGTCCATCCATAGTTCGTTGCCCGACATAACATGGCCTAAAAACTTCACTTACCATATCCAAAATTCATATTTGTATAATTTATCATAAAGTCTATGCTATCGCAACGTCTATAATAAAATCTATAATTGTTGATCGTTGTCCTTCTCATTTGTGAATAGATCAGAATATTATCAATAAAGACGATAATGAAATGGTTCAAGTGTGATTAAAACACCTGATTCATTAAGTCTATGAATACATATGGGGCATTATTCAATCCAAACTAAATCATTAGGAACTCATAAGTTCCATAGCAAGTCAAGAAGTCTGTTTTGGGCACACCTTCCTCTCGCCCAATTGGTGATAATAAAAAACCAATCTTCAAAAAGAAAAAACCTCATTCCAACTAATCAAAAATTACACCAATCCTTGGCAGTGGATACTTGTTCTTCGTGATTTCCTTATTCAACTCACGATAGTTCATGTACATATTAAATGGTCCATCCTTCTTCCTCACAAACAACACTAGTGCAACCTAAGGTGAAGTGCTACGACGAATAAACACCTTATCTAACAACTATTTAATCTGGTCTCCGGACTCCTTCATTTATATAGGAGCCATACGATTTGGATCTTCTAGTTATTAGCTTCGTGCGTGGTGTTAAATCTATGATAAAGTCAATCTCCCTACTATAGTAGTAAGACTGGAATCTCATCGAATACGTTAGTGAACTCCTGAACTATAAAAATCATATTTAGGGACACTATGGTCTCCTCTTGAGTCTCCTCATTGATAAAATATAAGTGGGTAGTGGTCCCACCCTCACATATAGTAATAGCCACCAAAAATATGTCTCATACTGGGATAGCACATATAATCTCTCTACCTACATAATCAATCTAAGCCAGGTATGTACATAACCAATCCATCCCCAAAATCACATCATATGTGTGGGTATCTAAAACCATTAAATTCACTACAAACTGTAGTCCACCAATATCAATGGCTACCCCATCATATGACTCGATAATAATAGTGGATAAATCGAATGGAGTAGCTATAGATAGGGGTGTTCGCGGTCCGGTCCGGTTCGGTTTTAACATTTTTTTTTACCGGACCGATAATGTCGGTTAACCGATCCTAGTCGGTTCGGTTTTTTATAGAGTCGGTCTGGTCTAACCCGTCGGTCCTCACATTAATGAATTACATCATTTATAATATACAAATATACCCGAGTCTATTTTTTCCAAACATTAAAAGCTAAAAAATATTAAAATTTGTAATTAAAACAAACCTACTGTTGGATTAAACTATAATTTAAACTAATCAAATATTAAAGTATATACTTTTATTATTTATTTATCTTATATGTTACATATATATATATGTAAAAATATATTATTTTATATAGAGTCGGTCCGGGTCGGTCCTAACAGGGTTTTTAAAACTGTAAACCGTGGACCGGATCGACTAGGTCGGTCTGCCAAAAAAATAAACCGATACCGAACCGATTATGAAAAAAGACCGAAAAAATAGGGTCGGTTCGGCTCGATTCGGTTCGGTCCATCGGTCCAGTTGGTTTTTTGAACACCCCTAGATATAGATAATATCCTAGTACAAGGGATTGGAACCATCCATGATAAATTCATAAAATTCCGTGCAATAAAAGAGTGTACGGAACCTGTATTGAAAAAAAAATTTGGCTAGAGTGCCATAAATAGAGAACATACCATTTATTACCTAAATGGGCACCTGATCATCTCTGAGTCCCGCCTAATAGACCTGTTATACTACAACTACAACTAAGGTGGTGTGACTGGTATAAGAAGTGTTGTTGGTTCGTATTGTCTCAATGTTAGGAGAACTGTCACCTACTAATGCCTCTATTGTTGCTAATGGCCTTTTCCATTATATTGGAGCTTATGTTAATTGGAAAGAAACATTTTCCATGGTCCTTAGCCTTACTAGCCCTGAGCTCACTTTCGATCACTGTCGAATCCTCCTCTAGTCTTAAACCCACTTGCTTGGACCCGTTTCTCAATCTTCCTCTTATATTTACTGCACTCTTCACAAAGCGTAGGCATGGCATTAACTATTTATGTGGAGTGTATGCCTGGTTCTCCACTAGAATTGTTTGTATAGGGTAGATGAAACCCTTCACAAAACACTCGATTCTCTTCTTCACCTTATTCATTTCCTCTAAAGCAATCAACACTAAACTTGTAACTATTTTCCATACTCTAATATAGTACGAGTCCCTATGATGGAGTTGAAGAAACTTTGTCTCTTCTCGCAAATAAAATTGGGTAATACATCTAATTGAACCTCATCAAAATCTTTGATTACTCTTTAATAAATGTATTACTAGATACGTACTAAGAGTATTACGCCTAATATCTTCTAAATCTCGACCGGAAAAAACAACATGCATGGGACGTCTCATGAATGAAATCCAAATAAGGATCCTCTCCCACCTGATGCACATCGGTCTAGTTAGGTCCTTTGTCAGAATAGCTGGCACTAGACTCCTTAATAATCTTACCCTACGATAAGAATGAAAAATTAACAAATGTATCAAATAATGCTACATGTAAAACTATAAGGACCTATGGAACCTACGTAGGAACATGCTCTAATACCAACTATGACACCCCGTATATTTTTAATTATTAGGTTGATCAATTATATTTAAAAAAATTACATATTCTATCTAAATAATAAAATATCATCCTTAGCATCTAATGAAAACCAAAGAATGTAGATAAATCAAGGTGACGAATGATATGAGAAATCCTTAAATATTGATATCTAATGAATAAGATTTAATTACATCATTAAGAAAAATTAATACATACATATTCTCTCAAATTCAATTTAACTTTTATAACTAATTACAAATATGATGAATGAATTAAACCTCACATCTCTCAAAATAAATTAAGTAAATCTAAAAGTACAAAAAAACCTTTACATCTTCAAATTTTGGTGATGAATGAAACGAAAAAGAGTGTCCTCGAGTGAGAAACTAGTTCGAGTACACCTGAGTACTTGCAACAACGCGATGAGTTAGGTCCACTGCAACAAGATAATAGCTACACACTCAAATTGTAAAACTATCAATAATGAGTATAAATAATAAATTATACAGTTATTACTTAGAGCAGTTTTCCTCACCCTTAATGGTGTCAAATCATGGGAGTTAAGTTTTAAACTCCAACATTTCCATATAAGTAGAATTTACTAACTAAAGGGGTACTTCACACAGGTATAAAATGTCGTTGTTTGCGCGCCATTGTTCGCACAATAAAAATCATATATGTTCGCACACCACCAGGCATATGGTAAAAACTATGTTCGTTTGCACGGTGCACGAAACCAAAGTCGTCCATAATTGGATATTTATACCACTGAACCAAGCCCATAATTCAAATCAACATTTTATTCTTGAAACGAGGTTTTATGACTCATATCCACCAAATATGATCTAAGAGAGTTATTAAAGTCAATCCATACATACAAATTTCACTTCATCATGTATACTTCGGAGATTTCAATATATAATCCCACATCCAACTATTAAACTAAAATTCAAAGGGAAATTTGCCATCTTTATGTAAAGAAATGGTCTACCACGTGATTCCATTTAAATTGGAATATCTAGAATGGAGTATATAATTGTTTTCCCGATTCCATTAAACAAATTTAAGATAAACACGAAATTTTAAGAATTGGTAAATTAACTATAAATGAAACTTCACAAATTGGGTCTATTCATTTGTATACAAAAATCATCATTTCTCCATATATCAAATAACCATAATTAATTCTACGCCATTTTAAAATTTATAAAACTTTTTTAGGTATAAATTACTATTTGCATCATGAGAGGTGAGAGTTGAAATATCTTACCTTGAATAATGAATACCAACTCCTAAAAGAAAGATAGGAGAATTCCCATTGAAAAATTCCCTCCAATTGCTCCTCAATATCCTCAATTTGTGTAAAGAAGATCCCTGTGTTCAAAAAACATCCCACTTGAGAAAACATTTGAATTATCCTTCCAAGATGTCCCCAAAAGTGTTTTACGAAAACTAAGTTTAGAATTGTAGGATTTATTTTTCAGAAATTTGTGTGAAGTTCGAAAGTTGGATTGTTGGTTTAGGACGCATTAGGGATTCATTTAGATTCTTATATTAGTTCTCCTTTACGCTCTAATTACATTAATAACCTCATCCGTCCAACTAATTACTATACCAGTCTTCTCCAAACCTAACTTTCTCTACAGGAATGCTAGACTTACCTTATTAATCTCATCCATACAACTAATTACTTAACTTATTTCCATTTATTTTCTTTCTTTTCTTAAATTCATTTTGATTGATAAAATAATTTGTTTTTTGTTTTGTTTGTTATATAAATTTCCCCACACATTCCCATTTGCATTCATATAATCATCACACCCATTATAAGTGAATCTTAATGGTAAAGAGTATATGATAGAGATATGGATTAAGTCATTTTATCATAGCATGGTGATAATCTTTCACCTACGTCCACCCCCGATGCAAAACTGGTTAACTCCAGTATCTTTTGATTTACTTAGGTTACATCAAAACATAGAAGGTAACTTTAACATCCTTATAACCATGACAAATTATTTAAGCAACATCTTCCTTATCCAAGTTGTGATGCCCCGTATATTTTTAATAATTACGTTGATTAAGTCTATGTATTAAAATTACACAGGTTGTCTAAATAATTAAATATCATCCTTAGCATGTAACAAGAACCAATGAATTCAGACAAATGAAGGTAAAGAACGATATAAGAAATCCTCAAATACTTATATATGACAAGTAAGATTTAGTTACATCATCAAGTAAAACTGATATATACATATTCTCTCAAATCTAATTAAATTTATACAACTGAGTACTAATACAAAGAATAAAGTAAATATAAACGTAGGTACAACCCTTACATCTTCAAAGCTCGGTGGTAAATGGAACGGAAGATAGTGTGCTCAAGTAAAAAACTAGGTTAGGTACATGGAAGCACCTAAAATAATGCGATGGGTCAGGAACACTGCAATAAGATAATAGCCACGCACTCAAGTAATAAAAAAATTGATCATGGGTATAGATAATAAAATCTATATTTTATTACTTAGATAACTTTACCTCACCCTTAATGGTGTTAAATCACGGTAGTTAAGTATTTTTAATAGCTATGTTTTAAACTCCAACATTTTTTTATAAGTAGAATATACTGAGTAAGTGGGCACTTCTAAAAATATCATATGGTTATCAAAGTTTAACTAAATTATAAAACCCCACAGGAGCCATTCACACGGGTATAAAATGAAGCCCTTCACATTCCGTTACTCGCACGCTACAAACCATGTTTGTTTGCACGTCACCGTGTGCACGGTAAAAACTGTGTCTATTTCTCATGGTGCACAGAAACCAAAGCCATCCAGAATAAGATATGTACATCTCCCGTCCCAAGCCCATATTTCATATCACCATATTCTTCTTAAAACGAGGTTTTATGCCCCCATATCCCCAAATATGATCTACGAGAGTTGTTAAAGTCAATCCATACATACAAATTTCATTTTCTCATATATACTTATGAGATTTCAATATATAATTCGACATCAAAGCACTGCATTAAAATTCAAAGGGAAATATTCCCTTTACATATATAAAGAAATGGTCTGGCACATGATTCTATTTAAATAGGAATATCTAACGGGGAATATAAAATTCTCTACCCAATTTCAATAAATTAATTTACGCTAAATATGAAATTTCAAGTATTGATGAACTAATTTAACTACATTGGAAACTTCAAGAATCGAGCTTATTTATTTGTACACAAAAATCGCCATTTCTCAATATATCAAATAACCCCAATTATTTATACACCATTTTTATAATTTACAAAAACTTGTTTAGGTAGAAATAATTACTTACATCACAAGTGTAGAAAGTATACTTATCTTGCCTTGAATTATGAATAACAAATCGTAAAACAAAATAGGATAATTCATTTGAAAAATCCCTTGCTAATACGCATCAAAATCCCCAATTTCTGTAAAGAAGCTCCTAAAGTGTATAAAATAGCCCTCTGTAAAAAATAGTTGAATTTTTCTTTCGAGATGTCCCTAAAAATGTTTTCCCAAAAATAAGTTCAGAATTATAGGATTGTTTTTTATTAGAAATATGTGGAAAGTTCGGTAGTTGGATTGTGAGTTTAGGAGGCATTAGGGTTTCATTTAGATTTTTATATTAGCTCTCCTTAAACCTATATTTCTCTCCATATATGCTCTAATTAACTTATTAACCTCATTCATCCAATTAATCACTTTACTAATATTCTCTAAAGCTATTTTATCTCTAAGTATACTCTAATTACCTTATTAACCTCATCAATCCAACTAATACTTAACATAATTTCAGAATAATAATTTAAAATCCTTATTTAAATTAAATCATAATTAAATATTTTAAACTTTATTATTTTCTTAAATAAAAACTCAAATTCTAATTAACTCCAAATAAATTTTAAATTTTCTTATAAAACTTTATTTTTCACTTATAAAGAATTCAAATTTCACTTATTATTAAGTTTCTCCTAATAAATTTTGAAAATCCAATTTCAATACCCAAAAATTCCATTTAACTAATTATTTTAATTAATAAAATTTATTTAAATTTACAAGTTATTACAATCTTCCCCCTAACAAAAATAATGTTGTCCTCGGAATTCAAAATATATTTCTTACGTCATTGAGTCAAAAAATTTATTACCTCAGAATTTAGAAACTATCTCCTCATATAAAATGAGTCAAATTATCTCCTCGTATAAAATGAGATAAAATCATCTTCTCGTATAAAATGATTCAATCTATCTACTCATATAAAGTACTATTTGCATCATGAGAGGTGAGAGTTGAAATATCTTACCTTGAATAATGAATACCAACTCCCAAAAGAAAGATAGGAGAATTCCCATTGAAAAATTCCCTCCAATTGCTCCTCAATATCCTCAATTTGTGTAAAGAAGATCCATGTTTTCAAAAAACATCGCACTTGAGAAAACATTTGAATTATCCTTCTAAGATGTCCCCAAAAGGGTTCTACGAAAACTAAGTTTAGAATTGTAGGATTTGTTTTTTAGAAATTTGTGTGAAGTTCGAAAGTTGGATTGTTGGTTTAGGAGGCATTAGGTATTCATTAAGATTCTTATATTAGTTCTCCTTTATGCTCTAATTACATTATTAACCTCATTCGTCCAACTAATTACTATACCAGTCTTCTCCAAACCTAACTTTCTCTCCAAGAATGCTAGAATTACCTTATTAATCTTATCCATACAACTAATTACTTAACTTATTTCCAAATCATAATTTTTTATCGTTATTTAAATTAAATCAAAATTAAAGATTTTAAATTTTATTCTTTTCTCAAATTATAATTAACTTCAAATAAATCTCAAAGTTTCTTATAAACCGTTAGTTTCCACTTATAAAAAAATCGCTTTTCACTTAAAATAATTATTTAAGTTTCTCCCAAAATGTTCCAAAAATCCAATTTAAATAACCAAAAATACGATCTAACTAGTTATTTTAATTAATTAAATTCTTTTAAATCTATTGGGTATTACATAAGTGAAAATGAGCAAGATCAAAGGACCTACGACCATCCTTGACTCATCGCAGCTATAATATTACAAATCAAAAAGATACATTGTAGATACTCATAACTAATTAGGAAAAAACTGAACGATCATGTAAGGACGTGAGCCGTTGTTATCTTTCTAACCCTCAATTAATATGAGTCAATTCAGATGGAGGCAGAAACGAATTTCCTTGGACGCGAATCGATTTGGCCCATTTCTTTGTTGTGTTCTTTATCATAAGTTTTCTATTTTTCCATTTACTATTTACGATTTTTCCCTCTTTCTTTTTAGATATACATTCATTAACATCAGATATTATAGGTTTACTTTTAATTTTGTGAGATTATCTCTCTCTCTCTCTCTCTCTCTCTAAGGTTTTCCATGGTATGGGTATGTAATTTACTATTTATCTTCTTCTTTATTTTATTCAAGTTTTATTAATTAGTTTTAATGACTTTCTAAGAAATTCTTTATTTATTTATATCTTTCCTGACTGTTTCCTTTAATATCTTGCCATTTACCATGCTTTCTAGCCAAATTAAATTTGTTTGAGATGATTTAAATCGCCTTGGATTATTTGGTTGCTTTGTTATGGTATGATGGATTAGGATAGTTTTTATGGGTTAGGTTGTTCTTGATTCTACTAGGGATGGCAACGGGTCGATTGGGGGTCGGGTTTTAACTCCCCATCCCCGTCCCCGTTAGAAATATCATTCCCCGTCCCTGCCCCGTTCCCTAATATAACGGGTTCGGGGATCCCCGTCCCCGTTTAAAACGGGTGTGGTTTCCCCGCGGGGAACCCGTTTCCTTTTTTTAATATAAAAAATTCATTTCAGCTAAATATTTTCCTTCTATCAACATTTAATAAATTTATAAAAAAGATATTGTCCGCACACATAAAGGGAATTTTTACCTATAAACAAAGATAAAGGAATCTTAAAAATAAAAAATAAGTAGTATAAACAAATATATTGACATAAACCAAATACCCAGAAGATTTAATCAGTACTGAAATTTGATGAGACATCCATGGTTTCTGAGACAAATCGCAACGGGAAATAAAGATATTGACATCCATGCTAGATGAGACATCCATGGTTTCTGATCAATCTGAAATTTGAAGCTAAAAATGAACCTATCAAAATAGTTCACCGCAATAACAGTTGTATGGGTGGAGAATGAGTAATGGGTAACTGCATTTAATATCCAATCCACAGCCTCGCGGCAAAATAAGCCCAGATAAGGATTGTTGTTGTTGTTGCACAACTAGTGGTAGTGGTGTTCTTTGGAGAAGAGAATTGACAGGTCGTTGTCTTGGTCCAGTGAGAGTAGAGGGGAAGGGTTAATGTGGTCGCAACTGGAAAAAAATCGCAACTGGAAAAAAATAAAGAACACCTAACCTCCCACACAGGTCACCGGCGCAGCAGAGGGATTTCGCCGGCGCAGCTCACGGCGTGGTCGCAGTGGCGGAGGGATTTTGAGGGATTTTGGTTTTGAGCGAGGGAGGCACCAAGATAAGGAGAGGAGAGTTAGGGTTATGAGAGAGTTATGTCCGTCCCTTTCTCATTTATTCTTTAGTTATTATATCTTATATATTTATTATAATATTAATATATACAACATATTTTATAATATATTAATATTTTGGGTATCCCCGTGGAGACCCGAGGCTATACCTGAAACCGACCCAAAATTTTTCGGGGATTTTTTTAACTCCCCGATCCCCGATTTTTCGGGGATTTTTTTTCGGGTATCCGCGGGTACCCGGATTTTCGGGGAAAATTGCCATCCCTAGATTCTACGCTTAGAAAACTTAATGGAGTATATCATGCATGTGCCATGTTTTTTACCTTTCGTTTGTTATTTCAGGGATATTAGTTGACTCCAAAATAAAAATAGGACTTTATGAAGATTTAGGGGGTGATAACTCTAGATTTTATTAATTGTCCAAATCATATTTAGTCTTGGAAAATATTTTCTTTCCATGTAAAAATTTATGCTAATTAGTGAGAGCTGAGGGATGTTATTCTCAATATATAATTTTATTTCTTGTCAATTAATCTAGTTTTAATACGTGCCTAGACTAAAAATAATTTATAATGTTTTAATTTAAAATCACCTTTTACACTTTTACTTTAGAAGTAATAAATTAATTAAATTCTAGAAAACATTATTAGTGGATTCGATACATAGACTCGTCGCTATACTCCCATAAGAGTGTAGTTAAAGTAAAAGTTTTTGGTATTATGGAGAAAATCAATAACAATGGCAGGTGGCCTTACATGAATGCTCAGTTTTCATCCCATCATCAAAATGGCACAATTGTCGGGGAGTGTTTTGTTTTAGGTTGTAATTGATTTAGTATTTCATAATATTTTTTGTATATTTATTCTTTGTTTTAATTTTTTTTGTAGACTAATACAATTGAGCACCTAAAAACGCTTGATATCTCGATCATGCATCACTTTGTAGAATTTCCTATCGGTGATTAATTTTTGGTAAATGTCTTACTCAAATATTTTTGTCATGGTAATGATTCAAATTTTTATCCTAAGAATAATTCTTAAAGTCCCTCAAAGTCGATGACGTTTGGTGAATACGAGCAAAGCCAAAAACCTAATATGTGCGAAAATGCGTTTAGAGTTGTTTGGTTATATGGTCAAATAGAGAAATCATAGATTAGGTCATATAAAAGCCAAATTCAATTATTGCAATTTTATCTCGATTAATTATGTGAAACTAAACATGTAAGATATAGGATCTAGATTGACACAATAAGAAATGTGAAGAAAAAACCCTTTTTGGAAAAAAAAAACCTTTTCAACATTGTTATAAGGTATTACAGACGATACAAATAAACTTAAAGACTTAGAATCCATTAAGAATCTGTGTTACGGCTCCTTTTTATTGATAATTATAAGATGTGGATTCTTACAATACGATTAGTATCAAGTGAGGCATAACCCCTTATCAAGATCGGGATCAATGCTCAAGACAATATTTAATAATGACAATGAATATAGGTGAAAAGGGACAATGAGATTCATACTCAGACTTGTATTGACTGATATCTCCACATCGTGAACACACTACAAGTATAATAAATAGATGGGACCAGCAGGTAACTTGGTCGAAGGGAGAAAGAGCAAGCACTCTGGGCACAATGAAGGTAAGGCAAGAACTTCAAGTCCAGTTAATGCTCAATGATACGGGTATTAAATGAGTGTGGGAAGAATGTCCTCACATGAGCTCTCGTGTATGAAGGAAATTGGGCAGCAGTTCTAGGTTTAGAATGTTGTCTTTGTAAACTATTTAGTTGGTGTATTTATATGGAGATAAGGTTACTCGAGTAACCTTACTGGTATTTAAGGTGATTAACATCATTAAATGCACAAGTACCCCCTTTCATTAATGTGGGAGATATTGCATTAAATGCATGGGATCTTATAATTTGGTGGGAAACTGCTTAACCAGTTGGAAACATGGTGGGCATTAATGAGGAGCGTAACGTGGTAGTCTAAAGGCTTATCTTAGAATGGCTAAGAGGTCGGATTTTATAGACTAGGCCTGCCATCCTAAAGATAAATCCACTTGAGTGCTGTAATTTTGAGTCCCTAGATGCCAGATGTTATGACGTCAGAAAATGGGTGAACAATTACCCCACTAGGCTTGTGGTCACATTAGTCATACGAATGGTGTTTGGTTTTCATGTTTATTAGATAAAACTATCATTAGGCCAAGGTTGCAAGGTTGAGGTACCTCGAGGAGTTTTCCTCGAGTGAGTAGAAGTTATGGTGGTTCAGCTGTAGGTAGCTCGAGCAACCACTTATGCTGGATGAAGTTTTAACCAAGTGTGCCAAGAGGGTTGGTTATTGTATTACCAATGATGCCTTGCTCCCAATCCTCCAAACCATGTCCCCGCGAGGTTCCCAGGAGGAGGTTGTTAGATAGAGCATGTTAGCTCTCCTATGCCTTGCCAGGCATGGTCCCTTGTGGATACCGAACAACCTCACTCGCGATATAGCGTAAGATAAAATAAATAATAAAATACATTATGTTTCATATTAAAAACTATCATCATTCGAGTGACTTTGATCTTCAAGATAGATTCTTCGAGTCACATCTGTGGAGAATCTTTGAGGAAACTCCCTCGGGTAATCTTTATCTTCTTTCTTTATCTGTTAAGCATCGGATTAACTAAGTTAGTCATTCGTTGGTGGGGACTTCCCCCTACATTTTCCCTTTCGTTGAGATATTTGTTAATTGCATGAAAAAATATCTGTACGAAACCCTTTGTTGGCCTTCAACTATTTGTTGTCTTTCGAGCTGCTTCATCTGTTCAAAAGCCTTGTAATATTTCAGATAACACCTTTTCTTTGATGGGACTTCATGATTGCGTGCACTAGATACCTTGGGGGAAGTGAAGGGATTTATTTAAATTTCCCCTAATGCTCTTCATCTCCCACAAGTTTGAAAACACTCTAAACAGGTCTCATTTAATGGCGTTATCGCTTTTGCTTATATGTGTAACACGTGGCAATGTCAGGGTAAGCGCGTTTTCCTCACATGAGATTATCAGCGATTCGCTTCACGAAGCTCATCATTATAACCCTTTAATCCTACCCCTACATGCGCGTGTTGTCCACGCAAGCCGATTTGATCGTCGTTACACTTCACAAAGCATTACTATTTACCACCTATTAGGGTTTGTGTTTCCCCTATAAAAAGGGTATACATTCAACTCAAACTTTCAACCATGGGTTTTCGTTTACAAAGTGAGCGTGTATTTGTGAGAGAAGATATCTAGTGCTTTGCCTTCTACCTTCCTTTCTTTTAAGCTATTCCCCTTCCTTCTCCTTTTAATTTCTCCCATAGCACCCATCATGAAAAGGACTCAATATGATAGGGGTGCTTCCCCCTGTACTCAGGAATTCCAGAACCAATGGGCACACTATTGTCGTGCCCCATACTTTGGTGAGCTCGATCATTTTTGGTCGACGGCTGAAAATTTCCCCGGTGAACTAGTGCCAGTCGAATAGGCGAGGTTGCTGATGGAAGAAAGTGATGATGCTGAAGACTTCGCATATATCCCCACTGTTACTGTTACTAGGTTCCGTATTGAGTGTGGTGACTATCCGTTTTCAAATGTGGAGTTTGAGTCCTCATCCGGCACCTTTGAAGGTTTGGGTCCTTGGACCGATTATATACACTCGAAGTATCCTATGAAACTAGCTTTGATTGGTCTGTCATGTACCAGTTGGTTGGGTGATCTCACCCTTCCAAAGAACAAAGCCACCCTCTAGTTTCTTGTATCGCACTGAAGCCACAGGTTGCACACTTTTGTGACCTCTTGGGGTGAGTTTACCATCACCCTTGAGGATGTTTGTGAGCTGTTGGGTTTGGAGGCCACAGGTTTTGACACCTTCTTTGAGGAGGCTATTTCTAGAAAAGAAAAAGATTTATGGGTGGAGTTATAGGAAGTTTTAAAAGACTGTATGGTAACATACAACAAATGTACCTACTAGGAGATGATTAGGCATTTTTATTTTATTGATGATAAGGCTGTGATAAGGGCACATGAGGTGGCCAAAGAGAACCCTCGCGGGAAGAAAGTGTTCGAGCAACCATCAACTGGAAAGGGGTTTAACTCCCAAATTGAGCTGGAGGGAAACATCTGGGTTGTGCTATCGAAGATCTTTCTCCCAGGTAAGCCCCATGATTGCCCAAGAAAGGACCTAATCAATATGGCCATTCACATGGCCAGTGGTGTGAAACTTCCCCTTGCTTATATTACTCTTGGTTCGCTATATACTTGGCTGGATCGAGTACAAGCTGACTCGGCTAGGAGCATCAGTAGGTTTGATGTCTCCAATTATGCGAACCATGTGTTGTTGATAGCCTTCTTATATGCCCACTTTCCGAATTATGCCCCGATCGATAGCTATCCCAGTTCTCAGCCTATTAGAGTCCCTCGAGTTTGCTGTTGGAATCACAAGAGTTATAAAAAATTACTTGCGTCTTTAATTAATAGAGCTGAGAGGTTTGTACCTTATCCCTACATTGGGGTAGAGCAGTTTTTTTTAATCAGATCTTTGCGAACGAGGAGTGTCCCATCACCCCTGTCGAGGAAGCTTTGGTAAGGAGCTTTCCAGCGAGTAATGTTCCGTTATTTTTTATTCCTTCGTACTTTCCTTCTTATACAGAATGGTCCTCTTTTTATTCAATTTACAGTCTGCATCGTGTAGCCATACAGTTTGGCTATGAACAAGGTAACCCTATATTAAGCCATTTCACCTGAGAAAAGCCCACCAACTTCTCATTTGCATGCAGTAATTTCCTTACGTCAACCGTTGTTAACCTTTTCTTAAATTACACCACCAACCCTATTATTCCAAGCAAGGGTGCTCGGGGAGGTAGGTCAATGATGTACTTTATAGTATTCTGGCAAAAAAAACTTGGTCGTTTCCAGAGTAATCTTCTCAAGGAGCCGCGATATCGTAAGGTTAAAAGGTATCCTCCCACAGAGTTGGGTTTGAGAAATTCTACTACCTTCACTTCAATGTTCCCTCTCAACACCACCAACAGTTATGTTCCCTCCAAGTTACCTCCACTTTCCCTTGTAGATCATGCGGTAGTGAAGAGAAAGAAATCTACTCAACCTTTTGTTCCGATTGAGGCAGTTTCCCTAGTACCTCCAAGCCTGGCGAGGGGGGTGATTCTTCTCGTGCTGCTTCTACTATAGCAATTGTGAGGGCCACTAGAAAAGACCCAACAAAGAAGTCTAAGGTTACCCAGTAAGTCTCTCCAATCCAAACTCTTGATCATAAGTTACCCAACAAGTTAGTTTGATGTTTGACCAACTCAGACAGACTTGGGAGAATTTTATCTAGAAGGATAGGGCTTTTATGTCAGCCTAGATGGCCTCTTATGGGTTTTCCTATGCTCCCCCAGCTGTCGAATGTAGAAAGAAGAGTAAAGTTATTTGCCTAATCAAACTTTTGTTGGAGGAATCAGGTGAGGTGAGTGAGAAAAAGTAGTCTGATAGATAGGCATCTGTTAGTGAAGGTGATGATAATGATGAGGAAGAGGAGGTAGAGGAGGAGGAAGAAGAGAAAGAGGAATAATAATAATAATAATAATAAGAAGAAGAAGAAGAAGAAGAAGAAGAAGAAGAAGAAGAAGAAGAAGAAGAAGAAGAAGAGCAGTCTCTTCTAGTTCGAAGGCGTACGTTGAGAATAATGGTTTCTTCTTCTAAGCCTACTTCACCTCCTCGAGATTATGAGGTTTTAGAGGATGTTTTGGACGAAGAAGAAGAGGTATGTATGTTATCCCCTTTTAAGTCTGTAACATTTCCTCTTTTTCCTTGTGATGATGACTCCTGTTTGTACCCCCCCTTTTTCTTTTCAGGTTGGTGTGTGAATTGGTGCACACGATAGTGTTGATAAAAGCGATCTGTTGGAAAAACCAATCGAAGTTTCACCTACTTCGAAGGAAGTTGTGCAGAAGGAGATAGCTGCTCTTAAAGCCTCGCAGGTAACAACAAATTTCCCCCTAAGGGAAGATATTTCTGTTACTTCCATCGAATCCAGTAGTGGTTATTCGCCTAACTTTGCTTTTTTGCTCGAGTAGGTTGGTCTCGAGGCAGGTGCTCCTGATGCAAGTGTTGTTGAATTTGTGCATTAGTCCCCGCTATTGTTTTTCCGTTATCCGTGGTTAGATTTTCCTCCTGGTGTTTTAAGCTTCTCATGCCCTTGTCTTGTTGTTATTACTTTCTCTCGGTTGTGCTTTGCAGGTTTGTTTACCTGAACCCATTGCTTTGTTAGTCCCCCTTCCTCTTATGACCAGGTTCTTGTTACGCTTTTTGGGTCCTCAATCCATAATCAATAGCGATTTAAAATTGCTTCTGTGAGACAGGGAGAAGGGGGATGGGAGGAAGTTGCTGAAGTATGAGGTGGTATGGTTGTCGTCCCAGAACAACGTCTTTTGGTGACACCTGATTTGCTTGAGGAAGAAAATATGGACAAATGGCTACCCGATGGTTTTTTGGTGACCAGCAGCCAGAGGTATGTTATTCTTCTATGTATAAATGTTGTTAGTTTTTCCAAGTCATATTAGTCTTAAAATCTCCCATAACCGAGGGTCAGGCGGGCCAAGTCATTTTGGACTTAAAATCTCCCATAACCGAGGGTCAGGCGGGCCAAGTCATATTGGTCTTAAAATCTTCCATAACCGAGGGTCAAGCGGGCCAAGTGATATTGGTCTTAAAATCTCCCATAATCGAGGGTCAGGCAGGCCAAGTCATATTGATCTTAAAATCTATGCTTGCAAACCAATTTACATATTTATTTCCTGACTTGACAAGTTGATATATTTTAGGTGGAAGCTGAGCAACATACAGCACGTAACCCAGGAGTTAAGGGTGTCGCTCATGCAATTGCGCAGGCGAGGACTTTGGTTGAATCTGCATCCATGGGTGAGGCCCCTAGTGTGCAGGTTTAAGGAATGATACCTAGTGTTGGTGGGATGTGCGAGGTGGTTGCTTTCAGAACCCAAGATAGTGATAGTGCTTCACACACTAGACTCCCCTCTACGAGGGATAGAATTTTTAGTGTGCACCCTCCTGAGGTAGCCCCTGAAGTGGTTGTAAGCCAAACCTTCATCAATTCCCCCCATATATTGACTAAAGGCCCCCGTGTAGTGATTGAGCAACTATTAGCCAGATTTACCTCAACTTTTACTTCTCGCAGCCTTCAACCTATATAAATGATGATGGCTTGCCGACTGCTCGGTCTCTCCACTATTTTAGAGGAAATACTCAATACTCCTCTGGAGTGTCTGAGCTCTGATGAAATAAAACGTTATTGGTGAAAGTCAACGTGCTTATTAATGATGGGTTCTCGCTGACTTGGTTAATAAAGTTATTGCATAATTTCAAGAAGGCAGACCTACCTGCTCTTTATCATTGGTTGTAGAGTTCTCATGGTTCACAGGTAGCTATCTCGGAGGAACTTGTAAGCTTGGATACCAAACTAGTTATGTATGAGAAGGAATTGCAGGAAGCGCATGAAGCTATTTCTCAATTAGAAGTTGAGTTACTCAAGGAGGAGCAAAACCTGGAGAATTTTTAGCGAAGGAGGAAGCTTCGCCAAAAGGATCTGGCTGATCTAATCTCTGACTAAAGAAGCCTTAAGAATATTCTTCCTTAGCATCATCATCGGCTTCTTGGCTCGGCCAACCATCATTTTATCATGGATGCCCCTTAGCAACCTTTGTTTAATTCCTCCTTTTAAATGTCCCACAGTTTGTTATTTTTTATCCTCTTTGGCATGTGATCACAGTACTTCTTATTCAAATAAACTTATGGCATTGTGTTTCCTTCCGTTCTATCTTATTTGAATATTGGTTGATTAATTACATTAATGTAAGTTACACCATGAAAAATAAGGAAAATAACTAACATGAAAGAACAGTGGGGCAACATCTATAAAGAAAATATCACTTTTCACCATGTTAAATTAGTAATCACAATCATTTATAAGGGACATCCCCCCCAATATGTATTAGCAAAACATACTGCAATAAATTAAAATATTGGCAAAACATACATTCAAACATGATAGATTTTCAGCCACTTATTATTTAGTCTGAAGGTAACATCATCTTCCACTTTGGATATCTCGCATTAGCCTGAATCATGAGCTTCTCAAAAGATGTAGGGTCCCTCCCAGTTGGCCTCAAACTTTGGCAATGACTAACCCCTGATGTGCCTCGTGCATGATTTTAGGACCAAATCCCCATCTTTGAACTTCCTCGGCCTCACCATTTGTTCATAGGATCTGGACAACTATTTTATGTACATCTCAAAATGTCTGGCAGCATTGTCCATATACTCTTTCAGTGCTTCAAGTTGCACGGGTCGGCTATGAGGGATCATAAAACTTCGTAAGTTATAGAGGGAAGATGGTACCTTGAGCTCAACTGGAAAAATATCTTCTACCCCAAAGACAAAGGAAAATGGAGTATACCCCATCAGTTTCCTCTTTGTTATTCGATAGGCCCATAATACTTTGAGGATTTTATCATCCCATATGCCCTAAAAATCCTCTAACCTTTTTGCCAAGATATTCACCAAAGTCTTGTTAATGGCTTCTGCCTACCCGTCGCACTTCGGGTATGCTACTGTCGACTTGTGGTGGAAGATGGAGTACTTTTCTGTTAGTAGTATTACTTAACTACTCACGAAGGTGGTACCGTTATCTGATAGGAACACTTTTGGGATGACGAATTAACAAATGATGTACTCTTTCATAAATCGAGCCACTACCCCCGTTATGGCCCTCTTGAGGGGTATGGCCTCTACCCACTTGGTGAAACATTCAGTGGCAACCAGTATCCAAATCTTTCCTCTGTAAGAAGGGTTTATTGCCCCTACTAAATCGAATGCCCACATATGAAACAGAAAAAATGTAAAAACAGAGGGAAAATCCACCGAAGGAGCGTGGATCATGCAATTGACAAGTTTTTCATTTACGAACGAACTCTACTGAGTCTTTCTCCATTGTAGTCCAATAGTATCCCAAGGTCATGAGTTGACCGTAGAGTTTAGCTCCTTCGATGTGTCCTGGCTCGTGGTCTTGCTTTAGCACTTCTTCAACTTCTTCCCCCTCTGATGCACCTTAGAGGCCTATCATGATAGCCTCGTCGATACAGCTGCTCTTCTTAGACAAAATACCTGGGTGCTCATCTTTTTACCTTCGTAGCATCATCTTTGTCTGTTGGTGTTACTCCATCTACCAGCAGGTTCAGGTATGGTTGTCTCCAGTCTTGGGTTTAATCGATGAAGTTGTATTCTACTGCCTGGTAAAATAAGCAATAATTCTCACCATCTCTTTGTATCATCGTGGAGTCTTGCCTCATAGAAGGCCAAAAATACCCTGCTCGTTGGACTCTTGTGTACAAAGGGATCTTAGTGTTTTCAAATATGTCTTCATGCGCTTCGATCAGTCTTTTCTTGGCTTTATTGGGGTCTACACATCTTGATAACCAGCCTCCTATATTTTTATAATATAAGTTTCCCCTGGTAATAAAATACTGCGCCAAGTCAACTAGGCTCAGTGGGCCTTCACCTCTTTCCAATTACTTTCTAATTTCACCTCTCTAATTATCCTTGTCATCTGTGGGAAGCATTTCCAACACGGTCGAGGGAGTTGTCCTCTTTGTGATTCGGACTACTGTTGAGTCCCCCTGAAAGGCAATCTTTTAAGCAATGGTAGCATATGCATCGGCATGCCGATTCATCATTCGAGAATGTCTTTTGATTTTTACAACTTCGAACTGCCTAAGTAATCGATGTATGATTATTTGGTAGGGCACCAAGATCATGTGCTTCAAAGATAACTCACTTGTTACCTGTTTCACCAAGTTGGAGTCCCTTTTATTGTTAGGATTTGGATACCCCTTCTGAGGGCCTCGAGCAACCCTAAGACCAGCGCCTCATATTTATCTTCGTTGTTTGAACATTTGAATTCCAGCTTGAAGGATAATCGAATCTCTTCACCGTTCTTTGTCAAAATGACCCCAGCTCCCCCTTTCTTTTCAGCTGAGGAGCCATCGAACTCCATGCTCTATTCATCTAGACTGGCTTCTATAAAGTTGGCCTGAAGATCATCACCCAAAAGCTCCCCCACGGGTGGCTTAAATGTTCTAAACGGTAAAATAACCAGTAAATCTGCATAAGCCTGACTCTTGATAGCTCAAGGGACTACACATATAAGATCATACTCCGAGAGGATTATGAGCCATCGGGTTGCCCTGCCATTTAATAAAGTTCTAGCAAGCAAAAACTTTATAGGATCACATCTAGTTACCTCGGTCAGCCTTGGAACAAACCTCCTCAAGTAGGAGACTTTTCCTATGAAACTTTTCAGCTCTCTTTCTGACCTCGATCTTGGCATATCGAGAATGGCCCAACGCTTGTATAAGTCCATCTGAACTCCTTTTCAGTTTACCACAAACCCCAGGAACTTCCCGCCTGTTACCCCGAATGCACATATGAGGGGGTTCATCTTTAACTTGTATTTCCTGCACCAGGTGAACACCCTCCTTAAGTCATCTAAGTGACATCCCTCTTTTTTGGACTTGATTACCAAATCATCAATGTCAAATTCAACAATCTTGTGGAAGAAATCATGGAAGATAGCCATTATTATTCTTTGGTAAGTGGCCCTCGTATTCTTCAATCCAAAGGGCATAATCGTGTTCATGAAATTACCCAAAGGGGTTCGAAAAGCAGTCTTCTCTGCATCAGCTGGATCCATCTTTATCAGGTTATACCCTACATATCCATCCATGAAACTGTACATCTCGTGGCCCGTAGTTTTATTGATCAAGCTACCTATGGAAGGTAGTGTGAACTCATCTTTTGGGCATGCTCGATTCAGGTCCTTAAAATCCATGCAGATTTTGATATGGCTCTTGTCCTTCTTTCCCATAGATAGAACACTAAAAAGCCGAATAGGATGTTGGATTGGAACTATGAAACTGACTGTAAGAAACCTTTTAACCTCCTCTTTGATCTTCAGATACAACTCTACCTTGTACGTTCAATTGGCCTACGTTACCGGGACGACTGACGTCAAAACATTCAACTTGTGACAACTCACCTCCTTGTCCACCCCGGGCATCTCGGTATACTTTCATGCAAAGACGTCTTTGAACTCTAGTAGCAACTTGATTAAATCCTCTCGAGGTACCCCTTTCAAGTTCTTTGAGATAAATATAGGGTTAGGATCATCACCTTCTTTGGCCAAGTCTATTTTCTTTAACTCCTGGATTTACGGCCTGAGTATGTCCTTCATGTACTCAGGTTCCTCTTCTATTTCCTCTACAAACTCCTAGACCCCAGAATTATCAATCAGCAGACACTGCCCCTGGTTGTCCACTAGGAAGCATTCGTAAACCGATTCAGCCTCATCGTCTAGCCCTCCAGCTGCCCGTTCACACCTTCATAACTTGTATATAATTATTCCATTAGGAAAAACTACCCTCTTGCACTGTTAGGAGGCCTCTTCTTTATAGGGCCTCTTACGGTGAGTCTCGTCCAACTATCTCATAGTGTGCCTGCTCAGGATGCTCTGAGTCTAAACTTAGTGTTCGATTGGGTCAATGCGTGGTGTCATTCGATGCCACAGCTGCCTCGATAGAGAAGGGTGCCTTAGTCCGTCCAAATCACGCTCTTCTTTGTAGGCCACCACTGTTCGAACGTGTGCTCACACCCTTTCTCGAGTAGTCGGGCCCTTATTCCCATAGTATACCTTATTACCATCGTGTCTTCTTCTATCATCTCTATGTAAAAGGCAAC
Source organism: Sambucus nigra (assembly GCA_949130495.1). Taxonomy (NCBI): domain Eukaryota; kingdom Viridiplantae; phylum Streptophyta; class Magnoliopsida; order Dipsacales; family Adoxaceae; genus Sambucus; species Sambucus nigra. Next base: position 22,824,422 of record OX422213.1, on the reverse strand, counting down.
GTCTACCAGATTTGCTTCTTCCTTTGTAAAAGGCTTCTTAGAAACTCGAATCACCACCTCATTACCCTTTACGTTCACCTTGGCACGTTGATGATAGGTGTAGGGTACCAACCCATGGTTGTGCATCCATACCCTCCCAACTAGAAGTCGGTACGACGGCTCATAGTCCATAATGTGAAATTTAATATGGGAGGTGATATTCCCCGTTGTGATGCCCACACTAACATACCCCACTGATTTAGATGACTGATTATCGTACCCTGAGATTGCCTATGAATGTGGCACTATCCTTGTCTCAGATAAGCAAGTGGCATAAAAGGATCCGATAGGCATTATGTTGATGTATTCTCCCCCATCCAACAGAACATGAGAGAAAGCATAATCATTCACAGACGCTTTGACATACAAGGGTCTGTTGTAGGGGTACCTAATTGATCTATCAGCCTCTGAGGACATAACTTCAGAGAGATACCTTCTTATGAGCTTGACTATGAGCCCCTTACATTTTAGATGTGGCTTCATATTCTTGTTTGCTATTTCCAAAATGGCTCACATAACCTCCAATCGCCAGTGCGGGGAGCCTAACTTGATCGAAGAACCAACCGAATTTCTACGAGCGAGCAACCGCCACACATTCGATCCAGGGTTCTGTTTGATTTTCTTCAAGTTCATAGACTTTTTATACGTCTCTGTACACAGCCTCATCATAGACTATCAGTACATTTATCGTCTCTAGGGAGCAGGATCCTATCTGCCTACTTAGTCCCTCGATGGAGTCATATTCTTCTCTTTCTCGTTCATCTCCTTTCTCTGTCTCATCCTCTAATTGGATCTGAGCTAGCTCCAGGGTTCATTTCTCTAGGGATTCTTCAAAGTCATGCTCTTCGAACCACTGCTCTTTCATCAGCTATTCAGCCTCTTCATCAAAAGCGTTGGCCATATGGGCCCCATGAGATGGTAAAGGATTATCATTCACATTAGCTTGGGGAAGCTGGATGTCCCTATTCTGCACGTGATGGTCGGTCAACCCTCTTAGCGAAAAAAACATCTTGGTCGGCTAGTTCACTCTATTGTGAAGTACATAATAGTGAGGCTTATCCCCGTCCTCTCGAGGGAGTTGCAGCGTGATGACGTTAACTGGTCTATTGACTTTATCACGAACCATGAGATCATATAAGTTTAAGGCTTTCTCCAACGTGCAAGGAAGCTCGAGAGAATCCTCCTCACTTTTAAACCTTCTCTTGTTACCTAGTCCCTTTCTTCCTCGACCATCGCTGCTTCCCCCTACCCCCATCATCTGCATAATTTACCCTTAAGGGTACTCCCCTCCCTAAGTCAACTGATGGACTTAGTAAAAAACTTGACAAGGCAGGTGGGGGTAATGCGGGCTTAACCACCAAGGTAATGATCCTTGCCGCTATCAAAAACGTTGCGAATGTACCCTCTCGTGTTTCATTGATCAAGTGACAAATATATTCGGGTAAGAACCCTTCAACACAAACTTGCAAAAGTTTATTCTCTCGCATCTCCTCTCTCACATCTAGAGATCGATCGCAAAACCTCCTAATATAGGTCACAACATCTTCTCCTGGATTTTTTTTCTCACGTGCTAGCTATGTGAGTGTAAACTCATCATCAGCCAAAAAGATCTTTTATACAAACAAAACGTGTAGCTCTTCCCAACTAGCCACGCTACCTGGGGTCAAGTGGGAATACCATATGTAGGCTTTCTCTGTCAGGGAAATTGAAAATTCCCTCAGCCTCAGTCTTTTATCATTGCAATGGGCCCCAAGGCTTTCAATAAACCTTTTCACGTTCTCTTTAGGGTTTGCACCGTTCCCTGTGTACTTCTCAAAGATTGGTTGAATATACCCTACTAGGTAGGTTTCATTATTATATTCCTCTGTATATGGAGTACGGAAGTCATCATACACCGAAGAACTATCTCTCGTTTTATACACTGCTATGAACTTCAGCAGGTCCTTCTTCATTTCCTCCAAGATTGATGGTTGAGAGCTGGTTGGCTGCATTATTACCACCGCTAGTGTCGATGGAGTGGGAGGTGAAATTTTCCTCGTGCCACCAATCGTGGCCTAAGCAGCTAAAGTTATTCCCTGATCTTGCACCGCTAGCCCCATTATCACAGGCGGGATAGTAGTGGGAGGAACGTTGCCCAAGGTTGGCGGAGCAGTGGCACGAATACCACTTAAGGTAGGATCGATAACTCCTCCTATAACAGTAGGAGAATATATTTCTGCTAGTGGTGTCGTAAAAGATCTCATTCCCCCAGGGACTCCCAACATCGCCTGGGATGTCGAAGTCTTGATGAACTCTGTAAACAAACCCATGAGCCCCATTATTTGCGATGGGCCCATTCCTGACTGTATGCCTGTCATTTCTGTCACACCGGTACTGGACGCGCTAGTCTCTATTCGTGCTATTCTCACTCCTTCAAGCAACATGGAGAGGTCTACCTCCTCCTCACGCTGTGTGGCATCAAAATCAAAAGTTCAGGCGGTGTAATCCTCCGGCATCTTTTCAAAAGAGAATACCTCCCCAGCAAAATTGCTAAATGTAACATATAGGTTCTTGGAATACGATTAGTAACAGGCGAGGTGTAACCCCTTATCAAGATCGGGATCAATTCTCTCAAGACATTATTTAATAATGACAATGAATACAGGTGAAAATGGACAATGAGATTCAATATTCAAACTTGTATTGACTGATATCTCTACACTATGCCCACATTACAAGTATAATAAATAGATGGGACCAGCAGGTTACTTGGTCGGGGGGAGAAAGAGCAAGCACTTTAGACACAATAAAGGTAAGGTAAGAACTTCAAGTCCAGTTAATTCTCAAGGATACGGGTATTAAATGAGTGTAGGAAGAATGTCCTCACAGGAGCTCTCGTGTATGAAGAAAATCGAGCAGTAGTTCTAAGTTCAAAATGTCGTTGTCGTAAACTATTTAGTTGGTGTATTTATATGGAGGCAAGGTTACTCAAGTTACCTTTCTAGTATTCAATGTGATTAACAACATTAAATTCACAAGTACCCCCTTTCATTAAAGTGGGAGATATTGCATTAAATGCATGGGATCTTATAATTTGGTGGGAAACTGCTTAACCAGTTGGAAACATTGTGGGCATTAATGAGGGACGTAATGTGGCAGCCCAGAGGCTTATCTTATAATGGATAAGAGGTCAAATTTGGTAGACTAGGCCTTCCATCCTAAGGATAAACCAACTTGAGTGTTGTAATTTCGAGTCCCTAAATGTCGGATGTTATGATGCCAAAAAGTGGGTGAACAGTGACCCCGCTAGGAGTGTGGTCATATCAATCACACAAATGGTGTTTGGTTTTCTTGGTTGTTGGCTAAAACTATCATTAGGCCAAGGTTGCAAGGTTGAGGTACCTCGAGGAGGTTCCCTCGAGTGAGTAGAAGTTATGGTGGTTCGACTGTAGGTAGCTCAAGAAACCACATATGCTGGATGAATTTTTCCCAAGTGTGACAAGAGGGTTGGTTATTGTATTCCCAATGATGCATTTCTCCCAATCCTCCAAACCATTTCCCCGCGAGGTTCCCAGGAGGAGGTTATTCGATAGAGCATGTTATCTCTCCCATGCCCTGCCAGGAATGGTCCCTCATGGATAATGAACAACCTCACTCGCGATATAGTGTAAGATAAAGTACATAATAAAATACATTATGTTTCATATTACAAACTATCGTCATTCGAGTGACTTTGATCTACGAGCTAGATTCTTCGAGTCACGTCTGTGGAGGCTCGTCGAGGAAACTCCCTCGGGTAATCTTTATCTCCCTCCTTTGTCTGTTAAGCATAGGATTAACTAAGTTAATCATTTGTTGGTGGGGAATACCCCCAATCCTCGGTTTGGAGGATTGGTATCAAGACATCATTGGGAATACAATAACCAACCCTCTTGGCACACTTGGGAAAAACTTCATCCAGCTTATGTGGTTGCTTGAGCTACCTACACCCGAACCACCATAACATCTACTCACTCGAGGGAACCTCCTCGAGGTACCTCAACCTTTAAGCCTTGGCCTAATGATAGTTTTAGCCAACAAATAAGAAAACAAAACACCATTCGTCTGATTGATGTGACCACATGCCTAATGGAGTTATAACATCTGGCATTTAAGGATTCGAAATTACATCACTCAAGTGGGTTTATCCTTAGGATGGCAGGCCCAGTCTACCAAATATGACCTCTTAGCCATTCTAAGATAAGACTCTGGGCTGCCACGTTACATCCCTCACTAATGCCCACAATGTTTCCAACGTGTTAAGTAGTTTCCTGTCAAATTATAAGATCCCATGCATTTAATGCAATATCTCCCTCATTAATGAAAAGGGGTACTTATGCATTTAATGTTGTTAATCACATTGAATACCAGCAAGGTTACTCGAGTAATACCTTGCCTCCATATAAATACACCAACTAAAGAGTTTACAATGACGACATTCTGAACCTAGAACTACTGCTCGATTTTCTTCATACACGAGAGCTCCTGTGAGGACATTCTTCCTACACTCATTTAATACCCGTATCCCTGAGAATTAACTGGACTTGAAGTTCTTACCTTACCTTTATTGTGTCTAGAGTGCTTGCTATTTCTCCCCCCGACCAAGTTACCTGCTGGTCCCATCTATTTATTATACTTGTAATGTGGGCATAGTGTAGAGATATCAGTCAATACAAGTCTGAATATTGAATCTCATTGTCCCTTTTCAACTGTATTCATTGTCATTATTAAATACTTGTCTTGAGCGTTGATCCTGATCTTGATAAGGGGTTTCACCTCACTTGATTCTAATCGTATTCTAAGAACCCACATCCTACAATAATAGAAAGCGGTGCAGATCCAGCGGCACTCCACAATAAGTTCCACTTTTCTCGATGTCCACCAACCAACCTTAGGAAAGTGTTTTTATATCTTCAATAGTGAAGAATCAATCCCACTAGGATATGAACATGTGATGTTCTCTTCAAGGTTTGATAAAGTGATCATAAAATATCCAAGGGTTTGGGTTTGAAAAATCAAAGTGTTTGATCACAAAATATGTGTACAAAAGCTTGCAAAGAAGTTCAAGTTCGTATCTATTTATATAGGGAGAAAACTCTAAGAGATATACTTGAAAAGATTATGTTTGAAATAAAGTAAAAAATAATTTTTCGTAGCCTCTTTTAAATGAATTGGACCTTGTTCTAACGACCTATGCAGATTCATTTGAATCAACATCGAATAAGATATCAAACGACATTCCAAAAAGATAAGGAAATTGGATCTTTATAAGATTTGTTCGAACAACTGATATCGAACGAGATAAGTAACCTCATTCGAATGACCTTCAGTAACGCATTCTAACGAGTTGCCTTAAAAATGATTTTTAAATTAAAAACTTTTGAAAAAATATTGTATGCTTTCATACACTTTTAAAATACCCTTGAACATAATGATTACAAAAAATCAAATTCATATACCTTTTTCTTTGATTGTAGTTACGAACTCAACTCTTCGATTTTGATTTCCGCATTCGGTCACTAACTTGTCTTTTATTGAAGTTCTTCAGAATGTACATGATGATATAGAGGTGTAACAAAAAAATGCCACACTTAAAACACAATGAGAAATTATAAATCTGTCTCCTACAAATCTTCCCTTTGGCTATTCCGGTACAAAACACAATACCGAAAAATAGCCCCTAAGAAAAGTTCAACTCATGTCCCTTCCAAATCTGAAAAGGAAAAGACACGTGCAACTTTGTCTCTACTAAAAATCTTCTTGGTGTATTGCATGATCTCATCAATGCGAAAAAATACCGACACGCATGAAACAAAATAAATTTCGTGACGCAAGGAGTTTAAATATAAGAACTCCCCTCAATATGTTCTCCCCATTTTGTTCGAAATAGTCAAATGGTTAGAAGCTAAATCTGAAAAGCTGGCATCATTAGGAAACAATTTAGAAATATCATCACAAAGTATAGACAACTAGGTGTAAGAGATAAAACTTCAACAAACCAACAAACTATAATTGAAATTTTTGATTTTTTTTTTATAGAAAATATACATATAAATACATACAATCACACCACGGAGTAACACAAAACATCCTAATCACGGCTATGGAATGAATGGGTGTGAACTTAATGCACGAAAAAGTCAACATAAACATACATAGTGTCGATGCATGAAGTCAAAGGGAGACTCCTAAAAAAAGAACTCAACTCAACCTTTCGTGTACAAAATGAACGAAGTGAACTCAACTCACAGAAAATATCATGAATTTCAATTCTTGTCAAATCAATAAGGTCAAATTGTTTAATGTTTTTGAAGGAATTTTATTTTGCTAACCCACTGATCTTCAACATATAACACTCTCAAAATCTCACATTTTAAGCATAAACTCTCAAATTTTTTGAAAGAATCATATTAGTCATTTTTAATAAAGCATCAATGTAATAAATTGGACTTGACACTTCTGTTTGTATGTATCGAATACATCTTTTAGAATTTGGTCAATGGTCACTCTTAATGCAAAGAATACTGCTTCTTTCGTATCATTTTTCCATTACTTAAACACAAATCAATTTTTGGATAAAAATAATTTGGGCAATGTTTTTACATGAACAATTAGGTCCTAGTACATTTGGCTCGTTATTAAGCACGATTGAGATGAGAATATCTTATTCAACATATGACAAACAAGTACAATGTTCAAAAGTTCATGCATGTGTGCAATCAAGGTGATATAATGAGTCTATCAAGAAGGTAGTGATCAATAAAGAATGGCACAATGCTAAACATGCATTATTGATCACTAAAAAATGAAGTCAATCATCATGAATGTTATACACTAAATATAGGACACCCTATGGGCCTCTCAGGAGGTGACATGTGTCCTTATTAATGCAAAAGAATGAAGTTAGCTTAATATTAATTCTGATCGGTCTCTCCTATGAGGTTGTCTCAGGTGTAAATGTGTTAAGCACAATACATACTTAATTGTCTCATTGTTGTTAGTTCACACTGTCTGCTAACCCTGTCAGGGAATACTTATATCACGTGATGAAATATAAATAGTCCCACAAATACCTTTGGTGCGTGTGAGTAATATACATAATACTCCCCCCGTTTAACGAAGATATAACGTTCTAAGACACATGATCTGGACCGCAAAAATTCTAGCTCATAACCCTACTAATGAGATTCTACTTTTATGTCCTACCATTTCAAATAATTGAAAATTTAACTAATCGGGCATTTACTTTCTGTAAGATGCTACAAATTCTTTATCCCAATATACATACATATATCTTTTTAAATGGCCTTCTCATCAAGGCATAACCATAAGTCTCAATCCGACTTCTTGTCTTACTCTCCCTCACATCGATGAGAGGAGAGAACTATTTACAGTGCTTCTATATCGCACTTTAATAGCCCTTTAATCACTCAATCACGTGATTCTCGGCTAAATCTTCCAACCCAGCATTCTAACAACAGAAAGAAAGAAAGAAAAGAGAAGTAAAAAATGCAACACCTCTCCACTCCCAACGTCGTTAAGGTTCATGCGTGGAGCGTCTCGCAAAGCGAAATCCAAACAAGGAACCCCTCTGATACATTACTACTTAACTTTATCGGTCGCGGAGATAAGGCAACATCATACAAGCAAGACAAACAGACAACAAACAAAACAAAAAAAATATTATGAAAATTTCTCACATACTTAAAACTACCTCTATAAAGTCTCAATCCTATATCCAGGTGAGATATCATAGAACAACTAGTTCCGCTCTGAAACTAGAAGTAGGATAGCCTAGCAATTTTTTTGCTTGCTATCACCCCAACTAAACCAAGAATACTCTCACTCGTATAACACATATAATACGAGCAACACATACCACACATATACATTTAAAATATCATCACTCACCTTATAACGATTGAAGGAAAAATATAGAACCTCCCTACCATGGAAGTCATATAGATCCACTTTTTATAATAGCATCGATAGTACCACGAGATCAATTTACACACCCGAATCTAGGGTTAATACAATACTACTCCATCTTATCATACAGAATGTGCCACCCTGAACTAAGGTTGAATTTCCACCAACATTCTTGCCAATTACCCTGGTCATCATCCCAATGGTTTCAAGATATATATTATTCTAGTCTTATGTGAATCAAACTACTTCCATTAATGCACCGACTAGGCATCCTATTCTTTCCCTTGTTCTCCAATCAACAAGATCAAAATGCGTGGTTCTACATTCCATGTCATAACCGCTTCTCCATCTCTACCTACCTGACGATTACTCGCGTAGTTCCCTTAACTTCCTCAATAAAAGAGAACATGCCACTGGCCTCCCCGTCCTTATTCAATGAGCCTTCCCCGGATGGATGCTCACCAATGGGGTTTCACGAACACTACTTCTTCGGAAGTGTTAGCAACACTTACTTGTGAGCCTATCATTCCACTGAAGGGATCTTTCTTCCTTGTATCTACCCACTTCGATACAAGGTGTCCTTAACCCTGAAACTCCTTATTCACTACCGGCCTCTGACCGAACCTCATGAGAATACTTGAGAATGTACGTTCTCATCATTCCTAATTTCCAAGAGAAACTCGTCGTTGAAAATATCTACCGGGTTTCTCAATAAGCAAAACCTTCCTGCTCCACCGATTATGGCGACTACGTTCCCATCATTTCGACATTACTCCAACGGGTGAAAAACCTTCCTCGATTTTTCACATCAAGTCATTTCTATACCCCTCTCTAGGCCAAAGATCTTGGGACTTATCTGACTTAACTTCAACCTGTGGTCTTTAGCAAAGACCTTTCAACCTTAATTATAGCGTCGCTTTGAATCCCAATCTTAGTACCACCCTAACTACTTGCAGCGGTACTTGGAAAACTATATCTACTATACTTAGTAGTCGCGGTAGCAATATAAGATAATTCTACGAAGGGAGAGAGCTCCAAAGCGGCCCTCATCCCCGACTACAGCTTACAGTTCTTTGTAATCCCATCTCATGACGCCTTCACAACGGCCTTCCCTGACGCCTTTCTTCAGTCGACCTACGAATCTCAATCAAGCGTGCAAAAGATTTTCTGGGTTCTTACGTTTTGGCAGGAGAATGAAATCTCACAAGAGAAATCAACGATCTTAGTCCTAAGCCTTTATATCAAGTTAAGAGTAATGCAGAAGGCATAGTACGCCCGCACAAATTCCTAAGGACACTAGAACCTGATGCTCTGATACCATCTGTGATAACTCGCCTACTAAAATAAGAGGTGGCCAGCCCGATACTCCAATAATCACAGAAATCATAAATGGTCCATTCTTAGCATCACTGTCGTTAAAATAATAGTACGAGATAACCACCAACCATTTTAGAAGACGGACTGTCAAATTAAATTTTATAAGTAAAAGAAAATCACTTAGACAATCCAATTTGCAAAAACGGTGGATACCAAAAGTCAACGAGTAATAGAGTATAATATGCATAAAGTAATAACCGAATAAGCTGTCGGTTAACAGACTAATACAAACAGGTTACACTGAGTATTGCAATTTAATATAACATTATAAAAAATGAGTACAAAGCATGGGCAAGACCCCCGAATATATAAACTGAACGTAACTAGATTACAATGACTATAAGCGTCTATAGCAAATATCCTACAACATCCGCAAAATGCTATAGCTCCAAGACAACTGGAATGGAGAGGTCAATACGGGCGTCTTTATGGAGGAGTACCTGAACGAACAAGGAGTTAATGCAAAACAAAGCAATACAGACGGGCCAGGGCCCGATTTGTTATGATTAGCATGTGGCTAAAATGCATGACAGTTAAGTGCGTAACTTTCTCTCGCAATTAACTTAAAATTTCTCACCTCTCAATTCTAAAAGCACAACCTAGCACAATATCAATGACAATGCTCAATGATCATATAAGCATGGGAGAACTCATCTACATTTACTCAAGGTGACAACATTACAATTATTCACAATTCTACTTGCACAGTTCCTTTTTCTCTTTAGGAGATACATATATGGCAATTCATTTTACAAAATGTTTACCAATTAAAATTCATTTCATAACTTTCTATTTCCCTTCTTCCATCCAGGAAATGTATTTAAAGAAAGTTTATTATCATAAAATGCTTTTTCATATCATAACTTCCCATTTCCCTTCTTCCATCCAGGAAATGTATTTAAAGAAAATTTATTATCATAAAATGCCTTAACATCAATAATGTCCCACATTATTAAAAATAGTTATATTTCATATCATATAACGTTTCTAAGACCACCCGTCCGGGTTTCCCCACTGTGCGCGCCACTAAATGGCTATCATCTTCCAGGGCCTATCAACAAGACAACATGGGATCCTACAACGCGAGACGTCGGGAAGTAGCCATATACCAGCGAGTGAGTCATAACAACACCCGGAATTACCCCACATCGTTAAATAAACATATAATAACCGATCATATGGCCGAGGACTATATTCACCCTGCATTCATTATCCAGGGGACTTCCCCTCACGCGCAAACTTCCCTTATGATAGCGATTTAGAGAGGTGTGTTTACGTAAATTATTATTTATGAAAATCATTTCCTTTTCCATTTAAAAACATTCACATTTTTCATTCTCAAGACTATTTATTTTCAATGATGAAATACAAATTTTAGAATGTGCATTTCTTATTCTCGTAGTCATATTTTATTAACGACCTAAGACCCGAAGTGCCAATATCCTCACACTAGTCTCCAAGAGTTCAAAACAATACCATAAACCTCAAAGAAAATCTCCCTCACTAATAGTCTCCCAAAAGTTCCAACATTATCATTTTTACCTTCTATTAATTTTAGGTTAAGTTCCTATATCATACGGAATATTAACCTCTCTAAACTAACCTTAGAATAAGCCCAAATAACCCCATGCTAGTCTAGGATATTTGTCTACCCAACACAAACCTCTAAAACTCTTTATTACTTCCCAAAGGAAGGTTCTTAAACCTTGAACCTAAAATAAAAGACTCAAAACAAAACTAGAAAAATCCCTAAAAAATAGGATTTCCAAATCGATTCGCCTAGGGCCGAATCGATACGCCCCTGGCTGCGAATCGATTCTCCCCGAAATGAATTAAGTTGCTGAGGAAAACCAACCTACTGTCCCAGCCCGAATCGATTTGGCCTTAGTCCGAATCGATTCGGTCTCCCAGACCTGTATCCTCCTCTGTAACCTAATCGATTCTCTGGGGAGCCGAATCGATTCAGCCTGGCAGAAATGCCCAATTTGGGCTTCGGGTTGTATGAACCCTAAGATACCAAAACCCCAAATCTTCCATTTTATCCAACCTCAACAACAACTAATTCTGCCAAATGATTCCTACATAATTACTAACTAATTTATTTTCCTCAAAGCAAATTAAACTTCAAGATTAAGGGTTTAAACACCGAAATTATCAAAAACCCGTTTATGGTTTAAATCTCCAAAAACTAACTGTATATGCAATTTATCACATTAAATTATGATCTAGTAAGTAAGAAACTTGCCTCAAGTTTGTAGTCTCGGATTCTCTTTCGGTAGTAACGAATTCTAGCTCCAATCTTCCATTTCTCTCTCTTTTCTCCATTACTCCCAAGCTCTCTCTTCTCTCTCTCTCTCTCTCTTAGCTTATAACATAAGATAAGGGATAAAAGGGTTTGGGAGACTTAAACGGGTCTTAAACATAAATTCCCCTCTTTTAACTGCTAATACACCATTAAAATGTCTCGTAATTACATAATTGAGTCAAAACCTGTTAAAAGTGCTTGTAACTCAAAAATACAACTTGGCACTTATTTTGACTATCTCGACTATTCCAAAACTAACTACACCTCTTAAATTTGCATCCGGAGCAACGTATAATATTTTTGTGTTTCAACTTCATTTTATTTCATAAATTATGCTCCTATTTAAATATGAGTCATAACAGTCGCTTAACATATAACGACGCAATAAAACACAATATAATGATATTCACCTTCTCATAACAGTAAATAGGCAAAACATAGTAAATATTATCCCTTAACTCACGGGAAATAATATTTACTCCAACTTTCTCTATTTTATAAAATTAGCCCATCAGGCAAAATAATATAAAATATTCGCTCAAAAGTCTGGGTTGTTACAGGATATTTTGGGACGAATATTCGAGAGAGAAGATTTGTATTTATTTTTGTTGTATAGAGCATTTGGTGATTTATTTTTATTTCGAGATAGATAGTTGTATTATTTCGAGAGACAATTATTGTTTTTAAATTTGTGTATTAAGATTAGTGGATTTATATTATTGTGGGATTCTTTTAGATGCTCTATACCTTGCTATTTGCGGATTTGGTTAGTTTTATCGATAGTGGTGCTCCGGACGGGCGGGGTGTTACAACATCCTCCTAGAAAACTAAAAGAACATGTAGAGGGGTATACAAACTCATATTTCAATAATGACCTTTTGCAATGTGATAAGTTCGACACCTCAACACATGCTTTTCAACATCACATTCCATCTTTGGCTAATAAATATTCTCCTTAATAAGAGAAAGTGTTTTATCTCTCCCAAAGTGTCCACCAAGTCCACCACCATGGGCTTCAATTAAAATAGTTTCCCTCAATGAGCACTTAGGAAAACATAACTGATTATTTTTGAAATTATAGCCATCATGCAACATAAACTGCTGATAAATTTCATTCGAACACTTATATCAAATCGGAATAAGGAAAAAGATCATCTTTGTATATATCCTTTAACACTTCGAACCCCAAAACCTTCACATGCATAAAAATAATCAAGGAATGCTTTTGACTTAATGCATCGACCACTTGATTTTGTACACCAGATTTGTGCTAGATATGAAAAGTAAAGGCCTGCAAAAATTCAACCCATTTGGCATGTCTCGAATTGAGCTTTTCGGTTGCCCATTGATGTATTTCAGCACCTCATGATCCAAAAATTGAATGAACTCTTTAGGGATAAGGTAATGTATCCAACGATGAAAGGTTCTAACCAAGGTTCTAAAAAACGCAGGGCGTGATTGAGGCGTGGAGGCCAAGCCTTAAACCTTAGAAGCCTAGGTGGGCCTAGGCGTAAAAAGGCGTGAAAAGGCGTTTAGGCCTTCTTAATATATTTTAATATTTTTTAACCATAACAAGGCAATTAAAATACAAAAATTTCACATATCATAAAAATATGTCTAAATATATGCAAATTAGAATACTATTTGATTATTTTGGATGAGATAATGGTCTGGTTTGTAAAGAAATTCTTTAAAAGGCGACATCGTTTCACTAAAGCATTGTTGTTTTTAGAAAAAAAGTGCGCCTTAAGGGTTTTACCAAGAATAAGGCGTGAAAAGCGTAAGGCGAGGCGCTTCTCCCAAGCCTTAAGCCTAGGCGAGATTTTTAGAACAGTGGTTCTAACAATAGCAGAAAAATCCTTGTCATAAGTTGAATACTTTTTTAGAGAATTTCTTAATTTCTCACTAAACATGCAATATGATTTCCAACTCGGCTAATAACAACACCAATACCAACATTTGAAGCATCAAAATTGACTTCGAGCACCTTGTTAAAATCTGGCCGAGAGAAAATTGGAGTTGCCACTGTTTTCTCCTTTATAAGCACGAAACTCTTTTATGCTTCATTACTCTATTTAATGGTACCCTCCTTTAATCATTCTGTAATTGGACCAATAATTGTGCTAAAATTCTTCACAAATCTTTTATAAAAAGATGCAAGGCCATGAAAACTTTGAACATCATGAATCGAACTAGGAATTGTCCAACTAGTAATTATTGGAACAAATACAAATCAAATGCCTCTTGCACTATAATAAGTGGTAAACCTTATTATGCACTACATAAGTACTATGTGAAGTGATAAGACACAAAGACTACTTCCATGATTTTTAATATTTCCTTAAATTATTTAGGTGTTAATTCATATCTTCCATTGACTTCTCAAGTGGGTTAGGTGAATGTTTCCATGATCAATTGTGTTTCCACTTAATGTGTGTTTTGTAAACCTTATAAATAGAGTTGTAAGTTTTTTGTTTGATATAAGCAATAACAAGAGAATAAAAACATTCTCACTCTAAAAATACTTTTTCTCTCTATTAGTTATTGTCTTTGAGGGACTGTAAGTGTGAGCGTGATATAGTTTTAAAACTAATCACCCATATAAGAAGTTTGGTATCAATACTTGAATACCAACACAGTGGTATCATATCCATTTCAATCCAGTTTGCATGGATTCTAATATGGCGCAAATGCAAGTCCTTATATTGAAGGAGAACTACGAAAAATGGTGTATTCAATTAAAAACTTTATTTGCATCCCAAGTGATGTGGTTTGTAATGGGTATGTTAAACCCACTACACTAGAAGATGTCGCTTACACCAGTGAGAAAACAAACACACTATGAGACCAATGGAAGAAAGATAAAAAAGGTGTTGTATTTAATCTATCAAGGATTTTATGATTCAACACTCGAGAAGATCGCCGAAGTGATGACACGCAAGCACGTGTGGGATATTCTTAAAACCATTTGTTGATCATGTTATGAAAATACTCCTTTAATCATTATAGGGTGACTTCGAATCCGCTCATATGAATGAAGGAGAAAATATCTGCGACTAATATTCACAATTGGTTTCAATTGTGAATCAAATGAAGAGAAATGGAGCAGAAGTTGGTGGTGTTAGATTCATGGAGAAAATTCTCTAATCTATCACGTATAACTTTGAGCATATGGTGATGGTGATTGAGGAATCAAAAGATTTAGAGAAGATAAGTGTAGAGGAGCTGCTAGGATCTCTCTGAGTTCATAAACAACGTATGCTGAAGAATGCGACATCCACATCAGTTAACCAAGATTTATAGTCAAAGATAAGTCCTTATAAATAACTGAAAAATAGTGGTACATAAATTTCACGGCATAAAGGTTCTCATGGAAGAGGACGAGGACGATGGCGTGGTGATGCAAAAAGTCGCAAGGAAAGGAAAAAGAAGGCAAGGTTTTATAATTACAACCAATTTGGACACTATGCCTCAAAATTTTCAAAAAAAGGAGGGGCCAAGTCAACATTGCAGAAACATATAATAATGAGAGTATTGATTCTACTCATTTGTTAGTACACAATGTCGAGGTGACACTTGGTACCTTAACTCTGGTGTAAGAAACCATCCGTGTGGAAGAAGGGAGTTCTTTGTTGAACTCAATTAATGAGTTTATGGAGATATAGGCTTTGAGGATTATTCAAAGATATCTGTTGAAGGAAAGGGACGAATAAAAAGGTGTATTATTTGAAGAAGACATTATACGGCCTAAAGCAAGCCCCAAGATCATGGAATTCACGCATCGAAGGTTATCTATAAGAAAATGAATTGTTAAATGTCCATATGAACTGATATGAATCGAGGCCATTTTTGTCATTCTTAGGCATATTAGTAGTTTTATCTATTTTTATTATTTTCGTTTATATTTCTTATAGTATTTTCTTTTGTTTTGTCTTAGTATTTAGAGGGTAAGGAGTGGTAATGTAATTTTTGTAATGAGGGTCTTAGCTTGGAGCCTAAGATATTCCTCCACTTTAAATACCCACTTGTAAGCCTCATATGAGGTAGACTTGAATTTTGAAATAGAAATAGTGTTTATCTCCCTAAAGGTGCGTGTTAGATATTTTTAGCAGCCTTTTGACGGGTGGTTTACGTCAAATTGGTATCAGAGTGGGTGTCACTTCACAATGGTGTTGGTGTATCGGTGTACTTTTGTATCAAAATTGTGCACTATTCTTCAATGGCTCCTAAGAGATCCAAGCATCAACAAGAGGAGATTAATCAAGAGTTGAGGGGATAAATCGAGGAACTATAAAGAAAACAACAAACCCAAATTAAAACCCTTATGCAATAATTTGCCAAATTAGAAAGCTCCAACCCTAGCCTCACTATCACTGCTGCCCCATTTAACAAAACTTCCCAAAACCCTAGATTCAACCCCTATAAAACTGCCCACCCTTATTCCTCCACCATCCAGACCCAAAACCCTTACCCCGCCTACCCTGAGAAACGTGATAGGACCCCTAATTTTAATTTTAAAATATGAATTTTCTTTAATACGGAATAAAGATGGTTCAAACACATAAACAACTTACAACAAATTTTAATTTCTTTCAAATTAAAATTAAACTAAACTAAAAGTGTGATTAAGATAATCCAACACAACTTTTCACTTTAAACAAAATTAATTTAATCCCAAGTCCTAAAATTTGCCTAACTTGATTAATTCATTTTTCTATATAGGCCAAACCAAATTTTATCAAATTAAATTATTTAGACTTGAATTAAATTAACTTAAACATAACCTAAATTATTAAACAAGCACCATTTTAATCAAGAATTCAAATTAAATCCAATTTTATCTTTTTACCCTAAGAATGCGTTCTAGGTGATTTTTCCAAAAGATAAAATAAATTCACAATCTCTCAACACGCCGATGTACGAGGAAAAACCCAAAATGGAAAAAAACATCGGACGACCCTAGCCTTAAGTCCACTAAGTACAAAATTTTACAAGTACAAGACAAATGACTTACTCAACTCGACTCAACTCCCATCAAGCCCCTGATGCGTCTTCTTGTACCAACCTCTACTTAGTCGACAATCCCGGAATCCACCGAAACCTTAGAATTCACCAATGAAGCTTTTGAAACCCGTCAACCACACAAGATGCCTTTCATCGTATGAGAATGCCGCAACAAAAACCAAATGTCTTCTTCTTTGTGGGATGTAGAAGTAAACCCAAACTTCTCCTTTTGTTGGTAGAGATGAACCAATGGTGCCAAACAATAAGCTCCAAGCAATAGATATATATGTAGATATACTTGGATAAAACAAACTAAACTATGGGTGTAAGTGTTTTTGTACAAATTATATCATGGTTACACGAAAACAATAAACAAGGAACTTTTGAACTAAGAAGTTTTTCTCTCTAAAATGTTCTCTCTAAATGTGTTTAGAAAATATCAAAAGTTAGTTTTTCAAAAGAGGTTCCGGCACTAAATAAATCTGAAAGAGTTAGTGGGAACAAAGGAGTGGGATCATGGAGAAAAACTGCCAAAAACAACCAAAATATTTTCCCGTCGGAAATCTCATTCAAACGAAGTCTCGTTCAAACGATCATCTAACGATGTTCCAGTGGCCAAATGGTAAAATTCGTTGGCAAACTCGTTCGAACAATAAAATCGTTAGAACGACAATTTCGAACGAAATGTCAGAATGTTCATTTTTTAATTTAATCCCCAAAAATTTATTTTAAATAAATATTACACCCTTTAAACTTATTCCAAGTCTCCTACAATTATATAAAAGCATTCATACATTTGGAGACTTGAAATATGAAGTTGAAGACGAGAAACTCGGCACTGAAACTCGGCAATGATGTTCTCTTGAAAAGCGAGACCGCAACGTCTTCAACTTTAACATGCCATAGGCTTGAAGGATACACAATAACACTATCCTATGACTCCACTATTTTTGTCCGGAATTGAGCCAACACTACATAAGACTCAATTTGAAATTTGTGTCCTTTCAAATCTCCACCTTTGGCTATTCCGGGACAAAAACCAAACCAAAATCCTAAAGGGCCGTCAAGCTCTACTAGACTCAATTACTTCCCCCCTAATAATAAAAATACATGCTTGACTCAAAAATCCAAAGATCAATAGCTTTGCCGATGAAAGTTGCCACTTAGAAGGATTCCTTCACACTTAAGCAAACTATTAAACGCATAGGGAATATCAAGAATATTATTGCAATTAAAATAAGTACTCCCCATAAATTAATTCTCCTCTTGTATCTACTATGATCTACCTAAGAAGGTCGCGACTCCACCTAAGTTAAATCTCCTACACTAAAGGTTTAGAAAACACTTCTCCCCCTTTTTGTTCAGGAATAGACAAATGATAAGAAATTAATTAATTACGCATTCTCTCCCAATTTAACTAAGTACCATACCTCCCCCATTAAAACTACATAAGGGATATAAGTATGGGAAAACAAGTAAACATGATTGAGTGTAAAGTGTTAAGAATATGAAAGCATATGGGCAACAAAAGCACGAACTAATCCACAATAAGGATAAATAGATACCAACATATGATAAAAAAATTGATATCAATTTTGACAAATAAGGTACTAAGCATGTGATATCAAACAAGATATGCAACATAATAGGTACCAATTATGAAGTAAAATCATGAATGGACTAGCTAGACATGGCAAAGACTCAAAAAAATAAAAAAATACCATATATATGTATACACACTAGATATAAAATATATGCAAGCACACATATATATATAAACAC
Organism: Sambucus nigra; assembly: GCA_949130495.1. NCBI lineage: Eukaryota > Viridiplantae > Streptophyta > Magnoliopsida > Dipsacales > Adoxaceae > Sambucus > Sambucus nigra. Next base: position 22,805,968 of record OX422213.1, on the reverse strand, counting down.
CACACATGACACAGAATCCATTAAGCATTGTACACTCGTATACTAAAAATGTGTCCAAGTATATGTAGTAAACGGAAGTGTAGGGGTGTGAACTATTAACAATTAAATTTCGACTCAATCACTTAAAACATGTTCACGGAGTTCTCATTTGATTGCAAAACTTTATCACATTTAGATATAGCCTCATTTGACAATATAAATTGAACTCAATAAATAAATATACACAATGCACATAAGCTTAGAATTTTGATGATTCTACAAACCAATAGAGTCATGACAATATAAGCTTAACTAGGATTTAAAGTCATTGTGCAAACCCGTTAATATATCCAACCAAACTCCTCATAATTTCCTTTTTCTTTTGAACATATTAACTAAACAATTTCGTCCTTGGCAAATATTCTTTTTAATGCCATATATTTAAGGCCTAAAATTCAATGGTGTCTTTTCACGCAAAGTAATTTTGTATTTCGCAGCCCGATTCCATTGATAAACTACTACACTAGATAAGCATATTTTTCTATTTTTACATCCGGTAAACGGTTATTACATGCACAAACGCTCCATAGTCATAAAAAAATGTAGATGACTAAATTTATGGGAGAACATCTCACTTAGCTTAAATATACATGTGACATTTAAATTTCAAATGAGCTCTTACATGTGTGAATAGAGGCATATAAAAATAGAATCCATTAAGCAACACAAAATCCAACTACTCCATGTAAGCATGGTAAAGAACAATTTAAGGATTTACAATATCAACCAAAAGTTCTAGCCACATGGAAGCAAAAAAGAAGGGATTCAAACACAAGTATATGCCACATAAACTATGTCAAGCTAAAATACACACAATTTTTTTTTGAGTTTTTGAAAATTTTAATCAAACAAACAAAAATATTTACTCAAAAGAAAAACAAAATATTTTTGTATTTTTCATTTAATGCAAACTAAAATAAAGAAATATAATACAAAAGATAAACAAACATCATAATTATCATGAAGCACAAAAGCTAAAGTATGCAAACAGCTAACACATTCAACCTTTAGATTTAGAAAAGGAGGAAGCATGTGAAAGTAAATGAGAATAAAATATCCTATCTTGTAAAGATACCAAGTCGGATCTCCTAACCCAAACTAATGATGAATGATAATATCAGGATATAGGAATCTTGGCAACCTCGGTGGCCTTATGGTGGGATTTTCTAGGACCTCGTTTAAGATCAAAACAAAATTTCCTAAGATGACCTTTTCGACCATAATATGAACACCTAAAGTCTCGACGAAAATATTTACCTAAGAAATGATCTTTAACATTGTTCCTAGAGGATTCTCTTAAAATATTGGCTTTGGCTTTATGAGTAGACTCATGGCAAGTATCGAATCCTAAACCACATGTGTTATTTTTTACTTGGACGATTCCTAAAATTTTATCTAATTTAGCGGACCTACATTCCAAATCAAATTTGACTTTACTAGAGTCTTTTAATTTATTTTCTAAATCTAAAATGTGAGACTCTAATAAAACATTGCGCTCTTCAAAAGCGAGAAGCTCCCTTTTCAAGGATTCCATTAACCCCTTAAGGCTATCTCTTTCACTTTCAACATAAACAAGCTTCTCTTGAAGAACTCTCTCTCATGTCCTAAGTTTATCAATTAACGCACTCTCATCGACAGCCTTGGCACGCTCCTTTAAACTAGCTTCTAACTTCAAATTTGAACTTTTTAATTTAATAGATTCTTCATATAATTCTTGAAAAGCAATTTGAAGTTCACTCACATGAGCCTCTTATTCATTTTCACTCTCTCTCTCTACTCCACTCTCACTACCATCATCTTTTTAAGATTCACAAACTATGGCCTTGGAAGTGTCATGTGTTAAAATTTCATCAATAAAGGAGTGCTCACTTTCACTCACATGACTTGACATAAAAGCCACAAAGTTGGGCTTAATGGGGGAATCGGGTTCCTCTTCCTTATCACTATCACTAAGGGTTGCATGGTAGGAAATTGGTTGCTTACCCTCTCTCCTTAGTTTAGTGGGGCATTCAAAAGCCCTATGGCCATAAGCCTCACAACCGTAACACCTATTAGACTCGTCCCTATTAAGGTTTTCATTAAAAGTTTTAGGGATATTTTCGACTTTGTCATGCTTAGAATTTTCATATTTCTTAAAATTATTTTTAAATTTATCTTTGTTAAATTTAAGATATTTATGAAACTTCCTAGCAAACATAGCCATATCTTTCGAGTCACTATCACTCTCATTATCCACAACTTGTTTTTCCTCCTTTCGGGCTATCAAAGGAATGCCCTTATCAATTTTCTTTTCATTTTTGGAGGGGAACATATCTAGTTCATAGGTTTGTAAATCACCTACTAGTTGCTCATGTTTGGTAGAGTTCAAGGTGGGTAAAGAATTTAAAGTGGTCACTTTAGGGATAAATCTCTCGGGTAGGGACCTTAAAATTTTCTTTACAACTCGGTCGTCGGGTATTTTCTCTCTCAAATTAAAAGATGAATTAACTATATCGGAAAGTCTAGCATAAAATTCATAAAATGTTTCTTTTCATTCATTTTGATGGTTTCAAATTGAGTGGTGAGGTTTTGGAGTTTCGAAGCTTTAGCGACACTAGTTCCCTCGTGAGTGAGTTATAATATATCCCAAGCTTCCTTAGCGCTTTCACACGTCATGATAAGTCGGAATTCATCCAGTGTGACCGTGCTAAACAAAGCATTTAAACCCCGGGAATTAAAATTTGCAAATTTAAATTCATTCTCACTCCATCTATCTGCGGGTTTGGGAACACGCTCATTTTCTATTAAATATGTTGGTGGGGACCACCCATTAACAACTGACAATCAAACCCTCTCGTCGATAGATTTTAGTGCCGATTTCATACGCACTTTCCAATACGCACAGTTGGAACCATCGAAAATAAGAAATTTTGAAAATGGGGAAAATTTCATTTTTAACCAAAAATATTTAAAGGACCTTAACGCAATAATTTAGCGCTCTGAATTTGATACCAATTTGAGAAACGTGATAGGACCCCCAATTTTAATTTTAAAATATGAATTTCCTTTAATGCGGAATAAAGATGGTTCAAACACATAAACAACTTACAACAAATTTAATTTCTTTTAAATTAAAATTAAACTAAACTAAAAGTGTGATTAAGATAATCAAACACAACTTTTCACTTTAAACAAAATTAATATAATCCCAAGTCCTAAAATTTGCCTAACTTGATTAACTCATTTTTCTATATAGGCCAAACCAAATTTTATCAAATTAAATTATTTAGACTTGAATTAAATTAACTTAAACAGAATCCAAATTATTAAACATGCACCATTTTAATCAAAAATGCGAATTAAACCCAATTTTATCTTTTTACCCTAAGCATGCATTCTAGGTGATTTTGAAAAAAATAAAATAAATTCACAATCTCACAATGCACCGATGTACGAGGAAAAACCCAAAACGGGAAAAAATCTCGGACGACCCTAGCCTTAAGTCCACTAAGTACGGAATTTTAAAAGTACAAGACAAATGACTTACTCAACTCGACTCGACTCCCTTCAATCCCCTGACACGTCTTCTTGTACCAACCTTTGCTTAGTCGACAATCCCGGAATCCACCAGAACCTTGGAATCCACCAATGAAGCTTTTGGAACCTGATCGAGGTGAAAACCGAGCATCTGTGTAAATACGCTAATCGTTGTTATCAACTTCCAACCGCAATATAAAAACCTAAGCTTTTACTACACTCTTGCGGAGTATAGTGGCTAGTCTGGGTATCGAATCTTCAGGGAACTAGGACGAGTGAACGTGACGACAAAGGTAAGATTGTTATCCCTAACTTGACTCTAAAAACAAACAAAAAGATTATTGAGATGTGAAATAACTAATTAACTAAATGCACACTAAATTAAATTACTGCATTAACTATGTGAGCAAAATAAACTAGCTAAGAATTACTTAATAAGAATGAAGGGAAAATAGGTTGGGAATACAATCCCCCAAACCCTAGTGTGTATGCCAAGTACAAAACTTGTCGTAAATTAGATAATTGATAAAATTTGATATTTAGTACTCCAAATCATTACATATATGAGGGATCGTAGCCCGCAGTATGTAATCAAAGGATGAGAAAAGTAGTGTCGCATTAGCTACCACACGCATCGCATTCTCAAGCATCCCGGTTACCTAGGGCAAACGAGATCAAAAGTCCTACAACGGTTGTGATCATCATACTACACGATCTATTCAATTATTAAATTTAGAGAACTAATTTTATACCCATGCAAACCACATCGGGTTGGGTTCATGCATCCAAACCCTTAAAAATCTAGCCTAACATGGTGAAATGAATGAAAACTACGTTATCTACGTTCCATAAACTCATAATTGCGTGGAAAAAGAGATTAAACATGAGAAATAATAAGAAAAGTGTTGGAAATAAAAGTTACTAAGATTGAAGAACAAGAACATGCAAGAAGAAATCAAAGGTTGAAGAAAAACTGGAAAAGCTCTTGAATTAAAGGTGTAAAATATGTAAATTCTTCTCCTAGATGTTCCTCCTTGGTTAGGAGCTTTTACATGAATGAAATATGAATAAAAAGACTCCTAATGACTAAATATATAGGCTAGAGATCGTTTAGAAGAGTCCCCAAAACATAAAACTCTTTTGGCTAAAAGATAAGCACAACATAGAACTTTGCGTATCCCGAGCAATGTAAAAGCAAAAGAGTATGTGTTAAGGACCCTTCAAAAACTTTATTGGGATAGAATACCTTTTTCGCAGGTCATCGATTGCATTTAGCGTATGCAATAAGTCGTTAAAGCCCTAGGTTACCCTAGTAGGACGAGTGTTGTTTCGTGAGGGTTTGCAGTGAATATACCCACAAAACTCGACTAAAAGAAAACTCAAAATAATAAAAAAATTGTATAATTTAAATTTTTCCAGAAAATAATCATCATCAATTCAATTCAAGAGTCTCAAATCATAGTGTGTGTCTGAAACCAGAAATTTAACTGCGAATTCCACCGGTTGACGATTACGTTACTTATCCAAAAATTCGTTTTGATTCAAATTTTCATGGAATTCTCTCACAAATGAATCTCTCGAAAAGCTGTCTATTTCTCTCGGTGTGCGTGATATAAAGAGTAAATGAATTGGAACGAAGCTCACGAACACAAATAGAAAGATGATTTTTTTTTGGTAAATGGATCTCATCATCGGATTACGATTATAGGGAAATGGGAACATCGCCTCTAATTCACACCTTTAATCTCTTTTATTATCTTTTTGTATTTTAGCTCTCCACGCGGTAACCAATTTCGCAATTAGGACTCGATTAGGACTTTCTTGGGTTTAAAGTGTAATGGGTACAAGGAAATAGGTTTGGGAAATTTGGAATTGGAAACTATTCTTAAGACGTCAATTAGTCCTTTTCCGGGCTTTTGCTCATCTTTTATGATTTTTCTAATTTTTTCCTGTTTTTACGCTTTTTTTTTTCTTGCTATATTTGTCGAGCATTTATATTCTTTTGCCCCTTTTGTTGCACTTTACGAACTTAAAATTTGACTTTTCCAACTTTCTCAATTCCGGGCCAATTGGGTGTTTTCAGGTTGTCAAACGAAAGGAAAATTTTTATTCGGCTCAAAACGGATTGCAAAAAGGGGTATTTTTTCACGACTTTTTCTGGCTAACATTTTTGGGTGACAAACGAGGGCCTACTATATTGTTCAAATTATTAATTACGTTACCATATGCCTTTCAAGATTATTTTAAGTTTAGAGACATCTCAGCGCATTTTTCGAGGCAACATCCCACACATTTCCCGTAACCGATCAAAAAAAGGGTATTGAGATCGCAACGACTTTTTGGACGTTGAATTAGAACTTTGAGTTAACCATTAACTCGGATTGATTTATAAACTCACAAAAAAACGGATAGGCTCGAATCTCACCGGGTTGATTAATCTCCACATTTATTCGTTAAATCGTCTATGTTCGCTCAATTTCCATCTTTGGTCAATTTCGGCTTTGTGTACTATGTTTTTAGAATTTGAGACGTTAAACCGAATTTTAATGATATTTTAAAAAAATTTGAAGTCCAAGTTTTTGTTTATTTTGAAGAAAAATATTTTTGGTTTTTCTCAGTTTTTCAATTTTTTTTGGAAAATTTGAAGTTTTCTAATTTTTTTTGGCATTTTGAATATTTGTGAAGTTATACGCACTAGTCACCCCCCTAAGTTAGACATTTGCATTGTTCTCAATCAAAAGGACTAAAATCTAAATAAGGCAAAATAAGAGTGCGATAAATAAAACAAGTAAATATTTAAGATGCAAAAAGACACTTAGTTACACTAACTCATGACTCAATAATAGAGCAAAAATCACCCCATACGCATTGGGGGTGCGACGACCTCTCTTCTCTCCACAAACTCACCCGACCCCATGAACTGGGTCCAATGCTATCCTCGTCTCCCCTTATCTTTATATCATAAACCAATAATCGGAAAAAGTTGGGACCTTGCCCATAGATAAGGGAAAGATCGGGAGACTCGTCGTGACTACTCGAAAAGGGATCCCTGTGATGCTTACTCAAAGCATGGCCTGCGTGAATCGACTCGGAGGGAACACCTAAGTTTCTTTCAATTTTTGGAACGCATGGGCCAGGCTCTAAGTCAGACGAAACACAACTTTTCTCCTCAATCGTCTTCGGGACCTCTAGTGGAATGGGTGGATGGTCACAAAGTAGGAATTCATCGATTTTATCTTGCCATTCGCTCTCATCCAAGTAAATAAACGAGTCCAATAAAGGTTGGACTTCTACATCCAGGCTCTCATCCACATGCCCAAATTCTTTTTCAAATTCTTCCATGCTCACGTCCCCTAACTTTCTCTCAAACTCGGTATAAGTTCCCTCACTCTCATTACTAGACACTAAGCAAGCTTCTAAGGCATCTCCATAGAATTTTTCCTCAATGTTCTCTTCTATGATCTCATCAATTAAGCTCACCGTGTGAAGATCATCTTCTTCCCCTGCTTATTGGGCTATATTGAAGATGTTTATTTCTAATGTCATGTTCCCAAAAGTGAGTTTCATCTGTCCATTTCGAGTATTGATCAGTGCGTTAGCTGTAGCTAAGAATGGGCGCCCAAGGATGATGGGAACATGATTTTTCGAGGTGAAAGAGGGCTCCATGTCCCAAATGACAAAATATACTGGGAAGTAGAAAGTGTCCACTTGGACTATCGCGTCCTCAACTATACCTCTCGGTATCTTCACGGTTCGATCCGCTAATTGGAGAGTGATCTTTGTGGGCTTAAGATCACCCAGATCAAGTTGCCTATAAATGGAATATGGGGAGGATATTAACACTCGCCCCCAAGTCAAGTAAGGCCCTCTCAATTTTGTTCTCTCCAAGGGTGTAGGAAGTGGTGGGTGCACCGGGATCCTTATATTTAGGTGGGAGATCGTTAAGAAGAATGGAGCTCATGTTCTGTGCTATGAACATATTTTTCTTTACCTTCATCCTCCTTTTTACAGTCAATAAATCATTAATGACTTTTGCATAAGCTGGGATTTGCTGTATTGCATCGAGGAAATGCAAGTTCAATTTCACGTTCTTAAGGACTTCTAGAACTTCATCACTTATGGTCCCTTTATGGGAAGGAACCAATCTTTGAGGAAATAGCACAGCGGAGGGTGGCTTTACAACTACCTCGGGCCCACTAGTGTCTATTTTGTCACTCTCAATCAAGGAGATATCTTCGGCCTCTTTTGTGCCCGATGAATTCTCCTTATCTTTTGATGCATCGTGTGGGGGAGGTGATAAATCAATAACTCTCCCACTACGAAGAGTGGTTACCGCTTGGCAATGCTCCTGTTGTTCTGTAGAGGTGGAGCTAACACTAGGTTGACCTTGGGAAGGAAATTTTTCTTTCTCTTGGATACTCAACGATTATTGCAACTTAGAGATGTGTGCATTAATGTCAGTGAACATGCGTTCATTTCTAACATTGGTTGCACTTTGAGAATTTATGACCTCGTTTATGGTATCCTTGAAATTCCTTCGTGGTGGAGCTACATATGGCGCTGGAGGTGGTGGTGGTTGGATAACCTGTGAATATGAGTTCATCGCAGCTTGTGGTTATCCATAGTTAAAACCAAAATGGTTTCTCCATGAAGGGTTGTACGAATTCCCATGCGGGGCGTTAAAATTTCCTTTGAATCCTCCTATAGCATCCACTTGCTCGGTGTGCATGGCTTTATAGGCGGAAATCATCGGCCATGCCTTTGTTGAATGGCCCGCCTCATAAATAGCACACACCTTTTCTTTCGAACCACGGATGGATCTGGAGATATCTCTCAACCGACCTTCAGACATCTCTTTCATATCTCTCTGAAACTGATCGAATCGGCGGTCTATTACAGTATTACTATCCAAATGGTATAGATCGGATGCAGTCAGAGTGATAGATGTTTGTCGAGGATGGGATTGGGTATTAGGATTAGATGTGTGCCATGCTTGAGTAGTCTCTGCGACATACTTAAGATGGGCCTCGTCATCGCAGGAGTTTAAATCCCAAAAAGGTCTTTCACACATTGTTTGCACAAGTTGTTTGGAAGCTACTCTCAACCCATTATGGAAGAAAGAGATCACTAAGTGTTTGTCAAAATCGTGATAGGGGCATGCACTTACTAACTCTTGGAAATGTTCCCAACACCTGTCAAAAGACTCATTATCATGTTGTCGAAAACTTTGGATTTGATTTTTGGCAGAGTTGGTCTTGTGCTGTGGATAAAATTTTGAGATAAACTTGGATTGCATATCTCTCCAGGAAGTTACGGAGTTTGGGGGTAGAGACCATAGCCAGGTCTTGGCTTTATCCTTTAAGGAAAAAGGAAAAAGTTTTAGGCGAATGGTATCCTGTGTGCAAGCTTAGTCACTAAATGTGTCACACGCCTCTTCGAACTCGTGGTTATGTAGGTATGGCTTCTCCGAATCCATACCGTGAAACGTAGGGAGAATCTGTATCATCCCAATGAAAAAGTGTAACTAACCGGCATTATACGGGAGTAAAATGCAACTAGGGGTGACAGTCCACTCAGGAAAGAGTAAATCTTTTATGGGACGATACAGTAGATCTCCCTCTTCACTGCCGAAACTCGCTGGATCAGACATCGCGCTCGCGCTCTCTTCAAATGACTCGGTGTACTCACTCGTTGTCCTAGATGTGTGACTTGAAGGTTGACTCATGGTGTAACTACCAATAGAGTGCTTAGGACTAGGAAGTGGAACCCAAAATTTTGGAACGCGAGGTGTGTGGGGGCTTTCAGAGTTATACTCAACAATCGGATTTTCGTGGATTCTGGTTGGATTATTGTGAGGAGTCTGAGTCTGTTCAGGATTTTGCATTAAAGGCTTTTGAGAGACGATTTTTTTTTGGTCAAATTTGGGATTAACCAACCTAACCTAAAGTCTACCTAATTCTCTGGTAATGACTCCATTTTGATCGAGGTGGAAACCGAGTGTCCATATAAATACGCTAATCGTTGTTATCGGCTTCCAACCGCAATACAAAACCCTAAACTTTAACTACACTCTTGCGGAGTATAGTGGCTAGTCTGGGTATCGAATCCTCAAGGAACTAGGACGAGTGAACGTGACGACAAAGGTAAGATTGTTAACCCTAACTTGACTCTAAAAAGAAACAAAAAGATGATTGAGATGGGAAATAACTAACTAACTAAATGCACACTAAATTAAACTACTGCATTAACTATGTGAGAAAAATTAACTAACTAAGAATGACCTAATAAGAATGAAGGGAAAACAGGTTGGGAATACAATCCCCCAAACCCTAGTGTGTTTGCCAAGCACAAAACTAGTCGTAAATTAGACAATTGATCAAATCCGATTTTTAGTACTACCAAGCATTACATATATGAGGAATCGTAGCCCACACAGTATGTAATCAAAGGACGAGTAAAGCAGTGTCGCATTAGCTACCACACGTGTTGCATTCTTAAGCATCCCAGTTACCTAGGGCAAATTATGAGTGCATTATTTTGTATATTTTATACCCAAATTTATACCTTGTTAGTCCCATTTTGTTTTATTTAATAAGTTCTTGGAATCATTTTATTAAAAAGGGAAAAAAATGCAAGAATGATTGAATTCATAGTTAAAATGGCAATTCCAAGTAAAAAATGGGTACTTCAATAATTTTATAATATTCTTGTGCTAATCTCTGAAAAAAGTTTCCTAGTGAAATTTTTGCAGGTAATGACGGAATTTGGTGCAAATTGATGATCAACTTGAAAAGGCGCGAAAAAGCTGAATTTTACTATCGTTCGAAAACTTTTTCGAGTGGGGGGAAATTGAAGAGTTCCATCAAAACCCTAATGCCTCACCCTAAGCCTATAAATAGGGCCCTTTGGCTCATTATTTGGTGTGTAAAATTTTAGAGAGAGTCACATTAGAACAATTGTTGGTAGTTTTATTTTGAGAGTATATTTTTATTGAGGACCAAGAATTATTTGTGGAAGGAATTCTGTCAACATCAATTGTAAGGCACATCATTTTTAAGTTGTTTTATTAATGAAAATTCATATTCATTCTTGCAATTTTGTGATGTCTTCCTTTATGCCAGCGTAATTTCTTTATTAGGACTAAGTGAAATTTATCATGTTTGATTAATATTAAGCGTGATTTAAATTCGTCTTTGTTCTCGATATGTGCTAAAGGTCTTAAAAATTCGATATTAAAACGACACAAGAGTATATTTTAAACCTTCGGCTTTGTTTGTGAAAACGGCTGACACCCCCGGATGGTGATTTTCTCATTTAAAATCAAGGTTAATTTCCTTTTGTATAAAATTCAATGAATGATGCGGAAGCGTTGAATGATGGTTCACAAATAAACAAAGCCAAATTTTAATTTCTTCAATACAAATTAAAATAAGTTAATCCAAGTCCTAGAATTTGCCTAAGTCATATTTATCAATATTAGCAAAGTTAGGCGAAACCAATTTTAGCAAATGACTTGAATAAACCAAATTTACCCAAAATTCCCAACTTAAAAGAGTGTGATAATTAAACCAAATTTTATCTTGAATTAAACCTAAAGCATGGATTCTAAATTATTGTGCAAGATAAAATAAACAATATCACACTACGCCGCGATGTACGAGGAAAAAACCCAAGACGGGAAAAAACCTCGGACGGCCCTAGCCACAAGTCCACTAGATATGGAATTATAATTACAAGACAAAAGACTTACATTCTCGACTCGAACCCTCTCAAGCCTTGTTGCTCCTTCTTGTAGAAACCTCTTCCTAGCGGACAACCACGGAGCTCCACCGCGATCTCGGAATCCACCGATAGGACTTTGTATGGTCACCGTCACCCAAGCTTGGAGCCTTTCTCCAAGTGAGTAATACCGCAACAAACTTCTTCTTCTTTGTGATGGGATGTAGAAGCAAACCCGAAACGTCTCTTTTTCAATTCGGTAGAGAAAACCGGTGCCAAAACTCCAAGCAATTGATATAAATATAGAAACTTGGATAAACACAATTGGGTGTAATCACTAGAGTGGTATATGCATTTTCTTTACAAAAACAACCCTCAAAACTTGAACATTTTCCTAAACTATTTTTGCTCTCAAACTCTGTCTAGGAGATAAACTTAGTTGGAAAAGTTAATTAGAAAAATGTGTTTCCCGTCCTTAATAAGTCTTGAAAAAGTTGGTTAAAAACCAAGTGGGGAAAGTGGGTAAAAACTGCCAAAAACTGTTCCCGCCTGGCATTCTCGTTCGAACGACATTGACACTCATTCGAACGAGACTTCTAACGAGCGACCAGTCTGGGCTCGTTAGAAACTCGTTAGATACCTCGTTAGAATGAACAAACTCGTTCGAACGACATATCGAACGACTGACCAGATTAGGTTTGTTGGCAAACTCGTTCGAACGAAACCTCGTTAGAATGAAAAAACTCGTTCGAACGACTGACCAGTTTAGGTTCTTTGGAAGTCTCGTTCGAACGAAACCTCGTTAGAACGAAAAACTCGTTCGAACGAGATTTCGAACGACTTCCAGAAATTTTTCTAAAATTCTATTTTGGCCCAGGAACTTTATATACATTAAATTAAAGTTCCAAATAAATTATTCTGAAAGTAAAACATGGTTTTTTATTAACCTAACACCCAAATAAATTTTATTCCAAGCTCCTATATATATATAATTACATTCATACCTTGGGAGCATGGAACCTTAGTTGATGAAGTATAAACGAGGCACGCAAACTGGCATTTTGATGAAGCTTTAAATTCTTTGCCGCTACGTCTTCAACACATACTTCATAGGCTTGAGAGTATTACAATAAAACACTAACCTATGAAAAAATGTTTTTGTCCGGAATTGAGCCAACACAATACATGGACTCAATTGGAAATTTGTGTCCTTACAAATCTCCCCCTTTGGCTATTCCGGGACAAAAACCAAAACAAAAATCCTAAAGGGCCGTCAAGCTCACTAGACTCAAAACATAACCCGCCCAAACTTGACTCAACCCAAGGATTAAAATCTTTGCCTTTTAAAGAAGCCGCTTTAGTAGAATGCCTGCACACTTAAGAAAACTCATCAAATGCATAGGGAATATCACAATACTAGATGCAATTAAATAATTACTCCCCCTAAAATAATTCTCCCCTTTATCAAACACATGACCTACTTAGAAAGACGTCTCCCCCTAAGATAAATCACCCCCAAACGAAGATACAATAATAATAGGATTAGATACCATTTCTCCCCCTATCATCATTCTCCCCCTTTTTGTTCAGGAATAGGCAAAGGATAAAGAACTAATAAACAGCATGTTGAAGCTTAAAGTGATAAGACATGAAAGCATATGGGCAATAAAAGCAAGGCAAAGACAAACAAATATCATATATATATACATTAGAAATATACCAATAGAGTACTTGCATATATATAGATATAAACACACATATAACACAAAATACAATAAGTTTGCACACTCGTATGGCAAAAATGTGTCATATGGAAACGGAAGTGTAGGGGTGTGAACTAGCAACAATTAAATTTAGACCCAAACACTTAATAAACATTCACGGAGTTCTCATTTGATTGCAAACTTTATCATATTTAAATATAACCTCATGTGAAAATATAAAGATTGAACTCAATGAACAAACATACACAATGCATACAAGCCTAGCATGATGATGATTCTACAAACCAAATAGTGTCATGACATTAAAGACAACTAGGAAAAACGGACATTGTGCAAACCGTTGATATACCATCCAATTCTCCCTCAATGAGCATATATATTCTTTTGTTTTTGAATGAATATATCAAACAAACATAGGCCTTGGCAATTGCTTTCTGTTTAATGCCAAATATTCTGTTTTTAGGCCTTTGGATCACGTATTTCTTTTAGATCCAATCAACGGTGGCTTACTATCGCAAAGGATTTAATTCATTCTTTCGGAGCCCTTCCCCGTGCATATATTAATTTATCATGTTTTCATTTTTACACAAATCTCACATGCAACGGATTTTGACATGCACTAGTCCTTCTAGGTCATAGATATGTAGATGACTAGATTGGTAGGAGAACACCTCAAAAAAAGCTCAAATATAACATGTGACATTAAGATTTCAAAAGAGCTCGTGCATGTGTGAAAAGAGGCATATAAAAATAGAATCCATTTAAACAACACAAAATCCAACTACTCCATATAAAGCATGGTAAAGAACCTTTTAAGGATTGAAAATCTAAACCAAAAGTTCTAGCCACCTGGGAGCGTAAAAGATGGGATTCAAACACAAGTATATGCCACATAAAGTGTGTCAAACAAAAATACACACAAAATAAAATCTTTTTGAGTTTTTAACATTTTTAAACAAAAATAAATATTTACTCAAAAGGACAAACAAACATCATTTGTATTTTTCATGAAGTTTAAATGACATAAATAAAACACAAATGATAAACAAAAATCTTTTTTTATATTTTTCAATTAATTCAAACATAAAATATAATACAAAAAGATAAACAAGTCATAATTTCTAGCATGGGATATGAACTAAGGCAATGACTAGAAAATGACTAAAACAAGCATACATTTATCATGTGAATATAACATAAAGTACAAACGCTAAAGTATGCAAACACTAACACATTCATCCTTTAGATTTAGCAAGGGAGGAAGGATGTGAAAGTAAATGAGAATCAACAACCCTAGTTTGTAAGGCAACCAAGTCGGATTTCCTAACCCAAATTAATAAGGAATGACTATCTTGGGGTGTAGGAACGTTAACTACCGTGGTTACTTTACTATGGGGTTTTCTAGAAATTCGTTTAAGATCTAAACAAAATTTCCTAAGATGACCTTGTCGACCACAATGTGTACAAGTGAGAACATGTCGAAAAGATTTACTTAAGGAGTGATCTTTAAAAGTATTCCTAGTTGATTCTCTTAAAACATTGGTTTGGGCATTATGAGTAAATTCATTACAAGGATTGAAGCCTAAACCACAAGTGTCATTTTTAATTTGGACCGTTCCTAACATTTTATCTAGTTTTTCTAAACGACATTCCAAATCAAATTTGACATTACTAGAATCTTTTAATTTATTTTTCAATTCAGCAATGTTAGATTCTAGTAAAACATTTCGCTCTTCAAAAGCAAGAAGCTCCTTTTTCAAGGATTCCATTAAACCCCTAAGGCTATCTCTTTCGCCTTCTACATAATCAAGCTTCTCTTGAAGAGTCCTCACATGTGTCCTAAGGTCTTCTATTAAAACATTTTCATCAATGACCTTGACACTTTCTTTTAAACTAGCTTCTAACTTCAAATTAGCTCTTTTCAATTTAATAGATTCTTTATAAAGTTCTTGAAAAGTATTTTGAAGTTCACTCACATTAACCTCTTCTTCATTTTCACTCTCACTTTCTTCTTCACTCTCACTATCATCAAAAACAAGAGAATCATGTACAATGACCTTAGAAGTGGCATATTCTATCGTTTCATCAATCGATGAGTTGTCACAATCACTCACATGACTAGCCATAAAAGCCACAAAATTTTTCTTAGTGGGGGAATCGGGATTTTCTTCCTTATCACTATCACTAAGGGTTGCATTATATGAAATGGGTTGCTTACCATCTTTCCTTAGTTTAGTGGGGCACTCATAAGCCCTATGGCCATAACCTTCACAACCAAAACACTTATCAGACTCGTCCCTATCTAAATTGTCATTGCTAGGTTTAGGGATCTTCTCGGCTTTAGAAATCTTCTCGCTTTTATCATGTTTAGAAGTATCAAATTTCTTAAAATCATTTTTAAATTTATCTTTGTTAAATTTAAGAAATTTTCTAAATTTACGAGCAAACAAAGCCATGTCTTCCGAGTCACTTTCACTATCGCTCTCTACTACTTGTTTGACCTCTTTTTGGGCTTTTAAAGCAACACCCTTTTCAATTTTCTTTTCAGTTTTAGAGGGAAACATATCTAGTTCATAGGTTTGTAAATCACCTACAAGCTCTTCTAATTTCGTAGAGGCTAAAGTGGGTAAAGAATTTAAAACGGTCACTTTAGGAATAAATCTATCGGGTAGGGACCTTAAAATTTTCTTTACAACATGGTCGTCAGGTATTTTCTCTCCCAAGTTAAAAGATGAATTAACAATATCAGAAAGTCTAGCATAAAATTTATCAAAAGTTTCTTTTTCATCCATTTTGATAGTTTCAAATTGAGTGATGAGGTTTTGGAGTTTTGAAGCTTTAACGACACTAGTTCTTTCATGAGTTAATTGTAAAATATCCCAAGCTTCTTTAGCGGTTTCACACGTCATAATACGTCGGAATTTATCCGGTGCGACAGCACTAAATAAGGCATTTAAACCTCGGGAATTAAAGTTAGCAAGTTTAAACTCATTTTCAGTCCATCTATCGGCGGGTTTGATAACTCGTTCATTTTCAACTAAGTAAGTTGGTGGGGAGTACCCGGTAACAACAGACATCCTAACTCTCTCGTCGATAGATTTTAGTGCCGATCTCATTCGCGTTTTCCAATACGCGTAGTTTGAACCATCGAAAATAGGAAATTTTGAAAATGGGGAAAAATCCATTTTAGCCAAAAATTATTTAAAAAGATCATTAACGAAATAATTTATCGCTTTGGCTCTGATACCAATTTTAAAACGGCTGACACCCCCGGATGGTGATTTTCTCAATTAAAATCAAGGTTAATTTCCTTTTGTATAAAATTCAATGAATGATGCGGAAGCGTTGAATGATGGTTCACAAATAAACAAAGACAAATTTTAATTTCTTCAATACAAATTAAAATAAGTTAATCCAAGTCCTAGAATTTGCCTAAGTCATATTTATCAATATTAGCAAAGTTAGGCGAAACCAATTTTAGCAAATGACTTGAATAAACCAAATTTACCCAAAATTTAATTTAGTCCCAAATTAAAAGAGTGTGATAATTAAACCAAATTTTATCTTGAATTAAACCTAAAGCATGGATTCTAAATTATTGTGCAAGATAAAATAAACAATATCACACTACGCCGCGATGTACGAGGAAAAAACCCAAGACGGGAAAAAACCTTGGACGGCCCTAGCCACAAGTCCACTAGATATGGAATTACAATTACAAGACAAAAGACTTACATCCTCGACTCTAACCCTCTCAAGCCTTGTTGCTCCTTCTTGTAGAAACCTCTTCCTAGCGGACAACCACGGAGCTCCACCGCGATCTCGGAATCCACCGATAGGACTTTGTATGGTCACCGTCACCCAAGCTTGGAGCCTTTCTCCAAGTGAGTAATACCGCAACAAACTTCTTCTTCTTTGTGATGGGATGTAGAAGCAAACCCGAAACGTCTCTTTTTCAATTCGATAGAGAAAACCGGTGCCAAAACTCCAAGCAATTGATATAAATATAGAAACATGGATAAACACAATTGGGTGTAATCACTAGAGTGGTATATGCATTTTCTTTAAAAAAACAACCCTCAAAACTTGAACATTTTCCTAAACTATTTTTGCTCTCAAACTCTGTCTAGGAGATAAACTTAGTTGGAAAAGTTAATTACAAAAATGTTTTTCCCGTCCTTAATAAGTCTTGAAAAAGTTGGTTAAAAACCAAGTGGGGAAAGTGGGTAAAAACTGCCAAAAACTGCTCAAAACTGTTCCCGCCTGGCATTCTCGTTCGAACGACATTGACACTCGTTCG
Organism: Sambucus nigra; assembly: GCA_949130495.1. Classification (NCBI taxonomy): domain Eukaryota; kingdom Viridiplantae; phylum Streptophyta; class Magnoliopsida; order Dipsacales; family Adoxaceae; genus Sambucus; species Sambucus nigra. Next base: position 22,788,670 of record OX422213.1, on the reverse strand, counting down.
AACGAGACTTCTAACGAGCGACCAGTCTGGGCTCGTTAGAAACTCGTTAGATACCTCGTTAGAACGAACAAACTCGTTCGAACGACATATCGAACGACTGACCAGATTAGGTTCGTTGGCAAACTCGTTCGAACGAAACCTCGTTAGAACGAAAAAACTCGTTCGAACGACATATCGAACGACTGACCAGTTTAGGTTCGTTGGCAGTCTCGTTCGAACGAAACCTCGTTAGAACGAAAAACTCGTTCGAACGAGATTTCGAACGACTTCCAGAAATTTTTCTAAAATTCTATTTTGGCCCAGGAACTTTATATACATTAAATTAAAGTTCCAATTAAATTATTCTGAAAGTAAAACATGGTTTTTTATTAACCTAACACCCAAATAAATTTTGTTCCAAGCTCCTATATAAATATAATTACATTCATACCTTGGGAGCATGGAACCTTAGTTGATGACGTATAAACGAGGCACGCAAACCGGCATTTTGATGAAGCTTTAAATTCTTTGCCGCTACGTCTTCAACACATACTTCATAGGCTTGAGAGTATTACAATAAAACACTAACCTATGAAAAAATGTTTTTGTCCGGAATTGAGCCAACACAATACATGGACTCAATTGGAAATTTGTGTCCTTACAGTTTGAGAAAAAATCATATTTTTATTTTTAAGTGTGAGTACTTTTTGATGAATTATGCTTGCACTCGAATGTTTTGATAGTCCATGCTTAAAAACTATACTTTGAAATCTAAAAGTGAACTTTTAAGGGAATATGGATTTTAGCCGTCTTAATTTAGAGACGTTAAAATTCATTGGGAACTTAATCGTGTTATTCTCCGAATTAAATACGACGAGAGCCGATTTAATTTGAGTTATAAAATCGGGACTGGCGAGTTTAAATTATTACATAATATTAGTTGAATGTGATAAATGGATCCAACGTCCTAGGTTTCACGCTCCATTGATTATATCTCTCGTAGTCATACTTTTTGTTTGTGTTTGCTTAGTTTAATTATCACATCTCATTTATAGACCCATTTCGTCTAGTTAGACAGTCACAATTATTTTTAACGAAAAAATTTGATAAATCTCTGTGGGTTCGACCCGCACTTACACTCGTTATTCTATAATAACCTGTTCACTTGCGGTATTTGATAAAATTGACAACAACAAACGAGATCAAAAGTCCTATAACGGTTGTGATCACCATACTACACGATCTAGTCAATTATTAAATTTAGAGAACTAATTTCATACCCATGCAAACCACATCGGGTTGGGTTCATGCATCCCAACCCTTAAAAATCTAGCCTAACATGGTGAAATAAATGAAAACTACGTTATCTACGTTGCATGAACTCATAATTGCATGGAAGAAGAGATTAAACACGAGAAATATTAATAAAAGTGCTGGAAATGAAAGTTACCAAGATTGAAGAACAAGAACATGCAAGAAGAAATCAAAGGTTGAAGAAAAATTGGAAAAACTCTTGAATTAAAGGTGTAAAATATATAAATTCTTCTCCTAGATGTTCCTCCTTGATTAGGAGCTTTTACATGATGAAATCTGAATAAAAAGAGTCGTAATGACTAAATATATAGGCTAGAGATTGTTTAGAAGAGTCCCCAAAATATAAAACTCTTTTGGCTAAAAGATAAGCACAAAATAAAAATCCCGTATATGGCAATTTGTCACACTTAGAAAGCGTGACTAATTTTGTAACGGACTCTGAGCGTGACTAAATAGGCGGTCCGGATCCTTTTAAAATAAAAGGTCCAGATCGCCCTTGAAATTCCGACATAACTTTTTTTCTTGACTTCTCTGATCTTTAAATGACCATAAGTTCTTCACCGTAGCTCCGATTGAGGTTCTGTTTTTTCCAGTGTTCTTGTATTTTAAAGATCTTCAACTTTCCAGTTGACCCCACCTCCAGACTAAGGATGTAAAATTATGAAAATGCCCTTGAACTCCCCATTTCTTTCTTTCTTTCACTGTTTTGAGTTCTCTTTTTCATCTTTCTTGCATGAAATACCTGTAAAACACATAAGAAATTCACAAAACAAAAAATACTTGCGAAAAGGGGTTAGTAGCATAAATATGAGAAAAAATCAAAGCTATTTACACCGCACGAGATCATAAAAATACCGAAATTAAGGGGATAAATCTGAAGAATTTATGCCTAATCAGAACCCGCCAACCACACACGGTGCCTTTCACCGTATGAGAATGCCGCAGCAAAAACCAAATGTCTTATTCTTTGTGGGATGTAGAAGTAAACCCAAACTTCTCCTTTTGTTGGTAGAGATGAACTAATGGTGCCAAACAACAAGCTCCAAGCAATAGATATATGTGTAGAGATACTTGGATAAAACAAACCAAACTATGGGTGTAAGTATTTTTTGTAGAAATTAGATCATGGTTACACAGAAACACTAAAAAATGAACTTTTGAACTAAAAAGTTTTTCTCTCTAAAATGTGTTTAGAAAATGTCAAAAGTTAGTTTTTCAAAAGAGGTTCCTGCACTAAATAAATCTAGAAGAGTTAGTGGGAACAAAGGATGGGATCGTGGAGAAACACTGCCAAAAATTACCAAAATATTTTCCAGCCAGAAATCTCGTTCGAACGACCATCTAACGATGTTCCAGTGGCCAAATGGGAAAAGTCGTTGACAAACTCGTTCGAACGACATTCTCGTTCGAACGACACACTCGTTCGAACGATAATTTCGAACAAAATGTCAGAATGTTCATTTTTCAATTTTAATCCCCAAAACTTTATTTTAAATAAACATTACACCCTTTAAACTTATTCCAAGTCTCCTAAAAGTATATAAAATCATTCACACCTTTGGAGACTTGAAATATGAAGTTGATGACGAGAAATGAGGCACTGAAACTCGGCAATAATGTTCTCTTGAAAAGCAAGGCCGCAACGTCTTCAACTTTAACATGCCATAGGCTTGAAGGATACAGAATAACACTATCCTATGACTCAAATGTTTTTGTTCGGAATTGAGCCAACACCACATATGACTCAATTTTAAATTTGTGTCTTTACATACCCTACTACCTCGCAACCCACTTCCGACAGCCATCTAGCCCCCGATGACCTCCCACTACCTGCTAAAACCCCAAACCCCACCCTCGCTCCTCCAGGACACCGAAAATAACTCCAACTCCATTCCGCCCTCGACCAAAAAAATTCATCCGCCCGACCCTGTTCAGACCTGAGTAAGTCCCACTCCCCTACCCGCTGCCGTGACGCTCAATCTCGAAACCCGTTCGACCCTTCCCCCTCCGTCTGACCTACTTTCTCCCCCTACTACATACCAAAGATGTCTTTATCCCCCCCCCCCAGCCCCTTGAACACCCCCAAAAATGTTATCAACCCGATTTAAACCCACCTCTCGGCTCAAATCTGAGTCATGGGCAGTCCTTGCACTATGTATCCCCCAACCCACCTAATTTGTTTGTTTGTTCCACCTCATTTCATCCCCCGAGCCTATTTTACCCACACACCAACCCCCTGACCCATCCCCGCACTCCTACGGGCTATTTGATTAATTCGGGGGCATGGACCATCATTTTGGGACTCTCGACCACCCACCCAACCCCAGTTCACACTACCCACACGACCCCACCATTCCCCTTGAACCATGGCAAGCCACACACCATAACCCTCCACCTATGCATCATACACCCTCCCACCACACCCTCTCGCTACTCCATTCTAGTTCCTCTTCCTCCTCTTCCAGAGTTCGGGGATAGCCACCCCAGTGTTTTAGAGTGGGTACCTCCACCCCCACCCGATGACCATTACCATGATCCACTCTGAGACCGACACTATTTCAATTGCGAAAAGCTTGGCCACTTGATAGGCGTTTTCCCTCACTATCCCTGTGTTCCTCTAGCACCTCCCGTACCCCAACAAGGTCAACCTCTTCATCCACTGCCTGCATAGGTGACATCCCCTTATGTTGATGTTGTTCCACCTATTCCAGGTGACGTGATGGGTCTAGGTTCTCATCAAGATGAGGGTCCTCTATCTATGGCCCTTCAGCTGCTTTCTCGGATTCTCCATGGGAATATCCGCATAGACGTGCCCATGTTTGACGGACGGTTCTCTCCATATACCATGGTCAATTGGTTAGTATAGATGGAGATAGTTTTTAGTACAACTGGGTCCAAGCCCACTCATGTGTCCTCCTCACAGCTAGCAAGTTCTGGGGATTTGCCCGAATTTGGTGGAACGACGTGTGCTACAGCAGCACAGCGGCCTGATTGCCTCCTATTTAGACTTGGCCTGAGATGAAAGCCGCGCCCCAACGATCCTTCATCCCATCTACGTACGAGTGCGACCTCTTTGCTCGCGTTCAGTCTCTCAGGCAGGACACCTTATCAGTAGTGGAGTACACGGAGCAGTTTCAGTTTTTGTGCACCAAAGCTTGCCTTCCCGAAATAGAGGATCAACGGATCAGTCGCTATATATTGGGGTTGCAGTCGCATATTCAACACGATCTTGATCTGAGGGAGATACCAAACTTCTTGAAGGTGGTTGAGTACGCGACCAAGGTCGAGGTTTACCACACAACACCCGCAGCTCTCTCGGCCTCACGGGCTCCTCCTACTTCGATTTTTGCCCGAGCTCCTCCTGCCGTGGTATCTTCAGTTCCTGCTTTCGCTACTTTTACTTCTCCACCTCCAGGACCACCTACTTTTCGATGCTACAACTGTGGCAATGTTAGGCACTAAGATTTTGATTGCTCTCTCCTGCGATGGATCATCCACATGACTATTTGGACACGTCCGAGGAGCTCCCCCAGCAAGCCTTGATCATCGTCTTGTAGGGTGATTCCATTGGTCTCCCCCTTTGAGTTCAAGGATGAATTGTTTTCAAGGAGCGGAGAATGATGTGAATCAAGGTTATTTTTGTCATTTTGAGCATATTAGCAGTTTTATTTCCTTTATTTTTTCCCTTTATCTTGTTATAATATTTTCTTTTGTTTTGTCTTAGTATTTAGAGGGTAAGGAGTCGTAATGGTATTTTTTTAATTAGGGCCTTAGCTTGGAGACTATGCTACTCCCCCCTTTAAATACCCACTTATAAGCCTCATTTAAGGTAGAATTGAATTTTGAAATAGAAAAGAGTGTTTATCTCTCTAAAGTTGTGTGTTAAATATTTTTAGGAGGTTTTTGTCGAGTGGATTACGTCATGAACATTCTATTTAAATGAAGAATTTTGATAAAAGATAATTCCTTATCCTTTGTCTATACGTGCAAGAATTGTTTTTTTTACTTGTAACAGTGGGACTATGTTTGCTGAATTCAAGCAGTCCATGATCAAGGAGTTCAAGATGACTTACAATTGACGGATGTCCTATTTTCTTGGGATAGAAGTGAAGCAAGAAAATGATGGAATTTTCATCTCTCAAAAGAAATACACGCGAGAGATCTTGAAAAATTCCATATGGACAGTTGTAATTATGTAAACACTCAAGTTGCTATAGGACTCAAGCTATCAAAAGAAGTAGAAGGATAGTTTGTTAGATATACTTTGATCAAAAGTCTAGTTGGAAGCTTGAGGTACTTGACAATGATAAGACTTGGAATTGCATATGGAGTTGGACTTGTGTGTCGTTACATAGAGAGACCAAGAGAATCTAACCGTCTAACTGCTAAAAGGATGCTAAGGTATATTAAAGGTGATCTTAACCTTGGACTTTTTTATGCTTATGGAGAAGATGCAAATCTAGTAAGGTATTTAAATAGTGATTGGGGTGGTTATCGATATGAGGAGAAAAGCACTACATGGTACGTGTTCTACCTTGGTTCAACAACTTTCTATTGGCCATCGAATAACATACAATTACAACATTATCATCATGTGAAGCTGAGTACGTGATAACTTGTTAAATTGTTTGTAAAGGGATCTGGTTGAGAAATCTGTTGAAGTAATTGAATCACTCATAAAAATAATCTACAGTGATTCATGTGGATAACAAATATGCAATCGAACTTGCAAATAATCTAGTACAACATGGAAGGAGCAAGCATATTGACATTAGGTTACATTTTCTAGGGCATATTGTGAAGCAAATGACAATTGAACTTATGTATTATCACACCATGGAGCAGATAACAGATATCCTTATGAACCCTCTACCGATTGATTATTTCATAAAGCTACATTTAATGCCTGGGATGAAAGACTCTTGATTTTAGGGGTGAATGTTGGAATAAACACAAATTAAGTGCCTCTTGCACTGTGATAATTAGTGGTAAACCTGACTATGCACTACATAAGCACTATGTGAAGTGATAATCCACAAAGACCACTTTCATGATTTTTAATATTTCTTTCTTTAAGTGGAGCCATGCCAATGGTGAACTGGTAGGAGTTATTATAAGCAAATTCCACCAGTGGAAGGTACTGCTCCCAACCACCTCCAAAGTCTAGGATGCACATACGCAGCATGTCTTCCAACATTTGATTTGTCCGCTCTATTTGCCCATCAGTCTGCGGGTGATATGCCGTACTCAGCCGCAACTCTGTACCCATGGCCTCCTGGAAACTCTCCTAAAATCGTGAAACAAATATCTTGTCTCGGTCAGACACGATATTTAGAGGCACCCCGTGAAGTCTCACTATCTTCGCAATAAAAATCTGGGCATATTGTCCTGTAGTGTAGTCTGTCCTCACAGGTAGAAAATGAGCAACTTTGGTCAACCTATCCACAATTACCCATATGGAGTCGTGACCCCTATGTGATGTAGGTAACCCCGTGATAAAGTCCATGGATATGCTCTCCCATATCCACATCGAAACCTCTAATGGCTGTAGAAGTCCTGTCGGTTTCTGATGGTCCACCTTTACTAGCTGGTATCGTGGGTTGTCCCCACTCCTCACCGCGGATACCTTCCCCAAATCGACAAATATCCCTCGGTCTGAAATGATATGCCCCAAAAACTGAACCTCCTTCAGCCAAAACCCACATTTTTCGTACTTTGCATAAAGCTCGTTCTGACGTAGCGCCTGCAATACCTGTCTAAAATGTTCGATGTGCTCCTCTTCTGTCTGGGAGTAAACCAGAATGTCATCAATAAAGATAATGATGAACTAGTCTAGGAACTCTCTGAATACCCTATTCATTAAGTCCATAAACACGGCTGGAGCATTAGTTAAGCCAAAAGGCATAACCCGAAACTCGTAGGAACCATATCTCGTCAGGAAACCAGTCTTCGAGACGTCCTGTTCCCTGATACGCAACTGATGGTATCCCGATCGCAAGTCAATCTTTGAAAAGAAGGAAGCTCCTCTCAGCTGGTCGAATAAGTCATCGATTCAGGGCAACGGATACCTATTACTTATCGTGACTTTGTACAACTCCCGATAATCTACACACAACCTCAACGATCCATCCCTCTTCTTTACGAACAACATAGGGGCACCCCATGGCAAAGTACTCCTTCGCATAAACCCCTGACCCAACAACTTCTCTATCTGATCCCTTAGCTCTCTCATCTCTGCTGGAGACATACGGTAAGGTGCACGAGCAATTGCCCGAGTTCCCAGCGTCAAATCGATGACAAAATCTATCTCTCTACTAGGAGGTAATCCTGGTATATCCTGAAATACGTCAGCAAACTCCCTAACGACTGGAATCGAATCGAGTGGTATCACCACTTCCTTAGAGGTCTCCTCCTCTATATCGTACAAGTGAGTGGACGATCCTCCCTCGGGGCGAGGCATCGCCACTAAAAACATCTCCTGCTCGGGAATGGCAAAAATGATGCTCCTACTAAAACAATCAATCATGGCTCGGTACGCAACTGACCAATCCTACTGACAATCGCATCGTACTCAGTCATCTCTAATACTAACATATCAGCAGGTAAATTAAATCTCCCGATCTCTATATCCAAACCTTTACAAATGAGGGAAATCACGGAACCCCTACTCAATGGTGAATCTACGCAAGTAATCGTGATCTCTGCAGTGTCTAACAACCCCAAAGTGCGTGAAAATCTCATGGCAATGAAAAAGTGTGTGGCCCCCGTATCAAATAAAATACGCCCCATAGTCCCCTGAATAAAGAACATACCCTCAATGGCAGGTGGATCCGGTGGGATTGCGGCATGCTGGAGTTGGTAAAATCGCCCGTACTGAAGTTGTCCCTGCTAGCCTCGGACTACTGGGATGGGTGGCAAAGCTGGCATCTGTGGTGGTGCTGGGAGGGCGGCGGGAAACATAGGTCTCTGGGGCTCATGTCGAGCACCCTGCTGCTGCTGCTACTACTGTGGGGCCCTGCCCCTATCAGGACACTCCTGACGCTTGTGGCTAATCTTTCCACAAATGAAACATTTCCCCGGAAAGTTCCCCCCTCTCTAACCCTGCTGCCCACGACCCTGGTGGCCGTTGCCATTCCTCCCCTGGTCGTGCTGGCCCTGATGAAACTGCTGCTATTGGCCATGCTGACCCTGCTGGCCCTGACGAAAACCTCCTTGACCATTCCTGAAACCCCCCAGATCTAAACCTCTTAAAATCCCCCTGCTGGGAACCCTGATCTCCCTGCCTATGTTGACCCTGAGCAGATTGTGCCCCACTGGCACCATTCCCCCCTGTCCTGCCCTGATGGCTGGACTCTCCTGATTGATTACCCTCTGACAAGTGAAAGCTGTGGTCCTGGCAGTGAAGCAGTGGTGCGTTAACCACATCAGAATAAGTGGCCAACGAAAGATTACCCAATAAGTGCTGACGGATCCTCCAAGTCAACCCATCCATGAACTTCTGAATCTTTTTCCCCTCGGTTGGAATTTTATCGGGAACGATGTTCAAGAGATTAATGAATTCGGCCTCATACTCGGCCACGGTCTTCCCCTCATGCTTGAGGTTCATTAACTTCCTCCCCATTTCTGTGTGAACGACTGATGGAAAATACTTGCGGTCGAACCGCACCCAAAACTCCTGTATAGAAAGAACGTCCCTCTCCTCCGTGGTGGTAATGAACTCCCACCACTGCAACGCTGATCCTACTAGCTTAAAAGTAGCCAGTATCTGCTTCTGTACATCCATGCACTCGTACATCCTCAAGTGCCTTTGAATGTCCTTCTTCCACTGACTGGACACAACGACGTAGGAGCTACCTCCAAAATCCGGAGGGTGTGCTTTCTGAAAAGCATCACGGACACGTTCCCAAGATGAAGGGAATGCCTGAGCCTGTACTGGCGCTACTACCGGTGCTTGAGGCGGTGCCTGCTGCACAACTGCTAGGGCATAATTTACCGCTTGGACTACCACAGCGGCAACCTCTACGGCATTCATGGAGCCCTCAACTGGTGCAGGCTGTGGCTTGGGTTGAGTATCCCTGGGAACTCGCTGTGAACGTCGTGGAGGCATCTGAAATGAGAGTAAAGTCTTATAAGTTCACAGTTATTATCTCAAAATAGCTGAAGAGCGAAACATACACAAAAGAGTACAACAATCCTGAAATATAGGGCTCTACATCAAAGAAAGCTCAGCGGAAACATAACAAGCCATACATATCCTAAGGACACTAGAACTTAATGCTCTGATACCACCTGTGACACCCCGACTAATTAAATACCGGGTAGCTACTCCTTTATTCAAATTAATACAAATTGTCAAGTTGGTTCAGTTCATAACATCACTGTCGAAAAACATTTTAATACTTACTAGCCACCTAATATTTAAAAAGTGAGTTGTAAATCTTAATTACATCCGATTTACATACAACTAAAGTAAATTAAGAAATACTGATACCACAACCACATCACAGTCGCAATAAGATAACAATGTAATAAACTGAATCTGGAGGAATCCACCTCACAACAATCCGAATACCGAAATAACAAAATACAAAGCCTGAACCATTAATTAATTACAACCCAAATTCTAGAATAGAACTGAATAAGTAAGATGTCTCTAAAAGAAAAGGGGCGACATGCCCTACAGATGAGTAAATCTGAAGCAGAGTCAATATAGATAGTGGAGGCGTCTATTATCGAGGTCCTGTAACTTCCACAGCAGCTACAGCACGCCACTGGGATGGAAATCCTATGCTTGGTGTCCTTGTGGCTGGGCACCTAAAAGGGTTTTTACAAAAAAATAGATTTGAAAGCAAACGGGTCAGAGCCCGATTGTGAAAATAGTTTAAAATACAGCAAGTGTTTAATATCATTAAACAGTGAATATAAAATACATGATAGTGCGTGCACTCACATGAATTCCTCACCTCTCATCTAAGTGTGCACTCCTATCGTACCCGTACCCGTTCCAGTTATTCCCATATCTAACTAGTCCAATACACAATCTAACATTTCTATACGATTACTGATTCAATTCCCGACATCTTAATTTAAACAGAGAGTTATACTTTTCTTCTTAGTTCTCAAAATTAGTAATACTCATCACTAGGGATTTTTCCATTTTTAACTCTACAAAAATGTTGCTATTATTCACTTACATTTATACACGACAGTTCATTTCAATTAACAGTATATTATTCTCATCATAAATATACAATACTAGCTCCCCGAGGCTAAGCTACGGTGCACACATACTCTGCTATCGAATCCTGGTACATCACGTACATAAGGACCACGTATTCCGAATCTCTCAGGAATCGTTCTGACAAGTAAGAAACACACACAATGGATGCGAACATAGTTCACATCATATGGGTCACGCACATACCTACGCTCCCATGATCAGCAGACTTATTAACTTCTCAAGAAGTCCTTCTCATACCTATGTCCTCGAGGTACCAATCTAAATCCCCCCGTAGGCACACAAAGATTAGATGACCCTGATCGAATGCTGACCTCCTGTGATAGCAAGTATGATAGGTATGTTATACACAATTGACTACATATACCAAGCATTCACACATCTTAGAAATTTCATAATATTAATAGAGGTATATTTGTCATCTTTATACCGTCATTTAATGTTGTATGTTTACAAGTCCCCTATTAATACACATTAAAGTTGTCAACTCTTAGTTTTAGGTACTCGTTTCCTAATCCATAAATGTCATCCAGTTTACTACACAATTCTAAGTTTTACTCCTCAACGTACTCCAATCTCACAATTATGCCCACTAGTCAATAAGGGAAGGTTAGTGCTCCATTAAATAAGTCTACGGGAAGTTTGAAATAAAATCAGGCCTAAAAGGCCATTATGTCAACTCGTTAGAAGTCTCGTTCGAACGAGGTCGTTCGAATGAGTGTTGTTAGAAAGAATGTATTCGAAAGAACTACCATCTCGTTAGAAGGGATACTGTCATCTCGTTAGAAACTCGTTCGAATGATGTCGTTCGAACGACCTGGGCAGGTCTTCTATCGAGATGGCAGAATACGCCCAGAAATCTCCCAATTCATTTTTCTTCATTATTCTCTTCTCTAAATCCACCCTAAGACCATCCAAATTACATTTTAATGTTTGTAAACTATTTTTAGTCACCCTAGGTCATTCCTTAACATACTTTTGGGGTCAAATCTTACAAATCAACATGTCAAAATCATAAATCCCTAAATTTTACCCCAAACCCTATGAACATGAATCCAGAATTTTATTATGCCTAAATACTCATCATAAATCCGTTTTTAAATCATCAAGGTTAAGTTTTGAATACAAAATTTCGTCCATAATCAATCTACATGCAATTTCTAAACAAGATTAAGGGTTTCTACAACAATCCCATTGGGTTTTCTCCAAAATATTCACAGCATAAGGTTTCTACACTAAACATGGAGGAAATATTCATTGCAATTAAAAATATCAAATCACTTGCCTTAAATTCGATGTTCTGGTTCGTTGTTGATGATTAAGGTTGGCTTTCTCTCTTCTTTCCGGTCACAAATCCTTTCCAATTGTGATGATGGGGAGATGGTTTGGTATAGGTTCTCTAGTCTCTCTTCTAACTTCTCTCAAAACTTTCGTAGCCCACTCTCTCACTTTTGGCTGATAATGGACTTAGTGGCTTCCAAATAATATATAACTAACTTCTAAAATTCGTGGGTTTTAATCCATTAATTTTTAAAATTACCAAAATACCCTTCTAGGTTGCTGGTTTGGCCTAAAAATGCCCCGGGACCCAAACTAAACCCCCGGTTAGTGTTTTCTGACTATTTCAACCCTTCCGAACACGTTGGCGCACTCAAAATGATCATTCAGTTGATAAAAATATAATTCACTTTTTAATTTAAATAATTTCGTTCCTAACGCGATTGACACGCGCGTCCAAACTAAATTCTCCAAATTATCATATTTTTGACTCGCGATAATTTTAATATTTTCAATACTCATATATTACCATATATACTCAGAAATATTCAATTTTACATCGTAATCAAATACTAACTCACATCTCGCTAGTATTTATATCCGGATTAATTTCCAATTAATTCTCATTTAATTCAATTAATCCCTTAAATAAAAATAAATAAAATTACGGGGTATTACAACTACTGCATTAGAAGTCTTTGCATCGAAAGATTAAAAACTCTACCTTATTGTTGTCATTAAAGGTCTTTGTTGGCGCCTTCCCTTTTTAGGGAAATCTTTCATTTTATGTCCCTTTTGGCCACACCCAAAGCAACTTCCCGTCTCCAAGTAACATGGTTGCCCTCTATGAATATTACCACATCGTTGGCATCTATCACCATTAAAGGGTTTGTTTACTAAAGGTTGTCCTATATTAGGTATAGTCCTAAAGGGTTTGTTATTGGGGTTCCTTCCTCTTTGTTCTCCAAACTTTCTCTTCCCCTCTGTAACCTGATTATATTCTTCACTATCCTTCTCAGCTATTGTTTCCCTAGCCACCACGTCATTATATGATGTCAACTTCAAGATCGAAATTCGACTACGAATATTCAACCTCAACCCAAGTTCAAACTTATTGGCTTTCAAAACATCGATTATCACAACATGAGGTGCAAAACGGGATAACTCAGTAAACTTTGCCTCATATTGACTAACCGTCATATTTCCTTGAACCAGACTCATGAAGTCAGCAGCTTTTTGGTCTTGCACCATTTCGGGAAAGTATTTCTCGTAGAAGATCACTAAGAAGTCATTCCGAACTATGGGATTATTCCTTTACCCGTGTATTCTCTTAGTCATTCTCCACCAATGTTTAGCTTCACCTTCTAACATGAATGTTCCAAATGAAACCCCTTGTTCATCTGTACACTTAAGAACATCGAACATCTTTTCCAGTTGCATTACCCAATTTTCTGCTTCAATGGGGTTAGGAGTACCTTTAAAAGATGGCGGGTTCAATTTCTTGAACTGTTCAATAGTACAACTACTTGGTTCAATATTCCTTGGTGCTCAATTATTCACCTGATGCTCCACAATTCTTGCTAGACTTTCAATTTCCTTGTATGCACCTTCCAGTCCTTCCCTATCTGAGCCACTAGTTCCCGTAGTTGATCTCATCTTGGTCATTTTCTACAGTCATGGCCAAACATAAGACGTATTATACTATCTCAAGATTGCAAATTAGAAAAATAATTGTATATAAACAATTGTATGTAGACTGTAAGACATATGGGGGGTTATCACATAAGTCGAATATTTAATCCTATATCCTATGTATGGAAAGCTTAAAATCCATAATGTTCGAAACTTATGTTCAGTAGTCTATGGGTTCATAACCTATGCTCTGATACCACCTCTGTCACAACCCAGTCCCAAAATAGTAGTGGGGAACGAGTGTCTTGACATGCCACCAAGGCAATAATTGTTCAGACTTAAATTGTTTCCTTAATTAAATGCAACGAAAATACAATTACATGGTTATGAATCGTAAAATACTAAAATTAAAGGAATTACGTCATCAGATCTTTCTAAAAGGAAACTTCATTTATATTACAGGTCACAACGAGTTACAACTTAAGATGAAATTTAAAACTAATTACAAGAGAGCCAAACATGCTCTATATGATATAACAAACTTTTTACTTAAAATAATAAAAAGAGCTCTAAAAGCTGAATCTTCAACATAGTCCTTTTATGTTCCCTCCACGAGCCTGCTTATTTCCTGAAAAATGGTTAGTTATACAACATCAGCTAAAAGCCGAGTGAGGTTCAATCTCTAGAGATTCCAAGGTTTTATTCAGAAAATTGATACCTATTCAAATCCAAAAAGCAGACATATACATATATGGATAGGAATTTGCTATATAAAATTTGAGATGACAGTATATAGAAATGAATAGCACAGAATATAATAGATATGACAAATCAATTTGCAATATCTTTTTTCTTCAATCATATCATTTTAATGGCCAAGTACACTCTAATACCGTATTATTCCCCTGTAGTTGAGGGTCAATCGAACTTGTTCATCACAATGCCTTATTTAGGGCACACCAGCGATAACCCAGCTGGGAAGGTCAGTCAGTAAGAGAGGTCCCTTAGGCCGAATCTTATTTCCAATATTCAATATCATTTTTAAAAACTCTTTTTAGTCGGTATGTCTATATGGAAAAATATAAACATATCACAAGGAATCAATCATCGGTATCAGATGAATTTTGAGGATAAAAGAAGTTCACCAAATATATATAATTTGCATAATATCATATAATTAAAATGCACAAGGAATGTCAGAGTACTCACCTAAAATAAAAGTTCGAAGTTATAGAAACAGAGTCTTGGATCGCTCGTTAATCTTGAGACGAAACTTCTTCTTAATCTTTTCCCTCACTTTCTCTCACTATTTCTTTGTAAGCTTTTGGTATAATTTCGTGTAATGGCTGATCCAAGGCTTTATTTATAGTTTCCCAAAGTTATTTGGGTGTTGACACATGTCTGGGTGACTAAGCTTCTAGTTTGGTGAGTTAGTGTTGACGTGTCGCGTAACGGAGTTGTATTGCAGTCTTTATTCACCAAATGACGACACGTGTACGGTGGAGGTGTCCAAAAGCAAGCACGAGGTGGAAAGTTAGTAAGGGTATAAGCGTCATTTTACACATGAAGGGTGTTTTAGTAATTTTACACGATACATTTTCAATATTTGTTCGAGGTCCTTGAAAATATTTTATTTACAAAATGGTCCTTTATATATTTTCATTTCAGTCCCTAAAACTTTCTTTATTTAAAGTCAAGTCCCTAAAGTTTCATAAAATTACATTTTCTACCCCAAAACTTATCATTTAGCTTATGTTATGCTATAAGACTTTGATTTAATCCATTTTGATGAATAAGGAGGTTATTTAAAAGTGTTTAAGTCGTCCTAAGTCACCTCCCCTTGGTCCAATCAAAGTATGACACGTGGCAACTATGTAAGAAAAATATCATTTAAGGGTAAATGACTACTTACCCCTTGTTTATAAAAAGACGATATCTTCTCACTCGAATGTCCGTTTGATGCAACGTTTGTTGTGATACAAACCTAATTCATATATTTATAACTTTTTAGTTTTTACCTCAAGTCAGTTGTTATATTATAATGGTCAAAACTAGTCTCTAATATGAACATTCCTACCGAAAACTTTGAAATTTTATGTTTGTAACTAATTTGATATTTCATGATTTATGAAGGGAGGATTTGACTAAAATAATAAATTAACATTATTCATATCACATATGAACTAATATAACATTTAAAACTATATATATGAACATATAAAAGTTAGGTCATTACAATAACTGTAGACTTATGAAATTCTTCTCTCCTTTCAGATGCCTCCTAGACGTGCACATAGAGTTCTAGGGATGCCCAACCCGAGCCTCAGCCTACACCAGGTCAGGGTATGATGAATGCCACTAAAGTTGCCGCCATTGTAGCTCAGGCGGTAAATGCGGTATCAACAGTTGTGCAGCAGGCACCACCTCAGGCATAGGTGGTGGCTCCAGCTCAGGCCTAAGCCTTCTCGTCTGCTTGCGAACGTGTTAGGGATGCCTTCTAGAAGACGCACCCTCCGGAGTTAACAGGGAGCTCTGATGTAGTGGTAGCAAGACAATGGAAGAAGGATATCCAGAGACACTTGAGGATGCATGAGTCCACAAAGGTGCAGAGTCAGATACTGGCCACGTTCAAGTTAGTGGGAGCAGCACTGTAGTGGTGGGAGTCTATTACCACCACTAAGGAGAGAGACACACTCACTATTCGAGACTTTTGGGTGCGGTTCGACTGTAAATATTTTCCCTCGGCTGTCCAGACAGAGATGAGAGGAAAATTGGTGAATTTGAAATAGGAGGGAAAGACCGTGGCGGAATATGAGGCAGAGTTAATTAGCCTTCTGAACATTGTACCGAATGAGATCCCAACTGAGGAGAAGAAGATTCAGCATTTTATGGATGGGTTGACATGGAGGATCCGCCAGCACTTGATAGGAAATATCTCCTTGTCCACCTATTCTGACATGGTTAATGTAGCACTACTACACTGCCAGGACCACCGTTTTCATCTGATCGAGGTTAAGCGAGTAGGAGAGTCCAACTAGCAGGGAAGGACAGGACATGAAGAAATGGTGCCAGTGGGGTACAGGCAGTTCAGGGTCAACCTAGACACAGTGACCAAGGTTCCCAGTAAGGGGATCCTAAGAGGTTTAGGTCAGGAGGTTTTAGACATGGGCAGGGAGGGTTTCGACATAGCCAGCAGGGTCATCACGACCATCAGAGCCATCAGCAGGGCCAAAATGGCTAAGAAAGGGGTGGTAATGACCATCAGGGCCGGGGATAGCAGGGACAGAGGGGAGGACCCTTCCTAGGGAGATGTTTCACCTGTGGTAACATTAGCCACAAATGTCAGGACTGCCCTCAGAAGGGTAGAGGTCAACAACAGCAGCAAGGTGCTCGTCAGGAGCCCTAGAGACCGTTATTTCCCACAGCTCTCCCAGCACCTCCACAGATGCTAGCACTGTCACCTATTCCAGCTGCCCCAGTTCAGCAAGGGCAGCTTTAGTACGAATGAGTCTACAATCTTTACCAGGTCGCAGCCCCGCAGGACCCACCCCCGATTGAGGGTATATTTTCTATCCAGTGGACTTTGGGGCGCATTTTATTTGACACAGGGGCCACACACTATTTTATTGCCACGGGGTTTGCATGTACTACGAGATTATTTGATACAGTAGAGAGTACGGTCACTTGTGTGGATTCTCCGTTAAGTAAAGGTTCCGTTATTTCTTTTATTTGTCGGGGAGTGGGTATAGAGATTGGGAGATTTATCTTACCCGCTGACATGCTCGTATTGGATATGTCCGAGTATGGGGAGATTGTAGGTATGGTTTGGCTTGTTACGTATAGGGCTGATGGCACGAGAAATCGCTCACTTGTCATTCTCGTACCAGCAAGTCGAGAGTAAAGTGTGTAATAAACAAGTAAAGCAAGTAAGGAGACATGAACACAAGATATAGAGTGGTTCAACCTTTAAAATAGGCCTACGTTCACTGTGTTGCACCGTTCTCATTATATTCATTGTTTTGTATAATATAATTATGCCTAAAAAGGCATATAAGTATGAGAATAAAAGGGGGATACATGATGACTGATGATCCCGGAGTGCCGGAGAGGTCCCTGTAATTTGGATGGGCGATTCTCGATTTGTATGGAGGGGAAGTGTAGAGAGAATCGGTACTATAGAAACTGCTCCGGTTGTATGGAATCGATTGCTTATTTCGAGGTGTAGTCCTCCATTTATAAGAGGTATGTGAGTTGTCACGTGTCCGGAGCACGGGACGTAAGTCCGGAGTTGTTGTAGTAGAAAGGGATGCAGCCTATAAGGCAAGCACACAGTGACACACCCGTAGTTGCCGCGCCCTGTACATGGTAGGGCCGCGACCTGTATTTTAAGGGCGAATGTTGCGCCCAGTACACGAAGGACCGCACACCGAGTTCAGTAGGGTCGCGCCCTATATTGAGGAGGGCCGCAGTAGGGTGATATATTTATATTATCAAGGGCCATGATTGATTATTTTAGTAAGAGTATAGTTTTTTCCATACTCGGTCAGGAGATGTTCCTGGTGGCGATGCCTCGCTCTGAGGGAGGATCGTCCACTCATTTATACTATATAGAGGAGGTGACCTCTAGGGACGTGGTGGTACCACTTGCTCGAATCCTGTTGTTCAAGGGTTTATCGATGTGTTTCAAGAGATTTTGGGGTTACCACCGAGTAGAGAGATAGACTTCATCCTTGATTTAGCACCCGACACTCGATCGATAGCCCTCTCACCTTATCGTATGTCTCCAGCAGAAATGAGGGAGTTACATGACCAGATTGAGCAGTTATTGGTGAAGGGATTTATTCATAGGAGTACTTCACCGTGGGGTGCCCCCATACTGTTCGTTAAGAAGAGGGATGGATCATTGAGGTTATGTGTTGATTATCGGGAGTTAAATAAGGTCACGATACGAAAAAAATATTCGTTGCTTCTAATCGATGACTTATTCGACCAGTTAAGAGGAGCGACCTTCTTCTCGAAGTTTGACTTGAGATCGGGATACCATGAGTTGTGTATCAGGGAGCAGGATGTGTCGAAGACTGCCTTCTTAATGAGATATGGTTCCTATAAATTCAGGGTTATGCCTTTCGGGTTAATCAACGCCCCAGCTGTGTTTACGGACTTGATGAACAGGGTGTTCAGAAAGTTCCTGGACCAGTTCGTCATCGTCTTCATAGATGACATTCTAGTTTACTCGCAGATCAAGGAAAAGCATACCGAGCACTTGAGGCAGGTTTTATAGACACTGCGTCAGCATAAGTTGTACGCAAAATATGAGAAATGTGGGTTTTGGATGAAGGAGGTCAAGTTTTTGGGGGCATATCATCTCTGATAGAGGGATATCAGTGGATCCGGGGAAGGTGTCAGCGGTGAGGGAGTGGGGACAGCCCACGACACTGACTGGGATACGCAGTTTCTTAGGCTTAGTCGGATACTGCAGGAGGTTCATTTGGGGGTTTTCGAAGATAGCGGGTCTGTTGACACACCTGACTCGTAAAGGGGTGCCGTTTATCTGGAGTGACGCTTGTCAGTTAGCCTTTGATGAGTTGAAAGATAAGTTAACCTGAGCACCAATGTTAGCATTACCCAGGCCAGGAGTGGAGTATCTAGTCTACACTGATGCGTCCTTATTAGGACTTGAAGGTGTACTTCAGCAGGAGGATCAGGCTATAGCATATGCTTCCCGTAAGTTTAAGCCTCATGAGAGGAATTACCCCACTCACGATTTAGAGTTGGCGGCAGTAGTGTTTACACTTCAGATTTGGAGACATTATCTCCTGGGGGAGAAATTTCGCTTGTTCATAGATCACAAGTCATTACAGTATCTCTTCACACAGAAGGAGTTGAATATGTGTCAGTGATGGTGGATTGAGTTTGTGAAGGTCTATCATTTTGATATCCAATACCACTCGGTAAAGGCTAACGTGGTAGTAGACGCGTTGAGCCATAAGCCAGTAGGGGAGGTGGTTGATGTGTGGAAAGCGAAATGGAAGGAGTTAGGGAACCAGGATGCAGTGGCTCGATTGTTCATGTGTGTGATGATGATTACGCCCCAGATTATTACTAGAGTGGTATAGGCTCAGGCAACTGATCCTTTATGCCAAAGTCAGATAGTGCAACTTCTAGCAGAGGGGGGCGAATCTTATATCGTGGGTTCAGACGGGGGTCTACATTTCAATGGAAGATTGGTTGTCCCAGAGGGATAAGACTTGCGATACGAGGTGATGACCGAGTCACACGGTTCACGTTTTACGGTACATACCAGTGGGAATAAGATGTACCAGAATATGCATAGACAGTGCAGGTGGAGCGGGATGAAGAAGGATATTATCGAGTTCATCTCGAAATATGCCACTTTTCAGTTGGTAAAGGTGGACCATGAGAGATCGACGGGAATTCTACAACCATTAGAGGTTCCTATATGGAAATGGGAGAGCATTTCCATGGACTTCATCACAGGAGTACCTACATCGCAGAGGGGTCACGATTCGATATGGGTAATAGTGGATCAGCTGGCCAAGGTAGCCCACTTTCTGCAAGCAAGGAGAGATTACACCATAGGATAGTACACACAGATATTCATATCAGAGATAGTGATACTCCACGGAGCGCCTCTTAATATCGTGTCTGACAAAGATAAGGTGTTTGCGTCTGAATTTTGGGAAAGTTTCCAGGAGGCGATGGGTACGGAGTTGCGACTGAGCATAGTCTATCACCCACAGACGGATAGTCAGACCGAGGGTACAAGTCAGATGTTAGAGGACATGTTGCGTATGTGCATCATTGATTTTGGCGGAGGCTGGGAGAAGTACCTTCCGCTGGTGGAGTTTGCCTATAACAACTCCTACCAGTTTACTATCGGTATGGTTCCATTCGAGGCACTATATGGCAGGCCTTGTCGTTCCCCAGCATGTTGGTTAGAGGTGGGGGCTACTTGGTCCGGAGGTGATTCAGGATACTTCGGCAAGGATAGAGTTGATACGGAGCCGTGTTCAGATTGCTCAGGATCGACAAAAGAGCTACGCTGAAGCCAAACGATATTTTTGAGAGTTCAACATTGGGGATAAGGTGTTACTTCGGGTGTCTCCTATGAAGGGAGTTATGAATTTTGGAAAGAAGCGAAAGTTAGCGCCTCGGGATATATGGCCATTCCCCATTATCGAGAGGATTGGGCCAGTTTCTTATAGACTTGGGCTACCGGAGCACTTGCATAGGGTCCATGACGTGTTCCATATCTCTTCGCTAAGGATATTTATTCGAGATGATTTAGCCCATACTCACATTAAGTTAGAGGAAATCGACTTATAGCTTGATAGCATCTACGAGGAGGGGCCGGTTGCTATCCTAGACCGTAGCGAGAGGAAGTTGATGTCGAAGATAGTACCACTAGTCCGTGTTCAGTGACGACATCATAATGTTGAGCAATCTACTTGGGAGCGCGAGGATGACATGCGTGAACATTATCCAGAGTTACTCTTGCCAGATATATTTCCATTTCTGAATTTCGAGATGAAATTCTATTATTAGGGGGGAAGTATGTAATACCCCGTATGTTTACGCATATTTATTTTATTATGAAATTTTGGAAAATGGGGATTAATTAATTCAAAGGGGGAAAATTTAATTTGTAATTAATCCGATTTTATTTTAATAATTACTAGCGTGACGAGATTTAGTAGTTATCAAAATAATATTATGACCGGGATGAGATACACGACAGTCATGATATAATTATTTGGGACACGCGTATGAGTCGCGTCACCGATATGTATTTGGAGGTTAAAAAGGTAAATTATATTTTTTAACACGAATGACTATTTTGAGTGCGCTAGAGTGTCCGGAAGGGTCGAAATAGCCAGAAAATACTACTCAGGTATTTTATTTGGAGTTCGGGGCATTTTAGTCCAAAATGACTCCCCGGGGGGTATTTTGGTCTTTTGGGACTTTTGGATAATTAAATGGATGAAAATTGGGTTTAATTAAAAGCATTGAGTGTTAGTGGTCTGTCAGTTTCAACTTACCTGAGAAAGAGAGAAAAAGAGAGAGAGAACCAAGGAAGAAGAAGACTCCATTGGAATCTTAAGCCAAGAACTCGAGCTTTCACAATAAAAATTACACGAGCGCGTAGATCGTGTCAAGAGGATCGTTCCCATACCAATTTCAGTCCAAGAATCATAAGTTCACTCCGAGGTAAGTGTTTATCTTTCTCCTCTTTTAGCATATATTGTTCCTGTTCATTTAGGTTTGATGATATAAACTTGGTGCAATGAAAACCTAGGTTTAATTAGACAGAATTGTGAAGATACCTTATAAATTGGAGATGGGTATGCATGTAGAGGTTTTTCCCTTGGTTGGACTATTAAAATCTGGGAACTTTATGTCTTAATCACGAATTATAAGAAGAGTTTTGGACAATTAAAATTCAGGGTACATATTTAAGAGACTTATTTGAAATTAAAGAGATTGTTGAATTCCAATTGATTATATAAGGATTTGACCTTTAATTCGTATTAGAAAGTATCTTAGGGTGATTTGGAATAGTGTAGGAACATTACATTAAGATTGGGATGAGATTGGGATGAGATTGAAGTTTGGAAATTTGAGAAAATCGAATTTAGGGAAGAACTCGGCCTGTTAGAAATTTTCGTTAGAAGACTAGCGCAGGTCGTTCGAATGAGATTTCTAACGAGATTTCCAACGACCGTTCTAATGAGTTGCTGAGTTCGTTCGAAGTGGGAACTTCGTTCGAACGAGCTCGTTTGAATGACCTCGTTCGAACGAGAATCCTGGAACTTCTAACGAGATTCCAAAATGAGTTTTTAGGGTCCGTTTGAGTTAAAAACCGTCCTAGGGTTATCCAACCGAGTGTATTAACCTACGTGAGTAACGGGTGGCTTTAATTCCAAAGTTTTAGGGAATTAAGGGTGTAATGGTCCTCGGGGTATTGAATTTGGGTGAAAACCTAGGAGAGAATGTAAGTCCTAGAGAGGCTATATATACATACGATTGTAGTGGAGAGTAATGGCGATAATATTACTTACGGATTATAGTATTTGGGTTATGTGATTACCTATTAATGTATATAAGTTGTGTGCATGATTATTACTTGGAATATAATGTGTATGACATACCTAGCTACTGGCTATCGAACGGGGGTTAACGCGTTGTGGACGACCATATATTATGTCCCTTCGAGGGATTTCGAGTCATACCACTAGAGCATAGAGCCTAGGTACGGGGTATCTGTGAGAATGATAGTGTTGACGGTCGTATGAGTGCGTATCCCATCGGCTTGGGACTATGTTCGCCTCCAATATGTATATATATTTTATTGGTTCTTGAGAGATTGAACCAGTTGTCCTTTATGCGTGAGCGTTGCAATGGGACTAGATAGCCGAGTATGCCTACCACCAGGGGTTTCTTAACGATGGGTGCTGTATAGATATATTTGTATGTATACATAGTGAGATTTTATATATGTATACTGATTCTCTATTCTGTGTTTCTAATTGGCTACTTTATTAAAGTATAAACTTAATGGGTCACCAGTGGGGAATAAAGAATACTATGCGAATGAGTTATAACATCCTTAAACCTATTCCTAAATAATAGTAATATATTGATTTCGGGTTATTTAGATATTGTATCCGGCATAGTTATTATCCTACATATAGTCAGGTAGAGTGACGAGACTAGTATGGGTAGTTAGACTCGCTAGGTGTGCACATTAGATGAGAGGTGAGCATCTCAGGTGAGTATGCTAAGTTAACATGGATAATATATGTGCTAATTAAATCAATTTAAGCACTTGCTGTATTTAAACTATTTTCTACTCGGGCTCTGACCCATTTTTCTGCAAATATTTTTTGTTGTTCTATTATTTTAGGTGCTCTGCCACAGGGACACCAGACTTAGGAGATTCCATTCATTTGCCGAGCTATAGTTGGTGAGGAAGATGCAAGATATTGCTCGCAGATGTTTCTATGTCTATTTCTCCTTATCCATCAGTCATTTCATTTCAGTTGGACATGTCGTCCCTCCTATTTTACATTCAGACATTTAGAGCTGTTTTTATTTTATCATTAGACTTTGATGTCATGTTATTGGATTATTGTATGGGATTTTGACTGGATGTGTTTACTCCAGTTCTTTATTTTACTTCAGTTAGTTCTTACCTTATACTATTGTGATGAATGTTGATGTTTAGATATTACCCTTTAATGATAATGGTTAATAACAAGATAAAATTTTGACACCAACCTTTTTAAATATTAGGTGGTTAGTTTTTATTAAATTAAAATTTGAGTTTTCGACAGTGAAGCATTATCTAAACCAACTTGATATTCTGAAATTAATTAATTAAGGACTTATCACCCGGTAGTTAATTAGGCGGAGTGTCACACATACCCTGAAATTTCATCAGTAAGAATCCCTAAGCAACAGAATCCAATATAACTAGACAACTGTACTCTCTAAAGTCTACTTCAAAAAATACCGCCGCCAGCTCACCCTCTTTCAGGTGAGACATCACAAAAAGAATATACATCCTGCCCTGGAACAGCGAACACGATAGTCTTACGATAACCGCCCACCGTGGCTAACCCGTCCGTACTCAAGATAAAATTATAAGCGCATAATCACCTCTCATTGTGGGATTACCTAAAAATATACCCTCTCAGTGTCCCCACCCGCTCCCCTGTAGGGGAAACTAAAGAGAACCCCGCTACTCAACGATAAATGTTTACAACTATAATACTATTTATGATACCTCTATTAAAACCATTCCACATGCAAATTTAGTATTAACAAACTACCACAACTCGTTTATGTCACACAAAATATACCCCAATCACTCTGGGAGAAAATTCGTAGTTTTAATCGCCCATAACATTGGAAGCTTAAACGTATCCTGGACATGACACTCTCGTCCTAACCGAACCAAAACTTCTATAACTGTTTCCCCTGCTAGGCATCCCGTTCCTGTCCCCTGACACGTTGTAGAAAATATCCACGCTTGTGTTCCTGCTCTTTACACATAAAAATCGTTGTGCCCTTCCCCGTTTCTATGGCCCCATTGGCCATGTCGGGGTTGTCCTTCTTGTGGATATGGTAGTCTTGATCCTGATTGCTACCTCTATTGTCCCTTTGGCTCAGCTGGTTCCATGGGACTTATTGATGGTCTTGACAACCCTGACTGAACCCACTGTCACTTGGTACAAATTTGTTTAATCTCGATCATTAATTTGGGTCCTCTACTAGGTATCCTTTCCCTTGGTGCCTAACTAGCACTGAAAAATCCAGTCTTACTCTTCGATTAGATTCTCTAACTCACTAGCTCCCTTATCACGAGAGCATTGATTTAAATTTATAAATGTACAACCTTTATAACAATGACACCAGTCATCCTAGTCGAATCTCCTATCCACACTTTTATATTCTGTCCACGGGTCTATTATCAACTTACAATTCCTTCTTGATTCTTCGCATCCCTCTCATCGGGTATAAAGTTTGAAATTTTTGTTAACTTTCCTTCACATTCGGCCACTGTTCGACCCTTCTGGAAAAAGTACTGAAATCTCCCTTGCCTCTTTATTTAAACAAATGGTGAGAGGATTCGTAATAATTTACACCCCAAATTCCTCATCATTCATGGTAATTTTCTAGGGATATGGTGACTGACTCCCATCAACTTACACTGCTCCTATGAGCAAACATTTTTGCCCAAAAATTTGACTTTAGTACATGTGATCCCAATTGGATGTTCTCTTTCCATTATTAAGTCACCCTTTCGCACTTTCCTCGAATTCTAGCAGACTTTTCTTCTAAAACAAAAACCTTATTCTACCCTCGTCACTGTCATATACACTTGGCGGGTCTAACTTTGCGCCATAGTCCTTCATAACAGTTCTTGGGGCAACTACTACACCCCAGCGATTACTCCAATGTTAATTATTCTAACAATAATCATGGTGACTCCTATCACGTCATTGTTCCCAGAATTCTCTATGGCTTTTGTGGAGTCCTCCCTTCAGCAATCCTTCTAACGTCCCATGCTTGTCGTTCTGTAATGTTCGATTTGCCACACTCAACCGAAATCATATATGAATCACATCAACTATACGTAATTAGTAGGAAAACGTAAGTCGCATGTGTAAAGGAATGGAACAATCCTATAATAAGGTTCTATATCAAAGAATGCTAAGCTGAAACGTAGTAAGCCGTACAGATCCTAAGGACACTAGATACTGATGCTCTGATACCATCTGTGACACCCTGCCTAATAAAATACCGGGTGATCAGTCCTGTATCAAATTAAACAGGAAACTCATTTGGTTCATTCTTAGCATCACCATCGAATAAATTTTTAAAACTTACTAATCAACTATTCATTAATTAAGCCGGTGCCAAAATTTTATCCTTTTATAACCAATTCATTTAGTACTACGAAAAACTAAATAGAACCATCACAAAATAACAGAGTCTAAACATCCAAAATTTTCATATCTGATTTAATGTTTTCACCCATAATTTATAGATCTATCAAACGAATAGAATTTGGGATCAATTGGTGATGATCTTAGGATAAAAAACCCATAAATATAATGGTGAATAGTGACTTTTTGGATCTAATTTTCTGGGTTGAAATTTTATCTGGAAATCTCCAGATCTGATGAACAAACACAAATGAATATGTATTGGTTGAATTTATAAGATCAAAGTCCCATAAAATTATAAACGTGAATAGTGTTTGTCACCCAAAATTATAATTAAACTATGATAAAACTCATAGACTACCTAAGAATTGAGTTGAAGATGAAAAAGGGCAAACCTAACTCAAACCTCTAAATGATAGGTCCATATCTGATCTGAGTCATATTTGTGTCTATTACTAGGTTATGAGCGAGTTCACCAATGAAAACTAATTAAGTTAATCTCACGTTTCTTATAGACGGAGCCAGATTGATGATACACGAAAATGGTAACTCAAAAATATGAAGGTAACTCAGTGAGTCGTACTAAGAACTCGTTATGGGCAAGAGTGATAAACAATAAGTAAAGTAATTAGGTGTAGTAAACAAGAACAAACACACATAATTTTAGAGTGGTTCAACCCAACTGGGCCTACATCCACTGTCGAGTAGTTCATTTTCCACTATATAACTGAGGTGAGTTACAACTTATAAGAGTAGAAATAATCTCCCTCTCTAGAGTGATTTCTACATAGTTTTAGTACAAAATGAATGACTTAGTTTGTAAGTAATAATACAACTCTATTTCTAGGTGACTTGGGGTGTAGTGTGCACCCCAAGTCATATGGAAAATGTCCAATCTAGTTCCACCATAGGATGCGTACCATATGTCCTTTTAAAATGTTCTTGGAGAATGTGCTTATTCTCCCCATGTGCGATGATGCCACATGTAGCCACTTTCTTGGTCTTGTAATGGAGAAATTACCCTTTATGGTGGATTCTGGAGGTTCATACATTTTCGTCTGATTTTGCCCGACCCTTGTGAGGCCGACCCTTATGAGATTGTCCATTCGAGGGCGACAATTAAAGGCCGATGGGGTAAAATCTTTGTAATAATGAGGAGAGATCATATATGGGATCATTAATTTTTTTGGTTCACACTTCTCAACCAAAAAGGTCATGATATTACACTATATATTATAAGTAATAACATTATTTTTTACTTTGTAATTTCTATTGCAATAGTTTTTTATGAAAATATTTGGAAATAAATGAGATGTTGAAATTATTTCGGAGATTACAATAATATTTTATAGCGCTAGTTTATATTACACACACACACACAATGAGAGAGAGAGAAGGAAATAAATAAGATAAATAGAAAATGATGAATAATACTAATTGGGGGGGGGGGGGGGGATTGGAAGTGAGTAAAAAACAAACGGGGTAGAAAGAAACCACTTCAAGGGTATTGAGGAGATAGAGATAGAGTGTAGGTAAAACAGTCCATTGATGTTGTTGGCAAAGGAAAACTTGGGTCTCAATAAAAGCTAAAAAATAAATATACTCATGTTGCAAAAACACATCTTTGTAGAAAAACCGACTGGGTAGGAAAAATCCTGAAGTGTAGAAAAACTAACTGTAAAGGGTGATAAATTGCAAAAAAATTAGGTGAAAGAAAGGAGAGATGACTTGCGTTATATTTTTTTTCCTCTGCTCAATTTAAAGATACAGTTGGGGGAGGAAAGGAGACAGAGGAAGATTATGTGCCTATTTTTCTTGCTTGGGAATTTTGAAGCGAGAGTTGGAAGGTGTTTTTTATTAACTTTTAATGGTGAGTTGATGGTAATTGAATATTAAAAACTAATAAATTTATGTTTGTTTTCTGGCTTATAATATAGATGGAAGTTATAATTCATTTTTTAAACATTAAGAGGCAATTCAACCGATGAATGATCAATGCTAAATGTTGAATTTTTTAATGAAGTTTAAACCTTATTATTTTAACTAAATACACTAATATAACACACCTTAGTAAATTATTGAAAACGCTATGTAAACAAACTTAAATAATGATGTAAATGAAGTCACTATCAGAACAAAATATAACTGTCATTCATTCTTACTCATGAAGATAAAGTCCTATATTAGGATAATATCATGGGGCTGTGGTCCTTACTCACTTATTCATGACATGATCAATATAGAACACTAAAAATATCTAAGAACAAGTATAATAATTATCCTTTATCCCTCATGCTATCGCATCACCCCCCGAGAAGAGTTCGCGTTTCTTATGGGAATCTTATTACCCATGAGATTGTAATAATTCGTTCACAATTTATATGACATTTAAATTTTCATATTATCTGACTTTTAGACTACATGTTAATTACTTAATCAATTGAATTAATTATGTGCGGTTAACTCGTACTTAATTATGGTAAGGGAAAAGAATTTCAATAAAACTTTAGAAACAAGGGGGAGAGAGACACACAGAGAGAGAGGGAGTCGAATCTTTTTCTTTGCATATACTGATATGGATCCAAAAAAATAAACATGTGCACACTATGAGAAGCACACACAATCGAACATACACGCATTAACAATCGAACATGATTTTTCTTAAAGAAACTCATGGGAAAAATATTATTTACCAAACAAAGTAAAAAATGTTGTAGTTTTGTTATGGAAAGAACGAAATATATTAATTAATTTCTGCAAGGCACGTTCTTGGAACGCTTTCTTTTAGGCAAAATTTCACCCAATCCGGTTGAGACAGAACCAGAACTGCGAGTACACTATGAGTTTTATAGAGTCCGTATTTAGGATACAATGCAGTGTATGAACAGTTGTTTAATTCAAACTATGTACTGTTTGATCAAACCAAGAAAACTCTGAATTTTTAACTTGATAATGCCAAAGTATAGAGGACGGAGAGAGGAGAAACTAGCAATTTTCGGTGTCCAAAACAGAGGCCTGAAACTCTTTTTATAGCCATTTCTGTGACTGTTCTTCAACAGTCACAGCTCTTCATGGAGTGACTCAACAACCGTTGGATCATGCCTGTTTGGAACAACTGCGATCTAACGGTTCAGATTAGGCATCCTATCGTGAGCGAATGGACATCCCCTCCACGAAATGCTACGAGTTCATCTAACGGTTTAGATCAAGTCGCTTCGGATTTTAAACCCTTTGATCGGATCGTTTAATCCCAACCGTTGATCTGTTTTACCTCGTCAAAACTTTAGGTTCCCACGCTCTAAGCGATGATGCGAAGTGCTAAGTGCGCGTCAAAGCGCGCAATGAGCCCTAAGTTGCCCAATCGCCCTTTCGCGTGTCGCGATTGGTGGTGCTTAAGCACCACCGCGATGCGTAGGATCATAGCCTCTTATTTGACTTGTCAACTAAGAATCGTAGTTGTCCTTTAGTAGATATACCACTACTTTTTGTAGTATTCTTCCAATGTGGGACAATATGGGATTTTGAGCACTCCCATATCTTTCACACCCATTTGCTCATGTTTCTACCTTCTAAATTAAAACCCAAACTATGTTTAAAATAAAACACCAATAATATAATAAATATTAACAACTAAAAATAAAATATCAATAAATATTGGAATTTATCCAACATTCCCCCACCAATTTCAATATACGTAAGAGAGCAAAGCAAAAAGACAATAAATAACGTTTGGCATTATCGCTAAAATCTAGTACATAAATGAGAAGTGTCTTTCGGACTTGAACTTCCATATAGTGAAAATAATTCAAAGTTTCATCAAGGTGTTGTGGTGAACGTATCTTGAACCAAGGACCTTTTGAGACTAGCCGAAACTATCACACATACCGATTTCTGAGTTTATAAGTGTTCTTCTAGCATGCACTTTTATGGCCTTGTGCTAATCCTGATTTCACGAGCGCTTTAGGATCGGTCTTGATTCCATAGAAAGCGGCCACACTTTCGACACTCGTATAGGTAAATCAACTTTAGTGATTCTGCGAGTCACAGTTATATGATTTATTAAGAAGTAACCTTCATCCTCTAACATGCAGAAAACCAACACTAGGCAAATAGGAATGGAACTTTTTGTATAAAACTCCTAGTGTTCCATAACTATAATTTAACTTGTTTGTACATCATTGAACTCTATCTATATTTTCAAGATATGAGTTGGGTTTCCATTAAATATAGTTGTGTTATTTAATAGACCTTAGTTCCATTCCTTTTGAGGTGATATATATCATCTCCCTAACAAGACCTTTAGTCAGAGGATTTGATAAATTCTTGTTCGTTTTAATATAGTCGACTGTAATTACTCCTTCCTTGAGTAATTTTCTTATAATTTGTTGCCTTAGACTAATGTGTCTAGATTTTCCGTTGTAAGTTTTGTTCGAAACTTTATAAATTGTGGCTCGGTTATCACAACTTATCATAATAGAAGGCGATGGCTTTTTCCATAAAGGAGTATCATACAACACATTTCTAAGCCATTCTGCTTCTTTACATGCATCTGCTAGGGCTATAAATTCAGATTGCATTATTGAATCTGATACACATGTTTGTTTCTTTGATCCCCAAGAGATAGCTGCTCCTCCTAGCGTAAAAATCCAACCAGTAGTTGGCTTGGATTTTGATTCAAGATTATTCCAACTTGAATCACTATATCCTTCTAAAACAGATGGATATCCTACATAATGTAAACCATAATCCAAATTACTCTTCAGTTATCTAAGCACCCTAGAAATTGCATTCCAGTGCTCTTGTCCCGGATTACTTGTAAATCTACACAATACACTCACTGCATAAGCAATGTCTGGTCTAGTGCAATGCATGTCATACATTAGACTCCCAATAATACTAGCATATTTAAGTTGGTCCATAGCATGCCCAGTATTTTTTATTACTTTGATGCTAGGATCCACTGGTGTAGCAGCTGGCTTAAGTTCAAAACGATTATATCTTTTAAGAACTTTTTCTATATAATGAGATTGGAATAACGCTAAAGAATTATCCTTTCTCACAATTTTGATTCCTAAAATCACATCAGCTTCTCCAAGATATTTCATATCAAATTTTAATGAAAGAAACCTTTTGGTTTCTTCAACATATTTGAGATTAGACCCAAATATTAACATGTCATCCACATATAAGCAAATAATAACACCAACACTATTTTTAAATTTACAATATATACATTTGTCGGCATCATTAACTTTATATCCATGGGATATAACAATATTATTAAACTTCTCATGCCATTGCACAGGAGCTTGTTTAAGGCCATAAAGAGATTTAACCAATTTACACACTTTCTTTTCTTGGCCAGACAAAACAAACCCTTCGGGTTGTTCCATGTAAATCTCTTCTTCTAAATCACCATTTAAAAATGCAGTTTTAACATCCATTTGATGAATAACTAAATTGTGAATAGAAGCAAGAGATATTAATATCCTAATGGAAGTGATTCGAGCAACATGAGCATATGTATCAATGTAATCAATTCCATGTTTTTGCTTATAGCCTTTAGCAACTAGTCTTGCCTTAAATTTATTTATAGAACCATCTAAATTTAATTTTCTTTTAAATATCCATTTGCACCCAATAGGTTTAGCCCCGGGGGGAAGATCGGAAATACCCAAGTTTGATTTGACAAAATTGAGTTCATTTCATCATTTATTGCTTCTTTCCAAAAGACAACATCCCTAGATGTTACCGCTTCATGAAATGTGGTCGGTTCATCTTCTACATTAAGAACAAATTTAGTTTGTTCTTAGTCTCATTTAAATCCCCTTCAAGAAAATAAATAACAAAGCCAGGCCCAAATGTTTTTTCAGTTCTTTGTCTTTTACTCCTTCGTGGTTCAACGTCATTCATTGTTTCTGAAGAAGATATAGGTTGTGAATTTTCTTCTAAATTTTAGGAGTCAACAGTCGGATTATTATTTTCTAAACCTTGATTTAAAGTACTAAACGTTGTTAGATGTTCAAAGAATTGCACATCTACCGACTCAATGATTTCTTGAGTTTCAAGGTTTAAAAATCTATAAGTTGGACGATTACTAGAGTATCCAATAAAAACACATTTGTAAGTCCTATTTCCTAGTTTAGGTCTTTTAGGTTCGGGTTTTCTTACATAAGCAAGACATCCCCAAACTTTAAGACGTCTAAGATTAGGCTTACGGTTAAACCATAATTCATATGGTGTAATATCCTTGTTTTTCAACGGAACTCTATTTAAAATATAACACGCGGATAAAACAACTACTCCCCACATCGACAAAGGTAAACCAGAACTGATTAACATTGAATTTATCATTTCAACTAAAGTCCTATTTTTCCTTTCCGTCGTTCCATTTTGTTGTGGCGTATATGGCATCGTAACTTAATGGATTATCCCATGAGTATTATAAAATTGTATAAACTCACTCGGGCAATATTCACTACCCCTATCGGATCGTAGGACTTTAATTTTCCGATTTTGTTGAGTTTCAACTTCTGCTTTAAAAATTAGGAATTTCTTAAAAACTTCATCTTTTCTTTTAAGTAAATATGTATATGCATACTTAGAGTAATCATCAATGAAAGTTAAGAAATATTTATTTCCACCACGAGTCATATTACTCTTCATATCACATACATCACTATGAATAAGATCAAGCATTTCGGATTTCCTCTCAATAGATTTGAACGACTTTCTAGTTATCTTCGATTGAGCACAAATTTCACATTTAGAAAGGTTATCAAATTTACAATCCGAGATTAAGCCGAGATTAGTCATATTTTTTATACTTCTATAATTCACATGACCTAATCTACTAGGCCATAAAGAAATAGACTGAACCATATAAGCAAAACTAATATCATTGATTACATTAGTTTTGATCATGCCGTTACAAGAGTACCCTTTGCCAATAAATTCGCCATTCTTAGACAAAACAAACTTATCAGACACAAGATTTTTACACATATCAGGTACATGAAGTACATCAATTAGAGTAAGTGTCTTTCCAGAAGTTAGCTTCAATTCCACTGTGCCTTTTCCAACTACATTGGTGCGAAGATTATTTGCCATCTTCACTTCTTTTCCATCAATTTCTTGATATGTTTTGACTGAAAAGCGGTCTTTGCATATGTGGACCATTGCGCCGGTATCCAACCACCATCCACTTTCATTATCAATTTAATTTGCTTCACAGACAGTAGCAATAAGATCTTCAACATTGTTGGTTTCCTTCGACCCTTATTTTTCCTTAAAGGCCTTCTTTTTAAGATGACATTCTCGAGAATAATGGCCCGGTTTGTAACAAAAGAAACATTTTCCCTTCTTTTTCTTATTTGCACCTTGGTTCTTGAATTTTGAATCATTCTTTGCTTTAAATTTTAAGTCTTTGGTAATCTTGGATTTTTGATCCTCAACCATATTAGCTTTTGAATGACCCTCACCTTGTTCATCCTTCTTTTCTCGAATATGAGTATCATCTTCAATACGAAGGTGACGAAGAAGGGATTCCACAGTATAAGTCTTTTCATCATGATTAATTTTCTTCTTAAAGCCATTCCAAGAGGATGGAAGTTTTGAAACAATCACCCCTACTTGAAATTCATCTTGAAGATTAATACCAGCAGCTTTAAGGTCACCAACAATTTGTTGGAGTTCATGGGCTTGTTGTGCAGCGACAGATTTATCATTACTCATTCTAAAATTCGTATAGTTTGAAATTAGAAACTTATGGTTGCTCGCTTCCTCATTTTGATACTTTGTCTCCAAAGCCTTCCATAACTCCTTTGCCGTCAGAATCATTCGATGAGCGCTATAAATAGTTTGAGACAAAGCATTGAGGATGTGTCCTCGACACATAAATTCGTCTTCTTTTCTCTTCACACGTTTTTTCTTTATTTCTTCGGTGTCTTCGGGTGTGGGCTCGGGAATTTGTTCAAGGTTATCAACTAGAATATATGTAAGTTTTAGTGATGTGAGGAAGAACATAACTTTCTCTTGCTAACGGGTGAAATTTTCGTCATCAAAACGGTCGATTCGGATTAAGTCTTGAGTCATGACTTGGATAGATTGTGCCACAGTTCCTTCCATTTGAGTGGAGTAATAAGAATAAATTTTTCCTAAAACTGTTGTAGTTTTGTTATGGAAAGAACAAAATATATTAATTAATTTCTGCAAGGCACGTTCTTGGAACGCTTTCTTTTAGGCAAAATTTGTCCCAATCCGGTTGAGACAGAACCAGAACCGCGAGTACACTATGGGTTTTATAGAATCTGCCTTCAGGATATAATGCAGTGTATGAACAGTTGTTTGTTTCAAACTATGTACTGTTTGATAAAAAAAAGGGCACTCTGAATTTATAACTTTATAATGCCAAAGTATAGAGGACGGATAGAGAAGAAACTAGCAATTTTTGGTGTCCAAAACAGAGGCCTGGGACTCTTTTTATAGCCATTTCTGTGACTGTTCTTCAACAGTCACAACTCTTCATGAAGTGACTCAGCAACCGTTGGATCATGCCTGTTTGGAATAGCTGCGATCTAACGGTTCAGATTAGGCATCCCATCGTAAGCGAATGGACATCCCCAACATGAAACGCTACGAATTCATCTAACCGTTTAGATTAAGTCGCTTCGGATTTTAAACCCTTTGATCGGATCGTTTAATCACAACCGTTGATCTGTTTTACCTCGTCAAAACTTTAGGCTTCCACGCTCTAAGCGACGATGCGAAGTGACAAGTGCGCGTCAAAGCGCGCAATGCGCCCTAAGTCGCCCTTTCGCGCGCCGCGTGTCGCGCTTACGCGTGTCGTGATTGGTGGTGCTTAAGCACCACCGCGACGCGTAAGAGTTTGATAGATATGGTGAAAGGTTAAGGGGAGGTTAGAGGGGAGGCAAAATAGTTTTGTTAGATACACATGCAAGGAATCGAGAGGAATAGTGAGACTGCCTTTGAGTATTTCCAACAGTCTATTAAATTTGCATAATAAAAAAGTGACAAATTTGATTTTAATTATGCTTTTAGCGGATTGACAGTACAGTGGTTTATTTTTTTCATTAATCAAAATTGACAGTACAAATTAAAACTACAAAGATTTAGCCCATTTTCAATGATATCGTCTCTACAATAAGAATAAGAAAATTCAGAGCGTGGAAGAATTGCACATGGAAGAGAATAAGGTAAGAACCTTTTAATTAATATTTCCATTTGGAATCTTATTTAATGCATATATCACCTTAATAAAGTGTTTTAAAATAAGTACATAAAATACATGTTGAATTGGTCATTTGATAATGTATAATAGGGCAAAGCAGTGGCAAAATGGGCCCCAAAAAATAAAACAACCCATATTAGCCCGGTCATTTATATATGGGGCCCATTTTAAAAGACATGAGTCGAATACGGGGCCCATATTTAAAACTTAGAGTCAAATATGGGGCCCATATTTGAAAGCGACGAATCAAATATGGAGTCCATTTTCAAAAGGTACAAGTCAAATATAAAACCTATTTTTAAAACTTATGAGTAAAATATGTTTTTTTTACATATACTTGGAAATGTAATATTTACTCGGGTAGAAAAAATGGGTTGGCCCAACCCATATTTGGCCCGCCCACATTAGGCCCAACCCATAATTTTTCCACTACTAAGGGCAATTTATAATTTTTATTAATAAGATAACAATCGTCAATTTCCATCCATTTTAGTGAATGTCTTGAGTAAAATTAAATGGTGGACAAAGTCTAGTTATAGAAACTATATTACGTGCAAAGTCAAATACCATTTATTTCATATGTTCATTATTATAAAATTAATATTTTTGAAAGCATTCACTAATAACTATCAAACAAGATTTATATTCAAAATTTAATTCTTTGAAACAATGATGATTTTTACTCATTTTACATTGGGGTGAAAAACGGGATAGTGTATAATTTTAGTGTAAAAGCTACCATACACATAGAATTTACTCTAAAATTATAGATTATTGTTGAATATGCTCTTATGAATGTAAAGAATAACTCGAACCCCTTGTTAATTAAGGCCAATCAAGCTATATAACCAAGGGATAAAGAATAGGAAAAACTAACAACCCACCAGAAGCCAAAAGCAACAAGATTAATAGTCACAGCTAATTATTGAAGAGTCAAAATTTACTACTCAAAATAATCAAAAACCCTTTTAATCAGTATATCTGATAATATCAATAAATTATGCACACATGTTCAAAAAGTAATAATTCGTTAATAATATTTTTCTATAATTTCACCTCATCTTTTGTCAAATTAACCAAGGCACGAATAGGAAAATATTTTTGAATACATCATCCGATCAACAAAACTATAACAACTACGTTATACAGAGCCATTTAGGTGCCGACCTTAAATAACAAATCTAGAAATTGACTAGTTTTTTAAAGTAGTAAGAAAAACTCAACCAAACTTAGTGGAAATGATCTCCTCATTGAGAATATCATTCAAAAATAATTTCATGTGAAAATTCAATCAGGAAGTGGGTGAGATGATAATCCAATCTTTCAATGACTGAAAAGGCACATATTTATGAATTTTGCATTTCAATTAGTCCTCGATTTAATTTTTTCGTGAAATTATTTGTATATCATCTCACTTTGGAGAGAATCTCAACCTAATGTGATTGAAAAATTCATTTTGTACTATTTATAAACATTTGTCCATTTTTTGGTCTGTTATTCAAGTTTCGCACCTCAACAAATCTGCTACTTTATATATATATATATATATATATATATATATATATATATATATATATATATATATATATACGTTTGTATTCCTCTCATGTGTAATTGTTCCATGAGTAAAAATGACACCGGATAATGAAAGAGAAAGAGATAACCCAAGTGTTAACTCAGGTAACACACTCAAACTCTAAGGAATCCACCAAAGATAGGGATCAACACACTCAAACTCTAAGGAACCCATGGTTGAAAAATATTCGACCTCTAATTGAACTCGCCTTCATCATCATTGTAGTGTGAAAGATCCGATATATTGAAAGTTGCTGAAATGCCATACTCTCCTGTAAGTTCAATCTTGTAAGCATTATTCCCTTATCTCTCGAGGACCTTAAACCGACCATCAACCCTGGGATTAAGCTTCCCATGTTCCCACGAGGAAATATTTACTTTTGAATATGAATCTACACCAAATCACCTTCTTTGAATGCATCTTGCTCATGATGCTTAATTGCTTGACTTCGATATTTGTCATTCTGCTTAATTATTTTCTCACGCACTTGCTCATGTAAATTTTTGATATACTTGGCTATCTATTTTGCACCACCACTAAATTGGTGAGGTTTTGGAGGTGGATCTAAATCCAATAGATTAATTTGGATTTCTTTTATACATAACTTCAAATGGACTAACATCCATGGTTTGACTTGAATACATGTTGTAAGAAAATAATTCTTGTACTAGGATAAGATCCCACTTATAAATGTTACTTCCCACTAAACTCCTCAATAAATTTCTTAAGATTCGATTCAAAACTCCAGTTTTCCCATCAGTTTGTGGATGATGAGATGAACTCGATTGCAAACTATTCCCAAGCTTTCTCCACAGAGTGCGCAAAATGACTCACAAACTTCGAATCTCAATCATAAGTAATGATCTTTGTAATATCATGTATTTTGACAATTTCATAAAAGTAAAGATTAACAACATGAGATGCATCCAAGGTCTTGTTACATGGCACACAATGAGCCGTTCGATAGAAACGATCAACAACCGCCATAATTGAATCTTTATTCCTTTGAGTCTGAGGCAACTTAACAAAAAATTCTAAACTTACATCTGTAATACCCCATTATTTTGAGGGTTATTTATGAATATTATACAAGATTTCAGTAATATTATTATTTTATTAATCGGGGATAAAATAATTTATTTTGGTTTGAAATCGAATCAAACATTTAAATTGAAATTATTTTTGGACATTTTATAATGGTTTAAATATATAAACTAAATAATTTTTAATTAAAGGGAAATAAAGTAATATGCGTTAGCTTAGGCTCCAAGCTAGGGTTTGAGAGAGGGGTTATATCAGGCATATTATGGGTGATTATAAGGAAAGGGAGATGAAAAAGAGAGGCAAAAAATGAAGTCCAAAGAGGAAAAAACGAGTGGAATGAGAGGAGCCAATTTGGAATGTTTAGTTCTCCTTTTTGAGCATTCGAATGAGATTTGAGAAAAAAATCCAAAATACATACCTGACTCAATTTTTCATGTAGAATCCAAATCTGACGTCGGATTGGCAGTTTAGATAATTTCTGGATCTGATTATTCTAGATTTTTAAAATAGGCCTATTTGAGGTTATCTCGTGTTGGGGATAGAACGTGATTTGATTATTTTTGCGAGAGGAACGTGATGGTGCGATCAGATTTTGAGGCTGAATTTATGTGGCGATTCATGCAATGGTTTTAAGGTATGGGATTTTACACAATATGCTCTTTAAATCCCTCGAGAGTTATTCCATTGATTTCATGTTTAATTGAACTCATATTTGAATTGTTAAAATTCTTTGAAATCTGGAGAAATAATTGTTGAATTATTTTGATTCATGTGGCATCATTATATTGTTGTTGAGAACGTTGTCGTGGGATTTTAATATGGCACTGATGTTGGGCACCCGCCAAAATTCCTGCTTCCTGGGCTATTTCTTGATAAAGCATATGTGGATGGGGCGAGGCCTAGTGACCCATTGATGTGTTGTTGAGAAATTTATTGACAAATGCTTCGAGATTTGCATTTGATTTGAATATTCGTACTCGTGTTGTTACGCTTTATTCATCGTTAATATATTTGTTGAGCATCTTTCCTGTCATTTTGTGTACTTCCCCATATTTTCTTTTAGTGGTAGGCTAGCGCAGATTGGGGCGCTATGGATTAATTGGAGATTTCTTTAGCTTGGATATGTGAAAACCCACCTACTAAAATAAGAGGTGGCCAGCCCGATACTCTAATAATCACAAGAATCATTGATGGTCCATTCTTAGCATCACTGTCGTTAAAATAATAGTACGAGATAATCACCAATCATTTTAGAAGTTGGACTGTCAAATTAAATTTTATAAGTAAAAGAAAAGCACTTAGGCAATCCAATTTGCAAAAACAGTGGATACCAAAAATCAATGAGTAATAGAATATAATATGCATAAAGTAATAACCGAATAACTGTCGGTTAATAGACTAATACAAACAGGTTACACCGAGTATTACAATTTAATATCACATTATAATAAATGAGTACAAAGCATGGGCAAGACGCCCGAATATATAAACTGAACGTAACTAGAGTACAATGAATAGAAGTGTCTATAGAAAATGTCCTACAACATTCGTAAAATGCTATAGCTCCAAGACAACTGGAATGGAGAGGTCAATACGGGCATCCTTGCGGAGGAGCACTTGAACGGACAAGGAGTACATGCAACACAAAGAAATACAGACGGGTCAGGGGCCGATTTGATATGATTACCATGTGACTAAAATGCATGACAGTTAAGTGCATAACTTTCTCTCACAATTAACATAAAATTTCTCACCTCTCAATTCTAAAAGCACAACCTAGCGCAATATCAATGACAATGCTCAATGATCATATAAGCATGGGAGAACTCATCTACATTTACTCAAGGAGACAACATTTCAGTTATTCACAATTCTACTTGCACAGTTCCTTTTTCTTTTTAGGAGATACATATATGGCAATTCATTTTACAAAATGTTTACCAATTCAAATTCATTTCATAACTTTCTATTTCCCTTCTTCCATCCAGGAAATGTAATTAAAGCAAGTTTATTATCATAAAATACTTTTTCATATCATAACTTCCCATTTCCCTTCTTCCATCCAGGAAATGTATTTAAAGCAAATTTATTATCATAAAATACTTTAACATCAATACTGTCCCACATTATTAAGAATAGTTATATTTCATATCATATAACGTTTCTAAGATCGCTCGTTCGGGTTTCCCCACTGTGCGCGCCCCTAAATGGCTATCATCTTCCAGGGCCTATCATTGAGACAACCTGGGATCCTACAATGCGAGACTTCGGGAAGTGGCCATATACCAGCGAGTGAGTCATAACCACACCCGGAATTACCCCACATCGCTAAATAAACATATAATAACCGGTCATATGGCCGAGGACTATATTCACCCTGCATTCATTAGCCAGGGGACTTCACCTCACGAGTGCAACTTCCCTTATGATAGTGATTTAGAGAGGCGTGTTTATGTAAATTATCATTTACGAAAATCATTTCTTTTTCCATTTAAAAACATTCACATTTTTCATTCTCAAGACTATTTATTTTCAATGATGAAATACAAATTTCAGAATGTGCATTTCTTATTCTCGTAGTCATATTTTATTAATGACTTAAGACTCGAAGTGCCAATATCCTCACACTAGTCTCCAAGAGTCCAAAACAATACCATAAACCTCAAAGTAAGTCTCCCTCAATAATAGTCTCCCAAAAGTCCCAACGTTATCATTTTTACCTTATATTGATTTTAGGTTAACTTCCTATATCATACGGAATATTAACCTCTCTACACTAACCTTAGAATAAGCCCAAATGACCCCATGCTAGTCTAGGATATTAGTCTACCCAACAAAAACCACTAAAAGTCTTTATTACTTCCCAAAGGAAGGTTCCTAAACCTTGAACCTAAAAGAAAAGACTAAAAAAAAAACAGAAAAATCACTCAAAAATAGGATTTCCGAATCGATTCGCTTAGGGACGAATAGATTCACCCCTGGCTGCGAATCGATTCGCCCAAAACCGAATCGATTCGATGAGGAAAACCAACCTACTGTCCCATCCCGAATCAATTCGGTCTTAGTCCGAATCGATTCGGTCTCCCAGACGTGTATCCTCCCCTGTAACCGAATCGATTCGCTGGGGAGCTGAATCGATTCGGCCTAGCTGAAATGCCCAATTTGGGCTACAAGTTGTATGAACCCTAAAATCCCAAAACCCGAAATCTTCCATTTTCTCAAACTCAACAAAAAGTAATTCTACTAAATGATTCCTACACATTTACTAACTAATTTATTTTCCTCAAAAAAAATTAAACTACAAGATTAAGGGTTTAAACACCAAAATCATCAAAAACCCATTTATGGTTTAAATCTCCAAAAACTAACTATACATGCAATTTATCACATGAAATCATGATCTAGCAAGGAAGAAACTTGCCTCAAGTTTGTAGTCTCGGATTCTCTTCTATTAGCAATGAATTCCAGCTCCAATCTTCCATCTCTCTCTCTTTTCTCCATTTCTCCCAAGCTCTCTCTTCTCTTCTCTCTCTCTCTCTCTCTCTCTTAGCTTATAACATAAGATAAGGGATAAAAGGGTTTGGGAGACTTAAACGGATCTTAAACATAAATTCCCCACTTTTAACTGCTAATACACCATTAACATGACTCGTAATTACATAATTTAGTCATAAGCTGTCAAATGTGCCCGGAACTCAAAAATACAACTTGGCACTTATTTTGACTATCTCGACTATTCCAAAACTAACCTCACCTCTTAAATTGGCATCCGGAGCAACGTATAATATTTTTGTGTTTCAACTTCATTTTATTTCATAAATTATGCTCCAATTTAAATATGAGTCATAACCGTCGTTTAACATACAACGATGCAATAAAACACATTATAATGCTATTTACCTTCTCATAACAGTAAATAGGCAAAACATAGTAAATATTATCCCTTAACTCAAGGGAAATAATATGTACTCCAACTTCCTCTATTTTATAAAATTATCCCATCAGGCAAAATAATATAAAATAGTCGCTCAAAAGTCTGGATTGTTACATACTCCCCCCCCCCCCCTTAGAAGGGAATTTTCCCCTCAAAATTCAGGTGTACTAAATACCCATATAAGGGCATACTATTCCAAACTATCGTTCTATCATCCTTAGCAAACTCCTCGGCAGTGTGGCGTCCCCATTGGACTTGGATTAAGGTCGTCACTTTCGATCTTAGTCTACACTCATCGTGCCGTAATGTAGCACCTAGTCGTTCCTCATGAACTATCTATCCTACCTTCCACAATGGAAAGAAAATGCCTACCTAACTCGGCACAAGTTGCCTTTCCTTCTAAACCACGTTATACCCTTCCTCGGGGACATCTACACTAACACTTTAATCGCTTAGCCCTTAAAAGTATACGACTCAAAGAGCCCAATCATTTAAGAAATATTCCTAGACCACTCCAAGTCCACGGAATTTATTGTCCGCCGGTTCCATCCAACGAGTATGCGAATTACTCAGCCGACTACACCAGGCCACAGACAGTGCCATCCTATAGAAAAATGATCCGAATTATTTTACGGAAATTCAATCCATAAAAGCTACTGCTCCCATCCTTCCATTAAGCCTAAGGCACACATTCGAGGTATGCCTTTTGGCATTAGGTTAACTTTCTCCATTCATTCATCCACTTACGGATGGTAGGTTGTACCCAACATCAATTTGGTTCCCATTACTTCCTGGAAAATTTACCAATACTTTGACACGAAAGTCTAGTCTCGATCCATCACTATTTTGATAGGCACCTCATACAGTTCCATAACTTCGCCATAAAGAGCAGGGCATACTCCTCTGCAAATAGTCTGCCCATATCAGTTGGATAAGTAGCGATTGGTCAAATGATCAACAGTTTTCTTAACTAGGATCATGAACGTTGCGGTGCCGAAAATTTGATAAAAATGTCCATGGATATACCCTTCTCGCTCCACACTACTCTCTTCACACTAGTAGGTGAATTGGTAAATCACGGACATGAATGCTCTTGATATAGCGTCCTCTTGGTTAGGCTCATTCCACCTGGATTTCCATTCCTTCGGTAGTCTCCCCCACGGGTTTTCTACTCGGCGCATCCGTTACCCCACTCACGTTCCCTAGGTGATAATGAACACCTAATTGACAGTCCTTTACGAACTCCAAACACCAAATTTCCTGCCCAGGAAGTAGTGCCTCTATTTCTTTAAGGCGAATACTACCGCTACGAACTTTAAATCAAGTGTGGGATAATACTTCTCACAGAGTTTAAGTTTATGAGAGCATAAACAATTGGTCCATGCTCCAGTATTAATACTTCCCATTCCTGGCCGAGACTCGTTCGTTAAATCCATTCTCGATCTTAACAACACGAGTGCAGGAGTAAAAGTCAGCTCATCCTTTTGACTCCCCGAAAGCTAGGTTACCGACGTAAGGTTCTTACTAAGAGAGGCCTCACCTTGGCCTAGCGTCCCGAATCGCTCGAGATCCCATACTTCTATTTCTGGGGACCTAATCCTTCTTAGAGTTAACCCCCAAACTTACTTGTGGTCAACTCCCTATAGCCTTCCTCAAACAGCGTCACATTCCCTAAGGGCCACTCCTCCTAAAAATCCTAAGGTCGATCTATATCCTATTTAAGTCGTGTAAGTATAATGCTAATTATATCCCTAATGTCCAAGACCTTTCTCAACTTTCGACATTCGCTCGGTTTCATGCGTGGGACGTCTCGCTAAAGTGAAATCCAAATAAAGAACCCTCTCGTTACACTACTACCTCGCATCGTCGGTCATCAAGATATAACGGTCTAAGAAACATGATCTTGACCCCAAAAATTCTAGCTCATAACCCTACTAATGCGATTCTACTTTTATGTCTTACCATTTCAAATAATTGAAAATTTAACTAATTGGGCATTTACTTTCTGTACGATGCTACAAATTCTTTATCCCAATATACATACATATATCTTTTTAAATGGCCTTCTCATCAAGGCATAACCATAAGTCTCAATCCGACTTCTTATCTTACTCTCCCTCACATCGATGAGAGGAGAGAACTATTTACAGTGCTTCTATATCGCACCTTAATAGCCCTTTAATCACTCAATCACGTGATTCTCGGCTAAACCTTCCAACCCAGCATTCTAACAACAGAAAGAAAGAAAGAAAAGAGAAGAAAAGAATGGAACACCTCTCCACTCCCCACGTCGTTAAGGTTCATGCGTGGAGCGTCTCGCAAAGCGAAATCCAAACATGGAACCCCTCCGATACATTACTACTTAACTTTGTCGGTCGTGGAGATAAGGTAACATCATACAAGCAAGACAAACAGACAA
This sequence comes from Sambucus nigra, assembly GCA_949130495.1. NCBI lineage: Eukaryota > Viridiplantae > Streptophyta > Magnoliopsida > Dipsacales > Adoxaceae > Sambucus > Sambucus nigra. Next base: position 22,744,533 of record OX422213.1, on the reverse strand, counting down.
CAAACAAAACAAAAAAAAAATAATGAAAATTTCTCGCATACTTAAAACTACCTCTATAAAGTCTCAATCCTGTATCCAGGTGAGATATCATAGAACAACTAGTTCCTCTCTGAAACTAGAAGTAGGATAGCCTCGCAATTTATTTGCTTGCTATCACCCGAACTAAACCAAGAATACTCTCACTCGTATAACACATATAATACGAGTAGCACATACCACACATATACATTTAAAATATCATCACTCGCCTTATAACGATTGAAGGAAAAATATAGAACTTCCCTACCATGGAAGTCATATAGATACACTTTCTATAATAGCATCGATAGTACCACGAGATCAATTTACACACCCGAATCTAGGGTTAATACAATACTACTCCATCTTATCATACAGAATGTGCCACCCTCAACTAAGGTTGAATTTTCACCAACATTATTGCCAATTACCCTGGTCATCACCAATGGTTTCAAGATATATATTATTATAGTCTTATGTGAATCAAACTACTTCCATTAATGCACCGACTAGGCATCATATTCTTTCCCTTGTTCTCCAATCAACAAGATCAAAATGCGTGGTTCTACATTCCACGTCATAACCGCTTGTCCATCTCTAGCTTCCTGACGATTACTCGCGTAGTTCCCTTAACTTCCTCAATAAAAGAGAACATACCACTGGCCTCCCCGGCCTTATTTTAATGAGCCTTCCCCGGATGGATGCCCACCAATGGGTTGTTACGAACACTACTTCTCCAGAAATGTTAGCAACACTTACTTATGAGCCTATCATGCCACTGAAGGGATCTTTCTTCCTTGTATCTACCCACTTCGATACAAGGTGTCCTTAACCCTGAAACTCCTTATTCACTATCGGCCTCTGACCGAACCTCATGTGAATACTTGAGAATCTACTTTCTCATCATTCCTAATTTCCAAGAGAAACTCGTGGTTGAAAATATCTACCGGGTTTCTCTATAAGCAAAACCTTCATGCTCCACTAATTATGGCGACTACGTTCCCACCATTTCGACATTACTCCAACGGGTGAAAAACCTTCCTCGATTTTTCACATCAAGGCATTTCTATACCCCTCTCTAGGCCAAAGCTCCTGGGACTTATACTTCCACCGAATGAGGATGCACCTCCTCATCTGACTTAACTTCAACATGTGGTCTTTAGCAAAGACCTTTCAACCTCAATTATAGCGTCGCTTGGAATCCCAATGTTAGTACCACCCTCACTACTTGCAGCGGTACTTGGAAAACTATATCTACTATACTTAGTAGTCGCGATAGCAATATAAGATAATGCTACAAAGGGAGAGAGCTCCAAAGCGTCCCTCATCCCCGACTACAGCTTACAGTTCTTAGTAATCCCATCTCATGACGCCTTCACAACGGCCTTCCCGGACGCCCTTCTTCAGTCGACCTACGAATCTCGATCAAGCGTGCAAAAGATTTTTTGGGTTCTTACGTTTTGGCAGGAGAACGAAATCTCATAAGAGAAATCAACGATCTTAGTTCTAAGGCTCTATATCAAGTCAAGAGTAATGCAGAAGGCATAGTATGTCTGCACATATTCCTAAGGACACTAGAACCTGATGTTCTGATACCATCTGTGACAACTCGCCTACTAAAATAAGAGGTGGCCAGCTCGATACTTCAATAATCATAGGAATCATAAATGGTCCATTCTTAGCATCACTGTCGTTAAAATAATAGTACGAGATAACCACCAACCATTTTAGAAGACGGACTGTCAAATTAAATTTTATAAGTAAAAGAAAATCACTTAGACAATCCAATTTGCAAAAACGGTGGATACCAAAAATCAACGAGTAATAGAGTATAATACGCATAAAGTAATAACCGAATAAGCTGTAGGTTAACAGACTAATACAAACAGGTTACACTGAGTATTACAATTTAATATCACATTATAATAAATGAGTACAAAGCATGGGCAAGACGCCCGAATATATAAACTGAACGTAACTAGATTGCCATATAAGCGTCTATAGCAAATATCCAACAACATCCGCAAAATGTTATAGCTCCAAGACAACTGGAATGGAGTGGTCAATACGAGCGTCCTTATGGAGGAGCACCTGAACGGACAAGAAGTTCATGGAAAACAAAGCAATACAGACGGGCCAGGGCCCGGTTTGATATGATTACCATGTGACTAAAATGCATGACAGTTAAGTGCGTAACTTTCTCTCGCAATTAACATAAAATTTCTCACCTCTCAATTCTAAAAGCACAACCTAGCGCAATATCAATGACAATGCTCAATGATCATATAAGCATGGGAGAACTTATCTACATTTACTCAAGGAGACAACATTTCAATTATTCACAATTCTACTTGCACAGTTCCTTTTTCTCTTTAGGAGATACATATATGGCAATTCATTTTACAAAATGTTTACCAATTCAAATTCATTTCATAACTTTCTATTTCCCTTCTTCGATCCAGGAAATGTAATTAAAGCAAGTTTATTATCATAAAATGCTTTTTCATATCATAACTTCCCATTTCCCTTCTTCCATCCAGGAAATGTATTTAAAGCAAATTTATTATCATAAAATGCTTTAACATCAATAATGTCCCACATTATTAAGAATATTAATATCATATAACTTTTCTAAGACCGCCCGTCCGGGTTTCCCCACTGTGCGCCCCCCTAAATGGCTATCATCTTCCAGGGCCTATCAACAAGACAACATGGGATCCTACAGCACGAGACATCGGGAAGTAGCCATATACCAGCGAGTGAGTCATAACCACACCTGGAATTACCCCACATCGCTAAATAAACATATAATAACCGGTCATATGGCCGAGGGCTATATTCACCCTGCATTCATTAGCCAGGGGACTTCACCTCATGAGCGCAACTTCCCTTATGATAGAGATTTAGAGAGGTGTGTTTACGTAAATTATCATTTATGAAAATCATTTCTTTTCCCATTTAAAAACATTCACATTTTCCATTCTCAAGATAATTTATTTTCAATGATGAAATACAAATTTTAGAATGTGCATTTCTTATTCTCGTAGTCATATTTTATTCACGACCTAAGACCCGAAGTGCCAATATCCTCACACTAGTCTCCGAGAGTCGAAAACAATACCATAAACCTCAAAGAAAGTATCCCACAATAATAGTCTCCCAAAAGTTCCAACGTTATCATTTTTACCATCTATTAATTTTAGGTTAAGTTCCTATATCATACAGAATATTAACCTCTCTAAACTAACCTTAGAATAAGCCCAAATAACCCCATGCTAGTCTAGGAAATTTTTCTACCCAACACAAACCTCTAAAACTCTTTATTACTTCCTAAAGGAAGGTTCTTAAACCTTGAACCTAAAAGAAAAGACTAAAAAAAAAATTAAAAAAATCCCTCAAAAATAGGATTTCCAAATCGATTCGCCTAGGGCCGAATCGATTCGCCCCTGGCTACGAATCGATTTGGCCTTAGTCCGAATCGATTCGGTCTCCCAGACCTGTATCCTCCTCTGTAACAGAATCAATTCTCTGCGGAGCCGAATCGATTCGGCCTGGCTAAAATGCCCAATTTGGGCTTCGGGTTGTATGAACCCTAAGATACCAAAACCCCAAATCTTCCATTTTCTCCAACCTCAACAACAACTAATTCTACCAAATGATTCCTACATAATTACTAACTAATTTATTTTCCTCAAAACAAATTAAACTACAAGATTAAGGGTTTAAACACCAAAATTATCAAAAACCCATTTATGGTTTAAATCTCCAAAAACTAAATGTACATGCAATTTATCACATTAAATTATGATCTAGTAAGTAAGAAACTTTCCTCAAGTTTGTAGTCTCGGATTCTCTTTCGGTAGCAACGAATTCTAGCTCCAATCTTCCATTTCTCTCTCTTTTCTCCATTTCTCCCAAGCTCTCTCTTCTCTCTCTCTCTCTTAGCTTATAACATAAGATAAGGGATAAAAGGGTTTGGGAGACTTAAACGGGTCTTAAACATAAATTCCCCTCTTTTAACTGCTAATACACCATTAAAATGACTCGTAATTACATAATTGAGTCATAACCTGTCAAAAGTGCTCGAAACTCAAAAATACAACTTGGCACTTATTTTGACTATCTCGACTATTCCAAAACTAACTGCACCTCTTAAATTGGCATCCGGAGCAACGTATAATATTTTTGTGTTTCAACTTCATTTTATTTCATAAATTATGCTCCAATTTAAATATGAGTCATAACCGTCGCTTAACATACAACGACGCAATAAAACACAATATAATGCTATTTACCTTCTCATAACAGTAAATAGGCAAAACATAGTAAATATTATCCCTTAACTCACGGGAAATAATATTTACTCCAACTTTCTCTATTTTATAAAATTAGCCCATCAGGAAAAATAATATAAAATAGTCACTCAAAAGTCTGGGTTGTTACAGGATATTTTGGGAAGAATATTCGAGAGAGAAGATTTGTATTTATTTTTGTTGTATAGAGCATTTGGTGATTTATTTTTATTTCGAGAGACAATTATTGTATTTAAATTTGTGTATTGAGATTAGTAGATTTATATTATTGTGGGATTCTTTTATATGCTCTATACCTTGCTATTTACGGATTTGGTTAGTTTTGTCAATAGTGGCGCTCCGCTCCGCTCTCCCCGTACGGGCGGGGTGTTACAACATCCTCCTAGAAAACTAAAAGAACATGCAGAGGGGTATACAAACTCATATTTCGATAATGACCTTTTGCAATGTGACAAGTTCGACACCTCACCACATGCTTTTCAACATTATATCTTTGGCCAATAAATATTCTCCTTAATAAGAGAAAGTGTTTTATCTCTCCCAAAATGTCCACTAAGTCCACCACCATGGGCTTCAATTAAAATAGTTTCCCTCAATGAGCACTTAGGAAAACATAACTGATTATTTTTGAAATTATAGCCATCATGCAACATAAACTGTTGATAAATTTCATTCGAACACTTATATCTAATCGGAATAAGGAAAAAGATCATCTTTGTATATATCCTTTAACACTTCGAACCCCAAAACCTTCACATGTATAAAAATAATCAAGGAATGCTTTTGACTTAATGCATCGACCACTTGATTTTGTACACCAGATTTGTGCTAGATATGAAAAGTAAAGGCCTGCAAAAATTCTACCCATTTGGCATGTCTCGAATTGAGCTTTTCGGTTGCCCATTGATGTATTTCAGAACCTCATGATCCAAAAATTGAATGAACTCTTTAGGGATAAGGTAATGTATCCAACGATGAAAGGTTATGACAATAGCAGAAAAATCCTTGTCATAAGTGGAATACTTTTTTAGAGAATTTCTTAATTTCTCACTAAACATGCAATATGCTTTCCAACTTGGCTAATAACAACACCAATACCAACATTTGAAGCATCAAAATTGACTTCGAACACCTTGTTAAAATCTGGACGAGAGAAAATTGGAGTTGCCACTTCTTTCTCCTTTATAAGCACGAAACTCTTTTATGCTTCATTACTCTATTTAATGGTACCCTCCTTTAAGCATTCTGTAATTGGACCAATAATTGTGCTAAACTTCTTCACAAATCTTTTATAAAAAGACGCAAGGCCATGAAAACTTTGAACATCATGAATCGAACTAGGAATTGTCCAACTAGTAATTATTGGAACAAATACAAATCAAATGCCTCTTGCACTATAATAAGTGGTAAACCTTATTATGCACTACATAAGTACTATGTGAAGTGATAAGACACAAAGACTACTTCCATGATTTTTAATATTTCCTTAAATTATTTAGGTGTTAATTCATATCTTCCATTGACTTCTCAAGTGGGTTAGGTTAATGTTTCCATGATCAATTGTGTTTCCACTTAATGCGTGTTTTGTAAACCTTATAAATAGAGTTGTAAGTTTTTGGTTTGATATAAGCAATAACACGAGAATAAAAACACTTTCACTCTAAAAATACTTGTTCTCTCTATTAGTTATTGTCTTTGAGGGACTGTAAGTGTGAGCGTGATATAGTTTGAAAACTAATCACCCATATAAGAAGTTTGGTATCAATACTTGAATACCAACACAGTGGTATCATATCCATTTCAATCCAGTTTGCATGGATTCTAATATGGCGCAAATGCAAGTCCTTATATTGAAGGAGAACTACGAAAAATGGTGTATTCAATTAAAAGCTTTATTTGCATCCCAAGTGATGTGGTTTGTAATGGGTATGTTAAACCCACTGCACTAGAAGATGTCGCTTACACCAGTGAGAAAATGAACACACTATGAGACCAATGGAAGAAAGATAAAAGAGGTGTTGTATTTAATCTATCAAGGATTATATGATTCAACATTCGAGAAGATCATCGAAGCGATGACACACAAGCACGTGTGGGATATTCTTAAAACCATCTTCAAAGAAGTTGATCGTGTTATGAAAATACTCCTTTAATCATTATAGGGTGACTTCGAATTCGCTCATACGAATGAAGGAGAAAATATCTCCGATTAATATTCACAATTGGTTTCAATTGTGAATCAAATGAAGAGAAATGGAGCAGAAGTTGATGGTGTTAGATTCATGGAGAAAATTCTATGATCTCTCACGTATAACTTTGAGCATATGGTGATGGTGATTGAGGAATCAAAAGATTTAGAGAAGATAAGTGTAGAGGAGCTGCTGGGATCTCTCTGAGTTCATAAACAATGCATGATGAAGAATGCAACATCCACATCAGTTAACCAAGATTTATAGTCAAAGATAAGTCCTTATAAACAACTGAAAAATAGTGGTACATAAATTTCACGGCATAAAGGTTCTCATGGAAGAGGACGAGGACGATGGCGTGGTGATGCAAAAAGTCGCAAGGAAAGGAAAAAGAAGGCAAGGTGTTATAATTACAACCAATTTGGACATTATGCCTCAAAATTTTCAAAAAAAGGAGGGGCCAAGTCAACATTGCAGAAACTTATAATAATGAGAGTATTGATTCTACTCATTTGTTAGTACACAATGTCGAGGTGACACTTGGTACCTTAACTCTGGTGTAAGAAACCATCCGTGTGGAAGAAGGGAGTTCTTTGTTGAACTCAATGAACGAGTTGATGGAGATATAGGCTTTGAAGATTATTCAAAGCTATCTGTTGAAGGAAAGGGAAGAATAAAAAGGTGTATTATTTGAAGAAGACATTATACGGCCTAAAGCAAGCCCCAAGATCATGGAATTCACGCATCGAAGGTTATCTATAAGAAAATGGATTGTTAAATGTCCATATGAACTGATGTGAATCGAGGCCATTTTTGTCATTCTTAGGCATATTAGTAGTTTTATTTATTTTTATTATTTTTGTTTATTTTTCTTATAGTATTTTCTTTTGTTTTGTCTTAGTATTTAGAGGGTAAGGAGTAGTAATGTCATTTTTGTTATTAGGGCCTTAGCTTGGAGCCTAAGATATTCCTCCACTTTAAATACCCACTTGTAAGCCTGATATGAGGTAGACTTGAATTTTGAAATAGAAAATAGTGTTTATCTCCCTAAAGGTGCGTGTTTGATATTTTTAGGAGCCTTTTGACAAGTGGTTTACGTCAAATTGGTATCAGAGTGGGTGTCACTTCACAATGGTGTTGGTGTATCGGTGTACTTTTGTATCAAAATTGTGCACTATTCTTCAATGGCTCCTAAGAGATCCAAGCATCAACAAGAGGAGATTAATCAAGAGTTGAGGGGACAAATCGAGGAACTATAAAGAAAACAACAAACCCAAATTAAAACCCTTATGCAATAATTTGCCAAATTACAAAGCTCTAACCCTAGCCTCACTATCACTGCTGCCCCATTTAAAAAAACTTCCCAAAACCATAGATTCAACTCCTATAAAACTGCCCACCCTTATTCCTTTACCATCCAGACCCAAAACCCTTACCCCGCCTACCCTGAGAAACGTGATAGGACCCCTAATTTTAATTTTAAAATATGAATTTAGTTAATACCGAATAAAGATGGTTCAAACACATAAACAACTTACAACAAATTTTAATTTCTTTCAAATTAAAATTAAACTAAACTAAAAGTGTGATTAAGATAATCCAACACAACTTTTCACTTTAAACAAAATTAATTTAATCCCAAGTCCTAAAATTTGCCTAACTTGATTAATTCAGTTTTCTATATAGGCCAAACCAAATTTTATAAATTATTTAGACTTGAATTCAATTAACTTAAACATAACCTAAATTATTAAACATGCACCATTTTAATCAAGAATACGAATTAAATCCAATTTTATCTTTTTACCCTAAGAATTCATTCTAGGTGATTTTTTCAAAATATAAAATAAATTCAGAATCTCTCAACATGCCGATGTACGGGGAAAAACCCAAAACGGAAAAAAACCTCGGACGACCCTAGCCTTAAGTCCACTAAGTACGAAATTTTACAAGTACAAGACAAATGACTTAATCAACTCGACTCAACTCCCTTCAAGCCCCTGATGCGTCTTCTTGTACCAACCTCTACTTAGTCGACAATCCCAGAATCCACCGGAACCTTAGAATCCACCAATGAAGCTTTTGAAACCCGTCAACCACACACGATGCCTTTTACCGTATGAGAATGCCGCAGCAAAAACCAAATGTCGTCTTCTTTGTGGGATGTAGAAGTAAACCCAAACTTCTCCTTTTGCTGGTAGAGATGAACCAATGGTGCCAAACAATAAGCTCCAAGCAATTGATATATATGTAGATATACTTGGATAAAACAAACTAAACTATGGGTGTAAGTGTTTTTGTAGAAATTATATCATGGTTACACAAAAACAATAAACAATGAACTTTTGAACTAAGAAGTTTTTCTCTCTAAAATGTTCTCTCAAAATCTGTTTAGAAAATGTCAAAAGTTATTTTTTCAAAAGAGGTTCCGGCACTAAATAAATTTGGAAGAGTTAGTCGGAACAAAGGAGTGGGATCATGGAGAAAAACTGCCAAAAACAACCAAAGTATTTTCCCGTCGGAAATCTCGTTCAAACGAAGTCTCATTCGAACAATCATCTAACGATGTTCCAGTGGACAAATGGTAAAATTCGTTGGCAAACTCGTTCGAACGAAATTCTCGTTCGAACAATAAAATCGTTTGAACGACAATTTCGAACGAAATGTCAGAATGTTCATTTTTTAATTTTAATCCCCAAAAATTTATTTTAAATAAATATTACACCCTTTAAACTTATTCCAAGTCTCCTACAAATATATAAAAGCATTCATACGTTTGGAGACTTGAAATATGAAGTTGAAGACGAGAAACTCGGCACTGAAACTCGGCAATGATGTTCTCTTGAAAAATGAGACCGTAACGTCTTCAACTTTAACATTCCATAGGCTTGAAGGATGCACAATAACACTATCCTATGACTCGACTATTTGTTTTCGGAATTGAGCCAACACTACATAAGACTCAATTTGAAATTTGTGTCCTTTCAAATCTCCACCTTTGGCTATTCCGGGACAAAAACCAAACCAAAATCCTAAAGGGCCGTCAAGCTCTACTAGACTCAATTACTTCCCCCCTAATAATAAAAAATACATGCTTGACTCAAAAATCCAAAGATCAATAGCTTTGTCGATGAAAGTTGCCACTTAGAAGGATTCCTGCACACTTAAGAAAACTATTTAATGCATAGGGAATATCAAGAATATTAATTGCAATTAAAATAAATACTCCCCATAAATTAATTCTCCTCTTGTATCTACTATGATCTACCTAAGAAGGTCGTGACTCCCCCTAAGTTAAATCTCCTACACTAAAGGTTTAGAAAACACTTCTCCCCTTTTTTGTTCAGGAATAGACAAATGATAAGAAATTAATTAATTACGCATTCTCTCCCAATTTAACTAAGTACCATATCTCCCCCCTAAAAACTACATAAGGGATATAAGTATGGGAAAACAAGTAAACATGATTGAGTGTAAAGTGTTAAGAATATGAAGGCATATGGTCAACAAAAGCACGAATTAATCCACAATAAGGATAAATAGATACCAACATATGATAAAAAAGTTGATATCAATTTTGATAAATAAGGTACTAAGCATGTGATATCAAACAAGATACGCAACATAATAGATACCAATTATGAAGTAAAATCATGAATGAACTAGCTAGACATGGAAAAGACTCAAAAAAAATAAAAAAATACCATATATATGTATACACACTAGATATAAAATATATGCAAGCACACATATATAGATATAAACACCACACATGACACAAAATACATTAAGCATTGTACACTCGTATGGCAAAAATGTGTCCAAATATATATGGTAAACGGAAGTGTAGGGGTGTGAACTAGTAACAATTAAATTTCGACTCAATCACTTAAAACATGTTCACGGAGTTCTCATTTGATTGCAAAACTTTATCACATTTATATATAGCCTCATGTGATAATATAAATTGAACTCAATAAACAAATATACACAACGCACATAAGCTTAGAATTTTGATGATTCTATAAACCAATAGAGTCATGACAATATAAGCTTAACTAGGGTTTAAAATCATTGTGCAAACCCGTTAATATATCCAACCAAACTCCTCATAATTTCCTTTTTCTTTTCTTTTGAACATATTAACTAAACAATTTCGACCTTGGAAAATATTCTTTTTAATGCCATATATTTAAGGCCTAAAATTCAATGGTGTCTTTTCACGTAAAGTAATTTTGTATTTCGCAGCCCGATTCCATTGATAAACTACTACACTAGATAAGCATATTTTTCTATTTTTACATCCGGGAAACGGTTATCACATGCACAAATGCTCCATAGTCATAGAAAAATGTAGATGACTAAATTGATGGGAGAACATCTCACTTATCTTAAATATACATGTGACATTTAAATTTCAAATGAGCTCTTACATGTGTGAATAGAGGCATATAAAAATAGAATCCATTAAGCAACGCAAAATCCAACTACTCCGTGTAAGCATGGTAAAGAACATTTTAAGGATTTACAATATCAACCAAAAGTTCTAGCCACATGGAAGCAAAAAAAAAGGGATTCAAACACAAGTATATGCCACATAAACTGTGCCAAGCTAAAATACACACAATTTTTTTTTGAGTTTTTGAAAATTTTAATCAAACAAACAAAAATATTTACTCAAAAGACAAACAAAATATTTTTGTATTTTTCATTTATGCAAACTAAAATGAAAGAAATATAATACAAAAGATAAACAAACATCATAATTAGCATGAAGCACAAAAGCTAAAGTATGCAAATAACTAACACATTCAACCTTTAGATTTAGAAAAGGAGGAAGCATGTGAAAGTAAATGAGAATAAAATATCCTATCTTGTAAAGCTACCAAGTCGGATCTCCTAACCCAAACTAATGATGAATGATAATATAGGGATATAGGAATCTTGGCTACCTCGGTGGCCTTACGGTGGGATTTTCTAGGACCTCGTTTAAGATCAAAACTAAATTTCCTAACATGACCTTTTCGACCATAATGTGAACACCTAAAGTCTCGACGAAAATATTTACCTAAGAAATGATCTTTAACATTGTTCCTAGAGGATTATCCTAAAATATTGGCTTTGGCTTTATGAGTCGACTCATGGCAAGTATCGAAGCCTAAACCACATGTGTTATTTTTGACTTGGACGATTACTAAAATTTTATCTAATTTAGCGGACCTACATTCCAAATCAAATTTGACTTTACTAGAGTCTTTTAATTTATTTTCTAAATCTAAAATGTGAGACTCTAATAAAACATTGTGCTCTTCAAACGCGAGAAGCTCCTTTTTCAAGGATTCCATTAACCCCTTAAGGCTATCTCTTTCACTTTCAACATAAACAAGCTTCTCTTGAAGAACTCTCTCTCGTGTCCTAAGGTTATCAATTAACGCACTCTCATCGACAACCTTGGCACGCTCCTTTAAACTAGCTTCTAACTTCAAATTTGAACTTTTTAATTTAATAGATTCTTCATATAATTCTTGAAAAGCAATTTGAAGTTCACTCACATGAGCCTCTTATTCATTTTCATTCTCTCTCTCTACTCCACTCTCACTACCATCATCTTTTTGAGATTCATAAACTATGGTCATGGAAGTGTCATGTGTTAAAATTTCATCAATAAAGGAGTGCTCACTTTCACTCACATGACTTGACATAAAAGCCACAAAGTTGGGCTTAATGGGGGAATCGGGTTCCTCTTCCTTATCACTATCACTAAGGGTTGCATTGTAGGAAATTGGTTGCTTACCCTCTCTCCTTAGTTTAGTGGGGCATTCAAAACCCCTTTGGCCATAACCCTCACAACCGTAACACCTATTAGACTCGTCCCTATTAAGGTTTTCATATAAAGTTTTAGGGATATTTTCGACTTTGTCATGCTTAGAATTTTCATATTTCTTAAAATCATTTTTAAATTTATCTTTGTTAAATTTAAGAAATTTATGAAACTTCCTAGCAAACATAGCCATATCTTCCGAGTCACTATTACTCTCATTATCCACAACTTGTTTTTCCTCCTTTCGGGCTTTCAAAGCAATGCCCTTATCAATTTTCTTTTCATTTTTGGAGGGGAACATATCTAGTTCATAAGTTTGTAAATCACCTACTAGTTCCTCAAGTTTGGTAGAGTTCAAGGTGGGTAAATAATTTAAAGTGGTCACTTTAGGGATAAATCTCTCGGGTAGGGACCTTAAAATTTTCTTTACAACTCTGTCGTTGGGTATTTTCTCTCCCAAATTAAAAGATGAATTAACTATATCGAAAAGTCTAGCATAAAATTCATAAAATGTTTCTTTTTCATTCAATTTGATGGTTTCAAATTGAGTGGTGAGGTTTTGGAGTTTCGAAGCTTTAGCGACACTAGTTCCCTCGTGAGTGAGTTATAATATATCCTAAGCTTCCTTAGCGATTTCACATATCATGATAAGCCGGAATTCATTCGGTGTGACCGCGCTAAACAAGGCATTTAAACCCCGGGAATTAAAATTTGCAAATTTAAATTCATTCTCACTCCATCTATCTTCGGGTTTGGGAACACGCTCATTTTCTATTAAATATGTTGGTGGGGACCACCCATTAACAACTGACAATCAAACCCTCTCGTCGATAGATTTTAGTGCCGATTTCATACGCACTTTCCAATACGCGCAGTTGGAACCATCGAAAATAAGAAATTTTGAAAATGGAGAAAATTCCATTTTTAACCAAAAATATTTAAAGGACCTTAACGCAATAATTTAACGCTCTCACTTTGATACCAATTTGAGAAACGTGATAGGACCCCCAATTTTAATTTTAAAATATGAATTTCCTTTAATGCGGAATAAAGATGGTTCAAACACATAAACAACTTACAACAAATTTAATTTCTTTCAAATTAAAATTAAACTAAACTAAAAGTGTGATTAAGATAATCCACACAACTTTTCACTTTAAACAAAATTAATATAATCCCAAGTCCTAAAATTTTCCTAACTTGATTAACTCATTTTTCTATATAGGCCAAACCAAATTTTATCAAATTAAATTATTTAGACTTGAATTAAATTAACTTAAACAGAACCCAAATTATTAAACATGCACCATTTTAATCAAGAATGCGAATTAAACCCAATTTTATCTTTTTACCCTAAGCATGCATTCTAGGTGATTTTGAAAAAAATAAAATAAATTCACAATCTCACAACGCACCGATGTACGAGGAAAAACCCAAAACGGGAAAAAATCTCGGACGACCCTAGACTTAAGTCCACTAAGTACGGAATTTTACAAGTACAAGACAAATGACTTACTCAACTCGACTCGACTCCCTTCAAGCCCCTGACACGTCTTCTTGTACCAACCTTTGCTTCGTCAACAATCCCGAAATCCACCAGAACCTTGGAATCCACCAATGAAGCTTTTGGAACCTGATCGAGGTGGAAACTGAGCTCCCATGTAAATACGCTAATCGTTGTTATCAACTTACAACCGAAATATAAAAACCTAAACTTTCACTACACTCTTGCGGAGTATAGTGGCTAGTCTGGGTATCGAATCCTCAGGGAAGTAGGACGAGTGAACGTGACGACAAAGGTAAGATTGTTAACCCTCACTTGACTCTAAAAAGAAACAAAAATATGATTGAGATGTGAAATAACTAATTAACTAAATGCACACTAAATCAAACTACTGCATTAACTATGTGAGCAAAATAAACTAGCTAAAAATGACTTAATAAGAATGAAGGGAAAACAGGTTGGGAATATAATCCCCCAAACCCTAGTGTGTATGCCAAGTACAAAACTTCTCGTAAATTAGATAATTAATAAAATTCGATATTTAGTACTCCAAAGCATTACATATATAATGGATCGTAGCCCGCACAGTATGTAATCAAAGGACGAGTAAAGCAGTGTCGCATTAGCTACCACGCGCGTCGTATTCTTAAGTATCCCAGTTACCTAGGGAAAACGAGATCAAAAGTCCTACAACGGTTGTGATCATCGTACTACACGATCTAATCAATTTTTAAATTTAGAGAACTAATTTTATAGCCATGCAAACCACATCGGGTTGGGTTCATGCATCCCAACCCTTAAAAATCTAGCCTAACATGGTGAAATGAATGAAAACTATGTTATCTACGTTGCATGAACTCATAATTGCGTGGAAAAAGAGATTAAACATGAGAGATAATAATAAAAGTGTTGGAAATAAAAGTTACTAAGATTGAAGAACAAGAACATGCAAGAAGAAATCAAAGGTTGAAGAAAAACTGGAAAAGCTCTTGAATTAAAGGTGTAAAATATGTAAATTCTTCTCCTAGATGTTCCTCCTTGGTTAGGAGCTTTTATATGAATGAAATTTGAATAAAAAGACTCCTAATGACTAAATAAATAGGCTAGAGATTGTTTAGAAAAGTCCCCAAAACATAAAACTCTTTTGGCTAAAAGATAAGCACAACTTAGAACTTTACGCATCCCGAGCAATGTAAAAGCAAAAGAGTATGTGTTAAGGACCCTTCAAAAACTTTATTGGGATAGAATACATTTTTCGCAGGTAATCGATTGTATTTAGCGTATGCAATAAGTCGTTAAAGCCCTAGGTTACCCTAGTAGGACGAGTGTTGTTTCGTGAGGGTTTGCAGTGATTATACCCACAAAACTCGACTAAAAGAAAACTCAAAATAATAAAAAATTGTATAATTTAAACTATTCCAGAAAATAATCATCATAAATTCAATTCAAGTGTCTCAAATCATAGTGTGTGTGTATGTGTGTGTGTGTGAAACCAGAAATTTAACCACGAATTTCCACCGGTTGACCATTACGTTACTTATCCAAAAATTCGTTTTGATTCAAATTCTCATGGAGTTCTCTCACAAACGAATCTCTCGAAAAGCTGTCTATTTCTCTCGGTGTGCGTGATTTAAAGAGTAAATGCATTGGAACCAATATCACGCACACAAATAGAAAGACGATTTTTTTTTGGTAAATGGATCTCATCATCAAATTACGATTATAGGGAAACGGGAACATAGCCTCTAATTCACACCTTTAATCTCTTTTATTATCTTTTTGTATTTTAGCTCTCCATGCGGTAACCAATTTCGCAATTAGGACTCGGTTAGGACTTTCTTGGGTTTAAAGTGTAATGGGTACAAGGAAATAGGTTTGGGAAATTTGGAATTGGAAACTATTCTTAAGACGTCAATTAGTCCTTTTCCGGGCTTTTGCTCATCTTTTCTGATTTTTCTAATTTTTTCCTATTTTTACGCTTTTTTTTTCTTGCTATATTTGTTGAGCATTTCTATTCTTTTTTCCCCTTTTGTTACACTTTACGAACTTAAAATTTGACTTTTCCAACTTTCTCAATTCCGGGCCAATTGGGTGTTTTCAGGTTGTCAAACGAAAGGAAAATTTTTATTCGGCTCAAAACGGGTTGCAAAAAGGGGTATTTTGTCACGACTTTTTCTGGCTAACATTTTTGGGTGACAAACGAGGGTCTACTTCATTATTTAAATTATTAATTACGTTACCATATGCATTTCAAGATTATTTTAAGTTTAGAGACATCTCAACGCGTTTTTCGAGGCAACATCCCACACATTTCCCGTAACCGATCAAAAAAAGGGTATTGAGATCGCAATGACTTTTTAGACGTTGAATTAGAACTTTGAGTTAACCATTAACTCGGATTGATTTATAAACTCACAAAAAACGGATAGGCTCGAATCTCACCGGGTTGATTAATCTCCACATTTATTCGTTAAATCGTCTATGTTCGCTCAATTTCCATCTTTGGTCAATTTCGGCTTTGTGTACTATGTTTTTATAATTTGAGACATTAAACCGAATTTTAATGATATTTTTGAAAATTTTGAATTCCAAGTTTTTGTTTATTTTGAAGAAAAATATTTTTGGTTTTTCTGAGTTTTTCCTTTGAATCCTCGTATAGCATCCACCTGCTCGGTGTGCGTGGCCTTATAGGCGGAAATCATCGGCCATGCCTTTGTTGAATGGCCCGCCTCACAAATAGCACACACCTTTTCTTTCGAACCACGGATGGATCCAGAGATATCTCTCAACCGACCGTCAAACAACTCTTTTATATCTCTCTGAAACTGATCGAATCGACGGTCTATTACAGTATTACTATCCAAATGGTATAGACCGGATGCAGTCAGAGTGATAGATGTTTGTCGAGGACGGGATTGGGTATTAGGATCAGATGTGTCCCATGCTTGTGTAGTCTCTGCAACATACTTAAGATGGACCTCGTCATCGCAGGAGTTTAAATCCCCAAAAGGTCTTTCACACATTGTTTGCACAAGTTGTTTGGAAGCTACTCTCAACCCATTATGGAAGAAAGAGATCACTAAGTGTTTGTCAAAATTGTGATAGGGTCATGCGCTTACTAACTCTTGGAAACGATCCCAACACCTGTCAAAAGACTCATTATCATGTTGTCGAAAACTTTGGATTTGATTTTTGGCAGAGTTGGTCTTGTGCTGTGGATAAAATTTCGAGATAAACTTGGATTGCATATCTCTCCAAGAAGTTACGGAGTTCGGGGGTAGAGACCATAGCCAGGTCTTGGCTTTATCCTTTAAGGAAAAAGGAAAAAGTTTTAGGCGAATGGTATCCTGCATGCAAGCTTAGTCACTAAATGTGTCACACGCCTCTTCGAACTCGTGGTTATGTAGGTATGGCTTCTCCGAATCCATACCGTGAAACGTAGGGAGAATCTGTATCATCCCAATGAAAAAGTGGAACTAACCGGCATTATAAGGGAGTAAAATGCAACCAGGGGTGACAGTCCACTCAGGAAAGAGTAAATCTTTTGTGGCACGATACAATAGATCTCCCTCTTCACTACCGAAACTCGCTGCATCAGACATCGCGCTCGCGCTCTCTTCAAATGACTCGGTATACTCACTCGGTGTCCTAGATGTGTGAATCTAAGGTTGACTCATGGTGTAACTACCAATAGAGTGCTTAGGACTTGGAAGTGGAACCCAAAATTTTCTAACGCGAGGTGTGTGGGGGCTTTCAGAGTTATACTCAACAATCGGATTTTCATGGATTCTGGTTGGAGTATTGTGGGGAGTCTGAGTATGTTCAGGATTTTGCATTAAAGGCTTTTGAGAGATGATTTTTTTTGGTCAAATTTGGGATTAACCAACCTAACCTAAAGTCTACCTAATTCCCTGGTAACGGCGCCATTTTGATCGAGGTGGAAACCGAGTGTCCATATAAATACGCTAATCGTTGTTATCGGCTTCCAACCGCAATACAAAACCCTAAACACTACACCAAAAACAATAATTTGGCACACCTTGATATTAAAATCTGGCACAGCTTAAAACCGTGCCAAATTCTGGCACGGTTTTATGACAATCTGGCACACTTTAAAACCGTGCCAAAATTTGGCACTGTTTAAAAGTGTGCCAAAATTAAGCACACTTAATTAAAATATAAATCCCCCCCAAAAATAATACTTTCTCCCAAAATTTTCACTCTCCCACTCACTCTCATCTCCCGCTCAGGTATCCCGTTTTCCCCTCTCTCTCTCGCGCGCTCTGTACAACCCAAGATCATCCATGGGTTTGGTTCCTAGATCGAAAGCCTCTACTCCTCTTCCTCAATTAGAACCCTAGATCTGAAGCCGTTACTCCTCTTTCCTCAATTCATTGCTCCTCTTTCCTTAATTCGGACCCTAATCCTTCACCGACTCAAGTTGGCTTGCTGTCTGAAAAGAATTGGGAGCTCGAGATAATCATGAAGATGGGAGATTCTGCCATAGCAAAAGCCAAAACAATCCATGGCTATCTAAACCGTAAAGAAGGGAAAAGTACCAACAAGGTTAACAAAAATACTGATTGATAGTTTTATATTTTCCTTTTATTGATTTTGGATTCGTGTGAAATCCTGACACAGTCACTTGTTATTAAAGGTGCATTATTTTGTCCCAATTTTTTTTATTTATGAACACAAACCCAAAATGAGATGAACGATTGTGCCGAGTCTGATGATCCAACAATTTCTTATTATTTACTTTTGCTTAGAATTGCTTCAGTTAAACTGTTATTTTGCATTACATTCAGATCCATACTTGGATACAGATGCAGGAACCATATCCCCTTTTGAGCATGGAAAAGTGTTTGTCTTGGAAGATGGTGGAGAGGTAGAAGAACCATCTTGTGTATTATTAACTATGAAGACTATTTTTGGTAATTTTTATTATATTTATTTTTTCTTGAACATTTCTTTTTAGTCACTCAAAATTTAATGGATCAGTTAAGTCATATCTAATTCTAGTATTAACAAAATATTTTAGTATGTTTATCCAGGAATTAAATCAAAAATGAAAAACGATACCAAGAATTTTCAAGATTCATAGTCCTAATAGATGGAAATTTTGGTTAAAGAGGAGGGAAGGAGCCAGATATCAAAATATGTCAGGATTAAATAGTGCATTTCCATTTCCTGCTTTCTATCTACTTTGACTTCCATTTGTTAGTAGGCTGATAATTGTAAATTTTCTGGTATTACAATGACTTGATTTTGTGTTTGAAGGTGGACTTGGACCTTGGGAACTATGAGCGGTTCCTAGATATCAAGTTGACACGTGATAATAATATCACAACCGGAAAGATTTACCAGGAAAGCGAGTTAAATCTTTTTTTCCTAATAATAAAGCAAGTGGGTTAAGTTGAAAGTCTTATTACTCTTACCCTATAATCTATAATCTATGCTGATAGAAATTATTAAGATCAATAGGCTTGATGTTTTTTGACTTATAGTATTGACTACTTTTCTTCTTTGTTAGTCTATCATTGATAAAGAGAGAAAGGGGGATTATCTTGAAAAAAATGTTTCGATTCTTTCACTGTTGCCGAAGTACAATTTTTTATATAGTTATCAAATTGATTTTACCCTTGCTAAACTTGATTTCAATTTATATGTCACAATAATATTCTTGACATTGTGCATATTAGACATGTTTTACCCACATCATCAACTAGTATAGTTATATTCTTTCATTCATTGATTTTGAATTCAGGAGCATGAAACTGATGTGAAACCTAGCATCGTGGAATTCTTTAAGATATCTCATTGGAGTAAGAGAAAGGGTGATTTGACGAATGATAAGTGCAAGGATACACATGTATGTTTCAGTTCTTTTCCCCTTTTATCCTTTTTGTATTTTATAAGACAAACCTTCTAATATAAGTCTTCTGACACTTCAACAGTCACAACACAGTCTCGGTCTCATAATGAAGAGCTGAGAAACTTGAAAGATAAGATATCATCTCACGAACAACTAAATGCCGCTCAGAATAGAAGAGTTGAGAATTTGCAGACATTGTTGGATCAAATTGGGATACTTTCAAGAAGTCATGGCATGAAGAGTTCATCGGGTGGCTATCAAAATGCAAATGAAATCAGGTTAGTTTCAAAGTCCCAAATTCTCATAAAAGTTGTAGTAGCATTAAATAGAAAAATGGTTTGAAATAGCGGTAAGTAGCCAAACGTAAAATGGCTTACTTTATGAGCTTATTTAGTTAAATTGGAGGAAGGGATTTGCTGGTGGTTTGGATTTGAAATTTGATGCTGCTGTTGAGTTTATTTCATATGTTAAAACAAGTTGGATTTAATGAATAAACAAACGAAACTATGTCAAAATTTTCTAAAATCAATAAACGTAGTCCCGAGTAGGAGGCACGAACACCTCGCACGGGACCAATGTAACTTGTCGAAACTCACCGTGTAGTCCTGGGTCTCCCGGTTTGAGAATATGAGGATAATTTTTAAAAATCAACACTTAAACTTAAAAACAAGCCATTAAAGGGAAGAAAGAAAAAAGACAAAGAGAGAAGAAAAAAGAAAAATAAAAGAAGATAAAACCAAACACCCCCAAACGACCCCGTAGGAGGCACGAACACCTCGCACGGGACCAATGTAACTTGTTGGAACTGACGGTGTAGTCCCAGCTCTCCCGATTTGATAATATGACGATAATTTGCAAAAATCACACTTAAACTTAAAAACAAGCCGTTAAAGGGTGAAAACCCAAACCAGCCCCCAAACGACCCCGTAAGAGGAACGAACACCTCGCACGGGACCAATGTAACTTGTAAGAACTGACCGCGTAGTCTTGGGTCTCCTGGTTTGAGAGTATGATGATAATTTGTAAAAATCAACACTTAAACTTAAAAACATGCCGTTAATGGGTGAAAACCTAAACCAGCCCTCAAACGACCCCGTCGGAGGCACGAACACCTCGCACGGGACCAATGTAACTTGTAGGAACTGACCGCGTAGTCTCGGGTCTCCCGGTTTGAGAGTATGATGATAATTTGCAAAAAAACACTTAGAGTTAAAAACAGGCCGTTAAAGGGTGAAAACCCAAACCAACCCCCAAACGACCCCGTAGGAGGCATGAACACCTCGCATGGGACCAATGTAACTTGTTGGAACTCACCGCGTAGTCCCGGGTCACCCGATTTGAGAATATGATGATAATTTGCAAAAATTAACACTTAAACTTAAAAACAAGTCGTTAAAGGGTGAAAATCCAAACCATCCCCCAAACGACCCCGTAGGAGGCACGAACACCTCGCACAGGACCAATGTAACTTGTTGGAACTGATCGCATAGTCCCTGGTCTCCCGGTTTGAGAGCATGACGATAATTTGGAAAAATCACACTTAAAGTTAAAAACAAGCCGTTAAAGGGTGAAACATAAATCGGCCCCCAATCGACCCCGTAGGAGGCACGAACACCTCGCACGGGACCAATGTAACTTGTAGGAATTGACTGCGTAGTCCCGAGTCTCCTGGTTTGAGAGTATGACGATAATTTGCAAAAATCACACTTAGTTAAAAACATGCCGTTAAAGGGTGAAAACCCAAATCGGCCCCCAAACGACCCCGTAGGAGGCACGAACACCTCGCACCCAATGTAACTTGTAGGAACTGACCGCTTAGTCCCGGGTCTCCCAATTTGTGAATAGGTCGATAATTTGCAAAAATCACACTTAGAGTTGAAAACAGGCCATTAGAGGGTGAAAACCCAAACCGGCCCCCAATCGACCCCGTACGAGGCATGAACACCTCGCGCGGGACAAATTTAACTTGTAGGAACTGGCATCGTAGTCCCGGGTCTCCCGGTTTGTGAATAGGATGATAATTTTCAAAAATTAACATTTAAAATTAAATACAAGCCGTTAAAGGGTGAAAACCCAAACCAACCCCAAACGACCCCATAAGAGGCACGAACACCTCGCACGGGACTAATGGAATTTTTAGGAACTGACCGCGTGTTCTCGGGTCTCCCGGTTTGAGAGTATGACGATAATTTGGAAAAATCACACTTAGAGTTAAAAACAGGTCGTTAAAGGGTGAAAACCCAAATCGGTCCCCAATCGACCTCGTAGGAGGTACGAACACCTCGCACGGGACCAATGTAACATGTAGGAACTGACCGCGTAGTCCTGAGTCTCCCAGTTTGAGAGTATGACGATAATTTGCAAAAATCACACTTAGTTAAAAACATGCCGTTAAAGGGTGAAAATCCCAAATCGGCCCTCAAACGACCCCGTAGGTGGCACGAACACCTCGTACCGGACCAATGTAACTTGTAGGAACTGATCACGTAGTCCCGGTTCTCCCGGTTTGAGAGTATGATGATAATTTGCAAAAATCACACTTAGAGTTAAAAATAGGCCGTTAAAGGGTGAAAACCCAAACCGACCCCCAATCGACCCCGTACGAGGCATGAACAGCTCGCTCGGGACCAATGTAACTTGTAAGAACTGACAGCGTAGTCCCGGGTCTCCCGATTTGTGAATAGGACCATAATTTGCAAAAATCAACATTTAAACTTAAAAACATGTCGTTAAAGGGTGAAAACCCAAACAAGCCCCCAAACGACCCCGTAGGAGGCACGAACACCTCGTACGAGACCAATGTAACTTGTAGGAACTGACCGCGTTGTCTCGGCTCTCTCGGTTTGAGAGTATGATGATAATTAGCAAAAATCACACTTAGACTTAAAAACATGCCGTTAAAGGGTGAAAACCCAAACTGGCCTCCAAACGACCCTGTAGGTGGCACGAACACCTCGCACGGGTCTAATGTAACTTGTAGGAACTGATCACGTAGTCCCGGGTCTCCCAGTTTGAGAGTATGATGATAATTTGTAAAAATCACACTTAGTTACAAACATGCCGTTAAAGGGTGAAAACCCAAACCGACCCACAAACGACCCCGTAGGAGGCACGAACACCTCGCACGGGACCAATGTAACTTGTAGGAACTGACCGCGTAGTCCCGGGTCTCCCGGTTTGAGAGTATGATGATAATTTGCAAAAATCGCACTTTGAGTAAAAAATAGGTTCTTAAAGGGATTAAACCCAAACCCACCCCCAATCGACCTCGTAGGAGGCACGAACACCTCTCACGGGACCAATGTAAATTGTAGGAACTGACAGCGTAGTCCCGGGTCTCCCGATTTGTGAATAGGATGATAATTTGGAAAAATTAACACTTAACCTTAAAAACATGCCGTTAATGGGTGAAAATTCAAAATTAGCCCCCAAACAACCCCGTAGGAGGCACGAACACCTCGCACGGGATCAATGTAACTAGTAGTAACTGACCGCGTAGTCCCAGGTCTCCCGGTTTGAGAGTATGATGATAATTTACAAAAATCACACTTAGAGTTAAAAACATGCCGTTAAAGGGTGAAAACCCAAACCGGCCCCCAAACGACCCCGTAGGAGGCACGAACACCTCGCACGAGATCAATGTAACTTGTAGGAACTGATCGAGTAGTCCCGGGTCTCCCGGTTTGAGAGTATTACGATAATTTGCAAAAATCACACTTAGACTTAAAAACATGCCGTTAAAGGGTGAAAACCCAAACTGGCACCCAAACGACCCCGTAGGAGGCACGAACACCTCGTACGGGACCAATATAACTTGTAGGAACAGACCGCGTAGTCTCAGGTCTCCCGATTTGAGAGTATGACGATAATTTTTAAAAATCACACTTAGTTACAAACATGTCGTTAGAAGGTGAAAACCCAAACCGACACCCAAATGACCCCGTAGGAGGCACGAACATCTCGCACGGGACCAATGTAACTTATAGGAACTGACCGCGTACTCCCGGATCTCATGTTTGGAGAGTATGATGATAAATTGCAAAAATCGCACTTAAACTTAAAAACAAGCAGTTAAAGGGTGAAAACCCAAACCAACCCCCAAACGACCCCGTAAGAGGCACGAACACCTCGCACGGGTCCAATGTAACTAGTATGAATTGACGGCTTAGTCCCGGGTCTCCCGGTTTGTGAATAGGACGATAATTTACAAAAATTAACATTTAAACTTAAAAACATGCTGTTAAAGGGTGAAAACCCAAACCAGCCCCCAAACGACGCCGTAGGAGGCACGAACACCTCGCACGGGGCCAATGTAACTTATAGGAACTGACCGCGTAGTCTCGGGTCTCTCGGTTTGAGAGTATGACGATAATTTGCAAAAATCACACTTAGACTTAAAAACATGCCGTTAAAGGGTGAAAACCCAAACCAGCCACCAATCGACCCCGTAGGAGGCACGAACACCTTGCATGGGATCAATGTAACTTGTAGGAACTGACAGCGTAGTTCCAGGTCTCCCGGTTTTTGAATAGGACGATAATTTGCAAAAATCAACATTTAAACTTAAAAACATGTCGTTAAAGGGCCCAAACGACCCCGTAAGAGGCACGAACACCTCGCACGGGACCAATATAACTTGTAGGAACTGACCGCGTGGTCCCGGGTCTCCCGATTTGAGAGTATGACGATAATTTGGAAAAATCACACTTAGACTTAAAAACATGGCGTTAAAGGGTGAAAACCCAAACCGGCCCCCAAACGACCCCGTAGGAGGCACGAACACCTCGCACGGGACCAATGTAACTTGTAGGAACTGATCGCATAGTTTCGGGTCTCTCGGTTTGAGAGTATAATGATAATTTGTAAAAATCACACTTAGTTACAAACATGCCGTTAAAGGGTGAAAACCCAAACCAGCCCCCAAACGACCCCGTAGGAGGCACGAACACCTCGTACGGGACCAATCTAACTTGTGGGAACAGATCGCGTAGTCTTGGGTCTCCCGGTTTGAGAGTATGATGATAATTTATAAAAATCACACTTTGTTACAAACATGCCGTTAAAGGGTGAAAACCCAAATCGGCCCCCAAACGACCCCATGGGAGGCACGTACACCTCGCACGGGACCAATGTAACTTGTAGGAACTGGCCGCATAGTCCCGGGTCTCCTGGTTTGAGAGCATGATGATAATTTATAAAAATCACACTTAGTTAAAAACAAGCCGTTATAGGGTGAAAATCCCAAATCGGCCCCCAAACGACCCCACAGGAGGCACGAACACCTCGCACGGGACCAATGTAATTTATAGGAACTGATCGCGTAGTCCCGGGTCTCCCGGTTTGAGAGTATGATGATAATTTTCAAAAATCACACTTAGATTTAAAAATAGGCCATTAAAGGGTGAAAACCCAAACCGACCCCCAATCGACCCCGTATGAGGCACGAACACCTCGCACGAGACCAATGTAACTTGTAGGAATTGACAGCTTAGTCCCGGGTCTCCCAATTTGTGAATAGGATGATAATTTGTAAAAATAAATATTTAAACTTAAAAACATGTCATTAAAGGGTGAAAACACAAACCCGCCCCCAAACGACCCCGTAGGAGGCACGAACACCTCGCACGGGACCAATGTAACTTGTACGAACTGACCGTGTAGTCCCGGGTCTCTCGATTTGAGAGTATGATGATAATTTGCAAAAATCACACTTAGACTTAAAAACCTGTCGTTAAAGGGTGAAAACCCAAACCGGCCCCCAATCGACCCCATAGGAGGCACGAACACCTCACACGGGACCAATGTAACTTGTAGGAACTGACAACGTAGTCCCGGGTCTCCCGGTTTGTGAATAGGACGATAATTTGCAAAAATCAACATTTAAACTTAAAAACATGTTGTTAAAGGGTGAAAACCCAAACCAGCCCCCAAACGACCCCGTAGGAGGCACGAACACCTCGCACGGGATCAATGTAACTTGTAGTAACTGACCGCATTGTCCCGGGTCTCCCGGTTTGAGAGTATGACGATAATTTTCAAAAATCACACTTAGAGTTAAAAACATGTCGTTAAAGGGTGAAAACCCAAATCGGCCCCCAAATGACCCCGTAGGAGGCATGAACACCTCGCACGAGACCAATGTAACTTGTATGAACTGACGGCGTAGTCCCGGGTCTCTTGGTTTGTGCATAGGATGATAATTTGAAAAAATGAACATTTAAACATAAAAACATGTTGTTAAAGGGTGAAAACCCAAACCAACCCCCAAATGACCCCGTTGGAGGCACGAACACCTCGCACAGGACTAATGTAACTTGTAGGAACTGACCGCGTAGACTCGGGTCTCTCGATTTGAGAGTATCACGATAATTTGCAAAAATCACACTTAGACTTAAAAACATGCCGTTAAAGGGTGAAAACCCAAACCGGCCCCCAATCGACCCCGTAGGAGGCACGAACACCTTGCACGGGACCAATGTAACTTGTAGGAACTGACAGCGTATTTCAGGGTCTCCCGGTTTGTGAATAGGACGATAATTTGCAAAAATCAACACTTAAACTTAAAAACATGCCGTTAAAGGGTGAAAATCCAAACCAGCCCCCAAACAACCCCGTAGGAGGAACGAACACCTCGCACGGGACCAATGTAACTTGTAGGAACTAACCGCGTAGTCCCGGGTCTCCCGGTTTGAGAGTATGATGATAATTTGCAAAAATTGCACTTAGAGTTAAAAATAGATCGTTAAAGGGATTAAACCCCAACCGGCCCCCAATCGACCCCGTAGGAGGCACAAACACCTCTCACGGGAGCAATGTAACTTGTAGGAATTGACAGCGTAGTCCCGGGTCTCCCGGTTTATGAATAGGATGATAATTTGCAAAAATCAACACTTAAACTTAAAAACATACCGTTAAAGGGTGAAAACCCAGACCAACCCCCAAACAACCCCGTAGGAGGCACGAACACCTCGCACGGGATCAATGTAACTTGTAGTAACTGACCGCGTTGTCCTGGGTCTCTCGGTTTGAGAGTATGACGATAATTTTCAAAAATCACACTTAGAGTTAAAAACATGCCGTTAAAGGGTGAAAACCCAAACCCGCCCCTAAACGACCCCGTAGGAGGCACGAACACCTCGCACGGGACCAATGTAACTTGTAGGAACTGACCGCGTAGTCCCGGGTCTCCCGGCTTGAGAGTATGACGATAATTTGCAAAAGTCACACTTAGACTTAAAAACATTTCGTCAAAGGGTGAAAATCCAAACCGGCCCCCAAACGACCCCGTAGGAGGCACAAACACCTCGCACGGGACCAATATAACTTTTAGGAACAGAACGCGTAGTATGGCGATAATTTGTAAAAATCACATTTAGTTAAAAACATGCCGTTAAAAGGTGAAAACTCAAACCGACCCCCAATTGACCTCGTAGGAGGCACGAACACCTCGGACGGGACCAATGTTACTTGTAAGAACTGACCACGTAGTCCTGGGTCTCCCGGTTTGAGAGTATGAAGATAATTTGCAAAAATCGCACTTAAACTTAAAAACAAGCCGTTAAAGGGTGAAAACCCAAACCAGCCCCCAAACGACCCCGTAAGAGGCACGAACACCTCGCACGGGACCAATGTTACTTGTATGAACTCACCGCGTAGTCCCAGGTCTCCCGATTTATTAATATGACGATAATTTGTAAAAATTAACACTTAAACTTAAAAACAAGTTGTTAAAGGGTGAAAACCCAAACCAACCCCCAAATGACCCCGTAGGAGGCACGAACACCTCGCACGGGACCAATGTAAC
Organism: Sambucus nigra; assembly: GCA_949130495.1. Taxonomy (NCBI): domain Eukaryota; kingdom Viridiplantae; phylum Streptophyta; class Magnoliopsida; order Dipsacales; family Adoxaceae; genus Sambucus; species Sambucus nigra. Next base: position 22,717,009 of record OX422213.1, on the reverse strand, counting down.
TTGTTGGAACTGACCGCGTAGTCCCGGGTCTCCCGGTTTGAGAATATGACGATAATTTGCAAAAATGAACACTTAAACTTAAAATCAAGCCGTTAAAGGGTGAAAACCCAAACCAACCCCCAAACGACCCCGTAGGAGGCACGAACACCTCGCACGGGACCAATGTAACTTGTTGGAACTGACCGCGTTGTCCCGGGTCTCCCGATTTGATAATATGATTATAATTTGCAACAATTAACACTTAAACTTAAAAACAAGCCGTTAAAGGGTGAAAACCCAAACCAGCCCCCAAACGACCTCGTAGGAGGCACGAACACCTCGCACGGGACCAATGTAACTTGTTGGAACTGACCGCGTAGTCCCTGGTCTCCCAGTTTGAGAGTATGACGATAATTTGGAAAAATCACACTTAAAGTTAAAAACAGGCCGTTAAAGGGTGAAAACACAAACCGACCCCCAATCGACCCCGTAGGAGGCACGAACACCTCGCACGGGACCAATGGAAGTTGTAGGAACTGATCGCGTAGTCCCAGGTCTCTCGGTTTGAGAGTATGACGATTATTTGCAAAAATTAGACTTAGAGTTGAAAACATGCCGTTAAAGGGTGAAAGCCCAAACCGGGCCCCAATCGACCCCGTAGGAGGCACGAACACCTCGCACGAGACCACTGTAACTTGTAGGAACTGACCGCGTAGTACAGGGTCTCCCGATTTGTGAGTATGATGATAATTTTCACTCATATATGTAATTTTTTTATTTTGAGTATTTTGTTTTTGTAAATTATTGGGTTAATAACGTCATATTTTTTTGTATTCTATTTTTTTTGGCGGGATAACAGTTTATCGTTGGCTTTTATTCACGTGGAACACACAAAGAACTCAATGGTTTACAACAAGGGGTTTATTAATGATTCCATTTTTTTGTGTCATGACTGTACGGTCTTTTGTTGTTTTATTATTGACTTTTATGGCCATGAGGGCAGTTGTAAGTTAATTGTTATATTTTGTGGCCGTGCGGCTTTATGTTAGGCAGGTTTTGTATTAACAGGTTTTGGAATGTCCAGAAAATAGAGGAAACTTTGCCCAATTTTTTTGGGCCTGTGAGCTGTTAAAGACTTGTAATATTTTGAAGTTTGTATGTACATTAGTTTATTAATAACCCGCAATATTATTAATTTATGAATTTTGTGCTTTCAAATATTTTTTTTAAATAAAAAAATTGGCACAGTTCAAAACCGTGGCAAAAGTCTATCATATTTTGGCATGGTTTTGAACTGTGCCAAATTTTTTTAAACTGTCCTGAATCTGGCACAGTTAAAAACTGTGCCAAAAGTGTGCTAGAAATATCAAATTCTGGCACGGTTTACAAGTGTGCCAGAAGTGTTCCTATTTTGCTGAATTTGGCACAGTTAAAAACTGTGCCAAAAGTGTGCCAGAAATATCAAATTCTGGCACGGTTTAAAAGTGTGCCAGAATAGTTCCTATTTTGCTGAATCTGGCACAGTTAAAAATTGTGCCAAAAGTGTGCCAGAAATATTAAATTCTGGCACGGTTTAAAAGTGTTCCAGAAGTGTTCCTGTTTGGCTGAATCTGGCACACTTTTGAGCCGTGCCAGAAAAAAATTCCCATTTTGGAACACCTGATTCTGGCACAGTTCAAAACCGTGCCAGATTTGATCTGGCACAGTTTTAAACCGTGCCAGAATCCTGTTTTTAGTGTAGTGAAACTTTAACTACACTCTTGCGGAGTATAGTGGCTAGTCTGGGTATCGAATCCTCAGGGAACTAGGACGAGGGAACGTGACGACAAAGGTAAGATTGTTAACCCTAACTTGATTCTAAAAAGAAACAAAAAGATGATTGAGATGGGAAATAACTAATTAACTAAATGCACACTAAATTAAACTACTGCATTAACTATGTGAGCAAAATTAACTAACTAAGAAGGACCTAATAAGAATGAAGGGAAAACAGGTTGGGAATACAATCCCCCAAACCCTAGTGTGTATGCCAAGCACAAAACTAGTCGTAAATTAGATAATTGATCAAATCTATTTTTTTAGTACTACCAAGCATTACATATATGAGGAATCGTAGCCCATACAGTATGTAATCAAAGGATGAGTAAAGCAGTGTCGCATTAGCTACCACACGCGTTGCATTCTTAAGCATCCCAGTTACCTAGGGCAAATGATGAGTGCATTATTTTGTATATTTTATACTCAAATTTATACCTTGTTAGTCCCATTTTATTTTATTTAATAAGTTCTTAGAATCATTTTATTAAAAAGGGGAAAAAATGCAAGAATGATTGAATTCATAGTTAAAATGGCAATTCCAAGTCAAAAATGGGTGCTTCAATAATTTTATAATATTCTTGTGCTAATCTGTGAAAAAATTTTCCTAGTGAAATTTTTGCAGGTAATGACGGAATTTGGTGCAAATTGATGATCAAGTTGAAAAAGGCACGAAAAAGCTGAATTTTACGATCGTTCGAAAACTTTTTCGAGTGGGGGGAAATTGAAGAGTTCCACCAAAACCCTAATGCCTCACCCTAAGCCTATAAATAGGGCCCTTTGGCTCATTATTTGGTGTGTAAAATTTTAGAGAGAGTCACATTAGAACAATTGTTGGTAGTTTTATTTTGAGAGTATATTTTTATTGAGGGCCAAGAATTATTTGTGGAAGGAAGTCTGTCAACATCAATTGTAAGGCACATCATTTGTAAGTTGTTTTATTAATGAAAATTCATATTCATTCTTGCAGTTTTATGATGTCTCCCTTTATGCCAGCGTAATTTCTTTATTAGGACTAAGTGAAATTTATCATGTTTGATTAATATTATGCGTGATTTAAATTCGTCTTTGTTCCCGATATGTGCTAAAGGTCTTCAAAATTCGATATTAAAAAGACACGAGAGTATATTTTAAACCTTCGGCTTTGTTTGAGAAAAAATTATATTTTTATTTTTAAGTGTGAGTACTTTTTGATGGATTATGCTTGCACTCGATTGTTTTGATAGTCCATGTTTAAAGACTATACTTTGAAATCTAAAAGTGAACTTTTAAGGGAATAGGGATTTTAGCCGTCTTAATTTAGAAACGTTAAAATTTATTGGGAACTTAATCGTGTTATCCTCCGAATTAAATACGACGAGAGCCGTTTTAATTTGAGTTATAAAATCGGGACTGGCGAGTTTAAATTATTACATAATATTAGTTGAATGTGATAAATGGATCCAACATCCTAGGTTTCACGCTCCATTGATTATATCTCTCGTAGTCATACTTTTTGTTTGTGTTTGGTTAGTTTAATTATCACATCTCATTTATAGACCCATTTCGTCTAGTTAGACAGTCACAATTATTTTTAACGAAAAAATTTGATAAATCTATGTGGGTTCGACCCGTACTTACACTCGTTATTCTATAATAACCCGTTCACCTTCGGTATTTGATAAAATTGACAACAACAAACGAGATCAAAAGTCCTATAACGGTTATGATCACCATACTACACGATCTAGTCAATTATTAAATTTAGAGAACTAATTTCATACCCATGCAAACCACATCGGGTTGGGTTCATGCATCCCAACCCTTAAAAATCTAGCCTAACATGGTGAAATAAATGAAAACTACGTTATCTACATTGCATGAACTCATAATTGCATAGAAAAAGAGATTAAACACGAGAAATATTAATAAAAGTGCTGGAAATAAAAGTTACCAAGATTGAAGAACAAGAACATGCAACAAGAAATCAAAAGTTGAAGATAAATTGGAAAAACTCTTGAATTAAAGGTGTAAAATATGTAAATTCTTCTCCTAGATGTTCCTCCTTGATTAGGAGCTTTTACATGATGAAATCTGAATAAAAAGAGTCGTAATGACTAAATATATAAGCTAGAGATCGTTTAGAAGAGTCCCCAAAATATAAAACTCTTTTGGCTAAAAGATAAGCACAAAATAAAAATCCCGTATATGGCAATTTGTCACACTTAGAAAGAATGACTAATTTTGTAACAGAATCTGAGCGTGACTAAATAGGCGGTCCGGATCCTTTTAAAATAAAAGGTCCAGATCGCCCTTGAAATTCCGATAGAACTTTTTTCTTGACTTCTCTCATCTTTAAATGACCATAGGTTCTTCACCGTAGCTCCGATTGAGGTTCTGTTTTTTCCAGTGTTCTTGTATTTGAAAGATCTTCAACTTTCCAGTTGACCCCACCTCCAGAATAAGGATGTAAAATTATGAAAATGCCCTTGAACTCCCCATTTCTTGCTTTCTTTCACTGTTTTGAGTTCTGTTTTCCATCTTTCTTGCATGAAATACCTGTAAAACACATAAGAAATTCAAAAAACACAAAATACTTGCCAAAAGGAGTTACTCGCATAATATGAGACAAATCGAAACTATTTACACCGCACGAGATCATAAAAATACTGAAATTAAGGGGATAAATGTGAAGAATTTATGCCTAATCAGAACCCGCCAACCACACACAGTGCCTTACACCGTATCAGAATGCCGCAGCAAAAACCAAATGTCTTATTCTTTGTGGGATGTAGAAGTAAACCCAAACTTCTCCTTTTGTTGGTAGAGATGAACTAATGGTGCCAAACAACAAGCTCCAAGCAATAGATATATGTGTAGAGATACTTGGATAAAACAAACTAAACTATGGGTGTAAGTATTTTTGTAGAAATTAGATCATGGTTACACAAAAACACTAAACAATGAACCTTTGAACTAAAAAGTTTTTCTCTCTAAAATGTTCTCTCAAAATGTGTTTAGAAAATATCAAAAGTTAGTTTTTCAAAAGAGGTTCATGCACTAAATAAATCTAGAAGAGTTAGTGGGAACAAAGGATGGGATCATGGAGAAAAACTGCCAAAAACAACCAAAATATTTTCCAGCTAGAAATCTCATTCGAACGACCATCTAACGATGTTCCAGTGGCCAAATAGGAAAATTCGTTGACAAACTCGTTCGAACGAAATTCTCGTTCGAACGACACACTCGTCGAACGACAATTTCGAACAAAATGTCAGAATGTTCATTTTTCAATTTTAATCCCCAAAACTTTATTTTAAATATACACTACACCCTTTAAACTTATTCCAAGTCTCCTAAAAGTATATAAAAGCATTCATACCTTTGGATACTTGAAATATGAAGTTGATGACGAGAAATGAGGCACTGAAACTCGGTAATAATGTTCTCTTGAAAAGCAAGGCCGCAACGTCTTCAACTTTAACATGCTATAGGCTTGCAGGATATAGAATAACACTATCCTATGACTCAAATGTTTTTGTTCGGAATTGAGCCAACACCACATATGACTAAATATTAAATTTGTGTCTTTACATACCCTACTACCTCGCAACCCACTTATGACAACCATCCAGCCCCCGGTGACCTCCCACTACCCGCTAAAACCCCAAACCCCACCCTCGCTCCTCCAGGACACCTAAAATAACCCCCACTCCATTCGTCCCTCAACCAAAAAAATTCATCCGTCCGACCCTGTTCAGACCCGAGTAAGTCCCACTCCCCTACCCGCTGCCCTGACGCTCAATCTCGAAACCCGTTCGACCCCTCCCCCTCCGTCTGACCTACTTTCGCCCCCCTACTACATACCCAAGATGTCTTTATCCCCCCCTAACCCCTAGAACACCCCCAAAAATGTTCCCAACCCGATTTAAACCCACCTCTCGGATCAAATCTGAGTCATGGGCAGTCCTTGCACTATACATCCCCCAACCCACCTAATTTGTTTGTTGGTTCCACCTCATTTCAGCCCCCAAGCCTATTTTACCCACACACCAACCCCCTGACCCATCCCCGCACTCCTACGGGCTATTTGATTAATTCGGGGGCATGGACCATCATTTTGGGACTCCCGACCACCCACCCAACCCCAGTTCACACTACCCACACGACCCCACCATTCCCCTTGAACCATGGCAAGCCACACACCCTAACCCTCCACCTATGCATCATACACCCTTCCACCACACCCTCTCGCTACTCCATTCTAGTTCCTCTTCCTCCTCTTCCAGAGTTCGGGGATAGCCACCCCAGTGTTTTAGAGTGGGTACCTCCACCCACACCCGATGACCATTACCATGATCCACTCTGAGACCGACACTGTTTCAACTGCGAAAATCTTGGCCACTTGATAGGCGTTTTCCCTCACTATCCCTGTGTTCCTCTAGCACCTCCCGTACCCCAACAAGGTCAACCTCTTCATCCACTGCCTGCATAGGTGACATCCCCTCATGTTGATGTTATTCCACCTATTCCAGGTGACGTGATGGGTCTAGGTGCTCATCAGGATGAGGGTCCTCTATCTATGGCCCTTCAGCTGCTTTCTCGGATCCTCCATGGGGATATCCGCATAGACGTGCCCATGTTTGACGGACGGTTCTCTCTATATACCATGGTCGATTGGTTAGTTTCGATGGAGATAGTTTTTTAGTACAACTGGGTCCAAGCCCACTCATGTGTCCTCCTCACAGCTAGCAAGTTCTGGGGATTTTCCCGAATTTGGTGGAACGACCTCTGCTACCGCAGCACAGCGGCCTGATTGCCTCCTATTCAGACTTGGCCTGAGCTGAAGGCCGCGCCCCAACCATCCTTCATCCCATCTACGTACGAGTGCGACCTCTTTGCTCGCGTTCAGTCTCTCAGGCAGGACACCTTATCAGTAGTGGAGTACACAAAGCAGGTCAGTTTCTGTGCACCAAAGCTTGCCTTCCCGAAATGGAGGATCAACGGATCAGTCGCTATATATTGGGGTTGCAGTCGCATATTCAACACGATCTTGATCTGAGGGAGATACCGACCTTCTTGACCAAGGTCGAAGCTTACCACACAACACCTGCAGCTCTCTCGACCTCACGGGCTCCTCCTACTCCGATTTCTGCCCCAGCTCCTCCTACCGTGGTATCTTCAGTTCCTGCTTTCACTACTCTTAATGCTCCGCCTCCAGGACCACCTACTTTTCGATGCTACAACTGTGGCAATGTTAGGCACTAAGATTTTGATTGCTCTCTCCTGCGATGCCGCGCATTATTGGCGATGGATCGTCCACGTGACTATTTGGACATGTCTGAGGAGCTCCCCCAGCAAGCCTTGATCATCGTCTTGTAGGGTGATTCCATTGGTATTCCCCTTTGAGTTCAAGGATTAGTTGTTTTCAAGGAACGGAGAATGATGTGAATCAAGGTTATTTTTATCATTTTGAGCATATTAGCAGTTTTATTTCCTTTATTTTTTCCTTTATTTTTGTTATAGTATTTTCTTTTGTTTTGTCTTAGTATTTAGAGGGTAAGGAGTCGTAATGGTATTTTTTTAATTGGGGCCTTAGCTTGGAGACTATGTTACTCCCCCCTTTAAATACCCACTTATAAGCCTCATTTAAGGTAGACTTGAATTTTGAAATAGAAAAGAGTGTTTGTCTCTCTAAAGCTGTGTGTTAAATATTTTTAGGAGCATTTTGACGAGTTGTTTACGTTATGAACATTCTGTTTAAATGAAGAATTTTGATAAAAGATAATTCCTTATCCCTTGTCTATATGTGCATGAATTGTTTTTTACTTGTAACAGTGGGACTATGTTTGCTGAATTCAAGCAGTCCATGATCAAGGAGTTCAAGATGACTTACAATTGATGGATGTCCTATTTTCTTGGGATAGAAGTGAAGCAAGAAAATGATGGAATTTTCATCTCTCAAAAGAAATACATGCGAGAGATCTTGAAAAATTCCATATGGGCAGTTGTAATTATGTAAACACTCAAGTTGCTATAGGACTCAAGCTATCAAAAGAAGTAGAAGGATAGTTTGTTAGCCATACTTTGATCAAAAGTCTAGTTGGAAGCTTGAGGTACTTGACAATGATAAGACTTGGAATTGCATATGGAGTTGGACTTGTGTGTAGTTACATAGAGAGACTAAGAGAATCTCACCATCTAGCTGCTAAAAGGATACTAAGGTATATTAAAGGTGCTCTTAACCTTGGACATTTTTATGCTTATGGAGAAGATGCAAATCTAGTAAGGTATTTAAATAGTGATTGGGGTGGTTATCGAGATGAGGAGAAAGGCACTATATGGTACGTGTTCTACCTTGGTTCAACAACTTTCTATTGGCCATCGAATAACATACAATTACAACATTATCATCATGTGAAGCTGAGTACGTGATAACTTGTTAATTTTTTTGTAAAGGAATCTGGTTGAGAAATCTGTTGAAGTAATTGAATCACTCATAAAAATAATCTACAGTGATTCATGTGGACAACAAATATGCAATCAAACTTGCAAATAATCTAGTACAATATGGAAGGAGCAAGCATATTGACATTAGGTTACATTTTCTAGGGCATATTGTGAAGCAAAAGACAATTGAACTTGTGTATTATCACACCATGGAGCAGATAACAGATATCCTTATGAACCCTCTCCCGATTGATTATTTCATGAAGCTACATTTAATGCCTGGGATGAAAGACTCTTGATTTTAGGGGTGAATGTTGGAATAAACACAAATCAAGTGCCTCTTGCACTATGATAGTTAGTGGTAAACCTGACTATGCACTACATAAGCACTATGTGAAGTGATAATCCACAAATACCACTTTCATGATTTTTAATATTTCTTTCTTTAAGTGGAGCCATGCCAATGGTGAACTGGTAGGAGTTATTATAAGCAAACTCCACCAGTGGAAGGTACTGCTCCCAACCACCTCCAAAGTCTAGGATGCACATACGCAACATGTCTTCCAACATTTGATTTGTCCGCTCTATTTGCCTATCAGTCTGCGGGTGATATGCCGTACTCAGCCACAACTCTGTACCCATGGCCTCCTAGAAACTCTCCCAAAATTGTGAAACAAATATCTTGTCTCGGTCTGACACGATATTTAGAGGCACCCCGTGAAGTCTCACTATCTCCGCAATAAAAATCTGGGCATATTGTTCTATAGTGTAGTCTGTCCTCACAGGTAGAAAATGAGTAACTTTGGTCAACCTATCCACAATTACCCATATGGAGTCGTGACCCCTTTGTGACGTAGGTAACCCCGTGATAAAGTCCATGGATATGCTCTCCCATATCCACATCGGAACCTCTAACGACTGTAGAAGTCCTGCCGGTTTCTGATGGTCCACCTTTACTAGCTGACAAGTGGCGCATTTAGAAATGAACACGGAGATATCTCTCTTTATCCTGCTCCACCAGTATGTCGTCTCATGTATTGGTACATCTTATCCCCACCAGGGTGTACCGCGAACCGTGAGCCGTGCAACTCTGTCATTACCTCCTATCGCAAGTCTTCCCCTTCCGGAACAACCATTCTCCTATTAAAGCGTAACCCCCCGTCTAAACTAACGAAATAGGACTCGGCTCCCTCTGCTAGTAATTGAACTATCTGCTGCTGACAGAACGAGTCATTTTCCTGGGCCTTTATCACTCTCGTAACAATCTTAGGTGTAACAGTCATCACAGACATGAACGATGGGACCACTGCATCCTGGTATACCAACTCCTTCCATTTAGCTTTCCACACCTCAGCTACCTTATCTAGTGGCCTATGGCTCAACGCGTCTGCTACCACGTTAGCCTTCCCGGGGTGATATTGGATATTAAACTAAAAATCCTTTACAAACTCAAGCCATCGATGTTGACACATATTCAGTTCCTTCTGCGTGAAAAGGTATTATAGAGACTTGTGGTCTGTGAACAACCGAAATTTCTCCCCCAATAGATAGTGTCTCCAAATCCAAAGAGAGAATATGACTGCCGCTAACTGCAAGTCGTGGGTGGGGTAATTCTTCTCGTGAGGCTTAAGCTTACGGGAAGCATAAGCTATGGCCCGACTCTCCTATTGTAGCACACCTCCAAGTCCTTGCAAGGACGCATCGGTGTAGACTAGATACTTAACTCCCGGTGTGGGCAATGCTAACATAGGTGCTGAGGTCAACTTGTCCTTCAACTCATCGAATGCTAACTGACAGGCATCGCTCCAAATGAATGGCACTCCTTTGCGAGTCAGATGTGTCAAAGGACCTGCTATCTTTGAGAAACCCCGAATAAACCTTCTGTAGTATCCTGCTAGGCCCAAGAAACTATGGATCTCAGTCGGTGTCGTGGGCTGTCCCCACTCCCTCACCTCGGATACGTTCCCCGGATCGACAGATATCCCCCGGTCTGAAATGATATGCCCCAAAAACTGAACCTCCTTCAGCCAAAACCCTCATTTTTCATACTTTGCATAAAGCTCGTTCTGACGTAGCGTCTGCAATACCTGTCTCAAATGTTCGATGTGCTCCTCTTTTATCTTGGAGTAAACCAGAATGTCATCAATAAAGATAATGACGAACTAGTCTAGGAAATCTCTGAATACCCTATTCATTAAGTACATAAACACGGCTGGAGCGTTGGTCAAGCCAAAAGGCATAACCCGAAACTCGTAGGAACCATATCTCGTCAGGAAAGAAATCTTCAAGACGTCCTGTTCCCTGATACGCAACTGATGGTATACCGATCGCAAGTCATCTTTGAGAAGAAGGAAGCTCCTCTCAGCTGGTCGAATAAGTCATCGATTTGGGGCAACGGATACTTATTCCTTGTCGTGACTTTATTCAACTCCCGGTAATCTACACACAACCTCAATGATCCATCCCTCTTCTTTACGAACAACATAGGGGCACCCCATGGCGAAGTACTCCTTCGGATAAACCCCTGACCCAACAACTGCTCTATCTGATCCTTTATCTCTCTCATCTCTGCTAGAGCCATACGGTAAGGTGCACGAGCAATTGGCCGAGTGCCCGACGTCAAATCAATAACAAAATCTATCTCTCTACTAGGAGGTAATCCTGGTATATCCTGAAATACGTCAGCAAACTCCCTAACGACTGGAATCGAATCGAGTGGTATCATCACTTCCTTAGAGGTCTCCTCCTCTATATAGTACAAGTGAATGGACGATCCATCCTCAGGCCGAGGCATCGCCACTAAAAACATCTCCTGCCCGAGAATGGAAAAAATGATACTCCTACTTAAACAATTAATCACGGCTCGGTACGAAACCAACCAATCCATACTAACAATCGCATTGTACTCAGTCATCTCTAATACTAACATATCAGCAGGTAAAGTAAATCTCCCGATATCTATACCCACACCTCTACAAATAAGGGAAATCACGGAACCCCTACTCAACGGTGAATCTACGCAAGTAATCATGCTCTCTGCAGTGTCTAACAACCCCAAAGTGCGTGCAAATCTCGTGGCAATAAAACAGTGTGTGGCCCCCGTATCAAATAAAATACGCCCCATAGTCCCCTGAATAGAGAACATACCCACAATGGCAGGTGGATCCTGTGGGACTGCGGCATGCTGGAGTTGGTAAACTCGCCCGTATTGAAGTTGTCCCTGCTAGACTGGGACTACTGGGATGGGTGGCAAAGATGGAATCTGTGGTGGTGCTGGGAGGGCGGCGGGAAACATAGGTCTCTGGGGCTCATGTCGAGCACCCTGTTGCTGCTGCTGTGGGGCCCTGCCCCTATCAGGACACTCCTGACGCTTGTGGCCAATCTTTCCACAAATGAAACATTTCCCCAAAAAGTTCCCCCCTCTCTGACCCATCTTCCCACGACCCTGGTGGCCGTTGCCATTCCTCCCCTGGCCGTGCTGGCCCTGATGAAACTGCGGCTGTTTGCCATGCTGGCCGTGCTGTCCCTGATGGCCATGCTAACCCTGCTGGGCCTGGCGAAAACCTACTTGACCATTCCTGAAACCCCCAGATCTAAACCTCTTAAAATCCTCCTACTGGGAACCCTGATCTCCCTGCCTATGCTGACCCTGAGCAGATTGTGCCCCGCTGGCACCATTCCCCCCTTTCCTGCCCTGATGGCTGGACTCTCCTGATCGCTTACCCTCTGACAAGTGAAAGCGGTGGTCCTAGCAGTGAAGCAGTGCTGCGTTAACCACATCAGAATAAGTGGCCAACGAAAGATTACCCAACAAGTGCTGACGGATCCTCCAAGTCAACCCATCCCTGAACTTTTGAATCTTTTTATCCTCAGTTGGAATTTCATCGGGAACGATGTTCAAGAGATTAATGAATTCGGCCTCATACTCGGCCATGGTCTTCCCCTCCTGCTTGAGGTTCATTAACTTCCTCCCTATTTTAGTGTGAACGGCTGATGGAAAATACTTGCGATCGAACCGCACCCAAAACTCTGGTATAGAAAGAACGTCCCTCTCCTCCGTGGTGGTAATGGACTCCCACCACTGCAACGCTGATCCTACTAGATTAAAAGTAGCCAGTATCTTCTTCTATACATCCGTGCACTCGTAAATCCTCAAGTGCCTTCGGATGTCCTTCTTCCACTGACTGGACACAAAGATGTAGGAGCTACCTACAAACTCCGGAGGGTGTGCTTTCTGAAAAGCATCACGGACATGTTCCCAAGAAGATGGGAATTCCTGAGCCTGTACTGGCACTACTACCGGCGCTTGAGGCGGTGCCTGCTGCACAACTGCTAGGGCGGCATTTACCACTTGGGCTACAATAGCAGCAACCTCTGCGGCATTTAAGGATCCCTGAACTGGTGCAGGCTGTGGCTCGGGCTGAGCATCCCTGGGAAATCGCTGTGCATGTCGTGGAGGCATCTGAAATGAGAGTAAAGTCTTATAAGTTCACAATTATTATCTCAAAATAGCTGAAGAGCGAAACATACACAAAAGAGTACAACAATCCAAAAATATAGGGATCTACATCAAAGAAAGCTCAGCGGAAACATAACAAGCCATACAGATCCTAAGGAAACTAGAACTTGATGCTCTGATACCACCCGTGACACCCCGACTAATTAAATATCGGGTAGCTACTCCTTTATTGAAATTAATACAAAATGTCAAGTTGGTTCAGTTCATAGCATCACTGTCGAAAAACATTTTAATAATTACTAGCCACCTAATATTTAAAAAGTTAGTTGTCAATCTTAATTAAATCTGATTTACATACAACTAAAGTAAATTAAGAAATACTGACACCACAATCACATCACAGTCGCAATAAGATAACAATGTAATAAACTGAATCTGGAGGAATACACCCAACAACAATCCGAATACCGAAATAACAAAATACAAAGCCTGAACCATTAATTAATTACAACCCAAATTCTAGAATAGAACTGAATAAGTAAGATGTCTCTAAAAGAAAAGGGGAGACATGCCCTACAGATGAGTAAATCTGAAGTAGAGTCAAGATAGAAAGTGGAGGCGTCTACTATCGAGGTCCTGTAACTTCCACAGCAGCAACATCACGTCACTGGGATGGAACTCCTATGCTTGGTGTCCTTGTGGCTGGGCACCTAAAAGGGGTTTTACAAAAAAAATAGATTTGAAAGCAAACGGGTTAGAGCCCGATTGTGAAAACAGTTTAAAATACAACAAGTGTTTAATATCATTAAATAGTGAATATAAAATACATGATAGTGCGTGCACTCACATGAATTCCTCACCTCTCAACTAAGTGTGCACTCATATCGTACCCGTACCCGTTCCAGTTATTCCCATATCTAACTAGTCCAATACACAATCTAACATTTCTATACAATTATCGATTTAATTCCCGACATCTAAATTTAAACAGAGAGTTATACTTTTCTTCTTAGTTCTCAAAATTAGTAATACTCGTCACTAGGGATTTTTCCATTTTTAACTCTACAAAAATGTTGCTATTATTCCCTTACATTTATACATGACAGTTCATTTCAATTAACAGTATATTATTCTCATAATAAATATACAATACTGGCACCCCGAGGCTAAGCTACAGTGCACACATACTCTGCTATCGAATCCTGGTACATCACGTACATAAGGACCACGTATTCCGAATCTCTCAGGAATCGTTCCGACAAGTAACAAACACACACAATGGTGGTGAACATAGTTCACATCACATGGGTCACGCACATACCTACGCTCCCATGATCATCAGACTTATTAACTTCTCAATAAGTCCTTCTCTGACCTATGTCCTCGAGGTACCAATCTAAATCCCCTCGTAGGCACACATAGATTAGATGGCCCTGATCGAACGCCGACCTCCCGTGATAGCAAGTATTGTAGGTATGTTATACACAATTGACTACATATACCAAGCATTCAAACATCTTAGATATTTCATAATATTAATAGAGGTATATTTCTCATCTTCATACCGTCATTTAATGTTGTACGTTTATAAGTCCCCTATTAATACACATTAAAGTTGTCAACTATTCTCACGTCGTAATTTTAGGTACTCGTTTCCTAATCCATAAATGTCATCCGGTTTACTACACAATTCTACGTTTTACTCCTCAACGTACTCCAATCTCACAATTATACCCACTAGTCAATAAGGGAAGATTAGTACTCCATTAAATAAGTCTACGGGAAGTTTGAAATAAAATCAGGCCTAAAAAGGCCATTATATCAACTCGTTAGAAGTCTCGTTCAAACGAGTGTCGTTTGAACGAATGGCTTCGAACGAACTACCAACTCGTTAGAAGGGATACTGTCATCTCGTTAGAAACTCATTTGAACGAGGTCGTTCGAAAGACCTGGGCAGGTCTTCTAACGAGATGGCAGAATACGCCCAAAAATCTCCCAATTCGTTTTTCTTCATTCTTCTCTTCTCTAAATCCACCCTAAGACCATCCAAATTACATTTTAATGTTTGTAAACTATTTTTAGTCACCCTAGGTCATTCCTTAACATACTTTTGGGGTCAAATCTTACAAATCAACATGTCAAAATCATAAATCCCTAAATTTTACCCCAAACCCTATGAACATGAATCCAGAATTTTATTATGCCTAAATACTCATCATAAATCCATTTTTAAATCATCAAGGTTAAGTTTTGAATACAAAATTTCGTCCATAATCATTCTATAAGCAATTTCTAACCAAGATTAAGGGTTTCTACAACAATCCCATTGGGTTTTCTCCAAAATATTCACAGCATAAGGTTTCTACACTAAACATGGAGGAAATATTCATTGAAATTAAAAATATCAAATCACTTGCCTTAAATCCGATGTTCTGTTTCGCTGTTGATGATTAAGGTTGTCTTTCTCTCTTCTTTCCGGTCACAAATCCTTTCCAATTGTGATGATGGGGAGATGGTTTGGTATAGGTTCTTAGCCTCTCTTCTAACTTCTCTCAAAACTTTCGTAGCCCACTCTCTCACTTTTGGCTGATAATGGACTTTGTGGCTTTACAAATAATATATAATTAAAATCTGAAATTCGTGGGTTTTAAACCATTAATTTTTAAAATTACAAAAATACCCTTCTAGGTTGCCGGTTTGGCCTAAAAATGCCCCGGGACCCAAACTAAACCCCCGGTTAGTGTTTTCTGACTATTTCGACCCTTCCGGACACGTTGGCGCACTCAAAATGATCATTCGGTTGATACCTATTCAAATCTCTAGACATTCCAAGGTTTTATTCAGAAATTGATACCTATTCAAATCCAAAAGGCAGACATATACATATATGGATAGGAATTTGCTATATAAAATTTGAGATGACAGTATATAGAAATAAATAGCACAGAATATAATAGATATGACAAATCAATTTGTAATATCTTTTTTCTTCAATCATATCATTTTAATGGCCAAGTACACTCTAATACCGTATTATTCCCCTGTATTTGAGGGTAGGACGAAAATTGGTGAATTTAAAATAGGAGGGAAAGACCGTGGAGGAATATGAGGCAGAGTTAATTAGCCTTCTGAACATTGTACCGAATGAGATCCCAACTGAGGAGAAGAAGATTCAGCATTTTATGGATGGGTTGACATGGAGGATCCACCAGCACTTGATAGGAAATATCTCTTTGTCCACCTATTCTGATGTGGTTAATGCAACACTACTCCACTTCTAGGACCACCGTTTTCATCTGATCGAGGTTAAGCGAGTAGGAGAGTCCAACCAGCAGGTCAGGGCAGGAAGAAATGGTGCCAGTGGGGTACATGCAGTTCAGGGTCATCCTAGACACAGTGACCAAGGTTCCCAGCAGGGGGATCCTAAAAGGTTTAGGTCAGGAGGTTTTAGACATGGGCAGGGAGGGTTTCGACATGGCCAGCAGGGTCATCACGGCCATCAGCAGGGCCAAAATGGCTAAGAAAGGGGTGGTAACGACCATCAGGACCGGGGACAGCAGGGACAGAAGGGAGGACCCTTCCCAGGGAGATGTTTCACCTGTGGTAACACTAGCCACAAATGTCAGGACTACCCTCAGAAGGGTAGAGGTCAACAGTAGCAGCAGCAAGGTGCTCGTCAGGAGCCCTAGAGACCGTTATTTCTCGCAGCTCTCCCAGCACCTCAACAGATGCCAGCACTGTCACCTATTCCAGCTGCCCCAGCTCAGTAAGGGAAGCTTTAGTACGGACGAGTGTACAATCTTCACCAGGTCGCAGCCCTGCAGGATCCACCCGCGATTGAGGGTATATTTTTTATCCAGGGGACTTTGGGGCGCATTTTATTTGACACAGGGGCCACACACTATTTTATTGCCACGAGGTTTGCATGTACTACGAGATTATTTGATACAGTTGAGAGTACGGTCACTTGTTCGGATTCTCCATTAAGTAAACGTTCCGTTATTTCTTTTATTTTTCGGGGAGTGGGTATAGAGATTGGGAGATTTATCTCACCCGCTGACATGCTCGTATTGGATATGTCCGAGTATGACGCGATTGTAGGTATGGTTTAGCTTGTCAGGTATAGGGCTGATGGCATGAGAAATTGCTCACTTGTCATTCTCGTACTAGCAAGTCGAGAGTAAAGTGTGTAATGAACAAGTAAAGCAAGTAAGGCGATATGAACACAAGATATAGAGTGGTTCAACCTTTA
This sequence comes from Sambucus nigra, assembly GCA_949130495.1. Lineage (NCBI taxonomy): Eukaryota > Viridiplantae > Streptophyta > Magnoliopsida > Dipsacales > Adoxaceae > Sambucus > Sambucus nigra. The sequence goes on along the minus strand of OX422213.1, from coordinate 22,700,075 downwards.
AAATAGGCCTACGTCCACCGTGTTGCACCGTTCTCATTATATTCATTGTTTTGTACAATATAATTATGCCTAAAGAGGCGTACAAGTATGAGAATAAAAGGAGGATACATGATGATTGACGATCCCGGAGTGCCGGAGAGGTCCCTGCAATTTGGATGGGCGATTCTCGATTTGTATGCAGGGGAAGTGTAGAGAGAATCGGTACTGTAGAAACTGCTCCGGTTGTATGGAATCGATCGCTTATTTCGAGGTGTAGTACTCCATTTATAAGAGGTATGTGAGTTGTCACGTGTCCTGAGCACGTGACGTAAGTCCGGAGTTATTGTAGTAGAAAGGGATGTGGCCTATAAGGCAAGCACACAGTGCCGCACCCGCAGGTGCCGCGCCCTGTACATGGTAGGGCCGTGACCTGTATTTTAAGGGTGAATGCCGCGCCCAGTACACGAAGGATCGCACGTCGAGTTCAGCAGGGCCGCGCCTTATATTGAGGAGGGCCGCAGCAGGGTGCTATATTTATATTATCAAGGGCCATGATTGATTATTTTAGTAAGAGTATAGTTTTTGCCATACTCAGTCAGGAGATGTTCCTGGTGGCGATGCCTCGCTCTGAGGGAGGATCGTCCACTCATTTATACTATATAGAGGAGGTGACCTCTAGGGAGGTGGTGGTACTACTTTCTCGAATCCTGTTGTTCAAGAGTTTATCGATGTGTTTCAAGAGATTTTGGGGTTACCACCGAGTAGAGAGATAGACTTCATCCTTGATTTATCACCCGACACTCGATCGATAGCCCGCTCACCTTATCGTATGGATCCAGCAGAAATGAGGTAGTTACATGACCAGATTGAGCAGTTATTGGGGCAGGGATTTATTCATAGGAGTACTTCGCCGTGGGGTGACCCCATACTGTTCATTAAGAAGAGGGATGGATCATTGAGGTTATGTGTTAATTACCGGGAGTTAAATAAGGTCACGATACGAAACATATATCCGTTGCTTCTAATCGATGACTTATTCGACCAGTTAAGAGGAGCGACCTTCTTCTCGAAGATTGACTTGAGATAGGGATACCATGAGTTGTGTATCAGGGAGCAGGATGTGTCGAAGACTACCTTCTTGATGAGATATGGTTCCTATAATTTTAGGGTTATGCCTTTCGGGTTAATCAACGCCCCATCTATGTTTATGGACTTGATGAACAGGATGTTCAGAAAGTTTCTGGACCAGTTCATCATCGTCTTCATAAATGACATTCTAGTTTACTCCCAGATCGGGGAAGAGCATACCGAGCACTGGAGGCAGGTTTTACAGACCATGCATCAGCATGAGTTATACGCAAAATATGAGAAATGTGGGTTTTGGCTGAAGGAGGTCAAGTTTTTGGGGGCATATCATCTCTGATAGAGGGATATCAGTGGATCGGGGGAAGGTGTTAGCGGTGAGGGAGTGGGGATAGCCCATGACACCGACCGAGATACGTAGTTTCTTTGGCTTATTCGGATACTACAGGAGGTTCATTCGGGGGTTTTCGAAGATAGCGGGTCTGTTGACACACCTGGCTCGCAAAGGGGTGCCATTTATCTGGAGTGACGCTTGTCAGTTAGCCTTTGATGAGTTGAAAGATAAGTTAACCTGAGCACCAGTGTTTGCATTACCCAGGCCAGGAGTGGAGTATCTAGTCTACACTGATGCGTCCTTATTAGGACTTGAAGGTGTAATTCAACAGGAGGATCAGGCTATAGCATATGCTTCCTGTAAGTTTAAGCCTCACGAGAGGAATTACCCCACCCACAATTTAGAGTTGGCGGCAGTAGTGTTTGCACTTCGGATTTGGAGACATTATCTCCTGGGGGAGAAATTTCTCTTGTTCATAGATCACAAGTCATTACAGTATCTCTTCACATAGAAGGAGCTGAATATGTGTTAGCGCCGGTGGCTTGAGTTTGTGAAGGTCTATCATTTTGATATCCAATACCACCCGGGAAAGGCTAACGTGGTAGCAGACGCGTTGAACCATATGCCGGTAGGGGAGGTGGTCGATGTGTGGAAAGAGAAATGGAAGGAGTTAGGGCACCAGGATGCGATGGCTCGATCGTTCATGTGTGTGATGATGATTAAGCCCCAGATTATTATGAGAGTGGTATAGGCTCAGGTAACTGATCCTTTATGCCAAAGTCAGATAGTTCAACTTCTAGCAGAGGGGGGCGAATCTTATACCGTGGGTTCAGACGGGGGTCTACGTTTTAATGGAAGATTGGTTATCCCATAGGGATAAGACTTACGATACGAGGTGATGACCGAGTCGCACGGTTCATGATTTGTAGTACATCCCGGTGGGGATAAGATGTACCGAAATATGCATAGACAGTGCTGGTGGAACGGGATGAAGAAGGATATTACCGAGTTCATCTCGAAATGTGCCACTTGTCAGTTGGTAAAGGTGGACCATGAAAGACCGACGGGACTTCTACAGCCATTAGAGGTTCCTGTATGGAAATGGGAGAGCATTTCCATGGACTTCATCACAGGATTACCACATCGCAGAGGGGTCACAATTTGATATGGGTAATAGTGGATCGGCTGACCAAGGTAGCCCACTTTCTGCCAGCCAGGAGAGATTACACCATGGGATAGTACACACAGATATTCATATCAGAGATAGTGATACTCCACGGAGCGCCTCTTAATATCGTGTCTGACAGAGATAAGGTGTTTGTGTCTTAATTTTGGGAAAATTTCCAGGAGGCGATGGGTACGGAGTTGCGACTGAGCACAGTCTATCACCCACAGACGGATAGTCAGACCAAGGGAACAAATCAGATGTTATAGGACATGTTGTGTATGTGCATCATTGATTTTGGCGAAGGTTAGGAGCAGTACCTTCCGCTGGTGGAGTTTGCCTATAACAACTCCTACCAGTTTACTATCGGTATGGATCCATTCGAGGCACTATACGGCAGACCTTGTCGTTCCCCAGCATGTTGGTTAGAGGTGGGGGATACTTGGTCCGGAGGTGATTCAGGATACTTCGACAAGGATAGAGTTGATACGGAGCCGTGTTCGGATTGTTCAGGATCGACAAAAGAGCTACGCTGATGCCAAACGATATTTTTGAGAGTTCAACATTAGGGATAAGGTGTTACTTCGGGTGTCTCCTATGAAGGGAGTTATGCATTTTGGAAAGAAGGGAAAGTTAGCGCCTCGGGATATAGGGCCATTCCCCATTATCGAGAGGATTGGGCAAGTTGCTTGTAGACTTGGGTTACCGGAGCACTTGCATAGGGTCCATGACGTGTTCCATATCTCTTCGCTAAGGATATTTATTCGAGATAGCCCATACTCACATTACGTTAGAGGAAATCGTCTTACTGCCTGATAGCTCCTACGAGGAGGGGCCGGTTGCTATCCTATAACGTAGCGAGAGGAAGTTGAGGTCGAAGATAGTACCACTAGTCCGTGTTCAGTGACGACATCATAATATTGAGCAATCAACTTGGGAGCGCGAGGATGACATGCGTGAACGTTATCCAGAGTTACTCTTGCCAGATATATTTCCATTTCCGAATTTCGAGACGAAATTCTGTTATTAAGGGGGAAGTATGTAATACCCCGTATTTTTACGCATATTTATTTTATTATGAAATTTTGGAAAATGGGGATTAATTAATTCAAAGGGAGAAAATTTAATTTTTAATTAATTCGATTTTATGGTAATAATTACTATCGTGACGAGAGTTAGTAGTTATCGAAATAATATTATGACCGGGATGAGATACACGACAGTCATGATATAATTATTTGGGACACGCGTATGAGTCGCGTCACCGATATGTATTTGGGGGTTAAAAAGGTAAGTTATATTTTTAACACGAATGACTATTTTGAGTGCGCTAGAGTGTCCGGAAGGGTCAAAATAGTTAGAAAATACTACTCAGGTATTTTATTTGGAGTTCGGGGCATTTTAGTCCAAAATGACTCCCCGGGGGGTATTTTGGTCTTTGGGGACTTTTGGATAATTAAATGGATGAAAATTGGGTTTAATTAAAAGCATTGAGGGTTAGTGGCCTGTCAGTTTCAACTTATGTGAGAAAGAGAGAAAAAGAGAGAGAGAACCAAGGAAGAAGAAGACTCCATTGGAATCTTAAGCCAAGAACTCGAGCTTTCACACTAAAAATTACACCATCGCGTAGATCGTGTCAAGAGGATCGTTCCCATACCAATTTCAGTCCAAGAATCAGAAGTTCATTCCGAGGCAAGTGTTTATCTTGCTCCTCTTTTAGCATGTATTGTTCCTATTCATTTAGGTTTGATGATATAAACTTGGTGCAATGAAAACTTAGGTTTAATTAGACTGAATTGTGAAGATACCTTATAAATTGGAGATGGGTATGCATGTAGAGGTTTTTACCTTGGTTGGACTATTAAAATCTGGGAACTTTATGTCTTAATCACGAATTATAAGAAGAGTTTTGGACAATTAAAATTCTAGGTTCATATTTAAGAGACTTATTTGAAATTAAAGAGATTGTTGAATTCCAATTGATTATATAAGGATTTGACCTTTAATTCGTATTAAAAAGTATCTTAGGGTGATTTGGAATAGTATAGTAACATTACATTAATATTGGGATGAGTTTGGGATGAGATTGAAGTATGGAAATTTGAGAAAATCGAATTTAGGGAAGAACTCGGTCTGTTCGGAATTTTCGTTAGAAGACTAGCCCAGGTCGTTCGAACGAGACTTCTAACGAGATTTCCAATGACCCTTCTAATGAGTTGCTGAGTTCGTTCGAAGTGGGAACTTCGTTCGAACGAGCTCGTTCGAATGACCTCGTTTGAACGAGAATCCTAGAACTTCTAATGAGATTCCAAAATGAGTTTTTAGGGTCCGTTTGAGTTAAAAACCATCCTAGGGTTATCCAAGCGAATGTATTAACCTACGTGAGTAACGGGTGGCTTTAATTCCAAAGTTTTAGGGAATTAAGGGTGTAATGGTCCTCGGGGTATTGAATTTGGGTGAAAACCTAGGAGAGAATGTAAGTCCTAAAGAGGCTATATATATATATACGGATATAGTGGAGAGTAATGGATATAATATTACTTACGGATTATAGTATTTGGGTTATGTGATTACCTATTAATGTATATAAGTTGTGTGCATGATTATTACTTGGAATATCATTTGTATGACATACCTAGCTACTGGCTATCGAACGGGGGTTAACGCGTTGTGGACAACCATATATTGTGTCCCTTCGGGGGGTTTCGAGTCATACCACTAGAGCATGGAACCTAGGTACGGGGTATCTGTGAGAACGATAGTGTTGACGGTCGTATGGGTGCGTAGCCCATCGGCTTGGGACTATGTTCGCCTCCAATATATACATATATTTTATTGGTTCTTGAGAGATTGAACCAGTTTGGCCGAAATAGATCCCTAGGAACGAGATTTATGGGGTCTCGAGAGGTTTGGTAGGTTTGGCCGAAATAGATGAGGCCTTTCTTAGAAATAGTGTTACGTTGGAACTTCACTTTCGGGGAGTTAAAAGGATGGGTGGACCCTCACTCCTGAGCCCATGATAGTAAGCTCGAGAGTGGGTGTAATGAAGAAGTTTTTGCCAGGTTGGGGAGTAATGATACTGGAGCATAGACCCATTGTTTATGCATCTCACAATCTTGAACTTGTGGGAAGTATTATCCCATGCTTGAATTAAAATTCATCGTGGTAGTGATCACCTTAAATAGATAAGGCACTACTTTCTGGGCAGGAAATCTGGTCTTTCTCGCTAGCATCAAGTTGTTGCAATATGTCGTGGGAGAAATCGAGTTGGTGCTCGAAGTTCAGAAGGACTAGTGATTGGATATTTTCTCATTCGCTAAGGGAATGCGATCTGGGTGGTAGGTGCATCGAGTAGAAAACCCACCGGAGAAATTGGTGAGGGCATAGGAAGCCAAATGAAACAAGCATGACTAGGGAGACTTTGTAGTAAGAATATTCCGGTCTATGATTGATCATTTACCCTACTCGCGTGAAGAGGAGTAGCGGTGAAGTGAAGAAGGGTATATTCATAACCGTTTGCATTTTAGTGTCGGGACCGTTCTGGTCATGATCCTATTTTAGAAAATGGTTGATCGTTCGACCCGACTGGTGCATTTCCGGCCTTTTTAGATGAACTTCATGTAGAAGAGTACGCTCCATTCTTGATGAAGGAATGGTAGGACGTAGTAGGTGCTTATTAAAATAGGGTGGACCAAGACCAGATATTCGTGTCGGAGGTTTGGTACAAATGTCCATGAAGTAATGGGAACCGTATGGAAATGGAGTATACCTTACCCCCTAACGCAGATGAATGAATGGAGGAAGTTGACTTAATGTCGAAAGGCATATCTTGAATGTACGCCTTAGAATACATGACTGACGAAGCAGTTGTGTGTATGGATGGAAATCCATGTACAACCATTAGGCTTTTGAATGGCCTTATGGATCATTTCCTAAGGCATTGGCATTGTGAGTGGCCTAGTGTGGTCGATTGAGTAATTCGCATACTCGTTGGAAGGAACCAACGGGTAATATGTTCCTTGGAGTGGTCTCGGGACATTTCTTTAAAGATTTGGCTTTTGAGCCATACGCCTTGATGAGATACGTCAATGCGAGGGAAAGTTGAGTAGTGTTGGGGTTAAGCCACTTAAAGTTGGTATGGGTGCCCCGAGGGGGGATGTAACATGATTCTAGAGGTTGGGCGATTTGTGTTGAGTCATGTGGGCATCGTCTTCCGCCGTAGGAAGCTAGAATCGATAGTTAGTAAGGAACGCTTTGTGCTATACTAGAGCACAAATGTTGTGGACTGAGATCGATAGGGTCGATCTTAGTCTGAGTCCATTTGGGACGTTGCGATAACGAGGGATTTGTTTATGATGGTAGAATCCTAGTTTAGAGTAGTATACCCTTTATGAGAGTTGGGTATGCCCGAATTTTGGGGGCAAAATTCCCTCTTAAGGGGGGGAGTATGTAACAACCCTCGATTCTGGGAGGCTCATTTTATACTAATTTTACCGCATAAGGTAATTATAAAAAAAAATGTGTGGGGACTGAAGTAAATATTAATTGAATGAAATATAAGTAAATATTTATTAGGATGTTGTATATTTACCATATATGTAGGTAAGTATCCTCATGTTGTATATTTTATAGTGTCATGTATATTAAATGACATTATAGTTTAAATGTTAGTGGGACTCTAAATAAATTATAAAATTTCCGGACGCCAATTTAGAGGGTGTAGTTAGTCTCGGAAGGTCCGAGACAGTCAAAATAAGTGCCATATTGTATTTTTGTATTTCGGGCACTTTTACCTGGTTTTAACTTATATGCGTATTTGGGAGTCATTTTGATGTGGTATTAACCACTTAAGTTGGTATACTTGTGTTAAGCCTCGATTTAAAGTCTTCTAATTCCCCTAATTTCTCTATTTTAGGTCTTAAGCCCTAGAGAGAATGAGAGAGAAAGAGAGAAGAAGAGAGCAGTGGAGGAAGAAGAGAGAAAATGAAGATTGAAGATGGATTGATGCTTCTTCTACAAATAAATCAGAAATATCAACCCTAAGGCAAGTATTCTACTTGCAAATATGTGAGTTAAGATGTATAAATTGTATGATAGTTGTGTATTTTCATTTATGGTTTAAATGTGGAATTTGTGGGATTTAAACCGTAATCTTGAATTATGTTAAAGAAATTGTGGGTCTTGATGGTTATAAAAATAATGTAGGAAAATCTTTGGTAGATAAAGATTGTTGGTTGAGTTTAAGATGGAAAAGGTTTGAGATTTGGTAAAATGTAAATCATCATTTGGGTGTAGTTTTTGAAGATGAAAGAACCCTAGGTCTGCTATGACCGGTCGACCGCGCCTTCGGGGGCAGGTTTACTGCTTTTCTACAAAGGCATAAAATTCTTGCGCGGTCGACCGTGGTCCCGTGACCGGTAGACCGACCATTCCATTTTGAGCTTTCTGCTTTTCTCCGTAGGCAAAACCTTGAGACTTGGTCGACCGCGATCTTGGGACCGGTCAACCGGTCCCCTATTTTTCACCTTTAAACCTTATTTTGTTTCCTAGGTTTATTCTCTTTAATAGGAACTAGGAACCTTCTTGTATGAAGTAAACTTAGAGTCCTAGAGTTCTTGATGAGTTGATATACTACCCTAGATTAGAAATGGTTTAGGCGGGGTTTTCCGGGGTTATGCCGATTGATGTTAGGGCATGCTTTCTTCTAGTTGATTTCTATTAAACTAGGGGATACATTATTATGTTTGGGAGACCTTAGAAGCTCATTGGAGCTATGTTATTCTTGATGGTTTATAATATCTATCAACGAATCTTGGGAGAATAATTGAAAGTCTATTTATTCTTTGAGGTCAAAATGACAATGTAAATACGTATGGCTCCGGATTTAAAAAGGCAAAATATTTTACAAAATGTAAATGAATATGGATTCGGATATATGGAAATATACATTTGCTAAAATGTAATTGGATATGGAAATGATGGTAAATGATAATTTACTTAATCTTTAACATGATAAATGGTAATTTGGTTAAACACACCTCTCTAAATGACATCATAAGGGAAGTTCGCGCGCTTGGTGATGCCCCCTGGCTAATGAATGCAGGGTGGATATATCCTAGGCCATATGTGCGATTATGTTATGTTTTCTGCGCTGGTGAGGGGATTCCGGGTGTGGTCTTGACTCTCCCGCAGGCATATTGGCGCTTCCCGACGTTGCGTTATGAGCTCAGGTTGTCTTGTATAGATAGGCCCTGGAAGATGATGGTCATTTAGGGGGGCGCCCAGTGGGGAAACTTGGAGGGGCGGTCTTAGAATCGTTGTATGCATAAGAATATAACCATTCTAAATAAAGTGGGACTTGATGTATGATAAATGCCATAAAGAGCATTTAATGTTGATTATATTCCTGCTAAGGAATGGTAATGCCAGGATGGGCATGTAATTATAATAAAAGCCACAAAGAGCTTAAAATTGAGATAAAAGCCATAAAGAGCTTATAGTTATAGATATATTTTTCCTGTTGAGGAATAAACTATGAAATGAACCGGGGTATATGATAGAAGTTTTAATTATGTTAATCTTTCTTTTCTCCTGCTTAGTTAAATTAAACTCATGCTTTTCTTCTTTTCGTTAGCTTATGCTGTAGAACTGTGTAGATAGATTTGTTTTTGTCTTTTCTAGAATGATGATATTCATAACAGTCATACTCTTTATTCATCTGGTAATCATATAGAACCGGGACCTGACCCGTTTATATTTCTTGTTGCACATACATCTTGTCTCCGCTCAGGTACTCCGCCGCAAGGATGCCTGATTTGAATTCCTATTCCGATGTCTTCGGCGAGCCGTGATGCATTGCGGGTATTACGGGATATATTGGTATAGACGTTCTCATTTTTGTATTCTAGCTATGATCGGGTCTTTTTACTCGGGCGAGAGGTCCAAACTTTTGTAATTGATTAATGTAATGTAATATGTGACTTATTGAACTTGTGTATTATTGTTGTATCAGTCTGTGACCGACAGCTAAATCGGTCCCCTGTTGTACACTTATGTGGGTGTAGTATAGTTTAGTCTGGATTTCTACTTTCTATTTATTGGGTTGTTAAGTTTTTTTCTTTTATTTACTTTCAAATCAAAAAATTTTGGCAACCCGTTTTTCTAAAATAAGGAGTGGTTATCCCGCATACTTCTTACTTTGTTGTGATGATGAGAATGATTCCATCCATGATTCCGTTATTTTGGAGTATCGGGCTAGCCACCCCCTATTTCGGATTGGCGGGTTGTCACATAACATTGGCAGCTTAAACGGATCATGGACATGACACTGTCGTCCTAACCGAACCAAAACTTCTATAACTATTTCCCCTGCTAGGCATCCCGTTCCTGTCCCCCGGCACATTGCAGAAAATATCCACGCTTATGTTTCTGCTCTTTACACATAAGACTCGTTGTGCCCTTCCCCGTTTCTATGGCCCCACTGGCCATGTCGGGGTTGTACTTCTCGTGGACATGGTAGTCTTGACCCTGATTTCTACCTCTATTATCCCTTTGGCTCAGCTGGTTCCATGGGACTTGTTGATGGCCTTGACAACCCTGACTGAACCCACTGTCACTTGGTACAAATTTGTTTAATCTCGATCATTAATTTGGGTCCTTTACTAGGTATCCCTTCCCTTGGTGCCTCACTAGCACTGAAAAATCCAGTCTTACTCTTCGATTAGATTCTCTAACTCACTAGCTCCCTTCACATGAGAGCATTGATTTAAATTTATAAATGTACAACCTTTATGACAACGACACCAATCATCCTAGTCGAATCTCCTATCCACACTTTTATATTCTGTCCACGGGTCTATTATCAACTTACAATTCCTTCTTGATTCTTCGTATCCCTCTCATCGGGTATGAAGTTTGAAATTTTCGTTAACTTTCCTTCACATTCGGCCACTGTTCGACCCTTCTAGAAAAAGTACTGAAATCTCCCTTACCTCTTTATTTAAACAACTGGTGAGAGGATTCATAATAATTTACACCCCAAATTCCTCATCATTCATGGTACTTTTCTAGGTATATGGTGACTGACTCCCAATTGGATGTTCTCTTTCCATTAGTAAGTCACCCTTTCACACTTTCCTCGAATTCTAGCAGATTGTTCTTCTAAAACAAAAACCTTATTCTACCCTCGTCACTATCGTATGCACTTGGCGGGTCTAACTTTGCGCCATAGTCCTTCACAACAGTTCTTGGGGAAACTACTACACCCCAGCGGTTACTCCAACGTTAATTATTCTAACAATAATCATGGTGACTCCTATCACGTCATTGTTCCCAGAATTATCTATGGCTTTTGTGGAGTCCTCCCTTCCGCAATCCTTCTAACGTCCCATGCTTGTCATTCTGTAATGTTCGATCTTCCACACTCAACCAAAATCATATATGAATCACATCAACTATACGTAATTAGTAGGAAAACGTAAGTCTCATGTGTAAAGGAATGGAACAATCCTATAATAAGGTTCTATATCAAAGAATGCTAAGCTGAAACGTAGTAAGCCGTACAGATCCTAAGGACACTAGATACTGATGCTCTGATACCATTTGTGACACCCTGCCTAATAAAATACCGGGTGATCAGTCCTGTATCAAATTAAACAGGAAACTCATTTGGTTCATTCTTAGCATCACCGTCGAATAAATTTTTAAAACTTACTAACCAACTATTCATTAATTGAGCCAATGCCAAAATTTTATCCTTTTATAACCAATTCATTTAGTACAACGAAAAACTAAATAGAGCCATCACATAATAACAGAGTCTAAAGATCCAAAATTTTCATATATGATTTAATGTTTTCACCCATAATTTATAGATCTATCAAACGAATAGAATTTGGGATCAACTGGTGATGATCTGAGGATAAAAAACCCATAAATATAATGGTGAATAGTGACTTTTTTGATCTAATTTTCTGGGTTGAAATTTTATCTGGAAATCTCCAGATCTGATGAACAAACATAAATGAATATGTATTGGTTGAATTTATAAGATCAAAGTCCCATAAAATTATAAAGGTGAATAGTGTTTGTCACCGAAAATTATAATTAAACTATGATAAAACTCATAGACTACCTAAGAACTGAGTTGAAGTTGAAAAAGGACAAACCTAACTCAAACCTCTAAATGATAGGTCCAGATCTGATCTGAGTCATATTTGTGTCTATTACTAGGTTATGAGAGAGTTCACCAATGAAAACTAATTAAGTTAATCTCGCGTTTCTTATAGACGGAGCCAGATTGATGATACACAAAAATGGTAACTGAAGAATATGAAGGTAACTCAGTGAGTCGTACTAAGAACTCGTTGTGGGAGAGAGTGATAAACAATAAGTAAAGTAATTAGGTGTAGTAAACAAGAACAAACACACATAATTTTAGAGTGGTTCAACCCAACTGGGCCTACATCCACTGTCGAGTAGTTCATTTTCCACTATATAATTGAGGTGAGTTACAACTTATAAGAGTAGAAATAATCTCCCTCTCTAGAGTGATTTCTACATAGTTTTAGTACAAAATGAATGACTTAGTTTGTAAGTAACAATACAACTCTATTTCTAGGTGACTTGGGGTGTAGTGTGCACCCCAAGACATATGGAAAATGTCAAGTCTATTTCCACCATTGGATGCGTACCATCTGTCCTTTTAAAATGTGCTTGGAGAATGTGCTTATTCTCCCCATGTGCGATGATGCCACGTGTAGCCACTTTCTTGGTCTTGGAATGGATGAATTACCCTTTATGGTGAATTTTGGAGGTTCATACATTTTCGTTTGATTTTGCCCGACCCTTGTGAGGCCGACCCTTCTGAGATTGTCCATTCGAGGGCGACACTTAAAGGCCGATGGGGTAAAATATTTGTAATAATGAGGAGAGATCATATATGGGATCACTAATTTTTTTGGTTCACACTTCTCAACCAAAAAGGTCATGATATTGCACTATATATTATAAGTAATAACATTATTTTTTTACTTTGTAATTTCTATTAGAATACTTTTTTTATGAAAATATTTGGAAATAAATGAGATGTTGAAATTATTTCGGAGATTACAATAATATTTTATAGTGCTAGTTTATATTACACACACACAATGAGAGAGAGAGAGAGAGAGAGAGAGAGACAGGGAAATAAATAAGATAAATAAAAAATGATGAATAATACTAATTGAGGGGGGGGGGGGGAATTGGAAGTGAGTAAAAAGCAAACTGGGTAGAAAGAAACTACTTCAAGGGTATTGAGGAGATAGAGATAGAGTGTAGGTAAAATAGTCCATTGATGTTGTTGGAAAAGGAAAATTTGGGTCTCAATAAAAGCTAAAAAATAAATATACTCATGTTGCACAAACACATCTTTGTAGAAAAACCGACTGGGTAGGAAAAATCCTGAAGTGTAGAAAAACTAACTGTAAAGGGTGATAAATTGCAAAAAAATTAGGTGAAAGAAAGGAGAGATGACTTGCGCTATATTTTTTTTCCTCTGCTCAATTTAAAGATACAGTTGGGGGAGGAAAGGAGACAGAGAAAGATTATGTGCCTATTTTTTTTGCTTGGGAATTTTGAAGCGAGAGTTGGAAGGTGTTTTTTATTAACTTTTAATGGTGAGTTGATGGTCATTGAATATTAAAAGCTAATAAATTTATGTTTGTTTTCTGGATCATAATATAGATGGAAGTTATAATTCATTTTTTAAACATTAAGAGGCAATTCAACCGATGAATGATCAATGCTAAATGTTGAATTTTTTAATGAAGTTTAAACCTTATTATTTTAACTAAATGACACTAATATAACACACTTTAGTAAATTATTGAAAACACTATGTAAACAAACTTAAATAATGATGTAAATGAAGTCACTACCAGAAGAAAATATAACTGTCATTCATTCTTACTCATGAAAATAAAGTCCTATATTAGGATAATATCATGGGGCGGTGGTCCTTACTCACTTACTCATGACATGATGAATATAGAACACTAAAAATATCTAAGAACAAGTATAATAATTATCCTTTATCCCTCATGCTATCGCATCACCCCCCGAGAAGAGTTTGCATTTCTTATGGGTATCTTATTACCCATGAGATTGTAATAATTTGTTCACAATTTATATGACATTTAAATTTTCATATTATCTGACTTTTAGACTACATGTTAATTACTTAATCAATTGAATTAATTATGTGTGGTTAACTCGTACTTAATTATGGTAACGGAAAATAATTTCAATAAAACTTTAGAAACGAGGGGGAGAGAGAGACACAGAGAGAGAGAAGGAGTCAAATCTTTTTCTTTGCATATACGGATATGGATCCAAAAAAATATACATGTGCACACTATGAGAAGCGCACACAATCGAACATACGCGCATTAACAATCGAACACGATTTTTCTTAAAGAAACTCATGGGAAAAATATTATTTACCAAACAAAGTAAAAAATGTTGTAGTTTTGTTATGGAAAGAACGAAATATATTAATTAATTTCTGCAATGCACGTTCTTGGAACGCTTTCTTTTAGGCAAAATTTCACCCAATCCAGTTGAGACAGAACCAGAACCGCGAGTACACTATGGGTTTTATAGAATCCGTTTTTAGGATACAATGCAGTGTATGAACAGTTGTTTGATTTAAACTATGTACTGTTTGATCAAACCGAGAAAACTCTGAATTTGTAACTTGATAATGCCAAAGTATAGAGGACGGAGAGAGGAGAAACTAGCAATTTTCGGTGTCCAAAACAGAGGCCTGTAACTCTTTTTATAGCCATTTCTGTGACTGTTCTTCAACAGTCACAGCTCTTCATGGAGTGACTCAACAACCGTTGGATCATGCCTGTTTGGAACAACTACGATCTAACGGTTCAGATTAGGCATCCCATCGTAAGCGAATGGACATCCCCTACACGAAACGCTATGAGTTCATCTAACGGTTTAGATCAAGTCGCTTCGACCACATCAGCATACCGAGTGTGAAAGAATTGAGGTAAGAATTTTTTTTGCCTTTTGTATAATGATGCGTGAGGTATAGGGTGTATGGGCACCGTAAGGGATTTAATCAGGTAGTGGATTATGATTAGAATGTGAATTCGATAACATATAGTCGGGTAAGCCAAAGCTTATTCACGATGTTCTGTCAGAGACATACGTTTCAAGATAAATCGAAATTTATTCAAGAAAGACAAGATGTGTCAGAATACAAACAACAGTGGTGATGAGTTTAATGTAGAGTAACCTTCAAAATTAGTCTGCAGTGGGTCAGCTAACTGTTAGAAAAAGGGTGGACAATTCGAAACCGGCAGGGGTTTCTTCCACTAGAGAATGGAAGAGTATTCGCAAGGATCTTCTCATGTAGCTGAGATGGTGAGATTATAAGTACTAAAATGCGATTGAATACGACCTAATACCCACAGAGGGATGGTCAGGACAAGCGGTCTAATCGGATGCGGGAGAGAAAATTTTATGTGAACCCTGAGATCTTAGGGGAGGACGACAGTAGTACCTTCCACTAGTGGAGTTTGTGTCCAAATAACTCCTATAAATTCACGTTCGAGCAGAGTGCTAGTAGAAGTATGGCACGGTAAACTTGGTTATTGTCCTACTTAATAGTTAAAGGTGAGGGACCAGTTATGATTACAAATGTCGGAGAAAAATCGATATTATCGTATATATTGTGTGTGAAATATATATTGCACGACCAATTTACTTGTATGAACGACACGAGACTAAGTCGTGTGTATATGAAAAGAGGATAAATCTACTAAGGTGCAAATAGTAGAAGGCTAGATAGTGAATATCTAAAATAAAGTTGAAGTAGTGAAACTTAAGCAGAAAGGCTTGGGCAAGAGCCTACATGACAGGGTAACCTGGAGTTTAAAGCAAACAAATGTGAAGAGTTCATTATTAAGGGTATTCGATAGCGTACTATATAGGTGGTACGGAGTAGCATAGTTATGAGCGCCGGGAAGCGATGCGCAATATTTTTACAGCATTGTCTGTACCTGGTATACTTTTTTCGAATATCGGGATGAAATTCGATTGTAAGGGGGGAAGTATGTAATACCCCATATTTTTGACGATTTAAATAATTAAGTGATTAATTATTATTATGGGAATAAATATGCGATTAATTATTGTTGTTGGATTAATTAAATTAAAATGTGAGAAATTAATTTGTTATTAATCCGGATTTAAATAATTATTAACTAGCGTGCCAAGGGTTAATACTTATTTTTTTGAACTATTGAATATTACTGTGTGATATGTAATATGGAATTATGATATTTGATAAATTGTCGAAAGTGAGAAATACGGCAGTTTGGTAATGTAAGTCTGTCACGCGTGTGAGTCGTGTCGGGACTAATTGAATGGAATAAAAAGAAAATTTATTTTTATTAACTCGTATGGTCATTTCAAGTGCGCCATTGAGTCCGGGAGGGTGGAGATAGTCAAAATAATGTACCCGGGTGTTTAGTTTGAGTCCCGGGGCAATTTTAGGCCTAATCGACACCCCGAGAGGGCAATTTGGTAAATTGTATTTTTGGGCTAAACTAATGGACGAAAATTGGGATTAATTATATCAGCTAAGGAAAGTTCATTAGGGTTAATAGATTACACAAATCAAGAACGGCCATGGAGGGTGTGAGGGAAAGCCAAATTCTAAGAGAGAAGGCTTGTTTGGCGTTACCTTGCACAACCGTGACCACCAACGCGTAGATCGAGAGGAGAGGAATGCAGACATACCAACATCACCAACGGATCAGACCGTCATATTCGAGGCAAGTGTTTATTACTTGCATTCTTTTAGCAATAATCATGCTCATGTTAGTCTAGGTGGAATTAATCATGATTTATATGTTAATTGGGTGAAAATTGGAGATTAAATTATGATTAAGGATTTGTTTAATTAGTGGCTGGAATTCCTTTATGTATGTAGAGGATTAATCACGAAATTGGATTACATACAGACGAACGAATTTGGGTTAATTAGGTTCTTGAATTGAAATTTTGGAAACTAGGGTTCATGTGAATTAATTTGGGGGTTTTATGAAATTATGATGATTAATGACGAATTAAGGGTCCTAGGATGATAGAAATGATCTGTAACCTGTTACGGGTTGATGGGTATTGATGACGATTTGTTGGGAATTGAATCTTAGAGGTTTTTAGGTTCAAAAATGGTGAAAAACGTTGAAGTTTGGTGAAGAAGACGAACAATGCAATCTCGCGCGATCTCGCGCGAAGTGGTTCAAAGGAGATGGGGATCTCACGCGAAGTGGTTCAAACGAGATGTAGATCTCGCTCAAAGTCTTTCGAGCGAGATGGCATCTCACGCGAAGCTGCTCGAACAACAACCCTTCTGGTTCGAGCGACAGAGGGAATTTTTGGGGATTTTTCTCAAGGTCTAGTTTGGAGTTTATTGGTTTATTGGAGTGAGAGAAACTACCAAATAGTAAATTCAAATAAGAAGGAATTTTGGGAAAAGTATGTGGGAATTAATACTTTAATTATTTTGGTGTAGAGAGAATGTACCTTGGAGATTACGAGAGAGATAATAATCTAATTATTTATACTATATGTAGTAATGAGGTTAAAATACGTATGGGGAGTATATATGTAGGTTGGAGAAATACCTATAAATTATAATAGGATGTGTGTATGCCTATTATGTGATATTATTATTAAGTGTACTAATGGGTGATAACCCGGGGATACAAAGATGGTTATTGTTTGGTGCACTAATGGGTGATAACCCGGGGGTGCTGAATTATTATTGATAGGTGCATTAATGGGTGCTAACCAGGGGATGCAATATTCTATTGTTAGGCGCACTAATGGGTGATAACCCGAGGCGTACTGAATTATTATTGATAGGTGCATTAATGGGTGCTAATCCGGGGATGCAATATTATATTATTAGGCGCACTAATGGGTGATAACCCGGGGGTGCTTAATTATTATTTATAGGTGCATTAATGGGTGCTAACGCGGGGATGCATGATTTTCTGGAGATATGCACTAATGGGGCTTAGCCGGGGGTGCATGATTAGTATATATATATGGACTTGTGAATATTTCTACTGTGTGAAATTAGTAGACTTGGTAATAATAATAATTGTTACATTGCACCAAACGGTCTTAACCTAAGGGTGCAGGATTAGTGTATATATATAGGGATGATGAGACTATATATATGTATGAGTGTACTTGGGTAACTTTCTACTTTGTGAGACTGGTAGATAAAATGAAAATGAGAAGTAAAATGATCTTAGTGAAGAAAAGATTAACCATTTAAATGGTGAATAATGAAATTTGGTATGTGAGATAAACTATCTGAATAGCGTATTGTATGGGCAATACGTGAATACTACTAGTGATAATAGTTAGTATTAGTATGGTTTCTGACTAGTTAGACTGGGAGGTATAACTAGGGGAGATTAGATGTACATTAGGCGTGCACAATTGAAGAGAGGTGAGAGACTCATGTGAGAGTTCGATAACTAACATGCGTATAAGACTTGTTTTAAGAACCAGTTTTAAATACTTGCTAAATCATTTTTTACACATTGATCCCTGACCCGTTTCTTGTATCTCTTCTCTCTATTTCTATATATATGTATTATATCAGGTACTCAGCCACAGGAGTATTAGATTTAGAGATTTGGATTGCTTGACGTGCTACAGCTGTTGTCGAAGCTGTAGGTCCTTGCAGTAGACGCATCTATCCTTTCCATTCAGTTTTATCTAGACTTCTTGTTTAGGGCATATGTCGCCCACTTCTAGTTATTCCATCAGAGCTTTTGTATTCAGTTTATTGTATGGTTTGGTGTTTTGAACTGAGAGTTTTACTCTGTCTTATTTACTGCAGTAGTTGATTCATTTTCAGTATTTATTTACATTCCTATGTGTGGTGAATGGTTTATATTTTAAGATGGAAATAAATGGATTTACTTGGTTTTATTAAAATTGGAAATGTTTTGACACCTAGCTTAATTTTATATTAGGAGATTAATATGTTAGAAAGTTTTTCGACAGTGATGCTGAGAATGAACCAACTGAATATCCTTTTTTAAATTAGTAGAGGACTGATTACCCTATATTTAATTGGGTGGGGTGTCACAGGTGGTATCAGAGCATCAGGTTCTAGTTTCCTTAGGATCTGTGCGACTTATTACGTTTCAGCGTATAGTTCTTTGATGTAGAGCCTTATGATAGGATTGTTGTTTCCCTTACGTATGCGACTTACGTTCTCCTGCTGCGAATTATAATGGATGTGACTCATTGTACGAAATTTGGTGTGATTTGAACCCCGAACATTTTAGAACGACCAGCGAGGGCCGTAAGAAGAACTGCGGGAGGAGAATCTCAACAGAAGACATAGAGCAATCGGGTAAGAGTGATTGGGACAAAAATCACCACGAGAATTACCTAAGTAAGAGGTAGTAAAATTGCCACTCGGGAACTGTGGGTTCCCAGGACACAGTCATAGATAATGGTGGAGTGAATTCAGGACCACCTAACATAGTCGATAAAGGGTAAATCAGAGGAAATCCTTTGAAAACCCTTCGGTGAAGATGCGGAAAAGAAAATGAGAAAGTGTAACAGACCAACGAAGGTAGAAAATTCGAAGGAAATTGTGTAAAGTGGGGCGTGACGACACTCATAATTAAATTGGGAGTTAAAAGTTACAGCTCTTAGGAGCATCGTGTAGTGATTAGAGACAATCACCATACATGAAGAAGTGTGTTTGAAATTTAGAGAGAAACTTGGGTACGATTTGACCGTGAGGTCTTCCATTCGATGTGATAACAAAATGTGAGTGACATTTTGATGTTTATCACAATGGGTAAGATAGAAACCGATCATGAGAGAAAGGTTGAATTGCATAATGAACTTCGTGTCTAGTAGAGGGGCATAAATTATCCAAAGGGTTTATAGTAGATAAAGGACCCGTGAGTAGAATACCAGTATGGATGAGAAATCCATCTAGGATGACTAATGTTGATGTCATCAAAGTTATACGATTGCTAGTGATTGCAGTCCTTCCAAGAGAAGGGAGTAAAGAGGGTTAACGAACCTGCTGAAGAGCAGAAACTGAATTTAACGGTGTTAGTGAAACCCCACGTGAGAGTATACCCAATAGGGAACTCGATTAGATGATGTTAAGTGATTAACTTCAAAAGGATGATGAAGTCAATCAGGCTGTAGAGGCCAACCATAATTCCGAATAGCTAGCATAGCCAAAGGGACAGTGGAAGAATAATAGTCAGTTGAGACTGTCGGTCCGAGAGAAGGACATTCCCAAAATGGTCAGTGGGACCAATGATGGGGAAATGGTTCGTGAAGCTTTCCTTATGTGAAGGAAGTAGTACTACAAGTGTTGAATGTGTCCATAATTAAGAAGTGAGACCGAAGAGATTAGAAATGGTAAACCATGCCAGTTAGGCATAACGACTGGAGGAGCGAGACTTCCAAGCGAAAGAATTTGGGGGTCCATAATTGAGAAGTGAGACCGAAGAGATTAGAAATGGTAAACCGTGCCAGTTAGGCATAACGACTGGAGGAACGACACTTCCAGCGAAAGAATTTGGGGTCAAGGAGAATTAGGCCAAGGAAATTTATAACCCGAGAATGACGAGTTCAGGCTAGACCAGTAGAGTCCTCGTTAATAGTAGCATATAATATGTCAGAGTCTACGGGACCCGGGATGTAAACGGGAGCTTAATAAAGCTATAATTGAGGCCGAAAAGTTTGGGCCAACGTTTCAATAATGGGCGTGAAATCCACAAGATGGAATAAATTGTCCATGGTGAGAGGGGACAACTATAGGATGAAATCCTAGGATGTATGACGATTGCAGATGTTCACGGGTCGTGATGGCATACACGTGCTAAGACCCTATGATTTGGCGAGACTGGTGAGGTTTTGCTTCTTCCTTGTGAGTAAAGGACAGATTCTAGTGACATGGGTGTGCACAACTTTTATGTAAATTGGAAACCCTAAACTTCGCTTGCGGGTCGAGTTTAGTGGGAACGTTAGTTTTAGCAGTCTTGTTACAAACGTATTTCTCGTTGTTAGCAGGGCATTTTGATGATTGCTTGCATTCTTTTAGCAATAATCATGCTCATGTTAGTCTAGGTGGAATTAATCATGATTTATATGTTAATTGGGTGAAAATTGGAGATTAAATTATGATTAAGGATTGGTTTAATTAGTGGCTGGAATTTTTGTATGTATGTAGAGGATTAATCACGAAATTGGATTACATACAGACGAACGAATCTGGGTTAATTAGGTTCTTGAATTGAAATTTTGGAAACTAGGGTTCATGTGAATTAATTTGGGGGTTTTATGAAATTATGATGATTAATGACGAATTTAGGATCCTAGGATGATAGAAATGATCTGTATCCTGTTACGGGTTGATGGGTATTGATGATGAGTTGTTGGGAATTGAATCTTAGAGGTTTTTAGGTTCAAAAATGGTGAAAAACGTTGAAGTTTGGTGAAGAAGACGAACAGTGCAATCTCACGCGATCTCGCGCGAAGTGGTTCAAACGAGATGGGGATCTCGCGCGAAGTGGTTCAAACGATATGGGGATCTCGCGCGAAGTCGTTCGAGCGAGATGGCATCTCGCGCAAAGTCGCTCGAACGACACTGGAAGTCGTTCAAACGACAACCCTTCTGGTTCGAGCGACAGAGGTAGTTTTTGGGGATTTTTCTCTAGGTCTAGTTTGGAGTTTATTGGTTTATTGGAGTGAGAGAAACTACCAAATAGTAAATTCAAATAAGAAGGAATTTTGGGAAAAGTATGTGGGAATTAATACTTTAATTATTTCGATGTAGAGAGAATGTACCTTGGATATTCCGAGAGAGATAGTAATCTAATTATTTATACTATATGTAGTAATGAGGTTAAAATATGTATGGGGAGTATATATGTAGGTTGGAGAAATACCTATAAATTATAATAGGATGTGTGTATGCCTATTATGTGATATTATTATTAAGTGTACTAATGGGTGATAACCCGGGGGTACAAAGATGATTATTGTTTGGTGCACTAATGGGTGATAACCCGAGGGTGCTGAATTATTATTGAGAGGTGCATTAATGGGTGCTAACCAGGGGATGCAATATTCTATTGTTAGGCGCAATAATGGGTGATAACCCGGGGGGTGCTCAATTATTATTCATAGGTGCATTAATGGGTGCTAACCCGGGGATGCAATATTATATTATTAGGCGCACTAATGGGTGATAACCCAGGGGTGCTTAATTATTATTGATAGGTGCATTAATGGGTGCTAACCCGGGGATGCATGATTTTCTGGAGATATGCAGTAATGGGGCTTAGCCGGGGGTGCATGATTTGTATATATATATATATATATATATATGGACTTGTGAATATTTTTACTGTGTGAAATTAGTAGACTTAGTAATAATAATAATTGTTACATTGCACCAAACGGTCTTAACCTAAGGGTGCAGGATTAGTGTATATATATAGGGATGATGAGACTATATATATGTATGAGTGTACTTGGGTAACTTTCTACTTTGTGAGACTGGTAGATAAAATGAAAATTATAAGTAAAATGATCTTAGTGAATAAAAGATTAACCATTTAAATGGTGAATAATGAAATTTAGTATGTGAGATAAACTATCTGAATAGCGTATTGTATGGGCGATACGAGAATACTACTAGTGAGCATAGTTAGTATTAGTATGGTTTCTGACTAGTTAGACTGGGAGGTATAACTAGGGGGAGATTAGATGTACATTAGGCGTGCACAATAGAAGAGAGATGAGAAACTCATGTGAGAGTTCGATAACTAACATGTGTATAAGACTTGTTTTAAGAACCAGTTTTAAATACTTTCTAAATCATTTTTTACACATCGGGCTCTGACCCATTTCTTGTATCTCTTCTCTCTTTTGCTATATATATGTATTATATCAGTGATGCTGAGAATGAATTAACTGAATATCCTGTTTTAAATTGGTAGAGGACTGATCACCCTATATTTAATTGGGCGGGGTGTCACAGATATTCAAAGAATTGCACATCTACCGACTCAATGATTTCTTGAGTTTCAAGGTTTAAAAATCTTTAAGTCGTACTGTTACTAGAGTATCCAATAAAAACACACTTGTAAGTCCTATTTCCTAGTTTAGGTCTTTTAGGTTCGGGTTTTCTTACATAAGCAAGACATCCCCAAACTTTAAGATGTCAAAGATTAGGCTTACGATTAAACTATAATTCATATGGTGTAATATCCTTGTTTTTCAATGGAGCTCTATTTAAAATATAACATGCGGATAAAACAACTTCTCCCCACATCGACAAAGGTAAACCAGAACTGATTAACATTGAATTTATCATTTCAACTAAAGTCCTATTTTTCCTTTCCGCCATTCCATTTTGTTGTGGCGTATATGGAGCCGTAATTTGATGGATTATCCCATGAGTATTACAAAATTGTATAAACTCACTCGGGTAATATTCACCACCCCTATAGGATCGTAAGACTTTAATTTTCCGATTTTTTTGAGTTTCAACTTCTGCTATAAAAATTAGGAATTTCTCAAAAACTTCATCTTTACTTTTAAGTAAATATGTATAAGCATACTTAGAGTAATCATTAATGAAAGTTAAGAAATATTTATTTCCACCACGAGTCATATTACTTACTCTTTATATCACATACATCACTATGAATAAGATCAAGCATTTCGGATTTCCTCTCAACAGATTTGAACGAATTTCTAGTTATCTTCGATTGAGCACAAATTTCACATTTAGAAAGGTTATCAAATTTACCATCCGAGATTAAGCCGAGATTAGTCATATTTTTTATACTTCTATAATTCACATGACCTAATCTACTATGCCATAAAGAAATAGACTCAACCATATCAGCAGAACTAATACCAGTGATTACATTAATTTTGATCATGCCATTATAAGAGTACCCTTTGCCAATAAATTGGCCATTCTTAGACAAAATAGACTTATTAGACTCATACACTAGTTTGAAACCTCTCTTATTGAGAAGGTACCCAGACACAAGATTTTTACACATATTAGGTACATGAAGTACATCAATTAGAGTAAGTGTCTTTCCAGAAGTTAGCTTCAATTCCACTGTGCCTTTTCCAAGTACATTGGTGCGAAGATTATTTGCCATCTTCACTTCTTTTCCATCAATTTATTGATATGTTTTGAATGAAGAGTGGTCTTTGCATATGTGGACCGTTGCACCGGTATCTAGCCACCATCCACTTTCATTATCAATTGAATTTTCTTCGCAAACAGTAGCAATAAGATCTTCAACATTGTTGGTTTCCTTCGACCCTTGTTTTTCCTTAAATACCTTCTTTTTAAGACGACATTCTCGAGAATAATGGCCCGATTTGTAACAGAAGAAACACTTTCCTTTCTTTTTCTTATTTGCACCTTGGTTCTTGAATTTTGAATCATTATTTGCTTTAAATTTTAAGTCTTTGGTAATCTTGGATTTTTTATCCTCAACCATATTAGCTTTTGAATGACCCTCACCTTGTTCATCCTTCTTTTCTCGAATACGAGTATCATCTTCAATACGAAGGTGACGAAGAAGGGATTCCACAGTATAAGTCTTTTCATCATGATTAATTTTCTTCTTAAAGCCATTCCAAGAGGATGGAAGTTTTGAAACAATCACCCCTACTTGAAATTCACCTTGAAGATTAATACCAGCAGCTTTAAGGTCACTAACAATTTGTTGGAGTTCATGGGCTTGTGCAACGACAGATTTATCATTACTCATTCTAAAGTTCATATAGTTTGAAATTAGAAACTTACGGTTGCTCGCTTCCTCGTTTTGATACTTTGTCTTCAAAGCCTTCCATAATTCATTTGCCGTCGGAATCATTCGATGAGCGCTATAAACAGTTTGAGACAAAGCATTGAGGATGTGTCCTCGACACATAAATTCGTTTTCTTTCCTCTTTACACGCTTTTCTTTATTTCTTCGGTGTCTTCGGGTGTGGGCTTAAGAATTTGTTCAAGGTTATCAACTAGAATGTATGCAAGTTTTAGTGATGTGAGGAAGAACATAACTTTCTCTTGCCAACGGGTGAAATTTCTGCCATCAAAACGGTCGAGTCAGATTAAGTCTTGAGTCATGACTTGGATAGATTGTGCCACAGTTCCTTCCATTTGAGTGGAGTAATAAGAATAAATTTTGCCTAAAACTGTTGTAGTTTTGTTATGGAAAGAACGAAATATATTAATTAATTTCTGCAAGGCACGTTCTTGGAACGCTTTCTTTTAGGAAAAATTTCTCCCAATCCGGTTGAGACAGAACCAGAATCGCGAGTACATTATGGGTTTTATAGAATCTTCCTTCAGGATACAATGCAGTGTATGAACAGTTGTTTGATTCAAACTATGTACTGTTTGATCAAACAGAGAACACTCTAAATTTGTAACTTGATAATGCCAAAGTATAGAGGATGGAGAGAGGAGAAACTAGCAATTTTCGGTGTCCAAAACAGAGGCCTGGAACTCTTTATATAGCCATTTCTGTGACTGTTCTTCAACAGTCACAGCTCTTCGTGGAGTGATTCAGCAACCATTGGATCATGCCTGTTTGGAACAACTGTGATCTAACGGTTCAGATTAGGCGTCCCATCGTAAGCGAATGGACATCCCCTACAAGAAATGCTACGAGTTCATCTAACCGTTTAGATTAAGTCGCTTCGGATTTTAAACCCTTTGATCGGATCGTTTAATCACAACCGTTGATCTGTTTTACCTCGTCAAAACTTTAGGCTCCCACGCTCTAAGCGACGATGCGAAGTGCCAAGTGCGCGTCAAAGCGCGCAATGCGCCCTAAGTCGCCCAATCGCCCTTTCGCGTGCTGCGTGTCGCGCTTACGCGTGTCACGATTGGTGGTGCTTAAGCACCACCGCGATGCGTAAGAGTTTGATAGATATGGTGAAAGGTTAAGGGGAGGTTAGAGGAGAGGCAAAATAGTTTTGTTAGAGGAATAGTGAGACTTCCTTCGAGTATCTCCAACAGTCTATTAAATTTGCATAATAAAAAAGTGACACATTTGATTTTAATTATGCTTTTAGCGGAATGCTAAAGTTAACAATATAAACCTTTACAGTGGTTTATTTTTTTCATTAATCAAAATTGACAGTACAAATTAAAACTACAAAGATTTAGCCCATTTTCAATGATATCGTCTCTACAATAAGAATAAGAAAATTCAGAGCGTGGAAGAATTGCACATGGAAGAGAATAAAATAAGAACCTTTAAATTAATATTTCCATTTGGAATCTTATTTAATGCATATATCACCTTAATAAAGTGTTTAAAATAAGTACATAAAATTCATGGTGAATTGGTCATTTGATAATGTATAATAGGGCAAAGCAGTGGCAAAATGGGCCCCAAAAAATAAAACAACCCATATTAGCCCGGTCATTTATATATGGGGCCCATTTTAAAAGACATGAGTCGAATACGGGGCCCATATTTAAAAGTTAGAGTCAAATATGGAGTCCATTTTCAAAAGGTACAAGTCAAATATAAAACCTATTTTTAAAAGTTATGAGTAAAATATGTTTTTTTTACATATACTTGGAAATGTAATATTTACTCGGGTAGAAAAAATGTGTTGGCCCAACCCATATTTGATCTGCTCATATTTGGCCCAACCCATATTTGGCCCGCCCACATTAGGCCCAACCCATAATTTTGCCACTACTAAGGGAAATTTATAATTTTTATTAATAAGATAACAATCGTCAATTTCCATCCATTTTACTGAATGTCTTGAGTAAAATTAAATGGTGGACAAGGTCTAGTTATAGAAACTATATTACGTGCAAAGTCAAATACCATTTATTTCATATGTTCGTTATTATAAAATTAATATTTTTGAAAGCATTCACTAATAACTATCAAACAAGATTTATATTCAACATTTAATTCTTTGAAAAAATGATGATTTTTACTCATTTTACATTGGGATGAAAAATGGGATAGTGTATAATTTAGTGTAAAAGCTACCATACACATAGAATTTACTCTAAAATTATAGATTATTGTTGAATATGCTCTTATGAATGTAAAGAATAACTCGAACCCCTTGTTAATTAAGGCCAATCAAGCTATATAACCAAGGGATAAAGAATAGGAAAAACTAACAACCCACCAGAAGCCAAAAGCAACAAGAATAATAGTCACAACTAATTATTGAAGAGTCAAAATTTACTACTCAAAATAATCAAAAACCCTTTTGATCAGTATATCTGATAATATCAATAAATTATGCACACATGTTCAAAAAGTAATAATTCGTTAATAATATTTTTCTATAATTTCACCTCATCTTTTGTCAAATTAGCCAAGGCACGAATAGGAAAATATTTTTGAATACATCATCCGATCAACAAAACTATAACAACTACGTTATACAGAGCCATTTAGGTGCCGACCTTAAATAACAAATCTAGAAATTGACTAGTTTTTTAAAGTAGTAAAAAAAAACTCAACCAAACTTAGTGGAAATGATCTCCGCATTGAGAATATACTTCACAAATAATTTCATGTGAAAATTCAATCAGGAAGTGGGTGAGATGATAATCCAATCTTTCAATGACTGAAAAGGCACATATTTATGAATTTTGCATTTCGATTAGTCCTCGATTTAATTTTTTCGTGAAATTATTTGTATATCATCTCACTTTGGAGAGAATCTCAACCCAATGTGATTGAAAAATTCATTTTGTACTATTTATAAACATTTGTCCATTTTTTGGTCTGTTATTCAAGTTTCGTACCTCAACAAATCTGCTACTTTATATATATATATATATATATATATATATATATATATATATATATATATATATATATATATATATATATATATATATTCCTCTCATGTGTAATTGTTCCATGAGTAAAAATGACACCGGATAATGAAAGAGAAAGAGATAACCCAAGTGTTAACTTAGGTAACACACTCAAACTCTAAGGAATCCACCAAAGATAGGGATCAACACTCGTCCCCAATTGGAATCCACCAAAACATTATGAGCAAAACAAGAAGAATCAACTTCTTTGACAAAAGTCTGTTTATAATCTCAATCAATTTATCCTTGTTTCATACATCCTCAAACCTTGTATAGGTGCTTGGAAAAAACCTTAAACAATGGGTAATTAAGAGATATTAAAGAGAACATTAAATAACCTAAAAGTTAGAAAACTAAAAGACTAGACCCTTGGACTCAAAACTAATATTCCATGAAACTAGTCATCACTTCAAATGCATTACATTATATGTGTACATTAAATTATAAGGTTCGATATATACCAAATGAAAGTTTTGGATGTTATATTTTCAATGAGCTTTGAATCACGTCATTTGTACTTATCAGAAGGGAGTTATGACCCTTTTACTAAAGGGTGTTTTTTCTACCAATATAATTTGAAAATGGATTGTTGAGTTTCTTTAAGACCATTTATTGAACCATGAAACTTGTAGGTCTTGTAGTAATATCAAAGGTTTATCCTTCATCATTGTCCCATGGTTGAAAAATATTCGACCTCTAATTGAACTCGCATTCATCATCATTGTATTGTGAAAGATCCGATATATTGAAAGTTGCTGGAATGCCATACTCTCCTGTAAGTTAAATTTTGTAAGCATTTTTCCCTTATCTCTTGAGGACCTTAAACCGACCATCAACCCTGGGATTAAGCTTCCCATGTTCCCACGAGGAAATATTTCCTTTTGAATATGAATCCACACCAAATCACCTTCTTTGAATGCATCTTGCTCATGATGCTTAATTGCTTGACTTCGATATTTGTCATTCCGCTTAATTATTTTCTCACGCACTTGCTCATGTAAATTTTTGATATACTTGGCTATCTATTTTGCACCACCACTAAATTGGTGAGGTTTTGGAGGTGGATCTAAATCCAATAGATTAATTTGGATTTCTTTCATACATAACTTTAAATGGACTAACATCCATGGTTTGACTTGAATACATGTTGTAAGCAAATAATTCTTGTACTAGGATAAGATCCCACTTATAAATGTTACTTCCCTCTAAACTCCTCAATAAATTTCTTAAGATTCGGTTCACAACCCCAGTTTTCCCATCAGTTTGTGGATGATGAGATGAACTCGATTGCAAACTATTCCCAAGCTTTCTCCACAGAGTGCGCAAAAAGCGACTCACAAACTTCGAATCTCAATCATAAGTAATGATCTTTGTAATATCATGTATCTTGATAATTTCATAAAAGTAAAGATTAACAACATGAGATGCATCCAAGGTCTTGTTACATGGCACACAATGATCCATTCGATAGAAACGATCAACAACCACCATAATTGAATCTTTATTCCTTTGGGTCTGAGGCAACTTAACAAAAAATTCTAAACTTACATCTGTAATACCCCATTATTTTGAGGGTTATTTATGAATATTATACAAGATTTCAGTATTATTATTATTTTATTAATCGGGGATAAAATAATTTATTTTGGTTTGAAATCGAATCAAACATTTAAATTGAAATTATTTTTGGACATTTTATAATGGATTAAATATATAAAGTAAACAATTTTTAATTAAAGGGAAATATAGTAATATGCGTTAGCTTAGGCTCCAAGCTAGGGTTTGAGAGAGGGGTTATATCAGGCATATTATGGGTGATTATAAGGAAAGGGAGATGAAAAAGAGAGGCCAAAAATGAAGTCTAAAGAGGAAAAACCGAGTGGAATGAGAGGAGCCAATTTGGAATGTTTAGATCTTCTTTTTGAGTGCATTCGATTGAGAATTGAGAAAAAAATCCAAAATACATACCTGACTCAAATTTTCATGTAGAATCCAATTCTGAAGTCAGATTGGCAGTTTAGATAGTTTCTGGATCTGATTATTCTGGATTTTTAAAATAGGCCTATTTAAGGTTATCTCGTGTTGGGTCTAGAACGTGATTTGATTTTTTTTGCGGGAGGAACGTGATGGTGCGATCAGATTTTGAGGCTAAATTTATGTGGCGATTCATGCAATGGTTTTAAGGTATGGGATTTTACACAATATGCTCTTTAAATCACTCGAGAGTTATTCCGTTGATTTCATGTTTAATTAAACTCATATTTGAATTGTTAAAATTCTTTAAAATCGGGAGAAATAATTGTTGAATTATTTTGATTCATGTGGCATCATTATATTGTTGTTGAGAACGTTGCCGTGGGATTTTAATATGGCACTGATGTTGGGCACCCGCCAAAATTCTTGCTTCCTGGGTTATGTCTTGATAATGCATATGCGGATGGGGTGAGGCCTGGTGACCCATCGATGTGTTGTTGAGAAATTTATTGACAAATGCTTCGAGATTTGCATTTGATTTGAATATTCGTACTCGTGTTGTTACGCTTTATTCATCGTTAATATATTTGTTGAGATTTTTTCCTGTCGTTTTGTGTACTTCCCCATATTTTCTTTTAGGGGCAGGCTAGCGCAGATTGGGGGGCTATGGATTAATTGGAGATTTTTTTAGCTTGGATATGTGACAACCCTCTTACTAAAATAAGAGGTGGCCAGCCCGATACTCTAATAATCACAAGAATCATTGATGGTCCATTCTTAGCATCACTGTCGTTAAAATAATAGTATGAAATAATCACCAACCATTTTAGAAGTTGGACAGTCAAATTAAATTTTATAAGTAAAAGAAAAGCACTTAGGCAATCCAATTTGCAAAAACGGTGGATACCAAAAATCAACGAGTAATATAATATAATATGCATAAAGTAATAACCGAATAAGCTATCGGTTAATTGACTAATACAAACAGGTTACACCGAGTATTAAAATTTAATATCACATTATAATTAATGAGTACAAAGCATGGGCAACACACCCGAATATATAAACTGAACGTAACTAGATTACAATGA
This sequence comes from Sambucus nigra, assembly GCA_949130495.1. Taxonomy (NCBI): domain Eukaryota; kingdom Viridiplantae; phylum Streptophyta; class Magnoliopsida; order Dipsacales; family Adoxaceae; genus Sambucus; species Sambucus nigra. The sequence goes on along the minus strand of OX422213.1, from coordinate 22,669,470 downwards.
ATATAAGCGTCTATAGAAAATATCCTACAACATCCGCAAAATGCTATAGCTCCAAGACAACTGGAATGGAGAGGTCAATACGGGCGTCCTTGCGGAGGAGCACTTGAACGGACAAGGAGTTCATGCAAAACAAAGAAATACTGACGGGTTAGGGCCCGATTTGATATGATTACCATGTGACTAAAATGCATGACAGTTAAGTGCGTAACTTTCTCTCGCAATTAACATAAAATTTCTCACCTCTCAATTCTAAAAGCACAACCTAGCGCAATATCAATGACAATATGCTCAATGATCATATAAGCATGGGAGAACTCATCTACATTTACTCAAGGAGACAACATTTCAGTTATTCACAATTCTACTTGCACAGTTCCTTTTTCTTTTTAGGAGATACATATATGGCAATTCATTTTACAAAATGTTTACCAATTCAAATTCATTTCATAACTTTCTATTTCCCTTCTTCCATCCAGGAAATGTAATTAAAGAAAGTTTATTATCATAAAATGCTTTTTCATATCATAACTTCCCATTTCCCTTCTTCCATCCAGGAAATGTATTTAAAGGAAATTTATTATCATAAAATACTTTAACATCAATACTGTCCCACATTATTAAGAATAGTTATATTTCATATCATATAACGTTTCTAAGACCGCTCGTCCGGGTTTCCCCCCTGTGCGCGCCCCTAAATGGCTATCATCTTCCAGGGCCTATCAACAAGACAACCTGGGATCCTACAACGCGAGACGTCGGGAAGTGTCCATATACCAGCAAGTGAGTCATAACCACACCCGGAATTACCCCACATCTCTAAATAAACATATAATAACCAGTCATATGGCCGAGGACTATATTCACCCTGCATTCATTATCCAGGGGACTTCACCTCACGCGTGCAACTTCCCTTATGATAGTGATTTAGAGAGGCGTGTTTATGTAAATTATCATTTAGGAGAATCATTTCTTTTTCCATTTAAAAACATTCACATTTTTCATTCTCAAGACTATATATTTTCAATGATGAAATACAAATTTTAGAATGTGCATTTCTTATTCTCGTAGTCATATTTTATTAATGACTTAAGACTCGAAGTGCCAATATCCTCACACTAGTCTCCAAGAGTCCAGAACAATACCATAAACCTCAAATTAAGTCTCCCTCAATAATAGTGTCCCAAAAGTCCCAACGTTATCATTTTTACCTTATATTGATTTTAGGTTAACTTCCTATATCATACGGAATATTAACCTCTTTAAACTAACCTTAGAATAAGCCCAAATAACGCCATGCTAGTCTAGGATATTTGTCTACCCAACACGAACCTCTAAAACTCTTTATTACTTCCCAAAGGAAGGTTCCTAAACCTTGAACCTAAAAGAAAAGACTCAAAACAAAACTAGAAAAATCCCTCAAAAATAGGATTTCCGAATCGATTCGCTTAGGGCCGAATCGATTTGCCCCTGGTTGCGAATCAATTCGCCCAAAACCGAATCGATTCGCTGAGGAAAACCAACCTACTGTCCCAGCCCGAATTAATTTGGCCTTAGTCTGAATCGATTCGGTCTCCCAGACGTGTATCCTCCCCTGCAACCGAATCGATTCGCTGGGGAGCTGAATCGATTCGGCCTGGCTGAAATGCCCAATTTGGGCTACAAGTTGTATGAACCCTAAAATCCTAAAACCCCAAATCTTCCATTTTCTCCAACCTCAACAAAAACTAATCCTTCTAAATGATTCCTACACATTTACTAACTAATTTATTTTCCTCAAAACAAATTAAACTACAAGATTAAGGGTTTAAACACCAAAATCATCAAAAACCCATTTATGGTTTAAATCTCCAAAAACTAACTATACATGCAATTTATCACATTAAATCATGATCTAGCAAGTGAGAAACTTGCCTGAAGTTTGTAGTCTCGGATTCTCTTCTGGTAGCATTGAATTCCAGCTCCAATCTTCCATCTCTCTCTCTTTTCTCCATTTCTCCCAAGCTCCCTCTCTCTCTCTCTCTCTCTCTCTCTCTCTTAGCTTATAACATAAGATAAGGGATAAAAGGGTTTGGGAGACTTAAACGGGTCTTAAACATAAATTCCTCTCTTTTAACTGCTAATACACCATTAAAATGACTCGTAATTACATAATTCAGTCATAACCTGTCAAAAGTGCTCGAAACTCAAAAATACAACTTGGCACTTATTTTGACTATCTCGACTATTCCAAAAGTAACCGCACCTCTTAAATTGGCATCCGGAGCAACGTATAATATTTTTTTATTTCAACTTCATTTTATTTCATAAATTATGCTCCAATTTAAATATGAGTCATAATCGTAGCTTAACATACAACGACGCAATAAAACACAATATAATGCTATTTACCTTCTCATAACAGTAAATAGGCAAAACATAGTAAATATTATCCCTTAACTCACGGGAAATAATATGTACTCCAACTTTCTCTATTTTATAAAATTAGCCCATCATGAAAAATAATATAAAATAGTCGCTCAAAAGTCTGGGTTGTTACATACTCCCCCCCCCCCCCCCCCTAAAAGGGAATTTTGCCCTCAAAATTCAGGTTTACCAAATACCCATATTAAGGGCATACTATTCTCAACTATCATTCTATCATCCTTAGCAAACTCCTCGGCAATGTGGCGTCCCCATTGGACTTGGACTAAGGTCGTCATTTTACACTCATCGTGCTCTAATGTAGCACCTAGTCGTTCCTCATGAACTATCGATCCTACCTTCCACAATGGAAAGAAAATGCCTACCTAACTCGGCACAAGTTGCCTTTCCTTCTAAACCACGTTATACCCTTCCTCGGGGACATCTACACTAACACTTAAATCGCTTAACCCCAACACTACTTAACTTCTATTCGCATTGGCGTAGCCCTTAAAAGTATACGTCTTAAAGAGCCCAATCATTTAAGAAATATTCCTAGACCACTCCAAGTCCACGGAATTTATTGTCCGCTGGTTCCATCCAACGAGTATGCGAATTACTCAGTCGACTACACAAGGCCACAGACGGTGCCATCCTATAGAAAAATGATCTGAATTATTTTACGAAAATTCAATCCATAAAAGCTACTGCTCCTATCCTTCCATTAAGCCTAAGGCACACATTCGAGGTATGCCATTCGGCATTAGGTTAACTTTCTCCGTTCATTCATCCACTTACGGATGGTAGGTTGTACCCAACATCAATTTAGTTCTCATTACTTCCTGGAAAATTCACCAATACTTTGACAAGAAAGTCTAGTCTCGGTCCATCACTATTTTGATAGGCACCTCATACAGTTCCATAACTTCGCCATAAAGAGCGGGGCATACTCCTCTGCAAATAGTCTGCCCATATCAGTTGGATAAGTAGCGATTGGTTAAATGATCAACAGTTTTCTCAACTAGGATCATGAACATTGCGGTGCCGGCAATTTGATAAAAGTGTCCATGGATATACCCTTCTCGCTCCACACTACTCTCTTCACACTAGTAGGTGAATTGGTAAATCATGGACATGAATGCTCTTGATATAGCGTCCTCTTGGTTAGGCTCGTTCCACCTGGCTTTCTATGCCTTCGCTAGTCTCCCCCACAGGTTTTCTACTCGGCGCACCCGTTACCCCACTCGCGTTCCCTAGGTGATATTGAACACCTAATTGACAGTCCTTTATGAACTCCAAACACCAAATTTCCTGCCCAGGAAGTAGTGCCTCTATTTCTTTAAGGTGAATACTACCGCTATGAACTTTAAATCAAGCGTGGGATAATACTTCTCACAGAGTTTAAGTTTGTGAGAGCATAAACAATGGGTCCATGTTCCAGTATTAATACTTCCCGTTCCTGGCCGAGACTCGTTCGTTAAATCCATTCTCGATCTTAACAACACGAATGCAGGAGTAAAAGTTAGCTCATCCTGTTGACTCCCCGAAAGCTAGGTTACCGACGTAATGTTCTTTCTAAGAGAGGCCTCACCTTGGCCTAGCGTCCCGAATTGCTCGAGATCCCATACTTCTATCTCTAGGGATTTAATCCTTCTTAGAGTTAACCCCCGAACTTACTCGTGGTCAACTCCCTATAGCCTTCCTAAAACAGCATCACATTCCCTAAGGGCCACTCCTCCTAAAAATCCTAAGGTCGATCTATATCCTATTTAAGTCGTGTAAGTATAATGCTAATTATATTCCTAATGTCCAAGACCTTTCTCAACTTTCGACATTTGCTCAGTTTCATGCGTGGGACGTCTCGTTAAAGCGAAATCCAAATAAATAACCCTCCCGTTACACTACTACCTCGCATCGTCGGTCATCAAGATATAAGGGTCTAAGACACATGATCTAGACCGCAAAAATTCTAGCTCATAACCCTACTAATGCGATTCTACTTTTATGTCCTACCATTTCAAATAATTGAAAATTTAACTAATCGGGCATTTACTTTCTGTAAGATGCTACAAATGCTTTATCCCAATATACATACATATATCTTTTTAAATGGCCTTCTCATCAAGGCATAACCATAAGTCTCAATCCGACTTCTTGTCTTACTCTCCCTCACATCGATGAGAGGAGAGAACTATTTACAGTGCTTCTATATCGCACTTTAATAGCCCTTTAATCACTCAATCACATGATTCTCGGCTAAACCTTCCAACCGAGCATTCTAACAATAGAAATAAAGAAAGAAAAGAGAAGAAAAAAATGCAACACCTCTCCACTCCCAACGTCGTTAAGGTTCATGCGTGGAGCATCTCGCAAAGCGAAATCCAAACAAGGAACCCCTCTGATACATTACTACTTAACTTTGTCGGTCGCGGAGATAAGGAAACATCATACAAGCAAGACAAATAGACAATAAAAAAAATAAAAAAAAATAATGAAAATTTCTCGCATACTTAAAACTACCTCTATAAAGTCTCAATCCTATATCCAGGTGAGATATCGTAGAACAACTAGTTCTACTCTGAAACTAGAAGTAGGATAGCCTCGCAATTTATTTTCTTGCTATCATCCCAACTAAACCAAGAATACTCTCACTCGTATAACACATAAAATACGAGTAGCACATACCACACATATACATTTAAAATATCATTACTCGCCTTATAACGATTGAAGGAAAAATATAGAACTTCCCTACCATGGAAGTCATATAGATACCCTTTCTATAATAGCATCGATAGTACCACGAGATCAATTTACACACCGAATCTAGGGTTAATACAATACTACTCCATCTTATCATACAGAATGCGCCACCCTCAACTAAGGTGGAATTTCCACCAACATTCTTGCCAATTACCCTGGTCATCACCAATGGTTTCAAGATATATATTATTCTAGTCTTATGTGAATCAAACTACTTCCATTAATGCACCAACTAGACATCCTATTCTTTCCCTTGTTCTCCAATCAACAAGATCAAAATGCGTGGTTCTACATTCCACATCATAACCACTTCTCCATCTCTAGCTACCTGACGATTACTCGCGTAGTTCCCTTAACTTCCTCAATAAAAGAGAACATGCCACTGGCCTCCCCGACCTTATTTCAATGAGCCTTCCCCGGATGGATGCCCACTAATGGGTTTTCACGAACACTACTTCTCCAAAAGTATTAGCGACACTTACTTGTGAGTCTATCATTCCACTGAAGGGACCTTTCTTCCTTGTATCTACCCACTTCGATACAAGGTGTCCTTAACCCATAAACTCCTTATTCACTATCGGCCTCTAACCGAACCTCATGTGAATACTTGAGAATCTACTTTCTCATCATTCCTAATTTCCAAGAGAAACTCGTCGTTGAAAATATCTACCGGGTTTCTCTATAAGAAAAACCTTCCTGCTCCACTAATTATGGCGACTACGTTCCCACCATTTCGACATTACTCCAACGGGTGAAAAACCTTCCTCGATTTTTCACATCAAGGCATTTCTATATCCCTCTCTAGGCCAAAGCTCCCGGGACTTATACTTCCACCGAATGAGGATGCACCTCCTCATCTGAATTTACTTCAACATGTGGTCTTTAGCAAAGACCTTTCAACCTCAATTATAGCGTCGCTTGGAATCCCAATCTTAGTACCACCCTCACTACTTGCAGTGGTACTTGGAAAACTATATCTACTATACTTAGTAGTCGCGGTAGCAATATAAGATAATGCTACGAAGGGAGAGACCTCCAATGCGGCCCTCATCCCCGACTACAGCTTACAGTTCTTAGTAATCCCATCTCATGACGCCTTCACAATGGCCTTCCCTGACGCCCTTCTTCCGTTGACCTACGAATCTCAATCGAGCGTGCAAAAGATTTTCTGGGTACTTACGTTTTGGCAGGAGATCGAAATCTAACAAGAGAAATCAACGATCTTAGTCCTAAGGCACTATATCAAGTCAAGAGTAATGCAGAAGGCATAGTACGTCCATACAGATTCCTAAGGACACTAGAACCTGATGCTCTGATACCATTTGTGATAACTCACTTACTAAAAGAAGAGGTGGCCAGCCCGATACTCCAATAATCACAGGAATCATAAATGGTCCATTCTTAGCATCACTGTCATTAAAATAATAGTACGAGATAACCACCAACCATTTTAGAAGATGGACTGTCAAATTAAATTTTATAAGTAAAAGAAAATCACTTAGACAATCCAATTTGCAAAAACGGTGGATACCAAAAATCAACGAGTAATAGAGTATAATATGCATAAAGTAATAACCGAATAAGCTGTAGGTTAACAGACTAATACAAATAGGTTACACTGAGTATTACAATTTAATATCACATTATAATAAATGAGTACAAAGCATGGGCAAGAGGCCCGAATATATAAACTGAACGTAACTAGATTGCAATATAAGCGTCTATAGCAAATATCCAACAACATCCGCAAAATGTTATAGCTCCAAGACAACTGGAATGGAGTGGTCAATACGAGCGTCCTTGTGGAGGAGCACCGGAACGGACAAGGAGTTCATTCAAAACAAAGCAATACAGACGGGCCAGGGCCCGGTTTGATATGATTACCATGTGACTAAAATGCATGACAGTTAAGTGCGTAACTTTCTCTCGCAATTAACATAAAATTTCTCACCTCTCAATTCTAAAAGCACAACCTAGAGCAATATCAATGACAATGCTCAATGATCATATAAGCATGGAAGAACTCATCTACATTTACTCAAGGAGACAACATTTCAGTTATTCACAATTCTACTTGCACAGTTCCTTTTTCTTTTTAGGAGATACATATATGGCAATTCATTTTACTAAATATTTACCAATTCAAATTCATTTCATAATTTTCTATTTCCCTTCTTCCATCCAGAAATGTAATTAAAGCAAGTTTATTATCATAAAATGCTTTTTCATATCATAACTTCCCATTTCCCTTCTTCCATCCAGGAAATGTATTTAAAGCAAATTTATTATCATAAAATGCTTTAACATCAATATTGTCCCACCTTATTAAGAATAGTTATATTTCATATCATATAACGTTTCTAAGACCGCCCATCCGGGTTTCCCCACTGTGCGCGCCCCTAAATGGCTATCATCTTCCAGGGCCTATCAACAAGACAACATGGGATCCTACAATGCGAGACGTAGAAAAGTAGCCATATACCAGCGAGTGAGTCATAACCACACCCGGAATTACCCCACATCGCTAAATAAACATATAATAACCGGTCATATGGCCGAGGACTATATTCACCCTGCATTCATTAGCCAGGGGACTTCACCTCACGCGCGCAACTTCCCTTATGATAGCAATTTAGATAGATGTGTTTACGTAAATTATCATGTATGAAAATCATTTCTTTTTCCATTTAAAAACATTCACATTTTTCATTCTCAAGACTATTTATTTTCAATGATGAAATACAAATTTTAGAATGTGCATTTCTTATTCTCGTAGTCATATTTTATTAACGACCTAAGACCCGAAGTGCCAATATCCTCACACTAGTCTCCAAGAGTTCAAAACAATACCATAAACCTCAAAGAAAGTCTCCCTCAATAATAGTCTCCCAAAAGTTCCAACGTTATCATTTTTACCTTCTATTAATTTTAGGTTAAGTTCCTATATCATACAGAATATTAACCTCTCTAAACTAACCTTAGAATAAACCCAAATAACCCCATGTTAGTCTAGGATATTTGTCTACCTAACACAAACCTCTAAAACTCTTTATTACTTCCCAAAGGAAGGTTCTTAAACCTTGAACCTAAAAGAAAAGACTCAAAACAAAACTAGAAAAATCCCTCAAAAATAGGATTTCCAAATTGATTCGCCTAGGGCCGAATCGATTCGCCCCTGGCTGCGAATCGATTCACCCAAAAATGAATTAAGTTGCTGAGGAAAACCAACCTACTTTCCCAGCTCGAATCAATTTGGCCTTAGTCCGAATCGATTCGGTCTCCCAGACCTGTATCCTCCTCTGTAAACGAATCGATTCTCTAGGGAGCCGAATCGATTCGGCCTGGCAGAAATGCCCAATTTGGGCTTCGGGTTATATGAACCCTAAGATACCAAAACCCCAAATCATCCATTTTCTCCAACCTCAACAACAACTAATTCTACCAAATGATTCCTACATAATTACTAACTAATTTATTTTCCTTAAAACAAATTAAACTACAAGATTAAGGGTTTAAACACCAAAATTATCAAAAACACATTTATGGTTTAAATCTCCAAAAACTAATTGTACATGCAATTTATCACATTAAATTATGATCTAGTAAGTAAGAAACTTGCCTCAAGTTTGTAGTCTCGGATTCTCTTTCGGTAGCAATGAATTCTAGCTCCAATCTTCCATTTCTCTCTTTTTTCTCCATTTCTCCCAAGCTCTCTCTTCTCTCTCTCTCTCTCTCTCTCTCTCTCTCTCTCTCTCTCTCTCTCTTAGCTTATAACATAAGATAAGGGATAAAAGGGTTTGGGAGACTTAAACGGGTCTTAAACATAAATTCCTCTCTTTTAACTGCTAATACACCATTAAAATGACTCGTAATTACATAATTGAGTCATAACCTGTCAAAAGTGCTCGAAACTCAAAAATACGACTTGGCACTTATTTTGACTATCTCGACTATTCCAAAACTAACCGCACCTCTTAAATTGGCATCCGGAGCAACATATAATATTTTTGTGTTTCAACTTCATTTTATTTCATAAATTATGCTCCAATTAAAATAAGAGTCATAACCGTCGCTCACTGTTCTAAAAAACCCGCCTAGGCTCCACCTAGGCACGCCTAGGCTTAAGGCTTGGGAGAAACGCCTCGCCTTACGCTTTTCACGCCTTATTCTTGGTAAAACCCTTAAGGCGCACTTTTTTCTAAAAACAACAATACTTTAGTGAAATGATGTCGCCTTTTAAAGAATTTCTTTACAAACCGGACCATTATCTCATCCAAAATAATCAAATAGTATATTAATTTGCATATATTCAGACATATTTTTATGATATGTGCAATTTTTGTATTTTAATAACCTTGTTATGGTTAAAAAATATTAAAATATATTAAGAAGGCCTAAACGCCTTTTCACGCCTTTTTACGCCTGAGGCCCGCCTAGGCTTCCAAGGCTTAAGGCTTGGCCTCCACGCCTCGATCGCGCCCCATGTTTTTTAGAACCTTGACGTCGCTTAACATACAACGACGCAATAAAACACAATATAATGCTATTTACCTTCTCATAACAGTAAATAGGCAAAACATAGTAAATATTATCCCTTAACCCACGGGAAATAATATTTACTCCAACTTTCTCTATTTTATAAAATTAGCCCATCAGGAAAAATAATATAAAATAGTCGCTCAAAACTCTAGGTTGTTACAAGATATTTTGGGAAGAATATTCGAGAGAGAAGATTTGTATTTATTTTTGTTGTATAAAGAATTTGGTGATTTATTTTTATTTCGAGATAGATAGTTGTATTATTTCGAGAGACAATTATTGTATTTAAATTTGTGTATTGAGATTAGGTGATTTATATTATTGTGGGATTCTTTTAGATTCTCTATACCTTGCTATTTGCGGATTTGGTTAGTTTTATCGATAGTGGCGCTCCGCTCCGCTCTCCCCGGATGGGCGGGGTGTTACAACATCCTCCTATTTCGATATTTCGATAATGACCTTTTGCAATGTGACAAGTTCGACACCTCACCACATGCTTTTCAGCATCACATTCCATCTTTGGCCCATAAATATTCTCCTTAATAAGAGAAAGTGTTTTATCTCTCCCAAAGTGTCCACCAATTCCACCACCATAGGCTTCAATTAAAATAGTTTCCCTTAATGAGCACTTAGAAAAACATAACTGATTATTTTTGAAATTATAGCCATCATGCAACATAAACTGTTGATAAATTTCATTCGAACACTTATATCAAATCGAAATAAGGAAAAAGATCATCTTTGTATATATCCTTTAACACTTTGAACCCCAAAACCTTCACATGCATAAAAATAATCAAGGAATGCTTTTGACTTAATGCATCGACCACTTGAATTTGTACACCGGATTTGTGCTAGATATGAAAAGTAAAGGCCTGCAAAAATTCAACCCATTTGGCATGTCTCAAATTGAGCTTTTTGGTTGCCCATTGATGTATTTCAGCACCTCGTTATCCAAAAATTGAATGAACTCTTTAGGGATAAGGTAATGTATCCAACGATGAAAGGTTCTAACAATAGCAGAAAAATCCTTGTCATAAGTTGAATACTTTTTTAGAGAATTTCTTAATTTCTAACAAAACATGCAATATGCTTTCCAACTTGGCTAATAACAACACCAATACCAACATTTGAAGCATCAAAATTGACTTCGAACACCTTGTTAAAATCTGGACGAGAGAAAATTGGAGTTGCCACTGTTTTCTCCTTTATAAGCATGAAACTCTTTTATGCTTCATTACTCTATTTTATGGTACCCTCCTTTAAGCATTCTGTAATTGGACCAATAATTGTGCTAAAATTCTTCACAAATCTTTTATAAAAAGATGCAAGGCCATGAAAACTTTGAACATCATGAATCGAACTAGGAATTGTCCAACTAGTAATTATTGGAACAAATACAAATCAAATGCCTCTTGCACTATAATAAGTGGTAAACCTTATTATGCACTACATAAGTACTATGTGAAGTGATAAGACACAAATACTACTTTCATGATTTTTAATATTTCCTTAAATTATTTAGGTGTTAATTCATATCTTCCATTGACTTCTCAAGTGGGTTAGGTTAATGTTTCCATGATCAATTGTGTTTCCACTTAATGTATGTTTTGTAAACCTTATAAATAGAGTTGTAAGTTTTTGTTTGATATAAGCAATAACAAGAGAATAAAAACATTCTCACTCTAAAAATACTTGTTCTCTCTATTAGTTATTGTCTTTTAGGGACTGTAAGTGTGAGCGTGATATAGTTTGAAAACTAATCACCCATATAAGAAGTTTGGTATCAATACTTGAATACCAACACAGTGGTATCATATCCATTTCAATCCAGTTTGCATGGATTCTAATATGGCGCAAATGCAAGTCCTTATATTGAAGGAGAACTATGAAAAATGGTGTATTCAATTAAAAGCTTTATTTGCATCCCAAGTGATGTGGTTTGTAATGGGTATGTTAAACCCACTGCACTAGAAGATGTCGATTACACCAGTGAGAAAACGAACACACTATGAGACTAATGGAAGAAATGTAAAAAAGGTGTTGGATTTAATCTATCAAGGATTATATATTTCAACATCGAGAAGATTGCCGAAGCGATGACACACAAGCACGTGTGGGATATTCTTAAAACTATCTTCAAAGATGTTGATCGTGTTATGAAAATACTCCTTTAATCATTATAAGGTGACTTCGAATCCGCTCATATGAATGAAGGAGAAAATATCTGCGACTAATATTCACAATTGGTTTCAATTGTGAATAAAATGAAGAGAAATGGAGCAGAAGTTGGTGGTGTTAGATTCATGGAGAAAATTCTCTTATCTCTCACGTATAACTTTGAGCATATGGTGATGGTGATTGAGGAATCAAAAGATTTAGAGAAGATAAGAGTAGAGGAGCTGCTAGGATCTCTCTGAGTTCATAAACAACGCATGCTGAAGAATGCGACATCCACATCAGTTAACCAAGATTTATAGTCAAAGATAAATCCTTATAAACAACTGAAAAATAGTGGTACATAAATTTCACGGCATAAAGGTTCTCATGGAAGAGGACGAGGACGATGGCGTGGTGATGCAAAAAGTCGCAAGGAAAGGAAAAATAAGGCAAGGTGTTATAATTACAACCAATTTGGACATTATGCCTCAAAATTTTCAAAAAAGGTGGGGCCAAGTCAACATTGCAGAAACATATAATAATGAGAGTATTGATTCTACTCATTTGTTAGTACACAATGTCGAGGTGGCACTTGGTACCTTAACTCTGGTGTAAGAAACCATCCGTGTGGAAGAAGGGAGTTCTTTGTTGAACTCAATGAACGAGTTTATGGAGATATAGGCTTTGAAGATTATTCAAAGCTATCTATTGAAGGAAAGGGAAGAATAAAAAGGTGTATTATTTGAAGAAGACATTATACGGCCTAAAGCAAGCCCCAAGATCATGGAATTCACGCATCGAAGGTTATATATAAGAAAATGGATTGTTAAATGTCCATATGAACTGATGTGAATCGAGGCCATTTTTGTCATTCTTAGGCATATTAGTAGTTTTATTTCTTTTTATTATTTTCGTTTATTTTTCTTATAGTATTTTCTTTTGTTTTGTCTTAGTATTTAGAGGGTAAGGAGTAGTAATGTCATTTTTGTAATTAGGGCCTTAGCTTGGAGCCTAAGATATTCCTCCACTTTAAATACCCACTTGTAAGCCTCATATGAGGTAAACTTGAATTTTGAAATAGAAAATAGTGTTTATCTCCCTAAAGGTGCGTGTTAGATATTTTTAGGAGCCTTTTGATGGGTGGTTTATGTCAAATTGGTATCAGAGTGGGTGTCATTTCACAATGGTGTTGGTGTATCGGGGTACTTTTGTATCAAAATTGTGCACTATTCTTCAATGGCTCCTAAGATATCCAAGCATCAACAAGAGGAGATTAATCAAGAGTTGAGGGGACAAATCGAGGAACTATAAAGAAAACAACAAACCCAAATTAAAACCCTTATGCAATAATTTGCCAAATTACAAAGCTCTAACCCTAGCCTCACTATCACTGCTGCCCCATTTAAAAAAACTTCCCAAAACCCTAGATTCAACCCCTATAAAACTGGCCACCCTTATTCCTTCACCATCTAGACCCAAAACCCTTACCCCGCCTACCCTGAGAAAGGTGATAGGACCCCTAATTTTAATTTTAAAATATGAATTTTCTTTAATACGGAATAAAGATGGTTCAAACACATAAACAACTTACAACAAATTTTAATTTCTTTCAAATTAAAATTAAACTAAACTAAAAGTGTGATTAAGATAATCCAACACAACTTTTCTCATTAAACAAAATTAATTTAATCTCAAGTCCTAAAATTTGCCTAACTTGATTAATTCATTTTTCTATATAGGCCAAACCAAATTTTATCAATTTAAATTATTTAGACTTGAATTAAATTAACTTAAACATAACCTAAATTATTAAACATACACCATTTTAATCAAGAATACGAATTAAATCCAATTTTATCTTTTTACCCTAAGAATGCGTTCTAGGTGATTTTTGCAAAAGATAAAATAAATTCACAATCTCTCAACACGCCGATGTACGAGGAAAAACCCAAAACGGAAAAAAAACCTCGGACGACCCTAGCCTTAAGTCCACTAAGTACGAAATTTTACAAGTACAAGACAAATGACTTACTCAACTTCACTCAACTCCCTTCAAGCCCCTGATGCATCTACTTGTACCAACCTCTACTTAGTCGACAATCCCGGAATCCACCGGAACCTTAGAATCCACCGATGAAGCTTTTGAAACCCGTCAACCACACGCGATGCCTTTCACCATATGAGAATGCCGCAGCAAAAATCAAATGTCTTCTTCTTTGTGGGATGTAGAAGTAAACCCAAACTTCTCCTTTTGTTGGTAGAGATGAACCAATGGTGCCAAACAATAAGCTCCAAGCAATAGATATATATGTTGATATACTTGGATAAAACAAACTAAACTATGGGTGTAAGTGTTTTTGTAGAAATTATATCATGGTTACACAAAAACAATAAACAATGAACTTTTGAACTAAGAAGTTTTTCCCTCTAAAATGTGTTTAGAAAATGACAAAAGTTAGTTTTTCAAAAGAGGTTCCGGCACTAAATAAATCTGGAAGAGTTAGTGGGAACAAAGGAGTGGGATCATGGAGAAAAACTGCCAAAAACAACCAAAATATTTTCCCGTCGGAAATCTCGTTCAAACGAAGTCTCGTTCGAACGATCATCTAACGATGTTCCAGTGGCCAAATGGTAAAATTCGTTGGCAAACTCGTTCGAACGAAATTCTCGTTCGAACGATAAAATCGTTAGAACGAAAAATTCGAACGAAATGTCAGAATGTTCATTTTTTAATTTTAATCCCCAAAAATTTATTTTAAATAAATATTACACCCTTTAAACGTATTCTAAGTCTCCTACAAATTTATAAAATCATTCATACGTTTGGAGACTTGAAATATGAAGTTGAAGACGAGAAACGAGGCACTAAAACTCGGCAATGATGTTCTCTTGAAAAGCGAGACCGCAACGTCTTCAACTTTAACATGCCATAGGCTTGAAGGATACACAATAACACTATCCTATGACTTAACTATTTTTGTCCGGAATTGAGCCAACACTACATAAGACTCAATTTGAAATTTGTGTCCTTTCAAATCTCCACCTTTGGCTATTTTGGGACAAAAACCAAACCAAAATCCTTAAGGGCCATCAAGCTCTACTAGACTCAATTACTTCCCCCTAATAATAAAAAATACATGCTTGACTCAAAAATCCAAAGATCAATAGCTTTGCCGATGCAAGTTGCCACTTAGAAGGATTCCTGCACACTTAATCAAACTATTAAACGCATAAGGAATATCAAGAATATTAATTGCAATTAAAATAAATACTCCCCATAAATTAATTCTCCTCTTGTATCTACTATGATCTACCTAAGAAGGTCGCGACTCGCCCTATGTTAAATCTCCTACACTAAAGGTTTAGAAAACACTTCTCCCCCTTTTTGTTCATGAATAGACAAATGATAAGAAATTAATTAATTACGCATTCTCTCCCAATTTAACTAAGTACCATATCTCCCCCCTAAAAAATACATAAGGGATATAAGTATGGGAAAACAAGTAAACATGATTGAGTGTAAAGTGTTAAGAACATGAAAGCATATGGGCAACAAAAGCACGAACTAATCCACAACAAGAATAAATAGATACCAACATATGATAAAAAAAATTGATATCAATTTTGACAAATAAGGTACTAAGCATGTGATATCAAACAAGATACGCAACGTAATAGATACTAATTATGAAGTAAAATCATGAATGGACTAGCTAGACATGGCAAAGACTCAAAAAAATAAAAAAAATACCATATATATGTCTACACACTAGATATAAAATATATGAAAGCACACATATATAGATATAAACACCACACATGACACAAAATACATTAAGCATTGTACACTCGTATGGCAAAAATGTGTCCAAATATATGTGGTAAACGGAAGTGTAGGGGTGTGAACTAGTAACAATTAAATTTTGACTCAATCACTTAAAACATGTTCACGGAGTTCTCATTTGATTGCAAAACTTTATCACATTTAGATATAGCCTCATGTGACAATATAAATTGAACGCAATAAACAAATATACACAATGCACATAAGCTTAGAATTTTGATGATTCTACAAACCAATAGAGTCATGACAATATAAGCTTAACTGGGATTTAAAATCATTGTGCAAACCCGTTAATATATCCAACCAAACTCCTCATAATTTCCTTTTTCTTTTCTTTTGAACATATTAACTAAACAATTTCGACCTTGGAAAATATTCTTTTTAATGCCATATATTTAAGGCCTAAAATTCAATGGAGTCTTTTCACGCAAAGTAATTTTGTATTTCCCAACCCGATTCCATTGATAAACTACTACACTAGATAAGCATATTTTTCTATTTTTACATCTGAAAAACAGTTATTACATGCACAAATGCTCCATAATCATAGCAAAATGTAGATGACTAAATTGATGGGAGAACATCTCACTTATCTTAAATATACATGTGACATTTAAATTTCAAATGAGCTCTTACATGTGTGAATAGAGGCATATAAAAATAGAATCCATTAAGCAACGCAAAATCCAACTACTCCATGTCAGCATGGTAAAGAACATTTTAATGATTTACAATATCAACCAAAAGTTCTAGCCACATGGAAGCAAAAAAGAAGGGATTCAAACACAAGTATATGCCACATAAACTGTGTCAAGCTAAAATACACACAATATTTTTTTTTTAGTTTTTGAAAATTTTAATCAAACAAACAAAAATATTTACTCAAAAGACAAACAAAATATTTTTGTATTTTTCATTTAATGCAAACTAAAATGAAAGAAATATAATACAAAAGATAAACAAACATCATAATTAGCATGAAGCACAAAAGCTAAAGTATGCAAACAACTAACACATTCAACATTTAGATTTAGAAAAGGAGGAAGCATGTGAAAGTAAATGAGAATAAAATATCCTATCTTGTAAAGCTACCAAGTCGGATCTCCTAACCCAAACTAATGATGAATGATAATATCGGGATATTGGATTCTTGGCTACCTCGGTGGCCTTACGGTGGGATTTTCTAGGACCTCGTTTAAGATCAAAATAAAATTTCCTAACATGACCTTTTAGACCATAATGTGAACACCTAAATTCTCGACGAAAATATTCACCTAAGAAATGATCTTTAACACTGTTCCTAGAGGATTATCCTAAAATATTGGCTTTGGCTTTATGAGTAGACTCATGGCAAGTATCGAAGCCTAAACCACATGTGTTATTTTTGACTTGGACGATTCCTAAAATTTTATCTAATTTAGCGGACCTACATTCCAAATCAAATTTGACTTTACTAGAGTCTTTTAATTTATTTTCTAAATCTAAAATGTGAGACTCTAATAAAACATTGTGCTCTTCAAATGCGAGAAGCTCCTTTTTCAAGGATTCTACTAACCCCTTAAGGCTATCTCTTTCACTTTCAACATAAACAAGCTTCTCTTGAAGAATTCTCTCTCGTGTCCTAAGGTTATCAATTAACGCACTCTCATCGACAACCTTGGCACGCTCCTTTAAACTATGGTCATGGAAGTGTCATGTGTTAAAATTTCATCAATAAAGGAGTGCTCACTTTCACTCACATGACTTGACATAAAAGCCACAAAGTTGGGCTTAATGGGGGAATCGGGTTCCTCTTCCTTATCACTATCACTAAGGGTTGCATTGTAGGAAATTGGTTGCTTACCCTCTCTCCTTAGTTTAGTGGGGCATTCAAAAGCCCTATGGCCATAACCCTCACAACCGTAACACCTATTAGACTCGTCCCTATTAAGGTTTTCATTAAAAGTTTTAGGGATATTTTCGACTTTGTCATGCTTAGAATTTTCATATTTCTTAAAATCATTTTTAAATTTATCTTTGTTAAATTTAAGATATTTATGAAACTTCCTAGCAAACATAGCCATATCTTTCGAGTCACTATCACTCTCATTATCCACAACTTGTTTTTCCTCCTTTCGGGCTTTCAAAGGAATGCCCTTATCAATTTTCTTTTCATTTTTGGAGGGGGACATATCTAGTTCATAAGTTTGTAAATCACCTACTAGTTCCTCAAGTTTGGTAGAGTTCAAGGTGGGTAAAGAATTTAAAGTGGTCACTTTAGGGATAAATCTCTCGGGTAGGGACCTTAAAATTTTCTTTACAACTCGGTCGTCGGGTATTTTTTCTCCCAAATTAAAAGATGAATTAACTATATCGGAAAGTCTAGCATAAAATTCATAAAATGTTTCTTTTCATTCATTTTGATGGTTTCAAATTGAGTGGTGAGGTTTTGGAGTTTCGAAGCTTTAGCGACACTAGCTCCCTCGCGAGTGAGTTATAATACATCCCAAGCTTCCTTAGCGCTTTCACACGTCATGATAAGTCGGAATTCATCCAGTGTGACCGCGCTAAACAAGGCATTTAAACCCCGGGAATTAAAATTTGCAAATTTAAATTCATTCTCACTCCATCTATCTGCGGGTTTGGGAACACGCTCATTTTCTATTAAATATGTTGGTGGGGACCACCCATTAACAACTCACAATCAAACCCTCTCATCGATAGATTTTAGTGCCGATTTTATACGCACTTTCCAATACGCGCAGTTGGAACCATCGAAAATAAGATATTTTGAAAATGGGGAAAATTTCATTTTTAACCAAAAATATTTAAAGGACCTTAAAGCAATAATTTAGCGCTCTGACTTTGAAACCAATTTGAGAAACGTGATAGGACCCCCAATTTTAATTTTAAAATATGAATTTCCTTTAATGCGGAATAAAGATGGTTCAAACACATAAACAACTTACAACAAATTTAATTTCTTTCAAATTAAAATTAAACTAAACTAAAAGTGTGATTAATATAATCCAACACAACTTTTCACTTTAAACAAAATTAATATAATCCCAAGTCCTAAAATTTGCCTAACTTGATTAACTCATTTTTCTATATAGGCCAAACCAAATTTTATCAAATTAAATTATTTAGACTTGAATGAAATTAACTTAAACAGAACCCAAATTATTAAACATGCACCATTTTAATCAAGAATGCGAATTAAACCCAATTTTATCTTTTTACCCTAAGCATGCATTCTAGGTGATTTTGAAAAAAATAAAATAAATTCACAATCTCACAACGCACTGATGTACGAGGATAAACCCAAAACGGGAAAAAATCTCGAACGGCCCTAGCCTTAAGTCCACTAAGTACGGAATTTTACAAGTATAAGACACATGACTTACTCAACTCGACTCGACTCCCTTCAAGCCCCTGACACGTCTTCTTGTACCAACCTTTGTTTAGTCGATAATCCCGAAATCCACCAGAACCTTGGAATACACTAATGAAGCTTTTGAAACCTGATCGAGGTGGAAACCGAGCGTCCGTGTAAATACGCTAATCGTTGTTATCAACTTCCAACCGCAATATAAAAACCTACACTTTTACTACACTCTTGCGGAGTATAATGGCTAATCTGGGTATCGAATCCTCAGGGAACTAGGACGAGTGAACGTGACGACAAAGGTAAGATTGTTAACCCTAACTTGACTCTAAAAAGAAACAAAAAGATGATTGAGATGTGAAATAACTAATTAACTAAATGAACAGTAAATTAAACTACTGCATTAACTATGTGAGCAAAATAAACTAGCTAAGAATGACTTAATAAGAATGAAGGGAAAACGGGTTGGGAATACAATCCCCCAAACCCTAGTGTGTATGACAAGTACAAAACTTGTCGTAAATTAGATAATTGATAAAATTCGATATTTAGTACTCCAAATCATTGCATATATGAGGGATCGTAGCCCGCACAGTATGTAATCAAAGGACGAGTAAAGAAGTGTCGCATTAGCTACCACGTGCGTCGCATTTTTAAGCATCCCGGTTACCTAGGGCAAACGAGATCAAAAGTCCTACAATGATTGTGATCATCATACTACACGATCTAATCAATTATTAAGTTTAGAGAACTAATTTTATACCCATGCAAACCACATCGGGTTGGGTTCATTCATCCCAACCCTTAAAAATCTAGCCTAACATGGTGAAATGAATGAAAACTACGTTATCTATGTTGTATGAACTCATAATTGCGTGGAAAAAGAGATTAAACATGAGAAATAATAATAAAAGTGTTGGAAATAAAAGTTACTAAGATTGAAGAACAAGAACATGCAAGAAGAAATCAAAGGTTGAAGAAAAACTAGAAAAGCTCTTGAATTAAAGGTGTAAAATATGTAAATTCTTCTCCTAGATGTTCCTCCTTGGTTAGGAGCTTTTACATGAATGAAATCTTAATAAAATGACTCCTAATGACTAAATATATAGGCTAGAGATCGTTTAAAAGAGTCCCCAAAACATAAAACTCTTTTGGCTAAAAGATAAGCACAACTTAGAACTCTGCGCATCCCGAGCAATGTAAAAGCAAAAGAGTATGTGTTAAGGACCCTTCAAAAACTTTATTAGGATAGAATAACTTTTTCGCAGGTAATCGATTGCATTTAGCGTATGCAATAAGTCGTTAAAGACCTAGGTTACCCTAGTAGGACGAGTGTTATTTCGTGAGGGTTTGGAGTGAATATACCCACAAAACTCGACTAAAAGAAAACTCAAAATAATAAAAAATTGTATAATTTAAACTTTTCCAGAAAATAATCATCATAAATTCAATTCAAGAGTCTAAAATCATAGTGTGTGTGTGAAACCAGAAATTTAACCGTGAATTTCCATCGGTTGACCATTACGTTACTTATCCAAAAATTCGTTTTGATTCAAATTCTCATGGAGTTCTCTCACAAACGAATCTCTCGAAAAGCTGTCTATTTCTCTCGGTGTGCGTGATATAAAGAGTAAATGCATTGGAACCAAGCTCACGCACACAAATAGAAAGACGGTTTTTTTTGGTAAATTGATCTCATCATCGGATTACGATGATAGGGAAACGGGAACATCGCCTCTAATTCACACCTTTAATCTTTTTTATTATCTTTTTGTATTTTAGCTCTCCACGCGGTAACCAATTTCGCAATTAGGACTCAGCTAGGACTTTCTTGGGTTTAAAGTGTAATGGGTACAAGGAAATAGGTTTGAGAAATTTGGAATTGGAAACTATTCTTAAAACGTCAATTAGTCCTTTTCCGGGCTTTTGCTCATCTTTTCTGATTTTTCTAAATTTTTTCCTGTTTTTACGCTTTTTTTTCTTGCTATATTTGTTGAGCATTTCTACTCTTTTGCCCCTTTTGTTGCACTTTTCGAACTTAAAATTTGACTTTTCCAACTTTCTCAATTCCGGGCCAATTGGGTGTTTTCAGGTTGTCAAACAAAAGGAAAATTTTTATTCGACTTAAAACGGGTTGCAAAAAGGGGTATTTTTTCACGACTTTTTTTGGCTAACATTTTTGGGTGACAAACGAGGGCCTACTTCATTGTTCAAATTATTAATTACGTTACCATATGCATTTCAAGATTATTTTAAGTTTAGAGACATCTCAACGCGTTTTTCGAGGCAACATCCCACACATTTCCTGTAACCGATCAAAAAAAGGGTATTGAGATCGCAACTACTTTTTAGACGTTGAATTAGAACTTTGAGTTAACCAATAACTCGGATTGATTTATAAACTCATAAAAAAATGGATAGGCTCGAATCTCACCGGGTTGATTAATCTCCACATTTATTCGTTAAATCGTCTATGTTCGCTCAATTTCCATATTTGGTCAATTTCGGCTTTGTGTACTATGTTTTTACAATTTGAGACATTAAATCGAATTTTAATGATATTTTTGAAAAATTTGAATTCCAAGTTTTTGTTTATTTTGAAGAAAAATATTTTTGTTTTTTCTGAGCTTTTCAATTTTTTTTTTGGAAAATTTGAAGATTTCTAATTTTTTTTGGCATTTTGAAAATTTGTGAAGTTATACGCACTAGTCACCTTCCCTAAGTTAGACATTTGCATTGTTCTCAATCAAAAGGACTAAAATCTAAATAAGGCAAAATAAGAGAGCAATAAATAAAACAAGTAAATATTTAAGATGCAAAAAGACACTTAATGACAGTAACTCATGACTCAATAATAGAACAAAAATCACCCCATACGCATCGGGGGTGCGACGACCTCTCATCTCTTCACAAACTCACCCGACCCCATGAACTGGGTCCAATGCTCTCCTCATCTCCCCTTATCTTCTATCATAAACCAATAATCGGAACAAGTTGGGACCTTGCCCATAGATAAGGGAAAGATCGGGAGACTCGTCGTGACTACTCAAAAAGGGATACCTGTGATGCTTACTCAAAGCATGGCCTGCGTGCTTCGACTCGGAGGGAACACCTAAGTTTCTTTCAATTTTTTGGAACGCATGGGTCAGGCTCTAAGTCAGACGAAACACAACTTTTCTCCTCAATCGTCTTCGGGGCCTCTAGTGGAATGAGTGGATGGTCACAAAGTAGGAATTCATCGATTTTATCTTGCCATTCGCTCTCATCCAAGTAAAGAAATGAGTCCAATAAAGGTTGGACTTCTACATCCAAGCTCTCATCCACACGCCCAAATTCTTTTTTCAATTCTTCCATGCTCACGTCCCCTAACTTTCTCTCAAACTCGGTATAAGTTCCCTCACTCTCATTACTAGACACTAAGCAAGCTTCTAAGGCGTCTCCATAGAATTTTTCCCCAATGTTCTCTTTTATGATCTCATCAATTAAGCTCACCGTGTGAAAATCATCTTCTTCCCCTGCTTATTGGGCTATATTGAAGATGTTTATTTCTAATGTCTTGTTCCCAAAAGTGAGTTGCATCTATCCATTTCGAGTATTGATCAGTGCGTTAGCTGTAGCTAAGAATGGGCGCCCAAGGATGATGGGAACATGATTTTTCGAGGTGAAAGAGGGCTCCATGTCCCAAATGACAAAATCTACTGGGAAGTAGAAAGTGTCCACTTGGACTATCACGTCCTCAACTATACCTCTCGGTATCTTCACGGTTCGATCCGCTAATTGGAGAGTGATCTTTGTGGGCTTAAGATCACCCAAATCAAGTTTCCTATAAATTGAATATGGGGAGGATATTAACACTCGCCCCCAAGTCGAGTAAGGCCCTCTCAATTTTGTTCTCTCCAAGGGTGTAGGAAGTGGTGGGTGCACCGAGATCCTTATATTTAGGTGGGAGATCTTTAAGAAGAACGGAGCTCATGTTCTGTGCTATGAACACATTTTTCTTTACCTTCATCCTCCTTTTTACAGCCAATAAATCATTAATGACTTTGGCATAAGATGGGATTTGCTGTATTGCATTGAGGAAAGGAAAGTTCAATTTCACGTTCTTAAGGACTTCTAGAACTTCATCACTTATGGTCCCTTTATGGGAAGGAACCAATCTTTGAGGAAATAGCACAGCAAAAGGTGGCTTTACAACTACCTCGGGCCCACCAGTGTCTATTTTGTCACTCTCAATCAAGGAGATATCTTCGGCCTCTTTTGTGCCCGATGAATTCTCCTTGTCTTTTGATGCATCGTGTGGGGGAGGTGATAAATCAATAACTCTCCCACTACGAAGAGTGGTTACCACTTGGCAATGCTCCTGTTGTTCTGTAGAGGTAGAGCTAACACTAGGTTGACCTTGGGCAGGAAATTTTTCTTTCTCTTGGATACTCAACGATGATTGCAACTTAGAGATGTGTGCATTAATGTCAGTGAACATGCGTTCATTTCTAGCATTGGTTGCACTTTGAGAATTTATGAACTCGTTTATGGTATCCTTGAAATTCCTTCGTGGTGGAGCTACATATGGCGCTGGAGGTGGTGGTGGTTGGATAACCTGTGAATATGGGTTCATCGCAGCTTGTGGTTATCCATAGTTAAAACCAGAATGGTTTCTCCATGAAGGGTTGTACGAATTCCCATGCGGGGCGTTAAAATTTCCTTTGAATCCTCCTATAGCATCCACCTGCTCGGTGTGCATGGCCTTATAGGCGGAAATCATCGGCCATGCCTTTGTTGAATGGCCTGCCTCATAAAGAGCACACACCTTTTCTTTCGAACCACGGATGGATCCGGAGATATCTCTCAACCGATCGTCAAACAACTCTTTCATATCTCTCTGAAACTGATCGAATCGGCGGTCTATTACAGTATTACTATCCAAATGGTATAGATCGGATGCAGTCAGAGTGATAGATGTTTGTCGAGGACGGGATTGGGTATTAGGATCAGATGTGTCCCATGCTTGAGTAGTCTCTGCGACATACTTAAGATGGGCCTCGTCATCGCAGGAGTTTAAATCGCAAAAAGGTCTTTCACATATTGTTTGCACAAGTTGTTTGGAAGCTACTGTCAACGCATTATGGAAGAAATAGATCACTAAGTGTTTGTCAAAATTGTGATAGGGGCATGCGCTTACTAACTCTTGGAAACGTTCCCAACACCTGTCAAAAGACTCATTGTCATGTTGTCGAAAACTTTGGATTTGATTTTTGGCATAGTTGGTCTTGTGCCGTGGATAAAATTTTGAGATAAACTTGGATTGCATATCTCTCCAGGAAGTTACGGAGTTCGGGGGTAGAGACCATAGCCAGGTCTTGGCTTTATCCTTTAAGGAAAAAGGAAAAAGTTTTAGGCGAATGGTATCCTGCGTGCAAGCTTAGTCACTAAATGTGTCACACGCCTCTTCGAACACGCGGTTATGTAGGTATGGATTCTCCGAATCCATACCGTGAAGCGTAGGGAGAATCTGTATCATCCCAATGCAAAAGTGGAACTGACCGGCATCATACGGGAGTAAAATGCAACCAGGAGTGACAGTCCACTCAGGAAAGAGTAAATCTTTCATGGGACGATACAGTAGATCTCCCTCTTCACTGTCGAAACCAAACATCGTGCTCGCGCTCTCTTCAAATGACTCGGTATACTCACTCGGTGTCCTAGATGTGTGACTCGAAGGTTGACTCATGGTGTAACTACCAATAGAGTGCTTAGGACTAGGAAGTGGAACCCAAAATTTTGGAACGCGAGGTGTGTGGGGGTTTTCAGAGTTATACACAACAATTGGATTTTTGTGGATTCTGGTTGGAGTATTGTGAGGAGTCTGAGTATGTTCAGGATTTTGCATTAAAGGATTTTGAGAGATGATTTTTTTTTTGGTCAAATTTGGGATTAACCAACCTAACCTAAAGTCTACCTAATTCCCTGGTAACGGTGCCATTTTGATCAAGGTGGAAACCGAGTGTCCATATAAATACGCTAATCGTTGTTATCGGCTTCCAACCGTAATACAAAACCCTAAACTTTAACTACACTCTTGCGGAGTATAGTGGCTAGTCTGGGTATCGAATCCTCAGGGAACTAGGACGAGTGAACGTGACGACAAAGGTAAGATTGTTAACCCTAACTTGACTCTAAAAAGAAACAAAAAGATGATTGAGATGGGAAATAACTAATTAACTAAATGCACACTAAATTAAACTACTGCATTAACTATGTGAGCAAAATTAACTAACTAAGAATGACCTAATAAGAATGAAGGGAAACAGGTTGGGAATACAATCCCCCAAACCCTAGTGTGTATGCCAAGCACAAAACTAGTCGTAAATTAGATAATTGATCAAATCCGGTTTTTAGTACTACCAAGAATTACATATATGAGGAATCGTAGCCCACACAGTATGTAATCAAAGGATGAGTAAAGCAATGTCGCATTAGCTACCACACGCGTTGCATTCTTAAGCATCCCTTTTACCTAGGGTAAATGATGAGTGCATTATTTTGTATATTTTATACCCAAATTTATACCTTGTTAGTCCCATTTTGTTTTATTTAATAAGTTCTTAGAATCATTTTATTAAAAAGGGAAAAAAATGCAAGAATGATTTAATTCATAGTTAAAATGGCAATTCCAAGTCAAAAATGGGTGCTTCAATAATTTTATAATATTCTTGTGCTAATCTGTGAAAAAAGTTTCCTAGTGAAATTTTTGAAGGTAATGACGAATTTGGTGCAAATTGATGATCAACTTGAAAAAGGAGCGAAAAAGATGAATTTTACGACCGTTCGAAAACTTTTTCGAGTGGGGGGAAATTGAAGAGGTGGAAGTTGAAGAGTTCCACCAAAACCCTAATGCCTCACCCTAAGCCTATAAATAGGGCCCTTTGGCTCATTATTTGGTGTGTAAAATTTTAGAAATAGTCACATTAGAACAATTGTTGGTATTTTTATTTTGAGAGTATATTTTTATTGAGGGCCAAGAATTATTTGTGGAAGGAATTCTGTCAACATCAATTGTAAGGCACATCATTTGTAAGTTGTTTTATTAATGAAAATTCATATTCATTCTTGCAATTTTATGATGTCTTCCTTTATGCCAGCGTAATTTCTTTATTAGGACTAAGTGAAATTTATCATGTTTGATTAATATTATGCGTGATTTAAATTCGTCTTTGTTCCCGATATGTGCTAAAGGTCTTAAAAATTCGGTATTAAAATGACACGAGAGTATATTTTAAACCTTTGGCTTTGTTTGAGAAAAAATCATATTTTTATTTTAAGTGTGAGTACTTTTTGATGGATTATGCTTGCACTCAATTATTTTGATAGTCCATGCTTAAAGACTATACTTTGAAATCTAAAAGTGAACTTTTAAGGGAATAGGGATTTTAGCCGTCTTAATTTAGAGACGTTAAAATTTATTGGGAACTTAATCGTGTTATCCTCCGAATTAAATACGACGAGAGCCGGTTTAATTTGAGTTATAAAATTGGGAATGGCGAGTTTAAATTATTACATAATATTAGTTGAATGTGATAAATGGATCCAACGTCCTAGGTTTCACGCTCCATTGATTATATCTCTCGTAGTCATAGTTTTTGTTTGTGTTTGCTTAGTTTAGTTATCGCATCTCATTTACAGACCCATTTCGTCTAGTTAGACAGTCACAATTATTTTTAACGAAAAAATTTGATAAATCTCTGTGGGTTCGACCCGTACTTACACTCGTTATTCTATAATAACCCGTTCACTTATGGTATTTGATAAAATTGACAACAACAAACGAGATCAAAAGTTCTATAACGATTGTGATCACCATACTACACGATCTAGTCAATTATTAAATTTAGAGAACTAATTTTATACCCATGCAAACCACATCGGGTTGGGTTCATGCATCCCAACCCTTAAAAATCTAGCCTAACATGGTGAAATAAATGAAAACTACGTTATCTATGTTGCATGAACTCATAATTTCATGGAAAAAGAGATTAAACACGAAAAATATTAATAAAAGTGCTGGAAATAAAAGTTACCAAGATTGAAGAACAAGAACATGTAAGAAGAAATCAAAGGTTGAAGAAATATTGGAAAAACTCTTGAATTAAAGGTGTAAAATATGTAAATTCTTCTCCTAGATGTTCCTCCTTGATTAGGAGCTTTTACATGATGAAATCTGAATAAAAAGAGTTGTAATGACTAAATATATAGGCTAGAGATCGTTTAGAAGAGTCCCCAAAATATAAAACTCTTTTGGCTAAAAGATAAGCACAAAATAAAAATCCCGTATATGGCAATTTGTCACACTTAGAAAGCGTGACTAATTTTGTAACGGACTCTGAGCGTGGCTAAATAGGCGGTTCGGATCCTTTTAAAATAAAAGGTCCAGATCGCCCTTGAAATTCCGACCGAACTTTTTTTCTTGACTTCTCTCATCTTTAAATGACCATAAGTTCTTCACCGTAGCTTCAATTGAGGTTCTGTTTTTTCCAGTGTTCTTGTATTTGAAAGATATTTAATTTTCCAGTTGACCCCACCTCCAGACTAAGGATGTAAAATTATGAAAATGCCCTTGAACTCCCCATTTCTTGCTTTCTTTCACTGTTTTGAGTTCTCTTTTCCATCTTTCTTGCATGAAATACCTGTAAAACACATAAGAAATTCACAAAACACAAAATAATTGTCAAAAGGGGTTAGTAGCATAAATATGAGACAAATAGAAGCTATTTACACCGCACGAGATCATAAAAATACCGAAATTAAGGGGATAAATGTGAAGAATTTATGCCTAATCAGAACCCGCCAACCACACACGGTGCCTTTCACGGTATGAGAAAGCCGCAGCAAAAACCAAATGTTTTATTCTTTGTGGGATGTAGAAGTAAACCCAAACTTCTCCTTTTGTTGGTAGAGATGAACTAATGGTGCCAAACAACAAGCTCCAAGCAATAGATATATGTGTAGAGATACTTGGATAAAACAAACTAAACTATGGGTGTAAGTATTTTTGTAGAAATTAGATCATGGTTACACAAAAACACTAAACAATGAACTTTTGAACTAAAAAGTATTTCTCTCTAAAATGTTCTCTCAAAATGTGTTTAGAAAATGTCAAAAGTTAGTTTTTCAAAAGAGGTTCCTGCACTAAATAAATCTAGAAGAGTTAGTGGGAACAAAGGATGGAATCATGGAGAAAAACTGCCAAAAACAACCAAAATATTTTCTAGCCTGAAATCTCTTTCGAACGACCATCTAACGTTGTTCCAGTGGCCAAATGGGAAAAGTCATTGACAAACTCGTTCGAACGACAATTTCGAACAAAATGTCAGAATGTTCATTTTTCAATTTAATCCCCAAAACATTATTTTAAATAAACATTACACCCTTTAAACTTATTCGAAGTCTCCTAAAAGTATATAAAAGCATTCATACCTTTGGAGACTTGAAATATGAAGTTGATGACGAGAAATGAGGCACTGAAACTCGGCAATAATTTCTCTTGAAAAGCAAGGTCGCAACGTCTTCAACTTTAACATGCTATAGGCTTGCAGGATACAGAATAACACTATCCTATGACTCAAATGTTTTTGTTCGGAATTGAGCCAACACCACATATGACTCAATTTTAAATTTGTGTCCTTACATACCCTACTACCTCGCAACCCACTTCCGACAGCCATCTAGCCCCCGATGACCTCCCACTACCCGCTAAAACCCCAAACCCCACCCGCGCTCCTCTAGGACACCGAAATTAATCCCCACTCCATTCGGCCCTCAACCAAAAAAAATCATCCGTCCGACCCTGTTCAGACTCGAGTAAGTCCCACTCCCCTACCCGTTGCCCTGACGCTCAATCTCGAAACCCGTTCGACCCCTCCTCCTCCGTCTAACCTACTTTCGCCCGCTACTACATACCCAAGATGTCTTTATCCCCACCAACCCCTCGAACACCCCCAAAAATGTTCCCAACCCGATTTAAACCCACCTCTCGGCTCAAATCTGAGTCATGGGCAGTCCTTGCACTATGTATCCCCCAACCCACCTAATTTTTTTGTTGGTTCCGCCTCATTTCAGACCCCGAGCCTATTTTACCCACACACCAACCCCCTGACCCATCCCCGCACTCCTACGGGCTATTTGATTCATTCGGGGGCATGGACCATCATTTTGGAACTCCCGACCACCCACCCAACCCCAGTTCACACTACCCACACGACCCCACCATTCCCCTTGAACCATGGCAAGCCACACACCCTAACCCTCCACCTATGCATCATACACCCTCCCACCACACCCTCTCGCTACTCCATTCTAGTTCCTCATCTTCCAGAGTTCGGGGATAGCCACCCCAGTGTTTTAGAGTGGGTACCTCAATCCCCACCCGATGACCATTACCATGATCCACTCTGAGACCGACACTGTTTCAATTGCGAAAAGCTTGGCCACTTGATAGGCATTTTCCCTCACTATCCATGTGTTCCTCTAGCACCTCCCGTACCCCAACAAGGTCAACCTCTTCATCCACTGCCTGCATAGGTGACATCCCCTCATGTTGACGTTGTTCCACTAATTCCAGGTGACGTGCTGGGTCTAGGTGATCATCAGGATGAGGGTCCTCTATCTATGGTCCTTCAGCTGCTTTCTCAGATCCTACATGGGGATATCCGCATAGATATGCCCATGTTTGACGGACGGTTCTCTCCATATACCATGGTCGATTGGTTAGTTTCGATGGATATAGTTTTTGAGTACAACTGGGTCCAAGCCCACTCATGTGTCCTCCTCACATCTAGCAAGTTCTGGGGATTTTCCCGAATTCTGTGGAACGACCTCTGCTACCGCAGCACATCGGCCTGATTGCCTCATATTCAGACTTGACCTGAGCTGAAGGCCGCGCCCTAACCATCCTTCATCCCATCTACGTATGAGTGAGACCTCTTTGCTCGCGTTCAGTCTCTCAGGCAGGACACCTTATCAGTAGTGGAGTACAAGGAGCAGTTTCAGTTTTTGTGCACCAAAGCTTGCCTTCTCGAAATGGAGGATCAACAGATCAGTCGCTATATATTGGGGTTGCAGTCGCATATTCAACACGATCTTGATCTGAGGGAGATACCGACCTTCTTGAAGGTGGTTGAGTATGCGATCAAGGTTGAGGCTTACCACACAACACACACAGCTGTCTCGACCTCACGGGCTCCTCCTACTCCGATTTCTGCCCCAACTCCTCCTGCCGTGGTATCTTCAGTTCCTGCTTTTGCTACTCTTACTGCTCCGCCTCCAGGAACACCTACTTTTCGATGCTAAAACTGTGGCAATGTTAGGAACTAAGATTTTGATTGTTCTCTCCTGCGATGCCGCGCATTATTGGCGATGGATCGTCCACATGACTATTTGGACACGTCCGAGGAGCTCCCCCAGCAAGCCTTGATCATTGTCTTGTAGGGTGATTCCATTGGTCTTCCCCTTTGAGTTCAAGAATGAATTGTTTTCAAGGAGCGGAGAATGATTTGAATTAAGGTTATTTTTGTCATTTTGAGCATATTAGCAGTTTTATTTCCATTATTTTTTTCCTTTATTTTTGTTATAGTATTTTCTTTTGTTTTGTCTTAGTATTTAGAGGGTAAGGAGTCGTAATGGTATTTTTGTAATTAGGGCCTTAGCTTGGAGACTATGCTACTCCCCCCTTTAAATACCCACTTATAAGCCTCATTTAAGGTAGACTTGAATTTTGAAATAGAAAAGAGTGTTTATCTCTCTAAAGCTGTGTGTTAAATATTTTTAGGAGCATTTTGACGAGTGGTTTACGTCATGAACATTCTGTTTAAATGAAGAATTTTGATAAAAGATAATTCCTTATTCTTTGTCTATACGTGCATGAATTGTTTTTTACTTGTAACAGTGGGACTATGTTTGCTGAATTCAAGCAGTCCATGATCAAGGAGTTCAAGATGACTTACAATTGACGGATGTCCTATTTTCTTGGGATAGAAGTGAAGAAAGAAAATGATGGAATTTTCATCTCTCAAAAGAAATACATGCGGGAGATCTTGAAAAATTCCATATGGATAGTTGTAATTATGTAAACACTCAAGTTGCTATAGGACTCAAGCTATCAAAAGAAGTAGAAGGATAGTTTGTTAGCTATACTTTGATCCAAAGTCTAGTTGGAAGCTTGAGGTACTTGACAATGATAAGACTTGGAATTGCATATGGAGTTGGACTTGTGTGTCGTTACATAGAGAGACCAAGAGAATCTCACCGTCTAGCTGCTAAAAGGATACTAAGGTATATTAAAGGTGCTCTTAACCTTGGACTTTTTTATGCTTGTGGAGAAGATGCAAATCTAGTAAGGTATTTAAATAGTGACTGGGGTGGTTATCGAGATGAGGAGAAAAGAACTACGTGGTACGTGTTCTACCTTGGTTCAACAGCTTTCTATTGGCCATCGAATAACATACAATTACAACATTATCATCATGTGAAGCTGAGTACGTGATAACTTGTTAAATTGTTTGTAAAGGAATCTGGTTGAGAAATCTGTTGAAGTAATTGAATCACTCATATAATCTACAGTGATTCACGTGGACAACAAATATGCAATCAAACTTGAAAATAATCTAGTATAGCATGGAAGGAGCAAGCATATTGACATTAGGTTACATTTTCTAGGGCATATTGTGAAGCAAAAGACAATTGAACTTGTGTATTATCACACCATGGAGCAGATAACAGATATCCTTATGAACCCTCTCCCAATTGATTATTTCATAAAGCTACATTTAATGCCTGGGATGAAAGACTCTTGATTTTAGGGGTGAATGTTGGAATAAACACAAATTAAGTGCCTCTTGCACTATGATAATTAGTGGTAAACCTGACTATGCACTACATAAGCACTATGTGAAGTGATAATCCACAAATACCACTTTCATGATTTTTAATATTTCTTTATATAAGTGGAGCCATGCCAATGGTGAACTGGTAGGAGTTATTATAAGCAAATTCCACCAGTGGAAGGTACTGTTCCCAACCACCTCCAAAGTCTAGGATGCACATACGCAGCATGTCTTCCAACATTTGATTTGTCCGCTCTATTTGCCCATCAGTCTGCGGGTGATATGCCGTACTCAGCCGCAACTCTGTACCCATGGCCTCCTGGAAACTCTCCCAAAATTGTGAAACAAATATCTTGTCTCGATCATACACGATATTTAGAGGCACCCCATGAAGTCTCACTATCTCCGCAATAAAAATCTGGGCATATTGTCCTGTAGTGTAGTTTGTCCTCACGGGTAGAAAATGAGAAACTTTGGTCAACCTATCCACAATTACCCATATGGAGTCGTGACCCCTCTGTGACGTAGGTAACCCCGTGATAAAGTCCATGGATATGCTCTCCCATATCCACATCGGAACCTCTAACGGCTGTAGAAGTCCTGCCGGTTTCTGATGGTCCACCTTTACTAGCTGACAAGTGGCGCATTTAGAAACGAACACGGTGATATCTCTCTTCATCCCGCTCTACCAGTACTGTCGTCTCATGTCTTGGTACATCTTATCCCCACCAGGGTGTATCGCGAACTGTGAGCCGTGCGACTCTGTCATTACCTCGTGTCGCATGTCTTCCCCTTCCGGAACAACCAGTCTCCTATTGAAGCGTAATCCCCCGTCTGAACTAACAGAATAGGACTCGGCTCCCTCTGCTAGTAATCGAACTATCTGCTCCTGAAAGAATGAGTCATTTGCCTGGACCTTTATCACTCTCGTAACAATCTTAGGTGTAACAGTCATCACAGACATGAACGATCGGGCCACTGCATCCTGGTATCCCAACTCCTTCCATTTATCTTTCCACACCTTGGCCACCTCATCTACTGGTCTACGGCTCAACAAGTTTGCTACCACGTTATCCTTCCCGGGGTGATATTGGATATCAAACTGATAATCCTTTACAAACTCAAGCCACCGACGTTGACGAATATTCAGTTCCTTCTGCGTGAAAAGGTATTGTAGAGACTTGTGGTCTGTGAACAACCAAAATTTCTCCCCCAATAGATAGTGTCTCCAAATCTGAAGAGAGAATATGACTGCCGCTAACTCCAAGTCGTGGGTGGGGTAATTCTTCTCACGAGCCTTAAGCTTACGGGAAGCATAAGCTATGACCTGACTCTCCTGTTGTAGCACACCTCCAAGTCCTTGCAAGGACGCATCGGTGTAGACTAGATACTTAACTCCCAGTGTGGGCAATGCTAACATAGGTGCTGAGGTCAACTTGTCCTTCAACTCATCGAATGCCAACTGACAGGAATCGCTCCAAATGAATGGCACACCTTGGCGAGTCAGATGTGTCAAAGGACCCGCTATCTTTGAGAAACCCCGAATAAACCTTCTGTAGTATCCTGCTAGGCCCAAGAAACTAAGGATCTCAATCGGCGTCGTGGGCTATCCCCACTCCCTCACCGCGGATACCTTCCCCAGATCGACAGATATCCCCCGGTCTGAAATGATATGCCCCAAAAACTGAACCTCCTTCAGCCAAAACCCACATTTTTCATACTTTGCATAAAGCTCGTTCTGACATAGCGTCTGTAATACCTGTCTCAAATGTTCGACGTGCTCTTCTTCTGTCTGGGAGTAAACCAGAATCTCATCAATAAAGACAATGATGAACTAGTCTAGGAACTCTCTGAATACCCTATTCATTAAGTCCATAAACACGACTGGAGCGTTGGTCAAGCCAAAAGGCATAACCCGAAACTCGTAGGAACCATATCTCGTCAGGAAAGCAGTCTTCAAGATGTCCTATTCCCTGATACGCAGCTGATGGTATCCCAATCGCAAGTCAATCTTTGAGAAGAAGGAAGCTCCTCTCAGCTAGTCGAATAAGTCATCGATTCGGGGGAACCGATACTTATTCCTTATCGTGACTTTATTCAACTCCCGGTAATCTACACACAACCTCAACGATCCATCCCTCTTCTTTACGAACAACATAGGGGCACCCATGGTGAAGTACTCCTTCGGATAAACCCTTGACCCAACAACTGCTCTATTTGATCCCTTAGCTCTCTCATCTCCGCTGGAGCCATACGGTAAGGTGCACGAGCAATTGGCCGAGTGCCCGACATCAAATCAATAACAAAATCTATCTCTCTACTAGGAGGTAATCCTGGTATATCCTGAAATACGTAAGCAAACTCCCTAACGGCTAGAATCGAATTGAGTGGTATCACCACTTCCTTAGAGGTATCCTCCTCTATATAGTACAAGTGAGTGGACGATCCTCCCTCGGGGCGAGGCATCGCCACTAAAAACATCTCCTACCCGGGAATGGTAAAAATGATACTCCTACTGAAACAATCAATCACGACTTGATACACAAGCAACCAATCCATACTAACAATCGCATCGTACTCAGTCATCTCTAATACTAACATATCAGCAGGTAAAGTAAATTTCCCGATCTCTATACCCACACCTCTATAAATAAGGGAAATCACGGAACTCCTACTCAACGGTGAATCTACGCAAGTAATCTTGCTCTCTGTAGTGTCTAACAACCCCAAAGTGCATGAAAATCTCGTGGCAATGAAACAGGGTGTGGCCCCCGTATCAAATAAAATATGCCCCATAGTCCCCTGAATAAAGAACATACCCTCAATGGCAGGTGGATCCTGTGGGACTGCGGCATGATGGAGTTGGTAAACTCGCCCGTACTGAAGTTATCCCTGCTGGACTGGGACTACTGGGATGGGTGGAAAAACTGGCATCTATAGTGGTGCTGGGAGGGCGACAGGAAACATAAGTCTCTGGGGATCATGTCGAGCACCCTGCTACTGCTGCTGTGGGGCCCTGCCCCTATCAGGACACTCCTGACACTTGTGGCCAATCTTGCCACAAATGAAACATTTCCCCGAAAAGTTCCCCCCTCTCTGACCCTGCTACCCTCGACCCTGGTGGCGGTTGCCATTCCTCCCCTGGCCGTGTTGGCCTTGATGAAACTGCTGTTGTTGGCCATGTTGGTCGTGCTGTCCCTGATGGCCATACTGACCCTGCTGGCCCTGACGAAAACCTACTTGACCATTCCTGAAACCCCCAGATCTAAACCTCTTAAAATCCCCTTGCTGGGAACCCTGATCTCCCTGCCTATGCTGACCCTGAGAAGATTGTACCCCGCTGGCACCATTACCCCTGTCCTGCCATGATGGATGGACTCTCCTGATCGCTTACCCTCTGACAAGTGAAAGTAGTGGTCCTGGCAGTGAAGCAGTGTTGCGTTAACCACATCAGAATAAGTGGCCAATGAAAGATTACCCAACAAGTGCTGACGGATCCTCCAAGTCAACCCATCCATGAACATCTGAATCTTTTTCTCCTCAGTTGGAATTTCATCGGGAACGATGTTCAAGAGAATAGTGAATTCAGCCTCATACTCGGCCACGGTCTTCCCCTCCTGCTTGAGGTTCATTAACTTCCTCCCCATTTCAGTGTGAACGGCTGATGGAAAATACTTGCGGTCGAACCGTACCCAAAACTCCTGTATAGAAAGAACGTCCCTCTCCTCCGTGGTGGTAATGGACTCCCACCACTGCAACACTGATCCTACTAGCTTAAAAGTATCCAGTATCTTCTTTTGTACATCCGTGCACTCGTACATCCTCAAGTGCCTTTGGATGTCCTTCTTCCACTGACTGGACACAACGACGTAGAAGCTACCTGTAAACTCCGGAGGGTGTGCTTTCTGAAAAACATCACGGACACGTTCCCAAGTAGACGGGAATACCTGAGCCTGTACTGGCGCTACTATCGGAGCTTGAGGCGGTGCCTACTGCATAACTTCTAGGGCAGCATTTACCGCTTGGGCTATAATAGCGGCAACCTCTGCGGTATTTAAGGAGCCCTGAACTGGTGCAGGCTGTGGCTCGGGCTGAGCATCCCTGGGAACTCACTGTGCACGTCGTGGAGGCATCTGAAATGAGAGTAAAGTCTTATAAGTTCACAATTATTATCTCAAAATAGCTGAAGAGCGAAACATACACAAAAGAGTACAACAATCCTAAAATATAGGGCTCTACATCAAAGAAAGCTCAAGGGAAACATAACAAGCCGTACAGATCCTAAGGACACTAAAACCTGATGCTCTGATACCACCTGTGACACCCCGACTAATTAAATACCGGGTAGCTACTCGTTTATTCAAATTAATACAAAATCTCAAGTTGGTTCAGTTCATAGCATCACTGTCGAAAAACATTTTAACAATTACTAGCCACCTAATATTTAAAAAGTGAGTTGTCAGTCTTAATTTAATCTGATTTACATACAACTAAAGTAAATTAAGAAATACTGATACCACAACCACATCACAGTCTCAATAAGATAACAATGTAATAAACTAAATTTGGAGGAATACACCTCACAACAATTCGAATACCGAAATAACAAAATACAAAGCATGAACCATTAATTAATTACAACCCAAATTCTAGAATAGAACTGAATAAGTAAGATGTCTCTAAAAGAAAAGGGTCGACATGCCCTACAAATGAGTAAATCTGAAGTAGAGTCAAGATAGAAAGTGGAGGCGTCTACTATCGAGGTCTTGTAACTTCCACAGCAGCTACAACACGTCACTGGGATGAAACTCCTATGCTTGGTGTCCTTGTGGCTGGGCACCTAAAAGGGTTTTTACAAAAAAATAGATTTGAAAGCAAACGAGTCAGAGCCCGATTGTGAAAACAGTTTAAAATATAGCAAGTGTTTAATATCATTAAACAGTGAATATAAAATACATGATAGTGCGTGCACTCACATGAATTCCTCACCTCTCAACTAAGTGTGCACTCCTATCGTACCCGTACCCGTTCCAGTTATTCCCATATCTAACTAGTCCAATACAAAATCTAACATTTCTATATGATTACCGATTCAATTCCCAACATCTAAATTTAAACAGAGAGTTATACTTTTCTTCTTAGTTCTCAAAATTAGTAATACTCGTCACTAGGGATTTTTCCATTTTTAACTCTACAAAAATGTTGTTATTATTCCCTTTTTATACACGACAGTTCATTTCAATTAACAGTATATTATTCTCATCATAAATATACAATACTGGCACCCCGAGGCTAAGCTACGGTGCACACATACTCTACTATCGAATCCTGGTACATCACGTACATAAGGACCACATATTCCGAATCTCTCAGGAATCGTTCCGACAAGTAATAAACACACACAATGGAGGCGAACATAGTTCACATCACATGGGTCACGCACATACCTACGCTCCCATGATCAGCAGACTTATTAACTTCTCAATAAGTCCTTCTCTGACCTATGTCCTCAAGGTACCAATCTAAATCCCCCCGTAGGCACACAAAGATTAGATGGCCCTGATTGAACGCCGACCTCCCGTGATAGCAAGTATGGTAGGTATGTTATACACAATTGACTACATATACCAAGCATTCACACATCTTAGATATTTCATAATATTAATAGAGGTATATTTCTCATCTTTATACCGTCATTTAATGTTGTACGTTTACAAGTCCCCTATTAATACACATTAAAGTTGTCAACTCTTCTCACGTCGTAATTTTAGGTACTCGTTTCCTAATCCATAAATGTCATCCGGTTTACTACACAATTCTAAGTTTTACTCCTCAACGTACTCCATTCTCATAATTGTACCCACTAGTCAATAAGGGAAGATTAGTACTCCATTAAATAAGTCTACGGGAAGTTTGAAATAAAATCAGGCCTAAAAAGGCCATTATGTCAACTCATTAGAAGTCTCGTTCGAACGAGGTCGTTCGAACGAGTGTCATTCGAACGAATGGCTTCGAACGAACTACCAACTCGTTAGAAGGGATACTATCATCTCGTTAGAAACTCGTTCGAACGAGGTCGTTCGAACGACCTGGGTAGGTCTTCTAACGAGATGGCAGAATACTCCCAGAAGTCTCCCAATTCGTTTTTCTTCATTATTCTCTTCTCTAAATCCACCCTAAGACCATCCAAATTACATTTTAATGTTTGTAAACTATTTTTAGTCACCCTAGGTCATTCCTTAACATACTTTTGGGGTTAAATCTTACAAATCAACATGTCAAAATCATAAATCCCTAAATTTTACCCCAAACCCTATGAACATGAATCCAGAATTTTATTATGCCTAAATACTCATCATAAATCCATTTTTAAATCATCAAGGTTAAGTTTTGAATACAAAATTTCGTCCATAATCATTCTACATGCAATTTCTAACCAAGATTAAGGGTTTCTACAACAATCCCATTGGGTTTTCTCCAAAATATTCACAGCATAAGGTTTCCACACTAAACATGGAGGAAATATTCATTGCAATTAAAAATATCAAATCACTTGACTTAAATCCGATGTTCTAATTCATTGTTGATGATTAAGGTTGGCTTTCTCTCTTCTTTCCAGTCACAAATCCTTTCCAATTGTGATGATGGGGAGATGGTTTGGTATAGGTTCTCTAGCCTCTCTTCTAACTTTTCTCAAAACTTTTGTAGCCCACTCTCTCACTTTTGGCTGATAATGGACTTAGTGGATTTCCAAATAATATATAATTAACTTCTAAAATTCGTGGGTTTTAAACCATTAATTTTTAAAATTACAAAATACCCTTCTAGGTTGCCGGTTTGGCCTAAAAATGCCCCGGGACCCAAACTAAACCCCCGGTTAGTGTTTTCTGACTATTTCGACCCTTCCGGACACGTTGGCGC
This sequence comes from Sambucus nigra, assembly GCA_949130495.1. Lineage (NCBI taxonomy): Eukaryota > Viridiplantae > Streptophyta > Magnoliopsida > Dipsacales > Adoxaceae > Sambucus > Sambucus nigra. The sequence continues at coordinate 22,630,601 of OX422213.1, read as the reverse complement.
ACTCAAAGTGATCATTCGGTTGATAAAAATATAATTCACTTTTTAATTTAAATAATTTCGTTCCTGATGCGACTGACACGCGTGTCCAAACTAAATTCTCCAAATTATCATATTTCTGACTCGCGACAATTTTAATATTTTCAATAATCATATATTACCATATATACTCAGAAATATTCAATTTTACATCGTAATCAAATACAAACTCACATCTCTCAGGTATTTATATCTGGATTAATTTCCAATTAATTCTCATTTAGTTCAATTAATCCCTTAAATAAAAATCAATAAAATTACGGGGTATTACAACTACTGCATTAGAAGCCTTTGCATCGAAAAGATTAAAAACTCTACCTTATCTTCCATGATCCTTGTTGTCATTAAAGGTCTTTGTTGGTGCCTTCCCTTTGTTAGGGAAATCTTTCATTTTATGTCCCGTTTTCCCACACCCAAAGCAACTTCCCGTCTCCAAGTAACATGGTTGCCCTCTATGAATATTACCACATCGTTGGCATCTATCACCATTAAAGGGTTTGTTTACTAAAGGTTGTCCTATATTAGGTATAGTCCTAAAGGGTTTGTTATTGGGGTTCCTTCCTCTTTGTTCTCCAAACTTTCTTTTCCCCTCTCTAACCTGATTATATTCTTCACTATCCTTCTCAGCTATTGTTTCCCTAGCCACCACGTCATTATATGATGTCAACTTCAAGATAGAAATTCGACTACGAATATTCAACCTCAACCCAAGTTCAAACTTCTTGGCTTTCAAAACATTGATTATCACAACATGAGGTGCAAAACAGGATAACTCAGTAAACTTTGCCTCATATTGACTAACCGTCATATTTCCTTGAACCAGACTCATGAAGTCAGAAGCTTTTTGGTCTTGCACCATTTTGGGAAAGTATTTCTCGTAGAAGATCACTCATAAGTCATTCCAACCTATGGGATTATTCCTTTCCCTGTGTATTCTCTTAGTCATTCTCCACCAATGTTCGGCTTCACCTTCTAACATGAATGTTCCAAATGAAACTTGTTGTTCATCTGTACACTTAAGAACATAGAACATCTTTTCCAGTTGCATTACCCAATTTTCTGCTTCAATGGGATTAGGAATACCTTTAAAAGATGGCAGGTTCAATTTATTGAACTGTTCAATAGTTCAACTACTTGGTTCAATATTCCTTGGTGCTTAATTATTCACCCGATGCTCCACAATTCTTGCTAGACTTTCAATTTCCTTGTATGCACATTCCAGTCCTTCCCTATTTGAGCCACTAGTTCCCGTAGTTGATCTCATCTTGGTCATTTTCTACAGTCATGGCCAAAAATAAGACGTATTATACTATCTCAAGATTGCAAATTAGAAAAACAATTGTATATAAACAATTATATGTAGACTGTAAGACATATGGGGGGTTATCACATAAGCCGAATATTTAATCCTATATCCTATGTATGGAAACCTTAAAATCCATAATGTTCGAAACTTATGTTCAATAGTCTACGGGTTCATAACCTATGCTCTGATACCACCTCTGTCATGACCCCGTCCCAAAATAGTAGTGGGGAACGAGTGTCTTGACATGCCACCAAGGCAATAATTATTCTGACTTAAATTGTTTCCTTAATTAAATGCAACGAAAATACAATTACATGGTTATGAATCGTAAAATACTAAAATTAAAGGAATTACGTCATCAGAGCTTTCTAAAAGGAAACTTCATTTATATTACAGGTCACAACGAGTTACAACTTAAGATGAAATTTAAAACTAATTACAAGAGAGCCAAACATGCTCTATATGATATAACAAACTTTTTACTTAAAATAACAAAAAGAGCTCTAAAAGCTGAATCTTCAACATAGTCCTTTTATGTTCCCTCCACGAGCCTACTTATTTCCTGAAAAACGGTTAGTTATACAACATCAGCTAAAAGCCGAGTGCGGTTCAATCTCTAGACATTCCAAGGTTTTATTCAGAAAATTGATACCTATTCAAATCCAAAAAGCATACATATACATATATGGATAGGAATTTGCTATATAAAATTTGAGATGACAGTATATAGAAATGAATAACACAGAATATAATAGATATGACAAATCAATTTTCAATATCTTTTTTCTTCAATCATATCATTTTAATGGCCAAGTACACTCTAATACCGTATTATTCCCCTGTAGTTGAGGGTCAATCGAACTTGTTCATCACAATGCCTTATTTAGGGCACACCAGCGATAACCCAGCTGGGAAGGTCAGTCAGTAAGAGAGGTCCCTTAGGCCGAATCATATTTCCAATATTCAATATCATTTTCAAAACTCTTTTAGTCGGTATGTCTATATGGACAAATATAAACATATCACAAGGAATCAATCGTCGGTATCAGATGAATTTTGAGGATAAAAGAAGTTCACCAAATATATATAATTTGCATAATATCATATAATTAAAATGCACAAGGAATGTCAGAGTACTCAACTAAAATAAAAGTTCAAAGTTATAGAAACAGAGTCTTGGATCGTTCGTTAATCTTGATACGAAACTTCTTCTTAATCTTTTCCCGCACTTTCTCTCACTATTTCTTTCTAAGCTTTTGGTATAATTTCGTGTAATGGCTGATCCAAGGGCTTTATTTATAGTTTCCCAAAGTTATTTGAGTGTTGACACGTGTCTGGGTGACTAAGCTTCTAGTTTGGTGAGTTAGCGTTGACGTGTCACGTAACAAAGTTGTATTGCAGTCTTTATTCACCAAACGACGACACGTGTACGGTGGAGGTGTCCAAAAGCAAGCACGAGGTGGAAAGTTAGTAAGGGTATAAGGGTCATTTTACACATGAAGGGTGTTTTTGTAATTTTACACGATACATTTTCAATATTTCTTCGAGGTCCTTGAAAATATTTTATTTACAAAATGGTCCTTTATATATTTTCATTTTAGTCCCTAAAACTTTCTTTATTTAAAGTCAAGTCCCTAAAGTTTCATAAAATTACATTTTCTACCCCAAAACTTATCATTTAGCTTAAGTTATTCTATAAGACCTTGATTTTATCCATTTTAATGAATAAGGAGGTTATTTAAAAGTGTTTAAGTCGTCCTAAGTCACCTCCCCTTGGTCCAATCAAAGTATGACAGTGGCAACTATGTAAGCAAAATATCATTTAAGGGTAAATGACTACTTACCCCTTGTTTATAAAAAGACGATATTTTCTCACTCGAATGTTTGTTTGATGCAACGTTTGTTGTGCTACAAACCTAATTCATATATTTATAACTTTTTAGTTTTTACCTCAAGTTAATTGTTATATTATAATGGTCAAAACTATTCTCTAATATGAACATTCCTACCGAAAACTTTGAAATTTTATGTTTGTAACTAATTTGATATTTCATGATTTATGAAGGGAGGATTTGACTAAAATAATAAATTAACATTATTCATATCACATATGAACCAATACAACATTTAAAACTATATATATGAACATATAAAAGTTAGGTCATTACAATAACTGTAGACTTATGAAATTCTTCTCTCCTTTTAGATGCCTCCTAGACGTGCACATAAAGTTCCAAGGATGCCCAACCCGAACCTCAGCCTACACCATGTCAGGGTATGATGAATGCCACTGAAGTTACCGCCATTGTAGCTTAAGCGGTAAATGCGGTATTGACAGTTGTGCAGCAGGCACCACCTCAGGCACCGGTGGTGGCTCCAGCTCAGGCTTAAGCCTTCCCATCTACTTAGGAACGTGTTAGGGATGCCTTCCAAAAGGCGCACCATTCGGAGTTTACAGGGAGCTACGATGTAGTGGTAGCAAGACAATGGAAGAAGGATATCCAGAGACACTTGAGGATGCATGAGTGCACGAAGGTGCAGAGTCAGATACTAGCCACGTTCAAGTTAGTGGGAGCAGCACTGCAGTGGTGGGAGTTTATTACCACCACTAAGGAGAGAGACACACTCACAATTCGAGACTTCTGGGTGCAGTTCGACCGTAAATATTTTCCCTTGGCTGTCCAGACAGAGACGAGATGAAAATTAGTGAATTTAAAATAGGAGGGAAAAACCGTGGCGAAATATGAGGCAGAGTTAATTAGCCTTCTGAACATTGTACCGAATGAGATCCCAACTGAGGAGAAGAAGATTCAGCATTTTATGGACGGGTTAACATGGAGGATCCGCCATCACTTGATAGGAAATCTCTCTTTGTCCACCTATTCTGACGTGGTTAATGCAGCACTACTCCACTACTAGGACCACCGTTTTCATCTGATCGAGGTTAAGCGAGTAGGAGAGTCCAACCAGCAGGGCACGACAGGAAGAAATGGTGCTAATGGGGTACAGGCAATTCAGGGTCAGCCTAGACACAGTGACCAAGGTTCCCAGCAGGGGGATCCTAAGAGGTTTAGGTCAGGAGGTTTTAGACATGGGCAGGGAGGGTTTTGACATGGCCAACAGGGTTATCACGGCCATCAGAGCCATCATCAGGGCCAAAATGGCTAAGAAAGGGGTGGTAACGACCATCTGGGCCGGGGACAGCAGGGACAGAGGGTAGGACCCTTCCCAGGGAGATGTTTCACCTGTGGTACCACTAGCCACAAATGTCCGGACTGCACTCAGAAGGGTAGAGGTCAATAGCAGCAGCAGCAGCAGCAAAGTGCTAGTCAGGATCCCTAGAGACCGTTATTTCCCGCAGCTCTCCCAGCACCTCCACAGATGCCAGCACTGTCACCTATTCCAGCTACCCCAGTTCAGCAAGGGCAGCTTCAGTACGGATGAGTCTACAATCTTCACCAGGTCGCAGCCCCGCAGGACCCACCCGCGATTGAGGGTATATTTTCTATCCAAGGGACTTTGGGGCGCATTTTATTTGACACAGGGGCCATACACTATTTTATTTGCACGAGGTTTACATGTACTATGAGATTATTTGATACAATAGAGAGTACGGTCACTTGTGTGGATTCGCCGTTAGGTAAAGGTTCCGTTATTTCTTTTATTTATCGGGGAGTGTGGTATAGATATTGGGAGATTTATCTTACCCGCTGACATGCTCGTATTGGATATGTCCGAGTATGACGTGATTGTAGGTATGGTTTGGCTTGTCAGGTATAGGGATGATGGCATGAGAAATCACTCACTTGTCATTCTCGTACCAGCAAGTCGAGAGTAAAGTGTGTAATGAACAAGTAAAGCAAGTAAGGAGACATAAACACAAGATATAGAGTGGTTCATCCTTTAAAATAGGGCTACGTCCACTGTGTTGCACCGTTCTCATTATATTCATTGTTTTGTATAATATAATTATGCCTAAAGAGGCGTACAAGTATGAGAATAAAAGGAGGATACATGATGATTGACGATCCCGGAGTGCCGGAGAGGTCCCTGCAATTTGGATGGGCAATTCCCGATTTGTATGCAGGGGAAGTGTAGAGAGAATCGGTACTGTAGAAACTGCTCCGATTGTATGGAATCGATCGCTTATTTCGAGGTGTAGTCCTCCATTTATAAGAGGTATGTGAGTTGCCACGTGTCCTGAGCACGTGACGTAAGTCCGGAGTTGTTGTAGTAGAAAGGGATGCGGCCTATAAGGCAAGCACACAGTGCCGCACCCGCAGGTGCCACGCCTTGTACATGGTAGGGACACAACCTGTATTTTAAGGGTGAATGCCGCACCCAGTACACGAAGGACCGCACACCGAGTTCAGTAGGGCCGTTCCCTATATTGAGGAGGTCCGCAGCAGGGTGCTATATTTATATTATCAACGACCATGATTCATTATTTTAGTAAGAGTATAGTTTTTGCCATACTCGGTCAAGGATGTTCCTGGTGGTGATGCCTCGCTCTGAGGGAGGATTGTCCACTCATTTATACTATATAGAGGAGGTGACCTCTAGGGAGGTGGTGGTACCACTTGCTCGAATCCTATTGTTCAAGAGTTTGTCGATGTGTTTCAATAGATTTTGGGGTTACCACCGAGTAGAGAGATAGACTTCATCCTTGATTTAGCACCCGTCACTCGATCGATAGCCCGCTCACCTTATCGTATGGCTCCAGCAGAAATAAGGGAGTTACATGACCAGATTGAGCAGTTGTTGGGGCAGGGATTTATTCATAGGAGTACTTCCCCGTGGGGTGCCCCCATACTGTTCGTTAAGAAGAGGGATGGATCATTGAGGTTATGTGTTGATTACTGGAAGTTAAATAAGGTCACGATACAAAACAAATATCCGTTGCTTCTAATAGATGACTTATTCGACCAGTTAAGAGGAGCGACCTTCTTCTCGAAGATTGACTTGAGATCGGGATACCATGAGTTGTGTATCAGGGAGCAGGATGTGTCGAAGACTGCCTTATTGATGATATATGGTTCTTATAAATTCAGGGTTATGCCTTCCAGGTTAAGCAACGCCCCAGCTGTGTTTATGGACTTGATGAATAGGGTGTTCAGAAAGTTTCTGGACCAGTTCATCATCGTCTTCATAAATGACATTCTAGTTTACTCGCAGATCGAGGAAGAGCATACCGAGCACTTAAGGCAGGTTTTACAGACACTGCGTCAGCATGAGTTGTACGCAAAATATGAGAAATGTGGGTTTTGGCGGAAGGAGGTCAAGTTTTTTGGGGCATATCATCTTTGATAGAGGGATATCAGTGGATCCGGGGAAGGTGTCAGCGGTGAGAGAGTGGGGACAGCCCACGACACCGACCGAGATACGCAGTTTCTTAGGCTTAGTCGGATACTACAAGAGGTTCATTCGGGGGTTTTCGAAGATAGCGGGTCTGTTGACACACCTGACTCGCAAAGGGGTGCCGTTTATCTAGAGTGACACTTGTCAGTTAGCCTTTGATGAGTTGAAAGATAAGTTAACCTGAGCATCAATGTTAGCATTACCCAAGCCAGGAGTGGAGTATCTAGTCTACACGTATGCGTCCTTATTAGGACTTGAAGGTGTACTTCAACAGGAGGATCAGGCTATAGCATATGCTTCCTGTAAGTTTAAGCCTCACGAGAGGAATTACCCCACCCACGATTTAGAGTTGGCAGCAGTAGTATTTGCACTTCGGATTTGGAGACATTATCTCCTGGGGGAGAAATTTCGCTTGTTCATAGATCACAAGTCATTATAGTATCTCTTCACACAAAAGGAGTTGAATATGTGTCAGCGCCGGTGGCTTGAGTTTGTGAAGGTCTATCATTTTGATATCTAATACCACCCAGGAAAGGCTAACGTGGTAGCAGACGCGTTGAGCCATAAGCCGGTAGGGGAGGTGGTCGATGTGTGGAAAGAGAAATGGAAGGAGTTAGGGCACCAGGATGCGGTGGCTCGATCGTTCATGTGTGTGATGATGATTACGCCCCAGATTATTATGAGAGTGGTATAGGCTCAGGTAACTGATCCTTTATGCCAAACTCAGATAGTGCAACTTCTAGCAGATGGGGCGAATCTTATACCGTGGGTTCAGACGGGGGTCTACGTTTCAATGGAAGATTAGTTGTCCCAGAGGGATAAGACTTACGATATGAGGTGATGACCGAGTCGCACGGTTCACGATTTGTGGTATATCCCGGTGGGGATAAGATGTACCAGAATATGCATAAACAGTGCTGGTGGAGCGGGATGAAGAAGGATATTACCGAGTTCATCTCGAAATGTGCCACTTGTCAGTTGGTAAAGGTGGACCATGAGAGACCGACGGGACTTCTACAGCCATTAGAGGTTCCTATATGGAAATGGGAGAGTATTTCCATGGACTTCATCACAGGATTACCTACATCGCAGAGGGGTCACGATTCGATATGGGTAATAGTGGATCGGCTGACCAAGGTAGCCCACTTTCTGCCACCCAGGAAAGATTACACCATGGGATAGTACACATAGATATTCATATCAGAGATAGTGATACTCCATGCAGCGCCTCTTAATATCGTGTCTGACAGAGATAAGGTGTTTGTGTCTTAATTTTGGGAAAGTTTCCAGGAGGCGATGGGTACGGAGTTGCGACTGAGCACAGTCTATCACCCGCAGACGGATAATCAGACCGAGGGAACAAATCAGATGTTAGACGACATGCTACGTATGTGCATCATTGATTTTGGCGGAGGCTGGGAGCAGTACCTACCGCTGGTGGAGTTTTGCCTATAACAACTCCTACCAGTTTACTATCGGTATGGCTCCATTCGAGGCACTATATGGCAGACCTTGTCGTTCCCCAGCATGTTGGTTAGAGGTGGGGGCTACGTGGTCCGGAGGTGATTCAGGATACTTCGGTAAGGATAGAGTTGATACGGAGCCGTGTTAGGATTGCTTAGGATCGACAAAAGAGCTACGCTGATGCCAAACGATATTTTTGAGAGTTCAACATTGGGGATAAGGTGTTACTTCGGGTGTCTCCTATGAAGGGAGTTATGCATTTTGGAAAGAAGGGAAAGTTAGCGCCTCGGGATATAGGGCCATTCCCCATTATCGAGAGGATTGGGCCAGTTGCTTGTAGACTTGGGTTACCGGAGCACTTGCATAGGGTCCATGACGTGTTCCATATCTCTTCGCTAAGGATATTTATTCGAGATAGCCCATACTCACATTACGTTAGAGGAAATCGTCTTATAGCCTGATAGCTCCTACGAGGAGGGGCCGGTTGCTATCCTATAACGTAGCGAGAGGAAGTTGAGGTTGAAGATAGTACCACTAGTCCGTGTTCAGTGACGACATCATAATATTAAGCAATCAACTTGGGAGCGCGAGGATGACATGCGTGAACGTTATCCAGAGTTACTCTTGCCAGATATATTTCCATTTCCGAATTTCGAGACGAAATTCTGTTATTAAGGGGGAAGTATGTAATACCCCGTATTTTTACGCATATTTATTTTATTATGAAATTTTGGAAAATGGGGATTAATTAATTCAAAGGGAGAAAATTTAATTTGTAATTAATTCGATTTTATGGTAATAATTACTATCGTGACGAGAGTTAGTAGTTATCGAAATAATATTATGACCGGGATGAGATACACGACAGTCATGATATAATTATTTGGGACACGTGTATGAGTCACGTCACCGATATGTATTTGGGGGTTAAAAAGGTAAATTATATTTTTTAACACGAATGACTATTTTGAGTGCGCTAGAGTGTCCGGAAGGGTCGAAATAGTCAGAAAATACTACTCAGGTATTTTACTTGGAGTTCGGGGCATTTTAGTCCAAAATGACTCCCCGGGGGGTATTTTGGTTTTTGGGACTTTTGGATAATTAAATGGATGAAAATTTGATTTAATTAAAAGCATTGAGGGTTAGTGGTCTGTCAGTTTCAACTTACGTGAGAAAGAGAGAAAAAGAGAGAGAGAACCAAGGAAGAAGAAGACTCCATTGGAATCTTAAGCCAAGAACTCGAGATTTCACACTAAAAATTACACCAGCGCGTAGATCGTGTCAAGAGGATCGTTCCCATACCAATTTTAGTCCAAGAATCAGAGTTCATTCCGAGGCAAGTGTTTATCTTGCTCCTCTTTTAGCATATATTGTTCCTGTTCATTTAGGTTTGATGATATAAACTTGGTGCAATGAAAACTTAGGTTTAATTAGACCGAATTGTGAATATACCTTATAAATTGGAGATGGGTATACATGTAGAGGTTTTCCCCTTGGTTGGACTATTAAAATCTGGGAACTTTATGTCTTAATCACGAATTATAAGAAGAGTTTTGGACAATTAAAATTCTGGGTTCATATTTAATAGACTTATTTGAAATTAAAGAGATTGTTGAATTCCAATTGATTATATAAGGATTTGACCTTTAATTCGTATTAGAAAGTATCTTAGGGTGATTTGGAATAGTGTAGGAACATTACATTAAGATTAGGATGAGATTGAAGTATGGAAATTTGAGAAAATCGAATTTAGGGAAGAACTCGGCCTGTTCGAAATTTTCGTTAGAAGACTAGCCCAGGTTGTTCGAACGAGACTTCTAACGAGATTTCCAATGACCCTTCTAATGAGTTGCTGAGTTCGTTCGAAGTGGGAACTTCGTTCGAACGAGCTCGTTCGAATGACCTCGTTCAAATGAGAATCTTGGAACTTCTAACGAGATTCTAAAATGAGTTTTTAGGGTCCGTTTGAGTTAAAAACCGTCCTATGGTTATCCAAGCGAGTGTATTAACCTACGTGAGTAACGGGTGGCTTTAATTCCAAAGTTTTAGGGAATTAAGGGTGTAATGGTCCTCGGAGTATTGAATTTGGGTGAAAACCTAGGAGAGAATGTAAGTCCTATATATATATATATATATATATATATATATATATATAGTGGAGAATAATGGCGATAATATTACTTACGGATTATAGTATTTGGGTTATGTGATTACCTATTAATGTATATAAGTTGTGTGCATGATTATTACTTGGAATATCATGTGTATGACATACCTAGCTATTGGCTATCGAACGGGGGTTAACGCGTTGTGGACGACCATATATTGTGTCCCTTCGAGGGATTTCTGGTCATACCACTAGAGCATGGAACCTAGGTACGGGGTATCTGTGAGAACGATAGTGTTGATGGTCGTATGGGTGCGTAGCCCATCGGCTTGGGACTATGTTCGTTTCCAATATCTATATATATTTTATTGGTTCTTGAGAGATTGAACAAGTTGTCCTTTATGCGTAAGCATTGCAATGGGACTAGATAGCCGAGTATGCCTACCACCAGGGGTTTCTTAACGATGGGTGCTGTATAGATATATTTGTATGTATACATAGTGAGATTTTATATATGTATACTGAGTCTCTATTTTGTGTTTCTTGTTGGCTACTTTATTAAAGTATAAACTTAATGGGTCACCAGTGGGGAATAAAGAATACTATGCGAATGAGTTATAACATCCTTAAACCTATTCCTAAATAATAGTAATATATTGATTTCGGGTTATTTAGATATTGTATCCGGCATAGTTATTATCCTACATATAGTTAGGTAGAGTGACGAGACTAGTATGGGTAGTTAGACTCGCTAGGTGTGCACATTAGATGAGAGGTGAGCATCTCAGGTGAGTACGCTAAGTTAACATGGATAATATATGTGCTAATTGAATCAATTTAAGCACTTGCAGTATTAAAACTATTTTCTACTCGGGCTCTGACCCGTTTTTCTGCAAATATTTTTTGTTGTTCTATTATTTTAGGTGCTCAGCCACAGGGACACCAGACTTAGGAGATTCCATTCATTTTCTGAGCTATAGCTGGTGAGGAAGATGCAAGATATTGCTCGTAGATGTTTCTGTGTCTATTTCTCCTTATCCATCAGTCATTTCATTTCAGTTGGACATGTCGTCCCTCCTATTTTACATTCGGAGATTTAGAGCTGTTTTTATTTTATCATTAGACTTTGATGTCATGTTATTGGATTATTATATGGGATTTTGACTGGATGTGCTTACTCCAGTTCTTTATTTTACTTGGGTTAGTTCTTACCTTATACTATTGTGATGAATGGTGATGTTTAGATATTACCCTTTAATGATAATGGTTAATAACAAGATAAAATTTTGACACCAATCTTTTTAAATATTAGGTGGTTAGTTTTTATTAAATTAAAATTTGAGTTTTCGACAGTGATGCATTATCTGAACCAACTTGATATTCTGAAATTAATTCATTAAGGACTTATCACCCGATAATTAATTAGGCGGAGTGTCACACATGCCCTGAAATTTCATCAGTAAGAATCCCTAAGCACCAGAATCCAATATAACTAGACAACTGTACTCTCTAAAGTCTACTTCAAAAAATACTGCCGCCAGCTCACTCTCTTTCAGGTGAGACATCACAAAAAGAATATACATCCTGCCCTGGGACAACGAACACGATAGTCTTGCGATAACCGTCCACCGTCGCTAACCCGTCCGTACTCAAGATAAAATTATAAGCGCATAATCACCTCTCATCGTGGGATTACCTAAAAATATACCCTCTCAGTGTCCCCACCCGCTCCCCTGCAGGGGAAACTAAAGAGAACCCCGCTACTCAACGATAAATGTTTACAACTATGATACTATTTATGATACCTCTATTAAAACCATTCCACATGCAAGTTTAGTATTAACAAACTACCACGACTCGTTCATATCACACAAAATAGACCCGAATCACTCCGGGAGAAAATTCATAGTTTTAATCTCCCATAACATTGGAAGCTTAAACGGATCCTGGACATGACACTCTCATCCTAACCGAACCAAAACTTCTATAACTGTTTCCCCTGCTAGGCATCCCGTTCCTATCCCCTGACACGTTGCAGAAAATATCCACGCTTGTGTTTCTGCTCTTTACACATAAGACTCGTTGTGCCCTTCCCCATTTCTATGGCCCCACTGGCCATGTCGGGGTTGTCCTTCTCGTGGACATGGTAGTCTTGACCCTGATTGCTACCTCTATTGTCCCTTTGGCTTAGCTGGTTCCATGGGACTTGTTGATGGCCTTGACAACCCTGACTGAACCCACTGTCACTTGGTACAAATTTGTTTAATCTCGATCATTAATTTGGGTCCTCTACTAGGTATCCCTTCCCTTGGTGCCTCACTAGCACTGAAAAATCCAGTATTACTCTTTGATTAGATTCTCTAACTCACTAGCTCCCTTCTTACGAGAGCGTTGATTTAAATTTATAAATGTACAACCTTTATGACAACGACACCAATCATCCTAGTTGAATCTCATATCCACACTTTTATATTCTGTCCATGGGTCTATTATCAACTTACAATTCCTTCTTGATTCTTCGTATCCCTCTCATCGGGTATGAAGTTTGAAATTTTCGTTAACTTTCCTTCACATTTGGCCACTGTTCGACCCTTCTGGAAAAAAGTACTGAAATCTCGCTTGCCTTTTTATTTAAATAACTGGTGAGAGGATTCGTAATAATTTACACCCTAAATTCCTCATCATTCATGGTAATTTTCTAGGGATATGGTGACTGACTCCCATCAACTTACGCTGCTCCTATGAGCAAACATTTTTGCCCAAAAATTTGACTTTAGTACATGTGATCCCAATTGGATGTTCTCTTTCCATTAGTAAGTCACCCTTTCGCACTTTCCTCGAATTCTAGCAGATTGTTCTTCTAAAACAAAAACCTTATTCTACCCTCGTCACTATCGTATGCACTTGGCGGGTCTAACTTTACGCCATAGTCCTTCACAACAGTTTTTGGGGCAACTACTACACCCCAGCAGTTACTCCAACGTTAATTATTCTAACAATAATCATGGTGACTCCTATCACGTCATTGTTCCCAGAATTCTCTATGGATTTTACTAAGTCCTCCCTTCCGCAATCCTTCTAACGTCCCATGCTTGTCGTTCTGTAATGTTCAATCTGCCACACTTAACCAAAATCATATATGAATCACATAAACTCTACGTAATTTGTAGGAAAACGTAAGTCACATGTGTAAAGGAATGGAACAATCCTATAATAAGGTTCTATATCAAAGAATGCTAAGCTGAAACGTAGTAGGCCGTACAGATCCTAAGGACACTAGATACTGATGCTCTGATACCATCTGTGACACCATGCCTAATAAAATATCGGGTGATCAGTCCTGTATCAAATTAAACAGGAAACTCATTTGGTTCATTCTTAGCATCACCGTCGAATAAATTTTTAAAACTTACTAACCAACTATTCATTAATTAAGCCGGTGCCAAAATTTTATCCTTTTATAACCAATTTATTTAGTACTACGAAAAACTAAATAGAACCATCACATAATAACAGAGTCTAAAGATCCAAAATTTTCATATCTGATTTAATGTTTTCACCCATAATTTATAGATCTATCAAACGAATAGAATTTGGGATCAACTGGTGATGATCTTAAAATAAAAAACCCATAAATATAATGGTGAATAGTGACTTTTTGGATCTAATTTTCTGGGTTGAAATTTTATCTGGAAATCTCCAGATCTGATGAAAAAACATAAATGAATATGTATTGGTTGAATTTATAAGATCAAAGTCCCATAAAATTATAAAGGTGAATAGTGTTTGTCATAAAAAATTATAATTAAACTATGATAAAACTCATAGACTACCTAAGAACTGAGTTGAAGATGAAAAAGGAAAAACCTAACTCAAACCTCTAAATGATAGGTCCAGATCTGATCTGAGTCATATTTGTTTCTATTACTAGGTTATGAGCAAGTTCACCAATGAAAACTAATTAAGTTAATCTCGCGTTTCTTATAGACGGAGCCAGATTGATGATACACGAAAATGGTAACCCAAAAATATGAAGGTAACTCAGTGAGTCATACTAAGAACTCGTTATGGGCAAGAGTGATAAACAATAAGTAAAGTAATTAGGTGTAGTAAGCAAGAACAAACACATATAATTTTAGAGTGGTTCAACCCAACTGGGCCTACATCCACTGTCAAGTAGTTCATTTTCCACTACATAATTGAGGTGAGTTACAACTTATAAGAGTAGAAATAATCTCCCTCTCTAGAGTGATTTCTACATAGTTTTAGTACAAAATGAATGACTTAGTTTGTAAGTAACAATACAACTCTATTTCTAGGTGACTTGGGGTGTAGTGTGCACCCTAAGTCATATGGAAAATGTCCAGTCTATTTCCACCATTGGATGCGTACCATCTGTCCTTTTAAAATGTGCTTGGAGAATGTGCTTATTCTCCCCATGTGCGATGATGCCACGTGTAGCCACTTTCTTGGTCTTGGAATGGAGAAATTACCCTTTATGGTGAATTCTGGAGGTTCATACATTTTCATCAGATTTTGCCCGACCCTTGTGAGGCCGACCCTTCTGAGATTATCCATTCGAGGGCGACACTTAAAGGCCGATGGGGTAAAATCTATGTAATAATGAGGAGAGATCATATATGGGATCATTAATTTTTTTGGTTCACACTTCTCAACCGAAAAGGTCATGATATTGCACTATATATTATAAGTAATAACATTATTTTTTTTACTTTGTAATTTCTATTGCAATAGTTTTTTATGAAAATATTTGGAAATAAATGAGATGTTGAAATTATTTCGAAGATTACAACAATATTTTATAGCGCTAGTTTATATTACACACACACACACAAGGAGAGAGAGAGAGAGAATGAAATAAATAAGATAAATAGAAAATGATGAATAATACTAATTGGGGGGGGGGGGGGGAATTGGAAGTGAGTAAAAAACAAACGGGGTAGAAAGAAACCACTTCAAGGGTATTGAGGAGATAGAGATAGAGTGTAGGTAAAACAGTCCATTGATGTTGTTGGCAAAGGAAAATTTGGGTCTCAATAAAAGCTAAAAAATAAATATACTCATGTTGCACAAACACATCTTTGTAGAAAAACCGACTGGGTAGGAAAAATCCTGAAGTGTAGAAAAACTAACTATAAAGGGTGATAAATTGCAAAAAAATTAGGTGAAAGAAAGGAGAGATGAATTGCGTTATATTTTTTTTCCTCTGCTCAATTTAAAGATACAGTTGGGGGAGGAAAGGAGACAGAGGAAGATTATGTGCCTATTTTTCTTGCTTGGGAATTTTGAAGCGAGAGTTGGAAGGTGTTTTTTATTAACTTTTAATGGTGAGTTGATGGTCATTGAATATTAAAAGCTAATAAATTTATGTTTGTTTTCTGGCTCATAATATAGATGGAAGTTATAATTCATTTTTTAAACATTAAGAGGCAATTCAACCGATGAATGATCAATGCTAAATGTTGAATTTTTTAATGAAGTTTAAACCTTATTATTTTAACTAAATGACACTAATATAACACACCTTAGTAAATTATTGAAAACGCTATGTAAACAAACTTAAATAATGATGTAAATGAAGTCACTACCAGAAGAAAATATAACTGTCATTCATTCTTACTCATGAAGATAAAGTCCTATATTAGGATAATATCATGGGGAAGTGGTCCTTACTCACTTACTCATGACATGATCAATATAGAACACTAAAAATATCTAAGAACAAGTATAATAATTATCCTTTATCCCTCATGCTATCGCATCACCCCCCGAGAAGAGTTCGCGTTTCTTATGGGTATCTTATTACCCATGAGATTGTAATAATTTGTTCACAATTCATATGACATTTAAATTTTCATATTATCTGACTTTTAGACTACATGTTAATTACTTAATCAATTGAATTAATTATTTGCGGTTAACTCGTACTTAATTATGGTAAGGGAAAGAATTTCAATAAAACTTTAGAAACAAGTGGGAGAGAGACACAGAGAGAGAGAGGGAGTCGAATCTTTTTCTTTGCATATACTGATATGGATCCAAAAAAATAAACATGTGCACACTATGAAAAGCGCACACAGTCGATCATACGCGCATTAACAATCGAACACGATTTTTCTATAAGAAACTCATGGGAAAAATATTATTTACAAAACAAAGTAATAAATGTTGTAGTTTTATTATGGAAAGAACGAAATATATTAATTAATTTCTGCAAGGCACGTTCTTGGAACGCTTTCTTTTAGGCAAAATTTCACCCAATCCGGTTGAGGCAGAACCAGAACCGCGAGTACACTATGGGTTTTATAGAATCTGTCTTCAGGATACAATGCAGTGTATGAACAGTTGTTTGATTCAAACTATGTACTGTTTGATCAAACCGAGAACTCTCTGAATTTGTAACTTGATAATGCCAAAGTATAGAGGACGGAGAGAGGAGAAACTAGAAATTTTCAGTGTCCAAAACAGAGGCCTGAAACTCTTTTTATAGCCATTTATGTGACTGTTCTTCACCAGTCACAACTCTTCATGGAGTGACTCAGCAACCGTTGGATCATGCCTGTTTGGAACAACTGCAATCTAACGGTTCAGATTAGGCGTCCCATCGTAAGCGAATGGACACCCCCTACACGAAACGCTACGAGTTCATCTAACGATTTAGATCAAGTCGCTACGGATTTTAAACCCTTTGATCGGATCGTTTAATCACAACCGTTGATCTGTTTTACCTCGTCAAAACTATACGCTCCCATGCTCAAAGCGACAATGCAAAGTGCCAAGTGCGCGTCAAAGCGCGCAATGCGCCCTAAGTCGCCCAATCGCCGTTTCGCGCGTCGCGTGTCGCGCTTACGCGTGAAGCGATTGGTGGTGCTTAAGCACCATCGCGATGCGTAGGATCATAGCCTTTTATTTGATTTGTCAACTAAGAATCTTAGTTGTCCTTTAGTAGATATACAACTAGTTTTTGTAGTATTCTTCTAATGTGTGACAATATGGGATTTTGAGCACTCCCATATCTTTCACACCCATTTTGCTCATGTTTCTGCCTTCTAAATTAAAACCCAAACTATGTTTAAAATAAATCACCAATAATATAATAAAATATTAACAACTAAAAATAAAATATCAATAAATATTGGAATTTATCCAACATTCCCCCACCAATCTCAATATACATAAGAGAGCAAAGCAAAAAGACAATAAATAACTTTTGGCATTATCGCTAAAATCTAGTACATAAATGAGAAGTGTCTTTCGGACTTGAACTTCCATATAGTGAAAATAATTCAAAGCTTCATCAAGGTGCCGTGCTGAACGTATCTTGAACAGAGGACCTTTTGAGACTAGACGGAACTATCACACATACCGATTTCTGAGTTTATAAGTGTTCTTCTAGCATGCACTATTATGGCCTTGTGCTAATCCTGATTTCACGAGCGCTTTAGGATCGGTCTTGATTCCATAGAAAGCGGCCACACTTTCGACACTCGTATAGGTAAATCAACTTTAGTGATTCTGTGAGTCACACTTATATGATTTATTAAGAAGTAACCTTCATCCTCTAACATGCAGAAAACTAACACTAGGCACATAGGAATGGAACTTTTTGTATAAAATTCCTAGTGTTCCCTAACTATAATTTAACTTGTTTGTACCTCATTGAACTCTATCTATATTTTCAAGATATGAGTTGGGTTCCCATTAAATATAGTTGTGTTATTTAATAGACCTTAGTCCCATTCCTTTTGAGGTGATATATATCATTTCCCTAACAAGACCTTTAGTCAGAGAATCTGCTAAATTCTTGTTCGTTTTAATATAGTCGACAGTAATTACTCCTTCCTTGAGTAATTTTCTTATAATTTGATGCCTTAGACTAATGTGTCTAGATTTTCCGTTGTAAGTTTTGTTCGAAACTTTATAAATTGTGGCTTGGTTATCACAACTTATCATAATAGAAGGCGATGGCTTTTTCCATAAAGGAATATCATACAACACATTTCTAAGCCATTCTGCTTCTTTACATGCATCTGCTAGGGCTATAAATTCAGATTGCATTGTTGAATCTGATACACATATTTGTTTCTTGGATCCCCAAGTGATAGCTGCTCCTCCTAGCATAAAAATCCAACCAGTAGTTGGCTTGGATTTTGATTCAAGATTATTCCAACTTGAATCACTATATCCTTCAAAAACAGATGGATATCCTACATAATGTAAACCATAATCCAAAGTCCTCTCCAGGTATCTAAGCACCCTAGAAATTGCATTCCAGTGCTCTTATCCCGGATTACTTGTAAATCTACACAATACACTCACTGCAGAAGCAATGTCTGGTCTAATGCAATGCATGGCATACATTAAACTCCCACTAATACTAGCATATTTAAGTTGGTCCATAGCATGCCCAGTATTTTTAATTAATTTGATGCTAGGATCCACTGGTGTAGCAGCTGGCTTAAGTTCAAAATGATTATATCTTTTAAGAACTTTTTCTATATAATAAGATTGAGATAACGCTAAAGAATTATCCTTTCTCAAAATTTTGATTCCTAAAATCTCATCAGCTTCTCCAAGATCTTTCATATCAAATTTTAATGAAAGAAACCTTTTGGTTTCTTCAACATATTTGAGATTAGACCCAAATATTAACATGTCATCCACATATAAGCAAATAATAACACTAACACAATTTTCAAATTTACTATATATACATTTGTCGGCATCATTAACTTTATATCCATTGGATATAACAATTTTATTAAACTTCTCATGCCATTGCATAGGAGCTTGTTTAAGGCCCTAAAGAGATTTAACCAATTTACACACTTTCTTTTCTTGGCCAGGCAAAACAAACCCTTCGGGTTGTTCCATGTAAATATCTTCTTCTAAATCACCATTTAAAAATGCAGTGTTAACATCCATTTGATGAATAACTAAATTGTGAATAGAAGCAAGAGATATTAATATCCTAATGGAAGTGATTTGAGCAACAGGAGCATATGTATCAAAGTAATCAATTCCAGGTTTTTGCTTATAGCCTTTAGCAACTAGTCTTGCCTTAAGTTTATTTATAGAACCATCCGGATTTAATTTTCTTTTAAATATCCATTTGCACCCAATAGGTTTATCCCCGGGGGAAGATCGAAAATAACCCAAGTTTGATTTGACAAAATTGAGTTCATTTCATCATTTATTGCTTCTTTCCAAAAGACAGTATCCCAAGAAGTTACCACTTCATGAAATGTGGTCGGTTCAT
Organism: Sambucus nigra; assembly: GCA_949130495.1. NCBI lineage: Eukaryota > Viridiplantae > Streptophyta > Magnoliopsida > Dipsacales > Adoxaceae > Sambucus > Sambucus nigra. The sequence continues at coordinate 22,611,050 of OX422213.1, read as the reverse complement.
CTTCTACATTAAGAACAAATTTAGTTTTGTTCTTATTCTCATTTAAATCCCCTTCAACTAAATAAATAACAAAGTCAAGCCCAAATGTTTTTTCAGTTCTTTATCTTTTACTCCTTCGTGGTTCAACGTCATTCGTTGTTTCCGAAGAAGATATAGGTTGTGAATTTTCTTCAAAATTTGAGGAGCCAACAGTCGGATTATTATTTTCTAAACCTTAATTCAAAGTACTAAACTTTGTTAGATGTTCAAAGAATTGCACATCTACCGACTCAATGATTTCTTGAGTTTCAAGGTTTAAAAATCTATAAGTCGTACTGTTACTAGAGTATCCAATAAAAACACATTTGTAAGTCCTATTTCCTAGTTTAGGTCTTTTAGGTTCGGGTTTTCTTACATAAGCAAGACATCCCCAAACTTTAAGACGTCTAAGATTAGGCTTACGATTAAACCATAATTCATATGGTGTAATATCCTTGTTTTTCAATGGAACTCTATTAAAAATATAACATGCGGATAAAACAACTTCTCCCCACATCGACAAAGGTAAACAAGAACAGATTAACATTGAATTTATCATTTCAACTAAAGCCCTATTTTTCCTTTCCGCCGTTCCATTTTGTTGTGGCGTATATGGCGCTGTAACTTGGTGGATTATCCCACGAGTATTGCAAAATTGTATAAACTCACTCGGGTAATATTCACCACCCCTATCGGATCGTAGGAATTTAATTTTCCGATTTTGTTGAGTTTTAACTTCTGCTTTAAAAATTAGGAATTTCTCAAAAACTTCATCTTTACTTTTAAGTGAATATGTATATGCATACTTAGAGTAATCATCAATGAAAGTTAAGAAATATTTATTTCCACCATGAGTCATATTACTCTTCATATCACATACATCACTATGAATAATATCAAGCATTTCGAATTTCCTCTCAACAGATTTGAACGACTTTCTAGTTATCTTCGATTGAGCACAAATTTCACATTTAGAAAGGTTATAAAATTTACAATCCGAGATTAAGACGAGATTAGTAATATTTTTTATACTTCTATAATTCACATGACCTAATCTACTATGCCATAAAGAAACAGACTCAACCATATAAGTAGAACTAATATCATTGATTATATTAATTTTGATCATGCCGTTACAAGAGTACCCTTTGCCAATAAATTGGCCATTCTTAGACAAAACAAACTTATCAGACTCATACACTAGTTTGAAACCTCTCTTATTGAGAAGGTCCCCAAACACAAGATTTTCACACATATCAAGTACATGAAGTACATCAATTAGAGTAAGTGTCTTTCCAGAAGTTAGCTTCAATTCCACTGTGCATTTTCCAAGTACATTGGTGCGAAGATTATTTGCCATCTTCACTTCTTTTCCATCAATTTCTTGATATGTTTTGAATGAAGAGCGGTCTTTGCATATGTGGGCCGTTGTGCCGGTATCCAGCCACCATCCACTTTCATTATCAATTGAATTTGCTTCGTAGATAGTAGCAATAAGATCTTCAACATTGTTGGTTTCCTTCGACCCTTATTTTTCCTTGAATGCCTTCTTTTTAAGACGACATTCGCGAGAATAATGGCCCGGTTTGTAACAGAAGAAATATTTTCCCTTCTTTTTCTTATTTGCACCTGGGTTCTTGAATTTGAGTCATTCGTTGCTTTAAATTTTAAGTCTTTGGTAATCTTGGATTTTTGATCCTCAACCATATTAGCTTTTGAATGACCCTCACCTTGTTCATCCTTCTTTTCTCGAATACAAGTATCATCTTCAATACGAAGGGGACGAAGAACGGATTCCCCAGTATAAGTCTTTTCATCATGATTAATTTTCTTCTTAAAGCCATTCCAAGAGGATGGAAGTTTTGAAACAATTACCCCTACCTGAAATTCATCTTGAAGATTATTACCAACAACTTTAAGGTCACCAATAATTTGTTGGAGTTCATGGGCTTGTGCAACGACAGATTTATCATTACTCATTCTAAAATTCATATAGTTTGAAATTAGAAACTTATGGTTGCTCGCTTCCTCGTTTTGATACTTTGTCTCCAAATCCTTCCATAATTCCTTTGCCGTCGGAATCATTCGATGAGTGCTATAAACAGTTTGAGACAAAGCATTGAGGATGTGTCCTTGACACATAAATTCGTTTTCTTTCCTCTTCACACGTTTTTGCTTTATTTCTTCGGTGTCTTCGGGTGTGGGCTCGAGAATTTGTTCAAGGTTATCAATTAGGATGTATGCAAGTTTTAGTGATGTGAGGAAGAACATAACTTTCTCATGCCAACGGGTGAAATTTCCACCATCAAAACGGTCGAGTCGGATTAAGTCTTGAGTCATGACTTGGATAGATTGTGCCACAGTTCCTTCCATTTGAGTGGAGTAATAAGAATAAATTTTGCCTAAAACTATTGTAGTTTTGTTATGGAAAGAATGAAATATATTAATTAATTTTTGTAAGGCACGTTCTTGGAACGCTTTCTTTTAGGCAAAATTTCTCCCAATCCGGTTGAGACAGAACCAGAACCGCGAGTACACTATGGGTTTTATAGAATCTGCCTTCAGGATACAATGCAGTGTATGAACAGTTGTTTGACTCAAACTATGTACTATTTGATCAAACCGAGAACACTCTTAATTTGTAACTTGATAATGCCAAAGTATAGAGGCCAGATAGAGGAGAAACTAGCAATTTTCGGTGTCCAAAACAGAGGCCTGGAACTCTTTTTATAGCCATTTCTGTGACTGTTCTTTAACAGTCACAGCTCTTCATGGAGTGACTTAGCAACCATTGGATCATGCCTGTTTGGAACAGCTGCGATCTAACAGTTCAGATTAGGCATCCCATCGTAAGCGAATGGACATCCCCTACACGAAACGCTACGAGTTCATCTAACAGTTTAGATCAAGTCACTTCGAATTTTAAACCCTTTGACCGGATCGTTTAATCACAACCGTTGATCTGTTTTACCTCATCAAAACTTTAGGCTCCCACGCTCTAGGCGACGATGCGGAGTGCCAAGTGCACGTCAAAGCGCGCAATGCGTCCCAAGTCGCCCAATCTCCCTTTCGCGCTTACGCGTGTTGCGATTAGTGGTGCTTAAGCACCACCGCGATGCGTAGGATCATAGCCTCTTATTTGACTAGTCAACAAAGAATCTTTGTTGTCCTTTAGTAGATATACCACTACTTTTTGTAGTATTCTTCCAATGTGAGACAATATGGGATTTTGAGCACTCCCATATCTTTCACACCCATTTGTTCATGTTTCTACCTTCTAAATTAAAACCCAAACTTTGTTTAAAATAAAACATCAATAATATAATAAAATATTTACAACTAAAAATAAAATATCAATAAATATTGGAATTTATCCAACATTCCCCCACCAATTTCAATATACACAAGAGAGCAAAGAAAAAGACAATAAATAACTTTTGGCATTATTGCTAAAATCTAGTACATAAATGAGAAGTGTATTTCGAACTTGAACTTCCATATAGTGAAAATAATTCAAAGCTTCATCAAGGTGCTGTGGTGAACGTATCTTGAACCAAGGACCTTTTGAGACTAGCCTGAACTATCACACATACTGATTTATGAGTTTATAAGTGTTCTTCTAGCATGCACTTTTATGGCCTTGTGCTAATCCTGATTTCACGAGCGCTTTAGGATCGGTCTTGATTCCATAGAAAGCGGCCACACTTTCGACACTCGTATAGGTAAATCAACTTTAGTGATTCTGCGAGTCACACTTATATGATTTATTAAGAAGTTACCTTCATCCTCTAACATGCAGAAAACCAACACAAGGCACATAGGAATGGAACTTTTTGTATAAAATTCCTTGTGTTCCATAACTACAATTTAACTTGTTTGTACCTCATTGAACTCTATCTATATTTTCAAGATATGAGTTGGGTTCCCATTAAATATAGTTGTGTTATTTAATAGACCTTAGTCCCATTCCTTTTGAGGTGATATATATCATCTCCCTAACAAGACCTTTAGTCAGAGGATCTGCTAAATTCTTGTTCGTTTTAATATAGTCGACTGTAATTACAACTTCCTTGAGTAATTTTCTTATAATTTGATGCCTTAGACTAATGTGTCTAGATTTTCCGTTGTAAGTTTTGTTCAAAACTTTATAAATTGTGGCTTGGTTATCACAACTGATCATAATAGAAGGCGATGGCTTTTTCCATAAAGGAATATCATACAACACATTTTTAAGCCATTCTTCTTCTTTACATGCATCTGCTAGGTCTATAAATTCATATTGCATTGTTGAATCTGATACACATGTTTGTTTCTTGGATCCCCAAGAGATAGATGCTCCTCCTAGCGTAAAAATCCAACCAGTAATTGGCTTCGATTTTGATTCAAGATTATTCCAACTTGAATCACTATATCCTTCTAAAATAGATGGATATTCTACATAATGTAAGCCATAATCCAAAGTCCTCTTCAGGTATCTAAGTACCCTAGAAATTTCATTCCAGTGCTCTTGTCCCGGATTACTTGTAAATCTACACAATACACTCACTACAGAAGCAATGTCTGGTCTAGTGAAATGCATGGCATACATTAAACTCCCAATAATACTAGCATATTTAAGTTGGTCCATAGCATGCCCAGTATTTTTCATTAATTTGATGCTAGGATCCACTGGTGTAGCAGCTGGCTTAAGTTCAAAATGATTATATCTTTTAAGAACTTTTTCTATATAATGATATTGAGATAACGCTAAAGAATTATCATTTCTCACAATTTTGATTCCTAAAATTACATCAGCTTCTCCAATATCTTTCATATCAAATGTTGATGAAATAAACCTTTTGGTTTCTTCAACATATTTGAGATTAGACCCAAATATTAACATGTCATCCACATATAAGCAAATAATAACACCAACACCATTTTAAAATTTACTATATATGTATTTGTCGACATCATTAACTTTATATCCATGGGATATAACAATATTATTAAACTTCTCATGCCATTGCATAGGAGCTTGTTTAAGTCCATAAAGAGATTTAACCAATTTACACACTTTCTTTTCTTGGCCAGGCAAAACAAACCCTTTGGGTTGTTCCATGTAAATCTCTTCTTCTAAATCACCATTTAAAAATGCAGTTTTAACATCCATTTGATGAATAACTAAATTTTGAATAGAAGCAAGAGATATTAATATCCTAATGGAAGTGATTCGAGCAACAGGAGCATATGTATCAAAGTAATCAATTCTATGTTTTTGCTTACAACCTTTAGCAACTAGTCTTGCCTTAAATTTATTTATAGAACCATCCGAATTTAATTTTCTTTTAAATATCCATTTGCACCCAATAGGTTTAGCCCTCGGGGAAGATCGGAAATAACCCAAATTTGATTTGACCAAATTGAGTTCATTTCATCATTTATTGCTTCTTTCCAAAAGATAGCATCCCTAGATGTTACCGCTGCATGAAATGTGGCCTGTTAATCTTCTACATTAAGTACAAATTTAGTTTTGTTCTTAGTCTCATTTAAATCCCCTTAAACTAAATAAATAACAAAGTCAGGCCCAAATGTTTTTTCAGTTCTTTGTCTTTTACTCCTTCGTGGTTCAACGTCATTCGTTATTTCCGAAGAAGATATAGGTTGTGAATTTTCTTCTAAATTTTGAGGAGTCAACAGTCGGATTATTATTTTCTAAATCTTGATTCAAAGTGCTAAACTTTGTTTGATGTTGTAATACCCTGTATTTTAGACTATTTAAATAATTATGTGATTAAGTATTATTATGGGAATAAATATGCGATTAATTATTGTTGTTGGATTAATTAAATTAAAATGCGAGAAATTAATTTGTTACTAATCCGTATTTAAATAATTATTAACTAGCGTGCCAAGGGTTAATAATTATTGTTGTGAACTATTGAATATTACTGTGTGATATGTAATATGAAATTATGATATTTGATAAATTGTCAGAAGTGAGAAATAGGGCAGTTTGGTAATTTAAGTCTGTCACACGTGTGAGTCGTGTCGGGACTAATTGAATGGAATAAAAAGAGAATTTATTTTTATTAACTGGTATGGTCATTTATAGTGCGGCATTGAGTCCGGGAGGGTCGAGATGGTCAAAATAGTGTACCCGGGTGTTTAGTTTGGGTCCCGGGGCAATTTTAGGCCTAACCGGCACCCTAAGAGGGCGTTTTGGTAAATTGTATTTTTGGGCCAAACTAATGGACGAAAATGGGGATTAATTATATCAGCTAAGGAAAGTTCATTAGGGTTAACATATTACACAAATCAAGAACGGCCATGGAGGGTGTGAGGGAGAGCCAAATTCCAAGAGAGAAGGCTCGTTTGGCGTCACATCGCACAATCGTGACCACCAACGTGTAGATCGAGAGGAGAGGAATGCGCACATACCAACATCACCAACGGATCAAACCGTCATATTCAAGGCAAGTGTTTATTACTTGCATTCTTTTAGCAATAATCATGCTCATGTTAGTCTAGGTGGAATTAATCATGATTTATATGTTAATTGGGTGAAAATTGGAGATTAAATTATGCTTAAGGACTGGTTTAATTAGTGGCTGGAATTCCTTCATGTATGTAGAGGATTAATCATGAAATTGGATTATATATTGATGAGCGAATCTGGGTTAATTAGGTTCTTGAATTGAAATTTTGGAAACTAGGGTTCATTTGAATTAATTTGGGGGTTTTATGAAATTATGATGATTAATGACGAATTAAGGATCCTAGGATGATAGAAATGACCTGTAACCTATTACGGGTTGATGGGTATTGATGATGAGTTGTTGGTAATTGAATCTTAGAGGTTTTTAGGTTCAAAAATGGTGAAAAACGTTGAAGTTTGGTGAAGAAGACGAACAGTGCAATCTCGCGTGATCTTGCGCGAAGTGGTTCAAACGAGATGGGGATCTCGCGCGAAGTGGTTCAAACGAGATGGAGATCTCGCTCGAAGTCGTTCGAGCGAGATGGAATCTCGCGCGAAGCCGCTCGAACGACACTGGAAGTCGTTCAAACGACAACCCTTCTGGTTCGAGCGACAGAGGGAATTTTTGAGGATTTTTCTCTAGGTCTAGTTTGGAGTTTATTGGTTTATTGGAGTGAGAGAAACTACCAAATAGTAAATTCAAATAAGAAGGAATTTTGGGAAAAGTATGTGGGAATTAATACTTTAATTATTTCGGTATAGAGAGATAGTAATCTAATTATTTATACTATACGTAGTAATGAGGTTAAAATACGTATGGGGAGTATATATGTAGGTTGGAGAAATACCTATAAATTATAATAGGATGTGTGTATGCCTATTATGTGATATTATTATTATTATTAAGTGTACTAATGGGTGATAACCCGGGGGTACAAAGATGATTATTTTTTGGTGCACTAATGGGTGATAACCCGGGGGTGCTGAATTATTATTGATAGGTGCATTAATGGGTGCTAACCCAGGGATGCAATATTCTATTGTTAGGCGCACTAATGGGTGATAACCCGGGGGTGCTGAATTATTATTGATAGGTGCATTAATGGGTGATAACCCGGGGATGCAATATTATATTATTAGGAGCACTAATGGGTGATAACCCGGGGGTGCTTAATTATTATTGATAGGTGCATTAATGGGTGCTAACCCGGGGATGCATGATTTTCTGGAGATTTGCTCTAATGGGGCTTAGCCGGGGGTGCATTATTAGTATATATATATGTAAAGGGATGATGTGACTATATATATATATATATATATATATATATATATATATGGACTTGTGAATATTGCTACTGTGTGAAATTAGTAGACTTGGTAATAATAATAATTGTTACATTGCACCAAACGGTCTTAACCTAAGGGTGCATGATTAGTGTATATATATAGGGATGATGAGACTATATATATGTATGAGTGTACTTGGGTAACTTTCTACTTTGTGAGACTAGTAGATAAAATGAAAATGAGAAGTAAAATGATGTTAGTGAATAAAAGATTAACCATTTAAACAGTGAATAATGAAATTTAGTATGTGAGATAAACTATCTGAATAGCGTATTGTATGGGCGATACGGGAATACTACTAGTGAGCATAGTTAGTATTAGTATGGTTTCTTACTAGTTAGACTGGGAGGTATAACTAAGGGGAGATTAGATGTACATTAGGCGTGCACAATAGAAGAGAGGTGAGAAACTCATGTGAGAGTTAGATAACTAACATGCGTATAAGACTTGTTTTAAGAACCAGTTGTAAAATACTTGCTAAATCATTTTTTACACATCGGGATCTGACCCGTTTCTTGTATCTTTTCTCTCTTTTGCTATATATATGTATTATATCAGGTACTCAGCACAGGAGTATCAGATTTAGAGATTTGGATTGCTTGACGTGTTGCAGTTGTTGTCGAAGCTATAGGTCCTTGCAGTAGACGCATCTATCCTTTCCATTCAGTTTTATCTAGACTTCTTGTTTAGGGCATATGTCACCCACTTCTAGTTCTTCCATCAGAGATTTTGTATTCAGTTTATTGTATGGTTTGGAGTTTTGAACTGAGAGTTTTACTCAGTCTTATTTATTGCAGTACTTGATTCATGTTCAGTATTTATTTACATTCCTATGCGTGGTGAATGGTATATATTTTAAGATGGAAAGAAATGGATTTACTTGGTTTTATTAAAATTGAAAATGTTTTGACACCTAACTTAATTTTATATTAGGAGATTAATATGTTAAAACGTTTTTCGACAGTGATGCTGAGAATGAACCAACTGAATATCCTGTTTTAAATTGGTAGAGGACTGATCACCCTATATTTAATTGGGAGGGGTGTCACAGATGTTCAAAGAATTTCACATCTACCGACTCAATGATTTCTTGAGTTTCAAGGTTTAAAAATCTATAAGTCGTACTGTTACTAGAGTATCCAATAAAAACACATTTGTAAGTCCTATTTCCTAGTTTAGGTCTTTAGTTTCGGGTTTTCTTACATAAGCAAGACATCCCCAAAATTTAAGACGTCTAAGATTAGCCTTACGATTAAACCATAATTCATATGGTGTAATATCCTTGTTTTTCAATGGATCTCTATTTAAAATATAACATGCGGATAAAACAACTTCTCCCCACATCGACAAAGGTAAACAAGAACTGATTAACATTGAATTTATCATTTCAACTAAAGTCCTATTTTTCCTTTCCGCCATTCCATTTTGTTGTGGCGTATATGGTGCCGTAACTTGATGGATTATCCCATGAGTATTACAAAATTGTATAAACTCACTCGGGTAATATTCACCACCCCTATCGGATCGTAGGACTTTAACTTTCCGATTTTGTTGAGTTTCAACTTCTGCTTTAAAAATCAGGAATTTCTCAAAAACTTCATCTTTACTTTTAAGTAAATATGTATATGCATACTTAGAGTAATCATCAATGAAAGTTAAGAAATATTTATTTCCACCACGAGACATATTACTCTTTATATCACATACATCACTATGAATAAGATCAAGCATTTCGGATTTCCTCTCAACAGATTTGAACGACTTTCTAGTTATCTTCGATTGAGCACAAATTTCACATTTAGAAAGGTTATCAAATTTACAATTTGAGATTAAGATGAGATTAGTAATATTTTTTATACTTCTATAATTCACATGACCTAATCTACTATGCCATAAAGAAATAGACTCAACCATATAAGCAGAACTAATATCATTGATGACATTAATTTTGATCATGCCGTTACAAGAGTACCCTTTGCCAATAAATTGGCCATTCTTAGACAAAACAAACTTATCAGACTCATACACTAGTTTGAAACCTCTCTTATTGAGAAGGTCCCCAGACACAAGATTTTTACACATATCAGGTACACGAAGTACATCAATTAGAGTAAGTGTCTTTCCAGAAGTTAGCTTCAATTCCACTGTGCCTTTTCCAAGTACATTGGTGCGAAGATTATTTGCCATCTTCACTTCTTTTCCATCAATTTCTTGATATGTTTTGAATGAAGAGCGGTCTTTGCATATGTGTACCGTTGCGCCGGTATCCAGCCACCATCCACTTTCATTATCAATTGAATTTTCTTCGCAAAGAGTAGCAATAAGATCTTCAACATTATTGGTTTCCTTCGACCCTTGTTTTTCCTTAAATGCCTTCTTTTTAAGACGACATTCTCGAGAATAATGGTCTGGTTTGTAACAGAAGAAACACTTTCCCTTCATTTTCTTATTTGCACCTTGGTTCTTGAATTTTGAATCATTCTTTGCTTTAAATTTTAAGTCTTTGCTAATCTTGGATTTTTGATCCTCAACCATATTAGCTTTTAAATGACCCTCACCTTGTTCATCCTTCTTTTCTCGAATACGAGTATCATCTTCAATACGAAGGTGACGAAGAAGGGATTCCACAGTATAAGTCTTTTCATCATGATTAATTTTCGTCTTAAAGCCATTCCAAGAGGATGGAGGTTTTGAAACAATCACCCCTACTTGAAATTCATCTTGAAGATTAATACTACCAGCTTTAAGGTCACTAACAATTTGTTGGAGTTCATGGGCTTATGCAACGGAAGATTTATCATTACTCATTCTAAAATTCATATAGTTTGAAATTTAAAACTTACGGTTGCTCGCTTCCTCGTTTTGATACTTTGTCTCCAAAGCCTTCCATAATTCCTTTGCCGTCGGAATCATTCGATGAGTGCTATAAACAGTTTGAGACAAAGCATTGAGGATGTGTCCTTGACACATAAATTCATTTTCTTTCCTCTTCACACGTTTTTGTTTTATTTCTTCAATGTCTTCGGGTGTGGGCTCGGGAATTTGTTCAAGGTTATCAACTAGAATGTATGCAAGTTTTAGTGATGTGAAGAAGAACATAACTTTCTCTTGCCAACGGGTGAAATTTCCGCCATCAAAACGGTCAAGTCGGATTAATTCTTGAGTCATGACTTGGATAGATTGTGCCACAGTTCCTTCGATTTGAGTGGAGTAATAAGAATAAATTTTGCCTAAAACTGTTGTAGTTTTGTTATGGAAAGAATGAAATATATTAATTAATTTCTGCAAGGGACGTTCTTGGAATGCTTTCTTTTAGGCAAAATTTCTCCCAATCCGGTTGAGACAGAACCAGAACCGCGAGTACATTATGGGTTTTATAGAATCTGCCTTCAGGATATAATGCAGTGTATGAACAGTTGTTTAATTCAAACTATGTACTGTTTGATCAAACAGAGAACACTCTAAATTTGTAACTTGATAATGCCAAAGTATAGAGGACGGAGAGAGGAGAAACTAACAATTTTCGGTGTCCAAAACAGAGGCCTAGAACTCTTTTTATAACCATTTTTGTGACTGTTCTTTAACAGTCACAGCTCTTCATGGAGTGACTCAGCAACCGTTGGATCATGCTTGTTTGGAACAGCTGCGATCTAACGGTTCAGATTAGGCGTCCCATCGTAAGCGAATGGACATCCCCTACACGAAACGCTACGAGTTCATCTAACCGTTTAGATTAAGTCGCTTCGGATTTTAAACCCTTTGATCGGATCGTTTAATCACAACCGTTGATCTATTTTACCTCTTCAAAACTTTAGGCTCCCACGCTCTAAGCGATGATGCGAAGTGCCAAGTGCGCGTCAAAGCGCGCAATGTGACCTAAGTCGCCCTTTCGAGCGCCGCGTGTCGCGCTTACGCGTGTCGCGATGGGTGGTGCTTAAGCACCACCGCGATGCGTAAGAGTTTGATAGATATGGTGAAAGGTTAAGGGCAGTTTAGAGGAGAGGCAAAATAGTTTTGTTAGATACACATGCAAGGCATCGAGAGGAATAGTGAGACTGCCTTTGAGTATCTCCAACAGTCTATTAAATTTGCATAATAAAAAAGTGACACATTTGATTTTAATTATGCTTTTAGCGGATTGCTAAAGTTAACAATATAAACCTTTACAGTGGTTTATTTTTTTCATTAATCAAAATTGACAGTACAAATTAAAACTACAAAGATTTAGCCCATTTTCAATGATATCGTCTCTACAATAAGAATAAGAAAATTCAGAGCGTGGAAGAATTGCACATGGAAGAGAATAAGGTAAGAACCTTTAAATTAATATTTCCATTTGGAATCTTATTTAATGCATATATCACCTTAATAAATTGTTTTAAAATAAGTACATGAAATACATGGTGAATTGGTCATTTGATAATGTATAATATGGCAAAACAGTGGCAAAATGGGCCCCAAAAAATAAAACAACCCATATTATCCCGATCATTTATATATGGGGCCCATTTTAAAAGACATGAGTCGAATACGGGGCCCATATTTGAAAGTTAAAGTCAAATATGGGGCCCATATTTGAAAGCGACGAATCAAATATGGAGTCCATTTTCAAAAGGTACAAGTCAAATATAAAACCTATTTTTAAAAGTTATGAGTAAAATATGTTTTTTTACATATACTTGGAAATGTAATATTTACTCGGGTAGAATAAATGGGTTGGACCAACCCATATTTGATCCGACCATATTTGGCCCAACCCATATTTGGCCCGCCCACATTAGGCCCAACCCATAATTTTGCCACTACTAAGGGCAATTTATAATTTTTATTAATAAGATAACAATCGTCAATTTCCATCCATTTTAGTGAATCTCTTGAGTAAAATTAAATGGTGGACTAAGTCTAGTTATAGAAACTATATTACGTGCAAAGTCAAATACCATTTATTTCATATGTTCGTTATTATAAAATTAATATTTTTGAAATCATTCACTAATAACTATCAAACAAGATTTATATTCAACATTTAATTCTTTGAAAAAATGATGATTTTTACTCATTTTACATTGGGGTGCAAAACGGGATAGTGTATAATTTTAGTGTAAAAGCTACCATACACATAGAATTTACTGTAAAATTATATATTATTGTTGAATATGCTTTATGAATGTAAAGAATAACTCGAACCCCTTGTTAATTAAGGCCAATCAAGCTATATAACCAAAGGATAAAGAATAGGAAAAACTAACAACCCACCAGAAGCCAAAAGCAACAAGAATAATAGTAAGTACTAATTATTGAAGAGTCAAAATTTACTACTCAAAATAATCAAAAACCCTTTTGATCAGTATATCTGATAATATCAATAAATTATGCACACATGTTCAAAAAGTAATAATTCGTTAATAATATTTTTCTATAATTTCACCTCATCTTTTGTCAAATTAACTAAGGCACGAATAGGAAAATATATTTGAATACATCATCCGATCAACAAAACTATAACAACTACATTATACAGAGCCATTTAGGTGCCGACCTTAAATAACAAATCTAGAAATTGACTAGTTTTTTAAAGTATTAAAAAAAAACTCAACCAAACTTTGTGGAAATGATCTCCTCATTGAGAATATCATTCACAAATAATTTCATGTGAAAATTCAATCAGGAAGTGGGTGAGATGATAATCCAATCTTTCAATGACTGAAAAGGCACATATTTATGAATTTTGCATTTCAATTAGTCCTCGATTTAATTTTTTCGTGAAATTATTTGTATATCATCTCACTTTGGAGAGAATCTCAACCCAATGTGATTGAAAAATTCATTTTGTACTATTTATAAACATTTGTCCATTTTTTGGTCGGTTATTCAAGTTTCGCACCTCAACAAATCTGCTACTTTATATATATATATATATATATATATATATATGTTTGTTTTCCTCTCATGTGTAATTGTTCCATGAGTAAAAATGACACCGGATAATGAAAGAGAAAGAGATAACCCAAGTGTTAACTCAGGTAACACACTCAAACTCTAAGGAATCCACCAAAGATAGGGATCAACACTCGTCCCCAATTGGAATCCACCAAAACATAATGAGCAAAACAAGAAGAATCAACTTCTTTGACAAAAGTCTGTTTATAATCTAAAATCAATTTATCCTTGTTTCATACATCCTCAAACCTTGTATAGGTGCTTGGAACAAACCTTAAACAATGGGCAATTAAGAGATATTAAAGAGAACATTGAATAACCTAAAAGTTAGAAAACTAAAAGACTAGACCCTTGGACTCAAAACTAATATTCCATGAAACTAGTCATCACTTCAAATGCATTACATTATATGTGTACGTTAAATTATAAGGTTCGATATATACCAAATGAAAGTTTTGGATGTTATATTTTCAATGAGCTTTGAATCACGTCATTTGTACTTATGAGAAGGGAGTTATGACCCTTTTACTAAAGGGTGTTTTTTCTACCAGTATAATTCGAAAATGGATTGTTGAGTTTCTTTAAGCCCATTTATTGAACCATGAAACTTGTAGGGCTTGTAGTAATATCAAAGGTTTATCCTTCATCATTGTCCCATGGTTGAAAAATATTCGACCTCTAATTGAACTCGCCTTCATCATCATTGTATTGTGAAAGATTCGATATATTGAAAGGTGCTGAAATGCCATACTCTCCTGTAAGTTCAATTTTGAAAGCATTATTCCCTTATCTCTCGAGGACCTTAAACCGACCATCAACCCTGGGATTAAGCTTCCCATCTTCCCACCAGGAAATATTTCCTTTTGAATATGAATCCACACCAAATCACCTTCTTTGAATGCATCTTGCTCATGATGCTTAATTGCTTGACTTCGATATTTGTCATTCTGCATAATTATTTTCTCACGCACTTGCTCATGTAAATTTTTGATATACTTGGCTATCTATTTTGCACCACCACTAAATTGGTGAGGTTTTGGAGGTGGATCTAAATCCAATAGATTAATTTGGATTTCTTTCATACATAACTTTAAATGGACTAACATCCATGATTTGACTTGAATACATGTTGTAAGCAAATAATTCTTGTACTAGGATAAGATCCCACTTATAAATGTTACTTCCCACTAAACTCCTCAATAAATTTCTTAAGATTCAATTCACTACTCCAGTTTTCTCATCAGTTTGTGGATGATGAGATGAACTCGATTGCAAACTATTCCCAAGCTTTCTCCACAGAATGCGCAAAAAGTGACTCACAAACTTCGAATCTCAATCATAAGTAATGATCTTTGTAATATCATGTATCTTGATAATTTCATAAAAGTAAAGATTAACAACATGAGATGCATCCAAGGTCTTGTTACATGTCACACAATGAGCCATTCGATAGAATCGACCAACAACCACCATAATTGAATCTTTATTCCTTTGAGTCTGAGGCAACTTAACAAAAAATTCTAAACTTACATCTATAATACCCCATTATTTTGAGGGTTATTTAAGAATATTATACAAGATTTCAGTAATATTATTATTTTATTAATCGGGGATAAAATAATTTATTTTGGTTTGAAATCGAATCAAACATTTAAATTGAAATTATTTTTGGACATTTTATAGTGGTTTAAATATAAAAACTAAACAATTTTTAATTAAAGGGAAATATAGTAATATGCGTTAGCTTAGGCTCCAAGCTAGGGTTTGAGAGAGGGGTTATATCAGGCATATTATGGGTGATTATAAGGAAAGGGAGATGAAAAAGAGAGGCCAAAAATGAAGTCCAAAGAGGAAAGAACGAGTGGAATGAGAGGAGCCAATTTGGAATGTTTAGATCTTCTTTTTGAGTGCATTCGAATGAGATTTGAGAAAAAAAACCAAAATACATACCTGACTCAATTTTTCATGTAGAATCCAAATCTAAAGTTCGATTGGTAGTTTAGATAATTTCTGGATCTGATTATTCTGGATTTTTAAAATAGGCCTATTTTAGGTTATCTCGTGTTGGGGCTAGAACGTGATTTGATTATTTTTGCGAGAGGAACGTGATGGTGCGATCAGATTTTGAGGCTGAATTTATGTGGAGATTCATGCAATGGTTTAAGGTATGGGATTTTACACAATATGCTCTTTAAATCCCTCGAGAGTTATTCCGTTGATTTCATGTTTAATTGAACTCATATTTGAATTGTTAAAATTCTTTGAAATCTGGAGAAATAATTGTTGAATTATTTTGATTCATGTGGCATCATTATATTATTGTTGAGAATGTTGTCGTGGGATTTTAATATGGCACTGATGTTGGGCACCCGCCAAAATTCCTGCTTCTTGGGCTATGTCTTGATAAAGCATATGCGGATGGGGTGAGGCCTGGTGACCCATTGATGTGTTGTTGAGAAATTTATTGACAAATTCTTCAAGATTTGCATTTGATTTGAATATTCGTAGTCGTGTTGTTACGCTTTATTCATCGTTAATATATTTGTTGAGTATCTTTCCTGTCGTTTTGTGAACTTCCCCATATTTTCTTTTAGTGGCAGGCTAGCACAGATTGGGGCGCTATGGATTAATTGGAGATTTTTTTAGCTTGGATATGTGACAACCCGCCTACTAAAATAAGAGGTGGCCAGCCCGATACTCTAATAATCACAAGAATCATTGATGGTCCATGCTTAGCATCACTGTCGTTAAAATAATAGTACGAGATAATCACCAATCATTTTAGAAGTTGGACTGTCAAATTAAATTTTATAAGTAAAAGAAAAGCACTTAGGCAATCCAATTTGCAAAAACAGTGGATACCAAAAATCAACGAGTAATAGAATATAATATTCATAAAGTAATAACCGAATAAGCTGTCGGTTAACAGACTAATACAAATAGGTTACACGGATTATTACAATTTAATATCACATTATAATAAATGAGTACAAAGCATGGGCAACACGCCCGGATATATAAACTGAACGTAACTAGAGTACAATGAATAGAAGCGTCTATAGCAAATATCCTACAACATCCGCAAAATGCTATAGCTCCAAGACAACTGGAATGGAGAGGTCAATACGGGCGTCCTTGCGGAGGAGCACTTGAACGGACTAGGATTTCATGCAAAACAAAGAAATACAGACGGGTCAGGGCCCGATTTGATATGATTACCATATGACTAAAATGCATGACAGTTAAGTGCGTAACTTTCTCTCGCAATTCACATAAAATTTCTCACCTCTCAATTCTAAATGCACAACCTAGTGCAATATCAATGACAATGCTCAATGATCATATAAGCATGGGAGAACTTTACTCAAGGAGACAACATTTCAGTTATTCACAATTCTACTTGCACAGTTCCTTTTTATTTTTAGGAGATACATATATGGCAATTCATTTTACAAAATGTTTACCAATTCAAATTCATTTCATAACTTTCTATTTCCCTTCTTCCATCCAGGAAATGTAATTAAAGAAAGTTTATTATCATAAAATGCTTTTTCATATCATAACTTCCCATTTCCCTTCTTCCATCCAGGAAATGTATTTAAAGCAAATTTATTATCAAAAAATACTTTAACATCAATACTGTCCCACATTATTAAGAATAGTTATATTTCATATCATATAACGTTTCTAAGACCGCTTATCCGGGTTTCCCCACTGTGCACGCCCCTAAATGGCTATCATATTCTAAGGCCTATCAACAAGACAACCTGGGATCCTACAACGCGAGACGTCAGGAAGTGGCCCTATACCAGCGAGTGAGTCATAACCACACCCGGAATTACCCCACATCGCTAAATAAACATATAATAACCGGTCATATGGACGAGGACTATATTCACCCTGCATTCATTAGCTAGGGGACTTCACCTCACGCGTGCAACTTCCCTTATGATAGTGATTTAGAGAGGCGTGTTTATGTAAATTATCATTTACGAACATCATTTCTTTTTCCATTTAAAAACATTCACATTTTTCATTCTCAAGACTATATATTTTCAATGATGAAATACAAATATTTGAATGTGCATTTCTTATACTCGTAGTCATATTTTATTAATGACTTAAGACTCGAAGTGCCAATATCCTCACACTAGTCTCCAAGAGTCCAAAACAATACCATAAACCTCAAAGTAAGTCTCCCTCAATAATAGTCTCCCAAAAGTCCCAACGTTATCATTTTTACCTTATATTGATTTTAGGTTAACTTCCTATATCATACAGAATATTAACCTCTCTAAACTAACCTTAGAATAAGCCCAAATAACCCCATGCTAGTCTAGGATATTTGTCTACCCAACACAAACCTCTAAAACTCTTTATTACTTCCCAAAGGAAGGTTCCTAAACCTTGAACCTAAAAGAAAAGACTAAAAAAAAAACTAGAAAAATCCCTCAAAAATAGGATTTCCGAATCGATTCGCTTAGGGCCAAATCGATTCGCCCCTGGCTGCGAATCGATTCGCCCAAAACCGAATCGATTCGCTGAGAAAAATAACCTGTTGTCCCAGCCCGAATCGATTCGGCCTTAGTCCGACTCGATTTGGTCTCCCAGACGTGTATCCTCCCCTGTAACCGAATCGATTCGCTGGGGAGCTGAATCGATTCGGCCTAGCTGAAATGCCCAATTTGGGCTACAAGTTGTATGAACCCTAAAATCCCAAAACCCCAAATCTTCCATTTTCTCCAACCTCAACAAAAACTAATTCTACTAAGGGTCCGTTTGATAGCACAAAAATTTCAAGGCAAAATTCCCAAAAGTTGGAAAATTCTGGTATTTTCCAGCTTTTAGGCTGTTTGATAGCCTTAATTTGCCCTGAAATTTGTTTTCTATGTACAACACCCCTTAAGCACAATTTGCCACCCTAGGGTGGAATTCAATTCTTTGGGGGGGGGGGGGGGGTCAGGTTTTTGTTTGCCACCTTTGGGTGGCAAATCACTTGAAACAAATTTTTTTTTATAACTCTATATATTTCATAAATATATAAATATATATTGTTAATAAATATATAAATATATATATTTCGTATATTTTAATATATATTCGTATATTTTATATATTTTAGCACATATATGTATATTGCGTATATTTCGTATATTTATATATATTTCATATATTTATATATTTCGTACATTTATATAATTTATATAATTCATATATTTTAATATATGTTTATATTTCGTAAATTTTGTATATTTCATATATTCCTTATATTTAATATATATTATTTACAAAATATATACATATATATTATGTATATGTATATATACATATATATAATATACATTATTCTGTATATATATCTGTATATATACATATATAATATATATATATAATATATATACATATTATATTATATGTTTATATATATGTATAATATATATACATATATATATTATATATTATATATACAGACATATTATATTGTATACGTATATACAATATAATATGTCTGTATATATACATATATATATATATATATATATATATATATATACATTATAATATACATATATAATATACAAAATAATGTATATTATATATGTATATATATACATTATTCTTTATATATATTCATAATATATATATATATATATATATACATTATAATATACATATATAGCATACAGAATAATGTATATATTCATATTGTATACGTATATTATATATGTGTATATTATATACAGAATAATGTATATATACACTTATATAATATACATATATATATATATATACATATATAATATATAATATATATTATATTATATATGTGTATATTATATACAGAATAATGTATATATACACTTATATAATATACATATATATAATATACATATTCAATATAATATATATATATATATATATATATAATATATATATATATATATATATATATATATATATATATATATTATATATTATATATATATATAATATATAATATATATATACAGATATATTATATTGTATACGTATATTATATACATGTATATATTCATAAATACATAATATATATGTATATATTCTGTAAATAATATATATTTAGTATATATATAATTTACATATATACAGAATATAATATTATGTATATATTCTGTAAATAATATATATTTAGTATATTCAGTATATAATATAATATATATATTCTTATATTCCGTAAATAATATATTATATTTTCATAGATTTTTTATATTTAATAGATTTTGTACATTTAATAATATAAAAATCTTTTATATTTAATAATATAATAGATTTTTATATTATTAAATGTACAAAATCTATGAAAATATAATATTTTATTTACGAAATATATTCATATATTAAATATATTATTAAATTATTATATTATTTGCGGAATATATATATTTCGTAAATTATTATTAATTTTCGGAAAAATATACAAAATACATGAATATTCCGAAAATTAATAATAATTTACGGAATGTAACTATTCCGCAAATTATATTAATTTTCGAAATATATATATTTCGTAAATAATATAATATATATTCATATATTTTGTATATATGGAATATATATATTCCGCAAATAATATAATATATATTCATATATTTTGTATATTTAATAATATATATTTATTATATATATATATATATATATATATATATATTCCGTAAACAAATTTTCCACTTTTATATCTATTTTCCAGCTTTTGCGTTTGATAGAAAATGTGGAAAATTGATGATTTTTCAACTTGTATCAAACAGACACAAGTTGGAAAATATTCATTTGCCTTGGAATTGTTTGCCCTGGAATCAAATGTCCTGGAATCATTTGTATTTTCCCAGTTTTCTATCAAACGGACCCTAAATGATTCCTACACGTTTACTAACTAATTTATTTTCCTCAAAAACAAACTAAACTACAAGATTAAGGGTTTAAACACCAAAATCATCAAAAACCCATTTATGGTTTAAATCTCCAAAAACTAACTATACATTCAATTTATCACATTAAATCATGATCTAGCAAGTAAGAAACTTGCCTCAAGTTTGTAGTCTCGGATTCTCTTCTGGTAGCAATGAATTCCAGCTCCAATCTTCCATCTCTCTCTCTTTTCTCCATTTCTCCCAAGCTCTCTCTTCTCTCTCTATATATATATCTCTCTCAGCTTATAACATAAGATAAGGGATAAAGGGGTTTGGGAGACTTAAACGGGTCTTAAACATAAATTCCCCTCTTTTAACTGCTAATACACCATTAAAATGACTCGTAATTACATAATTGAGTCATCACCTGTCAAAAGTGCCCGAAACTCAAAAATACAACTTGGCACTTATTTTGACTATCTCGACTATTCCAAAACTAACCGCACCTCTTAAATTGGCATCCGGAGCAACGTATAATATTTTTGTGTTTCAACTTCATTTTATTTCATAAATTATGCTCCAATTTAAATATGAGTCATAACTGTCGCTTAACATACAACGACGTAATAAAACACAATATAATGCTATTTACCTTCTCATAACAGTAAATAGGCAAAACATAGTAAATATTATCCCTTAACTCACGGGAAATAATATGTACTCCAACTTTCTCTATTTTATAAAATTAGCCCATCAGGCAAAATAATATAAAATAGTCGCTCAAAAGTCTGGGTTGTTACATACTCCCCCCTAGAAGGGAATTTTGCCCTCAAAATTCAGGTGTACCAAATACCCATATTAAGGGCATACTATTCTAAACTATCATTCTATCATCCTTAGCAAACTCCTCGGCAGTGTGGCGTCCCCATTGGACTTGGACTAAGGTCGTCACTTTCGATCTTAGTCTACACTCATCGTGCTCGAATGTAGCACCTAGTCGTTCCTCATGAACTATCGATCCTACCTTCCACAGTGGAAAGAAAATGCCTACCTAACTCGGCACAAATTGCCTTTCCTTCTAAACCACGTTATACCCTTCCTCGGGGACATCTACACTAACGCTTAAATCACTTAACCCCAACACTACTTAACTTCTATTCGCATTGGCGTAGCCCTTAAAAGTATACGGCTCAAAGAGCCCAATCATTTAAGAAATATTCCTAGACTACTCCAAGTCCACGGAATTTATTGTCCGCTGGTTCCATCCAATGAGTATGCAAATTACTCAGCCGACTACACCAGGCCACGGACGGTGCCATCCTATAGAAAAATGATCCGAATTATTTTACGGAAATTCAATCCATAAAAGCTACTGCTCCCATCCTTCCATTAAGCCTAAGGCACACATTCGAGGTATGCCTTTCGGCATTAGGTTAACTTTCTCCCTTCATTCATCCACTTACGGATGGTAGGTTATACCCAACATCAATTTGGTTCCCATTACTTCCTGGAAAATTTACCAATACTTTGACACAAAAGTCTAGTCTCGGTCCATCACTATTTTTATAGGCACCTCATACAGTTCCATAACTTCGCCATAAAGAACGGGGCATACTCCTCTACAAATAGTCTGCCCATATCAGTTGGATAAGTAGAGATTGGTCAAATGATCAACAGTTTTCTCAACTAGGATCATGAACGTTGCGGTGCCGGCAATTTGATAAAAATGTCCATGGATATACTCTTCTCGCTCCACACTACTCTCTTCACACTAGTAGGTGAATTGGTAAATCACGGACATGAATGCTCTTGATATAGCGTCCTCTTGGTTAGGCTCATTCCACTTGGATTTCTATGCCTTCGTTAGTCTCCCCCACGGGTTTTCTACTCGGCGCATTTGTTACCCCACTCGCGTTCCCTAGGTGATTCTAAACACCTAATTGACAGTCCTTTACGAACTCCAAACACCAAATTTCCTGCCCAGGAAGTGGTGCCTCTATTTCTTTAAGGCGAATACTACCGCTACGAACTTTAAATCAAGCGTGGGATAATACTTCTCACAGAGTTTAAGTTTGTGAGAGCATAAACAATGGGTCCATGCTCCAGTATTAATATTTCCCGTTCCTGGCCGATACTCATTCGTTAAATCCATTCTCGATCTTAACAACACGAGTGCAGGAGTAAAAGTCAGCTCATCCTTTTGACTCCCCGAAATCTAGGTTACCGACGTAACGTTCTTTCTAAGAGAGGCCTCACCTTGGCCTAGCGTCCCGAATCGCTCGAGATCCCATACTTCTATTTCTGGGGACCTAATCCTTCTTAGAGTTAACCCCCAAACTTACTCGTGGTCAACTCCCTAGAGCCTTCCTAAAATAGCGTCACATTCCCTAAGGGCCACTCCTCCTAAAAATCCTAAGGTCGATCTATATCCTATTTAAGTCGTGTAAGTATAATGCTAATTATATCACTAATGTCCAAGACCTTTCTCAAATTTCAACATTCGCTCGGTTTCATGCGTGGGACGTCTCGCTAAAGCGAAATCCAAATAAAGAACCCTCCTGTTACACTACTACCTCGCATCATCGGTTATCAAGATATAACGGTCTAAGACACATGATCTGGACCACAAAAATTCTAGCTCATAACCCTACTAATGCGATTCTACTTTTATGTCCTACCATTTCAAATAATTGAAAATTTAACTAATCGGACATTTACTTTCTGTAAGATGCTACAAATGCTTTATCCCAATATACATACATATATCTTTTTAAATGGCCTTCTCATCAAGGCATAACCATAAGTCCCAATCCGACTTCTTGTCTTACTCTCCCTCACATCAATGAGAGGAGAGAACTATTTACAGTGCTTCTATATCGCACTTTAATAGCCCTTTAATCAATCAATCACGTGATTCTCGGCTAAACCTTCCAACCCAGCATTCTAACAACAGAAATAAAGAAAGAAAAGAGAAGAAAAAAATGCAACACCTCTCCACTCCCAACGTCGTTAAGGTTCATGCGTGGAGCGTCTCGCAAAGCGAAATCTAAACAAGGAACCCCTCCGATACATTACTACTTAACTTTGTCGGTCACGAAGATAAGGCAACATCATACAAGCAAGACAAATAGACAATAAATAAAATTAAAAAAAATTATGAAAATTTCTCACATACTTAAAACTACCTCTATAAAGTCTCAATCCTATATCCATGTGAGATATCATAGAACAACTAGTTCTGCTCTGAAACTAGAAGTAGGATAGCCTCGTAATTTATTTGCTTGCTATCACCCCAACTAAACCAGGAATACTCTCACTCGTATAACACATATAATACGAGTAGCACATACCACACATATACATTTAAAATATCATTACTCGCCTTATAACGATTGAAGGAAAAATATAGAACTTTCCTACCATGGAGGTCATATAGATACACTTTCTATAATAGCATCGATAGTACCATGAGATCAATTTACACACCCGAATATAGGGTTAATACAATACTACTCCATCTTATCATACAGAATGCGCCACCCTCAACTAAGGTGGAATTTCCACCAACATTCTTGCCAATTACCCTAGTCATCACCAATGGTTTCAAGATATATATTATTCTAGTCTTATGTGAATCAAACTACTTCCATTAATGCACCGACTAGGCATACTATTCTTGCCCTTGTTCTCCAATCAACAAGATCAAAATGCGTGGTTCTACATTCCACGTCATAACCGCTTCTCCATCTCTAGCTACCTGACGATTACTCGCGTAGTTCCCTTAACTTCCTCAATAAAAGAGAACATGCCACTGGCCTCCCCGTCCTTATTTCAATGAGCCTTCCCCGGATGGATGCCCACCAATGGGTTTTCACGAACACTACTTCTCCGAAAGTGTTAGCAACACTTACTTGTGAGCCTATCATTCCACTGAAGGGATCTTTCTTCCTTGTATCTACCCACTTCGATACAAGGTGTCCTTAACCCTGAAACTCCTTATTCATTATCGGCCTCTGACCGAACCTCATGTGAATACTTGAGAATCTACTTTCTCATCATTCTTAATTTCCTAGAGAAACTCGTCGTTGAAAATATCTATCGGGTTTCTCTATAAGCAAAACCTTCCTGCTCCACTAATTATGGCGACTACGTTACCACCATTTCGACATTACTCCAACGGGTGAAAAACCTTCCTCGATTTTTCACATCAAGGCATTTCTATACCCCTCTCTAGGCCAAAGCTCCTGGGACTTATACTTCCATCGAATGAGGATGAACCTCCTCATCTGACTTAACTTCAACCTGTGGTCTTTAGCAAAGACCTTTCAACCTCAATTATAGCATCGCTTGGAATACCAATCTTAGTACCACCCTCACTACTTGCAGCGGTACTTGGAAAACTATATCTACTATACTTAGTAGTCGCGGTAGCAATATAAGATAATGCTACGAAGGGAGAGAGCTCCAAAGTGGCCCTCATCCCCAACTACAGCTTACAGTTCTTAGTAATCCCATCTCATGATGCCTTAACAACGGCCTTCCCTGATGCCCTTCTTCAGTCGACCTACGAATCTCAATCAAGCGTGCAAAAGATTTTATGGGTTCTTACATTTTGGCAGGAGAACGAAATATCACAAGAGAAATCAACGATCTTAGTCCTAAGGCTCTATATCAGGTCAAGAGTAATGCAGAAGGCGTAGTACGTCCGCACAGATTCCTAAGGACACTAGAACCTGATGCTCTGATACCATCTGTGACAACTCGCCTACTAAAATAAGAGGTGGCCAGCCCGATGCTCCAATAATCACAAGAATCATAAATGGTCCATTCTTAGCATCACTGTCATTAAAATAATAGTACGAGATAACCACCAACCATTTTAGAGAGACGGACTGTCAAATTAAATTTTATAAGTAAAAGAAAATCACTTAGACAACCCAATTTACAAAAACGGTGGATACCAAAAATCAACGAGTAATAGAGTGTAATATGCATAAAGTAATAACCGAATAAGCTGTCGGTTAACAGACTAATACAAACAGGTTACACTGAGTATTACAATTTAATATCACATTATAATAAATGAGTACAAAGCATGGGCAACACGCCCGAATATATAAACTGAACGTAACTAGATTACAATTGATATAAGCGTCTATAGAAAATATCCTACAACATCCGCAAAATGCTATAGCTCCAAGACAACTGGAATGGAGAGGTTAATACGGGCATCCTTGCGGAGGAGCACCTAAACGGACAAGGAGTTCATGCAAAACAAAGCAATACAGATGGGCCAGGGCCCGATTTTATATGATTACCATGTGACTAAAGTGCATGACAGTTAAGTGCGTAACTTTCTCTCGCAATTAACATAAAATTTCTCACCTCTCAATTCTAAAAGCACAACCTAGCGCAATATCAATGACAATGCTCAATGATCATATAAGCATGGGAGAACTTATCTACATTTACTCAAGGAGACAACATTTCAATTATTCACAATTCTACTTGCACAGTTCCTTTTTCTCTTTAGGAGATACATATATGGCAATTCATTTTACAAAATGTTTACCAATTCAAATTCATTTCATAACTTTCTATTTCCCTTCTTCCATCCAGGAAATGTAATTAAAGCAAGTTTATTATCATAAAATGCATTTTCATATCATAACTTCCCATTTCCCTTCTTCCATCCAGGAAATGTATTTGAAGCAAATTTATTATCATAAAATGCTTTAACATCAATAATGTCCCACATTATTAAGAATAGTTATATTTCATATCATATAACGTTTCTAAGACCGCCCGTCCGGGTTTCCCCACTGTGTTTGCCCCTAAATGGCTATCATCTTCCAGGGCCTATCAACAAGACAACATGGGATCCTACAACGCGAGACATCCGGAAGTAGCCATATACCAGCGAGTGAGTCATAACCACACCCGGAATTACCCCACATCGCTAAATAAACATATAATAACCGGTCATATGGCCGAGGGCTATATTCACCCTGCATTCATTAGCCAGGGGACTTCACCTCACGCGCACAACTTCCCTTATGATAGCGATTTAGAGAGGTGTGTTTACATAAATTATCATTTATGAAAATCATTTATTTTCCCATTTAAAAACATTCACATTTTCCATTCTTAAGACTATTTATTTTCAATGATGAAATACAAAGTTTAGAATGCGCATTTCTTATTCTCGTAGTCATATTTTATTCACGACCTAAGACCCGAAGTGCCAATATCCTCACACTAGTCTCCAAGAGTCCAAAACAATACCATAAACCTCAAAGAAAGTATCCCTCAATAATAGTCTCCCAAAAGTTCCAATGTTATCATTTTTACCATCTATTAATTTTAGGTTAAGTTCCTATATCATACGGAATATTAACCTCTCTAAACTAACCTTAGAATAAGCCCAAATAACCCCATGCTAGTCTAGGATATTTGTCTACCCAACACAAACCTCTAAAACTCTTTATTACTTCCCAAAGGAAGGTTCTTAAACCTTGAACCTAAAAGAAAAGACTCAAAACAAAACTAGAAAAATCCCTCAAAAATAGGATTTCCAAATCGATTCGCATAGGGCCGAATCGATTCGTCCCTGGCTGCGAATCGATTCGCCCAAAAATGAATTAAGTTGCTCAGGAAAACCAACCTACTGTCCCAGCCCGAATCGATTTGGCCTTAGTCCGAATCGATTCGGTCTCCCAGACCTGTATCCTCCTCTGTAACTGAATCAATTCTCTGCGGAGCCAAATCGATTCGGCCTGGCTGAAATGCCCAATTTAGGCTTCGGGTTGTATGAACCCTAAGATACCAAACCCCCAAATCTTCCATTTTCTCCAACCTCAACAACAACTAATTCTACCAAATGATTCCTACATAATTACTAACTAATTTATTTTCCTCAAAGCAAATTAAACTACAAGATTAAGGGTTTAAACACCAAAATTATCAAAAACTCATTTACGGTTTAAATCTCCAAAAACTAACTGTACATGCAATTTATCACATTAAATTATGATCTAGTAAGTAAGAAACTTGCCTCAAGTTTGTAGTCTCGGATTCTCTTTCGGTAGCAACGAATTCTAGCTCCAATCTTCCATTTCTCTCTCTTTTCTCCATTTCTCCCAAGCTCTCTCTTCTCTCCCTCTCTCTCTCTCTCTCTCTCTCTCTCTCTCTCTCTCTCTTTATTAGCTTATAACATAAGATAAGGGATAAAAGGGTTTGGGAGACTTAAACGGGTCTTAAACATAAATTCCCCTCTTTTAACTGCTAATACACCATTAAAATGACTCGTAATTACATAATTGAGTCATCACCTGTCAAATGTGCCCGGAACTCAAAAATACAACTTGGCACTTATTTTGACTATCTCGACTATTCCAAAACTAACCGCACCTCTTAAATTGGCATCCGGAGCAACGTATAATATTTTTGTGTTTCAACTTCATTTTATTTCATAAATTATGCTCCAATTTAAATATGAGTCATAACTGTCGCTTAACATACAACGACGTAATAAAACACAATATAATGCTATTTACCTTCTCATAACAGTAAATAGGCAAAACATAGTAAATATTATCCCTTAAATCACGGGAAATAATATGTACTCCAACTTTCTCTATTTTATAAAATTATCCCATCAGGCAAAATAATATAAAATAGTCACTCAAAAGTCTGGGTTGTTACAGGATATTTTGGGAAGAATATTCGAGAGAGAAGATTTGTATTTATTTTTGTTGTATAGAGCATTTGGTGATTTATTTTTATTTCGAGATAGATAGTTGTATTATTTCGAGAGACAATTATTGTATTTAAGTTTGTGTATTGAGATTAGTGGATTTATAATATTGTGGGATTCTTTTAAATGCTCTATACCTTGCAATTTGTCGATTTGGTTAGTTTTATCAATAGTGGCTCTCCGCTCCGCTCTCCCCGGACGGGCGGGGTGTTATAACATCCTCCTAGAAAACTAAAAGAACATGCAGAGGGGTGTACAAACTCATATTTCGATAATGACCTTTTGCAATGTGACAAGTTCGACACCTCACCACATGCTTTTCAACATCACATTCCATCTTTGGCTAATAAATATTCTCCTTACTAAGAGAAAGTGTTTTATCTCTCCCAAAGTGTCCACTGAGTCCACCACCATGGGCTTCAATTAAAATAGTTTCCCTCAATGAGCACTTAGGAAAACAAAACTGATTATTTTTGAAATTATAGCCATCATGAAACATAAACTGTTGATAAATTTCATTCAAACACTTATATCAAGTCGGAATAAGGAAAAATATCATCTTTGTATATATCCTTTAACACTTCGAACCCCAAAACCTTCACATGCATAAAAATAATCAAGGAATGCTTTTGACTTAATGCATCGACCATTTGATTTTGTAGACTAGATTTGTGCTAGATATGAAAAGTAAAGGCCTGTAAAAATTCAACCCATTTGGCATGTCTCGAATTGAGCTTTTCGATTGCCCATTGATGTATTTCAGAACCTCATGATCCAAAAATTATATGAACTCTTTAGGGATATGGTTCTGAAATTAGTATTTTAGAACCTCATAAGGTATTTCAGAACCTCATGATACCAATTTCAGAACCTCATGATCCAAAAATTAAATGGTTGCCAATTTTTGGATCGTGTTATGAAAATACTCCTTTGAGCGAATTCGAAGTCACTTGTAAGCCTCATATGAGGTAGACTTGAATTTTGAAATAGAAAATAGTGTTTATCTCCCTAAAGGTGCGTGTTAGATATTGTTAGGAGCCTTTTGACGGGTGGTTTACGTCAAATTGGTATCAGAGTGGGTGTCACTTCACAATGGTGTTGGTGTATCGGTGTACTTTTGTATCAAAATTGTGCACTATTCTTCGATGGCTCCTAAGAGATCCAAGCATCAACAAGAGGAGATTAATCAAGAGTTGAGGGGACAAATCGAGGAACTATAAAGAAAACAACAAACCCAAATTAAAACCCTTATGCAATAATTTGCCAAATTACAAAGCTCTAACCCTAGCCTCACTATCACTGCTGCCCCATTTAAAAAAACTTCCCAAAACCCTAGATTCAACCCCTATAAAACTGCCCACCCTTATTCCTTTGCCATCCAGACCCAAAACCCTTACCCCGCCTACCCTGAGAAACGTGATAGGACCCCTAATTTTAATTTTAAAATATGAATTTTCTTTAATACGGAATAAAGATTGTTCAAACACATAAACAACTTACAACAAATTTTAATTTCTTTCAAATTAAAATTAAACTAAACTAAAAGTGTGATTAAGATAATCCAACACAACTTTTCACTTTAAACAAAATTAATTTAATCCCAAGTCCTAAAATTTGCCTAACTTGATTAATTCATTTTTCTATATAGGCCAAAACAAATTTTATCAAATTAAATTATTTAGACTTGAATTAAATTAAGTTAAACATAACCTAAATTATTAAACATGCACCATTTTAATCAAGAATACGAATTAAATCCAATTTTATCTTTTTACCCTAAGAATGCGTTCTAGGTGATTTTTGCAAAAGATAAAATAAATTCACAATCTCTCAACACGCCGATGTACGAGGAAAAACCCAAAACGGAAAAAAAACCTCGGACGACCCTAGCCTCTAAGTACGAAATTTTAAAAGTACAAGACAAATGACTTACTCAACTCGACTCAACTCCCTTCAAGCCCATGATGCGTCTTCTTGTACCAACCTCTACTTAGTCAACCGGAACCTTAGAATCCACCAATGAAGCTTTTGAAACCCGTCAACCACACACGATGCCTTTCACCGTATGAGAATGCCGCAGCAAAAACCAAATGTCTTCTTCTTTGTGGGATGTAGAAGTAAACCCAAACTTCTCCTGCCAAACAATAAGCTCCAAGCAATAGATATATATGTAGATATACTTGGATAAAACAAACTAAACTATGGGTGTAAGTGTTTTTGTAGAAATTATATCATGGTTAAACAAAAACAATAAACAATGAACTTTTGAACTAAGAAGTTTTTCTCTCTAAAATGTTCTCTAAAAATGTGTTTAGAAAATGTCAAAAGTTATTTTTTCAAAAGAGGTTCCGGCACTAAATAAATCTGGAAGAGTTAGTGGGAACAAAGGAGTGGGATCATGGAGAAAAACTGCCAAAAATAACCAAAATATTTTCCCGTCGGAAATCTCGTTCAAACGAAGTCTCGTTCGAACGATCATCTAACGATCTTCCAGTGGCCAAATGGTAAAATTCGTTGGCAAACTCGTTCGAACGAAATTCTCGTTCGATAATTTTGAACGAAATGTCAGAATGTTCATTTTTTAATTTTAATCCCCAAAAATTTATTTTAAATAAATATTACACCCTTTAAACTTATTCCAAGTCTCCTACAAATATATAAAAGCATTCATACGTTTGGAGACTTGAAATATAAAGTTGAAGACGAGAAACTCGGCACTGAAACTCGGCAATGATGTTCTCTTGAAAAGTGAGACCGCAACGTCTTCAACTTTAACATGCCATAAGCTTGAAGGATACACAATAACACTATCCTATGACTCAACTATTTTTGTCCGTGAATTGAGACAACACTACATAAGACTCAATTTGAAATTTGTGTCCTTTCAAATCTCCACCTTTGGCTATTCCGGGACAAAAACCAAACCAAAATCCTAAAGGGCCGTCAAGCTCTACTAGACTCAATTACTTCCCCCCTAATAATAAAAAATACATGCTTGACTCAAAAATCCAAAGATCAATAGCTTTGTCGATGAAAGTTGCCACTTAGAAGGATTCCTGCACACTTAAGCAAACTATTAAATGCATAGGGAATATCAAGAATATTAATTGCAATTAAAATAAATACTCCCCATAAATTAATTCTCCTCTTGTATCTACTATGATCTACCTAAGAAGGGCGCGACTCCCCCTAAGTTAAATCTCCTACACTAAAGGTTTAGAAAACACTTCTCCCCCTTTTTGTTCAGGAATAGACAAATGATAAGAAATTAATTAATGACGCATTCTCTCCCAATTTAACTAAGTACCATATCTCCCCCTAAAAAATACATAAGGGATATAAGTATGGGAAAACAAGTAAACATGATTGAGTGTAAAGTGTTAAGAATATGAAAGCATATGGGCAAAAAAAGCACGAACTAATCCATAATAAGGATAAATAGATACCAACATATGATAAAAAAATTCATATCAATTTTGATAAATAAGGTACTAAGAATGTGATATCAAACAAGATACGCAACATAATAGATACCAATTATGAAGTAAAATCATGAATGGACTAGCTAGACATGGCAAAGACTCAAAAAAATAAAAAAAATACCATATATATGTATACACACTAGATATAAAATATATGCAAGCACACATATATAGATATAAACACCACACATGACACAAAATACATTAAGCATTGTACACTCGTATGGCAAAAATGTGTCCAAATATATGTGGTAAACGGAAGTGTAGGGGTGTGAACTAGTAACAATTAAATTTCGACTCAATCACTTAAAACATGTTCACGGAGTTCTCATTTGATTGCAAAACTTTATCACATTTATATATAGCCTCATGTGACAATATAAATTGAACTCAATAAACAAATATACACAATGCACATAAGCTTAGAATTTTGATGATTCTACAAACCAATAGAGTCATGACAATATAAGCTTAACTAGGATTTAAAATCATTGTGCAAACCCGTTAATATATCCAACCAAACTCCTCATAATTTCCTTTTTCTTTTCTTTTGAACATATTAACTAAACAATTTCGACCTTGGAAAATATTATTTTTAATGCCATATATTTAAGGCCTAAAATTCAATGGTGTCTTTTCACGCAAAGTAATTTTGTATTTCGCAGCCCGATTCCATTGATAAACTACTACACTAGATAAGCATATTTTTCTATTTTTACATCCGGGAAACGGTTATTACATGCACAAATGCTCCATAGTCATAGCAAAATATAGATGACTAAATTGATGGGAGAACATCTCACATATCTTAAATATACATGTGACATTTAAATTTCAAATGAGCTCTTACATGTGTGAATAGAGGCATATAAAAATAGAATCCATTAAGCAACGCAAAATCCAACTACTCCATGTACGCATGGTAAAGAACATTTTAAGGATTTACAATATCAACCAAAAGTTCTAGACACGTGGAAGCAAAAAAGAAGGGATTCAAACACATGTATATGCCACATAAACTGCGTCAAGCTAAAATACACAATTTTTTTTTTTTTTTGAGTTTTTGAAAATTTTAATCAAACAAACAAAAATATTTACTCAAAAGACAAACAAAATATTTTTGTAATTTTCATTTAATGCAAACTAAAATGAAAGAAATATAATAGAAAGGATAAACAAACATCATAATTAGCATGAAGCTCAAAAGCTAAAGTATGCAAACAACTAACACATTCAACCTTTAGATTTAGAAAAGGAGGAAGCATGTGAAAGTAAATGTGAATAAAATATCCTATCTTGTAAAGCTACCAAGTCGGATATCCTAACCCAAACTAATGATGAATGATAATATCGGGATATTGGAATCTTGGCTACCTCGGTGGCCTTACGGTGGGATTTTCTAGGGCCTCATTTAAGATCAAAACAAAATTTCCTAACATGATCTTTTCGACCATAATGTGAACACCTAAAGTCTTGACGAAAATATTTACCTAAGAAATGATCTTTAACATTGTTCCTAAAGGATTATCCTAAAATATTGGCTTTGGCTTTATGAGTAGACTCATGGCAAGTCTCGAAGCCTAAACCACATGTGTTATTTTTGACTTGGAAGATTCCTAAAATTTTATCTAATTTAGCGGACCTACATTCCAAATCAAATTTGACTTTACTAGAGTCTTTTAATTTATTTTTTAAATCTAAAATGTGAGACTCTAAGAAAACATTGTGCTCTTCAAATGCGAGAAGCTCCTTTTTCAAGGATTCCATTAACCCCTTAAGGCTATATCTTTCACTTTCAACATAAACAAGCTTCTCTTGAAGAACTCTCTATCGTGTCCTAAGGTTATCAATTAACGCACTCTCATCGACAACCTTGGTGCGCTCCTTTAAACTAGCTTCTAACTTCAAATTTGAACTTTTTAATTTAATAGATTCTTCATATAATTCTTGAAAATCAATTTGAAGTTCACTCACATGAGCCTCTTATTCATTTTCACTCTCTCTCTCTACTGCACTCTCACTATCATCATCTTTTTGAGATTCACAAACTATGGCCTTGGAAGTGTCATGTGTTAAAATTTCATCAATAAAGGAGTGCTCACTTTCACTCACATGACTTGACATAAAAGCCACAAAGTTGGGCTTAATGGGGGAATCGGGTTCCTCTTCCTTATCACTATCACTAAGGGTTGCATTGTAGGAAATTGGTTCCTTACCCTCTCTCCTTAGTTTAGTGGGGCATTCAAAATCCCTATGGCCATAACCCTCACAACCGTAACACCTATTAGACTCGTCCTATTAAGGTTTTCATTAAACGTTTTAGGGATATTTTCGACTTTGTCATGCTTAGAATTTTCATATTTCTTAAAATCATTTTTAAATTTATCTTTGTTAAATTTAAGAAATTTATGAAACTTCCTAGCAAACATAGCCATATCTTCCGAGTCACTATCACTCTCATTATCCACAACTTGTTTTTCCTCCTTTCGGGCTTTCAAAGTAATGCCCTTATCAATTTTCTTTTCATTTTTGGAGGGGAACATATCTAGTTCATAAGTTTGTAAATCACCTACTAGTTCCTCAAGTTTGGTAGAGTTCAAGGTGGGTAAAGAATTTAAAGTGGTCACTTTAGGGATAAATCTCTCGGGCAGGGACCTTAAAATTTTCTTTACAACTCGGTCGTCGGGTATTTTCTCTCCCAAATTAAAAGATGAATTAACTATATCTGAAAGTCTAGCATAAAATTCATAAAATGTTTTTTTTTCCATTCATTTTGATGGTTTCAAATTGAGTGGTGAGGTTTTGGAGTTTCGAAGCTTTAGCGACACTAGTTCCATCGTGAGTGAGTTATAATATATCCCAAGCTTCCTTAGCGATTTCACACGTCATGATAAGTCGAAATTCATCCAGTGTGACCGCGCTAAACAAGTCATTTAAACCCTGAGAATTAAAATTTGCAAATTTAAATTCATTCTCACTCCATCTATCTGCGGGTTTGGGAACACGCTCATTTTCTATTAAATATGTTGGTGGGGACCAGCCATTAACAACTGACAATCAAACCCTCTCGTCGATAGATTTTAGTTCCGATTTCATACGCACTTTCCAATACGCACAGTTGGAACCATCGAAAATAAGAAATTTTGAAAATGGGGAAAATTCCATTTTTAACTAAAAATATTTAAAGGACCTTAACGCAATAATTTAGCGCTCTGACTTTGATACCAATTTGAGAGACGTGATAGGACCCACGATTTTAATTTTAAAATATGAATTTCCTTTAATGCGGAATAAAGATGGTTCAAACACATAAACAACTTACAACAAATTTAGTTTCTTTCAAATTAAAATTAAACTAAACTAAAAGTGTGATTAAGATAATCCAACACAACTTTTCACTTTAAACAAAATTAATATAATCCCAAGTCCTAAAATTTGCCTAACTTGATTAACTCATTTTTCTATATAGGCCAAACCAAATTTAATTGATAAAACTTGTCGTAAATTAGATAATTGATAAAATTCGATATTTAGTACTCCAAAGCATTACATATATGAGGGATCGTAGACCGCACAGTATGTAATCAAAGGACGAGTAAAGCAGTGTCGCATTAGCTACCACACGCGTCGCATTATTAAGTATCCCGGTTACCTAGGGCAAACGAGATCAAAAGTCCTACCACGGTTGTGATCATCATACTACACGATCTAATCAATTATTAAATTTATAGAACTAATTTTATACCCATGAAAACCACATCGGGTTGGGTTCATGCATCCCAACCCTTAAAAATCTAGCCTAACATGGTGAAATGAATAAAAACTATGTTATCTACGTTGCATGAACTCATAATTGCGTGGAAAAATAGATTAAACATGAGAAATAATACTAAAAGTGTTGGAAATAAAAGTTACTAAAATTGAAGAACAAGACCATGCAAGAAGAAATCAAAGGTTGAAGAAAAACTGGAAAAGCTCTTGAATTAAAGGTGTAAAATATGTAAATTCTTCTCCCAGATGTTCCTCCTTGGTTAGGAGCT
The DNA here is from genome assembly GCA_949130495.1 of Sambucus nigra. Lineage (NCBI taxonomy): Eukaryota > Viridiplantae > Streptophyta > Magnoliopsida > Dipsacales > Adoxaceae > Sambucus > Sambucus nigra. The sequence continues at coordinate 22,575,123 of OX422213.1, read as the reverse complement.
TTTACATGAATGAAATCTGAATAAAAAGACTCCTAATGACTAAATATATAGGCTAGAGATTGTTTAGAAGAGTCCCCAAAACATAAAACTCTTTTGGCTAAAAGATAAGCACAACTTAGAACTTTGCGCATCCCGAGCAATGTAAATGAAAAAGAGTATGTGTTAAGGACCCTTCAAAACCTTTATTGGGATAGAATACCTTTTTCACAGGTAATCGATTGCATTTAGCGTATGCAATAAGTCGTTAAAGCCCTAGGTTACCCTAGTAGGACGAGTGTTGTTTCGTGAGGGTTTGCAGTAAATATACCCACAAAACTCGACTAAAAGAAAACTGAAAATAATAAAAAATTGTATAATTTAAACTTTTCCAGAAAATAATCATCATAAATTCAATTCAAGAGTCTCAAATCATAGTGTGTGTGTGTGTGTGAAACCAGAAATTTAATCGCGAATTTCCACCGGTTGACCATTACGTTACTTATCCAAAAATTCGTTTTGATTCAAATTCTCATGGAGTTCTCTCACAAACGAATCTCTCAAAAAGCTGTCTATTTCTCTCGGTGTGCGTGATATAAAGAGTAAATGCATTGGAACGAAGATCACGCACACAAATAGAAAGACAATTTTTTTTTGGTAAATGGATCTCATCATCGGATTAAAATTATAGGAAAACGGGAACATATCCTCTAATTCACACCTTTAATCTCTTTTATTATCTTTTTGTAATTTAGCTCTCCACGCGGTAACCAATTTCGCAATTAGGACTCGGTTAGGACTTTCTTGGGTTTAAAGTGTAATGGGTACAAGGAAATAGATTTGGGAAATTTGGAATTGGAAACTATTCTTAAGACGTCAATTAGTCCTTTCCAGGCTTTTGCTCATCTTTTCTGATTTTTCTAATTTTCTCCTGTTTTTACGCTTTTTTTTTCTTGCTATATTTGTTGAGAATTTCTATTCTTTTGCCCCTTTTGTTGCACTTTACGAACATAAAATTTGACTTTTCCAACTTTCTCAATTCCGGGCCAATTGGGTGTTTTCAGGTTGTTAAATGAAAGGAAAATTTTTATTCGGCTCAAACCGGGTTGCAAAAAGGGGTATTTTTTTCACGACTTTTTATGGCTAACATTTTTGGGTGACAAACGAGGGCCTACTTCATTGTTCAAATTATTAATTACGTTACCATATGCATTTCAAGATTATTTTAAGTTTAGAGACATCTCAGCACATTTTTCGAGGCAACATCCCACACATTTCCCATAACCGATCAAAAAAAGGGTATTGAGATCGCAATGAATTTTTAGACGTTGAATTAGAACTTTGAGTTAACCATTAACTCAAATTGATTTATAAACTCACAAAAAAACGGATAAGCTCGAATCTCACCGGGTTGATTAATCTCCACATTTATTCGTTAAATCGTCTATGTTCGCTCAATTTTTATCTTTGGTCAATTTCGGCTTTGTGTACTATGTTTTTATAATTTGAGACATTAAACCGAATTTTAATGATATTTTTGAAAATTTTGAATTCCAAGTTTTTGTTTATTTTGAAGAAAAATATTTTTGGTTTTTCTGAGTTTTTCAATTTTTTTTTGGAAAATTTGAAGTTTTCTAATTTTTTTGGCATTTTGAAAATTTGTGAAGTTATACGCACTAGTCACCCCCCCTAAATTAGACATTTGCATTGTTCTCCATCAAAAGGACTAAAATCTAAATAAGGCAAAATAAGAGTGCGATAAATAAAACAAGTAAATATTTAAGATGCAAAAAGACACTTAGTGACACTAACTCATGACTCAATAATAGAGCAAAAATCACCCCATACGCGTCGGGGGTGCGACAACCTCTCATCTCTCCACAAACTCACCCGACCCCCTGAACTGGGTCCAATGCTCTCCTTGTCTCCCCTTATCTTCGTATCATAAACCAATAATCGGAACAAGTTGGGACCTTGCCCATAGATAAGGGAAAGATCGGGAGACTTGTCGTGACTACTCGAAAAGGGATCCCTGTGATGCTTACTCAAAGCATGGCCTGGGTGCTTCGACTCGGAGGGCACACCTAAGTTTCTTTCAATTTTTGGAACGCATGGGTCAGGCTCTAAGTCAGACGAAACACAACTTTTCTCCTCAATCGTCTTCGGGACCTCTAGTGGAATGGGTGAATGGTCACAAACTAGGAATTCATCGATTTTATCTTGCCATTCTCTCTCATCCAAGTAAATAAACGAGTCCAATAAATGTTGGACTTCTACATCTAGGCTCTCATCCACATGCCCAAATTCTTTTTCAAATTCTTCCATGCTCACGTCCCCTAACTTTCTCTCAAACTCGGTATAAGTTCCCTCACTCTCATTACTAGACACTAAGCAAGCTTCTAAGGCATCTCCATAGAATTTTTCCTCAATGTTCTCTTCTATGATCTCATCAATTAAGCTCACCGTGTGAAGATCATCTTCTTCCCCTGCTTATTGGGCTATGTTGAAGATGTTTATTTCTAATTTCATGTTCCCAAAAGTGAGTTGCATCTGTCCATATCGAGTATTGATCAGTGCGTTAGCTGTAGCTAAGAATGGGCGCCCAAGGATGATGGGAACATGATTTTTCGAGGTGAAAGAGGGCTCCATGTCCCAAATGACAAAATATACTGGGAAGTAGAAAGTGTCCACTTGGACTATCACGTCCTCAACTATACCTATCGGTATCTTCACGGTTCGATCCGCTAATTGGAGAGTGATCTTTGTGGGCTTAAGATCACCCAGATCAAGTTGCCTATAAATTGAATATGGGGAGGATATTAACACTCGCCCCCAAGTCGAGTAAGGCGCTCTCAATTTTGTTCTCTCTAAGGGTGAAGGAAGTGGTGGGTGCACCGGGATCCTTATATTTAGGTGGGAGATTGTTAAGAAGAACGGATCTCATATTCTATGATATGAACACATTTTTCTTTACCTTCATCCTCCTTTTTACAGTCAATAAATCATTAATGACTTTTGCATAATCCGGGATTTGCTGTATTGCATCGAGGAAAGGCAAGTTCAATTTCACGTTCTTAAGGACTTCTAGAACTTCATCACTTATGGTCCCTTTATGGGAAGGAACCTATATTTGAGGAAATAGCACAGCGGAGGGTGGCTTTACAACTACCTCGGGCCCACTAGTGTCTATTTTGTCACTCTCAATCAAGGAGATATCTTCGGCCTCTTTTGTGCCCGATGAATTCTCCTTGTCTTTTGATGCATCGTGTGGGGGAGGTGATAAATCAATAACTCTCCCACTACGATGAGTGGTTACCGCTTGGCAATGCTCCTGTTGTTCTGTAGAGGTGGAGCTAACACTAGGTTGACCTTGGGGAGGTCTTTGGCCTTGGGCAGGAAATTTTTCTTTCTCTTGGATACTCAACGATGATTGCAACTTAGAGATGTGTGCATTAATGTCAGTGAACATGCGTTCATTTCTAGCATTGGTTGCACTTTGAGAATTTATGAACTCGTTTATGGTATCCTTGAAATTCCTTCGTGGTGGAGCTACATATGGCGCTGGAGGTGGTGGTGGTTGGATAACCTATGAATATGGGTTCATCGCAGCTTGTGGTTATCCATAGTTAAAACCAGAATGGTTTCTCCACGAAGGGTTGTACGAATTCCCATGCGGGGCATTAAAATTTCCTTTGAATCCTCCTATAGCATCCACTTGCTCGGTGTGCATGGCCTTATAGGCGGAAATCATTGGCCATGCCTTTGTTGAATGGCCCACCTCACAAATAGCACACACCTTTTCTTTCGAACCACGGATAGATCCGGAGATATCTCTCAACCGACTGTCAAACAACTCTTTCATATCTCTCTGAAACTGATCGAATCGGTGGTCTATTACAGTATTACTATCCAAATGGTATAGACCGGATGCAGTCAGAGTGATAGACGTGTGTAGAGGACGGGATTGGGTATTAGGATCAGATGTGTCCCATGCTTGAGTAGTCTCTGCAACATACTTAAGATGGGCCTCGTCATCGCAGGAGTTTAAATCCCCAAAAGGTCTTTGACACATTGTTTGCACAAGTTGTTTGGAAGCTACTGTCAACCCATTATGGAAGAAAGATATCACTAAGTGTTTGTCAAAATCGTGATAGGGACATGTGCTTACTAACTCTTGGAAACGTTCCCAACACCTGTCAAAAGACTCATTATCATGTTGTCAAAAACTTTGGATTTGATTTTTGGCTGAGTTGGTCTTGTGCTGTGGATAAAATTTCGAGATAAACTTGGATTGCATATCTCTCTAGGAAGTTACGGAGTTCGGGGGTAGAGACCATAGCCAGGTCTTGGCTTTATCCTTTAAGGAAAAAGGAAAAAGTTTTAGGCGAATGGTATCCTTCATGCAAGATTAGTGACTAAATGCGTCACACGCCTCTCCGAACTTGCGGTTATGTAGGTATGGCTTCTCCGAATCCATACCGTGAAACGTAGGGAGAATCTGTATCATCCCAATGCAAAAGTGGAACTAACCGGCATTATACGGGAGTAAAATCCAACCAGGGGTGACAGTCCACTCAGGAAAGAGTAAATCTTTCTTGGGACGATACAGTAGATCTCTCTCTTCACTGCCGAAACCCCCTGCATCAGACATCGCGCTCGTGCTCTCTTCAAATGACTCGGTATACTCACTCGGTGTCCTAGATGTGTGACTTGAAGGTTGAATCATGGTGTAACTACCAATAGAGTGCTTAGGACTAGGAAGTGGAACCCAAAATTTTGGAACGCGAGGTGTGTGGGGGCTTTCAGAGTTATACTCAACAATCGGATTTTCATGGATTCTGGTTGGAGTATTGTGAGGAGTCTGAGTATGTTCAAGATTTTGCATTAAAGGCTTTTGAGAGATGATTTTTTTTGGTCAAATTTGGGATTAACCAACCTAACCTAAAGTCTACCTAATTCCCTGGTAACGGCGCTATTTTGATCGAGGTGGAAACCGAGTGTCCATATAAATACGCTAATCGTTGTTATCGGCTTCCAACCGCAATACAAAACCCTAAACACTACACCAAAAATAGCAATTTGGCACACCTTGATATTAAAACTCTGGCACAGCTTAAAATCGTGCCAAATTCTGGCACGGTTTTATGACAATCTGGCACACTTTAAAACCGTGCCAAAATTTGGCACTGTTTAAAAGTGTGGCAAAATTAAGCACACTTAATTGAAATATAAATCCCCAAAAAACATAATACTTTCTCCCAAAATTTTCTCTCTCCCACTCACTCTCATCTCCCGCTCAGGTATCCCGTTTTCCCCTCTCTCGCGCGCGCGCTCTGTACAACCCAAGATCATCCATGGGTTTGGTCCCTAGATCGAAAGCCTCTACTCCTCTTCCTCAATTCGAACCCTAGATCTGAAGCTGTCACTCCTCTTTCCTCAATTCACTGCTCCTCTTTCCTTAATTCGGACCCTAATCCTTCACCGAATCACGTTGGCTTGCTGTCTAAAAAGAAATGGGAGCTCTAGATAATCATGAAGACGGGAGATTCTGCCATAGCAAAAGCCAAAACAATCCATGGCTATCTAAACCGTAAAGAAGGGAAAAGTACTAGCAAGGTTAACAAAAATACTAATTGATAGTTTTATATTTTCCTTTTATTGATTTTGGATTCGTGTGAAATCCTGACACAGTCACTTGTTATTAAAGGTGCGTTATTTTGTCCCAATTTTTTTTTTATTTATGAACACAAACCCAAAATGAGATGAACGATTGTGCCGAGTCTGATGATCCAACAATTTCATATTATTGACTTTTTCTTAGAATTGCTTTAGTTAAACTTTGCATTACATTCAGATCCATACTTGAATACAGATGCAGGAACCATATCCCCTTTTGAGCATGGAGAAGTGTTTGTCTTGGACGATGGTGGATAGGTAGAAGAACCATCTTGTGTATTTTTAACTATGAAGACTATTTTTGGTAATTTTTTTTATATTTATTTTTTCTTGAACATTTCTTTTTAGTCACTCAAAATTTAATGGATCAGTTAAGTCATATTTAATTCTAGTATTAACAAAATATTTTAGTATGTTTATCCAGGAATTAAATCAAAAATGAAAAACGATACCAAGAATTTTCAAGAGTCATAGTCCTAAGAGATGGAAATTTTGGTTAAAGAGGAGGGAAGGAGCCAGATATCAAAATATGTCAGGATTAAATAGTGCATTTTTATTTCCTGCTTTCTATCTACTTTGACTTCCATTTGTTAGTAGGCTGATAATTGTAAATTTTCTGGTATTACAATGACTTGATTTTGTGTCTGAAGGTGGACTTGGACCTTGGGAACTATGAGCGGTTCCTAGATATCAAGTTGACACGTGATAATAATATCACAACTGGAAAGATTTACCAGGCAAGCGAGTTAAATCTTTTTTTCCTTATAATAAAGCAAGTGGGTTAAGTTGAAAGTCTTCTTACTCTTATCCTATAATCTATAATCTATGCTGATAGAAATTCTTAAGATCAATAGGCTTGATGTTTTTTGACTTATTGTATTGACTACTTTTCTTCTCTGTTAGTCTGTCATTGATAAAGAGAGAAAGGGGGATTATCTTGAAAAAACTGTTCCGATTCTTTCACTGTTGCCGAAGCACAATTTGTTATATAGTTATCAAATTGATTTTACCCTTGCTAAACTTGATTTCAATTTATATGTCACAATAATAATCTTGACATTGTGTATTTTAGACATGTTTTACCCACATCATCAACTAGTATGGTTATATTCTTTCATTCATTGATTTTGAATTCAGGAGCATGAAACTGATGTGAAACCTAGCATCGTGGAATTCTTTAAGATATCTCATTGGAGTAAGAGAAAGGGTGATTTGATGAATGATAAGTGCAAGGATACACATGTATGTTTCAGTTCTTTTCCCCTTTTATCCTTTTTGTATTTTATAAGACAAACCTTCTAATATAAGTCTTCTGACACTTCAACAGTCACAACACAGTCTCGGTCTCATAGTGAAGAGATGAGAAACTTGAAAGATAAGATATCATCTCATGAACAACTAAATGCCGCTCAGAATAGAAGATTTGAGAATTTACAGACATTGTTGGACCAAATTGGGATACTTTCAAGAAGTCATGGCATGAAGAGTTCATCAGGTGGCTATCAAAATGAAAATGAAATCAGGTTAGTCTCAAAGTCTCAGATTCTCATAAAAGTTGTAGTAGCATTAAATAGAAAAATGGTCTGAAATAGCGACAAGTAGCCAAACGTAAAATGGCTTACTTTATGTGCTTATTTAGTTAAATTGGTGGAAGGGATTTGCTGGTGGTTTGGTTTTGAAATTTGCTGCTGCTGTTCAGTTTATTTCATATGTTAAAACAAGTTGGATTTAATGAATAAACAAACGAATCTATGTCAAAATTTTCTAAAATCAATAAATGTAGTCCCGAGTAAGAGGCACGAACACCTCGCACGGGACCAAGGTAACTTGTCGAAACTCACTGTGTAGTCCCGGGTCTCTCGGTTTGAGAATATGACGATAATTTATAAAAATCAACACTTAAACTTAAAACACAAGCCTTTAAAGGGCGAAAACCCAAACCAACCCCCAAACGACCCCGTAGGAGGCACGAACACCTCGCACGGGACCAATGTAACTTGTTGGAACTGACCGTGTAGTCCCAGCTCTCCCGGTTTGATAATATGACAATAATTTGCAAAAAAACACACTTAAACTTAAAAACAAGCCGTTAAAGGGTGAAAACCCAAATGACCCCGTAAGAGGCACGAACACCTCGCACGGGACCAATGTAACTTGTAGGAACTGACCGCATAGTCTCGGGTCTCCCGGTTTAAGAATATGACGATAATTTGTAAAAAACAACAACTAAACTTAAAAACTAGCCGTTAAAGGGTGAAAACCCAAACCAGCCCCCAAACGACCCCGTAAGAGGCACGAACACCTCGCACGGGACCAATGTAACTTGTAGGAACTGACCGCGTAGTCCCGGGTCTCCCGGTATGAGAATATGATGATAATTTGTAAAAATCAACACTTAAACTTAAAAATAAGTCGTTAAAGGGTGAAAACCCAAACCAACCCCCAAACGACCCCGTAGGAGGCACGAACACCTCGCACGGGACCAATGTAACTTGTTGGAACTGACCGCGTAGTCCCGGGTCTCCCGATTTGAGAATATGATGATAATTTGCAAAAATCAACACTTAAACTTAAAAACAAGCCGTTAAAGGGTGAAAACCCAAACCAGCCCCCAAACGACCTCGTAGGAGGAACGAACACCTCGCATGGGACCAATATAACGTGTTGGAAATGACCGTGTAGTCCCTAGTCTCCCGGTTTGAGCGTATCACGATAATTTGGAAAAATCAAACTTAAAGTTAAAAACAGGACGTTAAAGGGTGAAAACACAAACCGACCCCCAATCGACCCAGTAAGAGGCACGAACACCTCGCACGGGACCAATATAACTTGTAGGAATTGACCACGTAGTCTCGAGTCTGCTGGTTTGAGAGTATGACAATAATTTGCAAAAATCACACTTAGTTAAAAACATGCCGTTAAAGGGTGAAAACCCAAATCCGCCCCCAAACGACCCCGTAGGAGGCACGAACACCTCGTACTGGACAAATGTAACTTGTAGGAACTGACCGCGTAGTCCCGGGTCTCCCGATTTGTGAATAGGTCGATAATTTGCAAAAATCAACACCTAAACTTATAAACATGCCATTAAAGGGTGAAAACCCAAACCAGCCCCCAAACGACCCTGTAGGAGGCACGAGCACCTCGCACGGGACCAATGTAACTTGTGGGAACAAACCGCTTAGTCTCGGGTCTCCCGGTTTGAGAGTATGACGATAATTTGTAAAAATCACACTTAGTTACAAACATGCCGTTAAAGGGAGAAAACCCAAACCGGCCCCCAAACGACCCCGTAGGAGGCACGAACACCTCGCACGGGACCAATGTAACTTGTAGGAACTGGCCGTGTAGTCTCGGGTCTCCCGGTTTGAGAGTATGATGATAATTTGCAAAAATCACACTTAGAGTTAAAAATTGGCCGTTAAAGGGTGGAAACCCAAAACGGCCCCCAAACGACCCCTTAGGAGGCACGAACACCTGGCACGGGACCAATGTAACTTGTAGGAACTGACCGCGTAGTCCCGGGTCTTCCGATTTGTGAATAGGTCAATAATTTGCAAAAATCAACACTTAAACTTAAAAACATGCCGTTAAAGGGTGAAAACCCAAACCAGCCCCCAAGCGACCCCGTCGGAGGCACGAACACCTCGTACGGGACCAATGTAACTTGTAGGAACTGACCGTGTGTTCCTGGGTCTCCTGATTTGAGAGTATGATGGCAATTTGAAAAAATCACACTTAGAGTTAAAAACAGGCTGTTAAAGGGTGAAAACCCAAACCGGCCCCCAATCGACCCCGTAGAAGGCACGAACACCTTGCACGGGACCAATTTAACTTGTAGGAACTAACAGCGTAGTCCCGGGTCTCTCGGTTTGTGAATAGGATGATAATTTGCAAAAATCAACATTTAAACTTAAAAACATGTCGTTAAAGGGTGAAAACCCAAACCATCCCCCAAACGACCCCGTAAGAGGCACGAACACCCTGCACGGGACTAATGTAATTTTTAGGAACTGTCCGCGTGTTCTCGGGTCTCCCGATTTGAGAGTATGACAATAATTTGGAGAAATCACACTTAGAGTTAAAAATAGGCCGTTAAAGGGTGAAAACCCAAAACGGCCCCCAATCGACCTCGTAGGAGGCACGACCACCTCGTACCGGACCAATGTAACATGTAGGAACTGACCGCGTAGTCCCGAGTCTCCCAGTTTGAGAGTATGATGATAATTTGCAAAAATCACACTTAGTTCAAAATATGCCGTTAAAGGGTAAAAATCCCAAATCGGCCGTCAAACGACCCCGTAGGAGGCACAAACACATCACACGGGACCAATGTAACTTGCAGGAACCGATCGCGTAGTCCAGGGTCTCCTGGTTTGAGAGTATGATGATAATTTGCAAAAATCACACTTAGAGTTAAAACCAGGCCGTTAAAGGGTGAAAGCTCAAACCGGCCCCCAATCGACCCCGTACGAGGCACGAACACCTCGCACGGGACCTATGTAACTTATTGGAACTGACATTGTAGTCCCGGGTCTCCCGGTTTGTGAATAGGATGATAATTTGCAAAAATCAACATTTAAACTTAAAAACATGCCGTTAAAGGGTGAAAACCCAACCAGCCCCCAAACGACCCCGTAAGAGGCACGAACACCTCACACGGGAGTAATGTAATTTTTCGGAACTGGCCACATGTTCTCGGGTCTCCCGGTTGGCGAGTATGACAATAATTTGGAAAAATCACACTTAGATTTAAAAACAGGTTGTTAGAGGGTGAAAACCCAAACCGGCCCCCAATCGACCTCATAGGAGGCACGAACACCTCGCACGGGACCAATGTAACTTGTAGTAACTGACTGTGTAGTCGCGGGTCTCCCGGTTTGTGAATAGGTCGATAATTTGCAAAAATCAACACTTAAACTTAAAAACATGTCGTTAAAGGGTGAAAACCCAAACCGGCCCCCAAACGACCCCGTAGGAGGCACGAACACCTCGCACGGGACCAATGTAACTTGTAGGAACGGACCACGTAGTCCCGGGTCTCCCGGTTTCAGAATATGATGATAATTTGTAAAAATCAAACTTTGTTACAAACATGCCGTTAAAGGGTGAAAACCCAAACCGCCATCAAACAACACCGTAGGAGGCAAGAACACCTCGCACGGGACCAATGTAACTTGTAGGAACTGGCTGCATAGTCCTGGGTCTCCCGGTTTGAGAGTATGATGATAATTTTCAAAAATCACACTTAGATTTAAAAATAGGCCGTTAAAGGGTGAAAACCCAAATCGACCCCCATCGACCCCGTACGAGGCACGAACACCTCGCACGAGACCAATGTAACTTGTAGGAACTGACAGCTTAGTCCCGGGTCTCCCGGTTTGTGAATCGGACGAAAATTTGCAAAAATCAACATTTAAACTAAAAAACATGTCGTTAAAGGGTGAAAACCCAAACCGCCCCCCAAACGACCCCGTAGGAGGCACGAACACGTCGCCCGGGACCAATGTAACTTGTAGGAACTGAACGCGTAGTCCTGGGTCTCTCGGTTTGAGAGTATGATGATAATTTGCAAAAATCACACTTAGAGTTAAAAACATGCCGTTAAAGGGTAAAAACCCAAACCGGCCCCCAATCGACCCCACAGGAGGCACAAACACCTCGCACGGGACCAATGTAACTTGTAGGAACTGACAGCGTAGTCCCGGGTCTCCCGATTTGTGAATAGGATGATAATTTGCAAAAATCAACACTTAAACTTAAAAACATGTTGTTAAAGGGTGAAAATCAAAACCAGCCCCCAAACAACCCCGTAGGAGGCATGAACACCTCGCACGGGAATAATGTAACTTATAAGAACAGACCGCGTAGTCCCGGGTCTCCCGTTTTGAGAGTATGATGGTAATTTGCAAAAATCACACTTAGAGTTAAAAACAGGCCATTAGAGGGTGAAAACCCAATTCGGCCCCTAAAAGACCCTGTACGAGGAATGAACACCTCGCACGGGACCAATTTAACTTGTAGGAACTGACAGCGTAGTCCTGGGTCTCCCGGTTTGTGAATAGGATGATAATTTTCAAAAATCAACATTTAAACTTAAAAACTTGTCGTTAAAGGATGAAAATCCAAACCAGCCCCCAAACGACCCAGTAAGAGGGACGAACAACTCGCACGGGTCTAATGTAATTATTAGGAACTGACCGCGTGTTCTCGGGTCTCCCGGTTTGAGAGTATGATGATAATTTGCAAAAATCACACTTAGACTTAAAAACAGGCCGTTAAAGCGTGAAAACCCAAACCGGCCCCCAATCAACCTCGTAGGAGGCACAAACACCTCGCACGGGACCAATGCAACATGTAGGAATTGCCCGCGTAGTCCCGAGTCTCCCGGTTTGAGAGTATGACGATAATTTATAAAAAATACACTTAGTTAAAAACATGCCGTTAAAGGGTGAAAACCCAAACCAGCCCCCAAACGACCCAGGAGGCACGAACACCTCGCACGGGACCAATGTAACTTGTAGGAACTGACCGCATAGTCCCGGGTCTCCCAATTTTAGAGTATGACGATAATTTGCAAAAATCACACTTAGAGTTAAAAATAGGCCATTAAAGGGTGAAAACCCAAACCAGGCCCCAATCGACCCCGTACGAGGCACGAACACCTCGCCCGGGATTAATGTAACTTGTAGGAACTGACAGCGTAGTCCCGGGTCTCCCGGTCTGTAAATAGGACGATAATTTGCAAAAATCAACATTTAAACTAAAAAACATGTCGTTAAAGGGTGAAAACCCAAACAAGCCCCCAAACGACCCCGTAGGAGGCACGAACTCCTCGCACGGGACCAATGTAACTTGTAGGAACTGATCGGGTTGTCTCGGGTCTCTCAGTTTGAGAGTATGATGATAATTTGCAAAAATCACACTTAGAGTTAAAAATAGGTCATTAAAGAGATTAAACCCAAACTGGCCCCCAATCGACCCCGTAGGAGGAACGAACAGTTCTCACGGGACCATTGTAAATTTTAGGAACTGACAGTGTAGTCCCGGGTCTCCCGGTTTGTGAATAGGATGTTAATTTGCAAAAATCAACACTTAACCTTAAAAACATACCGTTAATGGCTGAAAATGAAACGAACCCCCAAACAACCCCGTAGGAGTCACGAACAGCTCGCACGTGATCAATGAAACTTGTAGGAACTGACCGCATAGTCTCGGGTCTCCCGGTTTGAAAGTATGACGATAATTTACAAAAATCACACTTAGAGTTAAAAACATGCCGTTAAAGGGTGAAAACCCAAACCGTCCCCCAAACGACCCCGTAGTAGGCACGAACACCTCGCACGGGACCAATGTACTTTGTGGGAACTGACCGAGTAGTCCCGGGTCTCCCGGTTTCAGAGTATTACAATAATTTGCAAAAATCACACTTAGACTTAAAAACATGCCGTTAAAGGCTAAAAACCCAAACCGGCCACCAAACGACCCCGTAGGAGGCTCGAACACGTTGCACGGGACCAATGTAACTTCTAGGAACTGACCGCGTACTCCCGGGTCTCACAATTTGAGAGTATGATGATAATTTATGAAAATTGCACTTAAACTTAAAAACAAGCCGTTAAAGGGTGAAAATCCAAACCAGCCCCCAAACGACCCCATAAGAGGTACGAACTCCTCGCATGGGACAAATGTAACTTGTATGAATTTACGGCGTAGTCCCGGGTCTCCCGATTAGTGAATAGGACGATAAGTTACAAAAATCAACATTTAAACTTAAAAACATGCTGTTAAAGGGTGGAAACCAAAACCAGCCCCCAAACGACCCCGTAGGAGGCACGAACACCTCGCACGGGACCAATGTAACTTGTAGGAACTGACCGCGTAGTCCCGGGTGTCTCGGTTTGAGAGTATGACGATAATTTGGAAAAATCACACTTAGACTTAAAAACAAGCCGTTAAAGGGTGAAAACCCAAACTGGCCCCCAATCGACCCCGTAGGAGGCACGAACACCTTACATGGGACCAATGTAACTTGTAGGAACTGACAACGTAGTCCCGGGTCTCCCGGTTTGTGAATCTGGACGATAATTTGCAAAAATCAACATTTAAACTTAAAAATATGCCGTTAAAGGGCCCCGTAAGAGACACAAACACCTCGCACGGGACCAATATAACTTGTAGGAATTGACCACGTAGTCTCGAGTCTGCTGGTTTGAGAGTATGACGATAATTTGCAAAAATCACACTTAGTTAAAAACATGCCGTTAAAGGGTGAAAACCCAAACCGGCCCCCAATCGACCTCGTTGGAGGCACGAACACCTCGCACGGGACTAATGTAACATGTAGGAACTGACTGCGTAGTCCCGGGTCTCTCAGTTTGTGAATAGGCCGATAATTTGCAAAAATCAACACTTAACCTTAAAAACGTGTCGTTAAAGGGTGAAAACCCAAACCAACCCCCAAACGCCCCCGTAGGAGGCACGAACACCTCGCACGGGACCAATGTAACGTGTAGGAACAGACCGCGTAGTCCCGGGTCTCCCGGTTTGAGAGTATGAAGATAAATTGTAAAAATCACACTTTGTTACAAACATGTCGTTAAAGGGTGAAAACCCAAATCGGCCCCCAAACGGCCCCGTAGGAGGGACGAACACCTCGCACGGGACCAATGTAACTTGTAGGAACTGGCCGCATAGTCTCGGGTCTCCCGGTTTGGGAGTATGATGATAATTTTATATGGTGAAAATCCCAAATCGGCCCCCAAACGACCCCATAGGAGGCACGAACACCTCGCACGGGACCAATGTAACTTATAGGAACTGATCGCGTAGTCCCGGGTCTCCCGGTTTGAGAGTATGATGATAATTTGCAAAAATCACACTTAGATTTAAAAATAGGCCATTAAAGGGCGAAAACCCAAACCGACACCCAATCGACCCCGTACGAGGCACGAACACCTCGCAGGAGACCAATGTAACTTGTAGGAACTGACTGCTTAGTCCCGGGTCTCACGATTTGTGAACAGGACGATAATTTGCAAAAATTAAAATTTAAACTTAAAAACATGTCGTTAAAGGGTATAAAACCAAGAAAGCCCCCAAACGACCCCGTAGGAGGCACGAACTCCTCGTACGGGACCAATGTAACTTGTAGGAACTGATCGCGTTGTCCCGGGTCTCTCGGTTTGAGAGTATGATGATAATTTGCAAAAATCACACTTAGACTTAAGAACATGCCATTAAAGGGTGAAAACTTAAACTGGCCTCCAAACGACCCTGAAGGAGGCACGAACACCTCGCACGGGACCAATGTAACTTGTAGGAACTGACCGCGTAGTCCCGGGTCTCCTGGTTTGAGAGTATGATGATAATTTGAAAAAATCACAGTTAGTTACAAACATGTCGTAAAAGGGTGAAAACCCAAACCGCCCCCCAAACGACCCCGTAGGAGGCACGAACACCACGCACGGGACCAATGTAACTTGTAGGAACTGACCACGTAGTCCCGGGTCTCCTGGTTTGAGAGTATGATGATAATTTTCAAAAATCGCACTTAGAGTTAAAAATAGGTCGTTAAAGGGATTAAACCCAAACCGACCCCCAATCGACCCCGTAGGAGGCACGAACAGCTCTCATGGGACCAATGTAAATTGTAGGAACTGACAGCATAGTCCCGAGTCTCCCGGTTTGTGAATAGGATGATAATTTGCAAAAATCAACACTTAACCTTAACAACATACCGTTAATGGGTGAAAACACAAACCATCCCCCAAATAACCCCGTAGGAGGCACGAACACCTCGGACGGGATCAATGTAACTTGTAGGAATTGACTGCGTAGTCTCGTGTCTCCCGGTTTGAAAGTATGACGATAATTTACAAAAATTACACTTAGAGTTAAAAACATGCCGTTAAAGGGTGAAAACCCAAATCGGCCCCCAAACGACCCCGTAGTAGGCACGAACACCTCGCACGGGACCAATGTAACTTGTAGGAACTGACCGAGTAGTCTCGGGTCTCCCGGTTTGAGTGTATTACGATAATTTGCAAAAATCACACTTGGACTTAAAAACATGCCGTTAAAGGGTGAAAACCCAAACCGGCCCCCAAACAACCCCGTAGGAGGCAGGAACACCTTGCACGGGACAAATATAACTTGTAGGAACAGACCGCGTAGTCCCGGGTGTCCCGTTTTGAGAGTACGACGATAATTTGTAAAAATCACACTTAGTTGCAAACATGTCGTTAAAAGGTGAAATCCCAAACCGGCCCCCAAACGACCCCGTAGGAGGCACGAACACCATGCATGGGACCAATGTAACTTGTAGGAACGGACAGCGTAGTCCCGGGTCTCTTGGTTTCTGAGTAGGACAATAATTTGCAAAAATCAACATTTAAACTTAAAAACATGTCGTTAAAGGGCCCAAACGACCCCGTAGGAGGCACGAACACCTCGCACGGGACTAATGTAATTTTTAGGAACTGACCGCGTGTTCTCGGGTCTCCCAATTTGAGAGTATGACGATAATTTGGAAAAATCACAATTAGAGTTAAAAACAGGCCGTCAAAGGTTTAAAACCCGAACCGGCCCCCAATCGACCTCGTAGGAGGCACGAACAAATCGCACGGGACCAACGTAACATGTAGGAACTGACCGCGTAGCCCCGAGGTTCCCGGTTTGAGAGTATGACAATAATTTGAAAAATCACACAAAGTTAAAGACATGCCTTTAAAGTGTGAAAATCCCAAATCGGCCATCAAACGACCTCGTGAGTGGCACGAACACCTCGCAGGGGACCACTGTAACTTGTAGGAACTGATCGCGTAGTCTCGGGTCTCCCGATTTGAGAGTATGAATATAATTTGGGAAAATCACACTTAGAGTTAAAAATAGGCCGTTAAAGGGTGAAAACCCAAACCGACCCCCAATCGACCCCGTACGAGGCACGAACACCTCGCCCGTGAGCAATGTAACTTGTAGGAACTGACAGCGTAGTCCCGGGTCTCCCGATTTGTGAATAGGACGATAATTTGCAAAAATCAACATTTAAACTTAAAAACATGCCGTTAAAGGGTGAAAACCCAAACCAACCCCCAAACGACCCAGGAGGCACGAACACCACGCACGGGACCAATGTTACTTATAGGAACTGACCGCGTAGTCCCGGGTCTCTCGGTTTGAGAGTATGATTATAATTTGTAAAAATCACACTTACACTTAAAAACATGTCATTAAAGGGTGAAAACCCAACTGGCCTCCAAACGACCCTATAGGAGGCACGAACACCTCGCACGGGACCAATGTAACTTGTAGGAACGGACCGCGTAGTCCCGGGTCTCCCGCGTAGTCTCGTTTTGTGAATAGGATGATAATTTACAAAAATCAACATTTGAACTTAAAAACATGCTGTTAAAGGGTGAAAACCCAAACCAGCCCCCAAACGACCCCGTAGGAGGCACGAACACCTCGCACGGGACCAATGTAACTTGTAGGAACTGACCGCGTAGTCCTGAGTCTCTCGAATTGAGAGTATGATGCTAATTTGCAAAAATCACACTTAGACTTAAAAACATGTCGTTAAAGCGTGAAACCCCAAACCGGCCCCCAATCGACCCCGTACGAGGCACGAACACCTCGCTCGTGACCAATGTAACTTGTAGGAACTGACAGCGTAGTCCCGGGTCTCCCAAATTGTGAATAGGATGATAATTTGCAAAAATCAACATTTAAACTTATAAACATGCCGTTAAAGGGTGAAAACCCAAACCAGCCCCCAAACGACCCAGGAGGCACGAACACCTCGCACGGGACGAATGTAACTTGTAGGAACTGACCGCATAGTCCCGGGTCTCTCGGTGTGAAAGTATGATGATAATTTGCAAAAATCACACTTAGACTTAAAAACATGCCGTTAAAGGGTGATAACCCAAACTGGCCTCCAAACGACCCTATAGGAGGCACGAACACCTCGCACGGGCCAATGTAATTTGTAGGAACTGACCGCGTAGTCCCGAGTCTATCGGATTGAGAGTATGATGATAATTTGCAAAAATCACACTTAGACTTAAAAACAAGTCGTTAAAGGGTGAAAACCAAAACCGTCCCCCAATCGACCCCGTACGAGGCACGAACACCTCGCCCGTGAGCAATGTAACTTGTAGGAACTGACAGCGTAGTCTCGGGTCTCCCGGTTTTTGAATAGGACGATATTTTGCAAAAATCAACATTTAAACTTAAAAACATGTCGTTAAAGGGTGAAAACCCAAACCAGCCCCCAAACGTCCCCATAGGAGGCACGAACACCTCGCGCGGGACCAATTTAACTTGTAGGAACTGACCGCGTAGTCCTGAGTCTCTCGGATTGAGAGTATGATGATAATTTGCAAAAATCACACTTAGACTTAAAAACATGTCGTTAAAGGGTGAAAACCCAAACCGGCCCCCAATCGACCCCGTACAAGGCACGAACACCTCGCCTGTGAGCAATGTAACTTTTAGGAACTGACAGCGTAGTCCCGGGTCTCCCGATTTGTGAATAGGACGATAATTTGCAAAAATCAACATTTAAACTTAAAAACATGCCGTTAAAGGGTGAAAACCCAAACCAGCCCCCAAACGACCCAGGAAGCACGAACACCTCGCATGGGACCAATGTAACTTATAGGAACTGACCGCGTAGTCCTGGGTCTCTCGGTTTGAGAGTATGATGATAATTTGCAAAAATCACACTTACGCTTAAAAACATGTCATTAAAGGCTGAAAACCCAACTGACCTCCAAACGACCCTATAGAAGGCACGAACACCTCGCACGGGACCAATGTAACTTGTAGGAACTGACCGCGTAGTCCCGGGTCTCTCGGTTTGACAGTATGACGATAAGTTCTAAAAATCACACTTAGTTAAAAACATGCTGTTAAAGGGTGAAAATCCCAAATCGACCCTCAAACAACCCCGTAGGTGGCACGTACACCTCGCACGGGACCAATGTAACTTATAGGAACTGACCGCATAGTCCCGGGTCTCCCGGTTTGAGAGTATGATGATAATTTGGAAAAATCACCCTTAGAGTTAAAAATAGGCCGTTAAAGGGTGAAAACCCAAACCGGCCCCCAATCGACCCCGTACGAGGCACGAACACCTCGCCCGGGACCAATGTAACTTGTATGAACTGATAGCGTAGTCCCGGGTCTCCCGGTTTGTGAATAGGAGGATAATTTGTAAAAATCAACATTGAAACTTAAAAACATGTCGTTAAAGGGTGAAAACCCAAACAAGCCCCCAAACGGCCCCGTAGGAGGCACGAACTCCTCGCACGGGACCAATGTAACTTGTAGGAACTGATCTCGTTGTCCCGGGTCTCTCGGTTTGAGAGTATGATGATAAGTTGCTAAAATCACACTTAGACTAAAAAACTTACCGTTAACGGGTGAAAATCCAAACTGTCCTCCAAACGACCCTGTAGGAGGCACAAACAACTCGCACGGGACCAATGTAACTTGTAGGAACTGATCGCGTAGTCCCGGGTCTCCCGGTTTGAGAGTATGATGATAATTTGTAAAAATCACACTTAGTTACAAACATGTCGTTAAAGGGTGAAAACCCAAACCGCCCCCAAACCGCCCCGTAGGAGGCACGAACACCTCGCACGGGACCAATGTAACTTGTAGGAACTGACCGCGTAGTCCTGAGTCTCCCGGTTTAAGAGTATGATGATAATTTGCAAAAATCATACTTAGAGTTAAAAATAGGTCGTTAAAGGGATTAAACCCAAACCAGCTCCCAATCGACCCCGTAGGAGGCACGAACACCTCTCACGGGACCAATGTAAATTGTAGGAACTGACAGCGTAGTCCCGGGTCTCCCGGTTTGTGAATAGGATGATAATTTGGAAAAATCAACACTTAACCTTAAAAACATACCGTTAATGGGTGAAAAACCAAACCATCCCCCAAACAACCCCGTAGGAGGCATGAACACCTCGCACGGGATCAATGTAACTTGTAGGAATTGACCGCATAGTCTCGGGTCTCCCGGTTTCAAAGTATGATGATAATTTACAAAAATCACACTTAGAGTTAAAAACATGGCGTTAAAGGGTGAAAACCCAAATCGGCCCCCAAACGAACCCGTAGTGGCCACGAACACCTCGCACGGGACCAATGTAACTTGTAGGAACCGACCGAGTAGTCCCGGGTCTCCCGATTTGAGAGTATTACGATAATTTGTAAAAATTACACTTAGACTTAAAAACATGCCGTTAAAGAGTGAAAACCCAAACCGGCCCGAATACGACCCCTTAGGACTCACGACCACCTTGCACGGGACCAATATAACTTGTAGGAACAGACCGGGTAGTCCCGGGTCTCCCGTTTTGATAGTACGATGATAATTTGTAAAAATCACACTTAGTTACAAACATGTCGTTAAAAGGTGAAAACCCAAACTGGCCCCCAAACGACCCCTTAGGAGGCACGGACACCTCGCACGGGACCAATATAACTTGTAGAAACTGACCGCGTACTCCCGGGTCTCACGTTTTGAGAGTATGATGATAATTTGCAAAAATCGCAATTAAAATGTAAAGCAAGCCGTTAAAGGGTGAAAACCCAAACCAGCCCCCAAACGACCCCGTACGAGGCAGGAACACCTCGCACGGGACCAATGTAACTTGTATGAATTTACGGCGTAATCCCGGGTCTCCCGGTTTGTGAATAGGACGATAATTTACAAAAATCAACATTTAAACTTAAAAACATGCTGTTAAATGGTGAAAACCCAAACCAGCCCCCAAACGACCCCGTAGGAGGCACGGACACCTCGCACGGGACCATTGTAACTTGTAGGAACTGACCGCGTAGTCCCGAGTCTCTTAGATTGAGAGTTTGATGATAATTTACAAAAATCACACTTAGACTTAAAAACATGTCGTTAAAGGGTGAAAACCCAAACCAGACCCCAATCGACCCCGTACGAGGCACGAACACCTCGCCCGTGGGCAATGTAACTTGTAGGAACTAACAGCGTAGTCCCGGGTCTCCCGGTTTGTGAATTGGATGATAATTTGCAAAAATCAACATTTAAACTTAAAAACACGCCGTTAAAGGGTGAAAACCCAAACCAGGCCCCAAACGTCCCCGTAGGAGGCACGAACACCTCGACGGGACCAATGTAATTTATAAGAACTGATCGCGTAGTCCCGGGTGTCTCGGTTTGAGAGTATGATTATAATTTGCAAAAATCACACTTACACTTAAAAACATGTCATTAAAGGCTGAAAACCCAACTGGCTTCCAAACGACACTATAGGAGGCCCGAACACCTCGCACGGGACCAATGTAACTTGTAAGAACTGACCGCGTAGTCCCGGGTCTCTCGGTTTGATAGTATGACGATAATTTGTAAAAATCACACTTAGTTAAAAACATGCCGTTAAAGGGTGAAAATCTCAAATCGGCCTTCAAACGACCTCGTAGGTGGCACGAACACCTCGCACGGGACCAATGTAACTTGTAGGAACTAACCGCATAGTCCCGGGTCTCCCGGTTTGAGAGTATGATGATAATTTGGAAAAATCACCCTTAGAGTTAAAAATAGGCCGTTAAAGGGTGAAAACCCAAACCGGCCCCCAATCGACCCCGTACGAGGCACGAACACCTAGCCCGGGACCAATGTAACTTGTATCAACTGACAGCGTAGTCCAGGGTCTCCCGGTTTGTGAATAGGATGATAATTTGCAAAAATCAACATTTAAACTTAAAAACAAGTCGTTAAAGGGTGAAAACCCAAACAAGCCCCCAAACGACCTCGTAGGAGGCACGAACTCCTCGCACGGGTCCAATGTAACTTGTAGGAACTGATCGCGTTGTCCCGGGTCTCTCGGTTTGAGAGTATGATGATAATTTGCAAAAATCACACTTAGACTTAAAAACTTGCCGTTAATGGGTGAAAACCCAAACTGGCCTCCAAACGATCCTGTAGGAGGCACGAACACCTCGTACGGGACCAATGTAACTTGTAAGAACTGACCGCGTATGATAATTTGTAAAAATCACACTTTGTTACAAACATGTCGTTAAAGGGTGAAAACCCAAACTGCCCCCGAAACGACCCCGTAGGAGGCACGAACACCTCGCACGGGACCAATGTAACTTATAGGAACTGACCGCGTAGTCCAGGGTCTCCCAGTTTGAGAGTATGATGATAATTTGCAAAAATCGCACTTAGAGTTAAAAATAGGTCGTTAAAGGGATTAAACCCAAACCAGCCTCCAATCGACCCCGTAGGAAGCACGAACACCTCTCACGGGACCAATGTAAATTGAAGGAATTGACAGCGTAGTCCCGGGTCTCCCGGTTTGTGAATAGGATGATAATTTGCAAAAATCAACACTTAACCTTAAAAACATACCGTTAATGGGTGAAAACCCAAACTATCCCCCAAACAACCCCATAGAGGGCACGAACACCTCGCACGGGATCAATGTAACTTGTAGGAATTGACCGCGTAGTCTCGGGTCTCCCGGTTTGAAAGTATGAAGATAATTTACAAAAATCACACTTAGAGTTAAAAACATGCTGTTAATGGGTGAAAACCCAAAACGGTCCCCAAACGACCCCGTAGTAGGCACGAACACCTCGCACGGGACCAATGTAACTTTTAGGAACTGACCGAGTAGTCCCGGGTCTCCCGATTTGAGAGTATTACGATAATTTGTAAAAACTACACTTAGACTTAAAAACATGCCGTTAAAGGGTGAAAACCCAAACCGGCCCCCAATCGACCCCGTACGAGGCACGAACACCTCGCCCGTGAGCAATGTAACTTGTAGGAACTGACAGCGTAGTCCCGGGTCTCCCGAATTGTGAATAGGACGATAATTTGCAAAAATCAACATTTATACTTAAAAACATGTTGTTAAAGGGTGAAAACCCAAACCAGCCCCCGAACGACCCAGGAGGCACGAACACCTCGCACAGGACCAATGTAACTTGTAGGAACATACCGCATAGTCCCGGGTCTCTCGGTGTGAAAGTATGATGATAATTTGCAAAAATCAAACTTAGACTTCACAACATGCCGTTAAAGGGTGATAACCCAAACTGGCCTCCAAACGAGCCTATAGGAGGCACGAACACCTCGCACGGGACCAGTGTAACTTGTAGGAACTGACCGCGTAGTCCCGAGTCTCTCGGATTGAGAGTATGATGATAATTTGCAAAAATCACACTTAGACTTAAAAACATGTCGTTATAGGGTGAAAACCCAAACCGGCCCCCAATCAACCCCGTACGAGGCACGAACACCTCGCCCGTGAGCAATGTAACTTGTAGGAACTGACAGCGTAGTCCCGAGTCTCTCAATTTTAGAATAGGATGATAATTTGCAAAAATCAACATTTAAACTTAAAAACATGCCGTTAAAGGGTGAAAACCCAAACCAGCCCCCAAACGTCCCCGTAGGAGGTACGAACACCTCGCACGGGACCAATGTAACTTGTAGGAACCGACCGCATACTCCCGAGTCTCTCGGATTGAGAGTATGATGATAATTTGCAAAAATCACACTTAGACTTAATAACATGTCGTTAAAGGGTGAAAACCCAAATCGGCCACCAATCGACCCCGTACGAGGCACGAACACCTCGCCCGTGAGCAATGTAACTTTTAGGAACTGACAGCGTAGTCCCGGGTCTCCCGATTTGTGAATAGGATGATAATTTGCTAAAATTAACATTTAAACTTAAAAGCATGTCGTCAAAGGGTGAAAACCCAAACCAGCCCCCAAACGACCCAGGAGGCACGAACACCTCGCACGGGACCAATGTAACTTATAGGAACTGACCGCGTAGTCCCGGGTCTCTCGGTTTGAGAGTATGATTATAATTTGCAAAAATCACACTTACACTTAAAAACATGTCATTAAAGGCTGAAAACCCAACTGGCCTCCAAACGACCCTATAGGAGGCACGAACACCTCGCACGGGACCAATGTAACTTGTAGGATATGACAGCGTAGTCCTGGGTCTCTCGGTTTGACAGTATGGCGATAATTTGTAAAAATCGCACTTAGTTAAAAACATGCCGTTAAAGGGTGAAAATCCCAAATCGGCCCTCAAACGACCCCGTACGTGGCACGAACACCTCGCACGGGATCAATGTAACTTGTAGGAACTAACCGCATAGTCTCGGGTCTCCCGGTTTGAGAGTATGATGATAATTTGGAAAAATCACCCTTAGAGGTAAAAATAGGCCGTTAAAGGGTGAAAACCTAAACCGGCCCCCAATCGACCCCGTACGAAGCACAAACACCTCGCCCGGGACCAATGTAACTTGTATGAACTGACAGCGTAGTCCCGGGTCCCCCAGTTTATGAATAGGATGATAATTTGGAAAAATCAACATTTAAACTTAAAAACATGTCGTTAAAGGGTGAAAACCCAAATAATCCCCCAAACGACCCCGTAGGAGGAACAAACTCTTCGCACGGGTCCAATGTAACTTGAAGGAACTGATCGCATTATCCCGGGTCTTTCGATTTGAGAGTATGATGATAATTTGCAAAAATCACACTTAGACTAAAAAACTTGCCGTTAATGGGTGAAAACCCAAACTGGCCTCCAAACGACCCTGTAGGAGGCACGAACACCTCGCACGGCACCAATGTAACTTGTAGGAAGTGACCGCGTCGTCCCGGGTCTCCCGGTTTGAGAGTATGATGATAGTTTGTAAAAATCACACTTAGTTACAAACATGTCATTAAAGGGTGAAAACCCAAACCGCCCCCCAAACGACCCCGTAGGAGGCACGAACACCTTGCACGGGACCAATGTAACTTGTAGGAACTGACCGCGTAGTCCTGGGTCTCCCGGTTTGAGAGTATGATGATAATTTGTAAAAATCGCACTTAGAGTTAAAAATAGGTCGTTAAAGGGATTAAACCCAAACCGGCCCCCAATCGACCCCGTAGGAAGCACGAACACCTCTCACGGGACCAATGTAAATGTAGGAACTGACAGCGTAGTTTCGGGTCTCCCGATTTGTGAATAGGATGATAATTTGAAAAAATCAACACTTCACCTTAAAAAGATACCGTTAATGGGTGAAAAACCAAACCATCCCCCAAACAACCCCGTAGGAGGTACGAACACCTCTCAAGGGATCAATGTAACTTGTAGGAATTGACCGCGTAGTCTCGGGTCTCCCGGTTTGAAAGTATGACGATAATTTACAAAAATCACACTTAGAGTTAAAAACATGCCGTTAAAGGGTGAAAACTCAAATCGGCCTCCAAACGACCCCGTAATAGGCCTGAACACCTCGCACGGGACCAATGTAACTTGTAGGAACTGACCCAGTAGTCCCGGGTCTCCCGATTTGAGAGTATTACGATAATTTGTAAAAATTACACTTAGACTTAAAAACATGCCGCTAAAGGGTGAAAAACCAAACCGTCACCAAAACGACCCCTTAGGATGCACGAATACCTTGCACGGGATCAATATAACTTGTAGGAACAGACCGCGTAGTCTCGGGTCTCCCGTTTTGATAGTACGACAATAATTTGTAAAAATCACACTTAGTTACAAACATGTCGTTAAAAAGTGAAACCCAAACCGGCCCCCAAACGACCCCTTAGGAGGAACGAACACCTCGCACGGGACCAATGTAACTTGTATGAATTTACGGCGTAGTCCCGGGTTTCCCGGTTTGTGAATAGGACAATAATTTACAAAAATCAACATTTAAACTTAAAAACATGTTGTTAAAGGGTGAAAACCCAAACCAGCCCCCAAACGACCCCGTACGAGAAACGAACACCTCGCACGGGACCAATGTAACTTGTAGGAACTGACCGCGTAGTCCCGAGTCTCACGAATTGAGAGTATGATGATAATTTGCAAAAATCACACTTAGACTTAAAAACATGTCGTTAAAGGGTGAAAACCCAAACCGGCCCCCAATCGACCCGTACGAGGCACGAACACCTCGCCCGTGAGCAATGTAACTTGTAGGAACTGACAGTGTAGTCCCGGGTCTCCCGGTTTGTGAATTGGACGATAATTTGCAAAAATCAACATTTAAACTTAAAAACATGTCGTTAAAGGGTGAAAACCCAAACCAGCCCCCAAACGACCCAGGAGGCACGAACACCTCGCACGGGACCAATGTAACTTATAGGAACGGACCGCGTAGTCCCGAGTCTCTCGGTTTGAGAGTATGATTATAATTTGCAAAAATCACACTTACACTTAAAAACATGTCATTAAAGGCTGAAAACCCAACTGGCTTCCAAACGACCCTATAGGAGGCCCGAACACCTCGCACGGGACCAATGTAACTTGTATGAACTGATCGCGTAGTCCCGGGTCTCTCGGTTTGACAGTATGACGATAATTTGTAAAAATCACACTTAGTTAAAAACATGCCATTAAAGGGTGAAAATCCCAAGTCGGCCCTCAAACGACCCCGTAGGTGGCATGAACACCTCGCACGGGACCAATGTAACTTGTAGGAACTGACCGCATAGTCCCGGGTCTCCCGATTTGAGAGTATGATGATAATTTGGAAAAATCACCCTTAGAGGTAAAAATAGGCCGTTAAAGGGTGAAAACCTAAACCGACCCCCAATCGACCCCGTACGAAGCACAAACACCTCGCCCGGGACCAATGTAACTTGTATGAACTGACAGCGTAGTCCCGGGTCTCCCAGTTTATGAATAGGATGATAATTTGGAAAAATCAACATTTAAACTTAAAAACATGTCGTTAAAGGGTGAAAACCCAAACAATCCCCCAAACGACCCCGTAGGAGGAACAAACTCTTCGCACGGGTCCAATGTAACTTGAAGGAACTGATCGCATTGTCCCGGGTCTTTCGATTTGAGAGTATGATGATAATTTGCAAAAATCACACTTAGACTAAAAAACTTGCCGTTAATGGGTGAAAACCCAAACTGGCCTCCAAACGACCCTGTAGGAGGCACGAACACCTCGCACGGCACCAATGTAACTTGTAGGAAGTGACCGCGTCGTCCCGGGTCTCCCGGTTTGAGAGTATGATGATAGTTTGTAAAAATCACACTTAGTTACAAACATGTCATTAAAGGGTGAAAACCCAAACCGCCCCCCAAACGACCCCGTAGGAGGCACGAACACCTCGCACGGGACCAATGTAACTTGTAGGAACTGACCGCGTAGTCCCGGGTCTCCCGGTTTGAGAGTATGATGATAATTTGTAAAAATCGTACTTAGAGTTAAAAATAGGTCGTTAAAGGGATTAAACCCAAACCGGCCCCCAATCGACCCCGTAGGAAGCACGAACACCTCTCACGGGACCAATGTAAATGTAGGAACTGACAGCGTAGTTTCGGGTCTCCCGATTTGTGAATAGGATGGTAATTTGAAAAAATCAACACTTCACCTTAAAAAGATATCGTTAATGGGTGAAAAACCAAACCATCCCCCAAACAACCCCGTAGGAGGTACGAACACCTCGCACGGGATCAATGTAATTTGTAGGAATTGACTGCGCAATCTTGGGTCTCCCGGTTTGAAAGTATGACGATAATTTACAAAAATCACACTTAGAGTTAAAAACATGCCGTTAAAGGGTGAAAACCCAAATCGGCCCCCAAACGACCCCGTAGTTGGCACGAACACCTCGCACGGGAAAAATGTAACTTGTAGGAACTGATCGAGTAGTCTCGGGTCTCCCGATTTGAGAGTATTACGATAATTTGTAAAATTTACACTTAGAATTAAAAACATGCCGTTAAAGGGTGAAAACCCAAACCGGCCCCCAAACGACCCCTTAGGAGGCACGAACACCTTGCACGAGACCAATATAACTTGTAGGAACAGATCGTGTAGTCCCGGGTCTCCCGTTTTGATAGTATGATGATAATTTTCAAAAATCGCAGTTAAACTTAAAAATAAGCCGTTAAGGGGTGAAAACCCAAACCAGCCCCCAAACGACCCCGTAAGAGGCACGAACACCTCGCACGGGACCAATGTAACTTGTATGAATTTACGGCGTAGTCCCGGGTCTCTCGGTTTGTGAATAGGACGATAATTTACAAAAATCAACATTTAAACTTAAAAACATGCTGTTAAAGGGTGAAAACCCAAACCAGCCCCCAAACGACCCCGTAGGAGGCACGAACACCTCGCATGGGACCAATGTAACTTGTAGGAACTAACCGCGTAGTCCCAAGTCTCTCGGATTGAGAATATGATGATAATTTGCAAAAATCACACTTAGACTTAAAAACATGTCATTAATGGTTGAAAACCCAACCGGCTTCCAAACGACCCTATAGGAGGCCCGAACACCTCGCACGGGACCAATGTAACTTGTAGGAACTGACCGCGTAGTCCCGGGTCTCTCGGCTTGACAGTATGACGATCATTTGTAAAAATCACACTTAGTTAAAAACATGCCGTTAAAGGGTGAATATCCCAAATCGTCCCTCAAACGACCCCGTAGGTGGAACGAACACCTCGCACGGGACCAATGTAACTTGTAGGAACTGACCGCATAGTCCCGGGTCTCCCGGTTTGAGAGTATGATGATAATTTGGAAAAATCACCCTTAGAGTTAAAAATAGGCCGTTAAAGGGTGAAAACCCAAACCGGCCCCCAATCAACCCCGTACGAGGCACGAACACCTCGCCCGGGACCAATGTAACTTATATGAACTGACAGCGTAGTACCGGGTCTCCCGGTTTGTGAATAGGACGATAATTTGCAAAAATCAACATTTAAACTTAAAAACATGTCGTTAAAGGGTGAAAACCCAAACAAGCCCCCAAACGACCCCGTAGGAGGCACGAACTCCTCGCACGGGTCCAATGTAACTTATAGGAGCTGTTCGCATTGTCCCGGGTCTCTCAATTTGAGAGTATGATGATAATTTCCAAAAATCACACTTTGACTAAAATACTTGCCGTTAATGGGTGAAAACCCAAACTGGCCTCCAAACGACCCTGTAGGAGGCACGAACACCTCGCACGGGACCAATGTAACTTGTAGGAACTGACCGCGTAGTCCCGGGTCTCCTGGTTTGAGAGTATGATGATAATTTGTAAAAATCACACTTAGTTACAAACATGTCGTTAAAGGGTGAAAACCCAAACTGCCCCCCAAACGACCCCGTAGGAGGCACGAACACCTCGCACGGGACCAATGTAACTTGTAGGAACTGATCGCGTAGTCCCGGGTCTCCCGGTTTGAGAGTATTATGATAATTTGTAAAAATCACACTTAGTTACAAACATGTCGTTAAAGGGTGAAAACCCAAACTGCCCCCCAAACGACCCCGTAGGAGGCACGAACACCTCGCACGGGACCAATGTAACTTGTAGGAACTGATCGCGTAGTCCCGGGTCTCCCGGTTTGAGAGTATGATGATAATTTGCAAAAATCGCACTTAGAGTTAAAAATAGGTCGTCAAAGGGATTAAACCCAAATCGGCCCCCAATCGACCCCGGAGGAAGCACGAACACCTCTCACGGGACCAATGTAAATTGTAGGATGTGACAGCGTAGTCCCGGGTCTCTCGGTTTGTGAATAGGATGATAATTTGCAAAACTCAACACTTAACCTTAAAAACATACCGTTAATGGGTGAAAACCCAAACCATTCCCCAAAGAACCCCGTAGGAGGCACGAACACCTCGCACGGGATCAATGTAACTTGTAGGAATTGACCGAGTAGTCTTGGGTCTCCCGGTTTGAAAGTATGACGATAATTTACAAAAATCACACTTAGAGTTAAAAACATGCCGTTAAAGGGTGATAACCCAAACCGGCCCCCAAACGACCCCGTAGTAGGCACGAACACCTCGCACGGGACCAATGTAACTTGCAGGAACTGACCGAGTAGTCCCGGGTCTCCCAATGTGAGAGTATTACGATAATTTGTAAAAATTACACTTAGACTTAAAAACATGCCGTTAAAGGGTGAAAACCCAAACCGGCCCACAAACGACCCCGTAGTAGGCACGAACACCTCGCACGGGACCAATGTAACTTGTAGGAACTGACCGCGTAGTCCCGGGTCTCCCGGTTTGAGAGTATTACGATACTTTGCAAAAATTACACTTAGACTTAAAAACATGCTGTTAAAGGGTGAAAACCCAAATCGGCCCCCAAACGATCCCTTAGGAGGCACGAACACCTTGCAAGGGACCAATATAACTTGTAGAAACAGACCGGGTACTCCTGGGTCTCCCGTTTTGAGAGTACGGTGATAATTTGTAAAAATCACACTTAGTTACAAACATGTCGTTAAAAGGTGAAAACCCAAACCGACCCCCACACGACCCCGTAGGAGGCACGGACATCTCGCACGGGACCAATGTAACTTGTAGGAACTGACCGCATACTCCCGGGTCTCACGTTTTGAGAGTATGATGATAATTTGTAAAAATCGCAGTTAAACTTTAAAACAAGCCGTTAAAGGGTGAAAACCCAAACCAACCCCCAAACGACCTCGTAAGAGGCACGAACACCTTGTACGGGACCATTGTAACTTGTATGAATTTACGACGTAGTCTCGGGTCTCCCGGTTTGTGAATAGGATGATAATTTACAAAAATCAACATTTAAACTTAAAAACGTGCTGTTAAAGGGTGAAAACCCAAACCAGCCCCCAAACGACCCCGTAAGAGGCACGGACACCTCGCACGGGACCAATGTAACTTGTAGGAACTGATCGCGTAGTCCCGAGTCTCTCGTATTGAGAGTATGATGATAATTTGAAGAAATCACACTTAGACTTAAAAACATGTCGTTAAAGGGTGAAAACCCAAACCGGCCCCCAATCGGCCCTGTAGGAGGCACGAACACCTTGCATGGGACCAATGTAACTTGTAGGAACTGGCAGCGTAGTCCCGAGTCTCCTGGTTTCTGAATAGGGCGATAATTTGCAAAAATCAACATTTAAACTTAAAAACATGTCGTTAAAGGGCCCAACCGACCCCGTAAGAGGCACGAACACCTCGCACGGGAGTAATGTAATTTTTAGGAACTGACAGCGTGTTCTCGGGTCTCCCGGTTTGTGAGTATGATGATAATTTGTAAAAATCACACTTAGAGTTAAAAACATGTCGTTAAAAGCCCCCAATCGACCTCGTAGGAGGCACGAACACCTCGCACGGGACCAATGTAACTTGTAGGAACAGACCGTGTAGTCCCGGGTCTCCCGGTTTGAGAGTATGACGAAAATTTATAAAAATCACACTTTGTTACAAACATGCCGTTAAAGGGTGAAAACCCAAACCAGCCCCCAAACGACCCCGTAGGAGGCACGAACACCTCGAACGGGACCAATGTAACTTGTAGGAACTGGCTGAATAGTCCCGAGTCTCCCGGTTTGGGAGTATGATGATAATTTGCAAAAATCACACTTAGTTAAAAACAAGCTGTTATAGGGTGAAAATCCCAAATCGGCCCCCAAACGACCCCATAGGAGGCACGAACACCTTGCACGGGACCAATGTAACTTATAGGAACTGACCGCGTAGTCCCGGGTCTCCCGATTTTAGAGTATGATGATTATTTACAAAAATCACACTTAGATTTAAAAATATGCCATTAAAGGGCGAAAACCCAAACCGACCTCAAATCGACCCCGTACGAGGCACGAACACCTCGCACGAGACCAATGTAAATTGTAGGAATTGACAGCTTAGTCCTAGGTCTCCCGGTTTGTGAATAGGACTATAATTTTGTAAAATCAACATTTAAACTTAAAAACAGGTCGTTAATGGGTGAAAATGCAAACCCGCCCCCAAACGACCCCGTAGGAGGCACGAACTATTCACACGGGTCCAATGTAACTTGTAGGAACTGATCGCATTGTCCCGGGTCTCTCGATTTGAGAGTATGATGATAATTTGCAAAAATCACACTTAGACTAAAAAACTTGTCGTTAATGGGTGAAAACCCTAACTGGCCTCCAAACGACCCTGTAGGAGGCACGAACGCCTTGCACGGGACCAATGTAACTTGTCAGAACTGACCGCGTAGTCCTGGGTCTCCCGGTTTGAGAGTATGACGATAATTTGTAAAAATCACACTTAGTTACAAACATGCCGTAAAAGGGTGAAAACCCAAACCGGCCCCCAAACGACCCCGTAGGAGGCACGAACACCTCGCACGGGACCAATGTAACTTGTAGGAATTGACCGCGTAGTCCCGGGTCTCCCGGTTGGATAGTATGATGACAATTTGCAAAAATTGCACTTAAACTTAAAAACAAGCCGTTAAAGGGTGAAAACCCAAACCGGCCCCCAATCGACCCCGTAGGAGGCACGAACACCTCTCACGGGACCAATGTAACTTGTAGGAACTGACAGCATAGTCCCGGGTCTCCCGGTTTGTGAATAAGATGATAATTTGCAAAAATAGACACTTAAACTTAAAAACATGCCGTTAAAGGGTGAAAATCCAAACCAACCCCCAAACAATCCCGTAGGAGGCACGAACACCTCGCACGGGATCAATGTAACTTGTAGGAACTGATCGCGTAGTCCCGGGTCTCCCGATTTGAGAGTATAACGATAATTTGCAAAAATCACACTTAGAGTTAAAAACAGGCTATTAAAGGGTGAAAACCCAAACCGGCACCCAATCGACCCCGTACGAGGCATGAACACCTCGCACGGGACCAATTTAACTTGTAGGAACTGACGGCGTAGTCCCGGGTCTCCCGGTTTGTGAATAGGATGATAATTTGCAGATATCAACATTTAAACTTAAAAATATGTCGTTAAAGGGTGAAAACCCAAACCAGCCCCCAAACCACGCCGTAAGAGGCACGAACACCTCGCAGGGGACTAATGTAATTTTTAGGAACTGATCGCGTGTTCTCGGGTCTCCCTGTTTGAGAGTATGACGATAATTTGGAAAAATCACCCTTAGAGTGAAAAACAGACTGTTAAAGGGTGAAAACCCAAACCGGCCCCCGATCGACCTCGTAGGAGGCAGGAACACCTCGCACGGGACCAACGTAACATGTAGGAACTGACCGCGTAGTCCCGAATCACCCGGTTTGAGGGTATGACGATAATTTGCAAAAATCACACTTAGTTAAAAACATGCCGTTAAAGGGTGAAAATCCCAAATCGGCCCTCAAACGACCCCGTAGGTCGCACGAACACCTCGCACGGGACCAATATATCTTATAGGAACCGAGCGCATAGTCCCGGGTCTCCCGGTTAAAGAGTACGATGATAATTTACAAAAAGCACACTTAGAGTTAAAAATTGGCCGTTAAATGGTGAAAACCCAAACCGGCCCCCAATCAACCCCATACGAGGCACGAACACCTTGCCCGTGACCAATGTAACTTGTAGGAACTGACAGCGTAGTCCCGGGTCTCCCGGTTTGCGAATAGGATGATAATTTGCAAAAATAAACATTTAAACTTAAAAACATGCCGTTAAAGGGTGAAAACCCAAACTAGCCGCCAAATGACCCCGTAGGAGGCACGAACACCTCGTACGGGACCAATATAACCTGTAGGAACTGACCGCGTAGTCTCGGGTCTCTCGGTTTGAGAGTATGAGGATAGTTTGCAAAAATCACACTTAGACTTAAAAACATGTCGTTAAAGGGTGAAAACCGAAACTGGCCTCCAAACTACCCCGTAGGAGGCACGAACACTTCGCACTGGACCAATGTAACTTGTAGGAACTGACCTCGTAGTCTCGAGTCTCCCGGTTTGAGAGTATGATGATAATTTGCAAAAATCACACTTTGAGTTAAAAACGTGCCGTTAAAGGGTGAAAACCCAAACCGGCCCCCAAACCACCCCGTAGGAGGCACGAACACCTCGTACGGGAGCAATATAACTTGTAGGAACTGACCGCATAGTCCCGGGTCTCTCAGTTTGAGAGTATGTTTATAGTTTTCAAAAATCACACTTAGACTTAAAAACATGACGTTAAAGGGTGAAAAGCGAAACTGGCCTCCAAACGAGCCTGTAGGCGGCACGAACACCTCGCACGGGACCAATGTAACATGTAGGAACTGATCGCGTAGTCCCACGTCTCCCGGTTTGAGAGTATGATGATAATTTGCAAAAATCACACTTAGAGTTAAAAATAGGCCGTTAAAAGGTGAAAACCCAAACCGGCCACCAATCGACCTCGTACGAGGCACAAACAGCTCGCCCGTGACCAATGTAACTTGTAGGAACTGACAGTGTAGTCCCGCCGGGTCTCTCGGTTTGTGAATAGGATGATAATTTGCAAAAATCAACATTTAAACATAAAAACATGCCGTTAAAGGGTGAAAACCCCAACCAGCGCCCAAACGACCCGGTAGGAGGCACGACCACCTCGCACGGGACCAATGAACTTGTAGGAACTGATCGCGTAGTCCCGGGTCTCTCGATTTGAGAGTATGATGATAATTTGCAAAAATCACACTTAGACTTAAAAACGTTCCGTTAAAGGGTGAAAACCCAAACTGGCCTGCAAACGACCTGTAGGAGGCATAACACCTCGCACGGGACCAATGTAACTTGTAGGAACTGACCGCGTAGTCCCGGGTCTCCTTGTTTGAGAGTATGACGATAATTTGTAAAAATCATAGTTATTTCCAAACATGCCGTTAAAGGGTGAAAACCCAAACCGTCCTCCAAACGACCCCGTAGGAGGAACCTAACACCTCGCACGGGACCAATGTAACTTGTAGGAACTAACCGTGTAGTCCCGGGTCTCTCGGTTTGAGAGTATGATGATAATTTGCAAAAATCGCACTTAGAGTTAAAAATAGGTCGTTAAAGGGATTAAACCCAAACCGCCCCCCAATCGACCCCGTAGGAGGCACGAACACCTCTCACGGGACCAATGAAACTGGACGGAAATGACAACGTAATACCGGGTCTCCCGGTTTGTGAATATGATGATAATTTGCAAAAATCAATTGTTAAACTTAAAAACATGACGTTAAAGGGTGAAAACCCAAACCAGCCCCCAAACAACCCCGTAGGAGGCATGAACACCTCGCACGGGATCAATGTAACTTGTAGTAACTGACCGCATAGTCTCGGGTCTCCCGGTTTGATAGTTTGATGATAATTTGCAAAAATCACACTTAAACTTAAAAACATGTCGTTAAAGGGTGAAAACCCAAACTGACCCCCAATCGACCCCATAGGAGGCACGAACACCTCGCACCGGACAAATGTAACTGGTATGAACTGACGGTGTAGTCCCGGGTCTCCCGGTTTGTGAATAGGATGATAATTTGCAAAAATCAACACTTAAACTTAAAAACATGCTGTTAAGGGGTGAAAATCCAAACCAGCCCCCAAACGACCCCGTAGGAGGCACGAACACCTCGCACGGGACTAATATAACTTGTAGGAACTGACCGCGTAGTCTCGGGTCTCTCGGTTTGAGAGTATGATGATAATTTGAAAAAATCACACTTAGACTTAAAAACATGTCGTTAAAGGGTGAAAACCCAAACCGTCCCCCAATCGACCCCGTAGGAGGCACGAACCCCTTGCACGGGACCAATGTAACTTATAGGGACTGACAGCGTATTCCAGAGTCTCCCGGTTTGTGAATAGGACGATAATTTGTAAAAATCAACACTTAAACTTAAAAACATGCCGTTAAAGGGTGAAAATCCAAACCAGCCCCCAAACAACCTCGTAGGAGGAACGAACAACTCGCACGGGACCAATGTCACTTGTAGGAACTAACCGCGTAGTACCGGGACTCCCGGTTTGAGAGTATCATGATAATTTAAAAAAATTGCACTTTGAGTTAAAAATAGATTGTTAAAGGGATTAAACCCAAACCGGCCCCCAATCGACCCCGTAGGAGGTACGAACACCTCTCACGGGACCGATGTAACTTGTAAGAACTGACAGCGTAGTCTAGGGTCTCCCGGTTTGTGAATAGGATGATAATTTGCAAAAATCAACACTTAAACTTAAAAACATACCGTTAAAGGGTGAAACCCAAACCAGCCCCCAAACAACCCCGTAGGTGGCACAAACACCTCGTACGTGATCAATGTAACTTGTAGTAACTTACCGCATTGTCCCGGGTCTCCCGGTTTGAGAGTATGACGATAATTTTAAAAAATCACACTTAGAGGTAAAAACATGCCGTTAAAGGGTGAAAACCCAAATCGGCTCCCAAACGACCCCGTAGGAGGCACGAACACATCGGACGGGACCAATGTAACATATAGGAACAAACCGCGTTGTCCGGGGTCTCCGGTTTGAGAGTATGAGGATAATTAGAAAAAATCACACTTAGACTTAAAAACATTTCGTCAAAAGGTGAAAACCCAAACCGGCCCCCAAACGACCCCGTAGGAGGCACGGACCCCTCGCACGGGACCAATGTAACTTGTTGGATATACCGTGTTGTCCCGGGTCTCCCGGTTTGACAGTATGACGTTAATTTGTAAAAATCACACTTTGTTACAAACATGCCGTTAAAGGGTGAAAACCCAAATCGGCCCCTAAACGACCCTGTAGGAGGCACGAACACCTCGCACAGGACCAATGTAACTTGTAGGAACTTGCCACGTAGTCCCAGGTCTCCCGGTTTGAGAGTATGATGATAATTTGCAAAAATCACACTTAGTTAAAAACAAGCCGTTAAAGGGTAAAAATTTCAAATCGACCACCAAACGACCCCATAGGAGGCACGAACACCTCGTACGGGACCAATGTAACTTGTAGAAACTGACTGCGTATTCTCGGGTCTCCCAGTTTGTGAGTATGATGATAATTTGTAAAGATCACACTTAGATTTAAATATAGGCCGTTAAAGGGTGAAAACCCAAACCGGCCCCCAATAGATCCCGTACGAGGCACGAACGCCTCGCACGAGACCAATGTAACTTGTAGTAACTGACAGCTTAGTCTCGGGTCTCCCAGTTTGTGAATAGGATGATAATTTGTAAAAATCAACATTTAAAGTTAAAAACATGTCGTTAAAGGGTTAAAATGCAAACCCGCCCCCAAACGACCCCGTAGGAGGCACGGACACCTCGCACGGGACCAATGTAACTTGTAGGAACCGATCGCGTAGTCCTGGGTCTCTCGGTTCAAGAGTGTGATGGTAATTTGTAAAAATCACACTTTGACTTAAAAACATGCCGTTAAAGGGTGAAACCCAAACCGGCCCCCAATCGACCCCGTATGAGGCACGAACAACTCGCACGGAACCAATGTAACTTGTAGGAACAGACAGCGTAGTCGCGGGTCTCCTGGTTTGCGAATAGGACGATAATTTGTAAAAATTAACATGTAAACTTAAAGTCATGCCGTTAAAGGGTGAAAATCCAAAACAGCCCCCAAACAACCCCGTAGGCGGCACGAACACCTCGCACGGGATCAATGTAACTTATAGGAACTGACTGCATAGTCCCGGGTCTCCCAGTTTGAGAGTATGATGATAATTTGCAAAAATCAAACTTAGAGTTAAAAATAGGCCGTTAAAGGGTGAAAACACAAATCGGCCCCTAATCGACCCCGTACGAGGCACGAACACCTCGCCCGTGACCAATGTAACTTGTTGGAACAAACAGCGTAGTCCCGGGTCTCCCGATTTGTGAATAGGACGATAATTTGTAAAAATCAGCATTTAAACTTAAAAACATGCCGTTAAAGGGTGAAAACCCAAACCATCCCCCAAACGACCCCGTAGGAGGCACGAACACCTCGTACGGGATCAATGTAACTTGTAGTGACTGACCGCGTAGTCCCGGGTCTCCCGGTTTGAGAGTATGACGATAATTTGCAAAAATAACACTTAAAGTTAAAAACATATCGTTAAAGGGTGAAAACCCAAACCGGCCCCGAAACGACCCCGTAGGAGGCATGAACACCTCGCACGGGACCAATGTAACTTGTAGGAACTGACCGCGTAGTCCCGAGTTTCCCGGTTTGAGAGTATGACGATAATTTGATAAAAATCACACTTAGTTACAAACATGCCGTTAAAGGGTGAAAATCCAAACCGGCCCCCAAACGACCCCGTAGGAGGCACGAACACCTTGCACGGGACCAATGTAACTTGTAGGAACTGACAGCGTAGTCTCGGGTCTCCCGGTTTGTGAATAGGATGATAATTTGTAAAAATCAACATTTAAACTTAAAAACATGTCGTTAAAGGGTTAAAATGCAAACCCGCCCCCAAACGACCCCGTAGGAGGCACGGACACCTCGCACGGGACCAATGTAACTTGTAGGAATCGACCGCGTAGTCCTGGGTCCCTCGGTTCAAGAGTGTGATGGCAATTTGTAAAAATCACACTTTGACTTAAAAACATGCCGTTAAAGGGTGAAAACCCAAACCGGCCCCCAAACGACTCCGTAGGAGGCACGAACACCTCGCACGGGACCTATGTAACTTGTAGGAACTGACCGTGTAGTCCCGGGTCTTCCGGTTTGAGAGTATGACGCTAATTTGCAAAAATCACACTTAGACTTAAAAACATGTCGTTAAAGGCTGAAAACCCAAAACCGGCCCCCAAACGACCCCGTAGGAGGCACGAACACCTCGCA
Organism: Sambucus nigra; assembly: GCA_949130495.1. Lineage (NCBI taxonomy): Eukaryota > Viridiplantae > Streptophyta > Magnoliopsida > Dipsacales > Adoxaceae > Sambucus > Sambucus nigra. The sequence continues at coordinate 22,536,924 of OX422213.1, read as the reverse complement.
CGGGACCAATATAACTTGTAGGAGCAGACCGCATAGTCCCGGGTTTCCCGATTTGAGAGTATGACGATAATTTGTAAAAAACACACTTAGTTACAATCATGCCGTTAACAGGTGAAAACCCAAATGGCCCCCCAAACGACCCTGTAGGAGGCACGAACACCTCGCACGGGACTAATGTAACTTGTAGGAACTGACCGCGTAGTCCCGGGTCACACGTTTTGTAGAGTATGATGATAATTTTCAAAAATCGTACTCAAACTTAAAAACAAGCTGTCAAAGGGTGAAAACCCAAACCAGCCCCCAAACGACCCCGTAGGAGGCACAAACACCTCGCACGGGACCAATGTAACTTGTTGGAATTGACGGCATAGTCTCGGGTCTCTCGGTTTGAGATTATGACGATAATTTTCAAAAATCACACTTAGACTTAAAAACATGCCGTTAAAGGGTGAGAACCCAAACTGACCCCCAATCGACCCCATAGGAGGCACGAACACCTCGCACCGGACAAATGTAACTGGTATGAACTGACGGTGTAGTCCCGGGTCTCCCGGTTTGTGAATAGGATGATAATTTGCAAAAATCAACACTTAAACTTAAAAACATGCTGTTAAGGGGTGAAAATCCAAACCAGCCCCCAAACGACCCCGTAGGAGGCACGAACACCTCGCACGGGACTAATATAACTTGTAGGAACTGACCGCGTAGTCTCGGGTCTCTCGGTTTGAGAGTATGATGATAATTTGAAAAAATCACACTTAGACTTAAAAACATGTCGTTAAAGGGTGAAAACCCAAACCGTCCCCCAATCGACCCCGTAGGAGGCACGAACCCCTTGCACGGGACCAATGTAACTTATAGGGACTGACAGCGTATTCCAGAGTCTCCCGGTTTGTGAATAGGACGATAATTTGTAAAAATCAACACTTAAACTTAAAAACATGCCGTTAAAGGGTGAAAATCCAAACCAGCCCCCAAACAACCTCGTAGGAGGAACGAACAACTCGCACGGGACCAATGTCACTTGTAGGAACTAACCGCGTAGTACCGGGACTCCCGGTTTGAGAGTATCATGATAATTTAAAAAAATTGCACTTTGAGTTAAAAATAGATTGTTAAAGGGATTAAACCCAAACCGGCCCCCAATCGACCCCGTAGGAGGTACGAACACCTCTCACGGGACCGATGTAACTTGTAAGAACTGACAGCGTAGTCTAGGGTCTCCCGGTTTGTGAATAGGATGATAATTTGCAAAAATCAACACTTAAACTTAAAAACATACCGTTAAAGGGTGAAACCCAAACCAGCCCCCAAACAACCCCGTAGGTGGCACAAACACCTCGTACGTGATCAATGTAACTTGTAGTAACTTACCGCATTGTCCCGGGTCTCCCGGTTTGAGAGTATGACGATAATTTTAAAAAATCACACTTAGAGGTAAAAACATGCCGTTAAAGGGTGAAAACCCAAATCGGCTCCCAAACGACCCCGTAGGAGGCACGAACACATCGGACGGGACCAATGTAACATATAGGAACAAACCGCGTTGTCCGGGGTCTCCGGTTTGAGAGTATGAGGATAATTAGAAAAAATCACACTTAGACTTAAAAACATTTCGTCAAAAGGTGAAAACCCAAACCGGCCCCCAAACGACCCCGTAGGAGGCACGGACCCCTCGCACGGGACCAATGTAACTTGTTGGATATACCGTGTTGTCCCGGGTCTCCCGGTTTGACAGTATGACGTTAATTTGTAAAAATCACACTTTGTTACAAACATGCCGTTAAAGGGTGAAAACCCAAATCGGCCCCTAAACGACCCTGTAGGAGGCACGAACACCTCGCACAGGACCAATGTAACTTGTAGGAACTTGCCACGTAGTCCCAGGTCTCCCGGTTTGAGAGTATGATGATAATTTGCAAAAATCACACTTAGTTAAAAACAAGCCGTTAAAGGGTAAAAATTTCAAATCGACCACCAAACGACCCCATAGGAGGCACGAACACCTCGTACGGGACCAATGTAACTTGTAGAAACTGACTGCGTATTCTCGGGTCTCCCAGTTTGTGAGTATGATGATAATTTGTAAAGATCACACTTAGATTTAAATATAGGCCGTTAAAGGGTGAAAACCCAAACCGGCCCCCAATAGATCCCGTACGAGGCACGAACGCCTCGCACGAGACCAATGTAACTTGTAGTAACTGACAGCTTAGTCTCGGGTCTCCCAGTTTGTGAATAGGATGATAATTTGTAAAAATCAACATTTAAAGTTAAAAACATGTCGTTAAAGGGTTAAAATGCAAACCCGCCCCCAAACGACCCCGTAGGAGGCACGGACACCTCGCACGGGACCAATGTAACTTGTAGGAACCGATCGCGTAGTCCTGGGTCTCTCGGTTCAAGAGTGTGATGGTAATTTGTAAAAATCACACTTTGACTTAAAAACATGCCGTTAAAGGGTGAAACCCAAACCGGCCCCCAATCGACCCCGTATGAGGCACGAACAACTCGCACGGAACCAATGTAACTTGTAGGAACAGACAGCGTAGTCGCGGGTCTCCTGGTTTGCGAATAGGACGATAATTTGTAAAAATTAACATGTAAACTTAAAGTCATGCCGTTAAAGGGTGAAAATCCAAAACAGCCCCCAAACAACCCCGTAGGCGGCACGAACACCTCGCACGGGATCAATGTAACTTATAGGAACTGACTGCATAGTCCCGGGTCTCCCAGTTTGAGAGTATGATGATAATTTGCAAAAATCAAACTTAGAGTTAAAAATAGGCCGTTAAAGGGTGAAAACACAAATCGGCCCCTAATCGACCCCGTACGAGGCACGAACACCTCGCCCGTGACCAATGTAACTTGTTGGAACAAACAGCGTAGTCCCGGGTCTCCCGATTTGTGAATAGGACGATAATTTGTAAAAATCAGCATTTAAACTTAAAAACATGCCGTTAAAGGGTGAAAACCCAAACCATCCCCCAAACGACCCCGTAGGAGGCACGAACACCTCGTACGGGATCAATGTAACTTGTAGTGACTGACCGCGTAGTCCCGGGTCTCCCGGTTTGAGAGTATGACGATAATTTGCAAAAATAACACTTAAAGTTAAAAACATATCGTTAAAGGGTGAAAACCCAAACCGGCCCCGAAACGACCCCGTAGGAGGCATGAACACCTCGCACGGGACCAATGTAACTTGTAGGAACTGACCGCGTAGTCCCGAGTTTCCCGGTTTGAGAGTATGACGATAATTTGATAAAAATCACACTTAGTTACAAACATGCCGTTAAAGGGTGAAAATCCAAACCGGCCCCCAAACGACCCCGTAGGAGGCACGAACACCTTGCACGGGACCAATGTAACTTGTAGGAACTGACAGCGTAGTCTCGGGTCTCCCGGTTTGTGAATAGGATGATAATTTGTAAAAATCAACATTTAAACTTAAAAACATGTCGTTAAAGGGTTAAAATGCAAACCCGCCCCCAAACGACCCCGTAGGAGGCACGGACACCTCGCACGGGACCAATGTAACTTGTAGGAATCGACCGCGTAGTCCTGGGTCCCTCGGTTCAAGAGTGTGATGGCAATTTGTAAAAATCACACTTTGACTTAAAAACATGCCGTTAAAGGGTGAAAACCCAAACCGGCCCCCAAACGACTCCGTAGGAGGCACGAACACCTCGCACGGGACCTATGTAACTTGTAGGAACTGACCGTGTAGTCCCGGGTCTTCCGGTTTGAGAGTATGACGCTAATTTGCAAAAATCACACTTAGACTTAAAAACATGTCGTTAAAGGCTGAAAACCCAAAACCGGCCCCCAAACGACCCCGTAGGAGGCACGAACACCTCGCACGGGACCAATATAACTTGTAGGAGCAGACCGCATAGTCCCGGGTTTCCCGATTTGAGAGTATGACGATAATTTGTAAAAAACACACTTAGTTACAATCATGCCGTTAACAGGTGAAAACCCAAATGGCCCCCCAAACGACCCTGTAGGAGGCACGAACACCTCGCACGGGACTAATGTAACTTGTAGGAACTGACCGCGTAGTCCCGGGTCACACGTTTTGTAGAGTATGATGATAATTTTCAAAAATCGTACTCAAACTTAAAAACAAGCTGTCAAAGGGTGAAAACCCAAACCAGCCCCCAAACGACCCCGTAGGAGGCACAAACACCTCGCACGGGACCAATGTAACTTGTTGGAATTGACGGCATAGTCTCGGGTCTCTCGGTTTGAGATTATGACGATAATTTTCAAAAATCACACTTAGACTTAAAAACATGCCGTTAAAGGGTGAGAACCGAAACCGGCCCCCCAATCGACCCCGTAGGAGGCACGAACACCTTGCACGGGACCAATGTAACTTGTAGGAACTGACAGCGTATTCCCGGGTCTCCCGGTTTGTGAAAAGGATGATAATTTGCAAAAAACAACACTTAAACTTAAAAACATGCCGTTAAAGGGTGAAAATCCAAACCAGCCCCCAACAACCCCGTAGAAGGAACGAACACCTCGTATGGGACCAATGTAACTTGTAGGAACTAACCGTGTAGTACTGGGTCTCCCGGTTTGAGAGTATGATGATAATTTTCAATAATCACACTTAGAGTTAAAAATAGATCGTTAAAGGGATTAAACCCAAACTGGCCCCCAATCGACCCCGTAGGAGGCACGAACACCTCTCACGGGACCAATGTAACTTGTAGGAACTGACATCATAGTCCCGGGTCACCCGGCTTGTGAATAGGATGATAATTTGCAAAAATCAACACATCAACTTAAAAACATATCGTTAAAGGGTGAAAACCCAAACCAGCCCCCAAACAACCCCATAGGAGGCACGAACACCTCGCACGGGTTCAATGTAACTTGTAGAAACTGACCGCGTTGTCCCGGGTCTCCCAGTTTGAAAGTATGACGATAATTTTCAAAAATCACACTTAGATTTAAAAACATGCCATTAAAGGGTGAAAACCCAAACCGCCCCCAAACGACCCCGTAGGAGGCACGAACACCTCGCACGGGACCAATGTAACTTGTAGGAACTGACCGCGTAGTCACGGGTCGCCCGATTTGATAGTATGATGATAATTTGCAAAAATCGCACTTAGAGTTAAAAAGTGGTCGTTAATGGGATTAAACCCAAACCGGCCCCCAATCGACCCCGTAGGAGGCACGAACACCTCTCACGGGACAATGTAACTTGTAGGAACTGACAGCGTAGTCTCGGGTCTCCCGGTTTGTGAATAGGAGGATAATTTGAAAAAATCAACACTTAACTTAAAAACATACCGTTAAAGGGTGAAAACCCAAACCAGCCCCCAAACAACCCCGTAGGAGGCACGAACACCTCGTACGGGATCAATGTAACTTGTAGTGACTGACCGCGTAGTCCCGGGTCTCCCGATTTGAGAGTATGACGATAATTTGCAAAAATAACACTTAAAGTTAAAAACATGTCGTTAAAGGGTGAAAACCCAAACCGGCCCCGAAACGACCCCGTAGGAGGCATGAACACCTCGCACGGGACCAATGTAACTTGTAGGAACTGACCGCGTAGTCCCGAGTTTCCCGGTTTGAGAGTATGACGATAATTTGATAAAAATCACACTTAGTTACAAACATGCCGTTAAAGGGTGAAAATCCAAACCGGCCCCCAAACGACCCCGTAGGAGGCACGAACACCTTGCACGGGACCAATGTAACTTGTAGGAACTGACAGCCTAGTCTCGGGTCTCCCGGTTTATGAATAGGAGGTTAATTTGCAAAAATCAACACTTAACTTAAAAACATACCGTTAAAGGGTGAAAACCCAAACCAGCCCCCAAACAACCCCGTAGGAGGCACGAACACCTCGTACGGGATCAATGTAACTTGTAGTGACTGATCACGTAGTCTCGGGTCTCCCGGTTTGAGAGTATGATGATAATTTGCAAAAATCACACTTAAAGTTAAAAACATGTCGTTAAAGGGTGAAAACCCAAACCGGCCCCCAAACGACCCCGTAGGAGGCACGAACACCTCGCACGGGACCTATGTAACTTGTAGGAACTGACCGTGTAGTCCCGGGTCTTCCGGTTTGAGAGTATGATGATAATTTGCAAAAATCACACTTAGACTTAAAAACATGCCGTTAAAGGCTGAAAACCCAAACCGGCCCCCAAACGACCCCGTAGGAGGCACGAACACCTCGCACGGGACCAATATAACTTTTAGGAGCAGACCGCATAGTCCCGGGTTTCCCGATTTGAGAGTATGATGATAATTTATAAAAAACACACTTAGTTACAATCATGTCGTTAACAGGTGAAAACCCAAATGGCCCCCCAAACGACCCTGTAGGAGGCACGAACACCTCGCACGGGACTAATGTAACTTGTAGGAACTGACCGCGTAGTCCCGGGTCACACGTTTTGTAGAGTATGATGATAATTTTCAAAAATCGTACTCAAACTTAAAAACAAGCTGTCAAAGGGTGAAATCCCAAACCAGCCTCCAAACGACCCCGTAGGAGGCACAAACACCTCGCACGGGACCAATGTAACTTGTTGGAATTGACGGTATAGTCTCGGGTCTCTCGGTTTGAGATTATGACGATAATTTTCAAAAATCACACTTAGACTTAAAAACATGCCGTTAAAGGGTGAGAACCGAAACCGACCCCCCAACCGACCCCGTAGGAGGCACGAACACCTTGCACGGGACCAATGTAACTTGTAGGAACTGACAGCGTATTCCCGGGTCTCCCGGTTTGTGAAAAGGATGATAATTTGCAAAAAACAACACTTAAACTTAAAAACATGCCGTTAAAGGGTGAAAATCCAAACCAGCACCCAACAACCCCGTAGGAGGAACGAACACCTCGCACGGGACCAATGTAACTTGTAGGAACTAACCGTGTAGTACCGGGTCTCCCGGTTTGAGAGTATGATGATAATTTTCAATAATCACACTTTGAGTTAAAAATAGATCGTTAAAGGGATTAAACCCAAATTGGCCCCCAATCGACCCCGTAGGAGGCACGAACACCTCTCACGGGACCAATGTAACTTGTAGGAACTGACATCGTAGTCCCGGGTCACCCGGCTTGTGAATAGGATGATAATTTGCAAAAATCAACACATAAACTTAAAAACATATCGTTAAAGGGTGAAAACTCAAACCAGCCCCCAAACAACCCCGTAGGAGGCACGAACACCTCGCACGGGATCAATGTAACTTGTAGAAACTGACCGCGTTGTCCCGGGTCTCCCAGTTAGAAAGTATGACGATAATTTTCAAAAATCACACTTAGATTTAAAAACATGCCATTAAAGGGTGAAAACCCAAACCGCCCCCAAACGACCCCGTAGGAGGCACGAACACCTCGCACGGGACCAATGTAACTTGTAGGAACTGACCGCGTTGTCACGGGTCTCCCGATTTGATAGTATGATGATAATTTGCAAAAATCGCACTTAGAGTTAAAAATAGGTCGTTAATGGGATTAAACCCAAACCGGCCCCCAATCGACCCCGTAGGAGGCACGAACACCTCTCACGGGACAATGTAACTTGTAGGAACTGACAGCATAGTCTCGAGTCTCCGGGTTTGTGAATAGGAGGTTAATTTGCCAAAATCAACACTTAACTTAAAAACATACTGTTAAAGGGTGAAAACCCAAACCAGCCCCCAAACAACCCCGTAGGAGGCACGAACACCTTGTACGGGATCAATGTAACTTGTAGTGACTGACCGCGTAGTCCCGGGTCTCCCGGTTTGAGAGTATGACGATAATTTGCAAAGATAACACTTAAAGTTAAAAACATGTCGTTAAAGGGTGAAAACCCAAACCGGCCCCCAAACGACCCCGTAGGAGGCATGAACACCTCGCACGGGACCAATGTAACTTGTAGGAACTGACCGTGTAGTCTCGGGTCTCCCGGTTTGAGAGTATGACGATAATTTGCAAAAATCACAGTTAGACTTAAAAACACGCCGTGAAAGGCTGAAAACCCAAACCGGCCCCCAAACGACCCCGTAGGAGGCACGAACACCTCGCACGGGACCAATATAACTTGTAGGAGCAGACCGCATAGTCCCGGGTTTCCCGATTTGAAAGTATGACGATAATTTATAAAAAAACACACTTAGTTACAATCATGCCGTTAACAGGTGAAAACCCAAATGGCCCCCCAAACGACCCTGTAGGACGCACGAACACCTCGCACGGGACTAATGTAACTTGTAGGAACTGACCGCGTAGTCCCGGGTCACACGTTTTGTAGAGTATGATGATTATTTTCAAAATCGTACTCAAACTTAAAAACAAGTTGTCAAAGGGTGAAAACCCAAACCAGCCCCCAAACGACCCCATAGGAGGCACAAACACCTCGCACGGGACCAATGTAACTTGTAGGAATTGATGGCATAGTCTCGGGTCTCTCGGTTTGAGATTATGATGATAATTTGCTAAAATCACACTTAGACTTAAAAACATGCCGTTAAAGGGTGAGAACCCAAACCGGCCCCCCAATCGACCCCGTAGGAGGCACGAACACCTTGCACGGGTCCAATGTAACTTGTAGGAACTGACAGCGTATTCCCGGGTATCTCTGTTTGTGAATAAGATGATAATTTGAAAAACACAACACTTAAACTTAAAAACATGCCGTTTAAGGGTGAAAATCCAAACCATCCCCCAACAACCCCGTAGGAGGAACGAACACCTCGCACGGGACCAATGTAACTTGTAGGAACTAACCGTGTAGTACCGGGTCTCCCGGTTTGAGAGTATGATGATAATTTTCAATAATCACACTTAGAGTTAAAAATAGATCGTTAAAGGGATTAAACCCAAACAGGCCCCCAATCGACCCCGTAGGAGGCACAAACACCTCTCACAGGACCAATGTAACTTGTAGGAACTGAGATCGTAGTCCCGGGTCACCCGTCTTGTGAATAGGATGATAATTTGCAAAAATCAACACATATACTTAAAAACATATCGTTAAAGGGTGAAAACCCAAACCAGCCCCCAAACAACCCCGTAGGAGGTACGAACACCTCGCACGGGATCAATGTAACTTGTAGAAACTGACCGCGTTGTCCTGGGTCTCCCAGTTTGAAAGTATGAAGATAATTTTCAAAAATCACACTTAGATTTAAAAACATGCCATTAAAGGGTGAAAACGCAAACCGCCCCCCAAACGACCCCGTAGGAGGCACGAACACCTCGCACGGGACCAATGTAACATGCAGGAACTGACCGTGTAGTCCCGGCTCTCCCGGTTTGAGAGGATGATGATAATTTGCAAAAATCACACTTAGAGTTAAAAATAGGCCGTTAAAGGGTGAAAACCCAAACCGACCCCCAATCGACCCCGTACGAGGCACGAACACCTCGCTCGTGACCAATGTAACTTGTACGAACTGACAGCGTAGTCTCGGGTCTCCCGAATTGTGAATAGGATGATAATTTGCAGAAAACAACATTTAAACTTAAAAACATGCCGTTAAAGGGTGAAAATCCAAACCAGTCCCCAAACGACACCATAGGATGAACACCTCGCACGGGACCAATGTAATTTGTAGGAACTGACCGCATAGTCCCCGGTCTCTCGGTGTGAAAGTATGATGATAATTTGCAAAAATCACACTTAGACTTAAAAACATGTCGTTAAAGGGTGATAACCCAAACTGGCATCCAAACGACCCTGTAGGAGGCACGAACACCTCGCACGGGACCAATGTAACTTGTAGGAACTGACCGCGTAGTCCCGAGTCTCCCGGTTTGAGAGTGTGACGATAGTTTGTAAAAATCACACTTAGTTACAAACATGCCGTTAAAGGGTGAAAATCCAAACCGGCCCCCAAATGACCCCGTAGGATGCGCGAACACCTCGCACGGGACCAATGTAACCTGTAGGAACTGACCGCGTAGTCCCGGGTCTTCCGATTTGAGAGTATTATGATAATTCGTAAAAATCGCACTTAGAGTTAAAAATAGGTCGTTAAAGGGATTAAAACCAAACCGGCCCCTAATCGACCCCGTAGGAGGCATGAACACCTCGCACGGGATCAATGTAACTTTTAGGAACTGACAGCATAGTCTCGGGTCTCCCGGTTTGTGAATAGGATGTTAATTTGCAAAAATCACACTTAAAGTTAAAAACATGATGTTAAAGGGTGAAAACCCAAACCGGCATCCAAACGACCCCGTAGGAGGCAAGAACACCTCGCACGGGACCAATGTAACTTGTAGGAACTCACCGCGTAGTCCCGGGTCTCCCAGTTTGAGAGTATGACAATAATTTGTAAAAATCACACTTAGACTTAAAAACATGCCGTTAAAGGGTGAAAACCCAAACCGGCACCCAAACGACCCCGTTGGAGGCACGAACACCTCGCACGGGACCAATATAACTTATAGGAACAGACCACATAGTCCCGAGTTTCCCGGTTTGAGAGTATGATGAAAATTTGTAAAAATCACACTTAGTTACAATCATGCCGTTAAAAGGTGAAAACCCAAACCGGCCCCAAACGACCCCATAGGAGGCACGAACACCTCGCACTGGACTAATGTAACTTGTAGGAACTGACCACGTAGTCTCGGGTCACACGTTTTGTAGAGTATGATGATAATTTTCAAAAATCCTACTTAAACTTAAAAACAAGACGTTAAAGGGTGAAAACCCAAACGACCCCGTAAGAGGCACGAACACCTCGCACGGGATCAATGTAACTTGTATGACATGACGACGTAGTCCCGAGTGTCCCGATTTGTGAATAGGACGATAATTTGCAAAAATCAACATTTAAACTTAAAAACAGGCTGTTAAAGGGTGAAAACCCAAACTAACCCCCAAACTACCCCGTAGGAGGCACAAACACCTCGCACGGGACCAATGTAACTTGTAGGAACTTACCTCGTAGTCTCGGGCCTCTCGGTTTGAGAGTATGACGATAATTTGCAAAAATCACACTAAGACTTAAAAACATGCCGTTAAAGGGTTAAAACCCAAACCGGCCCCCAATCGACCCCGTAGGAGGCACGAACACCTTGCACGGGACCAATGTAACTTGTAGGAACTGACAGCGTATTCCCGGGTCTCCAAGTTTGTCAAAAGGATGATAGTTTGCAAAAAACAACACTTAAACTTAAAAACATGCCGTTAAAGGGTGAAAATCCAAACCAGCCCCCAACAACGCCGTAGGAGGAACGAACACCTCGCACGGGACCAATGTAACTTGTAGGAACTAACCGTGTAGTACCGGGTCTCCTGGTTTGAGAGTATGATGATAATTTTCAATAATCACACTTAGAGTTAAAAATAGATCGTTAAAGGGATTAAACCCAAACTGGCCCCCAATCGACCCCGTAGGAGGCACGAACACCTCTCACAGGACCAATGTAACTTGTAGGAACTGACATCGTAGTCCCGGGTCACCCGGCTTGTGAATAGGATGATAATTTGCAAAAATCAACCCATAAACTTAAAAACATATCGTTAAAGGGTGAAAACCCAAACCAGCCCCCAAACAACACCGTAGGAGGAACGAACACCTCGCACGGGATCAATGTTACTCGTAGAAACTGACCGCGTTGTCCCGGGTCTCCTAGTTTGAAAGTATGACGATAATTTTCAAAAATCACACTTAGATTTAAAAACATGCCATTAAAGGGTGAAAACCCAAACATCCCCCAAACGACCCCGTAGGAGGCACGAACACCTCTCACGGGACAATGTAACTTGTAGGAACTGACAGCGTGGTCTCGGGTCTCCCGGTTTGTGAATAGGAGGTTAATTTGCAAAAATCAACACTTAACTTAAAAACATACCGTTAAAGGGTGAAAACCCAAACCAGCCCCCAAACAACCCCGTAGGAGGCACGAACACCTCGTTCGGGATCAATGTAACTTGTAGTGACTGACCGCGTAGTCCCGGGTCTCACTTATGAAAGTATGATTATAATTTTTAAAAATCACATTTAAACTTAAAAATAAGCCGTTAAAGGGTGAAAACCCAAACCAGCCCCCAAACGATCCCGTAAGAGGCACGAACACCTCGCACAGGACCAATGTAACTTGTATGAACTGACGGCGTAGTCTCGGGTCTCTAGGTTTGTGAATAGGATGATAATTTGCAAAAATCAACATTAAACTTAAAAACTTGTTGTTAAAGGGTGAAAACCCAAACCAGCCCCCAAACGACCCCATAGGAGGCACGAACACCTCCCACGGGACCAATGTAACTTGTAGGAACTGACCGTGTAGTCTCGGGTCTCTCGGTTTGAGAGTATGACGATAATTTACAAAAATCAGACTTAGACTTAAAAACATGCCGTTAAAGTGTGAAAATCCAAACCGGCCCCCAATCGACCCCGTAGGAGGCACGAACACCTTGCACGGGACCAATGTAACTTGTAGTAACTGACAGCGTATTCCCGGGTCTCCCAGTTTGTGAATATGATGATAATTTGAAAAAATCAACATTAAACTTAAAAACATGCCATTAATGGGTGAAAATCCAAACTAGTTACCAAACAACCCCGTAGGAGGAACGAACACCTCGCACGGGACCAATGTAACTTGTAGGAACTAACCGCGTCGTCCCGGGTCTCTCGATTTGAGAGTATGATGATAATTTGCAAAAATTGCACTTAGAGTTAAAAATAGATCATTAAAGGGATTAAACCCAAACCGGCCCCCAATCGACCCCGTAGGAGGCACGAACACCTCTCACGGGAGCAAGGCAACTTGTAGGAACTGACAGCGTAGTCGCGGGTCTCCCGATTTCTGAATACGATGATAATTTGCAAAAATCAACACTTAAACTTAAAAACATACCGTTAAAGGGTGAAAATCCAAACCAGCCCCCAAACAACCCCGTAGGAGATACGAACACCTCGCACGGGATCAATGTAACTTGTAGTAACTGACCGCGTTGTCTCGGGTCTCTCGATTTGAGAGTATGACGATAACTTTCAAAAATCACACTTAGAGTTAAAAACATGTCGTTAAAGGGTTAAAACCCAAACCGGCCCCCAAATGACCCCGTAGGAGGCACGAACACCTCGCACGGGACCAATGTAACTTGTACGAACTGATCGCGTAGTCCCGCGTCTCCCGATTTGAGAGTATGATGATAATTTGCAAAAATCACACTTAGACTTAAAAACATGTCGTCAAAGGGTGAAAACTCAAACCGGCCCCCAAACGACCCCGTAGGAGGCACAAACACCTCGCACGAGACCAATATAACTTGTAGGAATGGACCGCGTAGTTTTGTGTCTCTCGGTTTGAGAGTATGACGAAAATTTGTAAAAATCACACTTAGTTACAAACATGCCGTTAAAAGGTGAAAACTCAAACCGGCCTCCAAACGACCCCGTAGGAGGCACGAACACCTCGTACGGGAACAATGTAACTTGTAGGAACTGACCACGTAGTCCCGGTCTCCCGGTTTCAGAGTATGAAGATAATTTGCAAAAATCGTACTTAAACTTAAAAACAAGCCGTTAAAGTGTGAAAACCCAAACCAGCCCCCAAAGGACCTCGTAAGAGGCACGAACACCTCGCACAGGACCAATGTAACTTGTATGAAGTGACCTCGTAGTCCCGGGTCTCCCGGTTTATGAATATGACGATAATTTGTAAAAATCAACACTTAAACTTAAAAACAAGTCATTAGAGGGTGAAAACCCAAACCAACCCCCAAACGACCCCGTAGGAGGCACGGACACCTCGCACGGGACCAATGTTACTTGTTGGAACTGACCGCGTAGTCCCACGTCTCCCAATTTGAGAATATGATGATAATTTTGCCAAATTGAACACTTAAACTTAAAATCAAGCCGTAAAAGGGTGAAAACCCAAACCAACCCCCAAACGACCCCGTAGGAGGCACGAACACCTCGTACAGGACCAATGTAACTTGTTGGAACTGACCGCGTAGTCCCGGGTCTCCCGATTTGAGAATATGATGATAATTTGAAAACATTAACACTTAAACTTAAAAACAAGCCGTTAAAGGGTGAAAACCCAAACCATCCTCCAAACGACCCCGTAGGAGGCACGAACACCTCGCACGGGACCAATATAACCTGTAGTAACTGACCGCGTAGTCACGGGTCTCTCGATTTGAGAGTATAATGAAAATTTGCAAAAATCACACCTAAAGTTAAAAACATGTTGTTAAAGGGTGAAAACCCAAACCGGCCCCCAAGCGACCTCGTAGGAGGCAAGAACACCTCGCACGGGACCAATGTAACTTGTAGGAACTAACCGCGTAGTCCCGGGTCTCCCAGTTTGAGAGTATAACAATAATTTGCAAAAATCACACTTAGACTTAAAAACATACCGTTAAAGAGTGAAAACACAAACCGGCCCCCAAACGACCCCGTAGGAGGCACGAACACCTCGTACGGGACCAATATAACTTGTAGGAACAGACCGCATAGTCTCGGGTTTCCCGGTTTGAGAGTATGACGATAATTTGTAAAAATCAAACTTAGTTACAATCATGTCGTTAAAAGGTGAAAACCCAAACCGGCCCCCAAACGACCCCATAGGAGGCACGAGCACCTCGCACGGGACTAATGTAACTTGTAGGAACTGACCACATAGTCCCGGGTCACACGTTTTGTAGAGTATGACGATAATTTTAAAAAATCGCACTTAAACTTAAAAACAAGCCGTTAAAGGGTGAAAACCGAAACCAGCACCCAAACGACCCCGTTAGAGGCCCGAACACCTCGCACGGGACCAATGTAAGTTGTATGAAGTGACGACGTAGTCGCGGGTGTCCCGGTTTGTGAATAGGACGATAATTTGCAAAAATCAACATTTAAACTTAAAAACATGTTGTTAAAGGGTGAAAACCCAAACCAGCCCACAAACGACCCCGTAGGAGGCACAAACACCTCGCACGGGACCAATGTAACTTGTAGGAACTGACCGCGTAGTTCCGGGTCTCTCGGTTTGAGAGTATGTTTATGGTTTGCAAAAATCACACTTAGACTTAAAAACATGACGTTAAAGGGTGAAAAGCGAAACTGGCCTCCAAACGAGCCTGTAGGCGGCACGAACACCTCGCACGGGACCAATGTAACTTGTAGGAACTGACAGCGTATTCCCGGGTCTCTCGGTTTGTGAATAGGACGATAATTTGCAAAAATTAACACTTAAACTTAAAAACATATGCCGTTAAAGGGTGAAAATCCAAACCAGCCCCCAATAACCCCGTAGGAGGAACGAACACCTCGTACGGGACCAATGTAACTTGTAGGAACTAACCGTGTAGTCCCGGGTCTCCCGGTTTGAGAGTATGATGATAATTTTCAAAAATCGCACTTAGAGTTAAAAATAGATCGTTAAAGGGATTAAACCCAAACCGGCCCCCAATCGACCCCGTAGGAGGCACGAACACCTCTCACGGGACCAATGTAACTTGTAGGAACTGACAGCGTAGTCTCGGGTCTCCCGGTTTGTGAATAGGAGGTTAATTTGCAAAAATCAACACATAAACTTAAAAACATATCGTTAAAGGGTGAAAACCCAAACCAGCCCCCAAATAACCCCGTAGGAGGCACGAACACCTCGCACGGTATCAATGTAACTTGTAGTAACTGACCGCGTTGTCCCGGGTCTCCCGGTTTGAGAGTATGACGATAATTTTCAAAAATCACACTTAGAGTTAAAAACATGCCGTTAAAGGGTGAAAACCCAAATCGGCCCCCAAACGACCCCGTAGGAGGCACGAACACCTCGCACGGGACTAATGTAACTTGTAGTAACTGATCGCGTAGTCCCGGGTCTCCCGGTTTGAGAGTGTGACGATAATTTGCAAAAATTACACTTAGACTTAAAAACATGCCGTTAAAGGGTGAAAACCCAAACCAGCACCCAAACGACCCCGTTGGAGGCACGAACACCTCGCACGGGACCAATATATATTGTAGGAACGGACCGCGTAGTTTCGAGTCTCCCGGTTTGAGAGTATGACAATAATTTGTAAAAATCACACTTAGTAACAAACATGCCGTTAAAAGGAGAAAAATCAAACCGGCCCCCAAACGACCTCGTAGGAGCCGCGAACACCTCGCACGGGACCAATGTAACTTGTAGGAACTGACCACGTAGTCCCGATCTCCCGGTTTCAGAGTATGAAGATAATTTGTAAAAATCGCACTTAAACTTAAAAACAAGCCGTTAAAGGGTGAAAACCCAAACCAACCCCCAAACGACCTCGTAAGAGGCACGAACACCTCGCACGGGCCCAATGTAACTTGTATGAACTGACCGCGTTGTCTCGGGTCTCCCGATTTATGAATATGATGATAATTTGTAAAAATTGACACTTAAACTTAAAAACAAGTCGTTAAAGTGTGAAAACCCAAATCAACACCCAAACGACCCCGTAGGAGGCACGGACACCTTGCACGGGACCAATGTAACTTGTAGGAACTGATCGCGTAGTCCCGCATCTTCCGATTTAAGAGTATGACGATAATTTGCAAAAATCACACTGAGACTTAAAAACATGTCGTCAAAGGGTCAAAACCCAAACCGGCCCCCTAACGACCCGTTAAGAGGCACAAACACCTCGCACGGGACCAATATAACTGCTAGGAATAGACTGCGTAGTTCCGGGTCTCCCAGTTTGAGAGTATGACAATAATTTGTAAAAATCACACTTAGTTACAAACATGTCGTTAAAAGGTGAAAACTCAAACCGACCCCCAAACGACCCCGTAGGAGGCACGAACACCTCGCATGGGACCAATGTAACTTGTAGGAACTGACCACGTAGTCCCGGTCTCCCGGTTTCAGAGTATGAAGATAATTTGCAAAAATCGCACTTAAACTTAAAAATAAGCCGTTAAAGGGTGAAAACCCAAACCAGCCCCCAAACGACCTCGTAAGAGGCACGAACACCTAGCACAGGACCAATGTAGCTTGTATGAACTGACCGCGTAGTCCCGGGTCTCTCGGGGTTTATGAATATGAAGATAATTTGTAAAAATCAATACTTAAACTTAAAAACAAGTCGTTAAAGGGTGAAAACCCAAACCAATCCCCAAACGACCCCGTAGGAGGCACGGACACCTCGCACGGGACCAATATAACTTGTAGGAACTGATCGCGTAGTCCCGCGTCTCCCGGTTTGAGAGTATGACGATAATTTGCAAAAATCACACTTAGACTTAAAAACATGTCGTCAAAGGGTGAAAACCCAAACCGGCCCCCAAACGACCCGGAAGGAGGCACAAACACCTCGTACGGGACCAATATAACTTGTAGGAACAGACCGCGTAGTTCCAGGTCTCCCGATTTGAGAGTATGACAATAATTTGTAAAAATCACACTTAGTTACAAACATGCCGTTAAAAGGTGAAAACTCAAACCGGCCCCCAAACGACCCCATAGGAGGCACGAACACCTCGCACGGGATCAATGTAACTTATAGGAACTGACCACGTAGTCCCGGTCTCTTGGTTTCAGAGTATGAAGATAATTTGCAAAAATCGCACTTAAACTTAAAAATAAGCCGTTAAAGGGTGAAAACCCAAACGAACCCCAAACGACCTCGTAAGAGGCACGAACACCTCGCACGGGACCAATGTAACTTGTATGAACTGACCCTTAGTCCCGGGTCTCCCGGTTTATGAATATGACGATAATTTGTAAAAGTTGACACTTAAACTTAAAAAAAAGTCGTTAAAGGGTGAAAACCCAAACGACCCCGTAGGAGGCACGGACACGTCGCACGGGACCAATGTAACTTGTTGGAACTGACCGCGTAGTCCCGGGTCTCCCAATTTGGGAATATGATGATAATTTGCAAAAATTAACACTTAAACTTAAAAACAAGCCGTTAAAGGGTGAAAACCCAAACCCGCCCCCAAACGAACCCGTAAGAGGCACGAACATTTCCCACGGGACCAATGTAACTTGTTCGAACTGACCGCGTAGTCCCTGGTCTCCCGGTTTGAGAGTATGATGATAATTTGGAAAAATCACACTTAAAGTTGAAAACAGGCCGTTAAAGGGCGAAAACACAAACCGACCCCCAATCGACGCCGTAGGAAGCACGAACACCTCGCACGGGACCAATGTAACTTGTAGGAACAGACCGCGTAGTCCCAGGTCTCCCGGTTTGAGAGTATGATGATAATTTACAAAAATACACTTAGAGTTAAAAACATGCCGTTAAAGGGTGAAATCCCAAACCAGCCCCCAAACGACCCCGTAAGAGGCACGAACACCTCGCACGGGACCAATGTAAGTTGTATGAAGTGACGGCGCAGTCCCGGGTGTCCCGGTTTGCGAATAAGATGATAATTTGCAAAAATCAACATTTAAACTTAAAAACATGCTGTTAAAGGGTGAAAACCCAAACCAGCCCCCAAACGACCCCGTAGGAGGCACAAACACCTCGCACGGGACCAATGTAACTTGTAGGAACTGACCGCGTAGTCCCAGGTCTCTCGGTTGGAGAGTATGACGATAATTTGCAAAAATCACACTTAGACTTAAAAACATGCCGTTAAAGGGTGAAAACCCAAACCGACCCCCAATCGACCCCGTAGGAGGCACGAACACCTTGCACGGGACCAATGTAACACCTAGGAACTGACAGTGTATTCCCGGGTCTCCCGATTTGTGAATAGGATGATTATTTGCAAAAATTAACACTTAAACTTAAAAATATGTCGTTAAAGGGTGAAAATCCAAACCAGCCCCCAACAACCCCGTAGGAGGAACGAACAACTCGGACGGGACCAATGGAACTTGTAGGAACTAACCGTGTAGTCCCGCGTCTCCCGGTTTGAGAGTATGATGATAATTTGCAAAAATCGCACTTAGAGTTAAAAATAGATCATTAAAGGGATAAAACCCAAACCGGCCCCCAATCGACCCCGTAGGAGGCACGAACACCTCTAACGGGACGAATGTAACTTGTAGGAACTGACAGCGTAGTCCCGGGTCCCCCGGTTTATGAATAGGATGATAATTTGCAAGAATCAGCACATAAACTTAAAAACATATCGTTAAAGGTTGAAAACCCAAACCAACCCCCAAACAACCCCGTAGGAGGCACAGACACCTCGCACGGGATCAATGTAACTTGTAGTAACTGATCGCGTTGTCCCGGGTCTCCCGGTTTGAGAGTATGACGATAATTTTCAAAAATCACACTTGGAGTTAAAAACATGCCATTAAAGGGTGAAAACCCAAACCGGCCCCCAAACGACCCCGTAGGAAGCACGGACACCTCGCACGGGACTAATGTAACTTGTAGGAACTAACCGCGTAGTCCCGGGTCTCCCAGTTTGGGAGTATGATATTAATTTGCAAAAATCACACTTAGACTTAAAAACATGCCGTTAAAGGGTGAAAACCCAAACCAGCACCCAAACGACCTCGTAGGAGGCACGAACACCTCGCACGGGACCAATATATATCGTAGGAACAGACCGCGTAGTTCCGGGTCTCCCAGTTTGAGAGTATGACAATAATTTGTAAAAATCACACGTAGTTACAAACATGTCGTTAAAAGGTGAAACTCAAACCGGCCCCCAAACGACCTCGTAGGAGGCGCGAACACCTCGCACGGGACCAATGTAACTTGTAGGAACTGACCACGTAGTCTCGATCTCTCAGTTTCAGAGTATGAAGATAATTTGTAAAAATCGCACTTAAACTTAAAAACAAGCCGTTAAAGGGTGAAAACCCAAACCAGCCCCCAAACGACCTCGTAAGAGGCACGAACACCTCGCACGGGACCAATGTAACTTGTATGAACTGACCGCGTAGTCCCGGGTCTCCCGGTTTATGAATATGATGATAATTTGTAAAAATTGACACTTAAACTTAAAAACAAGTCGTTAAAGGGTGAAAACCCAAACCAACCGCCAAACGACCCCGTAGGAGGTACGGACACCTCGCACGGGACCAATGTTACTTGTAGGAACTGATCGCGTAGTCCCGCGTCTCCCGGTTTGAGAGTATGATGATAATTTGCAAAAATCACACTTAGACTTAAAAACATGTCGTCAAAGGGTGAAAACCCAAACCAGACCCCGAACGACCCGGTACGAGGCACAAACACCTCACACGGGACCAATATAACTTGTAGGAACAGACCGCGTAGTTCCGGGTCTCCCGGTTTGAGAGTATGACAATAATTTGTAAAAAGCACACTTAGTTACAAATATGTCGTTAAAAGGTGAAAACTCAAACAAGCCCCCAAACGACCCCGTAAGAGGCACGAACACCTCGCACGGGACCAATGTAACTTGTAGGAACTGACCACGTAGTCCCGGTCTCCCAGTTTCAGAGTATGAAGATAATTTGCAAAAATCGCACTTAAACTTAAAAACAAGCCGTTAAAGGGTGAAAACCCAAACCAGCCCCCAAACGACCTCGTAAAAGACGCGAACACCTCGCACAGGACAGATGTAACTTGGATGAACTGACCGCGTAGTCCTGGGTCTCCCGGTTTATGAATATGACGATAATTTGTAAAAATCAACACTTAAACTTAAAAACAAGTCGTTAAAGGGTGAAAACCAAAACCAACCCCCAAACGACCCCGTAGGAGGCACGGACACCTCGCACGGGACCAATGTAACTTGTAGGAACTGATCGCGTTGTCCCGCGTCTCCCGGTTTGAGAGTATGACGATAATTTGCAAAAATCACACTTAGACTTAAAAACATGTCGTCAAAGGGTGAAAACCCAAACCGGCCCCCAAACGACCCGGTAGGAGGCACAAACACCTCACAGGGAACCAATATAACTTGTAGGAGCAGACCGTGTAGTTCCGGGTCTCCCGATTTGAGAGTATGACAATAATTTGTAAAAATCACACTTAGATACAAACATGTCGTTAAAAGGTGAAAAGTCAAACTGGCCCCCAAACGACCCCGTAGGAGGCACGAACACCTCGCACGGGATCAATGTAACTTGTAGGAACTGACCACATAGTCCCGATCTCCCGATTTCAGAGTATGAAGTTACTTTGTACAAATCGCACTTAAACTTAAAAATATGCCGTTAAAGGGTGAAAACCCAAACCAGCCCCCAAACGATCTCGTAAGAGGCACGAACACCTCGTACGGGACCAATGTAACTTGTATGAACTGACCGCGTAGTCCTGGTCTCCCGGTTTATGAATATGACGATAATTTTTAAAAATCGACACTTAAACTTAAAAACAAGTCGTTAAAGGGTGAAAACCCAAACCAACCCCCAAACGGCCCTGTAGGAGGAACAAACTCTTCGCACGGGTCTTTCGATTTGAGAGTATGATGATAATTTGCAAAAATCACACTTAGACTAAAAAACTGGCCGTTAATGGGTGAAAACGCAAACTTGCCTCCAAACGACACTGTAGGAGGCACGAACACCTCGCACGGGACCAATGTAACTTGTAGGAACTGACCGCGTAATCCCGGGTCTCCCGGTTTGAGAGTATGATGATAATTTGTAAAAATCACACTTAGTTACAAACATGCCGTTAAAAGCTGAAAACTCAAACCGGCCCCCAAACGACCCCGTAGGAGGCACGAACACCTCGCACGGGATCAATGTAACTTGTAGGAACTGACCATGTAGTCGCGATCTCCCGGTTTCAGAGTATGAAAATAATTTGCAAAAATTGCACTTAAACTTAAAAATAAGCTGTTAAAGGGTTAAAACCCAAACCAGCTCCCAAACGACCTCGTAAGAGGCACGAACACCTCGCACGAGACCAATGTAACTTGTATGAACTGACCGCGTAGTCCCGGGTCTACCGGTTTTTGAATATGATAATGATTTGTAAAAATAGACACTTAATTTTAAAAACAAGTCGTTAAAGGGTGAAAACCCAAACCAACCCCCAAACGACCCCGTAGGAGGCACGGACACCTCGCACGAGACCAATGTAACTTGTAGGAACTGATCGCGTAGTCCCGCATCTCCCGGTTTGAGAGTCGGACGATAATTTGCAAAAATCACACTTAGACTTAAAAACATGTCGTCAAAGGATGAAAACCCAAACCGGCCTCCAAACGACCCGGTAGGAGGCACAAACACCTCGCACGGGACCAATATAACTTGTAGGAACAGACCGCGTAGTTCCGGGTCTCACGATTCGAGAGTATGAGAATAATTTGTAAAATGACACTTAGTTACAAACATGAGTTAAAAGCTGAAAACTCAAACCGGCCCCCAAACGACCCCGTAGGAGGCACGAACACCTCGCACGGGATCAATGTAACTTATAGGAACTGACCATGTAGTCCCGATCTCCCAGTTTCAGAGTATGAAGATAATTTGCAAAAATTGCACTTAAACTTAAAAATAAGCCGTTAAAGGGTGAAAACCCAAACCAGCTCCCAAACGACCTCGTAAGAGGCACGAACACCTCGCACGGGACCAATGTAACTTGTATGAACTGACCGCGTAGTCCCGGGTCTCCCGGTTTATGAATATGACAATGATTTGTAAAAATAGACACTTAAACTTAAAAACAAGTCGTTAAAGGGTGAAAACCCAAACCAACCCTCAAACGACCCCGTAGGAGGCACGGACACCTAGCACGGGACCAATGTAAGTTGTAAGAATTGATCGCGTAGTCCCGCGTCTCCCGGTTTGAGAGTCTGACGATAATTTGCAAAAATCACACTTAGACTTAAAAACAAGTCGTCAAAGGGTGAAAACCCAAACCAGCCTCCAAACGACCCGGTAGGAGGTACAAACACCTCTTACGGGACGAATATAACTTGTAGTAACAAACCGCGTAGTTTCGGGTCTCCCGATTTGAGAGTATGACAATAATTTGTAAAAATCACACTTAGTTACAAACATGCTGTTAAAAGGTGAAAACACAAACTGGCCCGCAAACGACCCCGTAGGAGGCACGAACACCTCACACGGGACCAATGTAACTTGTAGGAACTGAACACGTAGTCCCGGTCTCCCGATTTCAAAGTATGAAGATAATTTGCAAAAATCGCATTTAAACTTAAAAACAAGCTTAATTGTGTTAAAACCCAAACTAGCCCCCAAACGACCTCGTAAGAGGCACGAACACCTCGTACGGGCCCAATGTAACTTGTATGAACTGACCGCGTAGTCCCGGGTCTCTCGGTTTATGAATATGACGATAATTTGTAAAAATCGACACTTAAACTTAAAAACAAGTCGTTAAAGGGTGAAAACCCAAACCAACCCCCAAACGACCCCGTAGGAGGCACGGACACCTCGCACGGGACCAATGCAACTTGTAGGAACTGATCGCGTAGTCCCGCGTCTCCCGGTTTGAGAGTATGACGATAATTTGCAAAAATCACACTTAGACTTAAAAACATGTCGTCAAAAGGTGAAAACCCAAACCGGCCCCCAAACGACCCGGTAGGAGGCACAAACACCTCGCACGGGACCAATATAACTTGTAGGAACAGACCGCGTAGTTCCGGGTCTCCCAATTTGAGAGTAAGACAATAATTTGTAAAAATCACACTCAGTTACAAACATGCCATTAAAAGGTGAAAACTCAAACCGGCCCCCAAACGACCCCATAGGAGGCACGAACACCTCGCACGGGATCAATGTAACTTGTAGGAACTGACCATGTAGTCCCGATCTCCCGGTTTCAGAGCATGAAGATAATTTGCAAAAATCGCACTTAAACTTAAAAATAAGCCGTTAAAGGGTGAAAACCCAAACCAGCTCCCAAACGACCTCGTAAGAGGCACGAACACCTCGCACGGGACCAATGTAACTTGTATGAACTCACCGCGTAGTCCTTGGTCTCCCGGTTTATGAATATGACAAAAATTTGTAAAAATCGACACTTAAACTTAAAAATAAGTCGTTAAAGGGTGAAAACCCAAACCAACCCCCAAACGACCCCGTAGGAGGCACGGACACCTCGCACGGGACCAATGTAACTTGTAGGAACTGACCACATAGTCCCGTGTCTCCCGGTTTGAGAGTATGACGATAGTTTTCAAAAATCACACTTAGACTTAAAAACATGTAGTCAAAGGGTGAAAACCCAAACCGGCCCCCAAACGACCCGGTAGGAGGCACAAACACCTCGCACGGGACCAATATAACTGGTAGGAACAGACCGCGTAGTTTCGGGTCTCCCGATTTGAGAGTATGACAAAAATTTGTAAAAATCACACTTAGTTACAAACATGCCATTAAAAGGTGAAAATTAAAACAGGCACCCAAACGACCCCGTAGGAGGCATGAACACCTCACAGGGGATAAATGTAACTTTTAGGAACTGACCATGTAGTCCCGATCTCCCGGTTTCAGAGTATGAAGATAATTTGCAAAAATCTCACTTAAACTTAAAAATAAGCCGTTAAATCTTGAAAACCCAAACCAGCTCCCAAACGACCTCGTAAGAGGCACGAACACCTCGCACGGGGCCAATGTAACTTATATGAACTGACCGCGTAGTCCCGGGTCTCCCGGTTTATGAAAATTATAATAATTTGTAAAAATCGACATTTAAACTTAAAAACAAGTCGTTAAAGGGTGAAAACCCAAACCAGCTCCCAAACGACCTCGTAAGAGGCACGAACACCTTGCACGGGACCAATGTAACTTGTATGAACTGATCGCGTTGTCCCGGGTCTCCCGGTTTATGAATATGACAATAATTTGTAAAAATTGACACTTAAACTTAAAAACAAGTCGTTAAAGGGTGAAAACCCAAACCAACCCCCAAACGACCCCGTAGGAGGCACGGACACCTCGCACGGGACCAATGTAACTTGTAGGAACTGATCGCGTAGTCTCGCGTCTCCCGGTTTGAGAGTATGACGATAGTTTGCAAAAATCACACTTAGACTTAAAAACATGTCGTCAAAGGGTGAAAACCCAAATCGGCCCCCAAACGACCCGGTAGGAGGCACAAACATCTCGCACGGGGCCAATATAACTTGTAGGAACAGACCGCGTAGTTTCGGGTCTCCCGGTTTGAGAGTATGACAATAATTTGTAAAAATCACACTTAGTTACAAACATGCCGTTAAAAGGTGAAAAGTCAAACCGGCCCCCAAACGACCCCGTAGGAGGCACGAACACCTCGCACGGGATCAATGTAACTTGTAGGAACTGACCACGTAGTCCCGGTCTCCCGGTTTCAGAGTATGAAGATAATTTTCAAAAATCGCACTTAAACTTAAAAATAAGCCGTTAAAGGGTGAAAACCCAAACCAGCTCCCAAACGACCTCGTAAGAGGCACAAACACCTCACACGGGACCAATGTAACTTATATGAACTGACTGCATAGTCTCGGGTCTCTCGGTTTATGAAATTGATAATAATTTGTAAAAATCGACACTTAAACTTAAGAACAAGTCCTTAAAGGGTGAAAACCCAAACTAGCTCCCAAACGACCTCGTAAGAGGCACGAACACCTCGCACGGGACCAATGTAACTTGTATGAACTG
The DNA here is from genome assembly GCA_949130495.1 of Sambucus nigra. Lineage (NCBI taxonomy): Eukaryota > Viridiplantae > Streptophyta > Magnoliopsida > Dipsacales > Adoxaceae > Sambucus > Sambucus nigra. The sequence goes on along the minus strand of OX422213.1, from coordinate 22,511,456 downwards.
ACCGCGTAGTCCCGGGTCTCCCGGTTTATGAATATGACAATAATTTGTAAAAACCGACACTTAAACTTAGAAACAAGTCGTTAAAGGGTGAAAACCCAAACCAACCCCCAAACGACCCCGTAGGAGGCACGGACACCTCGCACGGGACCGATGTAACTTGTAGGAACTGATCGCATAGTCCCGTGTCTCCCGGTTTGAGAGTATGACGATAGTTTTCAAAAATCACACTTAGACTTAAAAACATGTAGTCAAAGGGTGAAAACCCAAACCGGCCCCCAAACGACCCGGTAGGAGGCACAAACACCTCGCACGGAACAATATAACTTGTAGGAACAGACCGCGTAGTTTCGGGACTCCCGATTTGAGAGTATGACAATAATTTGTGAAAAACACACTTAGTTACAAACATGCCATTAAAAGGTGAAAACTCAAACCGGCCCCCAAACGACCCCGTAGGAGGCAAGAACACCTCGCACGGGATCAATGTAACTTTTAGGAACTGACCATGTAGTCCCGATCTCCCGGTTTCAGAGTATGAAGATAATTTACAAAAATCGCACTTAAACTAAAAAATAAGCCGTTAAAGGGTGAAAACCCAAACCAGCTCCCAAACGACGTAAGAGGCACGAACACCTCGCACGGGACCAATGTAACTTGTATGAACTGGTCGCGTAGTCCCGGGTCTCCCGGTTTATGAATATGACAATAATTTGTAAAAATCGACACTTAAACTTAAAAATAAGTCGTTAAAGGGTGAAAACCCAAACCAACCCCCAAACGACCCCGTAGGAGGCACAGACACCTCGCACGGGACCGATGTAACTTGTAGGAACTGATCGCATAGTCCCGTGTCTCCCGGTTTGAGAGTATGACGATAGTTTTCAAAAATCACACTTAGACTTAAAAACATGTAGTCAAAGGGTGAAAACCCAAACCGGCCCCCAAACGACCCGGTAGGAGGCACAAACACCTCGCACGGAACAATATAACTTGTAGGAACAGACCGCGTAGTTTCGGGACTCCCGATTTGAGAGTATGACAATAATTTGTGAAAAACACACTTAGTTACAAACATGCCATTAAAAGGTGAAAACTCAAACCGGCCCCCAAACGACCCCGTAGGAGGCAAGAACACCTCGCACGGGATCAATGTAACTTTTAGGAACTGACCATGTAGTCCCGATCTCCCGGTTTCAGAGTATGAAGATAATTTACAAAAATCGCACTTAAACTAAAAAATAAGCCGTTAAAGGGTGAAAACCCAAACCAGCTCCCAAACGACGTAAGAGGCACGAACACCTCGCACGGGACCAATGTAACTTGTATGAACTGGTCGCGTAGTCCCGGGTCTCCCGGTTTATGAATATGACAATAATTTGTAAAAATCGACACTTAAACTTAAAAATAAGTCGTTAAAGGGTGAAAACCCAAACCAACCCCCAAACGACCCCCTAGGAGGCACAGACACCTCGCACGGGACCAATGTATCTTGTAGGAACTGATCGCGTAGTCTCGCTTCTCCCGGTTTGAGAGTATGACGATAGTTTTCAAAAATCACACTTAGACTTAAAAACATGTCGTCAAAGGGTGAAAACCCAAACCGGCCCCCAAACGACCCCGTAGGAGGCACAAACACCTCGCACGGGACCAATATAACTTGTAGGAACAAACCGCGTAGTTTTGGGTCTCTCGATTTGAGAGTATGACGATAATTTGTAAAAATCACCATTAGTTACAAACAAGCCGCTAAAAGGTGAAAACTCAAATCGCCCCCAAACGACCCCGTAGGAGGCACGAACACCTCGCACGGGATCAATGTAACTTGTAGGAACTGACCACGTAGTCCCGGTCTCCCGATTTTAGAGTAGAGAATTTGCAAAAATCGCACTTAAACTTAAAAATAAGCCTTTAAAGGGTGAAAACCCGAACCAGCTCCCAAACGAACTCGTAAGAGGCACGAACACTTCGCACGGGACAAATGTAACTTGTATGAACTGACCGCGTAGTCCCGGGTCTCCCGGTTTATGAATATGACAATAATTTGTAAAAATCGACACTTAAACTTAAAAACAAGTCGTTAAAGGGTGAAAACCCAAACCAACCCCCAAACGACCCCGTTGGAGGCACGGACACCTCGCACGGGACCAATGTATCTTGTAGGAACTGATCGCGTAGTCCCGCGTCTCCCGGTTTGAGAGTATGACGATAGTTTTCAAAAATCACACTTAGACTTAAAAATATGTCGTCAAAGGGTGAAAACCCAAACCGGCCCCCAAACGACTCGGTAGGAGGCACAAACACCTCGCACGGGACCAATATAACTTGTAGGAACAGACCGCGTAGTTTCGGGTCTCCCGGTTTGAGAGTATGACAATAATTTGTAAAAATGACACTTAGTTACAAACATGCCGTTAAAAGGTGAAAACTCAAACCGGCACCCAAACGACCCCGTAGGAGGCACGAACACCTCGCACGGGATCAATGAAACTTGTAGGAACTGACCACATAGTCCCGGTCTCCCAGTCTAAGAGTATGAAGATAATTTGCAAAAATCGCACTTAAACTTTAAAATAAGTCATTAAAGGGTGAAAACCCAAACCAGCTCCCAAACGACCTCGTAAGAGGCACGAAGACCTCGCACGGGACCAATGTAACTTATATGAACTGACCGCGTAGTCCCGGGTCTCCCGGTTTATGAATATGATCATAATTTGTAAAAATCGACACTTAAACTTAAAAATAAGTCGTTAAAGGGTGAAAACCCAAACCAGCTCCCAAACGACATCGTAAGAGGCACGAACACCTCGCACGGGACCAATGTAACTTGTATGAACTGACCGCGTAGTCCCGTGTCTCCCGGTTTATGAATATGACAATAATTTGTAAAAATCGACACTTTAACTTTAAAACAATTCTTTAAAGGGTGAAAACCCAAACCAACCCCCAAACGACCCCGTAGGAGGCACGGACACCTCGCACGGGACCAATGTAACTTGTAGGAAATGATCACGTAGTCCCGCGTCTACCGGTTTGAGAGTATGACGATAATTTGCAAAAATGACACTTAGACTTAAAAACATGTCGTCAAAGGGTGAAAACCCAAACCGGCCCCCAAACGACCCGGTAGGAGGCACAAACACCTCGCACGGGACCAATATAACTTGTAGGAACAGACCGCGTAGTTTCGAGTCTCCCGATTTGAGAGTATGACAATAATTTGTAAAAATCACACTTAGTTACAAACATGCCATTAAAAGGTGAAAACTCAAACCGGCCCCCAAACGACCCCGTAGGAGGCATGAACACCTCGCATGGGATCAATGTAACTTTTTGGAACTGACCATGTAGTCCCGATCTCCCGGTTTCAGAGTATGAAGATAATTTGCAAAAATCGCACTTAAACTTAAAAATAAGCCGTTAAAGGGTGAAAACCCAAACCAGCTCCCAAACGACCTCATAAGAGGCACGAAAACCTCGCACGGGACCAATGTAACTTATATGAACTGACCGCGTAGTCCTGGGTCTCCGGGTTTATGAATATGATGATAATTTGTAAAAATCAACACTTAAACTTAAAAACAAGTCGTTAAAGGGTGAAAACCCAAACCAATCCCCAAACGACCCCGTAGGAGGCACGGACACCTCGCACGGGACCAATGTAACTTGTAGGAGCTGATCGCGTAGTCCCATGTCTCCCGGTTTGAGAGTATGACGATAATTTGCAAAAAATCACACTTAGACTTAAAAAAATGTCGTCAAAGGGTGAAAACCCAAACCGGCCCCCAAACGACCCGGTAGGAGGCACAAACACCTCGTACGGGACCAATATAACTTGTAGGAACAGACCGCGTAGTTTCGGGTCTCCCGGTTTGAGAGTATGACAATAATTTGTAAAAATACACTTAGTAACAAACATGCCGTTAAAATGTGAAACCACAAACCGGCCCCTAAATGACGCCGTAGGAGGCACGAATACCTCGCATGGGACCAATGTAACTTGTAGGAACTGACCACGTAGTCCCGGTCTCCCGGTTTCAAAGTATGAAGATAATTTGCAAAAATGGCACTTAAACTTAAAAATAAGCCGTTAAAAGGTGAAAACCCAAACCAGCCCCCAAACGAACTCGTAAGAGGCACGAACACCTCGCATGGGCCCACTGTAACTTGTTTGAACTGACCGCATTGTCCCGGGTCTCTCGGTTTAAGAATATGATGATAATTTGTAAAAATCAACACTTAAACTTAAAAACAAGTCGTTAAAGGGTGAAAACCCAAACCAGCTCCCAAACGACCTCGTAAGAGGCACGAACACCTCGCACGGGACCAATGTAACTTGTAGGAACTGATCGCGTAGTCCCGCGTCTCCCGGTTTATGAATATGACAATAATTTGCAAAAATCGACACTTAAGCTTAAAAACATGTCGTCAAAGGGTGAAAACCTAAATCGGCCCCCAAACGACCCGGTAGGAGGCACAAACACCTCGCACGGGACCAATATAACTTGTAGGAATAGACCGCGTAGTTCTGGGTCTCCCGATTTGAGAGTATGACAATAATTTGTAAAAATACACTTAGTTACAAACATGCCGTTAAAATCTGAAAACACAAACCCGCCCCCAAACGACCCTGTAGGAGGCACGAACACCTCGCACGGGAACAATGTAACTTGTAGGAACTGATCACGTAGTCCCGGTCTCCCGGTTTCAAAGTATGAAGCTAATTTACAAAAATCGCACTTAAACTTAAAAACAAGCCGTTAAAGGTTGAAAACCCAAACCAGCCCCCAAACGACCTCGTAAGAGGCACGAACACCTCGCATGGGCCCACTGTAACTTGTATGAACTGACCGCGTTGTCCTGGGTCTACCGGTTTATGAATATGATGATAATTTGTAAAAATCAACACTTAAACTTAAAAATAAGTCGTTAAAGGGTGAAAACCTAAACCAGCTCCCAAACGACCTCGTAAAAGGCACGAACACCTCGCATGGGACCAATGTAACTTGTATGAACTGACCGCGTAGTCCCGGGTCTCCCGGTTTATGAATATGACAATAATTTGTAAAAAATCGACACTTAAACTTAAAAACAAGTTGTTAAAGGGTGAAAACCCAAACCAACCCCCAAACGACCCCGTTGGAGGCACGCACACCTCGCACGGGACCGATGTAACTTGTAGGAACTGATCGCGTAGTCCCGCGTCTCCCGGTCTGAGAGTATGACGATAATTTGCAAAAATCACACTTAGACTTAAAAACATGTCGTCAAAGGATGAAAACCCAAATCGGCCCCTAAACGACCCGGTAGGAGGCACAGACACCTCGCACGGGACCAATATAACTTGTAGGAACAGACCGCGTAGTTTTGGGTCTCCCGGTTTGAGAGTATGACAATAATTTGTAAAAATCACACTTAGTTATAAACATGTCGTTAAAAGGTGAAAACTCAAACCGGCCCCCAAATGACCCCGTAGGAGGCACGAACACCTCGCACGAGATCAATGTAACTTGTAGGAACTGACCACGTAGTCCCGGTCTCCCGGTTTCAGAGTATGAATATAATTTGCAAAAATCGCACTTAAACTTAAAAATAAGCCGTTAAAGGGTGAAAACCCAAACCAGCTCCCAAACGACCTCGTAAGAGGCACGAACACCTCACACGGGACTAATGTAACTTATATGAACTGACCGCGTAGTCTCGGGTCTCCCGGTTTATGAAATTGATAATAATTTGTAAAAATCGACACTTAAACTTAAGAACAAGTCCTTAAAGGGTGAAAACCCAAACTAGCTCCCAAACGACCTCGTAAGAGGCACGAACACCTCGCACGGGACCAATGAAACTTGTAGGAACTGATCGGGTAGTCCTGCGTCTCCCGGTTTGAGAGTATGACGATAATTTGCAAAAATCACACTTATACTTAAAAACATGTCGTCAAAGGGTGAAAACCCAAACCGCCCCCCAAACGACCCGATAGGAGGCACAAACACCTCGCACGGGACCAATATAACTTGTAGGAACAGACCGCGTAGTTTGGGTCTCCCGGTTTGAGAGTATGACAATAATTTGTAAAAATACACTTAGTTACAAACATGCCGTTAAAATGTGAAAACACAAACCGGCCCCTAAACGACCCCGTAGGAGGCACGAACACCTCGCACGGGATCAATGTAACTTGTAGGAACGGACCATGTAGTCCCGATCTCCCGGTTTCAGAGCATGAAGATAATTTGCAAAAATCGCACTTGAACTTAAAAATAAGCCGTTAAAGGGTGAAAATTCAAACCAGATCCCAAACGACCTCGTAAGAGGCACGAACACCTCGCATGGGACCAATGTAACTTGTATGAACTGACCGCGTAGTCCCGGGTCTCCCGGTTTATGAATATGACAATAATTTGTAAAAATCGACAGTTAAACTTAAAAACAAGTCGTTAAAGGGTGAAAATCCAAACTAACCCCCAAACGAACCCGTACCAGGCACGGACACCTCGCACGGGACCAATGTAACTTGAAGGAACTGATCGCGTAGTCCCGCGTCTCCCGGTTTGTGAGTATGTCGATAATTGGCAAAAATCACACTTAGACTTAAAAACATGTCGTCAAAGGTTGAAAACCCAAATCGGCCCCCAAATGACCCGGTAGGAGGCACAAACACCTCGCACGGGACCAATATAACTTGTAGGAACACACCGCGTAGTTTCGGGTCTCCCGATTTGAGATTATGACAATAATTTGTAAAAATCACACTTAGTTACAAACATGCCATTAAAAGGTGAAAACTCAAACCGGCTCCCAAACGACCCCGTAGGAGGCATGACCACCTCGCACAGGATCAATGTAACTTTTAGGAACTGTCCATGTTGTCCCAATCTCCCGGTTTCAGAGTATGAAGATAATTTGCAAAAATTGCACTTAAACTTAAAAATAAGCCGTTAAAGGGTGAAAACCCAAACCAGATCCCAAACGACCTCGTAAGAGGCATGAACACCTCGCACGGGACCAATGTAACTTGTATGAACTGACCGCGTAGTCCCGGGTCTCCCGGTTTATTAATATGATAATAATTTGTAAAAATTGACACTTAAACTTAAAAACAAGTCATTAAAGGGTGAAAACCCAAACCAACCCCCAAACGACCCCGTAGGAGGCACGGACACCTCGCACGGGACCAATGTAACTTGTAGGAACTGATCGCATAGTCCCGCGTCTCCCGGTTTGAGAGTATGACGATAGTTTGCAAAAATCACACTTAGACTTAAAAACATGTCGTCAAAGGGTGAAAACCAAAACCGACCCCCAAACGACCCGGTTGGAGGCACAAACACCTCGCACGGGACCAATATGACTTGTAGGAACAGACCGCGTAGTTTCGGATCTCTCGATTTGAGAGTATGATAATAATTTGTAAAAATCACACTTAGTTACAAACATGCCATTAAAAGGTGAAAATTCAAACTGGCCCCCAAACGACCCCGTAGGAGGCATGAACACCTCGCACGGGATCAATGTAACTTTTAGGAACTGACCATGTAGTCCCGATCTCTCGGTTTCAGAGTATGAAGATAATTTGCAAAAATCGCACTTAAACTTAAAAATAAGCCGTTAAAGGGTGAAAACCCAAACCAGCTCCCAAACGACCTCGTAAGAGGCACGAACACCTAGCACATGACCAATGTAACTTGTATGAACTGACCGCGTAGTCCCGGGTCTCCCGGTTTATGAATATGACAATAATTTGTAAAAATCGACACTTAAACTTAAAAACAAGTCGTTAAAGGGTGAAAACCCAAACCAACCCCCAAACGACCCCGTTGGAGGCACGGACACCTCGCACGGGACCGATGTAACTTGTAGGAACTGATCTCGTAGTCCCGCGTCTCCCGGTCTGAGAGTATGACGATAGTTTGCAAAAATCACACTTAGAATTAAAAACATGTCGTCAAAGGGTGAAAACCCAAACCGGCCCCCAAACGACCCGGTAGGAGGCACAAACACCTCGCACGGGACCAATATAACTTGTAGGAACAGACCGCGTAGTTTCGGCTCTCCCGATTTGAGAGTATGACAATAATTTGTAAAAATCACACTTAGTTACAAACATGCCATTAAAAGGTGAGAACTCAAACCGGCCCCAAAACGACCTCGTAGTAGGCATGAACACCTCGCACGGGATCAATGTAACTTTTAGGAACTGTCCATGTAGTCCCGATCTCCTGGTTTCAGAGTATGAAGATAATTTGCAAAAATCGCACTTAAACTTAAAAATAAGCCGTTAAAAGGTGAAAACCCAAACCAGCTCCCAAACGACCTCGTAAGAGGCACGAACACCTCGCACGGGACCAATGTAACTTGTATGAACTGACCGCGTAGTCCCGGGTCTCCCGGTTTATGAATATGATAACAATTTGTAAAAATCGACACTTAAACTTAAAAACAAGTCGTTAAAGGGTGAAAACCCAAACCAACCCCCAAACGACCCCGTAGGAGGCACGAACACCTCGCACGGGACCAATGTGACTTGTAGGAACTGATCGCGTAGTCCCGCGTCTCCCGGTTTGAGAGTATGACGATAGTTTGCAAAAATCACACATACACTTAAAAACATGTCATCAAAGGGTGAAAACCCAAACCGGCCCCCAAACGACCCGGTAGGAGGCACAAACACCTCGCACAGGACTATATATAACTTGTAGGAATAGACCGCCTAGTTTCGGGTCTCTCGATTTGAGAGTATGACAATAATTTGTAAAAATTACACTTAGTTACAAAAATGCCATTAAAAGGTGAAAATTCAAACCGGCCCCCAAACGACCCCGTAGGAGGCATGAACACCTCGCACGGGATCAATGTAACTTTTAGGAACTGTCCATGTAGTCCCGATCTCCCGATTTCAGAGTATGAAGATAATTTGCAAAAATCGCACTTAAACTTAAAAATAAGCCGTTAAAGGGTGAAAACCCAAACCAGCTCCCAAACGACCTCGTAAGAGGCACGAACACCTCGCACGGGACCAATGTAACTTGTATGAACTGACCACGTAGTCCCTAGTCTCTCGGTTTATGAATATGACAATAATTTGTAAAAATCGACACATAAACTTAAAAACAAGTCGTTAAAGGGTGAAAACCCTAACCAACCCCCAAACGACCCCGTAGGAGGCACGGGCACCTCGTACGGGACCAATGTAACTTGTAGGAACTGATCGCGTAGTCCCGCGTCTCCCGATTTGGGAGTATGACAATAGTTTGCAAAAACCACACTTAGACTTAAAAACATGTCGTCAAAGGGTGAAAACCCAAACCGGCCCCCAAACGACCCCGTTGGAGGCACGGACACCTCGCACGGGACCGATGGTACTTGTAGGAACTGATCGCGTAGTCCCGCGTCTCCCGGTCTGAGAGTATGACGATAGTTTGCAAAAATCACACTTAGACTTAAAAACATGTCGTCAAAGGGTGAAAACCCAAACCGGCCCCCAAACGACCCGGTAGGAGGCACAAACACCTCGCACGGGACCAATATAACTTGTAGGAACAGACCGCGTAGTTTCGGGTCTCCCGGTTTGAGAGATGACAATAATTTGTAAAAATCACACTTAGTTACAAACATGCCGTTAAAAGGTGAAAACTCAAACCGGCCCCCAAACGACCCCGTAGGAGGCACGAACACCTCGCACGGGATCAATGTAACTTGTAGGAACTGACCATGTAGTCCCGATCTCCCGGTTTCAGAGTGTGAAGATAATTTGCAAAAATTCCACTTAAACTTAAAAATAAGCCGTTAAAGGGTGAAAACCCAAACCAGCTCCCAAACGACCTCGTAAGAGGCACGAACACCTCGCACGGGACCAATGTAACTTATATGAGCTGACCACGTAGTCCCGGGTCTGCCGGTTTATGAATATGATAATAATTTGTAAAAATCGACACTTAAACTTAAGAACAAGTCCTTGAAGGGGGAAAACCCAAACTAGCTCCCAAACGACCTCGTAAGAGGCACAAACACCTCGCACGGGACCAATGTAACTTGTATGAACTGACCGCGTAGTCCCGGTTCTCCCGGTTTACGAATATGACAATAATTTGTAAAAATCGACACTTAAACTTAAAAACAAGTCGTTAAAGGGTGAAAACCCAAACCAACCCCCAAACGACCCCGTTGGAGGCACGGACACCTCGCACGGGACCGATGTAACTTGTAGGAACTGATCGCGTAGTCCCGCGTCTCTCGGTCTGAGAGTATGACGATAGTTTACAAAAATCACACTTAGACTTAAAAACATGTCGTCAAAGGGTGAAAACCCAAACCGGCCCCCAAACGACCCTGTAGGAGGCACAAACACCTCGCACGGGACCAATATAACTTGTAGGAACAGACCGCGTAGTTTCGGGTCTCCCGATTTGAGAGTATGACAATAATTTGTAAAAATCACACTTAGTTACAAACATGCCATTAAAAGCGGAAAACTCGAACCGGCCCCCAAACGACCCCGTAGGAGGCATGAACACCTCGCACGGGATCAATGTAACTTTTAGGAACTGTCCATGTAGTCCCGATCTCCCGGTTTCAGAGTATGAAGATAATTTGCAAAAATCGGACTTAAACTTAAAAATAAGCCGTTAAAGGGTGAAAACCCAAACCAACTCCCAAACGACCTCGTAAGAGGCACGAACACCTCGCACGGGACCAATGTAACTTGTATGAACTGACCGCGTAGTCCCAAGTCTCCCGGTTTATGAATATGACAATAATTTGTAAAAATCGACACTTAAACTTAAAAACAAGTCATTAAAGGGTGAAAACCCAAACCAACCCCCAAACGACCCCGTAGGAGGCACGGACACCTCGCACGGGACCAATGTAACATGTAGGACCTGATCGCGTAGTCCCGCGTCTTCCGGTTTGAGAGTATGATGATAGTTTGCAAAAATTACACTTAGACTTAAAAACATGTCGTCAAAGGGTGAAAACCCAAACCGGCCCCCAAACGACCCGGTAGGAGGCACAAACACCTCGCACGGGACCAATATAACTTGTAGGAACAGACCGCGTAGTTTCGGGTCTCTCGATTTGAGAGTATGACAATAATTTGTAAAAATCACACTTAGTTACAAACATGCCATTAAAAGGTGAAAATTCAAACCGGCCCCCAAACGACCCCGTAGGAGGCATGAACACCTCGCACGGGATCAATGTAACTTTTAGGAACTGACCATGTAGTCCCGATCTCCCGGTTTCAGAGTATGAAGATAATTTGCAAAAATCGCACTTAAACTTAAAAATAAGCCGTTAAAGGGTGAAAACCCAAACCAGCTCCCAAACGACCTCGTAAGAGGCACGAACACCTCGCACGGGACCAATGTAACTTATATGTACTGACCGCGTAGTCCCGGGTCTCCCGGTTTATGAATATGATAATAATTTGTAAAAATCGACACTTAAACTTAAGAACAAGTCCTTAAAGGGTGAAAACCCAAACTAGCTCCCAAACGACCTCGTAAGAGGCACGAACACCTCGCACGGGACCAATGTAACTTGTATGAACTGAACGCGTAGTCCCGGGTCTCCCGGTTTATGAATATGACAATAATTTGTAAAAATCGACACTTAAACTTAAAAACAAGTCGTTAAAGGGTGAAAACCCAAACCAACCCCCAAACGACCCCGTAGAAGGCACGAACACCTCGCACGGGACCAATGTAACTTGTAGGAACTGATTGCGTAGTCCCGCGTCTCCCGGTGTGAGAGTATGACGATAGTTTGCAAAAATCACACTTAGACTTAAAAATATGTCGTCAAAGGCTGAAAACCCAAACTGGCCCCCAAACGACCCGGTAGGAGGCACAAACACCTCGCACGGGACCAATATAACTTGTAGGAACAGACCACATAGTTTCGGGTCTCCCGGTTTGAGAGTATGACAATAATTTGTAAAAATGACACTTAGTTACAAACATGCCGTTAAAAGGTGAAAACTCAAACCGGCACCCAAAAGACCCCGTAGGAGGCACGAACACCTCGCACGGGATCAATGAAACTTGTAGGAACTGACCACGTAGTCCCGGTCTCCCAGTCTAGGAGAATGAAGATAATTTGCAAAAATCGCACTTAAACTTTAAAATAAGTCATTAAAGGGTGAAAACCCAAACCAGCTCCCAAACGACATCGTAAGAGGCACGAACACCTCGCACGGGACCAATGTAACTTGTATGAACTGACCGCGTAGTCCCGGGTCTCCCGGTTTATGAATATGACAATAATTTGTAAAAATCGACACTTAAACTTAAAAACAATTCTTTAAAGGGTGAAAACCCAAACCAACCCCCAAACGACCCCGTAGGAGGCACGGACACCTCGCACGGGACCAATGTAACTTGTAGGAAATGATCACGTAGTCCCGCATCTACCGCTTTGAGAGTATGACGATAATTTGCAAAAATGACACTTAGACTTAAAAACATGTCGTCAAAGGGTGAAAACCCAAACCGGCCCCCAAACGACCCGGTAGGAGGCACAAACACCTCGCACGGGACCAATATAACTTGTAGGAACAGATCGCGTAGTTTCGGGTCTCCCGATTTAAGAGTATGACAATAATTTGTAAAAATCACACTTAGTTACAAACATGCCATTAAAAGGTGAAACCTCAAACCGGCCCCCAAACGACCCCGTAGGAGGCATGAACACCTCGCAGGGGATCAATGTAACTTTTAGGAACTGACCATGTAGTCCCGATCTCCCGGTTTCAGAGTATGAAGATAATTTGCAAAAATCGCACTTAAACTTAAAAATAAGCTGTTAAAGGGTGAAAACCCAAACCAGCTCCCAAACGACCTCATAAGAGGCACGAAAACCTCGCACGGGACCAATGTAACTTATATGAACTGACCGCGTAGTCCTGGGTCTCCGGGTTTATGAATATGATGATAATTTGTAAAAATCGACACTTAAACTTAAAAACAAGTCGTTAAAGGGTGAAAACCCAAACCAGCTCCCAAACGACCCCGTAGGAGGCACGAACACCTCGCACGGGACCAATGTAACTTGTAGGAACTGATCGCGTAGTCCCATGTCTCCCGGTTTGAGAGTATGACGATAATTTGCAAAAATCACACTTAGACTTAAAAAAATTTCGTCAAAGGGTGAAAACCCAAACCGGCCCCCAAACGACCCGGTAGGAGGCACAAACACCTCGTACGGGACCAATATAACTTGTAGGAACAGACCTCGTAGTTTCGGGTCTCCCGGTTTGAGAGTATGACAATAATTTGTAAAAATACACTTAGTAACAAACATGCCGTTAAAATGTGAAACCACAAACCGGCCCCTAAATGACCCCGTAGGAGGCACGAACACCTCGCACGGGACCAATGTAACTTGTAGGAACTGACCACGTAGTCCCGGTCTCCCGGTTTCAAAGTATGAAGATAATTTGCAAAAATGGCACTTAAACTTAAAAAGAAGACGTTAAAAGGTGAAAACCCAAACCAGCCCCCAAACGAACGCGTAAGAGGGACGAACACCTCGCATGGGCCCACTGTAACTTGTTTGAACTGACCGCATTGTCCCGGGTCTCCCGGTTTATGAATATGATGATAATTTGTAAAAATCAACACTTAAACTTAAAAACAAGTCGTTAAAGGGTGAAAACCCAAACCAGCTCCCAAACAACCTCGTAAGAGGCACGAACACCTCGCACGGGACCAATGTAACTTGTAGGAACTGATCGCGTAGTCCCGCGTCTCCCGATTTATGAATATGACAATAATTTGCAAAAATCGACACTTAAGCTTAAAAACATGTCGTCAAAGGGTGAAAACCTAAATCGGCCCCAAACGACCCGGTAGGAGGCACAAACACCTCGCACGGGACCAATATAACTTGTAGGAATAGACCGCGTAGTTCCGGGTCTCCCAATTTGAGAGTATGACAATAATTTGTAAAAATACACTTAGTTACAAACATGCCGTTAAAATCTGAAAACACAAACCCGCCCCCAAACGACCCTGTAGGAGGCACGAACACCTCGCACGGGAACAATGTAACTTGTAGGAAGTGATCACGTAGTCCCGGTCTCCCGGTTTCAAAGTATGAAAATAATTTGCAAAAATCGCACTTAAACTTAAAAACAAGCCGTTAAAGGTTGAAAACCCAAACAAGCCCCCAAACGACCTCGTAAGAGGCACGAACACCTCGCAAGGGCCCACTGTAACTTGTATGAACTGACCGCGTTGTCCTGGGTCTACCGGTTTATGAATATGATGATAATTTGTAAAAATCAACACTTAAACTTAAAAATAAGTCATTAAAGGGTGAAAACCCAAAGCAGCTCCCAAACGACCTCGTAAAAGGCACGAACACCTCGCATGAGACCAATGTAACTTGTATGAACTGACCGCGTAGTCCCGGGTCTCCCGGTTTATGAATATAACAATAATTTGTAAAAAATCGACACTTAAACTTAAAAACAAGTTGTTAAAGCGTGAAAACCCAAACCAACCCCCAAACGACCCCGTTGGAGGCACGCACACCTCGCACGGGACCGATGTAACTTGTAGGAACTGATCGCGTAGTCCCGCGTCTCCCGGTCTGAGAGTATGACGATAATTTGCAAAAATCACACTTAGACTTAAAAACATGTCGTCAAAGGATGAAAACCCAAATCGGCCCCTAAACGACCCGGTAGGAGGCACAAACACCTCGCACGGGACCAATATAACTTGTAGGAACAGACCGCGTAGTTTCGGGTCTCCCGGTTTGAGAGTATGACAATAATTTGTAAAAATCACACTTAGTTATAAACATGTCGTTAAAAGGTGAAAACTCAAACCGGCCACCAAATGACCCCGTAGGAGGCACGAACACCTCGCACGAGATCAATGTAACTTGTAGGAACTGACCACGTAGTCCCGGTCTCCCGGTTTCAGAGTATGAAGATAATTTGCAAAAATCGCACTTAAACTTAAAAATAAGCCGTTAAAGGGTGAAAACCCAAACCAGCTCCCAAACGACCTCGTAAGAGGCACGAACACCTCGCACGGGACCAATGTAACTTGTATGAACTGGCCGCGTAGTCCCGGGTCTCCCGGTTTATGAATATGATGATAATTTGTAAAAATCGACACTTAAACCAAAAAACAAGTCATTAAAGGTAGAAAACCCAAACCAACCCCCAAACGACCCCGTTGGAGGCACGGACACCTCGCACGGGACCAATGTAACTTGTAGGAACTGATCGGGTAGTCCTGCGTCTCCCGGTTTGAGAGTATGACGATAATTTGTAAAAATCACACTTATACTTAAAAACATGTCGTCAAAGGGTGAAAACCCAAACCGGCCCTCAAACGACCCGATAGGAGGCACAAACACCTCGCACGGGACCAATATAACTTGTAGGAACAGACCGCGTAGTTTGGGTCTCCCGGTTTGAGAGTATGACAATAATTTGTAAAAATACACTTAGTTACAAACATGCCGTTAAAATGTGAAAACACAAACCGGCCCCTAAACGACCCCGTAGGAGGCACGAACACCTCGCACAGGATCAATGTAACTTGTAGGAACTGACCATGTAGTCCCGATCTCCCGGTTTCAGAGCATGAAGATAATTTGCAAAAATCGCACTTAAACTTAAAAATAAGCCGTTAAAGGGTGAAAATCCAAACCAGATCCCAAACGACCTCGTAAGAGGCACGAACACCTCGCACGGGACCAATGTAACTTGTATGAACTGACCGCGTAGTCCCGGGTCTCCCGGTTTATGAATATGACAATAATTTGTAAAAATCGACACTTAAACTTAAAAACAAGTCGTTAAAGGGTGAAAACCCAAACTAACACCCAAACGAACCCGTACCAGGCACGGACACCTCGCACGGGACCAATGTAACTTGAAGGAACTGATCGCGTAGTCCCTCGTCTCCCGGTTTGAGAGTATGTCGATAATTGGCAAAAATCACACTTAGACTTAAAAACATGTCGTCAAAGGTTGAAAACCCAAACCGGCCCCCAAACGACCCGGTAGGAGGCACAAACACCTCGCACGGGACCAATATAACTTGTAGGAACAGACCGCGTAGTTTCGGGTCTCCCGATTTGAGAATATGACAATAATTTGTAAAAATCACACTTAGTTACAAACATGCCATTAAAAGGTGAAAACTCAAACCGGCTCCCAAACGACCCCGTAGGAGGCATGACCACCTCGCACGGGATCAATGTAACTTTTAGGAACTGTCCATGTAGTCCCGATCTCCCGGTTTCAGAGTATGAAGATAATTTGCAAAAATTGCACTTAAACTTAAAAATAAGCCGTTAAAGGGTGAAAACCCAAACCAGATCCCAAACGACCTCGTAAGAGGCACGAACACCTCGCACGGGACCAATGTAACTTGTATGAACTGACCGCGTAGTCCCGGGTCTCCCGGTTTATGAATATGATCATAATTTGTAAAAATCGACACTTAAACTTAAAAACAAGTCATTAAAGGGTGAAAACCCAAACCAACCCCCAAACGACCCCGTAGGAGGCACGGACACCTCGCACGGGACCAAAGTAACTTGTAGGAACTGATCGCGTAGTCCAGCGTCTCCCGATTTGAGAGTATGACGATAGTTTGCAAAAATCACACTTAGACTTAAAAACATGTCGTCAAAGGGTGAAAACCAAAACCGACCCCCAAACGACCCGGTAGAAGGCACAAACACCTCGCACGGGACCAAGATGACTTGTAGGAACAGACCACGTAGTTTCGGGTCTCTCGATTTGAGAGTATGACAATAATTTGTAAAAATCACACTTAGTTACAAACATGCCATTAAAAGGTGAAAATTCAAACCGGCCCCCGAACGACCCCGTAGGAGGCATGAACACCTCGCACGGGATCAATGTAACTTTTAGGAACTGACCATATAGTCCCGATCTCCCGGTTTCAGAGTATGAAGATAATTTGCAAAAATCACACTTAAACTTAAAAATAAGCCGTTAAAGGGTGAAAACCCAAACCAGCTCCCAAACGACCTCGTAAGAGGCACGAACACCTCGCACGGGACCAATGTAACTTGTATGAACTGATCGCGTAGTCCCGGGTCTCCCGGTTTATGAATATGACAATAATTTGTAAAAATCGACACTTAAACTTAAAAACAAGTCGTTAAAGGGTGAAAACCCAAACCAACCCCCAAACGACCCCGTTGGAGGCACGGACACCTCGCACGGGACCGATGTAACTTGTAGGAGCTGATCTCGTAGTCCCGCGTCTCCCGGTCTGAGAGTATGACGATAGTTTGCAAAAATCACACTTAGACTTAAAAACATGTCGTCAAAGGGTGAAAACCCAAACCGGCCCCTAAACGACCCGGTAGGAGGCACAAACACCTCGCACGGGACCAATATAACTTGTAGGAACAGACCGCGTAGTTTCGGGTCTCCCGATTTGAGAGTATGACAATAATTTGTAAAAATCACACTTAGTTACAAACATGCCATTAAAAGGTGAGAACTCAAACCGGCCCCAAAACGACCTCGTAGGAGGCATGAACACCTCGCACGGGATCAATGTAACTTTTAGGAACTGTCCATGTAGTCCCGATCTCCCGGTTTCAGAGTATGAAGATAATTTGCAAAAATCGCACTTAAACTTAAAAATAAGCCGTTAAAAGGTGAAAACCCAAACCAGCTCCCAAACGACCTCGTAAGAGGCACGAACACCTCGCACGGGACCAATGTAACTTGTATGAACTGACCGCGTAGTCCCGGGTCTCCCGGTTTATGAATATGACAATAATTTGTAAAAATCGACACTTAAACTTAAAAACAAGTCGTTAAAGGATGAAAACCCAAACCAACCCCCAAACGACCCCGTAGGAGGCACGAACACCTCGCACGGGACCAATGTGACTTGTAGGAACTGATCGCGTAGTCCCGCATCTCCCGGTTTGAGAGTATGATGATAGTTTGCAAAAATCACACTTAGACTTAAAAACATGTCATCAAAGGGTGAAAACCCAAACCGGCCCCCAAACGACCCGGTAGGAGGCACAAACACCTCGCACGGGACCAATATAACTTGTAGGAATAGGCCGCGTAGTTTCGGGTCTCTCGATTTGAGAGTATGACAATAATTTGTAAAAATCACACTTAGTTACAAACAAGCCATTAAAAGGTGAAAATACAAACCGGCCCCCAAACGACCCCGTAGGAGGCATGAACACCTCGCACGGGATCAATGTAACTTTTAGGAACTGTCCATGTAGTCCCGATCTCCCGATTTCAGAGTATGAAGATAATTTGCAAAAATCGCAGTTGAACTTAAAAATAAGTCGTTAAAGGGTGAAAACCCAAACCAGCTCGCAAACGACCTCGTAAGAGGCACGAACACCTCGTACGGGACCAATGTAACTTGTATGAACTGACCGCGTAGTCCCTAGTCTCCCAATTTATGAATATGACAATAATTTGAAAAATCGACACTTAAACTTAAAAACAAGTCGTTAAAGGGTGAAAACCCAAACCAACCCCCAAACGACCCCGTAGGAGGCACGGACACCTCGCACGGGACCAATGTAACTTGTAGGAACTGATCGCGTAGTCCCGCGTCTCCCGGTTTGAGAGTATGACGATAGTTTGCAAAAACCACACTTAGACTTAAAAACATGTCGTCAAAGGGTGAAAACACAAACCGGCCCCCAAACGACCCCGTTGGAGGCACGGACATCTCGCACGGGACCGATGGTACTTGTAGGAACTGATCGCGTAGTCCCGCGTCACCCGGTCTGAGAGTATGACGATAGTTTGCAAAAATCACACTTAGACTTAAAAACATGTCGTCAAAGGGTTAAAACCCAAACCGGCCCCCAAACGACCCGGTAGGAGGCACAAACACCTCGCACGGGACCAATATAACTTGTAGGAACAGACCGCGTAGTTTCGGGTCTCCCGGTTTGAGAGTATGACAATAATTTGTAAAAATCACACTTAGTTACAAACATGCCGTTAAAAGGTGAAAACTCAAACCGGCCCCCAAACGACCCCGTAGGAGGCACGAACACCTCGCACGGGATCAATGTAACTTGTAAGAACTGACCATGTAGTCCCGATCTCCCGGTTTCAGAGTATGAAGATAATTTGCAAAAATTCCACCTAAACTTAAAAATAAGACGTTAAAGGGTGAAAACCCAAACCAGCTCCCAAATGACCTCGTAAGAGGCACGAACACCTCGCACGGGACCAATGTAACTTATATAAACTGACCGCGTAGTCCGGGGTCTGCCGGTTTATGAATATGATAATAATTTGTAAAAATCGACACTTAAACTTAAGAACAAGTCCTTGAAGGGTGAAAACCCAAACTAGCTCCCAAACGACCTCGTAAGAGGCACGAACACCTCGCACGGGACCAATGTAACTTGTATGAACTGACCGCGTAGTCCCGGTTCTCCCGGTTTACGAATATGACAATAATTTGTAAAAATTGACACTTAAACTTAAAAACAAGTCGTTAAAGGGTGAAAACCCAAACCAACCCCCAAACGACCCCGTTGGAGGCACGGACACCTCGCACGGGACCGATGTAACTTGTAGGAACTGATCGCGTAGTCCCGCGTCTCCCGGTCTGAGAGTATGACGATAGTTTGCAAAAATCACACTTAGACTTAAAAACATGTCGTCAAAGGGTGAAAACCCAAACCGGCCCCCAAACGACCCGGTAGGAGGCACAAACACCTCGCACTGGACCAATATAACTTGTAGGAATAGACCGCGTAGTTTCGGGTCTCCCGATTTGAGAGTATGACAATAATTTGTAAAAATCACACTTAGTTACAAACATGCCATTAAAAGGTGAAAACTCAAACCGGCCCCCAAACGACCCCGTAGGAGGCATGAACACCTCGCACGGGATCAATGTAACTTTTAGGAACTGTCCATGTAGTCCCGATCTCCCGGTTTCAGAGTATGAAGATAATTTGCAAAAATCGCACTTAAACTTAAAAATAAGCCGTTAAAGGGTGAAAACCCAAACCAGCTCCCAAACGACCTCGTAAGAGGCACGAACACCTCGCACGGAACCAATGTAACTTATATGTACTGACCGCGTAGTCCCGGGTCTCCCGGTTTATGAATATTATAATAATTTGTAAAAATCGACACTTAAACTTAAAAACAAGACGTTAAAGGGTGAACACCCAAACCAACCCCCAAACGACCCCGTAGGAGGCACGGACACCTCGCACGGGACCAATGTAACTTGTAGGACCTGATCGCGTAGTCCCGCGTCTCCCAGTTTGAGAGTATAACGATAGTTTGCAAAAATCACACTTAGACTTAAAAACATGTCGTCAAAGGGTGAAAACCCAAACCGACCCCCAAACGACCCGGTAGGAGGCACAAACACCTCGCACGGGACCAATATAACTTGTAGGAACAGACCGCGTAGTTTCGGGTCTCTCGATTTGAGAGTATGACAATAATTTGTAAAAATCACACTTAGTTACTAACATGCCATTAAAAGGTGAAAATTCAAACCGGCCCCCAAACGACCCCGTAGGAGGCATGAACACCTCGCACGGGATCAATGTAACTTTTAGGAACTGACCATGTAGTCCCGATCTCCCAGTTTCAGAGTATGAAGATAATTTGCAAAAATCGCACTTAAACTTAAAAATAAGCCGTTAAAGGGTGAAAACCCAAACCAGCTCCCAAACGACCTCGTAAGAGGCACGAACACCTCGCACGGGACCAATGTAACTTATATGTACTGACCGCGTAGTCCCGGGTCTCCCGGTTTATGAATATGATAATAATTTGTAAAAATCGACACTTAAACTTAAGAACAAGTCCTTAAAGGGTGAAAACCCAAACTAGCTCCCAAACGACCTCATAAGAGGCACGAACACCTCGCACGGGACCAATGTAACTTGTATGAACTGAACGCGTAGTCCCGGGTCTCCCGGTTTATGAATATGACAATAATTTGTAAAAATCGACACTTAAACTTAAAAACAAGTCGTTAAAGGGTGAAAACCCAAACCAACCCCCAAACAACCCCGTTGGAGGCACGGACACCTCGTACGGGACCGATGTAACTTGTAGGAACTGATCGCGTAGTCCCGCGTCTCCCGGTTTGAGACTATGAGGATAGTTTGCAAAAATCACACTTAGACTTAAAAACATGTCGTCAAAGGGTGAAAACCCAAACCGATCCCCAAACGACCCGGTAGGAGGCACGGACACCTCGCACGGGACCGATGGTACTTGTAGGAACTGATCGCGTAGTCCCGCGTCTCCCGGTCTGAGAGTATGATGATAGTTTGCAAATATCACACTTAGACTTAAAAACATGTCATCAAAGGGTGAAAACCCAAAGCGACCCCCAAACGACCCGGTAGGAGGCACAAACACCTCGCACGGGACCAATATAACTTGTAGGAACAGACCACGTAGTATCGGGTCTCCCGGTTTGAGAGTATGACAATAATTTGTAAAAATCACACTTAGTTACAAACATGCCGTTAAAAGGTGAAAACTCAAACCGGCCCCCAAACGACCCCGTAGGAGGCACGAACACCTCGCACGGGATCAATGTAACTTGTAGGAACTGACCATGTAGTCCCGATCTCCCGGTTTCAGAGTATGAAGATAATTTGCAAAAATCTCACTTAAACTTAAAAATAAGCCGTTAAATCTTGAAAACCCAAACCAGCTCCCAAACGACCTCGTAAGAGGCACGAACACCTCGCACGGGACCAATGTAACTTATATGAACTGACCGCGTAGTCCCGGGTCTGCCGGTTTATGAATATGATAATAATTTGTAAAAATCGACACTTAAACTTAAGAACAAGTCCTTGAAAGGTGAAAACCCAAACTAGCTCCCAAACGACCTCGTAAGAGGCACGAACACCTCGCACGGGGCCAATGTAACTTGTATGAACTGACCGCGTAGTCCCGGGTCTCCCGGTTTATGAATATGACAATAATTTGTAAAAATCGAAACTTAAACTTAAAAACAAGTCGTTAAAGGGTGAAAACCCAAATCAACCCCCAAACGACCCCGTAGGAGGCACGGACACCTCGCATGGGACCAATGTAACTTGTAGGACCTGATCGCGTAGTCCCGCGTCTCCCGGTTTGCGAGTATGATGATAGTTTGCTAAAATCACATTTTGACTTAAAAACATGTCGTCAAAGGGTGAAAACCCAAAGCGGCCCCCAAACGACCCGGTAGGAGGCACAAACACCTCGCACGGGACCAATATAACTTGTAGGAACAGACCGCGTAGTTTCGGGTCTCTCGATTTGAGAGTATGACAATAATTTGTAAAAATCACACTTAGTTACAAACATGCCATTAAAAGGTGAAAATTCAAACCGGCCCCCAAACGACCCTGTAGGAGGCATGAACACCTCGCACGGGATCAATGTAACTTTTAGGAACATACCATGTAGTCCCGATCTCCCGGTTTCAGAGTATGAAGATAATTTTTAAAAATCGCACTTAAACTTAAAAATAAGCCGTTAAAGGGTGAAAACCCAAACCAGCTCCCAAACGACCTCGTAAGAGGCACGAACACCTCGCACGGGACCAATGTAACTTATATGTACTGACCGCGTAGTCCCGGGTCTCCCGGTTTATGAATATGATAATAATTTGTAAAAATCGACACTTAAACTTAAGAACAAGTCCTTAAAGGGTGAAAACCCAAACTAGCTCCCAAACGACCTCGTAAGAGGCACGAACACCTCGTACGGGACCAATGTAACTTGTATGAACTGAACGCGTAGTCTCGGGTCTCCCGGTTTATGAATATGATAATAATTGGTAAAAATCGACGCTTAAACTTAAAAACAAGTCGTTAAAGGGTGAAAACCCAAACCAACCCCCAAACGACCCCGTTGGAGGCACGGACACCTCGCACGGGACCGATGTAACTTGTAGGAACTGATCGCGTAGTCCCGCATCTCCCGGTTTGAGAGTATAAGGATAGTTTGCAAAAATCACACTTAGACTTAAAAACATGTCGTCAAAGGGTGAAAACCCAAACCGGCCCCCAAACGACCCAGTAGGAGGCACAAAAACCTCGCATGGGACCAATATAACTTGTAGGAACAGACCGCGAAGTTTCGGGTCTCTCGATTTGAGAGTATGACAATAATTTGTAAAAATCACACTTAGTTACAAACATGCCATTAAAAGGTGAAAATTCAAACCGGCCCCCAAACGACCCCGTAGGAGGCATGAACACCTCGCACGGGATCAATGTAACTTTTAGGAACTGACCATGTAGTCCCGATCTCTCGGTTTCAGAGTATGAAGATAATTTGCAAAAATCGCACTTAAACTTAAAAATAAGCCGTTAAAGGGTGAAAACCCAAACCAGCTCCCAAACGACCTCGTAAGAGGCACGAACACCTCGCACGGGACCAATGTAACTTGTATGAACTGACCGCGTAGTCCCAAGTCTCCCGGTTTATGAATATGACAATAATTTGTAAAAATCGACACTTAAACTTAAGAACATATCCTTAAAGGGTAAAAACCCAAACTATCTCCCAAACGACCTCGTAAGAGGCACGAACACCTCGCACGGGACCAATGTAACTTGTATGAACTGACCGCGTAGTCCCGGGTCTCCCGATTTATGAATATGATAATAATTTGTAAAAATCGACACTTAAACTTAAAAATAAGTCGTTAAAGGGTGAAAACCCAAACCAACCCCCAAACGACCCCGTTGGAGGCACGGACACCTCGCACGGGACCGATGTAACTTGTAGGAACTGATCGCTTAGACCCTCGTCTCCCGGTCTGAGAGTATGACGATAGTTTGCAAATATCACACTTAGACTTAAAAACATGTCGTCAAAATGTGAAAACCCAAACCGCCCCCCAAACGACCCGGTAGGAGGCACAAACACCTTGCACGGGACCAATATAACTTATAGGAACAAACCGCGTAGTTTCGGGTCTCCCGATTTGAGAGTATGTCAATAATTTGTAAAAATCAAACTTAGTTACAAACATGCCATTAAAAGGTGAAAACTCAAACCGGCCCCCAAACGACCCCGTAGGAGGCATGAACACCTCGCACGGGATCAATGTAACTTTTAGGAACTGTCCATGTAGTCCCGATCTCCCGGTTTCAGAGTATGAAGATAATTTGCAAAAATCGCACTTAAACTTAAAAATAAGCCGTTAAAGGTTAAAAACCCAAACGAGCTCACAAACGACCTCGTAAGAGGCACGAACACCTCACACGGGACCAATGTAACTTGTATGAACTGACCGCCTAGTCCCGAGTCTCCCGGTTTATGAATATGACAATAATTTGTAAAAATTGACACTTAAACTTAAGAACAAGTCCTTAAAGGGTGAAAACCCAAACTAGCTCCCAAACGACCTCGTAAGAGGCACGAACACCTCGCACGGGACCAATGTAACTTGTATGAACTGACCGCGTAGTCCCGGGTCTCCCGGTTTATGAATATGACAATAATTTGTAAAAATCGACACTTAAACTTAAAAACAAGTCATTAAAGGGTGAAAACCCAAACCAACCCCCAAACGACCCCGTTGGAGGCACGGACACCTCGCACGGGACCGATGTAACTTGTAGGAACTGATCGCGTAGTCCCGCGTCTCCCGGTCTGAGAGTATGACGATAGTTTGCAAAAATCACACTTAGACTTAAAAACATGTCGTCAAAGGGTGAAAACCCAAACCGTCGCCCAAACGACCCGGTAGGAGGCACAAACACCTCGCACGGGACCAATATAACTTGTAGGAACAGACCGCGTAGTTTTGGGTCTCCCGGTTTGAGAGTATGACAATAATTTGTAAAAATCACACTTAGTTACAAACATGCCGTTAAAAGGTTAAAACTCAAACCGGCCCCCAAACGACCCCGTAGGAGGCACGAACACCTCGCACGGGATCAATGTAACTTGTAGGAACTGACCACGTAGTCCCGGTCTCCCGGTTTCAGAGTATGAAGATAATTTGCAAAAATTGCACTTAAACTTAAAAATAAGCCGTTAAAGGGTGAAAACCCAAACCAGCTCCTAAACGACCTCGTAAGAGGCACGAACACCTCGCACGGGACCAATGTAACTTGTATGAACTGACCGCGTAGTCCCGGGTCTCCCGGTTTATGAATATGATGATAATTTGTAAAAAAATGACACTTAAACCTAAAAACAAGTCATTAAAGGGTGAAAACCCAAACCAACCCCCAAACGACCCCGTAGGAGGCACGGACACCTCGCACGGGACCAATGTAACTTGTAGGAACTGATCGCGTAGTCCCGCGTCTCCCGATTTGAGAGTATGAGAATAATTTGCAAAAATCACACTTATACTTAAAAACATGTCGTCAAAGGGTGAAAACCCAAACCGGCCCCCAAACGACCCGGTAGGAGGCACAAATACCTCGCACGGGACCAATATAACTTGTAGGAACACACCGTGTAGTTTCGGGTCTCCCGGTTTGAGAGTATGACAATAATTTGTAAAAATACACTTAGTTACAAACATGTCGTTAAAATGTGAAAACACAAATCGGCCCCTAGACGACCCCGTAGAAGGCACGTACACCTCACACGGGACCAATGTAACTTGTAGGAACTAATCACGTAGTCCCGGTCTCCCAGTTTCAAAGTATGAAGATAATTTGCAAAAATCGCACTTAAACTTAAAAACAATCCGTTAAAGGGTGAAAACCCAAACCAGCCCCCAAACGACCTCGTAAGAGGCACGAACACCTCGCATGGGACCAATGTAACTTATATGAACTGACCGCGTAGTCCCGGGTCTCCCGGTTTATGAATATGATAATAATTTGTAAAAATCGACACTTAAACTTAAGAACTAGTCCTTAAAGGGTGAAAACCCTAACTAGCTCCCGAACGACCTCGTAAGAGGCACGAACACCTCGCACGGGACCAATGTAACTTGTATTAACTGACAGCGTAGTCCCGGGTCTCCCGGTTTATGAATATGACAATAATTTGTAAAAATCGACACTTAAACTTAAAAACAAGTCGTTAAAGGGTGAAAACCCAAACCAACCACCAAACGACCCCGTTGGAGGCACGGACACCTCGCACGGGACCGATGTAACATGTAGGAACTGATCACGTTGTCCCGCGTCTCCCGGTCTGAGAGTATGACGATAGTTTGCAAAAATCACACTTAGACTTAAAAACATGTCGTCAAAGGGTGAAAACCCAAACCGGCCCCCAAACGACCAGGTAGGAGGCACAAACACCTCGCACGGGACCAATATAACTTGTAGGAACAAACCGCGTAGTTTTGGGTCTCCCGATTTGAGAGTATGACAATAATTTGTAAAAATCACACTTAGTTACATACATGCCATTAAAAGGTGAAAACTCAAACCGGCCCCCAAACGACCCCGTAGGAGGCATGAACACCTCGCACGGGATCAATGTAACTTTTAGGAACTGTCCATGTAGTCCCGATCTCCCGGTTTCAGAGTATGAAGATAATTTGCAAAAATCGCACTTAAACTTAAAAATAATCCGTTAAAGGGTGAAAACCCAAACCAGCTCCCAAACGACCTCGTAAGAGGCACGAACACCTCGCACAGGACCAATGTAACTTGTATGAACTGACCGCGTAGTCCCGGGTCTCCCGGTTTGAGAGTATGACGATAATTTTCAAAAATCACACTTAGACTTAAAAACATGTCGTCAAAGGGTGAAAACCTAAATCGGCCCCCAAACGACCCGGTAGGAGGCACAAACACCTCGCACGGGACCAATATAACTTGTAGGAACAGACCGCGTAGTTCCGGGTCTCCCAATTTGAGAGTATGACAATAATTTGTAAAAATACACTTAGTTACAAACATGTCGTTAAAATGTGAAAACACAAACCGACCCCTAAACGACCCCGTAGGAGGCACGAACATCTCGCACGGGATCAATGTAACTCTTAGGAACTGATCACATAGTCCCGGTCTCCCGATTTCAATGTATGAAGATAATTTGCAAAAATCGCACTTAAACTTAAAAACAATCCGTTAAAGGGTGAAAACCCAAACCAGCCCCCAAACGACCTCGTAAGAGGCACGAACACCTCGTATGGGCCCACTGTAACTTGTATCAACTGACCGCGTTGTCTCGGGTCTCCTGGTTTATGAATATGATGATAATTTGTAAAAATCAACACTTAAACTTAAAACAAGTCGTTAAAGGGTGAAAACCCAAACCAACACCCAAATGACCCCGTAGGAGGCACGGACACCTCGCACGGGACCAATGTAACTTGTAGGAACTGATCGCGTAGTCCCGCGTCTCCCGGTTTGAGAGTATGACGATAATTTGCAAAAATCACACTTAGACTTAAAAACCTGTCGTCAAAGGGTGAAAACCTAAATCGGCCCGCAAACGACTCGGTAAGAGGCACAAACACCTCGCACGGGACCAATATAACTTGTAGGAACAGAGCGCGTAGTTTCGGGTCTCCCGGTTTGAGAGTATGACAATAATTTGTAAAAATCACACTTAGTTAAAAACATGCCGTTAAAAGGTGAAAACTCAAACCGGCCCCCAAACGACCCCGTAGGAGGCACGAACACCTCGCACGGGACCAATGTAACTTGTAGGAACTGACCAAGTAGTCCCGGTCTCCCGGTTTCAGAGTGTGAAGATAATTTGCAAAAATCTCACTTAAACTTAAAAATAAGTCGTTAAAGGGTGAAAACCCAAACCAGCTCCCAAACGACCTCGTAAGAGGCACGAACACCTCGCATGGGACAAATGTAACTTATATGAACTGACCGTGTAGTCTCGGGTCTCCCGATTTATGAATATTATAATAATTTATAAAAATCAACACTTAAACTTAAAAACAAGTCGTTAAAGGGTGAAAACCCAAACCAACCCCCAAACGAACCCGTACCAGGCACGGACACCTCCCACGGGACCAATGTAACTTGTAGGAACTGATCGCGTAGTCCCGCGTCTCCCGGTTTGAGAGTATGACGATAATTGGCAAAAATCACACTTAGACTTAAAAACATGTCGTCAAAGGTTGAAAACCCAAATCGGCCCCCAAACGACCCGGTGGGAGGCACAAACACCACGCACGGGACCAATATAACTTGTAGGAACAGACCGCGTAGTTTCGGGTCTCCCGATTTGAGAGTATGATAATAATTTGTAAAAATCACACTTATTTACAAACATGCCATTAAAAGGTGAAAATTCAAACCGGCCCCCAAACGACCCCGTAGGAGGCATGAACACCTCGCACGGGATCAATGTAACTTTTAGGAACTGACCATGTAGTCCCGATCTCCCGGTTTCACAGTACAAAGATAATTTGCAAAAATCGCACTTAAACTTAAAAATATGCCGTTAAAGGGTGAAAACCCAAACCAGCTCCCAAACGACCTCGTAAGAGGCACGAACACCTCGCACGGGACCAATGTAACTTATATGAACTGACCGCGTAGTCCCGGGTCTCTCGGTTTATGAAAATGATAATAATTTGTAAAAATCGACACTTAAACTTAAGAACAAGTCCTTAAAGGGTGAAAACCCAAACAAGCTCCCAAACGACCTCGTAAGAGGCACGAACACCTCGCACGGGACCAATGTAACTTGTATGAACTGATCGCGTAGTCCCGGGTCTCCCGGTTTATGAATATGACAATAATTTGTAAAAATAGACTCTTAAACTTAAAAACAAGTCGTTAAAGGTTGAAAACCCAAACCAACCCCCAAACGACCCCGTTGGAGGCACGGACACCTCGCACGGGACCGATGTAACTTGTAGGAACTGATCGCGTAGTCCCGCGTCTCCCGGTCTGAGAGTATGACGATAGTTTGCAAAAATCACACTTAGACTTAAAAGCATGTCGTCAAAGGGTGAAAACCCAAGCCGGCCCCCAAACGAGCTGGTAGGAGGCACAAACACCTCGCACGGGACCAATATAACTTGTAGGAACAGACCGCGTAGTTTCGGGTCTCCCGATTTGAGAGTATGACAATAATTTGTAAAAATCTCACTTAGTTACAAACATGCCATTAAAAGGTGAAAACTCAAACCGGCCCCCAAACGACCCCGTAGGAGGCATGAACACCTCGCACGGGATCAATGTAACTTTTAGGAACTGTCCATGTAGTCCCGATCTCCCGGTTTCAGAGTATGAAGATAATTTGCAAAAATCGCACTTAAACTTAAAAATATGCCGTTAAAGGGTGAAAACCCAAACCAGCACCCAAACGACCTCGTAAGAGGCACGAACACCTCGCATGGGACCAATGTAACTTATATGAACTGACCGCGTAGTCCCGGGTCTCTCGGTTTATGAAAATGATAATAATTTGTAAAAATCGACACTTAAACTTAAGAACAAGTCCTTAAAGGGTGAAAACCCAAACAAGCTCCCAAACGACCTCGTAAGAGGCACGAACACCTCGCACGGGACCAATGTAACTTGTATGAACTGACCGCGTAGTCCCGGGTCTCCCGGTTTATGAATATGACAATAATTTGTAAAAATAGACTCTTAAACTTAAAAACAAGTCGTTAAAGGGTGAAAACCCAAACCAACCCCCAAACGACCCCGTTGGAGGCACGGACACCTCGCACGGGACCGATGTAACTTGTAGGAACTGATCGCGTAGTCCCGCGTCTCCCGGTCTGAGAGTATGACGATAGTTTGCAAAAATCACACTTAGACTTAAAAGCATGTCGTCAAAGGGTGAAAACCCAAGCCGGCCCCCAAACGAGCTGGTAGGAGGCACAAACACCTCGCACGGGACCAATATAACTTGTAGGAACAGACCGCGTAGTTTCGGGTTTCCCGATTTGAGAGTATGACAATAATTTGTAAAAATCTCACTTAGTTACAAACATGCCATTAAAAGGTGAAAACTCAAACCGGCCCCCAAACGACCCCGTAGGAGGCATGAACACCTCGCACGGGATCAATGTAACTTTTAGGAACTGTCCATGTAGTCCCGATCTCCCGGTTTCAGAGTATGAAGATAATTTGCAAAAATCGCACTTAAACTTAAAAATAAGCCGTTAAAGGGTGAAAACCCAAACCAGCTCCCAAACGACCTCGTAAGAGGCACGAACACCTCGCACGGGACCAATGTAACTTGTATGAACTGACCGCGTAGTCCCAAGTCTCCCGGTTTATGAATATGACAATAATTTGTAAAAATCGACACTTAAACTTAAAAATAAGTCGTTAAAGGGTGAAAACCCAAACCAAACCCAAACGACCCCGTAGGAGGCACGGACTCCTCGCACGGGACCAATGTAACTTGTAGGAACTGATCGCGTAGTCCCGCGTCTCCCGATTTGAGAGTATGACGATAGTTTGCAAAAATCACAGTTAGACTTAAAAACATGTCGTCAAAGGGTGAAAACCCAAATCGGCCCCCAAACGACCCGGTAGGAGGCACAAACACCTCGCACGGGACCAATATAACTTGTAGGAACAGACCGCGTAGTTTCGGGTCTCTCGATTTGAGAGTATGACAATAATTTGTAAAAATCACACTTAGTTACAAACATGCCATTAAAAGGTCAAAATTCAAACCGGCCCCCAAACGACCCCGTAGGAGGCATGAACACCTCGCACGGGATCAATGTAACTTTTAGGAACTGACCATGTAGTCCCGATCTCCCGGTTTCAGAGTATGAAGATAATTTGCAAAAATCGCACTTAAACTTAAAAATAAGCCGTTAAAGGGTGAAACCCTAAACCAGTTCCCAAACGACCTCGTAAGAGGCACGAACACCTCGCACGGGACCAATGTAACTTGTATGAACTGACCGCGTAGTCTCGGGTCTCCCGGTTTATGAATATGATAATAATTTGTAAAAATCGACACTTAAACTTAAGAACAAGTCCTTAAAGGGTGAAAACCCAAACTAGCTCCCAAACGACCTCGTAAGAGGCACGAACACGTCGCACGGGACCAATGTAACTTGTATGAACTGACCGCGTAGTCCCGGGTCTCCCGGTTTATGAATATGACAATAATTTGTAAAAATTGACATTTAAACTTAAAAACAAGTCGTTAAAGGGTGAAAACCCAAACCAACCCCCAAACGACCCCGTTGGAGGCACAGACACCTCGCACGGGACCGATGTAACTTGTAGGAACTGATCGCGTAGTCCCGCGTCTCCCGGTCTGTGAGTATGACGATAGTTTGCAAAAATCACACTTAGACGTAAAAACATGTCGTCAAAGTGTGAAAACCCAAACCGGCCCCCAAACCACCCGGTAGGAGGCACAAACACCTCGCACGGGACCAATATAACTTGTAGGAACAGACCGCGTAGTTTCGGGTCTCCCGGTTTGAGAGTATGACAATAATTTGTAAAAATCACACTTAGTTACAAACATGCCGTTAAAAGGTGAAAACTCAAACCGGCCCCCAAACGACCCCGTAGGAGGCACGAACACCTCGCACGGGATCATTGTAACTTGTAGGAACTGACCACGTAGTCCCGGTTTCAGAGTATGAAGATAATTTGCAAAAATCGCACTTAAACTTAAAAATAAGCCGTTAAAGGGTGAAAACCCAAACCAGCTCCCAAACGAACTCGTAAGAGGCACGAACACCTCACACGGGACCAATGTAACTTGTATGAACTGACCGCGTAGTCCCGGGTCTCCCGATTTATGAATATGATGATAATTTGTAAAAATCGACACTTAAACCTAAAAACAAGTCATTAAAGGGTGAAAACCCAAACCAACCCCCAAACGACCCCGTAGGAGGCACGGACACCTCGCACGGGACCAATGTAACTTGTAGGAACTGATCGCGTAGTCTCGCGTCTCCCGGTTTGAGAGTATGAGGATAATTTGCAAAAATCACACTTATACATAAAAACATGTCGTCAAAGGGTGAAAACCCAAACCGGCCCCCAAACGACCCGGTAGGAGGCACAAACACATCGCACGGGACCAATATAACTTGTAGGAACACACCGTGTAGTTTCGGGTCTCCCGGTTTGAGAGTATGACAATAATTTGTAAAAATACACTTAGTTACAAACATGTCGTTAAAATGTGAAAACACAAACCGGCCCCTAAACGACCCCGTAGGAGGCACGAACACCTCGCACGGGACCAATGTAACTTGTAGGAACTGACCATGTAGTCCCAGTCTCCCGGTTTCAAAGTATGAAGATAATTTGCAAAAATTATACTTAAACTTAAAAACAAGCCATTAAAGGGTGAAAACCCAAACCAGCCCCCAAACGACCTCGTAAGAGGAACGAACACCTCGCATGGGCCCACTGTAACTTGTATGAACTGACAGCGTTGTCCCGGGTCTCCCGGTTTACGAATATGATGATAATTTTTCAAAATCAACACTTAAACTTAAAAACAAGTCGTTAAATGGTGAAAACCCAAACCAACCCCCAAACGACCCCGTAGGAGGCACGGACACCTCGCACGGGACCAATGTAGCTTGTAGGAACTGATCGCGTAGTCCCGCGTCTCCCGGTTTGAGAGTATGACGATAATTTTCAAAAATAACACTTAGACTTACAAACATGTCGTCAAATTGTGAAAACCTAAATCGGCCCCCAAACGACCCGGTAGGAGGCTCAAACACCTCGCACGGGACCAACATAAGTTGTAGGAACAGACGGCGTAGTTCCGGGTCTCCCGATTTGAGAGTATGATAATAATTTGTAAAAATCACACTTATTTACAAACATGCCATTAAAAGGTGAAAATTCAAACCGGCCCCCAAACGACCCCGTAGGAGGCATGAACACCTCGCACGGGATCAATGTAACTTTTAGGAACTGACCATGTAGTCCCGATCTCCCGGTTTCACAGTACAAAGATAATTTGCAAAAATCGCACTTAAACTTAAAAATATGCCGTTAAAGGGTGAAAACCCAAACCAGCTCCCAAACGACCTCGTAAGAGGCACGAACACCTCGCACGGGACCAATGTAACTTATATGAACTGACCGCGTAGTCCCGGGTCTCTCGGTTTATGAAAATGATAATAATTTGTAAAAATCGACACTTAAACTTAAGAACAAGTCCTTAAAGGGTGAAAACCCAAACAAGCTCCCAAACGACCTCGTAAGAGGCACAAACACCTCGCACGGGACCAATGTAACTTGTATGAACTGACCGCGTAGTCCCGGGTCTCCCGGTTTATGAATATGACAATAATTTGTAAAAATAGACTCTTAAACTTAAAAACAAGTCGTTAAAGGGTGAAAACCCAAACCAACCCCCAAACGACCCCGTTGGAGGCACGGACACCTCTCACGGGACCGATGTAACTTGTAGGAACTGATCGCGTAGTCCCGCGTCTCCCGGTCTGAGAGTATGACGATAGTTTGCAAAAATCACACTTAGACTTAAAAGCATGTCGTCAAAGGGTGAAAACCCAAGCCGGCCCCCAAACGAGCCGGTAGGAGGCACAAACACCTCGCACGGGACCAATATAACTTGTAGGAACAGACCGCGTAGTTTCGGGTCTCCCGATTTGAGAGTATGACAATAATTTGTAAAAATCTCACTTAGTTACAAACATGCCATTAAAAGGTGAAAACTCAAACCGGCCCCCAAACGACCCCGTAGGAGGCATGAACACCTCGCACGGGATCAATGTAACTTTTAGGAACTGTCCATGTAGTCCCGATCTCCCTGTTTCAGAGTATGAAGATAATTTGCAAAAATCGCACTTAAACTTAAAAATAAGCCGTTAAAGGGTGAAAACCCAAACCAGCTCCCAAACGACCTCGTAAGAGGCACGAACACCTCGCACGGGACCAATGCGGTTTATGAATATGACAATAATTTGTAAACATCGACACTTAAACTTAAAAATAAGTCGTTAAAGGGTGAAAACCCAAACCAAACCCAAACGAACCCGTAGGAGGCACGGAATCCTCGCACGGGACCAATGTAACTTGTAGGAACTGATCGCGTAGTCCCGCGTCTCCCGATTTGAGAGTATGACGATAGTTTGCAAAAATCACAGTTAGACTTAAAAACATGTCGTCAAAGGGTGAAAACCCAAATCGGCCCCCAAACGACCCGGTAGGAGGCACAAACACCTCGCACGGGACCAATATAACTTGTAGGAACAGACCGCGTAGTTTCGGGTCTCTCGATTTGAGAGTATGACAATAATTTGTAAAAATCACACTTAGTTACAAACATGCCATTAAAAGGTCAAAATTCAAACCGGCCCCCAAACGACCCCGTAGGAGGCATGAACACCTCGCACGGGATCAATGTAACTTTTAGGAACTGACCATGTAGTCCCGATCTCCCGGTTTCAGAGTATGATGATAATTTGCAAAAATCGCACTTAAACTTAAAAATAAGCCGTTAAAGGGTGAAAACCTAAACCAGCTCCCAAACGACCTCGTAAGAGGCACGAACACCTCGCACGGGACCAATGTAACTTGTATGAACTGACCGCGTAGTCTCGGGTCTCCCGGTTTATGAATATGATAATAATTTGTAAAAATCGACACTTAAACTTAAGAACAAGTCCTTAAAGGGTGAAAACCCAAACTAGCTCCCAAACGACCTCGTAAGAGGCACGAACACGTCGCACGGGACCAATGTAACTTGTATGAACTGACCGCGTAGTCCCGGGTCTCCCGGTTTATGAATATGACAATAATTTGTAAAAATTGACATTTAAACTTAAAAACAAGTCGTTAAAGGGTGAAAACCCAAACCAACCCCCAAACGACCCCGTTGAAGGCACAGACACCTCGCACGGGACCGATGTAACTTGTAGGAACTGATCGCGTAGTCCCGCGTCTCCCGGTCTGTGAGTATGACGATAGTTTGCAAAAATCACACTTAGACGTAAAAACACGTCGTCAAAGTGTGAAAACCCAAACCGGCCCCCAAACGACCCGGTAGGAGGCACAAACACCTCGCACGGGACCAATATAACTTGTAGGAACAGACCGCGTAGTTTCGGGTCTCCCGGTTTGAGAGTATGACAATAATTTGTAAAAATCACACTTAGTTACAAACATGCCGTTAAAAGGTGAAAACTCAAACCGGCCCCCAAACGACCCCGTAGGAGGCACGAACACCTCGCACGGGATCATTGTAACTTGTAGGAACTGACCACGTAGTCCCGGTCTCCCGGTTTCAGAGTATGAAGATAATTTGCAAAAATCGCACTTAAACTTAAAAATAAGCCGTTAAAGGGTGAAAACCCAAACCAGCTCCCAAACGAACTCGTAAGAGGCACGAACACCTCACACGGGACCAATGTAACTTGTATGAACTGACCGCGTAGTCCCGGGTCTCCCGGTTTATGAATATGATGATAATTTGTAAAAATCGACACTTAAACCTAAAAACAAGTCATTAAAGGGTGAAAACCCAAACCAACCCCCAAACGACCCCGTAGGAGGCACGGACACCTCGCACGGGACCAATGTAACTTGTAGGAACTGATCGCGTAGTCTCGCGTCTCCCGGTTTGAGAGTATGAGGATAATTTGCAAAAATCACACTTATACATAAAAACATGTCGTCAAAGGGTGAAAACCCAAACCGGCCCCCAAACGACCCGGTAGGAGGCACAAACACCTCGCACGGGACCAATATAACTTGTAGGAACACACCGTGTAGTTTCGGGTCTCCCGGTTTGAGAGTATGACAATAATTTGTAAAAATACACTTAGTTACAAACATGTCGTTAAAATGTTAAAACACAAACCGGCCCCTAAACGACCCCGTAGGAGGCACGAACACCTCGCACGGGACCAATGTAACTTGTAGGAACTGACCATGTAGTCCCAGTCTCCCGGTTTCAAAGTATGAAGATAATTTGCGAAAATTATACTTAAACTTAAAAACAAGCCATTAAAGGGTGAAAACCCAAACCAGCCCCCAAACGGCCTCGTAAGAGGAACGAACACCTCGCATGGGCCCACTGTAACTTGTATGAACTGACAGCGTTGTCCCGGGTCTCCCGGTTTACGAATATGATGATAATTTTTCAAAATCAACACTTAAACTTAAAAACAAGTCGTTAAATGGTGAAAACCCAAACCAACCCCCAAACGACCCCGTAGGAGGCACGGACACCTCGCACGGGACCAATGTAGCTTGTAGGAACTGATCGCGTAGTCCCGCGTCTCCCGGTTTGAGAGTATGATGATAATTTTCAAAAATCACACTTAGACTTACAAACATGTCGTCAAATTGTGAAAACCTAAATCGGCCCCCAAACGACCCGGTAGGAGGCTCAAACACCTCGCACGGGACCAATATAACTTGTAGGAACAGACGGCGTAGTTCCGGGTCTCCCGATTTGAGAGTATGATAATAATTTGTAAAAATACACTTAGTTACAAACATGCTGTTAAAATGTGAAAACACAAACCGGCCCCCAAACGACCCCGTAGGAGGCACAAACACCTCGCACGGGACCAATGTAACTTTTAGGAACTGATCACGTTGTCCCGGTCTCCCGGTTTCAAAGTATGAAGATAATTTGCAAAAATCGCACTTAAACTTAAAAACAAGCCGTTAAAGGGTTAAAACCCAAACCAGCCCCCAAACGACCTCGTAAGAGGCACGAACAACTCGCATGGGCCCACTGTAACTTGTATGAACTGACCGCGTTGTCTCGGGTCTCCCGGTTTATGAATATGATCCTAATTTGTAAAAATCAACACTTAAACTTAAAAACAAGCCGTTAAAGGGTGAAAACCCAAACCAACCCCCAAACGACCCCGTAGGAGGCACGGACACCTCGCACGGGACCAATGTAACTTGTAGGAACTGATCGCGTAGTCCCGCGTCTCCCGGTTTTAGAGTATGACGATAATTTGCAAAAATCACACTTAGACTTAAAAACATGTCGTCAAAGGGTGAAAACATAAATCGGCCCCCAAACGACTCGGTAAGAGGCACAAACACCTCGCACGGGACCAATATAACTTGTAGGAACAGACCGCGTAGTTTCGGGTCTCCCGGTTTGAGAGTATGACAATAATTTGTAATAATCACACTTAGTTAAAAACATGCCGTTAAAAGGTGAAAACTCAAATCGGCCCCCAAACGACCCCGTAGGAGGCACGAACACCTCGCACGGGACCAATGTAACTTGTAGGAACTGACCAAGTAGTCCCGGTCTCCCGGTTTCAGAGTATGAAGATAATTTTCAAAAATCGCACTTAAACTTAAAAATAAGTCGTTAAAGGGTGAAAACCCAGACCAGCTCCCAAACGACCTCGTAAGAGGCAAGAACCTCGCACGGGACCAATGTAACTTATTTGAACTGACCGCGTAGTCCCGGGTCTCCCGATTTATGAATACGATAATAATTTGTAAAGATCGACACTTAAACTTAAAAACAAGTCGTTAAAGGGTGAAAACCCAAACCAGCTCCCAAACGACCTCGTAAGAGGCACGAACACCTCGCACGGGACCAATGTAACTTGTATGAACTGACCGCGTACTCCCGGGTCTCCCGGTTTATGAGTATGACAATAATTTGTAAAAATCGACACTTAAACTTAAAAACAAGTCGTTAAAGGGTGAAAACCCAAACCAACCCCCAAACGACCCCATTGGAGGCACGGACACCTCGCACGGGACCAATGTAACTTGTAGGAACTGATCGCGTAGTCCCGCATCTCCCGGTTTGAGAGTATGACGATAGTTTGCAAAAATCACAATTAGACTTAAAAACATGTCGTCAAAGGGTGAAAACCCAAACCGGCCCCCAAACGACCCGGTAGGAGGCACAAACACCTCGCACGGGACCAATATAACTTGTAGGAACAGACCGCATAGTTTTAGGTCTCCCGGTTTGAGAGTATGACAATAATTTGTAAAAATCACACTTAGTTACAAACATGACGTTAAAAGGTGAACACTCAAACCGGCCCCCAAACGACCCCGTAGGAGGCACGAACACATCGCATGGGATCAATGTAACTTGTAGGAACTGACCACGTAGTCCCGATCTCCCGGTTTCAGAGTATGAAGATAATTTGCAAAAATCGCACTTAAACTTAAAAATAAGCCGTTAAAGGGTGAAACCCCAAACCAGCTCCCAAACAACCTCGTAAGAG
Organism: Sambucus nigra; assembly: GCA_949130495.1. NCBI lineage: Eukaryota > Viridiplantae > Streptophyta > Magnoliopsida > Dipsacales > Adoxaceae > Sambucus > Sambucus nigra. Next base: position 22,473,354 of record OX422213.1, on the reverse strand, counting down.
GCACGAACACCTCGCACGGGACCATTGTAACTTGTATGAACGGACCGCGTAGTCCCGGGTCTCCCGGTTTATGAATATGACGATAATTTGTAAAAATCGACACTTAAACTTAAAAACAAGTCGTTAAAGGGTGAAAACCCAAACCAACCCCCAAACGACCCCGTAGGAGGCACGGACACCTCGCACGGGACCAATGTAACTTGTAGGAACTGATCGCGTAGTCCCGCGTCTCCCGGTTTGAGAGTATGACGATAATTTTCAAAAATCACACTTAGACTTAAAAACATGTCGTCAAAGGGTGAAAACCTAAATCGGCCCCCAAACTTCCCGGTAGGAGGCACAAACACCTCGCACGGGAACAATATAACTTGTAGGAACAGACCGCGTAGTTCCGGGTCTCCCGATTTGAGAGTATGACAATAATTTGTAAAAATACACTTAGTTACAAACATGCCGTTAAAATGTGAAAACACAAACCGGCCCCCAAACGACCCCGTAGGAGGCACGAACACCTCGCACGGGACCAATGTAACTTGTAGGAACTGATCACGTAGTCCCGGTCTCCCGGTTTCAAAGTATGAAGATAATTTGCAAAAATCGCACTTAAACTTAAAAACAAGCCCTTAAAGGGTGAAAACCCAAACCAGCCCCCAAACGACGTCGTAAGAGGCACGAACACCTCGCATGGGTCCACTGTAACTTGTATGAACTGATCGTGTTGTCCCGGGTCTCCCGGTTTATGAATATGATGATAATTTGTAAAAATCAACACTTAAACTTAAAAACAACTCGTTAAAGGAGGAAAAACCAAACCAACCCCCAAACGACCCCGTAGGAGGCACGGACACCTCGCACGGGACCAATGTAACTTGTAGGAACTGATCGCGTAGTCCCGCGTCTCCCGATTTGAGGGTATGACGATAATTTGCAAAAATCACACTTAGACTTAAAAACATGTCGTCAAAGGGTGAAAACCTAATTCGGCCCCCAAACGACTCGGTAGGAGGCACAAACACCTCGCACGGGACCAATATAACTTGTAGGAGCAGACCGCGTAGTTTCGCGTCTCCCGGTTTGAGAGTATGACAATAATTTGTAAAAATCACACTTAGTTACAAACATGCCGTTAAAAGGTGAAAACTCAAACTGTCCCCCAAACGACCCCGTAGGAGGCACGAACACCTCGCACGGGACCAATGTAACTTTTAGGAACTAACCACGTAGTCCCGGTCTCCCGGTTTCAGTGTATGAAGATAATTTGCAAAAATCTCACTTAAACTTAAAAATAAGCCGTTAAAGGGTGAAAACCCATACCAGCTCCCAAACGACCTCGTAAGAGGCACGAACACCTCGCACGGGACCAATGTAAATTATATGAACTGACCGCGTAGTCCCGGGTCTCCCGATTTATGAATATGATAATAATTTGTAAAAATCGACACTTAAACTTAAAAACATGTCGTCAAAGGGTGAAAACCCAAACCGGCCCCCAAACGACCCGGTAGGAGGCACAAACACCTCGCACGGAACCAATATAACTTGTAGGAACAGACCGCATAGTTTCGGGTCTCCCGGTTTGAGAGTATGACAATAATTTGTAAAAATCACACTTAGTTACAAACATGACGTTAAAAGGTGAACACTCAAACCGGCCCCCAAACGACCCCGTAGCAGGCACGAACACATCGCACGGGATCAATGTAACTTGTAGGAACTGACCACGTAGTCCCGGTCTCCCAGTTTCAGAGTATGAAGATAATTTGCAAAAATCGCACTTAAACTTAAAAATAAGCCGTTAAAGGGTGAAAACCCAAACCAGCTCCCAAACAACCTCGTAAGAGGCACGAACACCTCGCACGGGACCAATATAACTTGTATGAACTGACCGCGTAGTCCCGGGTCTCCCGGTTTATGAATATGACGATAATTTGTAAAAATCGACACTTAAACTTAAAAACAAGTCGTTAAAGGGTGAAAACCCAAACCAACACCCAAACGACCCCGTAGGAGGCACGGACACCTCGCACGGGACCAATGTAACTTGTAGGAACTGATCGCGTAGTCCCGCGTCTCCCGGTTTGAGAGTATGACGATAATTTTCAAAAATCACACTTAGACTTAAAAACATGTCGTCAAAGGGTGAAAACCTAAATCGGCCCCCAAACTTCCCGGTAGGAGGCACAAACACCTCGCACGGGACCAATATAACTTGTAGGAACAGACCGCGTAGTTCCGGGTCTCCCGATTTGAGAGTATGACAATAATTTGTAAAAATACACTTAAGTACAAACATGCCGTTAAAATGTGAAAACACAAACCGGCCCCCAAACGACCCCGTAGGAGGCACGAACACCTCGCACGGGACCAATGTAACTTGTAGGAACTGATCACGTAGTCCCGGTCTCCCGGTTTAAAAGTATGAAGATAATTTGCAAAAATCGCACTTAAACTTAAAAACAAGCCGTTAAAGGGTGAAAACCCAAACCAGCTCCCAAACGACCTCGTAAGAGGCACGAACACCTCGCATGGGTCCACTGTAACTTGTATGAACTGACCGCGTTGTCCCGGGTCTCCCGGTTTATGAATATGATGATAATTTGTAAAAATCAACACTTAAACTTAAAAATAAGTCGTTAAAGGAGGAAAAACCAAACCAACCCCCAAACGACCCCGTAGGAGGCACGGACACCTCGCACGGGACCAATGTAACTTATAGGAACTGATCGCATAGTCCCGCGTCTCCCGATTTGAGAGTATGATGATAATTTGCAAAAATCACACTTAGACTTAAAAACATGTCGTCAAAGGGTGAAAGCCTAATTCGGCCCCCAAACGACTCGGTAGGAGGCACAAACACCTCGCACGGGACCAATATAACTTGTAGGAACAGATCGCGTAGTTTCGGGTCTCCCGATTTGAGAGTATGACAATAATTTGTAAAAATCACACTTAGTTACAAACATGCCGTTAAAAGGTGAAAACTCAAACTGTCCCCCAAACGACCCCGTAGGAGGCACGAACACCTCGCACGGGACCAATGTAACTTGTAGGAACTGACCCCGTAGTCCCGGTCTCCCGGTTTCATTGTATGAAGATAATTTGCAAAAATCTCACTTAAACTTAAAAATAAGCCGTTAAAGGGTGAAAACCCAAACCAGCTCCCAAACGACCTCGTAAGAGGCACGAACACCTCGCACGGGACCAATGTAAATTATATGAACTGACCGCGTAGTCTCGGGTCTCCCGATTTATGAATATGATAATAATTTGTAAAAATCGACACTTAAACTTAAAAACATGTCGTCAAAGGGTGAAAACCCAAACCGGCCCCCAAACGACCCGGTAGGAGGCACAAACACCTCGCACGGGACCAATATAACTTGTAGTAACAGACCGCATAGTTTCGGGTCTCCCGATTTGAGAGTATGACAATAATTTGTAAAAATCACACTTAGTTACAAACATGACGTTAAAGGGTGAAAACCCAAACCAACCCCCAAACGACCCCGTAGGAGGCACGGACACCTCGCACGGGACCAATGTAACTTGTAGGAACTAATCGCGTAGTCCCGCGTCTCCCGATTTGAGAGTATGACGATAGTTTGCAAAAATCAGACTTAGACTTAAAAACATGTCGTTAAAGGGGGAAAACTCAAACCGGCCCCCAAACGACCCGGTAGGAGGCACAAACACCTCGCATGGGACCAATATAACTTGTAGGAATAGACCGCGTAGTTTCGGGTCTCCCGGTTTGAGAGTATGACAATAATTTGTAAAAATCACACTTAGTTACAAACATGCCGTTAAAAGGTGAAAACTCAAACCGGCCCCCAAACGACCCCGTAGGAGGCACGAACACCTCGCACGGGATCAATGTAACTTGTAGGAACTGACCACGTAGTTTCGGGTCTCCCAGTTTGAGAGTATGACAATAATTTGCAAAAATCTCACTTAAACTTAAAAATAAGCCGTTAAAGGGTGAAAACACAAACAAGCTCCCAAACGACCTCGTAAGAGGCACGAACACCTCGCACGGGACCAATGTAACTTGTATGAACGGACCGCGTAGTCCCGGATCTCCCGGTTTATGAATATGACAATAATTTGTAAAAATCGACACTTAAACTTAAAAACAAGTCGTTAAAGTGTGAAAACCCAAACCAACCCTCAAATGACCCCGTAGGAGGCACGGACGCCTCGCACGGGACCAATGTAACTTGTAGGAACTAATCGCGTAGTCCCGCGTCTCCCGGATTGAGAGTGTGACGATAGTTTGCAAAAATCAGACTTAGACTTAAAAACATGTTGTCAAGGGGGAAAACCCAAACCGGCCCCCAAACGACCCGGTAGGAGGCACAAACACCTCGCACGGGACCAATATAACTTGTAGGAACAGACCGCGTAGTTTCGGGTCTCCCGGTTTGAGAGTATGACAATAATTTGTAAAAATCACACTTAGTTACAAACATGCCGTTAAAAGGTAAAAACTCAAACCGGCTCCCAAACGACCCCGTAGGAGGCACGAACACCTCGCACGGGATCAATGTAACTTGTAGGAACTGACCACGTAGTCCCGGTCTCCCGGTTTCAGAGTATGAAGATAATTTGCAAAAATCACACTTAAACTTAAAAATAAGCCGTTAAAGGGTGAAAACCCAAACCAGCTCCCAAACGACCTCGTAAGAGGCACGAACACCTCGCACGGGACCAATGTAACTTGTATGAACTGACCGCGTAGTCCCGGGTCTCCCGGTTTATGAATATGATGATAATTTATAAAAATCGACACTTAAACTTATAAACAAGTCGTTAAAGGGTGAAAACCCAAACCAACCCCCAAACGACCCCGTAGGAGGCACGGACACCTCGCACGGGACCAATGTAACTTGTAGGAACTGATCGCGTAGTCCCGCGTCTCCCGGTTTGAGAGTATGACGATAATTTGCAAAAATCACACTTAGACTTAAAAACATGTCGTCAAAGGGTGAAAACCCAAACCGGCCCCCAAACGACCCGGTAGGAGGCACAAACACCTCGCACGGGACCAACATAACTTGTAGGAATAGACCACGTTGTTTCGGATCTCCCAGTTTGAGAGTATGACAATAATTTGTAAAAATACACTTATTTACAAACATGCCGTTAAAAGGTGAAAACACAAACCGACCCCTAAACGACCCCGTAGGAGGCACGAACACCTCGCACGGGACCAATGTAACTTGTAGGAACTGAGCACGTAGTCCCGGTCTCCCAGTTTCAAAGTATGAAGATAATTTGCAAAAATTGCACTTAAACTTAGAAATAAGCCGTTAAAGGGTGAAAACCCAAACCAGCCCCCAAACGACCTCATAAGAGGCACAAACACCTCGCATGGGCCCACTGTAACTTGTATGAACTGACCGCGTTGTCCCGGGTCTCCCGGTTTATGAATTTGATGATAATTTGTAAAAATCAACAATTAAACTTAAAAACAAGTCGTTAAAGGGTGAAAACCAAAACCAACCCCCAAACGACCCCGTAGGAGGCGCGGACACCTCGTACGGGACCAATGTAACTTGTAGGAACTGATCGCGTAGTCCCGCGTCTCCTGGTTTGAAAGTATGACGATAATTTGCAAAAATCACACTTAGACTTAAAAACACGTCGTCAAAGGGTGAAAACCTAATTCGGCCCCCAAACGACTCGGTAGGAGGCACAAACACCTCGCACGGGACCAATATAACTTGTAGGAACAGACCGCGTAGTTTCGGGTCTCCCGGTTTGAGAGTATGACAATAATTTGTAAAAATCACACTTAGTTACAAACATGTCGTTAAAAGGTGAAAACTCAAACTGGCCCCCAAACGATCCCGTAGGAGGCACGAACACCTCGCACGGGACCAATGTAACTTGTAGGATCTGACGACGTAGTCCCGGTCTCCCGGTTTCAGTGTATGAAGATAATTTGCAAAAATCTCACTTAAACTTAAAAATAAGCCGTTAAAGGGTGAAAACCCAAACCAGCTCCCAAACGACCTCGTAAGAGGCACGAACACCTCGCACGGGACCAATGTAAATTATATGAACTGACCGCGTAGTCCCGGGCCTCCCGATTTATGAATATGATAATAATTTGTAAAAATCGACACTTAAACTTAAAAACAAGTCGTTAAAGGGTGAAAACCCAAACCAGCTCCCAAACGACCTCGTAAGAGGCACGAACACCTCGCACGGGACCAATGTAACTTGTATGAACTGACCGCGTAGTCCCGGGTCTCCCGGTTTATGAATATGACAATAATTTGTCAAAATCGACACTTAAACTTAAAAACAAGTCGTTAAAGGGTGAAAACCCAAACCAACCCCCAAACGACCCCGTAGGAGGCACGGACACCTCGCACGGGACCAATCTAACTTATAGGAACTGATCGCGTAGTCCCGCGTCTCCCGGTTTGAGAGTATGACGATAGTTTGCAAAAATTAGACTTAGACTTAAAAACATGTCGTCAAAGGGTGAAAACCCAAACCGGACCCCAAACGACCCGGTAGGAGGCACAAACACCTCGCACGGGACCAATATAACTTGTAGGAACAGACCGCGTAGTTTCGGGTCTCCCGGTTTGAGAGTATGACAACAATTTGTAAAAATCACACTTAGTTACAAACATGCCGTTAAAAGGTGAAAACTCAAACCGGCCCCCAAACGACCCCGTAGGAGGCACGAACACCTCGCATGGGATCAATGTAACTTGTAGGAACTGACCACGTAGTCCCGGTCTCCCGGTTTCAGAGTATGAAGATAATTTGCAAAAATCACACTTAAACTTAAAAATAAGCCGTTAAAGGGTGAAAACCCAAACCAGCTCCCAAACGACCTCGTAAGAGGCACGAACACCTCGCACGGGACCAATGTAACTTGTATGAACTGACCGCGTAGTCCCGGGTCTCCCGGTTTATGAATATGATGATAATTTATAAAAATCGACACTTAAACTTAAAAACGAGTCATTAAAGGGTGAAAACCCAAACAAACCCTCAAACGACCCCGTAGGAGGCACGGACACCTCGCACGGGACCAATGTAACTTGTAGGAACTGATCGCGTAGTCCCGCGTCACCCGATTTGAGAGTATGACTATAATTTGCAAAAATCACACTTAGACTTAAAAACATGTCGTCAAAGGGTGAAAACCCAAACCGGCCCCCAAACGACCCGGTAGGAGGCACAAACACCTCGCACGAGACCAATATAACGTGTAAGAACATACCGCTTAGTTTCGGGTCTCCCGGTTTGAGAGTATGACAATAATTTGTAAAAATACACTTAGTTACAAACATGCCGTTAAAATGTGAAAACACAAACCGGCCCCTAAACGACCCCGTAGGAGGCACGAACACCTCGCACAGGACCGATGTAACTTGTAGGAACTGACCACGTAGTCCCGGTCTCCTAGTTTCAAAGTATGAAGATAATTAGCAAAAATTGCACTTAAACTTAAAAACAAGCCGTTAAAGGGTGAAAACCCAAACCAGCCCCCAAACGACCTCGTAAGAGGCACGAACACCTCGCATGGGCCTACTGTAACTTGTATGAACTGACCGCGTTGTCACGGGTCTCCCGGTTTATGAATTTGATGATAATTTGTAAAAATCAACACTTAAACTTAAAAACAAGTCGTTAAAGGGTGTAAACCCAAACCAACCCCCAAACGACCCCGTAGGAGGCGCGGACACCTCGCACGGGACCAATGTAACTTGTAGGAACTGATCGCGTAGTCCCGCATCTCCCGGTTTGAGAGTATGACGATAATTTTCAAAAATCACACTTAGACTTAAAAACATGTCGTCAAAGGGTGAAAACCTAATTCGGCCCCCAAACGACTCGGTAGGAGGCACAAACACCTCGCACGGGACCAGTATAACTTGTAGGAACAGACCGCGTAGTTTCGGGTCTCCCGGTTTGAGAGTATGACAATAATTTGTAAAAATCACACTTAGTTACAAACATGTCGTTAAAAGGTGAAAACTCAAACCGGCCCCCAAACGACCCCGTACGAGGCACGAACACCTCGCACGGGACCAATGTAACTTGTAGGAACTGACCACGTAGTCCCGGTCTCCCGGCTTCAGTGTATGAAGATAATTTGCAAAAATCTCACTTAAACTTAAAAATAAGCCGTTAAAGGGTGAAAACCCAAACCAGGTCCCAAACGACCTCGTAAGAGGCACGAACACCTCGCACGGGACCAATGTAACTTATATGAACTGACCGCGTAGTCCCGGGTCTCCCGATTTATGAATATGATAATAATTTGTAAAAATCGACACTTAAACATAAAAATAAGTCGTTAAAGGGTGAAAACCCAAACCAGCTCCCAAACGACCTCGTAAGAGGCACGAACACCTCGCACGGGACCAATGTAACTTGTATGAACTGACCGCGTAGTCCCGGGTCTCCCGGTTTATGAATATGACAATAATTTGTAAAAATCAACACTTAAACTTAAAAACAGGTCGTTAAAGGGTGAAAACCCAAACCAACCCCCAAACGACCCCGTAGGAGGCACGAACACCTCGCACGGGACCAATGTAACTTGTAGGAACTGATCGCGTAGTCCCTTGTCTCCCGGTTTGAGAGTATGACGATAGTTTGCAAAAATCAGACTTAGACTTAAAAACATGTCGTCAAAGGGTGAAAACCCAAACCGGCCCCAAAACGACCTGGTAGGAGGCACAAACACCTCGCACGGGACCAATATAACTTGTAGGAATAGACCGCGTAGTTTCGGGTCTCCCGGTTTGAGAGTATGACAATAATTTGTAAAAATCACACTTAGTTACAAACATGCCGTTAAAAGGTGAAAACTCAAACCGGCCCCCAAACGACCCCGTAGGAGGCACGAACACCTCGCACAGGATCAATGTAACTTGTAGGAACTGACCACGTAGTCCCGGTCTCCCGGTTTCAGAGTATGAAGATAATTTGCAAAAATCACACTTAAACTTAAAAATAAGCCGTTAAAGGGTGAAAACCCAAACCAGCTCCCAAACGACCTCGTAAGAGGCACGAACACCTCGCACGGGACCAATGTAACTTGTATGAACTGACCGCGTAGTCCCGGGTCTCCCGGTTTAAGAATATGATGATAATTTATAAAAATCGACACTTAAACTTAAAAACGAGTCATTAAAGGGTGAAAACCCAAACAAACCCTCAAACGACCCCGTAGGAGGCACGGACACCTCGCACGGGACCAATGTAACTTGTAGGAACTGATCGCGTAGTCCCGCGTCACCCGATTTGAGAGTATGACTATAATTTGCAAAAATCACACTTAGACTTAAAAACATGTCGTCAAAGGGTGAAAACCCAAACCGGCCCCCAAACGACCCGGTAGGAGGCACAAACACCTCGCACGAGACCAATATAACTTGTAGGAACATACCTCTTAGTTTCGGGTCTCCCGGTTTGAGAGTATGACAATAATTTGTAAAAATACACTTAGTTACAAACATGCCGTTAAAATGTGAAAACACAAACCGGCCCCTAAACGACCCCGTAGGAGGCACGAACACCTCGCACAGGACCAATGTAACTTGTAGGAACTGACCACGTAGTCCCGGTCTCCTAGTTTCAAAGTATGAAGATAATTAGCAAAAATTGCACTTAAACTTAAAAACAAGCCGTTAAAGGGTGAAAACCAAAACCAGCCCCCAAACGACCTCGTAAGAGGCACGAACACCGCGCATGGGCCTACTGTAACTTGTATGAACTGACCGCGTTGTCACGGGTCTCCCGGTTTATGAATTTGATGATAATTTGTAAAAATCAACACTTAAACTTAAAAACAAGTCGTTAAAGGGTGTAAACCCAAACCAACCCCCAAACGACCCCGTAGGAGGCGCGGACACCTCGCACGGGACCAATGTAACTTGTAGGAACTGATCGCGTAGTCCCGCATCTCCCGGTTTGAGAGTATGACGATAATTTTCAAAAATCACACTTAGACTTAAAAACATGTCGTCAAAGGGTGAAAACCTAATTCGGCCCCCAAACGACTCGGTAGGAGGCACAAACACCTCACACGGGACCAGTATAACTTGTAGGAACAGACCGCGTAGTTTCGGGTCTCCCGGTTTGAGAGTATGACAATAATTTGTAAAAATCACACTTAGTTACAAACATGTCGTTAAAAGGTGAAAACTCAAACCGGCCCCCAAACGACCCCGTACGAGGCACGAACACCTCGCACGGGACCAATGTAACTTGTAGGAACTGACCACGTAGTCCCGGTCTCCCGGCTTCAGTGTATGAAGATAATTTGCAAAAATCTCACTTAAACTTAAAAATAAGCCGTTAAAGGGTGAAAACCCAAACCAGGTCCCAAACGACCTCGTAAGAGGCACGAACACCTCGCACGGGACCAATGTAACTTATATGAACTGACCGCGTAGTCCCGGGTCTCCCGATTTATGAATATGATAATAATTTGTAAAAATCGACACTTAAACATAAAAATAAGTCGTTAAAGGGTGAAAACCCAAACCAGCTCCCAAACGACCTCGTAAGAGGCACGAACACCTCGCACGGGACCAATGTAACTTGTATGAACTGACCGCGTAGTCCCGGGTCTCCCGGTTTATGAATATGACAATAATTTGTAAAAATCAACACTTAAACTTAAAAACAGGTCGTTAAAGGGTGAAAACCCAAACCAACCCCCAAACGACCCCGTAGGAGGCACGAACACCTCGCACGGGACCAATGTAACTTGTAGGAACTGATCGCGTAGTCCCTTGTCTCCCGGTTTGAGAGTATGACGATAGTTTGCAAAAATCAGACTTAGACTTAAAAACATGTCGTCAAAGGGTGAAAACCCAAACCGGCCCCAAAACGACCCGGTAGGAGGCACAAACACCTCGCACGGGACCAATATAACTTGTAGGAATAGACCGCGTAGTTTCGGGTCTCCCGGTTTGAGAGTATGACAATAATTTGTAAAAATCACACTTAGTTACAAACATGCCGTTAAAAGGTGAAAACTCAAACCGGCCCCCAAACGACCCCGTAGGAGGCACGAACACCTCGCACAGGATCAATGTAACTTGTAGGAACTGACCACGTAGTCCCGGTCTCCCGGTTTCAGAGTATGAAGATAATTTGCAAAAATCACACTTAAACTTAAAAATAAGCCGTTAAAGGGTGAAAACCCAAACCAGCTCCCAAACGACCTCGTAAGAGGCACGAACACCTCGCACGGGACCAATGTAACTTGTATGAACTGACCGCGTAGTCCCGGGTCTCCCGGTTTATGAATATGATGATAATTTATAAAAATTGACACTTAAACTTAAAAACAAGTCGTTAAAGGGTGAAAACCCAAACCAACCCCCAAACGACCCCGTAGGAGGTACGAACACCTCGCACGGGACCAATGTAACTTGTAGGAACTGATCGCGTAGTCCCGCGTCTCCCTGTTTGAGAGTATGACGATAATTTTCAAAAGTCACACTTAGACTTAAAAACATGTCGTCAAAGGGTGAAAACCTAAATCGGCCCCCAAACGACCCGGTAGGAGGCACAAACACCTCGCACGGGACCAATATAACTTGTAGGAACAGACCGCGTAGTTCCGGGTCTCCCGATTTGAGAGTATGACAATAATTTGTAAAAATACACTTAGTTACAAACATGCCGTTAAAATCTGAAAATACAAACCGGCCCCCAAACGACCCCGTAGGAGGCACGAACACCTCGCACGGGAACAATGTAACTTGTAGGAACTGATCACGTAGTCCCGGTCTCCCGGTTTCAATGTATGAAGATAATTTGCAAAAATCACACTTAAACTTAAAATCAAGCCGTTAAAGGGTGAAAACCCAATCCATCCCCCAAACGACATCGTAAGAGGCACGAACACCTCGCATGGGCCCACTGTAACTTGTATGAACTGACCGTATTGTCCCGGGTCTCCCGGTTTATGAATATGATGATAATTTGTAAAAATCAACACTTAAACTTAAAAACAAGTCGTTAAAGGGTGAAAACCCAAACCAACCCCCAAACGACCCCGTAGGAGACACGGACACCTCGCACGGGACCAATGTAACTTGTAGGAACTGATCGCGTAGGCCCGCGTCTCCCGGTTTGAGAGTATGACGATAATTTGCAAAAATCACACTTAGACTTAAAAACATGTCGTCAAAGGGTGAAAACCTAAATCGACCCCCAAACGACTCGGTAGGAGGCACAAACACCTCGCACGGGACCAATATAACTTGTAGGAACAGACCGGGTAGTTTCGGGTCTCCCGGTTTGAGAGTATGACTATAATTTGTAAAAATCACACTTAGTTACAAACATGCCGTTAAAAGGTGAAAACTCAAACCGGCCCCCAAACGACCCCGTAGGAGGCACGAACACCTCGCACGGGACCAATGTAACTTGTAGGAACTGACCATGTAGTCCCGGTCTCCCGATTTCAGAGTATGAAGATAATTTGCAAAAATAGCACTTAAACTTAAAAATAAGCCGTTAAAGGGTGAAAACCCAAACCAGCTCCCAAACGACCTCGTAAGAGGCACGGACACCTCGCACGGGACCAATGTAACTTATATGAACTGACCGCATAGTCCCGGGTCTCCCGATTTATGAATATGATAATAATTTGTAAAAATCGACACTTAAACTTAAAAACAAGTCGTTAAAGGGTGAAAACCCAAACCAACTCCCAAACGACCTCGTAAGAGGAACGAACACCTCGCACGGGACCAATGTAACTTGTATGAACTGACCGCGTAGTCCCGGGTCTCCCGGTTTATGGATATGACAATAATTTGTAAAAATCGACACTTAAACTTAAAAACAAGTTGTTAAAGGGTGAAAACCCAAACCAACCCCCAAACGACCCCGTAGGAGGTACGAACACCTCGCACGGGACCAATGTAACTTGTAGGAACTGATCGCGTAGTTCCGCGTCTCCCGGTTTGAGAGTATGACGATAATTTTCAAAAGTCACACTTAGACTTAAAAACATGTCGTCAAAGGGTGAAAACCTAAATCGGCCCCCAAACGACCAGGTAGGAGGCACAAACACCTCGCACGGGACCAATATAACTTGTAGGAACAAACCGCGTAGTTTTGGGTCTCCCGATTTGAGAGTATGACAATAATTTGTAAAAATCACACTTAGTTACAAACATGCCATTAAAAGGTGAAAACTCAAACCGGCCCTCAAACGACCCCGTAGGAGGCATGAACACCTCGCACGGGATCAATGTAACTTTTAGGAACTGTCCATGTAGTCCCGATCTACCGGTTTCAGAGTATGAAGATAATTTGCAAAAATCGCACTTAAACTTAAAAATAATCCGTTAAAGGGTGAAAACCCAAACCAGCTCCCAAACGACCTCGTAAGAGGCACGAACACCTCGCACGGGACCAATGTAAATTGTATGAACTGACCGCGTAGTCCCGGGTCTCCCGGTTTGAGAGTATGACGATAATTTTCAAAAATCACACTTAGACTTAAAAACATGTCGTCAAAGGGTGAAAACCTAAATCGGCCCCCAAACGACCCGGTAGGAGGCACAAACACCTCGCACGGGACCAATATAACTTGTAGGAACAGACCGCGTAGTTCCGGGTCTCCCGATTTGAGAGTATGACAATAATTTGTAAAAATACACTTAGTTACAAACATGTCGTTAAAATGTGAAAACACAAACCGACCCCTAAACGACCCCGTAGGAGGCACGAACATCTCGCACGGGATCAATGTAACTCTTAGGAACTGATCACGTAGTCCCGGTCTCCCGATTTCAATGTATGAAGATAATTTGCAAAAATCGCACTTAAACTTAAAAACAATCCGTTAAAGGGTGAAAACCCAAACCAGCCCCCAAACGACCTCGTAAGAGGCACGAACACCTCGTATGGGCCCACTGTAACTTGTATCAACTGACCGCGTTGTCTCGGGTCTCCTGGTTTATGAATATGATGATAATTTGTAAAAATCAACACTTAAACTTAAAATAAGTCGTTAAAGGGTGAAAACCCAAACCAACACCCAAATGACCCCGTAGGAGGCACGGACACCTCGCACGGGACCAATGTAACTTGTAGGAACTGATCGCGTAGTCCCGCGTCTCCCGGTTTGAGAGTATGACGATAATTTGCAAAAATCACACTTAGACTTAAAAACATGTCGTCAAAGGGTGAAAACCTAAATCGGCCCCCAAACGACTCGGTAAGAGGCACAAACACCTCGCACGGGACCAATATAACTTGTAGGAACAGAGTGCGTAGTTTCGGGTCTCCCGGTTTGAGAGTATGACAATAATTTGTAAAAATCACACTTAGTTAAAAACATGCCGTTAAAAGGTGAAAACTCAAACCGGCCCCCAAACGACCCCGTAGGAGGCACGAACACCTCGCACGGGACCAATGTAACTTGTAGGAACTGACCAAGTAGTCCCGGTCTCCCGGTTTCAGAGTGTGAAGATAATTTGCAAAAATCGCACTTAAACTTAAAAATAAGCCGTTAAAGGGTGAAAACCCAAACCAGCTCCCAAACGACCTCGTAAGAGGCACGAACACCTCGCATGGGACCAATGTAACTTATATGAACTGACCGTGTAGTCCCGGGTCTCCCGATTTATGAATATTATAATAATTTATAAAAATCAACACTTAAACTTAAAAACAAGTCGTTAAAGGGTGAAAACCCAAACCAACCCCCAAACGAACCCGTACCAGGCACGGACACCTCGCACGGGACCAATGTAACTTGTAGGAACTGATCGCGTAGTCCCGCGTCTCCCGGTTTGAGAGTATGACGATAATTGGCAAAAATCACACTTAGACTTAAAAACATGTCGTCAAAGGTTGAAAACCCAAACCGGCCGCCAAACGACCCGGTGGGAGGCACAAACACCACGCACGGGACCAATATAACTTGTAGGAACAGACCGCGTAGTTTCGGGTCTCCCGATTTGAGAGTATGACAATAATTTGTAAAAATCACACTTAGTTACAAACATGCAATTAAAAGGTGAAAACTCAAACCGGCCCCCAAACGACCCCGTAGGAGGCATGACCACCTCGCACGGGATCAATGTAACTTTTAGGAACTGTCCATGTAGTCCCGATCTCCCGGTTTCAGAGTATGAAGATAATTTGCAAAAATCGCACTTAAACTTAAAAATAAGCCGTTAAAGGGTGAAAACCCAAACCAGCTCCCAAACGACCTCGTAAGAGGCACGAACACCTCGCACGGGACCAATGTAACTTGTATGAACTGACCGCGTAGTCCCGGGTCTCCCGGTTTATGAATATGACAATAATTTGTAAAAATCGACACTTAAACTTAAAAATAAGTAGTTAAAGGGTGAAAACCCAAACCAACCCCCAAACGACCCCGTAGGAGGCACGAACACCTCGCACGGGACCAATGTAACTTGTAAGAACTGATCGCGTAGTCCCGCGTCTCCCGGTTTGAGAGTATGACGATAGTTTGCAAAAATCACACTTAGACTTAAAAACATGTCGTCAAAGGGTGAAAACCCAAACCGACCCCGAAACGACCCGGTAGGAGGCACAAACACCTCGCACGGGACCAATATAACTTGTAGGAACAAACCGCGTAGTTTCGGGTCTCTCAATTTGAGAGTATGACAATAATTTGTAAAAATCACACTTATTTGCAAACATGCCATTAAAAGGTGAAAATTCAAACCGGCCCCCAAACGACCCCGTAGGAGGCATGAACACCTCGCACGGGATCAATGTAACTTTTAGGAACTGACCATGTAGTCCCGATCTCCCGGTTTCACAGTACAAATATAATTTGCAAAAATCGCACTTAAACGTAAAAATATGCCGTTAAAGGGTGAAAACCCAAACCAGCTCCCAAACGACCTCGTAAGAGGCACGAACACCTCGCACGGGACCAATGTAACTTATATGAACTGACCGCATAGTCCCGGGTCTCTCGGTTTATGAAAATGATAATAATTTGTAAAAATCGACACTTAAACTTAAGAACAAGTCCTTAAAGGGTGAAAACCCAAACAAGCTCCCAAACGACCTCGTAAGAGGCACGAACACCTCGCACGGGACCAATGTAACTTGTATGAACTGACCGCGTAGTCCCGGGTCTCCCGGTTTATGAATATGACAATAATTTGTAAAAATAGACTCTTAAACTTAAAAACAAGTCGTTAAAGGGTGAAAACCCAAACCAAGCCCCAAACGACCCCGTTGGAGGCACGGACACCTCGCACGGGACCAATGTAACTTGTAGGAACTGATCGCGTAGTCCCGCGTCTCCCGGTCTGAGAGTATGACGATAGTTTGCAAAAATCACACTTAGACTTAAAAGCATGTCGTCAAAGGGTGAAAACCCAAACCGGCCCCCAAACGAGCCGGTAGGAGGCACAAACACCTCGCACGGGATCAATATAACTTGTAGGAACAGACCGCGTAGTTTCGGGTCTCCCGATTTGAGAGTATGACAATAATTTGTAAAAATCTCACTTAGTTACAAACATGCCATTAAAAGGTGAAAACTCAAACCGGCCCCCAAACGACCCCGTAGGAGGCATGAACACCTCGCACGGGATCAATGTAACTTTTAGGAACTGTCCATGTAGTCCCGATCTCCCGGTTTCAGAGTATGAAGATAATTTGCAAAAATCGCACTTAAACTTAAAAATAAGCCGTTAAAGGGTGAAAACCCAAACCAGCTCCCAAACGACCTCGTAAGAGGCACGAACACCTCGCACGGGACCAATGTAACTTGTATGAACTGACCGCGTAGTCCCAAGTCTCCCGGTTTATGAATATGACAATAATTTGTAAAAATCGACACTTAAACTTAAAAATAAGTCGTTAAAGGGTGAAAACCCAAACCAAACCCAAACGACCCCGTAGGAGGCACAGACTCCTCGCACGGGACCAATGTAACTTGTAGGAACTGATCGCGTAGTCCCGCGTCTCCCGATTTGAGAGTATGACGATAGTTTGCAAAAATCACACTTAGACTTAAAAACATGTCGTCAAAGGGTGAAAACCCAAATCGGCCCCCAAACGACCCGGTAGGAGGCACAAACACCTCGCACGGGACCAATATAACTTGTAGGAACAGACCGCGTAGTTTCGGGTCTCTCGATTTGAGAGTATGACAATAATTTTTAAAAATCACACTTAGTTACATACATGCCATTAAAAGGTCAAAATTCAAACCGGCCCCCAAACGACCCCGTAGGAGGCATGAACACCTCGCACGGGATCAATGTAACTTTTAGGAACTGACCATGTAGTCCCGATCTCCCGGTTTCAGAGTATGAAGATAATTTGCAAAAATCGCACTTAAACTTAAAAATAAGCCGTTAAAGGGTGAAAACCTAAACCAGCTCCCAAACGACCTCGTAAGAGGCACGAACACCTCGCACGGGACCAATGTAACTTGTATGAACTTACCGCGTAGTCTCGGGTCTCCCAGTTTATGAATATGATAATAATTTGTAAAAATCGACACTTAAACTTAAGAACAAGTCCTTAAAGGGTGAAAACCCAAACTAGCTCCCAAACGACCTCGTAAGAGGCACGAACACGTCGCACGGGACCAATGTAACTTGTATGAACTGACCGCGTAGTCCCGGTCTCCCGGTTTATGAATATGACAATAATTTGTAAAAATAGACTCTTAAACTTAAAAACAAGTCGTTAAAGGGTGAAAACCCAAACCAACCCCCAAACGACCCCGTTGGAGGCACAGACACCTCGCACGGGACCGATGTAACTTGTAGGAACTGATCGCGTAGTCCCGCGTCTCCCGGTCTGAGAGTATGACGATAGTTTGCAAAAATCACACTTAGACGTAAAAACATGTCGTCAAAGGGTGAAAACCCAAACCGGCCCCCAAACGACCCGGTAGGAGGCACAAACACCTCGCACGGGACCAATATAACTTGTAGGAACAGACCGCGTAGTTTCGGGTCTCCCGGTTTGAGAGTATGACAATAATTTGTAAAAATCACACTTAGTTACAAACATGCCGTTAAAAGGTGAAAACTCAAACCGGCCCCCAAACGACCCCGTAGGAGGCACGAACACCTCGCACGGGATCATTGTAACTTGTAGGAACTGACCACGTAGTCCCGGTCTCCCGGTTTCAGAGTATGAAGATAATTTGCAAAAATCGCACTTAAACTTAAAAATAAGCCGTTAAAGGGTGAAAACCCAAACCAGCTCCCAAACGAACTCGTAAGAGGCACGAACACCTCACACGGGACCAATGTAACTTGTATGAACTGACCGCGTAGTCCCGGGTCTCCCGGTTTATGAATATGATGATAATTTGTAAAAATTGACACTTAAACCTAAAAACAAGTCATTAAAGGGTGAAAACCCAAACCAACCCCCAAACGACCCCGTAGGAGGCACGGACACCTCGCACGGGACCAATGTAACTTGTAGGAACTGATCGCGTAGTCTCGCTTCTCCCGGTTTGAGAGTATGAGGATAATTTGCAAAAATCACACTTATACATAAAAACATGTCGTCAAAGGGTGAAAACCCAAACCGGCCCCCAAACGACCCGGTAGGAGGCACAAACACCTCGCACGGGACCAATATAACTTGTAGGAACACACCGTGTAGTTTCGGGTCTCCCGGTTTGAGAGTATGACAATAATTTGTAAAAATACACTTAGTTACAAACATGTCGTTAAAATGTGAAAACACAAACCGGCCCCTAAACGACCCCGTAGGAGGCACGAACACCTCGCACGGGACCAATGTAACTTGTAGGAACTGACCATGTAGTCCCAGTCTCCCGGTTTCAAAGTATGAAGATAATTTGCAAAACCTATACTTAAACTTAAAAACAAGCCATTAAAGGGTGAAAACCCAAACCAGCCCCCAAACGACCTCGTAAGAGGAACGAACACCTCGCATGGGCCCACTGTAACTTGTATGAACTGACAGCGTTGTCCCGGGTCTCCCGGTTTACGAATATGATGATAATTTTTCAAAATCAACACTTAAACTTAAAAATAAGTCGTTAAATGGTGAAAACCCAAACCAACCCCCAAACGACCCCGTAGGAGGCACGGACACCTCGCACGGGACCAATGTAGCTTGTAGGAACTGATCGCGTAGTCCCACGTCTCCCGGTTTGAGAGTATGACGATAATTTTCAAAAATCACACTTAGACTTACAAACATGTCGTCAAATTGTGAAAACCTAAATCGGCCCCCAAACGACCCGGTAGGAGGCTCAAACACCTCGCACGGGACCAATATAACTTGTAGGAACAGACGGCGTAGTTCCGGGTCTCCCGATTTGAGAGTATGATAATAATTTGTAAAAATACACTTAGTTACAAACATGCCGTTAAAATGTGAAAACACAAACCGGCCCCCAAACGACCCCGTAGGAGGCACAAACACCTCGCACGGGACCAATGTAACTTGTAGGAACTGATCACGTTGTCCCGGTCTCCCGGTTTCAAAGTATGAAGATAATTTGCAAAAATCGCACTTAAACTTAAAAACAAGCCGTTAAAGGGTTAAAACCCAAACCAGCCCCCAAACGACCTCGTAAGAGGCACGAACAACTCGCATGGGCCCACTGTAACTTGTATGAACTGACCGCGTTGTCTCGGGTCTCCCGGTTTATGAATATGATCATAATTTGTAAAAATCAACACTTAAACTTAAAAACAAGCCGTTAAAGGGTGAAAACCCAAACCAACCCCCAAACGACCCCGTAGGAGGAACGGACACCTCGCACGGGACCAATGTAACTTGTAGGAACTGATCGCGTAGTCCCGCGTCTCCCGGTTTGAGAGTATGACGATAATTTGCAAAAATCACACTTAGACTTAAAAACATGTCGTCAAAGGGTGAAAACATAAATCGGCCCCCAAACGACTCGGTAAGAGGCACAAACACCTCGCACGGGACCAATATAACTTGTAGGAACAGACCGCATAGTTTCGGGTCTCCCGGTTTGAGAGTATGACAATAATTTGTAAAAATCACACTTAGTTAAAAACATGCCGTTAAAAGGTGAAAACTCAAATCGGCCCCCAAACGACCCCGTAGGAGGCACGAACACCTCGCACGGGACCAATGTAACTTGTAGGAACTGACCAAGTAGTCCCGGTCTCCCGGTTTCAGAGTATGAAGATAATTTTCAAAAATCGCACTTAAACTTAAAAATAAGTCGTTAAAGGGTGAAAACCCAAACCAGCTCCCAAACGACCTCGTAAGAGGCAAGAACCTCGCACGGGACCAATGTAACTTATTTGAACTGACCGCGTAGTCCCGGGTCTCCCGATTTATGAATACGATAATAATTTGTAAAGATCGACACTTAAACTTAAAAACAAGTCGTTAAAGGGTGAAAACCCAAACCAGCTCCCAAACGACCTCGTAAGAGGCACGAACACCTCGCACGGGACCAATGTAACTTGTATGAACTGACCGCGTACTCCCGGGTCTCCCGGTTTATGAGTATGACAATAATTTGTAAAAATCGACACTTAAACTTAAAAACAAGTCGTTAAAGGGTGAAAACCCAAACCAACCCCCAAACGACCCCATTGGAGGCACGGACACCTCGCACGGGACCAATGTAACTTGTAGGAACTGATCGCATAGTCCCGCATCTCCCGGTTTGAGAGTATGACGATAGTTTGCAAAAATCACAATTAGACTTAAAAACATGTCGTCAAAGGGTGAAAACCCAAACCGGCCCCCAAACGACCCGGTAGGAGGCACAAACACCTCGCACGGGACCAATATAACTTGTAGGAACAGACCGCATAGTTTCAGGTCTCCCGGTTTGAGAGTATGACAATAATTTGTAAAAATCACACTTCGTTACAAACATGACGTTAAAAGGTGAACCTCAAACCGGCCCCCAAACGACCCCGTAGGAGGCACGAACACATCGCACGGGATCAATGTAACTTGTAGGAACTGACCACGTAGTCCCGATCTCCCAGTTTCAGAGTATGAAGATAATTTGCAAAAATCGCACTTAAACTTAAAAATAAGCCGTTAAAGGGTGAAACCCCAAACCAGCTCCCAAACAACCTCGTAAGAGGCACGAACACCTCGCACGGGACCAATGTAACTTGTATGAACGGACCGCGTAGTCCCGGGTCTCCCGGTTTATGAATATGACGATAATTTGTAAAAATCGACACTTAAACTTAAAAACAAGTCGTTAAAGGGTGAAAACCCAAACCAACCCCCAAACGACCCCGTAGGAGGCATGGACACCTCGCACGGGACCAATGTAACTTGTAGGAACTGATCGCGTAGTCCCGCGTCTCCCGGTTTGAGAGTATGACGATAATTTTCAAAAATCACACTTAGACTTAAAAACATGTCGTCAAAGGGTGAAAACCTAAATCGGCCCCCAAACTTCCCGGTAGGAGGCACAAACACCTCGCACGGGAACAATATAACTTGTAGGAACCGCGTAGTTCCGGGTCTCCCGATTTGAGAGTATGACAATAATTTGTAAAAATACACTTAGTTACAAACATGCCGTTAAAATGTGAAAACACAAACCGGCCCCCAAACGACCCCGTAGGAGGCACGAACACCTCGCATGGGACCAATGTAACTTGTAGGAACTGATCACGTAGTCCCGGTCTCCCGGTTTCAAAGTATGAAGATAATTTGCAAAAATCGCACTTAAACTTAAAAACAAGCCCTTAAAGGGTGAAAACCCAAACCAGCCCCCAAACGACGTCGTAAGAGGCACGAACACCTCGCATGGGTCCACTGTAACTTGTATGAACTGATCGCGTTGTCCCGGGTCTCCCGGTTTATGAATATGATGATAATTTGTAAAAATCAACACTTAAACTTAAAAACAACTCGTTAAAGGAGGAAAAACCAAACCAACCCCCAAACGACCCCGTAGGAGGCACGGACACCTCGCACGGGACCAATGTAACTTGTAGGAACTGATCGCGTAGTCCCGCGTCTCCCGATTTGAGAGTATGACGATAATTTGCAAAAATTACACTTAGACTTAAAAACATGTCGTCAAAGGGTGAAAACCTAATTCGGCCCCCAAACGACTCGGTAGGAGGCACAAACACCTCGCACGGGACCAATATAACTTGTAGGAACAGACCGCGTAGTTTAGGGTCTCCCGGTTTGAGAGTATGACAATAATTTGTAAAAATCACACTTAGTGACAAACATGCCGTTAAAAGGTGAAAACTCAAACTGTCCCCCAAACGACCCCGTAGGAGGCACGAACACCTTGCACGGGACCAATGTAACTTTTAGGAACTGACAACGTAGTCCCGGTCTCCCAGTTTCAGTGTATGAAGATAATTTGCAAAAATCTCACTTAAATTTAAAAATAAGCCGTTAAATGGTGAAAACCCATACCAGCTCCCAAACGACCTCGTAAGAGGCACGAACACCTCGCACGGGACCAATGTAAATTATATGAACTGACCGCGTAGTCCCGGGTCTCCCGATTTATGAATATGATAATAATTTGTAAAAATTGACACTTAAACTTAAAAACATGTCGTCAAAGGGTGAAAACCCAAACCGGCCCCCAAACGACCCGGTAGGAGGCACAAACACCTCGCACGGAACCAATATAACTTGTAGGAACAGACCGCATAGTTTCGGGTCTCCCGGTTTGAGAGTATGACAATAATTTGTAAAAATCACACTTAGTTACAAACATGACGTTAAAAGGTGAACACTCAAACCGGCCCCCAAACGACCCCGTAGCAGGCACGAACACATCGCACGGGATCAATGTAACTTGTAGGAACTGACCACGTAGTCTCGGTCTCCCAGTTTCAGAGTATGAAGATAATTTGCAAAAATCGCACTTAAACTTAAAAATAAGCCATTAAAGGGTGAAAACCCAAACCAGCTCCCAAACAACCTCGTAAGAGGCACGAACACCTCGCACGGGACCAATATAACTTGTATGAACTGACCGCGTAGTCCCGGGTCTCCCGGTTTATGAATATGACGATAATTTGTAAAAATCGACACTTAAACTTAAAAACAAGTCGTTAAAGGATGAAAACCAAACCAACACCCAAACGACCCCGTAGGAGGCACGGACACCTCGCACGGGACCAATGTAACTTGTAGGAACTGATCGCGTAGTCCCGCGTCTCCCGGTTTGAGAGTATGACGATAATTTTCAAAAATCACACTTAGACTTAAAAACATGTCGTCAAAGGGTGAAAACCTAAATCGGCCCCCAAACTTCCCGGTAGGAGGCACAAACACCTCGCACGGGACCAATATAACTTGTAGGAACAGACCGTGTAGTTCCGGGTCTCCCGATTTGAGAGTATGACAATAATTTGTAAAAATACACTTAAGTACAAACATGCCGTTAAAATGTGAAAACACAAACCGGCCCCCAAACGACCCCGTAGGAGGCACGAACACCTCGCACGGGACCAATGTAACTTGTAGGAACTGATCACGTAGTCCCGGTCTCCCGGTTTCAAAGTATGAAGATAATTTGCAAAAATCGCACTTAAACTTAAAAACAAGCCGTTAAAGGGTGAAAACCCAAACCAGCCCCCAAACGACCTCGTAAGAGGCACGAACACCTCGCATGGGTCCACTGTAACTTGTATGAACTGACCGCGTTGTCCCGGGTCTCCCGGTTTATGAATATGATGATAATTTGTAAAAATCAACACTTAAACTTAAAAACAAGTCGTTAAAGGAGGAAAAACCAAACCAACCCCCAAACGACCCCGTAGGAGGCACGGACACCTCGCACGGGACCAATGTAACTTATAGGAACTGATCGCGTAGTCCCGCGTCTCCCGATTTGAGAGTATGACGATAATTTGCAAAAATCACACTTAGACTTAAAAACATGTCGTCAAAGGGTGAAAGCCTAATTCGGCCCCCAAACGACTCGGTAGGAGGCACAAACACCTCGCACGGGACCAATATAACTTGTAGGAATAGATCGCGTAGTTTCGGGTCTCCCGGTTTGAGAGTATGACAATAATTTGTAAAAATCACACTTAGTTACAAACCTGCCGTTAAAAGGTGAAAACTCAAACTGTCCCCCAAACGACCCCGTAGGAGGCACGAACACCTCGCACGGGACCAATGTAACTTGTAGGAACTGACCACGTAGTCCCGGTCTCCCGGTTTCAGTGTATGAAGATAATTTGCAAAAATCTCACTTAAACTTAAAAATAAGCCGTTAAAGGGTGAAAACCCAAACCAGCTCCCAAACGACCTCGTAAGAGGCACAAACACCTCGCACGGGACCAATGTAAATTATATGAACTGACCGCGTAATCCCGGGTCTCCCGATTTATGAATATGATAATAATTTGTAAAAATCGACACTTAAACTTAAAAACATGTCGTCAAAGGGTGAAAACCCAAACCGGCCCCCAAACGACCCGGTAGGAGGCACAAACACCTCGCACGGGACCAATATAACTTGTAGGAACAGACCGCATAGTTTCGGGTCTCCCGATTTGAGAGTATGACAATAATTTGTAAAAATCACACTTAGTTACAAACATGACGTTAAAGGGTGAAAACCCAAACCAACCCCCAAACGACCCCGTAGGAGGCACGGACACCTCGCACGGGACCAATGTAACTTGTAGGAACTAATCGCGTAGTCCCGCGTCTCCCGATTTGAGAGTATGACGATAGTTTGTAAAAATCAGACTTAGACTTAAAAACATGTCGTCAAAGGGGGAAAACTCAAACCGGCCCCCAAACGACCCGGTAGGAGGCACAAACACCTCGCACGGGACCAATATAACTTGTAGGAATAGACCGCGTAGTTTCGGGTCTCCCGGTTTGAGAGTATGACAATAATTTGTAAAAATCACACTTAGTTACAAACATGCCGTTAAAAGGTGAAAACTCAAACCGGCCCCCAAACGACCCCGTAGGAGGCACGAACACCTCGCACGGGATCAATGTAACTTGTAGGAACTGACCACGTAGTTTCGGGTCTCCCAGTTTGAGAGTATGACAATAATTTGCAAAAATCTCACTTAAACTTAAAAATAAGCCGTTAAAGGGTGAAAACACAAACAAGCTCCCAAACGACCTCGTAAGAGGCACGAACACCTCGCACGGGACCAATGTAACTTGTATGAACTGACCGCGTAGTCCCGGGTCTCCCGGTTTATGAATATGACAATAATTTGTAAAAATCGACACTTAAACTTAAAAACAAGTCGTTAAAGTGTTAAAACCCAAACCAACCCCCAAACGACCCCGTAGGAGGCACGGACACCTCGCACGGGACCAATGTAACTTGTAGGAACTGATCGCGTAGTCCCGCGTCTCCCGGTTTGAGAGTATGACGATAGTTTGCAAAAATCAGACTTAGACTTAAAAACATGTTGTCAAAGGGGGAAAACCCAAACCGGCCCCCAAACGACCCGGTAGGAGGCACAAACACCTCGCACGGGACCAATATAACTTGTAGGAACAGACCGCGTAGTTTCGGGTCTCCCGGTTTGAGAGTATGACAATAATTTGTAAAAATCACACTTAGTTACAAACATGCCGTTAAAAGGTAAAAACTCAAACCGGCCCCCAAACGACCCCGTAGGAGGCACGAACACCTCGCACGGGATCAATGTAACTTGTAGGAACTGACCACGTAGTCCCGATCTCCCGGTTTCAGAGTATGAAGATAATTTGCAAAAATCACACTTAAACTTAAAAATAAGCCGTTAAAGGGTGAAAACCCAAACCAGCTCCCAAACGACCTCGTAAGAGGCACGAACACCTCGCACGGGACCAATGTAACTTGTATGAACTGACCGCGTAGTCCCGGGTCTCCCGGTTTATGAATATGATGATAATTTATAAAAATCGACACTTAAACTTATAAACAAGTCCTTAAAGGGTGAAAACCCAAACCAACCCCCAAACGACCCCGTAGGAGGCATGGACACCTCGCACGGGACCAATGTAACTTGTAGGAACTGATCGCGTAGTCCCGCGTCTCCCGGTTTGAGAGTATGACGATAATTTTCAAAAATCACACTTAGACTTAAAAACATGTCGTCAAAGGGTGAAAACCCAAACCGGCCCCCAAACGACCCGGTAGGAGGCACAAACACCTCGCACGGGACCAACATAACTTGTAGGAATAGACCGCGTTGTTTCGGATCTCCCGGTTTGAGAGTATGACAATAATTTGTAAAAATACACTTAGTTACAAACATGCCGTTAAAAGGTGAAAACACAAACCGACCCCTAAACGACCCCGTAGGAGGCACGAACACCTCGCACGGGACCAATGTAACTTGTAGGAACTGACCACGTAGTCCCGGTCTCCCAGTTTCAAAGTATGAAGATAATTTGCAAAAATTGCACTTAAACTTAGAAATAAGCCGTTAAAGGGTGAAAACCCAAACCAGCACCCAAACGACCTCGTAAGAGGCACAAACACCTCGCATGGGCCGACTGTAACTTGTATGAACTGACCGCGTTGTTCCGGGTCTCCCGGTTTATGAATTTGATGATAATTTGTAAAAATCAACAATTAAACTTAAAAACAAGTCGTTAAAGGGTGAAAACCAAAACCAACCCCCAAACGACCCCGTAGGAGGCGCGGACACCTCGTACGGGACCAATGTAACTTGTTGGAACTGATCGCGTAGTCCCGCGTCTCCTGGTTTGAAAGTATGACGATAATTTGCAAAAATCACACTTAGACTTAAAAACACGTCATCAAAGGGTGAAAACCTAATTCGGCCCCCAAACGACTCGGTAGGAGGCACAAACACCTCGCACGGGACCAATATAACTTGTAGGAACAGACCGCGTAGTTTCGGGTCTCCCGGTTTGAGAGTATGACAATAATTTGTAAAAATCACACTTAGTTACAAACATGCCGTTAAAAGGTGAAAACTCAAACTGGCCCCCAAACGATCCCGTAGGAGGCACGAACACCTCGCACGGGACCAATGTAACTTGTAGGAACTGACCACGTAGTCCCGGTCTCCCGGTTTCAGTGTATGAAGATAATTTGCAAAAATCTCACTTAAACTTAAAAATAAGCCGTTAAAGGGTGAAAACCCAAACCAGCTCCCAAACGACCTCGTAAGAGGCACGAACACCTCGCACGGGACCAATGTAAATTATATGAACTGACCGCGTAGTCCCGGGCCTCCCGATTTATGAATATGATAATAATTTGTAAAAATCGACACTTAAACTTAAAAACAAGTCGTTAAAGGGTGAAAACCCAAACCAGCTCCCAAACGACCTCGTAAGAGGCACGAACACCTCGCACGGGACCAATGTAACTTGTATGAACAGACAGCGTAGTCCCGGGACTCCCGGTTTATGAATATGACAATAATTTGTAAAAATCGGCACTTAAACTTAAAAACAAGTCGTTAAAGGGTGAAAACCCAAACCAACCCCCAAACGACCCCGTAGGAGGCACGGACACCTCGCACGGGACCAATCTAACTTATAGGAACTGATCGCGTAGTCCCGCGTCTCCCGATTTGAGAGTATGACGATAATTTGCAAAAATTACACTTAGACTTAAAAACATGTCGTCAAAGGGTGAAAACCCAAACCGGCCCCCAAACGACCCGGTAGGAGGCACAAACACCTCGCACGGGACCAATATAACTTGTAGGAACAGACCGCGTAGTTTCGGGTCTCCCGGTTTGAGAGTATGACAACAATTTGTAAAAATCACACTTAGTTACAAACATGCCGTTAAAAGGTGAAAACTCAAACCGGCCCCCAAACGACCCCGTAGGAGGCACGAACACCTCGCATGGGATCAATGTAACTTGTAGGAACTGACCACGTAGTCCCGGTCTCCCGGTTTCAGAGTATGAAGATAATTTGCAAAAATCACACTTAAACTTAAAAATAAGCCGTTAAAGGGTGAAAACCCAAACCAGCTCCCAAACGACCTCGTAAGAGGCACGAACACCTCGCACGGGACCAATGTAACTTGTATGAACTGACCGCGTAGTCCCGGGTCTCCCGGTTTATGAATATGATGATAATTTATAAAAATCGACACTTAAACTTATAAATAAGTCGTTAAAGGGTGAAAACCCAAACCAACCCCCAAACGACCCCGTAGGAGGCACGGACACCTCGCACGGGACCAATGTAACTTGTAGGAACTGATCGCGTAGTCCCGCGTCTCCCGGTTTGAGAGTATGACGATAATTTGCAAAAATCACACTTAGACTTAAAAACATGTCGTCAAAGGGTGAAAACCCAAACCGGCCCCCAAACGACCCGGTAGGAGGCACAAACACCTCGCACGGGACCAACATAACTTGTAGGAATAGACCGCGTTGTTTCGGATCTCCCGGTTTGAGAGTATGACAATAATTTGTAAGAATACACTTAGTTACAAACATGCCGTTAAAAGGTGAAAACACAAACCGACCCCTAAACGACCCCGTAGGAGGCACGAACACCTCGCACGGGACCAATGTAACTTGTAGGAACTGACCACGTAGTCCCGGTCTCCCAGTTTCAAAGTATGAAGATAATTTGCAAAAATTGCACTTAAACTTAGAAATAAGCCGTTAAAGGGTGAAAACCCAAACCAGCCCCCAAACGACCTCGTAAGAGGCACAAACACCTCGCATGGGCCGACTGTAACTTGTATGAACTGACCGCGTTGTCCCGGGTCTCCCGGTTTATGAATTTGATGATAATTTGTAAAAATCAACAATTAAACTTAAAAACAAGTCGTTAAAGGGTGAAAACCAAAACCAACCCCCAAACGACCCCGTAGGAGGCGCGAACACCTCGTACGGGACCAATGTAACTTGTAGGAACTGATCGCGTAGTCCCGCGTCTCCTGGTTTGAAAGTATGACGATAATTTGCAAAAATCACACTTAGACTTAAAAACACGTCGTCAAAGGGTGAAAACCTAATTCGGCCCCCAAACGACTCGGTAGGAGGCACAAACACCTCGCACGGGACCAATATAACTTGTAGGAACAGACCGCGTAGTTTCGGGTCTCCCGGTTTGAGAGTATGACAATAATTTGTAAAAATCACACTTAGTTACAAACATGCCGTTAAAAGGTGAAAACTCAAACTGGCCCCCAAACGATCCCGTAGGAGGCACGAACACCTCGCACGGGACCAATGTAACTTGTAGGAACTGACCACGTAGTCCCGGTCTCCCGGTTTCAGTGTATGAAGATAATTTGCAAAAATCTCACTTAAACTTAAAAATAAGCCGTTAAAGGGTGAAAACCCAAACCAGCTCCCAAACGACCTCATAAGAGGCACGAACACCTCGCACGGGACCAATGTAAATTATATGAACTGACCGCGTAGTCCCGGGCCTCCCGATTTATGAATATGATAATAATTTGTAAAAATCGACACTTAAACTTAAAAACAAGTCGTTAAAGGGTGAAAACCCAAACCAGCTCCCAAACGACCTCGTAAGAGGCACGAACACCTCGCACGGGACCAATGTAACTTGTATGAACTGACCGCGTAGTCCCGGGTCTCCCGGTTTATGAATATGACAATAATTTGTAAAAATCGACACTTAAACTTAAAAACAAGTCGTTAAAGGGTGAAAACCCAAACCAACCCCCAAACGACCCCGTAGGAGGCACGGACACCTCGCACGGGACCAATCTAACTTATAGGAACTGATCGCGTAGTCCCGCGTCTCCCGGTTTGAGAGTATGACGATAGTTTGCAAAAATCAGACTTAGACTTAAAAACATGTCGTCAAAGGGTGAAAACCTAAACCGGACCCCAAACGACCCGGTAGGAGGCACAAACACCTCGCACGGGACCAATATAACTTGTAGCAACAGACCGCGTAGTTTCGGGTCTCCCGGTTTGAGAGTATGACAACAATTTGTAAAAATCACACTTAGTTACAAACATGCCGTTAAAAGGTGAAAACTCAAACCGGCCCCCAAACGACCCCGTAGGAGGCACGAACACCTCGCATGGGATCAATGTAACTTGTAGGAACTGACCACGTAGTCCCGGTCTCCCGGTTTCAGAGTATGAAGATAATTTGCAAAAATCACACTTAAACTTAAAAATAAGCCGTTAAAGGGTGAAAACCCAAACCAGCTCCCAAACGACCTCGTAAGAGGCACGAACACCTCGCACGGGACCAATGTAACTTGTATGAACTGACCGCGTAGTCCCGGGTCTCCCGGTTTATGAATATGATGATAATTTATAAAAATCGACACTTAAACTTAAAAACAAGTCATTAAAGGGTGAAAACCCAAACAAACCCTCAAACGACCCCGTAGGAGGCACGGACACCTCGCACGGGACCAATGTAACTTGTAGGAACTGATCGCGTAGTCCCACGTCACCCGGTTTGAGAGTATGACGATAATTTGCAAAAATCACACTTAGACTTAAAAACATGTCGTCAAAGGGTGAAAACCCAAACCGGCCCCCAAACTACCCGGTAGGAGGCACAAACACCTCGCACGGGACCAATATAACTTGTAGGAACATACCGCTTAGTTTCGGGACTCCCGGTTTGAGAGTATGACAATAATTTGTAAAAATACACTTAGTTACAAACATGCCGTTAAAATGTGAAAACACAAACCGGCCCCTAAACGACCCCGTAGGAGGCACGAACACCTCGCACGGGACCAATGTAACTTGTAGGAACTGACCACGTAGTCCCGGTCTCCTAGTTTCAAAGTATGAAGATAATTAGCAAAAATTGCACTTAAACTTAAAAACAAGCCGTTAAAGGGTGAAAACCCAAACCAGCCCCCAAACGACCTCGTAAGAGGCACGAACACCTCGCATGGGCCTACTGTAACTTGTATGAACTGACCGCGTTGTCACGGGTCTCCCGGTTTATGAATTTGATGATAATTTGTAAAAATCAACACTTAAACTTAAAAACAAGTCGTTAAAGGGTGTAAACCCAAACCAACCCCCAAACGACCCCGTAGGAGGCGAGGACACCTCGCACGGGACCAATGTAACTTGTAGGAACTGATCGCGTAGTCCCGCATCTCCCGATTTGAGAGTATGACGATAATTTTCAAAAATCACACTTAGACTTAAAAACATGTCGTCAAAGGGTGAAAACCCAAACCGGCCCCCAAACGACCCGGTAGGAGGCACAAACACCTCGTACGAGACCAATATAACTTGTAGGAACATACCGCTTAGTTTCGGGTCTCCCGGTTTGAGAGTATGACAATAATTTGTAAAAATACACTTAGTTACAAACATGCCGTTAAAATTTGAAAACACAAACCGGCCCCTAAACGACCCCGTAGGAGGCACGAACACCTCGCACAGGACCAATGTAACTTGTAGGAACTGACCACGTAGTCCCGGTCTCCTAGTTTCAAAGTATGAAGATAATTAGCAAAAATTGCACTTAAACTTAAAAACAAGCCGTTAAAGGGTGAAAACCCAAACCAGCCCCCAAACGACCTCGTAAGAGGCACGAACACCTCGCATGGGCCTACTGTAACTTGTATGAACTGACCGCGTTGTCACGGGTCTCCCGGTTTATGAATTTGATGATAATTTGTAAAAATCAACACTTAAACTTAAAAACAAGTCGTTAAAGGGTGTAAACCCAAACCAACCCCCAAACGACCCCGTAGGAGGCGCGGACACCTCGCACGGGACCAATGTAACTTGTAGGAACTGATCGCGTAGTCCCGCATCTCCCGGTTTGAGAGTATGACGATAGTTTGCAAAAATCACACTTAGACTTAAAAACATGTCGTCAAAGGGTTAAAACCCAAATCGGCCCCCAAACGACTCGGTAGGAGGCACAAACACCTCGCACGGGACCAGTATAACTTGTAGGAACAGACCGCGTAGTTTCGGGTCTCCCGGTTTGAGAGTATGACAATAATTTGTAAAAATCACACTTAGTTACAAACATGCCGTTAAAAGGTGAAAACTCAAACCGGGCCCCAAACGACCCCGTAGGAGGCACGAACACCTCGCACGGGACCAATGTAACTTGTAGGAACTGACCACGTAGTCCCGGTCTCCCGGTTTTAGAGTATGAAGATAATTTGCAAAAATCTCACTTAAACTTAAAAATAAGCCGTTAAAGGGTGAAAACCCAAACCAGCTCCCAAACGACCTCGTAAGAGGCACGAACACCTCGCACGGGACCAATGTAACTTGTATGAACTGACCGCGTAGTCCCGGGTCTCCCGGTTTATGAATATGACAATAATTTGTAAAAATCGACACTTAAACTTAAAAACAAGTCGTTAAAGGGTGAAAACCCAAACCAACCCCCAAACGACCCCGTAGGAGGTACGAACACCTCGCACGGGACCAATGTAACTTGTAGGAACTGATCGCGTAGTCCCGCGTCTCCCGGTTTGAGAGTATGACGATAATTGGCAAAAATCACACTTAGACTTAAAAACATGTCGCCAAAGGTTGAAAACCCAAACCGGCCCCCAAACGACCCGGTGGGAGGCACAAACACCACGCACGGGACCAATATAACTTGTAGGAACAGACCGCGTAGTTTCGGGTCTCCCGATTTGAGAGTTTGACAAAAATTTGTAAAAATCACACTTAGTTACAAACATGCAATTAAAAGGTGAAAACTCAAACCGACCCCCAAACGACCCCGTAGGAGGCACGAACACCTCGCACGGGAACAATGTAACTTGTAGGAACTGATCACGTAGTCCCGGTCTCCCGGTTTCAATGTATGAAGATAATTTGCAAAAATCACACTTAAACTTAAAATCAAGCCGTTAAAGGGTGAAAACCCAATCCATCCCCAAAACGACATCGTAAGAGGCACGAACACCTCGCATGGGCCCACTGTAACTTGTATGAACTGACCGCATTGTCCCGGGTCTCCCGGTTTATGAATATGATGATAATTTGTAAAAATCAACACTTAAACTTAAAAACAAGTCGTTAAAGGGTGAAAACCCAAACCAACCCCCAAACGACCCCGTAGGAGGCACGGACACCTCGCACGGGACCAATGTAACTTGTAGGAACTGATCGCGTAGTCCCGCGTCTCCCGGTTTGAGAGTATGACGATAATTTGCAAAAATCACACTTAGACTTAAAAACATGTCCTCAAAGGGTGAAAACCTAAATCGACCCTCAAACGACTCGGTAGGAGGCACAAACACCTCGTACGGGACCAATATAACTTGTAGGAACAGACCGCGTAGTTTCGGGTCTCCCGATTTGAGAGTATGACTATAATTTGTAAAAATCACACTTAGTTACAAACATGCCGTTAAAAGGTGAAAACTCAAACCGGCCCCCAAACGACCCCATAGGAGGCACGAACACCTCGCACGGGACCAATGTAACTTGTAGGAACTGACCATGTAGTCCCGGTCTCCCGATTTCAGAGTATGAAGATAATTTGCAAAAATAGCACTTAAACTTAAAAATAAGCCGTTAAAGGGTGAAAACCCAAACCAGCTCCCAAACGACCTCGTAAGAGGCACGGACACCTCGCACGGGACCAATGTAACTTATATGAACTGACCGCATAGTCCCGGGTCTCCCGATTTATGAATATGATAATAATTTGTAAAAATCGACACTTAAACTTAAAAACAAGTCGTTAAAGGGTGAAAACCCAAACCAACTCCCAAACGACCTCGTAAGAGGAACGAACACCTCGCACGGGACCAATGTAACTTGTATGAACTGACCGCGTAGTCCCGGGTCTCCCGGTTTATGGATATGACAATAATTTGTAAAAATCGACACTTAAACTTAAAAACAAGTCGTTAAAGGGTGAAAACCCAAACCAACCCCCAAACGACCCCGTAGGAGGCACGGACACCTCGCATGGGACCAATGTAACTTGTAGGAACTGATCGCGTAGTCCCGCGTCTCCCGGTTTGAGAGTATGACGATAGTTTGCAAAAATCACACTTAGACTTAAAAACAAGTCATCAAAGGGTGAAAACCCAAACCGGCCCCCAAACGACCCGGTAGGAGGCACAAACACCTCGCACGGGACCAATATAACTTGCAGGAACAAACCGCGTAGTTTTCGGTCTCCCGGTTTGAGAGTATGACAATAATTTGTAAAAATCACACTTAGTTACAAACATGCCGTTAAAAGGTGAAAACTCAAACCGGCCCCCAAACGACCCTGTAGGAGGCACGAACACCTCGCACGGGACCAATGTAACTTGTAGGAACTGACCACGTAGTCCCGGTCTCCCGGTTTCTGAGTACGGAGATAATTTGCAAAAATCTCACTTGAACTTAAAAACAAGCCGTTAAAGGGTGAAAACCCAAACCAGCCCCCAAACGACCTCGTAAGAGGCACGAACAGCTCGCACGGGACCAATGTAACTTGTATGAACTGATCGCGTAGTCCCGGGTCTCTCGGTTTATGAATATGACGATAATTTGTAAAAATCAACACTTAAACTTAATAATAAGTCGTTAAACGGTGAAAACCCAAACCAACCCCCAAACGACCCCATAGGAGGCACGGACACCTCGCACGGGACCAATGTAACTTGTTGGAACTGACCGCGTAGTCCCAGGTCTCCCAATTTGAGAATATGACGATAATTTGCAAAAATCAACACTTAAACTTAAAATCAAGCCGTTAAAGGGTGAAAACCCAAACGACACCAAAGGAGGCACGAACACCTCGCACGGGACCAATGTAACTTGTTGGAACTGACCGCGTAGTCCCGGGTCTCCCGATTTGAGAATATGATGATAATTTGCAAAAATTAACACTTAAACTTAAAAACAAGCCGTTAAAGGGTGAAAACCCAAACCAGCCCCCAAACAAACCCGTAGGAGGCACGAACATTTCCCACGGGACCAATGTAACTTGTTGGAACTGACCGCGTAGTCCCTGGTCTCCCGGTTTGAGAGTATGACGATAATTTGCAAAAATCACACTTAGACTTAAAAACATGTCGTCAAAGGGTGAAAACCTAAATCGACCCCCAAACGACTCGGTAGGAGGCACAAACACCTCGCACAGGACCAATATAACTTGTAGGAACAGACCGCGTAGTTTCGGGTCTCCCGGTTTAAGAGTATGACTATAATTTGTAAAAATCACACTTAGTTACAAACATGCCGTTAAAAGGTGAAAACTCAAACCGGCCCCCAAACGACCCTGTAGGAGGCACGAACACCTCGCACGGGACCAATGTAACTTGTAGGAACTGACCACGTAGTCCCGGTCTCCCGGTTTCTGAGTACGAAGATAATTTGCAAAAATCTCACTTAAACTTAAAAACAAGCCGTTAAAGGGTGAAAACCCAAACCAGCTCCCAAACGACCTCGTAAGAGGCACGAACACCTCGCACGGGACCAATGTAACTTGTATGAACTGATCGCGTAGTCCCGGGTCTCCCGATTTATGAATATGACGATAATTTGTAAAAATCAACACTTAAACTTAAAAATAAGTCGTTAAAGGGTGAAAACCCAAACCAACCCCCAAACGACCCCATAGGAGGCACGGACACCTCGCACGGGACCAATGTAACTTGTTGGAACTGACCGCGTAGTCCCAGGTCTCCCAATTTGAGAATATGATGATAATTTGCAAAAATCAACACTTAAACTTAAAATCAAGCCGTTAAAGGGTGAAAACCCAAACGACCCCGTAGGAGGCACGAACACCTCGCACGGGACCAATGTAACTTGTTGGAACTGACCGCGTAGTCCCGGGTCTCCCGATTTGAGAATATGATGATAATTTGCCAAAATTAACACTTAAACTTAAAAACAAGCCGTTAAAGGGTGAAAACCAAACCAGCCCCCAAACAAACCCGTAGGAGGCACGAACATTTCCCACGGGACCAATGTAACTTGTTGGAACTGACCGCGTAGTCCCTGGTCTCCCGGTTTGAGAGTATGATGATAATTTGGAAAAATCACACTTAAAGTTAAAAACAGGTCGTTAAAGGGTGAAAACACAAACCGACCCCCAATCGACGCCGTAGGAAGCACGAACACCTCGCACGGGACCAATGTAACTTGTAAGAACTGACCGCGTAGTCCCAGGTCTCCCGGTTTGAGAGTATGACGATAATTTTCAAAAATCACACTTAGAGTTAAAAACATGTCGTTAAAGGGTGAAAGCCCAAACCGGCCGCCAATCGACCCCGTAGGAGGCACGAACACCTCGCACGAGACCAATGTAACTTGTAGGAACTAACCGCGTAGTCCCGGGTCTCCCGATTTGTGAGTATGATCATAATTTTCACTGATATGTGTAATTTTTTTGTTTTGAGTATTTTTTTTTGTAAATTATTGGGTTACTAATGTCGTATCTTTTTTGTATTCTATTTTTTTTGCAGGATAACAGTTTATCGTTGGCTTTTATTCACGTGGAACACACAAAGAACTCAATGGTTTACAACAAGGGGTTTATTAATGATTCCATTTTTTTGTGTCATGACCGTACGGTCTTTTGTTGTTTTATTATTGACTTTTATGGCCATGAGGGCTTTTGTAAGTTAATTGTTATATTTTGTGGCCGTGCGGACTTTATGTTAGGCAGGTTTTGTATTAACAAGTTTTGGAATGTCCAGAAAATAGAGGAAACTTTGCCCAATTTTTTTTGGGCCTGTGAGCTGTTAAAGACTTGTAATATTTTGAAGTTTGTATGTACATTAGTTTATTAATAACGCGCAATATTATTAATTTATGAATTTTGTGCTTTCAAATATATTTTTTTTAAAATAAAAAAATTGCCACAGTTCAAAACCATGGCAAAAGTGTATCATATTTTGGCACGGTTTTGAACTGTGCCAAATTTTTTTAAACTGTCCTGAATCTGGCACAGTTAAAAACTGTGCCAAAAGTGTGCTAGAAATATCAAATTCTGGCACGGTTTAAAAGTGTGCCAGAAGTGTTCCTATTTTGCTGAATCTGGCACAGTTAAAAACTGTGCCAAAAGTGTACTAGAAATATCAAATTCTGGCACGGTTTAAAAGTGTGCCAGAAGTGTTCCTATTTTGCTGAATCTGACATAGTTAAAAACTGTGCCAAAAGTATGACAGAAATATTAAATTCTGGCACCGTTTAAAAGTGTGCCAGAAGTGTTCCTGTTTGGCTGAATCTGGCACACTTTTGAGCCGTGCCAGAAAAAAATTCCCATTTTGGAATACCTGATTCTGGCACAGTTCAAAACCGTGCCAGATTTGATTTGGCACAGTTTTAAACTGTGCCTGAATCATGTTTTTGATGTAGTGAAACTTTAACTACACTCTTGCGGAGTATAGTGGCTAGTCTGGGTATCGAATCCTCAGGGAACTAGGACGAGTGAACGTGACGACAAAGGTAAGATTGTTAACCCTAACTTGATTCTAAACAGAAACAAAAAGATGCTTGAGATGGGAAATAACTAATTAACTTAATGCACACTAAATTAAACTACTGCATTAACTATGTGAGCAAAATTAACTAACTAAGAATGACCTAATAAGAATGAAGGGAAAACAGGTTGGGAATACAATCCCCCAAACCCTAGTGTGTATACCAAGCACAAAACTAGTCGTAAATTAGATAATTGATCAAATCCGTTTTTTAGTACTACCAAGCATTACATATATGAGGAATTGTAGCCCACACAGTATGTAATCAAAGGACGAGTAAAGCAGTGTCGCATTAGCTACCACACGCGTTGCATTCTTAAGCATCCCAGTTACCTAGGGCAAATGATGAGTGCATTATTTTGTATATTTTATACCCAAATTTATACCTTGTTAGTCCCATTTTGTTTTATTTAATAAGTTCTTAGAATCATTTTATTAAAAAGGGAAAAAAATGCAAGAATGATTGAATTCATAGTTAAAATGGAAATTCCAAGTCAAAAATGGGTGCTTCAATAATTTTATAATATTCTTGTGCTAATCTGTGAAAAAAGTTTCCTAGTGAAATTTTTGCAGGTAATGACGGAATTTGTTGCAAAATGATGATCAACTTGAAAAAGGCGCGAAAAAGCGGAATTTTACGATCGTTCGAAAACTTTTTCGAGTGGGGGGAAATTGAAGAGGTGGAAGTTGAAGAGTTCCACCAAAACCCTAATGCCTCACCCTAAGCCTATAAATAGGGCCCTTTGGCTCATTATTTGGTGTGTAAAATTTTAGAGAGAGTCATATTAGAACAATTGTTGGTAGTTTTATTTTGAGAGTATATTTTTATTAAGGGCCAAGAATTATTTGTGGAAGGAATTCTGTCAACATCAATTGTAAGGCACATCATTTGTAAGTTGTTTTATTAATGAAAATTCATATTCATTCTTGCAATTTTATGATGTCTTCCTTTCTACCAGCATAATTTCTTTATTAGGACTAAGTGAAATTTATCATGTTTGATTAATATTATGCGTGATTTAAATTCGTCTTTGTTCCCGATATGTGCTAAAGGTCTTAAAAATTCGGTATTAAAACGACACGAGAGTATATTTTAAACCTTCGTCTTTGTTTGAGAAAAAATCATATTTTTATTTTTTAGTGTGAGTACTTTTTGATGGATTATGCTTGCACTCGATTGTTTTGATAGTCCATGCTTAAAGACTATACTTTGAAATCTAAAAGTGAACTTTTAAGGGAATAGGGATTTTAGCCGTCTTAATTTAGAAACGTTAAAATTTATTGGGAACTTAATCGTGTTATCCTCCAAATTAAATACGACGAGAGCCGGTTTAATTTGAGTTATAAAATCGGGACTGGCGAGTTTAAATTATTACATAATATTAGTTGAATGTGATAAATGGATCCAACGTCCTAGGTTTCACGCTCCATTGATTATATCTCTCGTAGTCATACTTTTTGTTTGTGTTTGCTTAGTTTAATTATCACATCTCATTTATAGACCCATTTCGTCTAGTTAGACAGTCACAATTATTTTTAACGAAAAATTTGATAAATCTCTGTGCGTTCGACCCGTACTTACACTCGTTATTCTATAATAACCCGTTCACCTGCGGTATTTGATAAAATTGACAACAACAAACGAGATCAAAAGTCCTATGACGGTTGTGATCACCATACTACACGATCTAGTCAATTATTAAATTTAGAGAACTAATTTTATACCCATGCAAACCACATCGGGTTGGGTTCATGCATCCCAACCCTTAAAAATCTAGCCTAACATGGTGAAATAAATGAAAACTACGTTATCTACGTTGCATGAACTCATAATTGCATGGAAAATGATATTAAACAAGAGAAATATTAATAAAAGTTCTGGAAATAAAAGTTACCAAGATTGAAGAACAAGAACATGCAAGAAGAAATCAAAGGTTGAAGAAAAATTGGAAAAACTCTTGAATTAAAGGCGTAAAATATGTAAATTCTACTCCTAGATGTTCCTCCTTGATTAGGAGCTTTTACATGATGAAATCTGAATAAAAATAGTCGTAATGACTAAATATATAGGCTAGAGATCGTTTTGAAGAGTCCCCAAAATATAAAACTCTTTTGGCTAAAAGATAAGCACAAAATAAAAATCCCGTATATGGAAATTTGTCACACTTAGAAAGCGTGACTAATTTTGTAACGGACTCTGAGCGTGACTAAATAGGCGGTCCAGATCGCCCTTGAAATTCCGACATAACTTTTTTTCTTGACTTCTCTCATCTTTAAATGACCATAAGTTCTTCACCGTAGCTCCGATTGAGGTTCTGTTTTTTCCAGTGTTCTTGTATTTGAAAGATCTTCAACTTTCCAGTTGACCCCACTGTGACACCCCGACTAATTAAATACCGGGTAGCTACTCCATTATTAAATCAATACAAAATGTCAAGTTGGTTCAGTTAATAGCATCACTGTCGAAAACATTTTAATGATTACTAACCACCTAGTATTTAAAAAGTAAGTTGTCAAATTTTAAATTAGATCTGATTAACATGCGGTAAATGAAATGCAAAAGAATAACATCACCGTACACCATAAATTCTCAATAAAGTAACCAACAAATAATAATAAGTCCGGAGGAAAAACTCCTCACAACAATCCCACAAACTGAAATAAATAAAACAGTGTATCCTGAATTAATTACAAACCAAAGTCTGAATAACTGAAATATAAAATGTCTCTAATAGAAATGGGCGACATGCCCTACAATGATGAAATTGAATATGGAGTCAAGACTAGAAAAGAGGCGTCTACTGTCAACGCCCTATAACTTCCACAACAGCTACAGCTCGTCACCTGAATGGAAATACTATGCATGGTGTCCTTGTGGCTGGGCACCTAAAAGGTTTTTACAAAAAAAGTAGATTTAAAAGCAAATGGGTCAGAGCCCGAAAGTGGAGAGTATTTTAAAAACAACAAGTGCTTTAATAACATTTAAAATAATGAAGGCAAAATACATGTTAGGACGTGCTCTCACATGAAATACTCACCTCTCGTCTAACTGTGCACTCCTAACGTTCCTGTACCCATTCATGTGTTCCTCATATCTATCTAGTTCAAAAGAGCTTCTAACATTTCTACTCGGTTCACGTTTTTATTTCCAACCTTAACAATTAAATAGAGAGTTCTACTTTAATTCTCGGATTCCCAATTATTAACAAAACCATTTATTGGTATATGTCCCCTTTTTATCTTTTCATAACGTTACAAAAACATACTCACAATTAAACATAACAAATTCCTTTTCATTTAACCGTATATTATTCTCATCATAAATATACAATACAAGCACCCCGAGGCTAAGCTGCGGTGCACACATACTCTGCTATCCATCCCGGTACATCACGTACATAAGGATTACAAATTCCGAATCTCTCAGGAATTGTTAGAATAAGCACAACACATAAAAATGGAGGCGAACATAATTCAACATATCCATGGGTCACGTACATACCTACGCTCCATAGTCAGCTGACTTATTAACTCACAAATAAGTCATTCTAGCATTATGTTCTTAAGGTACCAATCTAAATCCGGGCACACAAAGATTAGATGGCCCTAAGAGAACGTAAACCTCCCGCGATAGCAAGTATGGTAGGTATGTCATACACATAAAATCATATACTAAGCATTCACACATCTTAGATATCTCAATATTAATAAAGGTATACTCTACATCTTTATACCATTATTCCAATTTTATATATTTTAAGTCTTCCGATAATATATAATGTAGACTGTCGACACATCTCACGTCATAGTTTCTTATACTTAAAACCTATCTCAAAGGGGTTATTAAGTTTCCTATTATTCCCACATATAACATCATTATTCTTAAGGTCCTTACTTCTGCCCCAAACCTCATTTCATAAAAGTATTCAAATTTACTCTTTTAACCCTAATATTATCTCACACATCGAATTTCATTAGATTTAGAATAATTCCTCAAATTGAATTCTAATTAAGGTCCAAATTTTTATAACCATACCTACTGGTCTTCCTTACATTTAAGGATATTCATAAAGTCTCCAATGATAATTTTCTAAGGGTTAACATCATTAAAATTTAAATAGGGAAAATATTACTCATTCTGGGAAGGTCGATCGATCAACCTTGAGCTTCGATCGATCGATGGTGGTCGATCGATCGACTGATGAATGTCGATCGATCGATCGCACCAGGTAAGCTACGGACTGCTTCGTTTTGCAGTCCTCAAATCATCCCAAAACTCCATTATAGTGCATGAAACTCTAATATAACGTTATAATATCATCATACAACCATCCTACAACATTGTTAACGTTCTAAAACCAATAATTCATCAACCAAGGACTTTATTTGGATCAAAACTTCATCAAGAACCCTAGTTTTCTACTTCTTTCAAGAACAATAATAAATCTCTTCTTTAATCCGTTTTTAGATCATCAAGGGTTGTATTTTGAATTCATAATTCGTCCAGAATATGTCTACATGCAACTCCTAACATGGTTTATAGTTTTAATCCTCAAATTCATGGGTTCATATCAATCTTCCAAGACAAATTCGATAATTACCCTAAACATGGAAGAACATGCCATTGAATCAATTGTAATTAAACCACTTGGCTTAATCGTTCTTCAGATTTGTTGTTGGTTCGAGATGGTTGAATTCCTCTCTATCTCTCTGCAGAATTCTCCTCTCTCTTTCTCTCTACAAGTTCTTCACAAGATGACAATGGAGGTGGGGGTTGGTTTTTGGCAAGTTTAATATTTTCTTAACTTCTCCCGTAGCCCACTACTTAGATTGGGGTTGAAAATGGGTTAGTGGGTTAAGACTAAATCAGATTTTTAACTCTAATTTTCGTGGGTTTTAATTCCCAAAATTCCGAAATTACCAAACTACCCTTTTGGGTTGCCGGTATGGCCCAAAAATGCCCCGGAACCCAAACTAAACCCCCCGCTAGTGTTTTCTGACTATTTCGACCCTTCCGGACGCGTTGGCGCACTCAAAATGACCATACGGTTGGTAAAAATAAAATTCACTTTTTAATTTAAATAATTACCCTCATGACGCGACTGTCACGCGCGTCCTAACAAAATTTCCCAAATTGCCGTATTTCAGTCTCGCGACAATTTCAATATTTTCAATATTTATATCACAACATATGTATATACATCATAATCAAATACCAACTCACATCTCGTTAGTATTTTATCCGGATTAATTCTCAATTAATTCCCATTTAATTTAATAAATCCCATAAATAAATATCAATAAAAGTACGGGGTATTACGCCCACCTCCAGACTAAGGATGTAAAATTATGAAATTGCCCTTGAACTCCCGATTTCTTGCTTTCTTTCACTGTTTTGAGTTTTCTTTTCTATCTTTCTTGCATGAAATACCTGTAAAACACATAAGAAATTCACAAAACACAAAATACTTGCCAAAAGGGGTTAGTAGCATAAATATGAGACAAATCGAAGATATTTACACCGCACGAGATCATAAAAATACCGAAATTAAGGGGATAAATGTGAAGAATTTATGCCTAATCAGAACACGCCAACCACATACGGTGCCTTTCACCGTATGAGAATGCCGCAGCAAAAACCAAATGTCTTATTCTTTGTGGGATGTAGAAGTAAACCCAAACTTCTCCTTTTGTTGGTAGAGATGAACTAATAGTGCCAAACAACAAGCTCCGAGCAATAGATATATGTGTAGAGATACTTGGATAAAACAAACTAAACTATGGGTGTAAGTATTTTTGTAGAAATTAGATCATGGTTACACAAAAACACTAAACAATGAACTTTTGAACTAAAAAGTTTTTCTCTCAAAATGTGTTTAGAAAATGTCAAAAGTTAGTTTTTCAAAAGAGGTTCCTGCACTAAATAAATCTAGAAGAGTTAGTGGGAACAAAGGATGGGATCATGGAGAAAAACTGCCAAAAACAACCAAAATATTTTCCAGCCTGAAATCTCGTTCGAACGACCATCTAACGATGTTCCAGTGGCCAAATGGGAAAAGTCGTTGACAAACTCATTCGAACGAAATTCTCGTTCGAACGACACACTCGTTCGAACGACAATTTCGAACAAAATGTCAGAATGTTCAATTTTTAATTTTAATCCCCAAAACTTTATTTTAAATATACATTACACCCTTTAAACTTATTCCAAGTCTCCTAAAAGTATATAAAAGCATTCATACCTTTGGAGAGTTGAAATATGAAGTTGATGACGAGAAATGAGGCACTGAAACTCGGCAATAATGTTCTCTTGAAAAGCAAGGCCGCAACGTCTTCAACTTTAACATGCCATAGGCTTGCAGGATACAGAATAACACTATCCTATGACTCAAATATTTTTGTTCAGAATTGAGCTAACACCACATATGAATCAATTTTAAATTTGTGTCTTTACATACCCTACTACCTCGCAACCCACTTCCGACAGCCATCCAGCCCCGGATGACCTCCCACTACCCGCTAAAACCCCAAACCCCACCCTCGCTCCTCCAGGACACCGAAAATAACCCCCACTCCATTCGGCCCTCAACCAAAAAAATTCATTCGTCTGACCCTGTTCAGACCCGAGTAAGTCCCACTCCCCCTACCCGCTACCCTGACGCTCAATCTCGAAACCCATTTGACACCTCCCCCTCCGTCTGACCTACTTTAGCCCCCTAATACATACCCCAGATGTCTTTATCCCCCTAACCCCTCGAACACCCCCAAAAATGTTCCCAACCCGATTTAAACCCACCTCTCGGCTCAAATCTGAGTCATGGGCAGTCCTTGCACTATGCATCCCCTAACTCACCTAATTTGTTTGTTGGTTCCACCTCATTTCAGCCCCCGAGCCTATTTTACCCACACACCAACCCCCTGACCCATCCCCGCACTCCTACGGGCTATTTTATTAAAGCAGGGGCATGGACCATCATTTTGGGACTCCCGACCACCCACCCAACCCCAGTTCACACTACCCACACGATCCCACCATTCCCCTTGAACCATGGAAAGCCACACACCCTAACCCTCCACCTATGCATCATACACCCTCCCACCACACCCTCTCGCTACTCCATTCTAGTTCCTCTTCCTCCTC
Source organism: Sambucus nigra (assembly GCA_949130495.1). Classification (NCBI taxonomy): domain Eukaryota; kingdom Viridiplantae; phylum Streptophyta; class Magnoliopsida; order Dipsacales; family Adoxaceae; genus Sambucus; species Sambucus nigra. The sequence goes on along the minus strand of OX422213.1, from coordinate 22,428,859 downwards.
TTCCAGAGTTCGGGGATAGCCACCCCAGTGTTTTAGAGTGGGTACCTCCACCCCCACCCGATGACCATTACCATGATCCACTCTGTGACCGACACTGTTTCAATTGCGAAAAGCTTGTCCACTTGATAGGCGTTTTCTCTCATTATCCCTGTGTTCCTCTAGCACCTCCCGTACCCCAACAAGGTCAACCTCTTCATCCACTGCCTGCATAGGTGACATCCCCTCATGTTGATGTTGTTCCACCTATTCCAGGTGACCTGCTGGGTCTAGGTGCTCATCAGGATGTGGGTCCTCTATCTATGGCCCTTCATCTGCTTTCTCGGATCCTCCATGGGGATATCCGCATAGACGTACCCATGTTTGACGGACAGTTCTCTCCATATACCATGGTCGATTGGTTATTTTCGATGGAGATAGATTTTTAGTACAACTGGGTCCAAGCCCACTCATGTGTCCTCCTCACAGCTAGCAAGTTCTGGGGATTTGCCCAAATTTGGTGGAACGACCTCTGCTACCGCAGTACAACGGCCTGATTGCCTCCTATTCAGACTTGTCCTGAGCTGAAGGCCATGCCCCAACCATCCTTCATCCCATCTACGTACGAGTGCGACCTCTTTTCTCGCGTTCAGTCTCTCAGGCAAGACACCTTATCAGTAGTGGAGTACACGGAGCAGTTTCAGTTTCTGTGCACCAAAGCTTGCCTTCCCGAAATGGAGGATCAACGGATCAGTCGCTATATATTGGGGTTGCAGTCGCATATTCAACACGATCTTGATCTGAGGGAGATACCGACCTTCTTGAAGGTGGTTGAGTACGCGACCAAGGTCGAGGCTTACCACACAACACCCGCAGCTCTCTCGACCTCACGGGCTCCTCCTACTCCAATTTTTGCCCTAGCTCCTCCTGCCGTGGTATCTTCAGTTCCTTCTTTTGCTACTCTTACTACTTCGCCTCCAGGAACACCTACTTTTCGATGCTACAACTGTGGCAATGTTAGGCACTAAGATTTTGATTGCTCTCTCCTGCGATGCCACGCATTATTGGCGATGGATCGTCCACATGACTATTTGGACACGTCCGAGGAGCTCCCCCAGCAAGCCTTGATCATCGTCTTGTAGGGTGATTCCATTGGTCTTTCCCTTTGAGTTCAAGGATGAATTGTTTTCAAGGAGCGGAGAATGATGTGAATCAAGGTTATTTTTGTCATTTTGAGCATATTAGCAGTTTTATTTCCTTTATTTTTTTCCTCTATTTTTGTTATAGTATTTTCTTTTGTTTTGTCTTAGTATTTAGAGGGTAAGGAGTCGTAATGGTATTTTTATAATTAGGGCCTTAGCTTGGAGACTATGATACTCCCCCCTTTAAATACCCACTTATAATCCTCATTTAAGGTAAACCTGAATTTTGAAATAGAAAAGAGTGTTTATCTCTCTAAAGCTGTGTGTTAAATATTTTTAGGAGCATTTTGACGAGTGGTTTACGTCATGAACATTCTGTTTAAATAAAGAATTTTGATAAAAGATAATTCCTTATCCTTTGTCTATACGTGCATGAATTGTTTTTTACTTGTAACAGTGGGACTATGTTTGCTGAATTCAAGCAGTCCATGATCAAGGAGTTCAAGATGACTTACAATTGACGGATGTCCTATTTTCTTGGGATAGAATTGAAGCAATAAAATGATGGAATTTTCATCTCTCAAAATAAATACATGCGAGAGATCTTGAAAAATTCCATATGGACAGTTGTAATTATGTAAACACTCAAGTTGCTATAGGACTCAAGCTATCAAAAGAAGTAGAAGGATAGTTTGTTAGCTATACTTTGATCAAAAGTCTAGTTGGAAGCTTGAGGTACTTAAAAATGATAAGACTTGGAATTGCATATGGAGTTGGACTTGTGTGTCGTTACATAGAGAGACTAAGAGAATCTCACCGTCTAGATGCTAAAAGGATACTAAGGTATATTAAAGGTGCTCTTAACCTTGGACTTTTTTATGCTTACGGAGAAGATGCAAATCTAGTAAGGTATTTAAATAGTGATTCGGGTGGTTATCGAGATGAGGAGAAAAGCACTACATGGTACGTGTTCTACCTTGGTTCAACAACTTTCTATTGGCCATCAAATAACATACAATTACAACATTATCTTCATGTGAAGCTGAGTACGTGATAACTTGTTAAATTGTTTGTAAAGGAATCTGGTTGAGAAATAATTGAATCACTCATAAAAATAATCTACAGTGATTCATGTGGACAACAAATATGCAATAAAACTTGCAAATAATCTAGTACAACATGGAAGGAGCAAGCATATTGACATTAGGTTACATTTTCTAGGGCATATTGTGAAGCAAAAGACAATTGAACTTGTGTATTATCACACCATGGAGCAGATAACAGATATCCTTATGAACCCTCTCCCGATTGATTATTTCATAAAGCTACATTTAATGCCTGGGATGAAAGACTCTTGATTTTAGGGGTGAATGTTGGAATAACCACAAATCAAGTGCCTCTTGCACTATGATAATTAGTGGTAAACCTGACTATGCACTACATAAGCACTATGTGAAGTGATAATCCACAAAGACCACTTTCATGATTTTTAATATTTCTTTCTTTAAGTGGAGCCATGCCAATGGTGAACTGGTAGGAGTTATTATAAGCAAACTCCACCAGTGGAAGGTACTGCTCCCAACCACCTCCAAAGTCTAAGATGCACATACGCAGCATGTCTTCCAACATTTGATTTGTCCGCTCTATTTTCCCATCAGTCTGCGGGTGATATGATGTACTCAGCCGCAACTCTGTACCCATGGCCTCCTAGAAACTCTCCCAAAATCGTGAAACAAATATCTTGTCTCAGTCAGACACGATATTTAGAGGTACCCCGTGAAGTCTCACTATCTCCGCAATAAAAATCTGGGCATATTGTCCTGTAGTGTAGTCTGTCCTCACGGGTAGAAAATGAGCAACTTAAGTCAACCTATCCACAATTACCCATATAGAGTCGTGACCCCTTTGTGACATAGGTAACCCCGTGATAAAGTCCATCGATATGCTCTCCCATATCCACATCGAAACCTCTAACGGCTGTAAAAGTCCTGCCGGTTTCTGATGGTCCACCTTTACTAGCTGACAAGTGGCGCATTTAGAAACGAACACGGTGATATCTCTCTTCATCCCGCTCCACCAGTACTATCGTCTCATGTCTTGGTACATCTTATCCCCACCAGGGTGTACCGCAAACCATGAGTCGTGCAACTCTGTCATTACCTCGTGTCGCAAGTCTTCCCCTTCCGAAACAACTAGTCTCCTATTAAAGTGTAATCCCCCGTCTGAACTAATGGAATAGGACTCGGCTCCCTCTGCTAGTAAACGAACTATCTGCTCCTGACAGAACGAGTCATTTGCCTGGGCCTTTATCACTCTCGTAACAATCTTAGGTGTAACAGTCATCACAGACATGAACGATCAGGCCACTGCATCCTGATACCCCAACTCCTTCCATTTAGCTTTGCACACCTCGACCACCTCATCTACTAGCCTACGGCTCAACGTGTCTGCTACCACGTTAGCCTTCCCGGGGTGATATTGGATATCAAACTGATAATCCTTTACAAACTCAAGCCATCGACGTTGACACATATTCAGTTCCTTCTGCATGAAAAGGTATTGTAGAGACTTGTGGTTTGTGAACAACCGAAATTTCTCCCCCAATAGATAGTGTCTCCAAATCCGAAGAGAGAATATGACTGCCACTAACTCCAAGTCGTGGGTGGGGTAATTCTTCTCGTGAGGCTTAAGCTTACGGGAAGCATAAGCTATGGCCTGACTCTCCTGTTGCAGCACACCTCCAAGTCCTTGCAAGGACGCATCGGTGTAGACTAGATACTTAACTCCCGGTGTGGGAAATGCTAACACAGGTGCTGAGGTCAACTTGTCCTTCAACTCATCGAATGCCAACTGACAGGCATCACTCCAAATGAATGGCACACCTTTGCGAGTCAGATGTGTCAAACGACCCGCTATCTTTAAGAAACCCCGAATAAACCTTCTGTAGTATCCTGCTAGGCCCAAGAAACTACGGATCTCAGTCGGTGTCGTGGGCTGTCCCCACTCCCTCACTGCGGATACCTTCCCCGGATCGACAGATATCCCCCGGTCTGAAATGATATGCCCAAAAACTCAACTTCCTTCAGCCAAAACCCACATTTTTCATACTTTGCATAAAGCTCGTTCTGACGTAGCGTCTGCAATACCTGTCTCAAATGTTCGACGTGCTCCTCTTCTATCTGGGAGTAAACCAGAATGTCACGAATAAAGATAATGACGAACTAGTCTAGGAACTCTCTAAATACCCTATTCATTAAGTCCATAAACATGGCTGGAGCATTGGTCAAGCCAAAAGGCATAACCCGAAACTCCTAGGAACCATATCTCATCAGGAAAGCAGTCTTCAAGATGTCTTGTTCCCTGATACGCAACTGATGGTATCCCGATCGCAAGTCAATCTTTGAGAAGAAGGAAGCTCCTCTAAGTTAGTCGAATAAGTCATCGATTCGGGGCAACGGATACTTATTCCTTATCGTGACTTTATTCAACTCCCAGTAATCTACACACAACCTCAACGATCCATCCCTCTTCTTTACGAACAACATAGGGGAACCCCATGGTGAAGTACTCCTTCGGATAAACCCCTGACCCAATAACTGCTCTATCTGATCCCTTAGCTCTCTCATCTCTGCTGGAGCCATACGATAAGGTGCAAGAGAAATTGGCCGAGTGACAGGCGTCAAATCAATAACAAAATCTATCTCTCTACTAGGAGGTAATCCTGGTATATCCTGAAATACATCAGCAAACTCCCTAACGACTGGAATCGAATCGAGTGGTATCACCACTTCCTTAGAGGTCTCCTCCTCTATATAGTACAAGTGAGTGGATGATCCTCCCTCGGGGGGAGGCATCGCCACTAAAAACATCTCCTCCCCGAGAATGGCAAAAATGATACTCCTACTGAAACAATCAATCACGGCTCGGTACGCATCCAACCAATCCATACTAACAATCGCATCATACTCAGTCATCTCTAATACTAACATATCAGCAGGTAAAGTAAATCTCCCGATCTCTATACCCACACCTCTACAAATAAGGGAAATCATGCAACCCCTACTCAAAGGTGAATCTACGCAAGTAATCGTGCTCTCTGCAGTGTCTAACAACCCCAAAGTGCGTGCAAATCTGGTGGCAATGAAATAGTGTGTGGCCCCCGTATCAAATAAAATATGCCCCATAGTCCCCTGAATAGAGAACATACCCTCAATGACAGGTGGATCCTGTGGGACTGAGGCATGCTGTAGTTGGTAAACTCCCCCATACTAAAGCTGTCCTTGCTGGACTGGGACTACTGGGATGGGTGGCAAAGCTGGAATCTGTGGTGGTGCTGGGAGGGCGGCGGGAAATATAGGTCTCTGGGGCTCATGTTGAGCACCCTGCTGCTACTGCTGTGGGGCCCTGCCCCTATTAGGACACTCCTGACGCTTGTGGCCAATTTTGCCACAAATGAAACATTTCCTCGGAAAGTTCCCCCTCTCTAACCCTGCTGCCCACGACCCTAGTGGCCGTTGCCATTCCTTCCCTGGCCGTGCTGGTCCTGATGAAACTGCTGTTGTTATCCATGTTGGCCGTGTTGTCCCTGATGGCCATGCTGACCCTGCTGGCCCTGACGAAAACCTACTTGACCATTCCTAAAACCCCCAGATCTAAACCTCTTAAAATCCCCCTGCTGGGAACCCTGATCTCCCTGCCTATGCTGACCCTGAACAGATTGTGCCCCGCTGGCACCATTCCCCCTGTCCTGCCCTGATGGCTGGACTCTCATGATCGATTACCCTCTGACAAGTGAAAGCGGTGGCCCTGGCAGTGAAGCAGTGCTGCGTTAATCACATCAGAATAAGTGGCCAACGAAAGATTACCCCACAAGTGCTGACGGATCCTCCAAGTCAACCCATCCATGAACTTTTGAATCTTTTTCTCCTCAGTGGGAAATTCATCAGGAACGATGTTCAAGAGATTAGTGAATTCAGCCTCATACTCAGCCACGACCTTCCCCTCCTTCTTGAGGTTCATTAACTTCCTCCCCATTTCAGTGTGAACGGCTGATGGAAAATACTTGCGATCGAACCGCACCCAAAACTCCTGTATAGAAAGAACGTCCCTCTCCTCCGTGGTGGTAATGGACTCCCACCACTGCAACGCTGATCCTACTAGCTTAAAAGTAGCCAGTATCTTCTTTTGTACATTCGTGCACTCGTACATCCCCAAGTGCCTTTGGATGTCCTTCTTCCACTGACTAGACACACCGATGTAGCAGCTACCTGCAAACTCCGAAGGGTGTGCTTTCTGAAAAGCATCACAGACACGTTCCCAAGAAGATGGGAATGCCTGAGCCTGTACTGGCACTACTACCGGCGCTTGAGGCGGTGCCTGCTGCACAACTTCTAGGGCGGCATTTATCGCTTGGGCTATAATAGTAGCAACCTCTGCGGCAATTAAGGAGCCCTGAACTGCTGCAGGCTGTGGCTCGGGCTGAGCATCCCTGGGAACTCGCTGTGCACGTCGTGGAGGCATCTGAAATGAGAGTAAAGTCTTATAAGTTCACAATTATTATCTCAAAATAGCTGAAGAGCGAAACATACACAAAAGAGTACAATTATCCTAAAATATAGGGCTCTACATCAAAGAAAGCTCAGCGGAAACATAACAAGCCGTACATATCCTAAGGACACTAGAACCTGATGCTCTGATACCACCTGTGACACCCCGACTAATTAAATACTGAGTAGCTACTCCTTTATTCAAATTAATACAAAATGTCAAGTTGGTTCAGTTCATAGCATCACTGTCGAAAAACATTTTAACAATTACTGGCCACCTCATATTTAAAAAGTGAATTGTCAATCTTAATTAAATCCGATTTACATACAACTAAAGTAAATTAAGAAATACTGATACCACAATCACATCACAGTCGCAATAAGATAACAATGTAATAAACTGAATCTGGAGGGATACACCTCACAACAATCCGAATACTGAAATAACAAAATACAAAGCCTGAACCATTAATTAATTACAACCCAAATTCTAGAATAGAACTGAATAAGTAAGATGTCTCTAAAAGAAAAGTGGCGACATGCCCTACAGATGAGTAAATCTGAAGTAGAGTCAAGATAGAAAGTGGAGGCGTCTACTATCGAGGTCCTGTAACTTCCACAACAGCTACAGCACGTCACTAGGATGGAACTGCTATGCTTGGTGTCCTTGTGGCTGGGCACCTAAAAGGGTTTTTACAATAAAAATAGATTTGAAAGCAAACGGGTCAGAGCCAGATTGTGAAAACAGTTTAAAATACAGCAAGTGTTTAATATCATTAAACAGTGAATATAAAATACATGATAGTGCGTGCACTCACATGAATTCCTCACCTCTCAACTAAGTGTGCACTCCTATCGTACCCGTACTCGTACCCGTTCCAGTTATTCCCATATCTAACTAGTCCAATACACAATCTAACATTTCTATACGATTATCGATTCCATTCCCGACATCTTAATTTAAACAGAGAGTTATACTTTTCTTCTTAGTTCTCAAAATTACTAATACTCGTCACTAGGGATTTTTCCATTTTTAACTCTACAAAAATGTTGCTATTATTCCCTTACATTTATACATGACAGTTCATTTCAATTAATAGTATATTATTCTCATCATAAATATACAATACTGGCACCCCGAGGCTAAGCTACGGTGCACACATACTCTGCTATCGAATCCTGGTACATCACGTACATAAGGACCACGTATTCCGAATCTCTCAGGAATCGTTCCGACAAGTAACAAACACACACAATGGAGGCGAACATAGTTCACATCACATGGGTCACGCACATACCTACGCTCCCATGATCAGCAGACTTATTAACTTCTCAATAAGTCCTTCTCTGATCTATGTCCTCGAGGTACCAATCTAAATCCCCTCGTAGGCACACAAAGATTAGATGGCCCTGATCGAACGCCGACCTCCCGTGATAACAAGTATGGTAGGTATGTTATACACAATTGACTACATATACCAAGCATTCACACATCTTAGATATTTCATAATATTAATAGACGTATATTTCTCATCTTTATACCGTCATTTAATGTTGTACGTTTACAAGTCCCCTATTAATACACATTAAAGTTGTCAACTATTCTCACGTCGTAATTTTAGGTAGTCGTTTCCTAATCCATAAATGTCATCCGGTTTACTACACAATTCTAAGTTTTACTCCTCAATGTACTCCAATCTCACAATTATACCCACTAGTCAATAAGGGAAGATTAGTACTCCATTAAATAAGTCTACGGGAAGTTTGAAATAAAACCAGGCCTAAAAAGGCCATTATGTCAACTCGTTAGAAGTCTCGTTCGAACGAGGTCGTTCGAACATTTATCGTTCGAACGAACTACCAACTCGTTAGAAGGGATATTGTCATCTCGTTAGAAACTCATTCGAACGAGGTCGTTCGAACGACCTGGGCAGGGCTTCTAACGAGATGGAAGAATATGCCCAGAAATCTCCCAATTCGTTTTTCTTCATTCTTCTCTTCTCTAAATCCACCCTATGACCATCCAAATTACATTTTAATGTTTGTAAACTATTTTTAGTCACCCTAGGTCATTCCTTAACATACTTTTGGGGTCAAATCTTACAAATCAACATGTCAAAATCATAAATCCCTAAATTTTAACCCAAACCCTATGAACATGAATCCAGAATTTTATTATGCCTAAATACTCATCATAAATCAGTTTTTAAATCATCAAGGTTAAGTTTTGAATACAAAATTTCGTCCATAATCATTCTACATGCAATTTCTAACCAAGATTAAGGGTTTTACAACAATCCCATTGGGTTTTCTCCAAAATATTCACAGCATAAGGTTTTTACACAAAACATGGAGGAAATATTCATTGCAATTAAAAATATCAAATCACTTGCCTTAAATCCGATGTTCTGGTTCGCTGTTGATGATTAAGGTTGGCTTTCTCTCTTCTTTTCGATCACAAATCCTTTCCAATTGTGATGATGGGTAAATGGTTTGGTATAGGTTCTCTAGCCTCTCTTCTAACTTCTCTCCAAACTTTCGTAGCCCACTCTCTCACTTTTGGCTGATAATGGACTTAGTGGCTTTACAAATAATATATAATTAACTTCTAAAATTCGTGGGTTTTAAACCATTAATTTTTAAAATTACCAAAATACCCTTCTAGGTTGCCGGTTTGGCCTAAAAATACCCCGGGACCCAAACTAAACCCCCGGTTAGTGTTTTCTGACTATTTCGACCCTTCCGGACACGTTGGCGCACTCAAAATGATCATTCGGTTGATAAAAATATAATTCACTTTTTAATTTAAATAATTTCGTTCCTGATGCGACTGACACGTGTGTCCAAACTAAAGTCTCCAAATTATCATATTTCTGACTCGCGACAATTTTAATATTTTCAATACTCATATATTACCATATATACTCAGAAATATTCAATTTTACATCGTAATGAAATACTAACTCACATCTCTCAGGTATTTATATCCGGATTAATTTCCAATTAATTCTCATTTAATTCAATTAATCCCTTAAATAAAAATCAATAAAATTACGGGGTATTACAACTACTGCATTAGAAGCTTTTGCATCCAAAAGTTTAAAAACTCTACCTTATCTTCTGTGATCCTTGTTGTCATTAAAGATCTTTGTTGGCGCCTTCCCTTTGTTAGGGAAATCTTTCATTTTATGTCCCGTTTTCCCCACACACAAAGCAACTTCTCGTCTCCAAGTAACATGGTTGCCCTCTATGAATATTACCACATCGTTGGCATCTATCACCATAAAGGATTTGTTTACTAAAGGTTATCCTATATTAGGTATAGTCCTAAAGGGTTTGTTATTTGGGTTCCTTCCTCTTTATTCTCCAAACTTTCTTTTCACCTTTCTAACCTGATTATATTTTTCACTATCTTGGTCAGCTATTATTTCCCTAGCCACCACGTCATTATATGATGTCAACTTCAAGATAGAAATTCGACTACGAATATTAAACCTCAACCCAAGTTCAAACTTCTTGGCTTTCAAAATATCGATTATCACAACATGAGGTGCAAAACGGGATCAGTCAGTAAACTTTGCCTCATATTGACTAACCGTCATATTTCCTTGAACCAGACTCATGAAGTCAGCAGCTTTTTGGTCTTGCACCATTTTGGGAAAGTATTTCTCGTAGAAGATTACTAAGAAGTCATTCCAACCTATGGGATTATTCCTTTCCCATGTATTCTCTTAGTCATTCTCCACCAATGTTCGGCTTCACCTTCTAACATGAATGTTCTAAATGAAACCCGTTGTTCATCGGTACACTTAAGAACATCGAACATCTTTTCCAGTTGCATTACCCAATTTTCTGCTTCAATGGGGTTAGGAGTACCTTTAAAAGATGGCGGGTTCAATTTCTTTAACTGTTCAATAGTACAACTACTTGGTTCAATATTCCTTCGTGCTTAATTATTCACCTGATGCTCCACAATTCTTGCTAGACTTTCAATTTCCTTGTATGCACCTTCCAGTCCTTCCCTATTTGAGCCACTAGTTCCCGTAGTTGATCTCATCTTGGTCATTTTCTACAGTCATGGCCAAACATAAGACGTATTATACTATCTCAAGATTGCAAATTAGAAAAACAATTGTATATAAACAATTATATGTAGACTGTAAGACATATGGGGGGTTATCACATAAGTCGAATATTTAATCCTATATCCTATGTATGGAAACCTTAAAATCCATAATGTTCGAAACTTATGTTCAATAGTCTACGGGTTCATAACCTATGCTCTGATACCACCTCTGTCACGACCCCGTCCCAAAATAGTAGTGGGGAACGAGTGTCTTGACAAGCCACCAAGGCAATAATTATTCTGACTTAAATTGTTTCCTTAATTAAATGAAACGAAAATACAATTACATGGTTATGAATCGTAAAATACTAAAATTAAAGGAATTATGTCATCAGAGCTTTCTAAAAGGAAACTTCATTTATATTACAGGTCACAACAAGTTATAACTTAAGATGAAATTTAAAACTAATTACAAGAGAGCCAAACATGCTCTATATGATATAACAAACTTTTTACTTAAAATAACAAAAAGGGCTCTAAAAGCTGAATCTTCAACATAGTCCTTTTATGTTCCCACCACGAGCCTACTTATTTCCTCAAAAACGGTTAGTTATACAACATCAGCTAAAAGCCGAGTGCGGTTCAATCCCTAGACATTCCAAGGTTTTATTCAGAAAATTGATACATATTCAAATCCAAAAAGCAGACATATACATATATGGATAGGAATTTGCTATATAAAATTTGAGATGACAGTATATAGAAATAAATAGCACAGAATATAATAGATATGACAAATCAATTTGTAATATCTTTTTTCTTCAATCATATCATTTTAATGGCCAAGTACACTCTAATACCGTATTATTCCCCTGTAGTTGAGGGTCAATCGAACTTGTTCGTCACAATGCCTTATTTAGGTCACACCAGCGATAACCCAGCTGTGAAGGTCAGTCAGTAAGAGAGGTCCCTTAGGCCGAATCGTATTTCCAATATTCAATATCATTTTCAAAACTCTTTATAGCCGGTATGTCTATATGGACAAATATAAACATATCACAAGGAATCAATCATCGGTATCAGATGAATTTTGAGGATAAAAAAAGTTCACCAAATATATATAATTTGCATAATATCATATAATTAAAACGCACAAGGAATGTCGGAGTACTCACCTAAAATAAAAGTTTGAAGTTATAGAAATAGAGTCTTGGATCGCTCGTTAATCTTGAGACGAAACTTCTTCTTAATCTTTTCCATCACTTTCTCTCACTATTTCTTTGTAAGCTTTTGGTATAATTTCGTGTAATGGCTGATCCAAGGGCTTTATTTATAGTTTCCCAAAGTTATTTGAGTGTTGACACGTGTTTGGGTGACTAAGCTTCTAGTTTGGTGAGCTAGCGTTGATGTGTCGTGTAACGGAGTTGTATTGCAGCCTTTATTCACCAAACGACGACACGTCTACGGTGGAGGTGTCCAAAAGCAAGCACGAGGTGGAAAGTTAGTAAGGGTATAAGGGTCATTTTACACATAAAGGGTGTTTTAGTAATTTTACATGATACATTTTCAATATTTCTTCGAGGTCCTTGAAAATATTTTATTTAAAAAATGGTCCTTTATATATTTTCATTTTAGTCCCTAAAACTTTCTTTATTTAAAGTCAAGTCCCTAAAGTTTCATAAAATTACATTTTCTACCCCAAAACTTATCATTTAGCTTATGTTATTCTATAAGACTTTGATTTAATCCATTTTGATGAATAAGGAGGTTATTTAAAAGTGTTTAAGTCGTCCTAAGTCACCTCCCCTTGGTCCAATCAAAGTATGACACGTGGCAACTATGTAAGAAAAATATCATTTAAGGGTAAATGACTACTTACCCCTTGTTTATAAAAAGACGATATCTTCTCACTCGAATGTCCGTTTGATGCAACGTTTGTTCTGCTACAAACTTAATTCATATATTTATAACTTTTTAGTTTTTACATCAAGTCAATTGTTATATTATAATGGTCAAAACTAGTCTCTAATATGAACATTCCTACCGAAAACTTTGAAATTTTATGTTTGTAACTAATTTTATATTTCATGATTTATGAAGGGATGATTTGACTAAAATAATAAATTAACATTATTCATATCACATATGAACTAATACAACATTTAAAACTATATATATGAACATATAAAAGTTAGGTCATTACAATAATTGTAGACTTATGAAATTCTTCTCTCCTTTCAGATGCCTCCTAGACGTGCACATAGAGTTCCAGGGATGCCCAACCAGACCCTCAGCCTACACCAGGTCAGGGTATGATGAATGCCACTGAAGTTGCCACCATTGTAGCTCAGGCGGTAAATTTGGTATTAACAGTTGTGCAGCAGGCACCACCTCAGGCACCGGTGGTGGCTCCAACTCAGGCCTAAGCATTCCCGTCTGCTTGGGAACATGTTAGGGATGCCTTCCAGAAGGCGCACCCTCCGGAGTTTATAGGGAGCTCCGATGTAGTGGAGCAATACAATGGAAGAAGGATATTCATAGACACTTGAGGATGCATGAGTGCACGAAGGTGCAGAGTTAGATACTGGCCACGTTCAAGTTAGTGGGAGCAGCACGGCAGTGGTGGGAGTCTATTACCACCACTAACGAGAGAGACACACTCACTATTCGAGACTTCTGGGTGCGGTTCGATCATAAATATTTTCCCTCGGCTGTCCAGACAGAGATGAGACGAAAATTGGTGAATTTAAAATAGGAGGGAAAAACTGTGGCGAAATATGAGGCAGAGTTAGTTAGCCTTCTGAACATTGTACCGAATGAGATCCCAACTAAGGAGAAGAAGATTCAGCATTTTATGGATGGGTTGACATGGAGGATCCGCCAGCACTTGATAGGAAATATCTCTTTGTCCACCTATTCTAACGTGGTTAATGCAGCACTACTCCACTGCTAGGACCACCGTTTTCATCTGATCGAGGTTAAGTGAGTAGGAGAGTCCAACCAGCAGGTCAGGATAGGAAGAAATGGTGCCAGTGGGGTACAGGAAGTTCAGGGTCAGCCTAGACACAGTGACCAAGGTTCCCAGCAGGGGGATCCTAAGAGGTTTAGGTCAGGAGGTTTTAGACATGGGCAGGGAGGGTTTTGACATGGCCAACAGGGTCATCACGGCCATCAGCAGGGCCAAAATGGCTAAGAAAGGGGTGGTAACGACCATTAGGACCGGGGATAGCAGGGACATAGGGGAGGACCCTTCCCAGGGAGATGTTTCACCTGTGGTAACACTAGCCACAAATGTCAAGATGGCCCTCAGAAGGGTAGAGGTCAACAGCAGCAGCAGTAGTAGCAAGGTGCTCGTCAGGAGCCCTAGAGATCGTTATTTCCCGCAGCTCTCCCAGCACCTCCACAGATGCCAGTACTGTCACCTATTCTAGCTACCCCAGTTCAGTAAGGGAAGCTTCAGTACGGACGAGTCTACAATCTTCACCAGGTCACAGCCCCGCAGGACCCACCCGCGATTGAGGGTATATTTTCTATCCAGGGGACTTTGGGGCGCATTTTATTTGACACAGGGGCCACACACTATTTTATTGCCACGAGGTTTGCATGTACTACGAGATTATTTGATATAGTAGAGAGTACGGTCACTTGTGTGGATTCGCCGTTAAGTAAAGGTTACGTTATTTCCTTTATTTGTAGGGGAGTGGGTATAGAGATTGGGATATTTATCTCACCCGCTGACATGCTCGTATTGGATATGTTCGAGTATGACGCAATTGTAGGTATGGTTTAGCTTGTCAGGTATAGGGCTGATGGCACGAGAAATCGCTCACTTGTCATTCTCGTACCATCAAGTCGAGAGTAAAGTGTGTAATGAATAAGTAAAGCAAGTAAGGAGACATGAGCACAAGATATAGAGTGGTTCAACCTTTAAAATAGGCCTACGTCCACTGTGTTGCACCGTTCTCATTATATTCATTATTTTGTACAATATAATTATGCCTAAAGAGGCGTACAAGTATGAGAATAAAAGGAGGATACATGATGATTGACAATCCCGGAGTGCCGGAGAGGTCCCTGCAATTAGGATGGGCGATTCCCGATTTGTATGCAGGGGAAGTGTAGAGAGAATCGGTACTATAGAAATTGCTTCAATTGTATGGAATTGATCGCTTATTTTGAGGTGTAGTCCTCCATTTATAAGAGATATGTGAGTTATCACGTGTCCTGGGCACGTGACGTAATTCCGGAGTTGTTGTAGTAGAAAGGGATGCGGCCTATAAGGCAAGCACATAGTGCCGCACCCGCAGGTGCCGCACCCTGTACATGGTAGGGCCACGACCTGTATTTTAAGGGTGAATGTCGTGCCCAGTACACGAAGGACCACACACCGAGTACAGCAAGGTCGCACCCTATATTGAGGAGGGCCGCAGCAGGGCGCTATATTTATATTATCAAGGTCCATGATTGATTATTTTAGTAAGAGTATAGTTTTTGCCATACTCGGTCAGGAGATGTTCTTGGTGGCGATGCCTCGCTCTGAGGGAGGATCGTCCACTCATTTATACTATATAGAGGAGGTGACCTCTGGGGAGGTGGTGGTACCACTTGTTAGAATCCTGTTGTTCAAGAGTTTGTCGATGTGTTTCAAGAGAATTTGGGGTTACCACCGAGTAGAGAGATAGACTTCATCCTTGATTTAGCACCCGACACTCGATCGATAGCCCGCTCACCTTATCGTATGGCTCCAGCAGAAATGAGGGAGTTACATGACAAGATTGAGCAGTTGTTGGTGCAGGGATTTATTCATAGGAGTAATTCACCGTGGGGTGCCCCCATACTGTTCGTTAAGAAGAGGGATGGATCATTGAGGTTATGTGTTGATTACCAGGAGTTAGATAAGGTCACGATATGAAACAAATATCCATTACTTCTAATCGATACCCTATTCGACCAGTTAAGAGGAGCGACCTTCTCGAAGATTGACTTGATATCGGGATACCATGAGTTGTGTATCAGGGAGCAGGATGTGTCAAAGACTACCTTCTTGATGGGATATGGTTCCTATAAATTCAGGTTTATTCCTTTCGGGCTAATCAACGCCCCAGCTGTGTTTACGGACTTGATGAACAGGGTGTTCAGAAAGTTTCTGGACCAGTTCATCATCGTCTTCATAAATGACATTCTAGTTTACTCGCAGATCGAGGAAGAGCATACCGAGCACTTGAGGCAGGTTTTACAGACACTGCATCAGCATGAGTTATACGCAAAATATGAGAAATGTGGGTTTTGGCTGAAGGAGGTCAAGTTTTTTGGGGCATATCATCTCTGATAGAGGGATATCAGTGGATCCGGGGAAGGTGTCAGCGGTGAGGGAGTGGGGACAACCCACGACACCGACCGAGATACGCAGTTTCTTAGGCTTAGTCGGATACTACAGGAGGTTCATTAGGGGGTTTTCGAAGATAGCGGGTCTGTTGACACACCTGACTCGCAAAGGGGTGTCGTTTATCTGAGTGACACTTGTCAGTTAGCCTTTGATGAGTTGAAAGATAAGTTAACCTGAGCACCAATGTTAGCATTACCCAGGCCAGCAGTGGAGTATCTAGTCTACACTGATGCGTCCTTATTAGGACTTGAAGGTGTACTTCAACAGGAGGATCAGGATATAGCATATGCTTCTTGTAAGTTTAAGCCTTACGAGAGGAATTACCCCACCCACGATTTAGAGTTGGCGGAAGTAGTGTTTGCACTTCGGATTTGGAGACATTATCTCCTGGGGGAGAAATTTCGCTTGTTCATAGATCACAAGTCATTACAGTATATCTTCACACAGAAGGAGCTGAATATGTGTCAGCGCTGGTGGCTTGAGTTTGTGAAGGTCTATCATTTTGATATCCAATACCACCCAGGAAAGGCTAACATGGTAGCAGACGCGTTGAGCCATAAGCCGGTAGGGGAGTTGGTCGATGTGTGGAAAGCAAAATGGAAGGAGTTAGGGAACCAGGATGCGATTGCTCGATTGTTCATGTGTGTGATGATGATTAAGCCCCAGATTATTATGAGAGTGGCATAAGCTCAGGTAACTGATCCTTTATGCCAAAGTCAGATAGTGCAACTTCTAGCAGAAGGGGGTGAATCTTATACCGTGGGTTCAGACGGGGGTCTACGTTTCAATGGAAGATTGGTTGTCCCAGAGGGATAAGACTTTCGATACGAGGTGATGATCGAGTCGCACGGTTCATGATTTGCAGTACATCCCGGTGGGGATAAGATGTAGCGGAATATGCATAGACAGTGCTGGTGGAGAGGGATGAAGA
The DNA here is from genome assembly GCA_949130495.1 of Sambucus nigra. NCBI lineage: Eukaryota > Viridiplantae > Streptophyta > Magnoliopsida > Dipsacales > Adoxaceae > Sambucus > Sambucus nigra. The sequence goes on along the minus strand of OX422213.1, from coordinate 22,411,812 downwards.
AGGATATTACCGAGTTCATCTCGAAATGTGCCACTTGTCAGTTGGTAAAGGTGGACCATGAGAGACCAACGGGACTTCTACAGCCATTAGAGGTTCCTATATGGAAATGGGAGAGCATTTCCATGGACTTCATCACAGGATTACCTACATCGCAGAGGGGTCACGATTCGATCGGGGTAATAGTGGATCGGCTGACCAAGGTAGCCCACTTTCTGCCACCCAGGAGAGATTACACCATGGGATAGTACACACAGATATTCATATAAGAGATAGTGATACTCCACGCAGTGCCTCTTAATATCGTGTCTGACAGAGAGAAGGTGTTGATGTCTTAATTTTGGGAAAGTTTCTAGGAGGCGATGGGTACGGAGTTGCGACTGAGCATAGTCTATCAGCCGCAGATGGATAGTCAGACCTAGGGAACAAATCAGATGTTAGAGGACATGTTGCGTATGTGCATCATTGATTTTGGCGAAGGTTGGGAGAAGTACCTTCCGCTGGTGGAGTTTGCCTATAACAACTCCTACCAGTTTACTATCGGTATGGCTCCATTCGAGGTACTATACGGCAGACCTTGTTGTTCCCCAGCATGTTGGTTAGAGGTGGGGGCTACTTGGTCCGGAGGTGATTTAGGATACTTCGGCAAGGATAGGGTTGATACGGAGCCGTGTTCGGATTGCTCAGGATCGACAAAAGAGCTACGCTGACGTCAAACGATATTTTTGAGAGTTCAACATTGGGGATAAGGTGTTACTTCGGGTGTCTCCTATGAAGGGAGTTATGCATTTTGGAAAGAAGGGAAAGTTAGCACCTTAGGATATGGGGCCATTCCCCATTATCGAGAGGATTAGGCCAGTTGCTTATAGACTTGGGTTACCGGAGCACTTGCATAGGGTCCATGACGTGTTCCTTATCTCTTCGCTAAGGATATTTATTCGAGATAATTTAGCCCATACTCACATTGCGTTAGAGGAAATCGACTTATAGCCTGATAGCTCCTACGAGGAGGGGCCGGTTGCTATCCTAGAACGTAGCGAGAGGAAGTTGTGGTCGAAGATAGTACCACTAGTCCGTGTTCAGTGACGACATCATAATACTGAGCAATCAACTTGGGAGCACGAGGATGACATGCGTGAACGTTATCCAGAGTTACTCTTGCCATATATATTTCCATTTCCGAATTTCGAGACGAAATTCTGTTATTAGGGGGAAGTATGTAATACCCCGTATTTTTATGCATATTTATTTTATTATGAAATTTTGGAAAATGGGGATTAATTAATTCAAAGGGAGAAAATTTAATTTGTAATTAATCCGATTTTATGGTAATAATTACTAGCGTGACGAGAGTTAGTAGTTATCGAAATAATATTATGACCGGGATGAGATACACGACAATCATGATATAATTATTTGGGACGCGCGTATGAGTCGTGTCACCGATATGTATTTGGGGGTTAAAAAGGTAAATTATATTTTTTTAACACGAATGACTATTTTGAGTGCGCTAGAGTGTCCGAAAGGGTCGAAATAGTCAGAAAATACTACTCAGGTATTTTAGTTGGAGTTCGGGGCATTTTAGTCCAAAATGTCTCCCCGGGGGGTATTTTGGTCTTTTGGGACTTTTGCATAATTAAATGGATGAAAATTGGGTTTAATTAAAAGCATTGAGGGTTAGTGGTCTGTCAGTTTCAACTTACGTGAGAAAGAGAGAAAAAGAGAGAGAGAACCAAGGAAGAAGAAGACTCCATTGGAATCTTAAGCCAAGAACTCGAGCTTTCACACTAAAAATTACACCAGCGCGTAGATCGTGTCAAGAGGATCGTTCCCATACCAATTTCAGTCCAAGAATCAGAAGTTCATTCCGAGGCGAGTGTTTATCTTGCTCCTCTTTTAGCATATATTGTTCCTGTTCATTTAGGTTTGATGATATAAACTTGGTGCAATGAAAACTTAGGCTTAATTAGACTGAATTGTGAAGATACCTTATAAATTGGAGATGGGTATGCATGTAGAGGTTTTTCCCTTGGTTGGACTATTAAAATCTGGGAACTTTATGTCTTAATAACGAATTATAAGAAGAGTTTTGGACAATTAAAATTTTGGGTTCATATTTAAGAGACTTATTTGAAATTAAAGAGATTGTTGAATTCCAATTGATTATATAAGGATTTGACCTTTAATTCGTATTAGAAAGTATCTTAGGGTGATTTGGAATAGTATAGGAACATTACATTAAGATTGGGATGATATTGAAGTATGGAAATTTGAGAAAATCGAATTTAGGGAAGAACTCGGCCTGTTCGGAATCTTCGTTAGAAGACTAGCCCAGGTCGTTTGAACGAGATTTCTAATGAGATTTCCAACGACCCTTCTAATGAGTTGCTGAGTTAGTTCGAAGTGGGAACTTCGTTCGAACGAGCTCGTTCGAATGACCTCGTTCGAACGAGAATCCTGGAACTTCTAACGAGATTCCAAAATGAGTTTTTAGGGTGTTTGAGTTAAAAACCGTCCTAGGGTTATCGAAGCGAGTTAATTAACCTACGTGAGTAACGGGTGGCTTTAATTCCAAAGTTTTAGGGAATTAAGGGTGTCATGGTCCTCGGGGTATTGAATTTGGGTGAAAACCTAGGAGAGAATGTAAGTCCTAAAGAGGCTATATATATACGGATATAGTGGAGAGTAATGGCAATAATATTACTTACGGATTATAGTATTTGGGTTATGTGATTACCTATTAATGTATATAAGTTGTGTGCATGATTATTACTTGGAATATCATGTGTATGACATACCTAGCTACTGGCTATCGAACGGGGGTTAACGCGTTGTGGACGACCATATATTGTGTCCCTTCGAGGGATTTCGAGTCATACCACTAGAGCATGGAACCTAGGTACGGGGTATCTGTGAGAACGATAGTGTTGACGGTCGTATGGGTGCGTAGCCCATCGGCATGGGACTATGTTCGCCTCCAATATGTATATATATTTTATTGGTTCTTGAGAGATTGAACCAGTTGTCCTGTATGCATGAGCGTTGTAATGGGACTAGATAGCCGAGTATGCCTACCACCAGGGGTTTCTTAACGATGGGTGTTGTATAGATATATTTGTATGTATACATAGTGAGATTTTATATATGTATACCGAGTCTCTATTCTATGTTTCTTGTTGGCTACTTTATTAAAGTATAAACTTAATGGGTCACCAGTGGGGATTAAAGAATACTATGCGAATGAGTTATAACATCCTTAAACCTATTCCTAAATAATAGTAATATATTGATTTCGGGTTATTTAGATATTGTGTCCCGCATAGTTATTATCCTACATATAGTCAGGTAGAGTGACGAGACTAGTATGGGTAGTTAGACTCGCTAGGTGTGCACATTAGATGAGAGGTGAGCATCTCAGGTGAGTACGCTAAGTTAACATGGATAAATATGTGCTAATTAAATCAATTTAAGCACTTGCTGTATTAAAACTTTTTTCTACTCGGGCTCTGACCCATTTTTTTGCAAATATTTTTTTTTTTGTTCTATTATTTTAGGTGCTCAACCACAGGGACACCAGACTTAGGAGATTCCATTCATTTGCCGAGCTATAGCTGGTGAGGAAGATGCAAGATATTGCTCGTAGATGTTTCTGTGTCTATTTCTCCATATCCATCAGTCATTTCATTTCAGTTGGACATGTCGTCCTCCTATTTTACATTCAGAGATTTAGAGTTGTTTTTATTTTATCATTAGGCTTTGATGTCATGTTATTGGATTATTGTATGGGATTTTGACTGGATGTGTTTACTCCAGTTCTTTATTTTACTTCAGTTAGTTTTTACCTTATACTATTGTGATGAATGGTGATGTTTAGATATTACCCTTTAATGATAATGGTTAATAACAAGATAAAATTTTGAAACCCACCTTTTTAAATATTAGGTGGTTAGTTTTTATTAAATTAAAATTTGAGTTTTCGACAGTGATGCATTATCTGAACCGACATGATATTCTGAAATTAATTAATTAAGGACTTATCACCCGGTAATTAATTAGGCGGAGTGTCACACATACCCTGAAATTTAATCAGTAAGAATCCCTAAGCACCAGAATCCAATATAACTAGACAACTGTACTCTCTAAAGTCTACTTCAAAAAATACCGCCGCAAGCTCACCCTCTTTCAGGTGAGACATCACAAAAAGAATATACATCCTGCCCTGGGACAGGGAACACGATAGTCTTGCGATAACCGCCCACCGTGGCTAACCCATCCGTACTCAAGATAAAATTATAAGCGCATAATCACCTCTCATCGTGGGATTACCTAAAAATATACCCTCTCAGTGTCCCCACCCGCTCCCCTGCAGGAGAAACTAAAGAGAACCCCGCTACTCAACGATAAATGTTTACAACTATAATACTATTTATGATACCTCTATTAAAACCATTCCACATGCAAGTTTAGTATTAACAAACTAGCACGACTAGTTCATGTCACACAAAATAGACCCCAATCACTCCAGGAGAAAATTCGTAGTTTTAATCGCCCATAACATTGGCAGCTTAAACGGATCCTGGACATGACACTCTCGTCCTAACCGAACTAAAACTTCTATAACTGTTTCTCCTGCTAGGCATCCCGTTCCTGTCCCCTGACACGTTGCAGAAAATATCCACGCTTGTGTTTCTGCTCTTTACACATAAGACTCGTTGTGACCTTCCCCGTTTCTATGGACCCACTGGCCATGTCGGGGTTGTCCTTCTCGTGGACATGGTAGTCTTGACCCTGATAGCTACCTCTATTGTCCCTTTGGCTCAGCTGGTTCCATGGGACTTGTTGATGGCCTTGACAACCCTGACTGAACCCACTATCACTTGGTACAAATTTGTTTAATCTCGATCATTAATTTGGGTCCTCTACTAGGTATCCCTTCCCTTGGTGCCTTACTAGTACTGAAAAATCCAGTCTTACTCTTCGATTAGATTCTCTAACTCACTAGCTCCCTTCTCACGAGAGCATTGATTTAAATTTATAAATGTACAACCTTTATGACAATGACACCAATCATCCTAGTCGAATCTCCTATCCACACTTTTATATTATGTCCGAGGGTCTATTATCAACTTACAATTCCTTCTTGATTCTTCGTATCCCTCTTATCGGGTATGAAGTTTGAAATTTTCGTTAACTTTCCTTCACATTCGGCCACTGTTCGACCCTTCTGGAAAAAGTACTAAAATATCCCTTGCCTCTTTATTTAAACAACTGGTGAGAGGATTCGTAATAATTTACACCCCAAATTCCTCATCATTCATGGTAATTTTCTAGGGATATGGTGGTTAACTCCCATCAACTTACGCTGCTCCTATGAGCAAACATTTTTGCCCAAAAATTTGACTTTAGTACATGTGATCCCAATTGGATGTTCTCTTTCCATTAGTAAGTCACCCTTTCGCACTTTCCTTGAATTCTAGCAGATTTTTCTTCTAAAATAAAAACCATATTCTACCCTCGTCACTGTCGTATGCACTTGGCGGGTCTAACTTTGCGCCATAGTCCTTCACAACAGTTCTTGGGGAAACTACTACACCCCAGCGGTTACTCCAACGTTAATTATTCTAACAATAATCATGGTTACTCCTATCACGTCATTGTTCCCAGAATTCTCTATGGCTTTTGTTGAGTCCTCCCTTTCGCAATCCTTCTAACGTCCCATGCTTGTCATTCTGTAATGTTCGATCTTCCACACTCAACCAAAATCGTATATGAATCACATCAACTATACGTAATTAGTAGGAAAACATAAGTCGCGTGTGTAAAGGAATGGAACAATCCTATAATAAGGTTCTATATCAAAGAATGCTAAGCTGAAACGTCGTAAGCCGTACAGATCCTAAGGACACTAGATACTGATGCTCTGATACCATCTGTGACACCCTGCCTAATAAAATACCGGGTGATCAGTCGTGTATCAAATTAAACAGGAAACTCATTTGGTTCATTCTTAGCATCACCGTCGAATAAATTTTTAAAACTTACTAACCAACTATTCATTAATTAAGCCGGTGCCAAAATTTTATCCTTTTATAACCAATTCATTTAGTACTACGAAAAACTAAATAGAACCATCACATAATAACAGAGTCTAAAGATCCAAAATTTTCATATCTGATTTAATGTTTTCACCCATAATTAATAAATCTATCAAACGAATAGAATTTGGGATCAACTGGTGATGATCTGAGGATAAAAAACCCATAAATATAATGGTGAATAGTGACTTTTTGGATCTAATTTTCTGGGTTGAAATTTTATCTGGAAATTTCCAAATCTGATGAACAAACATAAATGAATATGTATTGGTTGAATTTATAAGATCAAAGTCCTATAAAATTATAAAGGTGAATAGTGTTTGTCACCCAAAATTATAATTAAACTATGATAAAACTCATAGACTACCTAAGAACTGAGTTGAAGATGAAAAAGGACAAACCTAACTCAAACCTCTAAATGATAGGTCCAGATCTGATCTGAGCCATATTTGTGTCTATTACTAGGTTATGAGAGAGTTCACCAATGAAAACTAATTAAGTTAATCTCGCGTTTCTTATAGACGGAGCCAAATTGATGATACACGAAAATGGTAACTCAAAAATATGAAAGTAACTCAGTGAGTCGTACTAAGAACTCGTTATGGGAAAGAGTGATAAACAATAAGTAAAGTAATTAGGTGTAGTAAACAAGAACAAACACACATAATTTTAGAGTGGTTCAACCCAACTGGGCCTACATCCACTGTCGAGTAGTTCATTTTCCACTATATAATTGAGGTGAGTTACAACTTATAAGAGTAGAAATAATCTCCCTCTTTAGAGTGATTTCTACATAGTTTTAGTACAAAATGAATGACTTAGTTTGCAAGTAACAATACAACTCTATTTCTAGGTGACTTGGGGTGTAGTGTGCACCCCAAGTCATATGGAAAATGTCCAGTCTATTTCCACCATTGGATGCGTACCATCTGTCCTTTTAAAATGTGCTTGAAGAATGTGCTTATTCTCCCCATGTGCGATGATGCCATGTGTAGCCACTTTATTGGTCTTGGAATGGAGAAATTACCCTTTATGGTGAATTCTGGAGGTTCATACATTTTCGTTTGATTTTGCCCGACCCTTGTGAGGCCGACCCTTCTGAGATTGTCCATTCGAGGGCGACACTTAAAGGCCGATGGGGTAAAATCTTTGTAATAATGAGGAGAGATCATATATGGGATCATTAATTTTTTTGGTTCACACTTCTCAACCGAAAAGGTCATGATATTGCACTATATATTATAAGTAATAACATTATTTTTTTACTTTGTAATTTCTATTAGAATAGTTTTTTATGAAAATATTTGGAAATAAATGAGATGTTGAAATTATTTCGGAGAATACAATAATATTTTATAGCGCTAGTTTATATTACGCACACACACACAATGGGAGAGAGAGAGGGAAATAAATAAGATAAATAGAAAATGATGAATAATACTAATTGGGGGGGGAGGGGAATTGGAAGTGAGTAAAAAATAAACGGGGTAGAAAGAAACCACTTCAAGGGTATTGAGGAGATAGAGATAGAGTGTAGGTAAAACAGTCCATTGATATTGTTGGCAAAGGAAAATTTGGGTCTCAATAAAAGCTAAAAAATAAATATACACATGTTGCACAAACACATCTTTGTAGAAAAACCGACTGGGTAGGAAAAATCCTGAAGTGTGGAAAAACTAACTGTAAACGGTGATAAATTGCAAAAAAATTAGGTGAAAGAAAGGAGAGATGACTTGCGTTATATTTTTTTCCTCTGCTCAATTTAAAGATACAGTTAGGGGAGGAAAGGAGACATAGGAAGATTATGTGCCTATTTTTCTTGCTTGGGAATTTTGAAGCGAGAGTTGGAAGGTGTTTTTTATTAACTTTTAATGGTGAGTTGATGGTCATTGAATATTAAAAGCTAATAAATTTATGTTTGTTTTCTGGATCGTAATATAGATGGAAGTTATAATTCATTTTTTAAACATTAAGAGGAAATTCAAGCGATGAATGATCAATGTTAAATGTTGAATTTTTTAATGAAGTTTAAACCTTATTATTTTAATTAAATGACACTAATATAACACACCTTAGTAAATTATTGAAAACGCTATGTAAACAAACTTAAATAATGATGTAAATGAAGTCACTACCAGAACAAAATATAACTGTCATTCATTCTTACTCGTGAAGATAAAGTCCTATATTAGGATAATATCATGGGGCAGTGGCCCTTACTCACTTACTCATGACATGATCAATATAGAACACTAAAAATATCTAAGAACAAGTATAATAATTATCCTTTATCCCTCATGCTATCGCATCACCCCCCGAGAAGAGTTCGCGTTTCTTATGGGTATCTTATTACCCATGAGATTGTAATAATTTGTTCACAATTTATATGACATTTAAATTTTCATATTTCTGACCTTTAGACTACATGTTAATTACTTAATCAATTGAATTAATTATGTGCGGTTAACTCGTACTTAATTATGGTAAGGGAAAAGAATTTCAATAAAACTTTAGAAACAAGGGGGAGAGAGACACATAGAGAGAGAGGGAGTCGAATATTTTTCTTTGCATATACTGATATGGATCCAAAAAAATAAACATGTGCACACTATGAGAAGCGCACACAGTCGAACATACGCGCATTAACAATCGAACACGATTTTTCTTAAAGAAACTCATGGGAAAAATATTATTTACCAAAAAAAGTAAAAAATGTTGTAGTTTTGTTATGGAAAGAGCGAAATATATTAATTAATTTCTGTAAGGCATGTTCTTGGAACGCTTTCTTTTAGGCAAAAGTTCACCCAATCCGGTTGAGGCAGAACCAGAACCGCGAGTACACTATGGGTTTTATAGAATCCGTCTTCAGGATACAATGCAGTGTATGAACAGTTGTTTGATTCAAACTATGTACTGCTTGATCAAACCGAGAAAACTCTGAATTTGTAACTTGATAATGCCAAAGAATAGAGGATGGAGAGAGGAGAAACTAGCAATTTTCAGTGTCCAAAACAGAGGCCTGGAACTCTTTTTATAGTCATTTCTATGACTGTTCTTCAACAGTCACAGCTCTTCATGGAGTGACTCAGCAACCATTAAATCATGCATGTTTGGAACAACTGCGATCTAACGTTTTAGATTAGGCATCTCATCATAAGCGAATGGACATCCCCTACACGAAATGCTACGAGTTCATCTAACAGTTTAGATCAAGTCGCTTCGACCACATCAGCATACCGAGTGTGAAAGAATTGAGGTAAGAAAATTTTATGCCTTTTGTATAATGATGCATGAGGTATAGGGTGTTTGGGAGCCCTAAGGGATTGAATCAGGTAGTGGATTGTGATTAGCATGTGAATTCGGTAACATGTAGTCGGGTAAGCCGAAGCATATTCACGACGTTTTGTCAGAGACTTACGTTTCAAGATAAATCGAAATTTATTCAAGAAAGACAAGATGTGTCAGAATACAAACAACAGTGGTGATGAGTTTAATGTAGAGTAACCTTTAAAGTTAGTCTGCAGTGGGTCAGCTAACTGTTAGAAAAAGGGCGGATAATTCGAAACCGGTAGGGGTTTCTTCCACTAGAGAATGGAAGAGTATTCCCAAGGATCTTCTCATGTAGCTGAGATGGTGAGATTATAAGTACTAAAATGCGATTGAATACGGCCTATAACCCACAGAGGGATGGTCAGGACAAGCGGTCTAATCGAATGCGGGAGAGAAAATTTTATGTGAACCCTGAGATCTTAGGGGAGGACGAGAGTAGTACCTTCCACTAGTGGAGTTTGTGTCCAAATAACTCCTATAAATTCACGTCCGGGCAGAGTGCTAGTAGAAGTACGACACGGTAAACTTGGTTACTGTCCAACTTAATAGTTAAAGGTGAGGGACCAGTTATAATTACAAATGTCGGAGAAAAATAGATATTATCGTATATATTGTGTGTGAAATATATATTGCACGACCAATTTACTTGTATGAACGACACGAGACTAAGTCGTATGTATATGAAAAGAGGATAAATCTACTAAGGTGAAAATAGTAGAAGGCTAGATAGTGAATAACTAAAATAAAGTTGAAGAAGTGAACTTAAGCAGAAAGGCTTGGGCAAGAGCCTACATGATAGGGTAACTAGGAGTTTAAAGAAAACACATGTGAAGAGTTCATTATTAAGGGTATTCGATAGCGTACTATATAGGTGGTACGGAGTAGCTTACTTGTGAGCGCCGGGATGCCATGCGCAATATTTTTACAGCATTGTCTGTACCTGGTATACTTTTTCCGAATTTCAGGACGAAATTCCATTGTAAGGGGGGAAGTATGTAATACCCTGTCTTTTTGACGATTTAAATAATTATGTGATTAAGTATTATTATGGGAATAAATATGCGATTAATTATTGTTGTTGGATTAATTAAATTAAAATGTGAGAAATTAATTTGTTATTAATCCGGATTTAAATAATTATTAACTAGCTTGCCAAGGGTTAATACTTATTGTTGTGAACTATTGAATATTACTGTGTGATATGTAATATGGAATTATGATATTTGATAAATTGTCGAAAGTGAGAAATACGGCACTTTGGTAATTTAAGTCTGTCACGCGTGTGAGTCGTGTCGGAACTAATTGAATGGAATAAAAAGAGAATTTATTTTTATTAACTCGTATGGTCATTTTGAGTGCGCCATTGAGTCCGGGAGAGTCGAGATAGTCAAAATAGTGTACCCGGGTGTTTAGTTTGGGTCCCGGGGCAATTTTAGGCCTAACCGGCACCCCGAGAGGGCATTTTGGTAAATTGTATTTTTGGGCTAAACTAATGGACGAAAATTGGGATTAATTATATCATCTAAGGAAAGTTCATTAGGGTTAATAGATTACTCAAATCATGAACGGCCATGGAGGGTGTGAGGGAGAGCCAAATTCCAAGAGAGAAGGCTCGTTTGGCGTCACCTTGCACAACCGTGACCACCAATGCGTAGATCGAGAGGAGAGGAACGCGGACATACCAACATCACCAACGGATCAGACCGTCATTTTCGAGGAAAGTGTTTATTACTTGCATTCTTTTAGCAATAATCATGCTCGTGTTAGTCTAGGTGGAATTAATCATGATTTATATGTTAATTGGGTGAAAATTGGAGATTAAATTATGATTAAGGATTGGTTTAATTAGTGGCTGGAATTCCTTCATGTATGTAGAGGATTGTTCAAGAAATTGGATTATATATTGATGAATGAATCTGGGTTAATTAGGTTCTTGAATTGAAATTTTGGAAACTAGGGTTCATGTGAATTAATTTGGGGGTTTTATGAAATTATGATGATTAATGACGAATTAAGGATCCTAGGATGATAGAAATGATCTGTAACCTGTTACGGGTTGATGGGTATTGATGATGAGTTGTTGGGAATTGAATCTTAGAGGTTTTTAGGTTAAAAAATGGTGAAAAACATTGAAGTTTGGTGAAGAAGACGAACAGTGCAATCTCGCGCGAAGTGGTTCAAACGAGATGGGGATCTCGCGCGAAGTGGTTAAAACGAGATGGAGATCTCGCTCGAAGTCTTTCGAGCGAGATGGCATCTCGCGCGAAGCCGCTCGAACGACACTGGAAGTCATTCAAACGACAACCCTTCTGGTTCGAGCGACAGAGGGAATTTTTGGGGATTTTTCTCAAGGTCTAGTTTAGAGTTTATTGGTTTATTGGAGTGAGAGAAACTACCAAATAGTAAATTCAAATAAGAAGGAATTTTGGGAAAAGTATGTGGGAATTAATACTTTAATTATTTCGGTATAGAGAGAATGTACCTTGGAGATTACGAGAGAGATAGTAATCTAATTATTTATACTATACGTAGTAATGAGGTTAAAATACGTATGGGGAGTACATATGTAGGTTGGAAAAATACCTATAAATTATAATAGGATGTGTGTATGCCTATTATGTGATATTATTATTAAGGGTACTAATGGGTGATAACCCGGGGGTACAAAGATGATTATTGTTTGGTGCACTAATGGGTGATAACCCGGGGGTGCTGAATTATTATTGATAGGTGCATTAATGGGTGCTAACCCGGGGATGCAATATTCTATTTTTAGGCGCACTAATGGGTGATAACCCGGGGGGTGCTGAATTATTATTGATAGGTGCATTAATGGGTGCTAACCCGGTGATGCAATATTATATTATTAGGCGCACTAAGGGTGATAACCCGGGGGTGCTTAATTATTATTGATAGGTGCATTAATGGGTGCTAACCCGGGGATGCATGATTTTCTGGAGATATGCACTAATGGGGCTTAGCCGGGGGTGCATGATTAGTATATATATATATATATATGGACTTGTGAATATTGCTACTGTGTGAAATTAGTAGACTTGGTAATAATAATAATTGTTACATTGCACCAAACGGTCTTAACCTAAGGGTGCAGGATTAGTGTATATATATAGGGATGATGAGACTATATATATGTATGAGTGTACTTGGGTAACTTTCTACTTTGTGAGACTAGTAGATAAAATGAAAATGAGAAGTAAAATGATCTTAGTGAATAAAAGATTAACCATTTAAACGGTGAATAATGAAATTTAGTATGTGAGATAAACTATCTGAATAGCGTATTGTATGAGCGATACGGGAATACTACTAGTGAGCATAGTTAGTATTAGTATGCTTTCTGACTAGTTAGACTGGGAGGTATAACTAGGGGGAGATTAGATGTACATTAGGCATGCACAATAGAAGAGAGGTGAGAAACTCATGTGAGAGTTCGATGACTAACATGCGTATAAGACTTATTTTAAGAACCAGTTTTAAATACTTGCTAAATCATTTTTTACACATCGGGCTTTGACCCGTTTCTTGTATCTCTCCTCTCTTTTTCTATATATATGTATTATACCAGGTACTCAGCCACAGGAGTATCAGATTTAGAGATTTGGATTGCTTGACGTGCTGCAGCTGTTGTGGAAGCTGTAGGTCCTTGCAGTAGACGCATCTATCCTTTCCATTCAGTTTTATCTAGACTTCTTGTTTAGGGCATATGTCGCCCACTTCTAGTTCTTCCATCAGAGATTTTGTATTCAGTTTATTATATGGTTTGGAGTTTTGAACTGAGAGTTTTACTCAGTCTTATTTACTGCAGTATTTGATTCATGTTCAGTATTTATTTACATTCCTATGTGTGGTGAATGGTTTATATTTTAAGATGAAAAGAAATGGATTTACTTGGTTTTATTAAAATTGGAAATGTTTTGACACCTAGCTTAATTTTATATTAGGAGATTAATATGTTAAAAAGTTTTTCGACAGTGATGCTGAGAATGAACCAACTGAATATCCTGTTTTAAATTAGTGGAGGACTGATTACCCTATATTTAATTGAGCGGGGTGTCACAGGTGGTATCAGAGAGTTTCCTTAGGATCTGTGCGGCTTATTACGTTTCAGCGTATCGTTCTTTGATGTAGAGCCTTATGATAGGATTGTTGTTTCCCTTACGTATGCGACTTACATTCTCCTGCTGCGAATTATAATGGATATGACTCATTATACGAAATTTGGTGTGATTTGAACCCCGAACATTTTAGAACGACCAGCGAGGGCCGTAAGAAGAACTGCGGGAGGAGAAGCTCAACAGAAGACATAGAGCAATCGGGTAAGAGTGATTGGGACAAAAATCACCACGAGAATTACCTAAGTAAGAGGTAGTAAAAATTGCCACTCGGGAACTGTGGGTTCCCAGGACACAGTCATAGATAACAGTGGAGTGAATTCAGGACCACCTAACATAGTCGATAAAGGGGAAATCAGAGGAAATCCTTTGAAAACCCATTGGTGAAGATGCGGAAAAGAAAATGAGAAAGTGTAACAGACCAACGAAGGTAGAAAATTCAAAGGAAATTGTGTAAAGTGGGGCGTGACGGCACTCATAATTAAATTGGGAGTTAAAAATTACAGCTCTTAGGAGCATCGTGTAGTGATTAGAGACAATCACCATACATGAAGAAGTGTGTTTGAAATTTAGAGAGAAATTTGGGTACGATTTAACCCTGAGGTCTTCCATTCGACGTGATAACAAAATGTGAGTGAAATTTTGATGTTAGCACAATGGGTAAGATAGAAACCGATCGTGAGAGAAAGGTTGAATTGCATAATGAACTTCGTCCCTAGTAGAGGGGCATAAATTATCCAAAGGGTTTATAGTTGATAAAGGACCCGTGAGTAGAATACCAGTATGGATGAGAAATCCATCTAGGATGACTAATGTTGATGTCATCAAAGCTTTACGATTGCTAGTGATTGCAGTCCTTCCAAGAGAAGGTAGTAAAGAGGGTTAACGAACCTGCTGAAGAGCAGAAACTGAATTTAACGGTGTTAGTGAAACACTATGTGAGAGTATACCCAATAGGGAACTTGATTAGATGATGTTAAGTGATTAACTTCAAAAGGATGATGAAGTCAATCAGGCTGTAGAGGCTAACCATAGTTCTAAATAGCTAGCATAGCCAAAGGGACAGTGGAAGAATAATAGTCAGTTGAGGCTGTCGGTCTGAGAGAAGGACATTCCCAAAATGGTCAGTGGGACCAATGACGGGGAAATGGTTCGTGAAGCTTTCCTTATGTGAAGGAAGTAGGACTACAAGTGTTGAATGTGTCCATAATTAACAAGTGAGACCGAAGAGATTAGAAATGGTAAACCTGCCAGTTAGGCATAACGACTGGAGGAGCGAGACTTCCAGCGAAAGAATTTGGGGGTCCATAATTGAGAAGTGAGACCTAAGAGATTAGAAATGGTAAACCGTGTCAGTTAGGCATAACGACTGGAGGAGCGACACTTCCAGTGAAAGAATTTGGGGTCAAGAGAATTAGGCCCAGGAAATTTATAACCCGAGAATGACGAGTTCAGGCTGGACCAGTAGAGTCCTTGTTAATAGTAGCATATAATATGTCAGAGTCTACGGGACCCGGGATGTAAACGGGAGCTTAATAAAGCTATAATTGAGGCTTGGAAAGTTTGGGCCAACGTTTCAATAATGGGCGTGAAATCCATAAGATGGAATAAATTGTCCATGGTGAGAGGGGACAACTATAGGATGAAATCCTAGGATGTATGACGATTGCAGATGTTCACGGGTCGTGACGGCAGCCACGTGGTAAGACCCTATGATTTGGCGAGACTGGTGAGGTTTTGCTTCTTCCTTGTGAGTAAATGATAGATTCTAGTGACATGGGTGTGCACAACTTTTATGTAAATTGGAAACCCTAAACTTCGCGTGCGGGTCGAGTTTAGTGGGAACGTTAGTTTTAGCAGTCTTGTTACAAACGTATTTCTCGTTGTTAGCAGGGCATTTTGATGATTGCTCGTGAGGGGACTGGGCAGGCCCTAAGAATGTGTTTTGTTGATATAATTTACTACTGCATTGAGTCTGGTTTAGTAGAGTTTATTATGGTAATGTGTAGTGATGAATTACCGTATGGTTAAACGATAGTAAATATGTAGTGTTATGACTGTCGTGCCGGATACTCCGGGAGGAGTGATCTTAGTTTTGTGCGGCGCCACCTGAAATAGGGTTGGGCCTAGATATGAGTATATTTGAAACTTTTATGGTATTATAGACCTCAGCGAGTATAGTGTCTAATTATATGCCATTCCCGAGCATAGGGATTTATTATCTGTTAAGACTTAGAATACATTGTGTTCTTATCGAGCGGCGAAATATAGCTCGTTATATATCTATAGCACCAAGTACTTGGGATAGTGTGGGCTCCATACTTCATGTTACATTTTTAAGGACATGAGAGTGAGTAAAATTTTATATCACAATACATAGATTGTGGGAAAGTACATAGTAGGTACTGAAGGCCTTACAGACCTCAACAATCGGCTAGGTTAGATAGTAGTGTATCGGGGGGGTTCCTTGTTTGGATTTTGCTTTGCGAGACATCCCACGTATGAAACTAGCGAACGTTGGGAGTTGGATAGAAGTCTGGTCGATAGTACATAAGTTTTGTATGTTGGTTATTGTACCTATAGGAGAATATATTTAAGAGTTGATAATTCTTTCATAACTTAAGGCTAATAGAGTAGCCTGGCCTTAGTATTTTTCGAAATAGAGCAATGATACCATTGAAGGATTGATTAAGTTATGGTTAGTGGGGCGGTTGAGTGCACCCCTACCACATCAGCATACCGAGTGTGCAAGAATTGAGGTAAGAAAATTTTATGCCTTTTGTATAATGATGCGTGAGGTATAGGGTGTATGGGCGCCCTAAGGGATTGAATCAGGTAGTGGATTATGATTAGCATGTGAATTCGATAACATGTAGTCGGGTAAGCCGGAGCTTATTCACGACGTTTTGTCAGAGACTTACGTTTCGAGATAAATCGAAATTTATTCAAGAAAGACAAGATGTGTCAGAATACAAACAACAGTGGTGATGATTTTAATGTAGAGTAACCTTCAAAGTTAGTCTGCATTGGGTCAGCTAACTGTTAGAAAAAGGGCGGACAATTCGAAACCGGTAGGGGTTTCTTCCACTAGAGAATGGAAGAGTATTCCCAAGGATCTTATCATGTAGCTGAGATGGTGAGATTATAAGTACTAAAATGCGACTGAATACTGCCTAATACCCACAGAGGGATGGTCAGGACAAGCAGTCTAATCGGATGCGGGAGAGAAAATTTTAAGTGAACCCTGAGATCTTAGGGGAGTACGAGAGTAGTAACTTCCACTAGTGGATTTTGTGTCCAAATAACTCCTATAAATTCACGTTTGGGCATAGTGCTAGTAGAAGTATGGCATGGTAAACTTGGTTATTGTCCTACTTAATAGTTAAAGGTGAGGGACCAGTTATGATTACAAATGTCGGAGAAAAATCGATTTTATCGTATATATTGTGTGTGAAATATATATTGCACGACCAATTTACTTGTATGAATGACACGAGACTAAGTCGTATGTATATGAAAAGAGGATAAATCTACTAAGGTGAAAATAGTAGAAGGCTAGATAGTGAATATCTAAAATAAAGTTGAAGTAGTGAACTTAAGCGAGCCTACATGACAGGGTAACCGGGAGTTTAAAGAAAACACATGTGAAGAGTTCATTATTAAGGGTATTCGATAACGTACTATATAGGTGGTACGGAGTAGCTTACTTGTGAGCGCCGGGATGCCATGCGCAATATTTTTACAGCATTGTCCGTACCTGGTATACTTTTTCCGAATTTCGGGATGAAATTCCATTGTAAGGGGGGAAGTATGTAATACCCTGTATTTTTTATGATTTAAATAATTATGTGATTAAGTATTATTATGAGAATAAATATGCGATTAATTATTGTTGTTGGATTAATTAAATTAAAATGTGAGAAATTAATTTGTTATTAATCCGGATTTAAATAATTATTAACTAGCGTGCCAAGGGTTAATACTTATTGTTGTTAACTATTGAATATTACTGTGTGATATGTAATATGGAATTATGATATTTGATAAATTATCGAAAGTGAGAAATACGGCACTTTGGTAATTTAAGTCTGTCACGCGTGTGAGTCATGTCGGAACTAATTGAATGGAATAAAAAAGAGAATTTATTTTTATTAACTCGTATGGTCATTTCGAGTGCTCCATTGAGTCCGGGAGAGTCGAGATAGTCAAAATAGTGTACCCGGGTGTTTAGTTTGGGTCCCGGGGCAATTTTAGGCCTAACCGACACCCCGAGAGGGCATTTTGGTAAAATGTATATTTGGGCTAAACTAATGGACGAAAATTGGGATTAATTATATCATCTAAGGAAAGTTCATTAGGGTTAATAGATTACATAAATCAAGAATGGCCATGGAGGGTGTGAGGGAGAGCCAAATTCCAAGAGAGAAGGCTCGTTTGGCGTCACCTTGCACAACCGTGACCACCAACGCGTAGATCGAGAGGAGAGGAACGCGGACATACCAACATCACCAACGGATCAGACCGTCATATTCGAGGAAAGTGTTTATTACTTGCATTCTTTTAGCTATAATCATGCTCATGTTAGTCTAGGTGGAATTAATCATGATTTATATGTTAATTGGGTGAAAATTGGAGATTAAATTATGATTAAGGATTGGTTTAATTAGTGGCTGGAATTCCTTCATGTATGTAGAGGATTAATCACGAAATTGGATTATATATTGATGAATGAATCTGGGTTAATTAGGTTCTTGAATTGAAATTTTGGAAACTATGGTTCATGTGAATTAATTTGGGGGTTTTATGAAATTATGATGATTAATGACGAATTAAGGATCCTAGGATGATAGAAATGATCTGTAACCTATTACGGGTTGATGGGTGTTGATGATGAGTTGTTGGAAATTGAATCTTAGAGTTTTTTAGGTTCAAAAATGGTGAAAAACGTTGAAGTTTGGTGAAGAAGACGAACAGTGCAATCTCGCGCGAAGTGGTTCAAACGAGATGGGGATCTCGCACGAAGTGGTTAAAACGAGATGGAGATCTCGCTCGAAGTCGTTCGAGCGAGATGGCATCTCGTGCGAAGCCGCTCGAATGACACTGGAAGTCATTCAAACGACAACCCTTCTGGTTCGAGCGACAGAGGGAATTTTTGGGGATTTTTCTCAAGGCCTAGTTTAGAGTTTATTGGTTTATTGGAGTGAGAGAAACTACCAAATAGTAAATTCAAATAAGAAGGAATTTTGGGAAAAGTATGTGGGAATTAATACTTTAATTATTTCGGTATAGAGAGAATGTACCTTGGAGATTACGAGAGAGATAGTAATCTAATTATTTATACTATACGTAGTAATGAGGTTAAAATACGTATGGGGAGTATATATGTAGGTTGAAGAAATACCTATAAATTATAATAGGATGTGTGTATGCCTATTATGTGATATTATTATTAAGGGTACTAATGGGTGATAACCCGGGGGTACAAAGATAATTATTGTTTGGTGCACTAATGGGTGATAACCCGGGGGTGCTGAATTATTATTGATAGGTGCATTAATGGGTGCTAACCCGGGGATGCAATATTCTATTGTTAGGCGCACTAATGGGTGATAACCCGGGGGGTACTGAATTATTATTGATAGGTGCATTAATGGGTGCTAACCCGGGGATGCAATATTATATTATTAGGCGCACTAATGGGTGATAACCCGGGGGTGCTTAATTATTATTGATAGGTGCATTAATGGGTGCTAACCCGGGGATGCATGATTTTCTGGAGATATGCACTAATGGGGCTTAGCCGGGGGTGCATGATTATTATATATATATATGGACTTGTGAATATTGCTACTGTGTGAAATTAGTAGACTTGGTAATAATAATAATTGTTACATTGCACCAAACGGTCTTCACCTAAGGGTGCAGGATTAGTGTATATATATAGGGATGATGAGACTATATATATGTATGAGTGTACTTGGGTAACTTTCTACTTTGTGAGACTAGTAGATAAAATGAAAATGAGAAGTAAAATGATCTTAGTGAATAAAAGATTAACCATTTAAACTGTGAATAATGAAATTTAGTATGTGAGATAAACTATCTGAATAGCGTATTGTATGGGCGATACGGGAATACTACTAGTGAGCATAGTTAGTATTAGTATGCTTTCTTACTAGTTAGACTGGGAGGTATAACTAGGGGGAGATTAGATGTACATTAGGCATGCACAATAGAAGAGAGGTGAGAAACTCATGTGAGAGTTCGATAACTAACATGCGTATAAGACTTGTTTTAAGAACCAGTTTTAAATACTTGCTAAATCATTTTTTACACATCAAGCTCTGACCCGTTTCTTGTATCTCTTCTCTCTTTTGCTATATATATGTATTATATCAGGTACTCAACCATAGGAGTATTAGATTTAAAGATTTGGATTGCTTGACGTGCTGCAGCTATTGTGGAAGCTGTAGGTCCTTGCAGTAGACACATCTATCATTTCCATTCAGTTTTATCTAGACTTCTTGTTTGGGGCATATGTCGCCCACTTCTAGTTCTTCCATCAGAGATTTTGTATTCAGTTTATTGTATTTGAACTGAGAGTTTTACTCAGTCTTATTTACTGCAGTACTTGATTCATGTTCAGTATTTATTTACATTCCTATGCGTGGTGAATGGTTTATATTTTAAGATGGAAAGAAATGGATTTACTTGGTTTTATTAAAATTGGAAATGTTTTGACACCTAGCTTAATTTTATTTTAGGAGATTAATATGTTAAAAAGTTTTTCGACAGTGATGCTGAGAATGAACCAACTGAATATCCTGTTTTAAATTGGTAGAGGACTGATCACCCTATATTTAATTGGGTGGGGTGTCACAGATGTTCAAAGAATTGTACATCTACCGACTCAATGATTTCTTGAGCCTTCCCCGGATGGATGCCCACCAATGGGGTTTCACGAACACTACTTCTCCGAAAGTGTTAGCGACACTTACTTGTGAGCCTATCATTCCACTGAAGGGATCTTTCTTCCTTATTTCTACCCACTTCGATACAAGGTGTCCTTAACCCTGAAACTCCTTATTCACTGTCGGCCTCTGACCGAACCTCATGTGAATACTTGAGAATCTACTTTCTCATCATTCCTAATTTCCAAGAGAAACTCGTCGTTAAAAATATCTACCGGGTTTCTCTATAAGCAAAACCTTCCTGCTCCACTAATTATGGTGACTACGTTCCCACCATTTTGACATTACTCCAACGGGTGAAAAACCTTCCTCGATTTTTCACATCAAGACATTTCTATACCCCTCTCTAGGCCAAAGCTCCTGGGACTTATACTTCCACTGAATGAGGATGCACCTCCTCATCTGAATTAACTTCAACCTATGGTCTTTAGCAAAGACCTTTCAACCTCAATTATAGCGTCGCTTGGAATCCCAATCTTAGTACCACCCTCACTACTTGCAGCGGTACTTGGAAAACTATATCTTCTATACTTAGTAGTCGCGGTAGCAATATAGGATAACGCTACGAAGGGAGATACCTCCAAAGAGGCCCTCATCCACGACTATAGCTTACAGTTCTTAGTAATCCCATCTCATGACGCCTTCACAATGGCCTTCCCTGACGCCCTTCTTCAGTCGACCTACGAATCTCAATCGAGCGTGCAAAAGATTTTTTGGGTACTTACGTTTTGGCAGGAGAACGAAATCTCACAAGAGAAATCAACGATCTTAGTCCTAAGGCTCTATATCAAGTCAAGAGTAATGCAGAAGGTGTAGTACGTTTGCATAGATTCCTAAGGACACTAGAACCTGATGCTCTGATACCATCTGTGACAACTCGCTTACTAAAATAAGAGGTGGCCAACCCGATACTCCAATAATCACAGGAATCATAAATGGTCCATTCTTAGCATCACTGTCGTTAAAATAATAGTACGAGATAACCACCAACCATTTTAGAAGACGGAATGTCAAATTAAATTTTATAAGTAAAAGAAAATCACTTAGACAATCCAATTTGCAAAAACGGTGGATACCAAAAATCAACGAGTAATAGAGTACAATATGCATAAAGTAATAACCGAATAAGCTGTCGATTAACAGACTAATACAAACAGGTTACACTGAGTATTACAATTTAATATCACATTATAATAAATGAGTACAAAGCATGGGCAAGAGGCCCGAATATATAAACTGAACGTAACTAGATTACAATGAATATAAGCGTCTCTGGCAAATATCCTACGACATCCGCAAAATGTTATAGTTCCAAGACAACTGGAATGGAGAGTTCAATACGAGCGTCCTTGCGGAGGAGCACCTGAACGGACAAGGAGTTCATGCAAAACAAAGCAGTACAGATGGGCCAGGGCCCGGTTTGATATGATTACCATGTGACTAAAATGCATGACAGTTAAGTGCGTAACTTTCTCTCGCAATTCACATAAAATTTCTCACCTCTCAATTCTAAATGCACAACCTAGCGCAATATCAATGACAATGCTCAGTGATCATATAAGCATGGGAGAACTCATCTACATTTACTCAAGGAGATAACATTTCAGTTATTCATAATTCTACTTGCACAGTTCCTTTTTCTTTTTAGGAGATACATATATGGCAATTCATTTTACAAAATGTTTACCAATTCAAATTCATTTCATAACTTTCCATTTCCCTTCTTCCATCCAGGAAATGTAATTAAAGCAAGTTTATTATCATAAAATGCTTTTTCATATCATAACTTCCCATTTCCCTTCTTCCATCCAGTAAATGTATTTAAAGCAAATTTATTATCATAAAATGCTTTAACATCAATATTGTCCCACATTATTAAGAATAGTTATATTTCATATCATATAACGTTTCTAAGACTGCCCGTCCGGGTTTCCCCACTGTGCGCGCCCCTAAATGGCTATCATCTTCTAGGGCCTATCAACAAGACAACATGGGATCCTACAACGCGAGACGTCGGGAAGTAGCCATATACCAGCGAGTGAGTCATAACCACACCCGGAATTACCCCACATCGCTAAATAAACATATAATAACCGGTCATATGGCCGAGGACTATATTCACCCTGAATTCATTAGCCAGGGGACTTCACCTCACGAGCGCAACTTCCCTTATGATAGCGATTTAGAGAGGTGTGTTTACGTAAATTATCATTTATGAAAATCATTTCTTTTTCCATTTAAAAACATTCACATTTTTCATTCTCAAGAATATTTATTTTCAATGATGAAATACAAATTTTAGAATGTGCATTTCTTATTCTCGTAGTCATATTTTATTAACGACCTAAGACCCTAAGTGCCAATATCCTCACACTAGTCTCCAAGAGTCCAAAACAATATCATAAACCTCAAAGAATGTCTCCCTCAATAATAGTCTCCCAAAAGTTCCAACGTTATCATTTTTACCTTCTATTAATTTTAGGTTAAGTTCCTATATCATACGGAATATTAACCTCTCTAAACTAACCTTAGAATAAGCCCAAATAACCCCATGCTAGTCTAGGATATTTGTCTACCCAACACAAACCTCTAAAACTCTTTATTACTTCCCAAAGGAAGGTTCTTAAACCTTGAACCTAAAAGAAAAGACTCAAAACAAAACTAGAAAAATCCCTCAAAAATAGGATTTCCAAATTGATTCGCCTAGGGCCGAATCGATTCTCCCCTGGATGCGAATCGATTCGCCCAAAAATGAATTAAGTTGCTGAGGAAAACCAACCTACTGTCCCAGCCCGAATCAATTTGGCCTTAGTCCGAATCGATTCGGTCTCCCAGACATGTATCCTCCTCTGTAAACGAATCGATTCTCTGGGGAGCCGAATCGATTCGGCCTGGCAGAAATGCACAATTTGGGCTTCGGGTTGTATGAACCCTAAGATACCAAAACCCCAAATCTTCCATTTTCTCCAACCTCAACAAAAACTAATTCTACTAAATGATTCCTACACATTTACTAACTAATTTATTTTCCTCAAAACAAATTAAACTACAAGAGTAAGGGTTTAAACACCAAAATCATCAAAAACCCATTAATGGTTTAAATCTCCAAAAACTAACTATACCTGCAATTTATCACATTAAATCATGATCTAGCAAGTTAGAAACTTGCCTCAAGTTTGTAGTCTCTGATTCTCTTCTGGTAGCAATGAATTCCATCTCCAATCTTCCATCTCTCTCTCTTTTCTCCATTTCTCCCAAGCTCTCTCTTCTCTCTCTCTCTCTCTCTCTCTTAGCTTATAACATAAGATAAGGGATAAAAGGGTTTGGGAGACTTAAACGGGTCTTAAACATAAATTCCCCTCTTTTAACTGCTAATACACCATTAAAATGACTCGTAATTACATAATTGAGTCATAACCTGTCAAAAGTGCTCGAAACTCAAAAATACAACTTGGCACTTATTTTGACTATCTCAACTATTCCAAAATTAACCGCACCTCTTAAATTGGCATCCGGAGCAACGTATAATATTTTTATGTTTCAACTTCATTTTATTTCATAAATTATACTCCAATTTAAATATGAGTCATAACCGTCGCTTAACATACAACGACGCAATAAAACACAATATAATGCCATTTACCTTCTCATAACAGTAAATAGGCAAAACATAGTAAATATTATCCCTTAACCCACAGGAAATAATATTTACTCCGACTTTCTCTATTTTATAAAATTAGCCCATCAGGCAAAATAATATAAAATAGTCGCTCGAAAGTCTAGGTTGTTACAGGATATTTTGGGAAGAATATTCGAGAGAGAAGATTTGTATTTATTTTTGTTGTATAGAGCATTTGGTGATTTATTTTTATTTCGTGATAGATAGTTGTATTATTTCGAGTGACAATTATTATATTTAAATTTGTGTATTGATATTAGTGGATTTATATTATTGTGGGATTCTTTTAGATGCTATATACCTTGCTATTTGCGGATTTGGTTAGTTTTATCGATAGTGGTGCTCCGCTCCGCTCTCCCCGGACGGGCGAGGTGTTACAACATCCTCCTAGAAAACTAAAAGAACATGCAGAGGGGTATACAAACTCATATTTCGATAATGACCTTTTGCAATGTGACAAGTTCGACACCTCACCACATGCTTTTCAACATCACATTCCATCTTTGGCCAATAAATATTCTCCTTAATAAGAGAAAGTGTTTTATCTCTCCCAAAGTGTCCACCAAGTCCACCACCGTGGGCTTCAATTAAAATAGTTTCCCTCAATGAGCACTTAGGAAAACATAACTGATTATTTTTGAAATTATATCCATCATGCAACATAAACTGTTGATAAATTATATTTGAACACTTATATCAAATCGGAATAAGGAAAAAGATCATCTTTGTATATATCCTGTAACACTTCAAACCCCAAAACCTTCACATGCATAAAAATAATCAAGGAATGCTTTTGACTTAATGCATCGACCACTTGATTCTGTACACCAGATTTGTGCTAGATATGAAAAGTAAAGGCCTGAAAAAATTCAATCCATTTGGCATGTCTCGAATTGAGCTTTTTGGTTGCCCATTGATGTATTTCAGCACCTCATGATCCAAAAATTGAATGAACTCTTTAGGGATAAGGTAATGTATCCAACGATGAAAGGTTCTAACAATAGCAGAAAAATCCTTGTCATAAGTTGAATACTTTTTTAGAGAATTTCTTAATTTCTCACTAAACATGCAATATGCTTTCCAAGTTGGCTAATAACAACACCAATACCAACATTTGAAGCATCAAAATTGACTTCGAACACCTTGTTAAAATCTGGACGAGAGAAAATTGGAGTTGCCACTGTTTTCTCCTTTATAAGCACGAAACTCTTTTATGCTTCATTACTCTATTTAATGGTACCCTCCTTTAAGCATTCTGTAATTGGACCAATAATTGTGCTAAACTTCTTCACAAATATTTTATAAAAAGATGCAAGGCCATGAAAACTTTGAACATCATGAATCGAACTAGGAATTTTCCAACAAGTAATTATTGGAACAAATACAAATCAAATGCCTCTTTCACTATAATAAGTAGTAAACCTTATTATGCACTACATAAGTACTATGTGAAGTGATAAGACACAAAGACTACTTCCATGATTTTTAATATTTCCTTAAATTATTTAGGTGTTAATTCATATCTTCCATTGACTTCTCAAGTGGGTTAGGTTAATGTTTCCATGATCAATTTTGTTTCCACTTAATGTGTGTTTTTTAAACCTTATAAATAGAGTTGTAAGTTTTTTTTTTGATATAAGCAATAACAAGAGAATAAAAAAATTCTCACTCTAAAAATACTTGTTCTCTCTATTAGTTATTGTCTTTGAGGGACTGTAAGTGTGAGCGTGATATAGTTTGAAAACTAATCACCCATATAAGAAGTTTGGTATCAATACTTGAATACCAACACAGTGGTATCATATCCATTTCAATCCAGTTTGCATGGATTCTAATATGGCGCAAATGCAAGTCCTTATATTGAAGGAGAACTACGAAAAATGGTGTATTCAATTAAAAGCTTTATTTGCATCCGAAGTGATGTGGTTTGTAATGGGTATGTTAAACCCACTGCACTAGAAGATGTCGCTTACACCAGTGAGAAAACGAACACACTATGAGACGAATGGAAGAAAGATAAAAAAGGTGTTGTATTTAATCTATCAAGGATTATATATTTCAACATTCGAGAAGATCACCGAAGCGATGACACGCAAGCACGTGTGTGATATTCTTAAAACCATCTTCAAAGATGTTGATCGTGTTATGAAAATACTCCTTTAATCATTATAGGGTGATTTCGAATCCGCTCATATGAATGAAGGAGAAAATATCTCAGACTAATATTCACAATTGGTTTCAATTGTGAATCAAATGAAGAGAAATGGAGCAGAAGTTGGTGGTGTTAGATTCATGGAGAAAATTCTCTGATCTCTCATGTATAACTTTGAGCATATGGTGATGGTGATTGAGTAATCAAAAGATTTAGAGAAGATAAACGTAGAGGAGCTTCTAGGATCTCTCTGATTTCATAAACAACGCATGATGAAGAATGCGACATCCACATCAGTTAACCAAGATTTATAGTCAAAGATAAATCCTTATAAACAACTGAAAAATAGTGGTACATAAATTTCACGGCATAAAGGTTCTCATGGAAGAGGACGAGGACGATGGTGTGGTGATGCAAAAAGTCGCAAGGAAAGGAAAAATAAGGCAAGGTGTAATAATTATAACCAATTTGGACATTATGCCTCAAAATTTTCAAAAAAAAGGAGGGGCCAAGTCAACATTGCAGAAACATATAATAATGAGAGTATTGATTCTACTCATTTGTTAGTACACAATGTCGAGGTGACACTTGGTACCTTAACTCTGGTGTAAGAAACCATCCGTGTGGAAGAAGGGAGTTCTTTGTTGAACTCAATGAAAGAGTTTATGGAGATACAGGCTTTGAAGATTATTCAAAGCTATCTGTTGAAGGAAAGGGAAGAATAAAAAGGTGTATTATTTGAAGAAGACATTATACGGCCTAAAGCAAGCCCCAAGATCATGGAATTCACGCATCGAAGGTTATCTATAAGAAAATGGATTGTTAAATGTCCATATGAACTGATGTGAATCGAGGCCATTTTCTTCATTCTTAGGCATATTAGTAGTTTTATTTCTTTTTATTATTTTCGTTTATTTTTCTTATAGTATTTTCTTTTGTTTTGTCTTAGTACTTAGAGGGTAAGGAGTAGTAATGTCATTTTTGTAATTAGGGCCTTAACTTGGAGCCTAAGATATTCCTCCACTTTAAATACCCACTTGTAAGCCTCATATGAGGTAGACTTGAATTTTGAAATAGAAAATAGCGTTTATCTACCTAAAGGTGCATGTTAGATATTTTTAGGAGCCTTTTGACGGGTGGTTTACGTCAAATTGGTATCAGAGTGGGTGTCACTTCACAATGGTGTTGGTGTATCAGTGTACTTTTGTATCAAAATTGTGCACTATTCTTCAATGGCTCCTAAGAGATCCAAGCATCAACAAGAGGAGATTAATCAAGAGTTGAGGGGACAAATCAAGGAACTATAAAGAAAGCAACAAACCCAAATTAAAACCCTTATGCAATAATTTGCCAAATTACAAAGCTCTAACCCTAGCCTCACTATCACTGCTGCCCCATTTAAAAAAACTTCCCAATACCCTATATTCAACCCCTATAAAACTGCCCACCCTTATTCCTCCACCATCCAGACCCAAAACCCTTACCCCTCCTACCCTGAGAAACGTGATAGGACCCCTAATTTTAATTATAAAATATGAATTTTCTTTAATACGGAATAAAGATGGTTCGAACACATAAACAACTTATAACAAATTTTAATTTCTTTCAAATTAAAATTAAACTAAACTAAAAGTGTGATTAAGATAATCAAACACAACTTTTCACTTTAAACAAAATTAATTTAATCCTAAGTCCTAAAATTTGCCTAACTTGATTAATTCATTTTTCTATATAGGCCAAACCAAATTTTATCAAATTGAATTATTTAGACTTGAATTAAATTAACTTAAACATAACCTAAATTATTAAACATGCACCAATTTAATCAAGAATACGAATTAAATCCAATTTTATCTTTTTACCCTAAGAATGCATTCCAGGTGATTTTTGCAAAAGATAAAATAAATTCACAATCTTTCAACACGCCGACGTACGAGGAAAAACCCAAAACGGAAACAAAAAAACCTCGGACGACCCTAGCCTTAAGTCCACTAAGTACGAAATTTTACAAGTACAAGACAAATGACTTACTCAACTCGACTCAAATCCCTTCAAGCCCCTGATGCGTCTACTTGTACCAACCTCTACTTAGTCGACAATCCCGAAATCCATCGGAACCTTAGAATCCACCAATGAAGCTTTTGAAACCCGTCAACCACACACGATGCCTTTCACCGTATGAGAATGCCGCAGCAAAAACCAAATGTCTTCTTCTTTGTGGGATGTAGAAGTAAACCCAAACTTCTCCTTTTGTTGGTAGAGATGAACCAATGGTGCCAAACAATAAGCTCCAAGCAATAGATATACATGTAGATATACTTGGATAAAACAAACTAAACTATGGGTGTAAGTGTTTTTGTAGAAATTGTATCATGGTTACACAAAAACAATAAACAATGAACTTTTGAACTAAGAAGTTTTTCTCTCTAAAATGTGTTTAGAAAATGTCAAAAGTTAGTTTTTCAAAAGAGGTTCCAGCACTAAATAAATCTGGAAGAGTTAGTGGGAACAAAGGAGTGGGATCATGGAGAAAAACTGCCAAAAACTACCAAAATATTTTCCCTTCGGAAATCTCGTTCAAACGAAGTCTCGTTCGAACAATCATCTAACGATGTTCCAGTGGCCAAATGGTAAAATTCGTTGGCAAACTCGTTCGAATGAAATTATAAAATCGCTAGAATGACAATTTCGAACGAAATATCAGAATGTTCATTTTTTAATTTTAATCCCCAAAAATTTATTTTAAATAAATATTACACCCTTTAAACTTATTCCAAGTCTCCTACAAATATATAAAAGCATTCATGCGTTTGGAGACTTGAAATATGAAGTTGAAGACGAGAAACGAGGCACTGAAACTCGGCAATGATGTTCTCTTCAAAAGTGAGACCGCAACGTCTTCAACTTTAACATGCCATAGGCTTGAAGGATACACAATAACACTATCCTATGACTTAACTATTTTTGTCCGGAATTGAGCCAACACTACATAAGACTCAATTTGAAATTTGTGTCCTTTTAAATCTCCACCTTTGGCTATTCCGGGACAAAAACCAAACCAAAATCCTAAAGGGCCATCAAACTCTACTAGACTCAATTACTTCCCCCTAATAATAAAAAATACATGCTTGACTCAAAAATCCAAAGATCAATATCTTTGCCGATGCAAGTTGCCACTTAGAAGGATTCCTGCACACTTAAGCAAACTATTAACAAAATACATTAAGCATTGTACACTCATATGGCAAAAATGTGTCCAAATATATGTGGTAAACGGAAGTGTAGGGGTGTGAACTAGTAACAATTAAATTTTGACTCAATCACTTAAAACATGTTCACGGAGTTCTCATTTGATTGCAAAACTTTATCACATTTAGATATAGCCTCATGTGACAATATAAATTGAACTCAATAAACAAATATACACAATGCACATAAGCTTAGAATTTTGATGATTCTACAAACCAATTGAGTCATGACAATATACGCTTAACTAGGATTTAAAATCATTGTGCAAACCCATTAATATATCCAACCAAACTCCTCATAATTTCCTTTTTCTTTCCTTTTGAACATATTAACTAAAAAATTTCGACCTTGGAAAATATTCTTTTTAATGCCATATATTTAAGGCCTAAAATTCAATGGTGTCTTTTCACGCAAAGTAATTTTGTATTTCGCAGCCCGATTCCATTGATAAACTACTACACTAGATAAGCATATTTTTCTATTTTTACATCCGGGAAACGGTTATTACATGCACAAATGCTCCATAGTCATAGCAAAATGTAGATGACTAAATTGATGGGAGAACATCTCACTTATCTTAAATATACATGTGACATTTAAATTTCAAATGAGCTCTTACCTGTGTGAATAGAGGCATATAAAAATAGAATCCATTAAGCAACGCAAAATCCAACTACTCCATGTAAGCATGGTAAAGAACATTTTAAGGATTTACAATATCAACCAAAAGTTCTAGCCACATGGAAGCAAAAAAGAAGGGATTCAAACACAAGTATATGCCACATAAACTGTGTCAAGCTAAAATGCACACAATTTTTTTTTTGAGTTTTTGAAAATTTTAATCAAACAAAGAAAAATATTTACTCAAAAGACAAACAAAATATTTTTGTATTTTTCATTTAATGCAAACTAAAATGAAAGAAATATAATACAAATGATAAACAAACATCATAATTAGCATGAAGCACAAAAGCTAAAGTATGCAAACAACTAACACATTCAACCTTTAGATTTAGAAAAGGAGGAAGCATGTGAAAGTAAACGAGAATAAAATATCCTATCTTGTAAAGCTACCAAGTCGGATCTCCTAACCCAAACTAATGATGAATGATAATATCGGGATATTGGAATCTTGGCTACCTCGCTGGCCTTACGGTGGAATTTTCTAGGACCTCGTTTAAGATCAAAACAAAATTTCCTAACATGACCTTTTCGACCATAATGTGAACACCTAAAGTCTCGACGAAAATATTTACCTAATAAATGATCTTTAACATTGTTCCTAGAGGATTATCCTAAAATATTGGCTTTCGCTTTATGACTAGACTCATGGCAAGTATCAAAGCCTAAACCACATGTGTTATTTTTGACTTGGACGATTCCTAAAATTTTATCTAATTTGGCGGACCTACATTTCAAATCAAATTTGACTTTACTAGAGTCTTTTAATTTATTTTCTAAATCTAAAATGTGAGACTCTAATAAAACATTTTGCTCTTCAAACGCGAGAAGCTCCTTTTTCAAGGATTCCATTAACCCCTTAAGGCTATCTCTTTCATTTTCAACATAAACAAGCTTCTCTTGAAGAGCTCTCTTTTGTGTCCTAAGGTTATCAATTAACGCACTCTCATCGACAACCTTGGCACGCTCCTTTAAACTAGCTTCTAACTTCAAATTTGAACTTTTTAATTTAATAGATTCTTCATATAATTCTTGAAAAATAATTTTAAGTTCACTCACATGAGCCTCTTATTCATTTTCACTCTCTCTCTCTACTCCACTCTCACTACCATCATCTTTTTGAGATTCACAAACTACGGCCTTGGAAGTGTCATGTGTTAAAATTTCATCAATAAAGGAGTGCTCACTTTCACTCACATGACTTGACATAAAAGCCACAAAGTTGGGCTTAATGGGGGAATCGGGTTCCTCTTCCTTATCACTATCACTAAGGGTTGCATTGTAGGAAATTGGTTGCTTACCCTCTCTCCTTAGTTTAGTGGGGCATTCAAAAGACCTATGGCCATAACCCTCACAACCGTAACACCTATTAGACTCGTCCCTATTAAGGTTTTCATTAAAAGTTTTAGGGATATTTTCGACTTTGTCATGCTTAGAATTTTCATATTTCTTAAAATCATTTTTAAATTTATCTTTGTTAAATTTAAGAAATTTATGAAACTTCCTAGCAAACATAGCCATATCTTCTGAGTCACTATCACTCTCATTATCCACAACTTGTTTTTCCTCCTTTCGGGCTTTCAAAGCAATGCCCTTGTCAATTTTCTTTTAATTTTTGGAGGGGAACATATCTAGTTCATAAGTTTTTAAATCACCTACTAGTTCCTCAAGTTTGGTAGAGTTCAAGGTGGGTAAAGAATTTAAAGTGGTCACTTTAGGGATAAATCTCTCGGGTAGGGACCTTAAAATTTTCTTTACAACTCGGTCGTCGGGTATTTTCTCTCCCAAATTAAAAGATGAATTAACTATATCGAAAAGTTTAGCATAAAATTCATAAAATGTTTCTTTTTCATTTATTTTGATGGTTTCAAATTGAGTGGTGAGGTTTTGGAGTTTCGAAGCTTTAGCGACACTAGTTCCCTCGTGAGTGAGTTATAATATATCCCAAGCTTCCTTAGCAATTTCACACGTCATGATAAGTCGGAATGCATCCGGTGTGACCGCACTAAACAAGGCATTTAAACCCCGGGAATTAAAATTTGCAAATTTAAATTCATTCTCACTCGATCTATCTGCGGGTTTGGGAACACGCTCATTTTCTATTAAATATGTTGGTGGGGACCACCCATTAACAACTGACAATCAAATCCTCTCGTCGATAGATTTTAGTGCCGATTTGATACGCACTTTTCAATACGCGCAGTTGGAACCATTGAAAATAAGAAATTTTGAAAATGGGGAAAATTTCATTTTTAACCAAAAATATTTAAAGAACCTTAACGCAATAATTTAGCGCTCTGACTTTGATACCAATTTGAGAAACGTGATAGGACCCTCAATTTTAATTTTAAAATATGAATTTCCTTTAATGCGGAATAAAGATGGTTCAAACACATAAACAACTTACAACAAATTTAATTTCTTTCAAATTAAAATTAAACTAAACTAAAAGTGTGATTAAGATAATCCAACACAGCTTTTCACTTTAAACAAAATTAATATAATCCCAAGTCCTAAAATTTGCCTAACTTGATTAACTCATTTTTCTATATAGGCCAAACCAAATTTTATCAAATTAAATTATTTAGACTTGAATTAAATTAACTTAAACAGAACCCAAATTATTAAACATGCACCATTTTAATCAAGAATGCGAATTAAACCCAATTTTATCTTTTTACCCTAAGCATGCATTCTAGGTGATTTTGAAAAAAGTAAAATAAATTCACAATCTCACAACGCACTGATGTACGAGGAAAAACCCAAAACGGGAAAAAATCTTGGACGGCCCTAGACTTAAGTCCACTAAGTACAGAATTTTACAAGTACAAGACAAATGACTTACTCAACTCGACTCGACTCCCTTCAAGCCCCTGACACATCTTCTTGTACCAACCTTTTCTTAGTCGATAATCTCGGAATCTACCAGAACCTTGGAATCCACCAATGAAGCTTTTGGAACCTGATCGAGGTGGAAACCGAGCGTCCGTGCAAATACGCTAATCGTTGTTATCAACTTCCAACTGCAATATAAAAACCTAAACTTTTACTGGACTCTTGCAGAGTATATTGGCTAGTCTGGGTATCGAATCCTCAGGGAACTAGGATGA
The DNA here is from genome assembly GCA_949130495.1 of Sambucus nigra. Lineage (NCBI taxonomy): Eukaryota > Viridiplantae > Streptophyta > Magnoliopsida > Dipsacales > Adoxaceae > Sambucus > Sambucus nigra. The sequence continues at coordinate 22,378,415 of OX422213.1, read as the reverse complement.
GTGAACGTGACGACAAAGGTAAGATTGTTAACCCTAACTTGACTCTAAAAAGAAACAAAAAGATGATTGAGATGTGAAATAACTAATTAACTAAATGCATAGTAAATTAAACTACTGCATTAACTATGTGAGCAAAATAAACTAGCTAAGAATGACTTAATAAGAATGAAGGGAAAACAGGTTGGGAATACAATCCCCCAAACCCTAGTGTGTATGCCAAGTACAAAACTTGTCGTAAATTAGATAATTGATAAAATTTGACATTTAGTACTCCAAAGCATTACATATATGAGGGATCGTATCCCACACAGTATGTAATCAAAGGACGAGTAAAACAGTGTCGCATTAGCTGCCACGCGCGTCGCATTTTTAAGCATCCCGGTTACCTAGGGCAAACGAGATCAAAAGTCCTGCAACGGTTGTGATCATCATACTACACGATCTAATCAATTATTAAATTTAGAGAACTAATTTTATACCCATGCAAACCACATCGGGTTGGGTTCATGCATCCCAACCCTTAAAAATCTAGCCTAACATGGTGAAATGAATGAAAACTACGTTATCTATGTTGCATGAACTCATAATTGCTTGGAAAAAGAGATTAAACATGAGAAATAATAATAAAAGTGTTGGAAATAAAAGTTACTAAGATTGAAGAACAAGAACATGCAAGAAGAAATCAAAGGTTGAAGAAAAACTCGAAAAGCTCTTGAATTAAAGGTGTAAAATATGTAAATTCTTCTCCTAGATGTTCCTCCTTGGTTAGGAGCTTTTACATGAATGAAATCTGAATAAAAAGACTCCTAATGACAAAATATATAGGCTAGAGATCGTTTAGAAGAGTCCCCAAAGCATAAAACTCTTCTGTCTAAAAGATAAGCACAACTTAGAACTTTGCGCATCCCGAGCAATGTAAAAGCAAAAGAGTATGTGTTAAGGACCCTTCAAAAACTTTATTGGGATAGAATACCTTTTTCGCAGGTAATCGATTGCATTTAGCGTATGCAATAAGTCGTTAAAGCCCTAGGTTACCCTAGTAGGACGAGTGTTGTTTCGTGAGGGTTTGGAGTGAATATACCCACAAAACTCGACTAAAAGAAAACTCAAAATAATAAAAAATTGTATAATTTAAAATTTTCCAGAAAATAATCATCATAAATTCAATTCAAGAGTCTCAAATCATAGTGCGTGTGTGAAACCAGAAATTTAACCGCGAATTTCCACTGGTTGACCATTACGTTACTTATCCAAAAATTCATTTTGATTCAAATTCTCATGGAGTTCTCTCACAAACGAATCTCTCGAAAAGCTGTCTATTTCTCTCGGTGTGCATGATATAAAGAGTAAATGCATTGGAACCAAGCTCACGCACACAAATAGAAAGACGATTTTTTTTTGGTAAATGGATCTCATCATCGGATTACGATTATAGGGAAACGGGAACATCGCCTCTAATTCACACCTTTAATCTCTTTTATTATCTTTTTGTATTTTAGCTCTCCACGCGGTAACCAATTTCGCAATTAGGACTCGGTTAGGACTTTCTTGGGTTTAGAGTGTAATGGGTACAAGGAAATAGGTTAGGGAAATTTGGAATTGGAAACTATTCTTAAGACGTCAATTAGTCCTTTTCCGGGCTTTTGCTCATCTTTTCTGATTTTTCTAATTTTTTCCTGTTTTTACGCTTTTTTTCTTGCTATATTTGTTGAGCATTTCTATTCTTTTGCCCCTTTTGTTGCACTTTTCGAACTTAAAATTTGGCTTTTCCAACTTTCTCAATTCCGGGCCAATTGGGTGTTTTCAGGTTGTCAAACAAAACGAAAATTTTTATTCGACTCAAAACGGGTTGCAAAAAGGGGTATTTTTTCACGACTTTTTCTGGCTAACATTTTTGGGTGACAAACGAGGGCCTACTTCATTGTTCAAATTATTAATTACGTTACCATGTGCATTTCAAGATTATTTTAAGTTTAGAGACATCTCAGCGCATTTTTCGAGGCAACATCCCACACATTTCCCGTAACCGATCAAAAAAAGGCTATTGAGATCGCAACGACTTTTTAGACGTTGAGTTAGAACTTTGAGTTAACCATTAACTCAGATTGATTTATAAACTCACAAAAAAACGAATAGGCTCGAATCTCACCGGGTTGATTAATCTCCACATTTATTCGTTAAACCGTCTATGTTCGCTCAATTTCCATCTTTGGTCAATTTCGGCTTTGTGTACTATGTTTTTACAATTTGAGACATTAAACCGATTTTTAATGATATTTTTAAAAATTTTGAATTCCAAGTTTTTGTTTATTTTGAAGAAAAATATTTTTGGTTTTTCTGAGTTTTTTAATTTTTTTTTTGGAAAATTTCAAGTTTTCTAATTTTTTTTGGCATTTTGAAAATTTGTGAAGTAATACGCACTAGTCACCCCCCCCCCCCCCCAAGTTAGACATTTGCATTGTTCTCAATCAAAAGGACTAAAATCTAAATAAGGCAAAATAAGAGTGCGATAAATAAAACAAGTAAATATTTAAGATGCAAAAAGACACTTAATGACACTAACTCATGACTCAATAATAGAATAAAAATTACCCCATACGCGTCGGGGGTGCGACGACCTCTCATCTCTCCACAAACTCACCCGACCCCATGAACTGGGTCCAATGCTCTCCTCATCTCCCCTTATCTTCATATCATAAACCAATAATCGGAACAAGTTGGGACCTTGCCCATAGATAAGGGAAAGATCGGGAGACTCGTCGTGACTACTCGAAGTGTAGGAATTCATCAATTTTATCTTGCCATTCGCTCTCATCCAAGTAAATAAACGAGTCCAATAAAGGTTGGACTTCTACATCCAAGCTCTCATCCACATGCCCAAATTCTTTTTCAAATTCTTCCATGCTCACGTCCCCTAACTTTCTCTCAAACTCGGTATAAGTTCCCTCACTCTCATTACTAGACACTAAGCAAGCTTCTAAGGAGTCTCCATAGAATTTTTCCCCAATGTTCTCTTATATGATCTCATCAATTAAGCTCACCGTGTGAAGATCATCTTCTTCCCCTGCTTATTGGGCTGTATTGAAGATGTTTATTTCTAATGTTATTTTCCCAAAAGTGAGTTGCATCTGTCCATTTCGAGTATTGATCAGTGCGTTAGCTGTAGCTAAGAATGGGTGCCCAAGGATGATGGGAACATTATTTTTCGAGGTGAAAGAGGGCTCCATGTCCCAAATGACAAAATCTACTGGGAAGTAGAAAGTGTCCACTTGGACTATCACGTCCTCAACTATACCTCTCGGTATCTTCACGGTTCGATCCACTAATTGGAGAGTGGTCTTTGTGGGCTTAAGATCACCCAGATCAAGTTGCCTATAAATTTAATATGGGGAGGATATTTACACTCGCCCCCAAGTTGAGTAAGGCCCTCTCAATTTTGTTCTCTCCAAGGGTGTAGGAAGTGGTGGGTGCACCGGGATCCTTATATTTAGGTGGGACATCGCTAAGAAGAACGGAGCTCATGTTCTGTGCTATGAACACATTTTTCTTTACCTTCATCCTACTTTTTACAGTCAATAAATCATTAATGACTTTTGCATAAGCTGTGATTTGCTGTATTGCATCGAGGAAAGGCAAGTTCAATTTCACGTTCTTAAGGACTTCTAGAACTTCATCACTTATGGTCCCTTTATGGGAAGAAACCAATCTTTAGGGAAATAGCACAGCAGAGGGTGGATTTACAACTACCTCGGGCCCACTAGTGTCTATTTTGTCACTCTCAATCAAGGAGATATCTTCGACCACTTTTGTGCCCGATGAATTCTCCTTGTCTTTTGATGCATCGTGTAGGGGAGGTGATAAATCAATAACTCTCCCACTACGAAGAGTGATTACCACTTGGCAATGCTCCTGTTGTTCTGTAGAGGTGGAGCTAACACTAGGTTGACCTTGGGGAGGTCTTTGGCCTTGGGCAGGAAATTTTTCTTTCTCTTGGATACTCAATGATGATTGCAACATAGAGATGTGTTCATTAATGTCAATGAACATGCGTTTATTTCTAGCATTGGTTTCACTTTGAGAATTTATGAACTCGTTTATGGTATCCTTGAAATTCCTTTGTAGTGGGGCTACATATGGCGCTGGAGGTGGTGGTGGTTGGATAACCTGTGAATATGGGTTCATCGCAGCTTGTGGTTATCCATAGTTAAAACCAGAATGGTTTCCCCATGAAGGGTTGTACGAATTCCCATGAGGGGCGTTAAAATTTCCTTTGAATCCTCCTATAGCATCCACCTGCTCGGTGTGCGTGGCCTTATAGGCGGAAATCATCGGCCATGCCTTTGTTGAATGGCCCGCCTCACAAATAACACACACCTTTTCTTTCGAACCACGGATGGATCCGGAGATATCTCTCAACCGACCGTCAAAAAACTCTTTCATATCTCTCTGAAACTGATCGAATCGAGGGTCTATTACAGTATTACTATCCAAATGGTATAGACCGATGCAGTCAGAGTGATAGATGTTTGTCGAGGACGGGATTGGGTATTAGGATCAGATGTGTCCCATGCTTGAGTAGTCTCTGCGACATACTTAAGATGGGCCTCGTCATCGCAGGAGTTTAAATCCCAAAAAGGTCTTTCACACATTGTTTGCACAAGTTGTTTGGAAGCTACTATTAATCCATTATGGAAGAAAGAGATCACTAAGTGTTTGTCAAAATCGTGATAGGGGCATGCGCTTACTAACTCTTGGAAACGTTCCCAACACCTGTCAAAAGACTCATTATCATGTTGTCGAAAACTTTGGATTTGATTTTTGGCATAGTTGGTCTTGTTCTGTGGATAAAATTATGAGATAAACTTGGATTGCATATCTCTCCAGAAAGTTACGGGGTTCGGGGGTAGAGACCATAGCCAAGTCTTGTCTTTATCCTTTAAGGAAAAAGAAAAAGTTTTAGGCGAATAGTATCCTGTGTGCAAGCTTAGTTACTAAATGTGTCACACGCCTCTTCGAACTCGCGGTTATGTAGGTATGGCTTCTCCGAATCCATACCGTGAAATGTAGGGAGAATCTGTATCATCCCAATGCAAAAGTGGAACTGACCGGCATTATACGGGAGTAAAATGCAACCAGGGGTGACAGTCCACTCAGGAAAGAGTAAATCTTTCGTGGGATGATACAGTAGATCTCCCTCTTCACTGCCGAAACTCGTTGCATCAGACATCGTGCTCGTTCTCTCTTCAAATGACTCGGTATACTCACTCGATGTCCTAGATGTATGACTCGAAGGTTGACTCATGGTGTAACTACCAATAGAGTGCTTAGGACTAAGAAGTGGAACCCAAAATTTTGGAACGCGAGGTGTGTGGGGGCATTCAGAGTTATACTCAACAATCGGATTTTCGTGGATTCTGGTTGGAGTATTGTGAGGAGTCTGAGTATGTTCAGGATTTTGCATTAAAGGATTTTAAAAGATGATTTTTTTGGGTCAAATTTGGGATTAACCAACCTAACCTAAAGTCTACCTAATTCCCTGGTAACGGCACCATTTTGATCGAGGTGGAAACCGAGTGTCCATATAAATACGCTAATCATTGTTTGCGACTTCCAACCGCAATACAAAACCCTAAACTTTAACTACACTCTTGCGGAGTATAGTGGCTAGTCTGGGTATCGAATCCTCAGGGAACTAGGATGAGTGAACGTGACGACAAAGGTAAGATTGTTAACCCTAACTTGACTCTAAAAGGAAACAAAAAGATGACTGAGATGGGAAATAACTAATTAACTAAATGCACACTAAATTAACCTACTACATTAACTATGTGAGCAAAATTAAGTAACTAAGAATGACCTAATAAGAATGAAGGGAAAACAGGTTGGGAATACAATCCCCCAAACCCTAGTGTGTATGCCAAGCACAAAACTAGTCGTAAATTAGATCATTGATCAAATCCGGTTTTTAGTACTACCAAGCATTATATATATGAGGAATCGTAGCCCACACAGTTTGTAATCAAAGGACGAGTAAAGCAGTGTCGCATTAGCTACCACACGTGTTGCATTCTTAAGCATCCCAGTTACCTAGGGCAAATGATGAGTGCATTATTTTGTATATTTTGTACCCAAATTTATACCTTGTTAGTCCCATTTTGTTTTATTTAATAAGTTCTTAGAATCATTTTATTAAAAAGGGAAAAAAAATGCAAGAATGATTGAATTCATAGTTAAAATGGCAATTCCAAGTCAAAAATGGGTGCTTCAATAATTTTATAATATTCTTGTGCTAATCTGTGAAAAAAGTTTCCAGTGAAATTTTTGCAGGTAATGACGGAATTTGGTGAAAATTGATGATCAACTTGAAAAAGGCGCGAAAAAGCTGAATTTTATGATCGTTCGAAAACTTTTTCGAGTGGGGGGAAATTGAAGAGGTGGAAGTTGAAGAGTTCCACCAAAACCCTAATGCCTCACCCTAAGCCTATAAATAGGGCCCTTTGGCTCATTATTTGGTGTGTAAAATTTTAGAGAGAGTCACATTAGAATAATTGTTGGTAGTTTTATTTTGAGAGTATATTTTTATTGAGGGCCAAGAATTATTTGTGGAAGGAATTCTGTCAACATCAATTGTAAGGCACATCATTTGTAAGTTGTTTTTGTTAATGAAAATTCATATTCATTCTTGCAATTTTATGATGTCTTCATTTATGCCAGCATAATTTCTTTATTAGGACTAAGTGAAATTTATCATGTTTGATTAATATTATGCGTGATTTAAATTCGTCTTTGTTCCCGATATGTGCTAAAGGTCTTAAAAATTCGGTATTAAAATGACACGAGAGTATATTTTAAACCTTCGGATTTGTTTGAGAAAAAATCATATTTTTATTTTTAAGTGTGAGTACTTTTTGATGGATTATGCTTGCACTCAATTGTTCTGATAGTCCATGCTTAAAGACTATACTTTGAAATCTAAAACTGAACTTTTAAGGGAATAGGGATTTTAGCCGTCTTAATTTAGGGACGTTAAAATTTATTGGGAACTTAATCGTGTTATCCTCCGAATTAAATACGATGAGAGCCGGTTTAATTTGAGTTATAAAATCGGGAATGGTGAGTTTAAATTATTACATAATATTAGTTGAATGTGATAAATAGATCCAACGTCCTAGGTTTCACGCTCCATTGATTATATCTCTCGTAGTCACACTTTTTGTTTGTGTTTGCTAAGTTTAATTATCACATCTCATTTATAGACCCATTTCGTCTAGTTAGACAGTCACAATTATTTTTAACGAAAAAATTTGATAAATCTCTGCGGGTTCGACCTGTACTTACACTCGTTATTCTATAATAACCCGTTCACTTGCTGTATTTGATAAAATTGACAACAACAAACGAGATCAAAAGTCCTATAACGGTTGTGATCACCATACTACACAATCTAGTCAATTATTAAATTTAGAGAACTAATTTTATACCCATGCAAACCACATCGGGTTGGGTTCATGCATCCCAACCCTTAAAAATCTAGCCTAACATGGTGAAATAAATGAAAACTACGTTATCCACGTTGCATGAACTCATAATTGCATGGAAAAAGAGATTAAACACGAGAAATATTAATAAAAGTGCTGGAAATAAAAGTTAACAAGATTGAAGAACAAGAACATGCAAGAAGAAATCAAAGGTTGAAGAAAAATTGGAAAAACTCTTGAATTAAAGGTGTAAAATATGTAAATTCTTCTCCTAGATGTTCCTCCTTGATTAGGAGCTTTTACATGATGAAATCTGAATAAAAAGAGTCGTAATGACTAAATATATAGGCTAGAGATCGTTTAGAAGAGTCCCCAAAATATAAAACTCTTTTGGCTAAAAGATAAGCACAAAATAAAAATCCCGTATATGGCAATTTGTCACACTTAGAAAGTGTGACTATTTTTGTAACGGACTCTGAGCGTGACTAAATAGGCGGTCCGGATCCTTTTAAAATAAAAGGTCCATATCACCCTTGAAATTCCAACAGAACTTTTTTTCTTGACTTCTCTCATCTTTAAATGACCATAAGTTCTTCACCGTAGCTCCGATTGAGGTTCTGTTTTTTCCAATGTTCTTGTATTTGAAAGATCTTCAACTTTCCAGTTGACCCCACCTCCAGAATAAGGATGTAAAATTATGAAAATGCCCTTGAACTCCCCATTTCTTGCTTTCTTTCACTGTTTTGAGTTCTCTTTTCCATCTTTCTTGCATGAAATACCTGTAAAACACATAAGAAATTCACAAAACACAAAATACTTAGTAGCATAAATATGAGACAAATCGAAGCTATTTACACCGCACGAGATCATAAAAATACCGAAATTAAGGGAATAAATGTGAAGAATTTATGCCTAATCAGAACCCGCCAACCACACACGGTGCCTTTCACCGTATGAGAATGCCGCAGCAAAAACCAAATGTCTTATTCTTTATGGGATGTAGAAGTAAACCCAAACTTCTCCTTTTGTTGGTAGAGATGAACTAATGGTGCCAAACAACAAGCTCCAAGCAGTAGATATATGTGTAGAGATACTTGGATAAAACAAACTAAACTATGGGTGTAAGTATTTTTGTAGAAATTAGATCATGGTTACACAAAAACACTAAACAATGAAATTTTGAACTAAAAAGTTTTTCTCTCTAAAATGTTCTCTCAAAACGTGTTTAGAAAATGTCAAAAGTTAGTTTTTCAAAAGAGGTTCCTGCACTAAATAAATCTAGAAGAGCTAGTGGGAACAAAGGATGGGATCATGGAGAAAAACTACCAAAAACAACCAAAATATTTTCCAGCCAGAAATCTCGTTCGAACGACCATCTAACGTTGTTCCAGTGGACAAATGGGAAAAGTCGTTGACAAACTCGTTCGAACGAAATTCTCGTTCGAACGACACTCGTTCGAACGACAATTTCGAACAAAATGTCAGAATGTTCATTTTTCAATTTTAATCCCCAAAACTTTATTTTAAATAAACATTACACCCTTTAAACTTATTCCAAGTCTCCTAAAAGTATATAAAAGCATTCATACCTTTGGAGACTTGAAATATGAAGTTGATGACGAGAAATGAGGCACTGAAACTCGGCAATAATGTTCTCTTGAAAAGTAAGGCCGCAACGTCTTCAACTTTAAAATGCCATAGGCTTGCAGGATACTGAATAACACTATCCTATGACTCAAATATTTTTGTTCGGAATTGAGCCAACACCACATATGAATCAATTTTAAATTTGTGTCCTTACATACCCTACTACCTCGCAACCCACTTCCGACAGCCATCCAGCCCCCGATGACCTCCACTACCCGCTAAAACCCCAAACCCCACCCTCGCTCCTCCAGGACACCGAAAATAAACCCCACTCCATTCGGCCCTCAACCAAAAAAAATCATCCGTCCGACCCTGTTCAGACCCGAGTAAGTCCCACTCCCCTACCCGCTGCCCTGACGCTCAATCTCGAAACCTGTTCGACCCCTCCCCCTCCGTCTGACCTACTTTCGCCCGCTACTACATACCCAAGATGTCTTTACCCCCCCCCCCCCCCAAACCCCTCGAACACCCCCAAAAATGTTCCCAACCCGATTTAAACCCACCTCTCGGCTCAAATCTGAGTCATGGGCAGTCCTTGCACTATGCATCCCCCAACCCACCTAATTTGTTTGTTGGTTCCACCTCATTTCAGCCCCCGAGCCTATTTTACACACACACCAACCCCCTGACCCATCCCCGCACTCCTACGGGCTATTTGATTAATTCGGGGGCATGGACCATCATTTTGGGACTCCCGACCACCCACCCAACCCCAGTTCACACTACCTACACGACCCCACCATTCCCCTTGAACCATGGCAAGCCACACACCCTAACCCTCCACCTATGCATCATACACCCTCCCACCACACCCTCTCGCTACTCCATTCTAGTTCCTCTTCCTCCTCTTCCAGAGTTCGGGGATAGCCACCCCAGTGTTTTAGAGTGGGTACCTCCACCCCCACCCGATGACCATTACCATGATCCACTCTGAGACCGACACTGTTTCAATTGCGAAAAGCTTGGCCACTTGATAGGCGTTTTCCCTCACTATCCCTGTGTTCCTCTAGCACCTCCCATACCCCAACAAGGTCAACCTCTTCATCCACTGCCTGCATAGGTGACATCCCCTCATGTTGATGTTGTTACACCTATTCCAGGTGACGTGCTGGGTCTAGGTGCTCATCAGGATGAGGGTCCTCTATCTATGGTCCTTCAGCTGCTTTCTCGGATCCTCCATGGGGATATCCGCATATACGTGCCCATGTTTGATGGAAGGTTATCTACATATACCATGGTCGATTGGTTAGTTTCGATGGATATAGTTTTTTAGTACAACTGGGTCCAATCCCACTCATTTGTCCTCCTCACAGCTAGCAATTTCTGGGGATTTGCCCGAATTTGGTGGAACGACCTCTGCTACCACAGCACAGCGGCCTGATTGCCTCCTATTCAGACTTGGCCTGAGCTGAAGGCCTCGCCCTAACCATCCTTCATCCCATCTACGTACGAGTGTGACCTCTTTGCTCGCGTTCAGTCTCTCAGGCAGGACACCTTATCACTAGTGGAGTACACGGAGCAGTTTCAGTTTTTGTGCACCAAAGCTTGCCTTCTCGAAATGGAGGATCAATGGATCAGTCGCTATATATTGGGGTTGCATTCGCATATTCAACACGATCTTGATCTGAGGGAGATACCGACCTTCTTGAAGGTGGTTGAGTACGCGACTAAGGTCGAGGCTTACCACACAACACCCGCAGCTCTCTCGACCTCACGGGCTCCTCCTACTCCGATTTCTGCCCCAGCTCCTCCTGCTGTGGTATCTTCAGTTCTTGCTTTCACTACTCTTACTGCTCCGCCTCCAGGACCACCTACTTTTCGATGCTACAACTGTGGCAATGTTAGGCACTAAGATTTTGATTGCTCACTCCTGCGATGCCGCGCATTATTGGCGATGGATCGTCCACATGACTATTTGGACACGTCTGAGGAGCTCCCCCAGCAAGCCTTGATTATCGTGTTGTAGGGTGATTCCATTGGTCTTCCCCTTTGAGTTCAAGGATGAATTGTTTTCAAGGAGCGGAGAATGATGTGAATCAAGGTTATTTTTGTCATTTTGAGCATATTAGCAGTTTTATTTCCTTTATATTTTTCCTTTATTTTTGTTATAGTATTTTCTTTTGTTTTTTCTTAGTATTTAGAGGGTAAGGAGTCGTAATGGTATTTTTGTAATTAGGGTCTTAGCTTGGAGACTATGCTACTCCCCCCCCCCCCCCCCCCCTTTAAATACCCACTTATAAGCCTCATGTAAGGTAGACTTGAATTTTGAAATAGAAAAGAGTGTTTATCTCTCTAAAGTTGTGTGTTAAATATTTTTAGGAGCATTTTGACGAGTGGTTTACGTCATGAACATTCTGTTTAAATGAAGAATTTTAATAAAAGATAATTCCTTATCCTTTGTCTATACGTGCATGAATTGTTTTTTACTTGTAACAGTGGGACTATGTTTGCTGAATTCAAGCAGTCCATGATCAAGGAGTTCTAGATGACTTACAATTGACGGATGTCCTATTTTCTTGGGATAGAAGTGAAGAAAGAAAATGATGGAATTTTCATCTCTCAAAAGAAATACATGCGAGAGATCTTGAAAAATTCCATATGGACAGTTGTAATTATGTAAACACTCAAGTTGCCATAGGACTCAAGCTATCAAAAGAAGTAGAAGGATAGTTTGTTAGCTATACTTTGATCAAAAATCTAGTTGGAAGCTTGAGGTACTTGACAATGATAAGACTTGGAATTGCATATGGAGTTGGACTTGTGTGTCGTTACATAGAGAGACCAAGAGAATCTCACCGTCTAGCTGCTAAAAGGATACTAAGGTATATTAAAGGTGCTCTTAACCTTGGACTTCTTTATGCTTATGGAGAAGATGCAAATCTAGTAAGGTATTTAAATAGTGATTGGGGTGGTTATCGAGATGAGGAGAAAAGCACTACATGGTACGTGTTCTACCTTGGTTCAATAACTTTCTTGTAACACCCCGTATTTCTGAATATTCCATTTAATTAGATTGGAGAATTAAATGAGAAAATGTCGGCTTAATTTAAATTACGAAAGAGTAGTAATTTAAAGAGTTTTATTTAAATTGTAATTTTGGTATATAAATCGAAAGATAGATACCGATATATATTGCCTCATTTTATTTACTTAGTGCGAGTGGTAAATAGTTACTTAACGCGTGTAGACCGTGTTGGGGTGAGAACGAATAATATTTTTTTAAGTGACTCAAATGATAATTTACAGGTCACCAATGAGTCCAGAAGGGTCAAATTAGTCAAAATAGTATACCCGGGGTACTCGTTGAGTCCCGGGGTAATTTTGGGCTAAACCGAGACCGTTCGGGGGCGTTTTGGTCTTTTAACATATGAGGGTATGATGACCTACGAAATTGAGAGTTTTATATCAGCCGTATGATAGAGGAATTAGGGTTAGAACACCCATGACAACACCAATACCATTAGAGAGAAGAGAGACACAACTTTCTAAAGCAAAAAGAAGATTTGGGAAGGATTCAAAGGGATTTCTACCATCATACTTGTTGGGGAAGAAGGATTGAAGGATGAAGATCATCAATCATCAACAAGAACCACGAAATCAAACCCTACTGATCATAAGGCAAGTTGTTTATTGCAAAAATCTTAAAGTTATAATACCCATGTGTAGGGTTTTTGAATAGTTTTTGTTAAATCATTATTTTGATTGGAGAAAGAGGATATATATGCATGTTGGGATAGGAATCGCATGTAGAATGATTTAACCTATGTAGAGGATTAATATTCAGATTAAACTTGTTAATTTTTCGGATTAAAATCTGGATTTTGAATGTATATATGGGAAGAACACCATAACTAGGGTTTCAAGAAATTTTGGGGTTTAATTCATTATTTCTTTAAAGGAATTGGAGTTTTGATGTATTTGTTACGTTAGAAACTGTCCTAGTATATGTGGAAACATGTTAGGATCATTGGGTCGAAGTTTGGTGGACAATAATGGAGTTTGGAAATTTGTTAATGGAGGAACGGATCAACGAAGAAGACAGACTGCGTCTGTCCCTGTTCGATCGATCGATCAATCTCGAACTATCAATCGATCGACGAAGTCGATCGATCGAACCCAGCCGTCGATCGATCGACGCAAGCTGTTTCCTGAAAGTTTTGTGTTTAATTCTTCGTTGAGTTCGGTAATGAATGAGTATTCTAGGATTTACATTATACTTATATGGGACGGAAAATAAGACCAGCAGGTATATTTTGAGGTCCGATAAGGCCATTGGGTGTAGGGCTTGGATTACGGACCGAGGAGAATAATTCGATTTAGTAGAGTATCGGGGATTTCGGAAATTGAGTTTCGGGGCGAAGTAAATTCAATTTAAGTAATAGACCAGTAGGGTAAGAAATAACTACTGAAAATATATGTAAGGGGTAACTAGGACCCTTAGAGTTAAGTGAATACTCAAATAAGTACGATTAATGAGATAAATCGTGAGGCGAATATTGTACGGTAAATATATGAGATTAAAATATTACGTACGTATATGATTAATAGGTCGGGCGTGTACCTACTGAATTATGTGATCTTTTAGGTGGAGAGATTATGCCTAAATTAATTATGTTAGGGTCGATGAGACATTCCGAACTAACATAATTCTATTATATGTTTGGGGTCGATGAGAAATGCCGAACCAAACTTTGAACTGGTGTCGCGATGAGAGAGTCCCGAACCAGATATGTGTATATATATATTTTAAAAATAATTGGGGTCGATGTATCATTCCGAACTAATTCTTACTTGGGGTCGATGAATCATTCCGAACTAAGAGTCCTTTACGTGTATAAAAAGGGCAAAATAGCAATGACTGATATTTAGTATATATTGTGTGTAAAATATATATACTTGATGAAATTCTACTTCCGTGTGTTAGTAGATTGATATATTTTATGTATTTGAAGACACATACTAAATTGGTAAGTTAAGTAGTGAAACTTAATTACGAAATGAACCTTTAGATAGAGAAAATCTATTTAGTAATTCAAGTAGCGAAACTTAATTACATAAGAGGGAAAGTTAACAATTGTGAGAATTGTAGTAATTTTAGTAAGTGAAACTAAATGAGAAGTCTTGAAAGATAACATAGGTTAAATGTTACTTGGGAATTATTTAACATACGCGAGATGTTAGTAAAACGGTTTAACTGTATGGGCGGTACTGGAACTTGGGTACAGATAAGTTCAGTTTACTACTTTGGTTTAGTTAGCTTGAGAAGTACGGCTAGATAAACTAAGTGTAGAACGTTAGGTGTGCACAAAAGATGAGGGGTGAGTTAACTCAAGAGAGTGTACGAGAACCTAACATGTGTAATCAATAACCGCATTTTATATTGTGATAAACGCTTGCAAAATATTTTCAAAATTTTTTGAGTACTAACTCTTGCTATAAAATATTTTCAAAACCTTTTAGGTGTCCATCCACAGGGATGCCATGTATGATGATTCCATTCCAGAGACTCGGAGCTGTAGCACAGTGGATGCTTACAGGATTTTGACTAGGAGATATCTCTCATTCAGATCTAGTACAGGATCTCACACTATTCTATGTATGGACTTGTTGTCCGGTTTTAGTCTCAGTTATTGGTTTCAGACTGGTGGTTACTCTATTGTTGTTTGGGTTTTTCTTTAGCCGATGGTTTATTCGGTAATACTTTTGTTCTGTTGTACTTTTACTTGTTTTTTGATTTTTAGTACATGATTATTTGTATTTTGTTTCGCATGGTTGATTTATCTGTTTTAAGAAAGATAAAATTTGGCACCGGTCTAATTTTACTTAGGGTATTAGTAATTAAAAAGTTTTCGACAGTGATGCTAAGAATGAACCATTTGAGAAACTTGTTTTAATTTAATAAAGGCATGATCACCCGATGTTTAAACTAGACGGGGTGTCACAGATGGTATCAGAGCATCAGGTTCTAGTGTCCATAGGATCTGTACGTCTTACTACGTTTTCAGCGTATCGTTTGATTGATATAGAGCCCTATCTTAGGATGATTGTACTCCTCTACGTACGTAGTTCACGTCCTCCTGTTGTTTAGTAGACGTAGTGTTATATATACGAGTTTGATTGTGCACGGTACGTCGAATATGGTGATAGGACCAGCATTAGCGTTGGAAGGACGACAGGAGGGAGGAGCTCGGCAAAGCATAGGGTGTTCGAAGATGGCAATCATAGGAGAGATGACCGTTGTCGAGGTCACTCCTAGCGTGTAATGGAAGTAAAATGGTGCAAGGGTTGTTGAGGCGTAGCAGGCATTTTTTTCAAGTATCGCGATAGCAAAGTGGGATACTAATTTAGACCCGCCCAACGTAGTGATAGCGGGAGGGAGTCTGCACAATTTTTGATGAGGACGAGCCGTAAAATGTGATAAAACGGCAACTGTACTTGGTAACTAAGGGAAGTAGTATGTCCAGTGGTTTTGGCGTTTAGGATAGAGTAGAAATACTCAGAAGTGAAAATTTGAGTAAATTTTTTTGGAGACAACGTGGCGGAGATGCAAATCACCGCATCCGGACCAAGGGTCCGTATACAAATAGAGAGACCTTACGTATTGTATAACCACAAAGTTCTCTATTGTTGATTTAGAAGCAAAGAGAATGGAAATACCGGAACCCACCACGTGAAAGCCTAGTAGAGGCCAACCATGAGAAAGAGATTATCCGTTGAGGTGAACTTGTATCGATGAGATGGGTACGAGGGAAAAGAGCCCTTGAGAGAATGAACTCTCGAGTTATGATTCGCAATCTTGGTAACACTCTTCTTGGACGACTTATGTATATGAAGGCAGTATGGTACTTCTTACAAGGTTGGGGTAAATGCTCCTAGGGGGTGAAGTCAAGAGAGTTTAAAGATTTAGTCAAAGAGTAAGACTGAATGTAATGGGCTGGTGCAAGCCATAAGTGGAAACCCACTAGAGGATTTAATGATTAGATCCTAAGTCGGGACTGTTAAGTCCCATAGTGCGTTCCTCTTGGTTAGTAGAACTAAGGGAACCATGATGATAGTGTTCAGGATCGAGACTACCCAGTCCGAGAGGAGGGGTACCCAAACCGGTCAGCATGGCCTGGAGTCAGGAACTTTTTTGAAAAGATGTCTAGTGTGGATTCTCGGGCCACGCATTTTATTTTTGCTGGAAGTTATTTGAAGAAATAATAACTCCAATAAGTTTTGCATTCCGGAGAGGACAAGCGTGTTATGTCCGGGAACCATCTAAATCACCAGAGCGATGGATAAGGAAGTATATGAGTTTTAACCTCGAGTGAATGGGGTATATGACGACTACTCACCTGAAATAGGGTCGAGTTTTCATTATTCTTCAATGTGAGAAACTTCGGAGATTATGAACATCTCTTAGTAATTGATTTAGGTGTGTGGGAACCTAAATGATGTGAGTCAATGTTTGTGGTATGACTGCTGAGCGGAGAGATCGAGATCGCTGTTGTAGTTAGTTCTAAAGACTTAGTGATAGTATAAGCGCGGTGCCACTTGACTCCTTTAGCAATATTGGGGTATGGTTGCACATATTGTCGAGAAATCGAATTTGAGCATATCGACTATGTGTTGTTGCGATAATGCTCAATAAGAATACATGGGGAGAAGTCCCTTGTTTAAGTTCGGTTGCGGAAGGGAATACGACTGAATTTTTATGCATGTCAGGAGAAGAGACATTGTTAGATGCTAGGACATCAGTGGAGCCGGTAGTGTTGTGGATAAAGACTGAAAGGCTTACCTCACCACGAAGGGATGAGTGGGACTTTGTGGGCAAAGATTTGATTTTTTGTCTCTGAGGGTATTGAGAATACCCACAAGATTATAGTCACGTCGTGTAGACTAGGCTAGAGTTGAAGAAAAGCATGTTACGGGTGCGACATTTGCAATGTTTTTGCAAATGTACCCGGAGAAAAGGGTGTATGGGCACCCTAGTCAATTGAATTCCTTATACATTCGAAATAGAGGGATGCGGAATATTTTTGGTACGACGGTGGGGAAATTAGGAAACAAGTCGTATCGATGAAATGGGTTGAACGTCATGGGAGATAGACGATGATCCAAGATTATATGTGCTGAGAGATCCAGCACACCCTATGGGATGAAAGTCGGTGGGAAACCTTTCAAAGGTTATCTCTTGATATGGGAGACCTAACTGTGGTGAAGAAGTAGCGCAAGGTGCTACTTGACTGAGTGTTGAGGGTGACTTACGTGTTACTAAACTGTTGATTCTTATAAAGTAACCAACCTCAAAAAGTGCGCCAATTGTGAAGAGTGCACGGATTGTAAAGTATAATAAACCCGGAGAGAGAGGGGAATAGAGTACCACTTGAGGAAAGATGACGTAAGTGGGAAGCGATGTTGAGAGGAGACATAGTGAGATTGTCTCCAGATACACCTCTAGTTATAGAGCGAGTTAGACTCGAAATGAGCAACCGGAATGTAGTAGTGAACCTACATTTCCAATGATGGAATAAGGAGACAGACTTATAAATTATTGATGGGTTGTGAACATCATAATTTAGCCAACATTTCGTTGGGGGTAGCGAAATGGGGTGACCGGGATGGATTAGTGTATAGTTGAAAAGGGAGAGTGCACAAGTGCACGATGCCGCTCTACATGATTGTGAATCAGGGTGAAATCCTAAAATTCCACCCTGTGAGAGATGGTCAGGAAGGAATAGCGTTATAGTTTTATTTTGAGTATGTTGTGTTACCTACGACTCAAAATTAGTAAGAAAGAATGATGATACGCCCTTACAATAAGTGGAATTTTGGAGAAGCCCACTGATCAATCCATAAGTTTAATGTATGCCTATATGAGCATATTTATAGGTAGAGTGAGTGCCTATATGGACTGTATATGAGAATTAGGTTCGTGGGTACCGATTACGAACAATACATGTACTTTGGGTGTGGTTCGAGTAGACATTTCGAACTTTTAAGTCCTTAACGCGAGATATGAGGACATTCTATTGGAGTATGACATTTAGGGTATATGAATTGTGTAAAATATAGCTCACAAATTGTCTACTCATGTGCGATGAGATATATGTACATATATTGGTGCTCGAAATGTGATTCCGAGACAAGTAATTAATAACTATTGGTGATCGAGGTGGAATTCCGAGCCAATAACCCCAAAAGTGTTATAGAAGGGGGGGTGATTATAAAATAAGTGTCGATAGTATATGTTATATGTACGATATATATACCTATTGATTTTCCTACTTATGTGCGAAAGTAAGTATGCTTAATCTCTGTATTGGGGTCGATGATGTTCCGGACCAATACATGAGGAATCGATTTGGGGTCGATGATTTTCCGAACCAAATCGATAATAAATATTGGTATCGACGGAAGGTCTGAACCGACATGTGCATTACATTTACCTTGGGGTCGATGGATTTACGGACCAATGTAAATGATAGGATTATTGGGGCCGATGATTTTTGCCGGACCAATTTTCCTTAAAGTATATATTGTGTGTGAAATATATACCTTATAATATTCTACTTATGAGTGATAGTAGACACTTAGATGTTATATAGAGATATACATCGAATGGGTAAATTAAGTAGGGAGAAACTTAATTCCAAGAATTAACGTTGGATTGGGAAATCTATGAGAAATTAAGTAGTGAGACTTAATTATGATATATGCGGCATGGGTAACGTGCGATAAGAATTTATTATGAAGCAAGGTACGTACTTGGGGCGACCGTTAGGATGTGATGATTTGACATTGGGTATTAGAGGATGCAATTATGTCTAGTGTCCTTAGCCTTAATACCAGCCTTATCCTAATTTCGAGGACAAAATTCCTTTGCAAGGGGGGAAGTATGTAACACCCCGTATTTCTGAATATTCCATTTAATTAGATTGGAGAATTAAATGAGAAAATATCGGCTTAATTTAAATTACGAAAGAGTAGTAATTTAAAGAGTTTTATTTAAATTGTAATTTTGGTATATTAATCGAAAGATAGATACCGATATATATTGCCTCATTTTATTTACTTAGGGCGAGTGGTAAATAAATACTTAACTCGTGTAGACCGTGTTGGGGTGAGAACGAGTAATATTTTTTTAAGTGACTCAAATGATAATTTACAGGTCACCAATGAGTCCGGAAGGGTCAAATTAGTCAAAATAGTATACCCCGGGGTACTCGTTGAGTCCCGGGGTAATTTTGGGCTAAACCGAGACCGTTCGGGGGCGTTTTAGTCTTTTAAACTATGAGGGTATGATGACCTACGAAATTGAGAGTTTTATATTAGCCGTATGATAGAGGAATTAGGGTTAGAACACCCATGACAACAACAATACCATTAGAGAGAAGAGAGACACAACTTTCTAAAGCAAAAAAGAAGATTTGGGAAGGATTCAAAGGGATTTCTACCATCATACTTGTTGGGGAAGACGGATTGAAGGATGAAGATCATCGATCATCAACAAGAACCAAGAAATCAGACCCTACTGATCATAAGGAAAGTTGTTTATTGCAAAAATCTTAAAGTTATAATACCCATGTGTAGGGTTTTTGAATAGTTTTTGTTAAATCATTATTTTTATTGGAGAAAGAGGATATTTATGCATGTTGGGATAGGAATCGCATGTAGAATGATTTAACCTATGTAGAGGATTAATATTCAGATTAAACTTGTTAATTTTTCGGATTAAAATCTGGATTTTGAATGTATATATGGGAAGAACACCATAACTAGGGTTTCAAGAAATTTTGGGGTTTAATTCATTATTTCTTTAAAGGAATTGGAGTTTTGATGTATTTGTTACGTTAGAAACTGTCCTAGTATATGTGGAAACATGTTAGGATCATTGGGTCAAAGTTTGGTGGACAATAATGGAGTTTGGAAATTTGTTAATGGAGGAACGGATCAACGAAGAAGACAGACTGCGTCTGTCCCTGTTCGATCGATCGATCGATCTCGAACTATCGATCGATCGACGAAGTCGATCGATCGAACCCAGCTGTCGATCGATCAACGCAAGCTGTTTGCCGAAATTTTTGTGTTTAATTCTTCGTTGAGTTCGGGAATGAAGGAGTATTCTAGTATTTACATTATACTTATATGGGAGGGAAAATAAGACCAGTAGGTATATTTTGAGGTCCGATAAGGCCATTGGGTGTAGGGCTTGGATTACGGACCGAGGAGAATAATTCGATTTAGTAGAGTATCGGGGATTTCGGAAATTGAGTTTCGGGGCGAAGTAAATTCAATTTAAGTAATAGACCAGTAGGGTAAGAAATAACTACTGAAAATATATGTAAGGGGTAACTAGGACCCTTAGAGTTGTGTGAATACTCAAATAAGTACGATTAATGAGATAAATCGTGAGGCGAATATTGTACGGTAAATATATGAGATTAAAATATTACGTACGTATATGATTAATAGGTCGGGCGTGTACCTACTGAATTATGTGATCTTTTAGGTGGAGAGATTATGCCTAAATTAATTATGTTAGGGTCGATGAGACATTCCGAACTAACATAATGCTATTATATGTTTGGGGTCGATGAGAAATGCCGAACCAAACTTTGAACTGGTGTCGCGATGAGAGAGTCCCGAACCAGAATATGTGTATATATATATTTTAAAAATAATTGGGGTCGATGTATCATTCCGAACCAATTCTTACTTGGGGTCGATGAATCATTCCGAACCAAGATTCCTTTACGTGTATAAAAAGGGCAAAATAGCAATGACTGATATTTAGTATATATTGTGTGTAAAATATATATACTTGATGATATTCTACTTGCGTGTGTTAGTAGATTGATATATTTTATGTATTTGAAGATACATACTAAATTGGTAAGTTAAGTAGTGAAACTTAATTACGAAATGAACCTTTAGATAGAGAAAATCTATTTAGTAATTCAAGTAGCGAAACTTAATTACATAAGAGGGAAAGTTAACAATTGTGAGAATTGTAGTAATTTTAGTAAGTGAAACTAAATGAGAAGTCTTGAAAGATAACATAGGTTAAATGTTACTTGGGAATTATTTAACATACGCGAGATGTTAGTAAAACGGTT
Source organism: Sambucus nigra (assembly GCA_949130495.1). Classification (NCBI taxonomy): domain Eukaryota; kingdom Viridiplantae; phylum Streptophyta; class Magnoliopsida; order Dipsacales; family Adoxaceae; genus Sambucus; species Sambucus nigra. Next base: position 22,357,189 of record OX422213.1, on the reverse strand, counting down.
TAACTGTATGGGCGGTACTGGAACTTGGGTACAGATTAGTTCAGTTTACTACTTTGGTTTAGTTAGCTTGAGAAGTACAGCTAGATAAACTAAGTGTAGAACGTTAGGTGTGCACAAAAGATGAGGGGTGAGTTAACTCAAGAGAGTGTACGAGAGCCTAACATGTGTAATCAATAACCGCATTTTATATTGTGATAAACGCTTGCAAAATATTTTCAAAATGTTTTGAGTACTAACTCTTGCTATAAAATATTTTCAAAACCTTTTAGGTGTCCAGCCACAGGGATGCCATGTATGATGATTCCATTCCAGAGACTCGGAGCTGTAGCACAGTGGATGCTTACAGGATTTTGACTAGGCGATATCTCTCATTCAGATCTAGTATAGGATCTCACACTATTCTATGTATGGACTTGTTGTCCGGTTTTAGTCTCAGTTATTGGTTTCAGACTGGTGGTTACTCTATTGTTGTTTGGGTTTTTCTTTAGCCGATGGTTTATTCGGTAATACTTTTGTTCTGTTGTACTTTTACTTGTTGTTTGATTTTTAGTACATGATTATTTGTATTTTGTTTCGCATGGTTGATTTATCTGTTTTAAGAAAGATAAAATTTGGCACCGGTCTAATTTTACTTAGGGTATTAGTAATTAAAAAGTTTTCGACAGTGATGCTAAGAATGAACCATTTGAGAAACTTGTTTTAATTTAATAAAGGCCTGATCACCCGATGTTTAAATTAGGCGGGGTGTCACATTTCTATTGGCCATCGAATAACATACAATTGCAACATTATCATCATGTGAAACTGAGTACGTGATTACTTGTTAAATTGTTTGTAAAGGAATCTGGTTGAGAAATCTGTTGAAGTAATTGAATCACTCATAAAATAATCTACAGTGATTCATGTGGACAACAAATATGCAATCAAACTTGCAAATAATCTAGTACAACATGGAAGGAGCAAGCATATTGACATTAGGTTACATTTTCTAGGGCATATTGTGAAGCAAAAGACAATTGAACTTGTGTATTATCACACCATGGAGCAGATAACAGATATCCTTATGAACCCTCTCCCGATTGATTATTTCATAAAGCTACATTTAATGCCTGGGATGAAAGACTCTTGATTTTAGGGGTGAATGTTGGAATAAACAAAAATCAAGTGCCTCTTGCACTATGATAATTAGTGGTAAACCTGACTATGCACTACATAAGCACTATGTGAAGTAATAATCCACAAATACCACTTTCATGATTTTTAATATTTCTTTCTTTAAGTGGAGCCATGCCAATGGTGAACTGGTAGGAGTTATTATAAGCAAACTCCACCAGTGGAAGGTACTACTCCCAACCACCTCCAAAGTTTAGGATACACATACGCAGCATGTCTTCCAACATTTGACTTGTCCGCTCTATTTGCCCATCAGTCTACGGGTGATATGTCGTACTCAGCCGCAACTCTGTACCCATGGCCTCCTGGAAACTCTCCCAAAATAGTGAAACAAATATCTTGCCTCGATCAGACACGATATTTAGAGGCACCCCGTGAAGTCTCACTATCTCCGCAATAAAAATCTGGGCATATTGTCCTGTAGTGTAGTCTGTCCTCACGGGTAGAAAATGAGCAACTTTGGTCAACCTATCCACAATTACCCATATGGAGTCATGACCCCTCTGTGACGTAGGTAACCCCGTGATAAAGTCCATGGATATGCTCTCCCATATCCACTTCGGAACCTCTAACGACTGTAGAAGTCCTAACGGTTTCTGATGGTCCACCTTTACTAGCTGACAAGTGGCGCATTTAATAATGAACACGGCGATATCTCTCTTCATCCCGCTCCACCAGTACTGTCGTCTCATGTCTTGGTACATCTTATCCCCACCAAGGTGTACCGCAAACCGTGAGCCGTGCGACTCTGTCATTACCTCGTGTCGCAAGTCTTCCCCTTCTGGAACAACCAGTCTCCTATTGAAGCGTAATCCCCCGTCTGAACTAACAGAATAGGACTCGGCTCCCTCTGCTAGTAATCAAACTATCTGCTCCTGACAGAACGAGTCATTTTCCCGGGCCTTTATCACTCTCGTAACAATCTTAGGTGTAACAGTCATCACAGACATGAACGATCGGGCCACTGCATCCTGGTATCCCAACTCCTTCCATTTAGCTTTCCACACCTCGGCCACCTCATCTACTGGCCTACGGCTCAACGCGTCTGCTACCACGTTAGCCTTCTCGGGGTGATATTGGATATCAAACTGATAATCCTTTACAAACTCAAGCCACCGACGTTGATGTATATTCAGTTCCTTCTGCGTGAAAAGGTATTGTAGAGACTTGTGGTCTGTGAACAACCGAAATTTTTCCCCCAATAGATAGTGTCTCCAAATCCGAACAGAGAATATGACTGCCTCTAACTCCAAGTCGTGGGTGGGGTAATTCTTCTCGTGAGGCTTAAGCTTATGGGAAGCATAAGCTATGGCCTGACTCTCCTGTTGCAGCACACCTCCAAGTCCTTGCAAGGATGCATCGGTGTAGACTAGATACTTAACTCCCGGTGTGGGCAATGCTAACACAGGTGTTGAGGTCAACTTGTCCTTCAACTCATCGAATGCCAACTGACAGGCATCGCTCCAAATGAATGGCACACCTTTGCGAGTCAGATGTGTCAAAGGACCCGCTATCTTTAGTATCCTGCTAGGCCCAAGAAATTACGGATCTCAGTCGGTGTCATGGGATGTCCCCACTCCCTTACTGCGAATACCTTCCCCAGATCGACAAATATCCCCCGTTCTGAAATGATATGCCCCAAAAACTGAACCTCCTTCAGCCAAAACCCACATTTTTCATACTTTGCATAAAGCTCGTTCAGACGTAGCGTCTGCAATACCTGTCTCAAATGTTCGATGTGCTCATCTTCTGTTTGGGAGTAAACCAGAATGTCATCAATAAAGACAATGATGAACTAGTCTAGGAACTCTCTGAATACCCTATTCATTAAGTCCATAAACACGGCTGGAGCATTGGTCAAGCCAAAAGGCATAACCCGAAACTCGTAGGAACCATATCTCGTCAGGAAAGCAGTCTTCAAGTCGTCCTGTTCCCTGATACGCAACTAATGGTATCCCGATCACAAGTCAATCTTTGAGAAGAAGGAAGCTCCTCTCAGCTGGTCGAATAAGTCATCTATTCGGGGGAACGGATACTTATTCCTTATCGAGACTTTATTCAACTCCCGGTAATCTACACACAACCTCAACGATCCATCCCTCTTCTTTACGAACAACATAGGGGCACCCCATGGCGAAGTACTCCTTAGGATAAACCCCTGACCCAACAACTGCTCTATCTAATCCCTTAGCTCTTTCATCTCTACTGGAGCCATACGGTAAGGTGCACGAGCAATTGGCCGAGTGCCCAATGTCAAATCAATAATAAAATCTATCTCTCTACTGGAAGGGTAATCCTGGTATATCCTGAAATACATCAGCAAACTCCCTAACGACTGGAATCTAATTGAGTGGTATTACCACTTCCTTAGAGGTCTCCTCCTCTATATTGAACAAGTGAGTGGACGATCCTCCCTTGGGGCGAGGCATCGCCAGTAAAAACATCTCCTGACCGGGAATGGCAAAAATGATACTCCTACTGAAACAATCAATCACGGCTCGATACGCAACCAACCAATCCATACTAATAATCGCATCGTACTCAGTCATCTCTAATACTAACATATCAACAGGTAAAGTAAGTTTCCCGATCTCTATACCCACACCTCTACAAATAAGGGAAATCACGGAACCCCTACTCAATGGTGAATCTATGCAAGTAATCGTGCTTTCTGCAGTGTCTAACAACCCCAAAGTGCGTGCAAATCTCGTGGCAATGAAACAGTGTGTGACCCCCATATCAAATAAAATACGCCCCATAGTCCCCTGAATAGAGAACATACCCTCAATGGCAGGTGGATCCTGTGGGACTGCGGCATGCTGGAGTTGGTAAACTCGCTCGTACTGAAGTTGTCCCTGCTGGACTGGGACTACTGGGATAGGTGGCAAAACTGGCATCTGTGGTGGTGCTGGGAGGGCGGCGGGAAACATAGGTCTCTGGGGCTCATGTCGAGCACCTTACTGCTGCTGCTGTGGGGCCCTATCCCTATCAAGACACTCCTGACGCTTGAGGCCAATCTTTCCACAAATGAAACATTTCCCCGGAAAGTTCCCCCCTCTCTAACCCTGCTGCCCATGACCCTGGTGGCCGTTGCCATTCCTCCCCTGGCCGTGCTGGCCCTGATGAAACTGCTGTTGTTGGCCATGTTGGCCGTGTTGTCCCTGATGGCCACGGAAACCTACTTGACCATTCCTGAAACCCCCAGATCTAAACCTCTTAAAATCCCCCTGCTGGGAACCCTGATCTCCCTACTTATGCTGACCCTGAGCAGATTGTGCCCCGCTGGCCCCATTCCCCCTGTCCTGCCCTGATGGCTGGACTCTCCTGATTGCTGACCCTCTGACAAGTGAAAGTGGTGGTCCTGGCAGTGAAGCAGTGCTGCGTTAACCACATCAGAATAAGTGGCCAACGAAAGATTACCCAATAAGTGCTGACGGATCCTCCAAGTCAACCCATCCATGAACTTCTGAATCTTTTTCTCCTCAGTTGGAATTTCATCGGGAACGATGTTCAAGAGATTAGTGAATTTAGCCTCATACTCGGCCACGGTCTTCCCCTCCTGCTTGAGGTTCACTAACTTTCTCCCCATTTCAGTGTGAACGGCTAATGGAAAATACTTGCGGTCGAACCGCACCCAAAACTCCTGTATAGAAAGAACGTCCCTCTCCTCCGTGGTGGTAATGGACTCCCACCACTGCAACGCTGATCCTACTAGCTTAAAAGTAGCCAGTATCTTCTTCTGTACATCCGTGCACTCGTACATCCTCAAGTGCCTTTGGATGTCCTTCTTCCACTGACTGGACACAACGACGTAGGAGCTACCTGCAAACTTCGGAGGGTGTGCTTTCTGAAAAGCATCACGGACACGTTCCCAAGCAGACGGGAATGCCTGAGCCTATACTGTAACTACTACCGACGCTTGAGGCGGTGCCTGCTGCACAACTGCTAGGGCGGCATTTACCGCTTGGGCTACAATAGCGGCAACCTCTGCGGCATTTAAGGAGCCCTGAACTGCTGCAGGCTGTGGCTCGGGCTAAGCATCCCTGGGAACTCGCTGTGCACGTCGTTGAGGCATCTGAAATGAAAGTAAAGTCTTATAAGTTCACAATTATTATCTCAAAATAGCTGAAGAGCGAAACATACACAAAAGAGTACAACAATCCTAAAATATAGGGCTCTACATCAAAGAAAGCTCAGCGAAAACATAACAAGCCGTACAGATCCTAAGGACACTAGAACCTGATGCTCTGATACCACCTGTGACACCCCGACTAATTAAATACCGGGTAGCTACTCCTTTATTCAAATTATTACAAAATCTCAAGTTGGTTCAGTTCATAGCATCACTGTCAAAAAATATTTTAACAATTACTAGCCACCTAATATTTAAAAAGTGAGTTGTCAATCTTAATTAAATCTGATTTACATACAACTAAACTAAATTAAGAAATACTGATACCACAACCACATCACAATCGCAATAAGATAACAATGTAATAAACTGAATCTGGAGGAATACACCTCACAACAATTCGAATACCGAAATAACAAAATACAAAGCCTGAACCATTAATTAATTACAACCCAAATTCTAGAATAGAACTTAATAAGTAAGATGTCTCTAAAAGAAAAGGGGCGACATGCCCTACAGATGAATAAATCTGAAGTAGAGTCAAGATAGAAAGTGGAGGCGTCTACTATCGAGGTCATGTAACTTCCACAGCAGCTACAGCACGTCACTGGGATGAAACTCCTATGCTTGGTGTCCTTGTGGCTGGGCACCTAAAAGGGTTTTTACAAAAAAATAGATTTGAAAACAAACGGGTCAGATCCCGATTGTGAAAACAGTTTAAAATACAGCCAGTGTTTAATATCATTAAATAGTGAATATAAAATACATGATAGTGCGTGCACTCATATGAATTCCTCACCTCTCAACTAAGTGTGCACTCCTATCGTACCCGTACTCGTTCCAGTTATTCCCATATCTAACTAGTCCAATACACAATCTAACATTTCTATATGATTACCGATTCAATTCCCGACATCTTAATTTAAACAGAGAGTTATACTTTTCTTCTTAGTTCTCAAAATTAGTAATACTCGTCACTAGGGATTTTTCCATTTTTAACTCTACAAAAATGTTGTTATTATTCCCTTACATTTATACACGACAGTCCATTTCAATTAACAGTATATTATTCTCGTCATAAATATACAATACTGGCACCCCGAGGCTAAGCTACGGTGCACACATACTCTGCTATCGAATCCTGGTACATCACGTACATAAGGACCACGTATTCCGAATCTCTCAGGAATCATTCCGACAAGTAACAAACACACACAATGGAGGCGAACATAGTTCACATCACATGGGTCACTTACATACCTACGCTCCCATGATTAGCAGACTTATTAACTACTCAATAACTCCTTCTCTGACCTATGTCCTCAAGGTACCAATCTAAATCCCCCCGTAGGCACACAAAGATTAGATGGCCCTGATCAAACGCCGACCTCCCGTGATAGCAAGTATGGTAGGTATGTTATACACAATTGACTACATATACCAAGCATTCACACTTCTTAGATATTTCATAATATTAATAGAGGTATATTTCTCATCTTTATATCGTCATTTAATGTTGTACGTTTACAAGTCCCCTATTAATACACATTAAAGTTGTCAACTCTTCTCACGTCGTAATTTTAGGTACTCGTTTCCTAATCCATAAATGTCATCCGGTTTACTACACAATTCTAAGTTTTACTCCTCAACGTACTCCAATCTCACAATTATACCCACTAGTCAATAAGGGAAGATTAGTACTCCCTTAAATAAGTCTACGGGAAGTTTGAAATAAAATCAGGCCTAAAAAGGCCATTATGTCAACTCGTTAGAAGTCTCGTTCGAACGAGTGTCGTTCGAACGAATGGCTTCGAACGAACTACCAACTCCTTAGAAGGGATACTGTCATCTCGTTAGAAACTCGTTCGAACGAGTTCGTTCGAATGACCTGGGCAGGTCTTCTAACGAGATGGCAGAATACGCCCATAAATCTCCCAATTCATTTTTCTTCATTCTTCTCTTCTCTAAATCCACCCTAAGACCATCCAAATTACATTTTAATGTTTGTAAACTATTTTTAGTCACCCTAGGTCATTCCTTAACATACTTTTGGGGTCAAATCTTACAAATCAACATGTCAAAATCATAAATCCCTAAATTTTACCCCAAACCCTATGAACATGAATCCAGAATTTTATTATGCCTAAATACTCATCATAAATCCATTTTTAAATAATCAAGGTTAAGTTTTGAATACAAAATTTCGTCCATAATCATTCTACATGCAATTTCTAACCAAGATTAAGGGTTTCTACAACAATCCCATTAGGTTTTCTCCAAAATATTCACAGCATAAGGTTTCTACACTAAACACGGAGGAAATATTCATTGCAATTAAAAATATCAAATCACTTGCCTTAAATTCGATGTTCTGGTTCGTTTTTGATGATTAAGGTTGGATTTCTCTCTTCTTTCCGGTCACAAATCCTTTCCAATTGTGATGATGGGGAGATTGTTTGGTATAGGTTCTCTAGCCTCTCTTCTAACTTCTTTCAAAACTTTCGTAGCCCACTCTCTTACTTTTAGCTGATAATGGACTTAGTGGCTTTCCAAATAATATATAATTAACTTCTAAAATTCGTGGGTTTTAAACCATTAATTTTTAAAATTACCAAAATACCCTTCTAGGTTGCCGGTTTGGCCTAAAAATGCCCCGGGACCCAAACTAAACCCCCGGTTAGTGTTTTCTGACTATTTCGACCCTTCCAGACACGTTGGAGCACTCAAAATGATCATTCAGTTGATAAAAATATAATTCACTTTTTAATTTAAATAATTTCGTTCCTGATGCGACTGACACGCGCGTCGAAACTAAATTCTCCAAATTATCATATTTCTGACTCGCGATAATTTTAATATTTTCAATACTCATATATTACCATATATACTCAGAAATATTCAATTTTACATCGTAATCAAATACTAACTCACATCTCTCAGGTATTTATATCAGGATTAATTTCCAATTAATTCTCATTTAATTCAATTAATCCCTTAAATAAAAATCAATAAAATTACGGGGTATTACAACTACTGCATTAGAAGCCTTTGCATCGAAAAGATTAAAAACTCTACCTTATCTTCCGTGATCCTTGTTGTCATTAAAGGTCTTTGTTGGCGCCTTCCCTTTGTTAGGGCAATCTTTCATTTTATGTCCCGTTTTCCCCACACCCAAAGCAACTTCCCGTCTCCAAGTAACATGGTTGCCCTCTATGAATATTACCACATCGTTGGCATCTATCACCATTAAAGGGTTTGTTTACTAAAGGCTGTCCTATATTAGGTATAGTCCTAAAGGGTTTGTTATTGGGGTTCCTTCCTCTTTGTTCTCCAAACTTTCTTTTCCCCTCTCTAACCTGATTATATTCTTCACTATCCTTCTCAGCTATTGTTTCCCTAGCCACCACGTCATTATATGATGTCAACTTCAAGATAGAAATTCAACTACGAATATTCAACCTCAACCCAAGTTCAAACTTCTTGGCTTTCAAAACATCGATTATCACAACATGAGGTGCAAAACGGGATAACTTAGTAAACTTTGACTCATATTGACTAACCGTCATATTTCCTTGAACCAGACTCATGAAGTCAGCAGCTTTTTGGTCTTTCACCATTTCGGGAAAGTATTTCTTGTAGAAGATCACTAAGAAGTCATTCCAACCTATGGGATTATTCCTTTCCCCGTGTATTCTCTTAGTCATTCTCCACCAATGTTCGGCTTCACCTTCTAACATGAATGTTCCAAATGAAACCCGTTGTTCATCTGTACGCTTAAGAACATCGAACATCTTTTCCAGTTGCATTACCCAATTTTCTGCTTCAATGGGGTTAGGAGTACCTTTAAAATATGGCAGGTTCAATTTCTTGAACTGTTCAATAGTACAACTACTTGGTTCAATATTCCTTGGTGCTTAATTATTCACCTGATGCTCCACAATTCTTGCTAGACTTTCAATTTCCTTGTATGCACCTTCTAGTCCTTCCCTATTTGAGCCACTAGTTCCCGTAGTTGATCTCATCTTGGTCATTTTCTACAGTCATGGCCAAACATAAGACGTATTATACTATCTCAAGATTGCAAATTAGAAAAACAATTGTATATAAACAATTATATGTAGACTGTAAGACATATGGGGGGTTATCACATAAGTCGAATATTTAATCCTATATCCTATGTATGGAAACCTTAAAATCCATAATGTTTGAAACTTATGTTCAGTAGTCTACGGGTTCATAACCTATGCTTTGATACCACCTCTGTCATGACCCCGTCCCAAAATATTAGTGGGGAACGAGTGTCTTGACATGCCACCAAGGCAATAATTATTCGGACTTAAATTGTTTCCTTAATTAAATGCAACGAAAATACAATTACATGGTTATGAATCGTAAAATACTAAAATTAAAGGAATTACGTCATCAGAGCTTTCTAAAAGGAAACTTCATTTATATTACAGGTCACAACGAGTTACAACTTAAGATGAAATTTAAAACTAATTACAAGAGAGCCAAACATGCTCTATAGGATATAACAAACTTTTTACTTAAAATAACAAAAAGATCTCTAAAAGCTGAATCTTCGACATAGTCCTTTTATGTTCCCTCCACGAGCCTACTTATTTCCTGAAAAATGGTTAGTTATACAACATCAGCTAAAAGTCGAGTGCGGTTCAATCTCTAGACATTCCAAGGTTTTATTCAGAAAATTGATACCTATTCAAATCCAAAAAGCAGACATATACATATATGGATAGGAATTTGCTATATAAAATTTGAGATGACAGTATATAGAAATGAATAGCACACAATATAATAGATATGACAAATCAATTTGCAGTATCTTTTTTCTTCAATCATATCATTTTAATGGACAAGTACACTCAAATACCGTATTATTCCCCTGTAGTTGAGGGTCAATCGAACTTGTTCGTCACAATGCCTTATTTAGGGCACACCAGCGATAACCCAGCTGGGAAGGTCAGTCAGTAAGAGAGGTACCTTAGGCTGAATCGTATTTCCAATATTCAATATCATTTTCAAAACTCTTTTTAGTCGGTATGTCTATATGGACAAATATAAACATATCACAAGGAATCAATCATCGGTATCAGATGAATTTTGAGGATAAAAGAAGTTCACCAAATATATATAATTTGCATAATATCATATAATTAAAACGCACAAGGAATGTTAGAGTACTCACCTAAAATAAAAGTTCGAAGTTATAGAAACAGAGTCTTGGATCGCTCGTTAATCTTGAGATAAAACTTCTTCTTAATCTTTTCCCTCACTTTCTCTCACTATTTCTTTGTAAGCTTTTGGTATAATTTCGTGTAATGGCTGATCTAAGGTCTTTATTTATAGTTTCCCAAAGTTATTTGGGTGTTGACACGTGTCTGGGTGACTAAGCTTCTAGTTTGGTGAGTTAGCGTTGACGTGTCGCGTAACGGAGTTGTATTGCATTCTTTATTCACCAAATGACGACACGTGTACGGTGGAGGTGTCCAAAAGCAAGCACGAGGTGGAAAGTTAGTAAGGTATAAGGGTCATTTTACACATGAAGGGTGTTTTAGTAATTTTACACGATACATTTTCTATATTTCTTCGAGGTCCTTGAAAATATTTTATTTACAAAATGGTCCTTTATATATTTTCATTTTAGTCCCTAAAACTTTCTTTATTTAAAGTCAAGTCCCTAAAGTTTCATAAAATTACATTTTCTACCCCAAAACTTATCATTTAGCTTATGTTATTCTATAAGACTTTGATTTAATCCATTTTGATGAATAAGGAGGTTATTTAAAAGTGTTTAAGTCGTCCTAAGTCACCTCCCCTTGGTCCAATCAAAGTATGACACGTGGCAACTATGTAAGCAAAATATCATTTAAGGGTAAATGACTACTTACCCCTTGTTTATAAAAAGACGATATCTTCTCACTCGAATGTCCGTTTGATGCTTGTGATACAAACCTAATTCATATATTTATAACTTTTTAGTTTTTACCTCAAGTCAATTGTTATATTATAATGGTCAAAACTAGTCTCTAATATGAACATTCCAACCGAAAACTTTGAAATTTTATGTTTGTAACTAATTTGATATTTCATGATTTATGAAGGGAGGATTTGACTAAAATAATAAATTAACATTATTCATATCACATATGAACTAATACAACATTTAAAACTATATATATGAACATATAAAAGTTAGGTCATTACAATAACTGTAGACTTATGAAATTCTTCTCTCCTTTCAGATGCCTCTTAGACGTGCACATAGAGTTCCAGGGATGCCCAACCCGAACCTTAGCTTACACCAGGTCAGGGTATGATGAATGCCACTAAAGTTTCCGCCATTGTAGCTCAGGTGGTAAATGCGGTATTGACAGTTGTGCAGCAGGAACCACCTCAGGCACCGATGGTGGCTCCAGCTCAGGCCTAAGCCTTCTCGTCTGCTTGGGAACGTGTTAGGGATGCCTGCCAGAAGGCGCACCCTTCGGAGTTTACAGGGAGCTCCGATGTAGTGGTAGCAAGAAAATGGAAGAAGGATATCCAGAGACACTTGAGGATGCATGAGTGCACGAAGGTGCAGAGTCAGATACTGGCCACGTTCAAGTTAGTGGGAGCAGCACGGCAGTGGTGGGAGTTTATTACCACCACTAAGGAGAGAGACACACTCACTATTCGAGACTTCTGGGTGCGGTTCGACCGTAAATATTTTTCCTCAGCTGTCCAGACAGAGATGAGACGAAAATTGGTGAATTTAAAATAGGAGGGAAAGACCGTGGCAGAATATGAGGCAGAGTTAATTAGCCTTCTGAACATTGTACCGAATGAGATCCCAACTGAGGAGAAGAAGATTCAGCATTTTATGGATGGGTTGACATGGAGGATCCGCCAGCACTTGATAGGAAATCTCTCTTTGTCCACCTATTCTGACGTGGTTAATGCACCACTACTCCACTGCCAGGACCACCGTTTTCATCTGATCTTGGTTAAGCGAGTAGGAGAGTCCAACCAGCAGGGCAGGACAGGAAGAAATGGTACCAGTGGGGTACAAGCAGTTCAGGGTCAGCCTTGACACAGTGACCAAGGTTCCCAGTAGGGGGATCCTAAGAGTTTTAGGTCAGGAGGTTTTAGACATGGGCAGGGAGGGTTTCGACATGGCCAGCAGGGTCATCACGGCCATCAGAGCCATCGGTAGGGCCAAAATGGCTAAGAAAGGGGTGGTAACGACCATCAGGGCCTGGGACAGAGGGGAGGACCCTTCCCAGGGAGATGTTTCACCTGTGGTAACACTAGCCACAAATGTCAGGACTGCCCTCAGAAGGGTAGAGGTCAACAGCAACAGCAGCAAGGTGCTCGTCAGGAGCCCTAGAGACCGTTATTTCCCGCAGCTCTCCCAGCACCTCCACAGATGCCAGCACTGTCACCTATTCCAGCTGCCCCAGTTCAGCAAGGGCAGCTTCAGTACGGACGAGTCTACAATCTTCATCAGGTCGCAGCCCCGCAAGACCCACCCGCGATTGAGAGTATATTTTCTATCCAGGGGACTTTGGGGCGCATTTTATTTGACACAGGGGCCACACACTATTTTATTACCACGAGGTTTGCATGTACTATGAGATTATTTGATACAGTAGAGAGTACGGTCACTTGTGTGGATTCACCGTTAAGTAAAGGTTCCGTTATTTCTTTTATTTATCGGGGAGTGTGGTATAGAGATTGGGAGATTTATCTTACCCACTGACATGCTCGTATTGGATAGGTTCGAGTATGACGCGATTGTAGGTATGGTTTGCCTTGTCAGGTATAGGGCTGATGGCACGAGAAATCACTCACTTGTCATTCTCGTATCAGCAAGTCGAGAGTAAAGTGTGTAATGAACAAGTAAAGCAAGTAAGGAGACATAAACACAAGATATAGAGTGGTTCAACCTTTATAATAGGCCTACGTCCACTGTGTTGCACCGTTCTCATTATATTCATTGTTTTGTACAATATAATTATGCCTAAAGAGGCGTACAAGTATGATAATAAAAGGAGGATACATGATGATTGACGATCCCGGAGTGTCGAAGAGGTCCTTGTAATTTGGATGGGTGATTCCTAATTTGTATGCAGGGGAAGTGTAGAGAGAATTGGTACTGTAGAAATTGCTCCGATTGTATGGAATCAATTGCTTATTTCGAGGTGTAGTCCTCCATTTATAAGAGGTATGTGAGTTATCACGTGTCCTGAGCATGCGACGTAAGTTCAGAGTTGTTGTAGTAGAAAGGGATGCGGCCAATAAGGCAAGCACACAGTGCCGCACCGGCAGGTGCCGCGCCCTGTACATGGTAGGGCGCGACCTGTATTTTAAGGGTGAATGTTGCACCCAGTACACGAAGGACCGCGCACTGAGTTCAGCAGGGCCGCGCCCTATATTGTGGAGGGCCGCAGCAGGGTGCTATATTTATATTATCAAGGGCCATGATTGATTATTTTAGTAAGAGTATAGTTTTTGCCATACTCGGTCAGTAGATGTTCCTGGTGGGAGGATCGTCCACTCATTTATACTATATAAAGGAGGTGACCTCTAGGGAGGTGGTGGTACCACTTGCTCAAATCCTGTTGTTCAAGAGTTTGTCGATGTGTTTCAAGAGATTTTGGGGTTACCACCGAGTAGAGAGATAGACTTCATCCTTGATTTAGCACCCGACACTCGATCGATAGTCCGCTCACCTTATCATATGGCTCTAGCAGAAATTAGGGAGTTACATGACCAGATTGAGCAGTTGTTGGGGCAAGGATTTATTCATAGGAGTACTTCGCCGTGGGGTGCCCCCATACTGTTCGTTAAGAAGAGGGATGGATTATTGAGGTTATGTGTTGATTATCGGGAGTTAAATAAGGTCACGATACGAAACAAATATCCGTTGCTTCTAATCAATGACTTATTCGACCAGTTAAGAGGAGCGACCTTCTTCTCGAAGATTGACTTGAGATCGGGATACCATGAGTTATGTATCAGGGAGCAGGATGTGTCGAAGACTGCCTTATTGATGATATATGGTTCCTATAAATTCAGGGTTATGCCTTTTGGGTTAATCAACGCCCCAGCTGTGTTTATGGACTTGATGGACAGGGTGTTCAGAAAGTTTCTGAACCAGTTCATCATCGTCTTCATAAATGACATTCTAGTTTACTCGTAGATCGAGGAAAAGCATACCGAGCACTTGAGGCAGGTTTTACAGACACTGCGTCAGCATGAGTTGTACGCAAAATATGAGAAATGTGGGTTTTGGTTGAAGGAGGTCAAGTTTTTGGGGGCATATCATCTCTGATAGAGGGATATCAGTGGATCCGGGGAAGGTGTCAGCGGTGAGGGAGTGGGGACAGCCCACGACACCGACCGAGATACGCAGTTTCTTAGGCTTAGTCGGATACTACAGGAGGTTTATTCGGGGGGTTTCGAAGATAGCGGGTCTGTTGACACACCTGACTCGCAAAGGGGTGCCGTTAATCTGGAGTGACGCTTGTCAGGTAGCCTTTGATGAGTTGAAAGATAAGTTAACCTGAGCACCAATGTTAGCATTACCCAGGCCAGGAGTGGAGTATCTAGTCTACACTGATGCGTCCTTATTAGGACTTGAAGGTGTACTTCAACAGGAGGATCAGGCTATAGCATATGCTTCCTGTAAGTTTAAGCCTCACGAGAGGAATTACCCCACCCACGATTTAGAGTTGGTGGCAGTAGTGTTTGCACTTCCGATTTGGAGACATTATCTCCTGGGGGAGAAATTTCACTTGTTCATAGATCACAAGTCATTACAGTATCTCTTCACACAGAAGGAGCTGAATATGTGTCAGCGCCGGTGGCTTGAGTTTGTGAAGGTTTATCATTTTGATATCCAATACAACCCGGGAAAGGCTAACGTGGTAGCAGACGCGTTGAGCCATAAGCCGGTAGGGGAGGTGGTCGATGTGTGGAAAGAGAAATGGAAGGAGTTAGGGCACCAGGATGCGGTGGCTCGATCGTTCATGTGTGTGATGATGATTACGCCCCAGATTATTATGAGAGTGGTATAGGCTCAGGTAACAGATCCTTTATGCCAAATTCAGATAGTGCAACTTCTAGCAGAGGGCGGCGAATCTTATATCGTGGCTTGAGACGGGGGTCTACGTTTCAATGGAAGATTGGTTGTCCCAGAGGGATAAGACTTGCGATACGAGGTGATGCCTGAGTCGCACGGTTCACGATTTGCGGTATATCCTGGTGGGGATAAGATGTACCAGAATATGCATAGACAGTGCTGGTGGAGCGGGATGAAGAAGGATATTATCGAGTTCATCTCGAAATGTGTTACTTGTCAGTTGGTAAAAGTGGACCATGAGAGACTGACGGGACTTCTACAGCCATTAGAGGTTCCTATATGGAAATGGGAGAGCATTTCCATGGACTTCATCACAGGATTACCTACATCGCAGAGGGGTCACGATTCGATATGCGTAATAGTGGATCGGCTGACCAAGGTAGCCCACTTTCTGCCACCCAGGAGAGATTACACCATGGGATAGTACACACAGATATTCATATCAGAGATAGTGATACTCCACGGAGCGCCTCTTAATATCGTGTCTGACAGAGATAAGGTGTTTGTGTCTTAATTTTAGGAAAGTTTCCAGGAGGCGATGGGTACGGAGTTGCGACTGAGCACAGTCTATCACCCGCAGACGGATAGTCAGACCGAGGGACCAAATCAGATGTTAGAGGACATGTTGCGTATATGCATCATTGATTTGGGGGGAGGCTGGGAGCAGTACCTTCCGCTGGTGGAGTTTGCCTATAATAACTCCTACCAGTTTACTTTTGGTATGGCTCCATTCGAGGCACTATACGGCAGACTTTGTCATTCCCCATCATGTTGGTTAGAGGTGGGGGCTACGTGGTCCGGAGGTGATTCAAGATACTCTGGTAAGGATAGAGTTGATACGGAGCCGTGTTCGGATTGCTCAGGATCGACAAAAGAGCTACGCTGACGCCAAATGATATTTTCGAGAGTTCAACATTGGGGATAAGGTGTAACTTCGGGTGTCTCCTATGAAGGGAGTTATGCATTTTAGAAAGAATGGAAAGTTAGCGCCTCGGGATATAGGGCCATTCCCCATTATCGAGAGGATTGGGCCAGTTGCTTATAGACTTGGGTTATCGGAGCACTTGCATAGGGTCCATGACGTGTTCCATATCTCTTCGCTAAGGATATTTATTCGAGATGATTTAGCCCATTCTCACATTACGTTAGAAGAAATCGACTTATAGCCTGATAGCTCCTACGAGGAGGGGCCGGTTGCTATCCTAGAATGTAGCGAGAGGAAGTTGAGGTCGAAGATAGTACCACTAGACCGTGTTCAGTGACGACATCATAATATTGAGCAATCAACTTGGGAGTGCGAGGATGACATGCGTGAACGTTATCCAGAGTTACTCTTGCCAGATATATTTCCATTTCTGAATTTCGAGACGAAATTCTATTATTAGGGGGGAAGTATGTAATACCCCGTATTTTTACGCATATTTATTTTATTATGAAATTTTGGAAAATGGGGATTAATTAATTCAAAGGGAGAAAATTTAATTTGTAATTAATCCAATTTTATGGTATTAATTACTAGCGTGACGAGAGTTAGTAGTTATCGAAATAATATTATGACCGGGATGAGATACACGATAGTCATGATATAATTATTTGGGACACGCGTATGAATCGCGTCACCGATATGTATTTGGGGTTAAAAAGGTAAATTATATTTTTTAACACGAATGACTATTTTGAGTGCGCTAGAGTGTCCGGAAGGGTCGAAATAGTCAGAAAATACTACTCAGGTATTTTACTTGGAGTTCGGGGCATTTTAGTCCAAAATGACTCCCCGGGGGGTATTTTGGTCTTTTGGGACTTTTGGATAATTAAATGGATGAAAATTGGGTTTAATTAAAAGCATTGAGGGTTAGTGGTCTATCAGTTTCAACTTACCTGAGAAAGAGAGAAAAAGAGAGAGAGAACCAAGGAAGAAGAAGACTCTATTGGAATCTTAAGCCAAGAACTCGAGCTTTCACACTAAAAATTACACCAGCGCATAGATCGTGTCAAGAGGATCGTTCCCATACCAATTTCAGTCCAAGAATCAGAAGTTCATTCCGAGGCAAGTGTTTATCTTGCTCCTCTTTTAGCATATATTGTTCATGTTCATTTAGGTTTGATGATATAAACTTGGTGCAATGAAAACTTAGGCTTAATTAGACTGAATTGTGAAGATACCTTATAAATTGGAGATGGGTATGCATGTAGAGGTTTTTCCCTTGGTTGGACTATTAAAATCTGGGAACTTTATGTCTTAATAACGAATTATAAGAAGAGTTTTGGACAATTAAAATTCTGGGTTCATATTTAAGAGACTTATTTGAAATTAAAGAGATTGTTGAATTCCAATTGATTATATAAGTATTTGACCTTTAATTCGTATTAGAAAGTATCTTAGGGTGATTTGGAATAGTGTAGGAACATTACATTAAGATTGGGATGAGTTTGGGATGAGATTGAAGTATGGAAATTTGAGAAAATCGAATTTAGGGAAGAACTCGGCCTGCTCGGAATTTTCGTTAGAAGACTAGCCCAGGTCGTTCGAACGAGACTTCTAACTAGATTTTCAACGACCCTTCTAATGAGTTGCTGAGTTCGTTCGTAGTGGGAACTTCGTTCGAACGAGCTCGTTCGAATGACCTCGTTCGAACGAGAATCCTGGAACTTCTAACGAGATTCCAAAATAAGTTTTTAGGGTCCGTTTGAGTTAAAAAACGTCCTAGGGTTATCCAAGCGAGTGTATTAACCTACGTGAGTAACGGGTGGCTTTAATTCCGGAGTTTTAGGGAATTAAGGGTGTAATGGTCCTCGGGGTATTGAATTTGGGTGAAAACCTAGGAGAGAATGTAAGTCCTATATATATATATATATATAGTGGAGAGTAATTGCGATAATATTACTTACGGATTATAGTATTTGGGTTATGTGGTTACCTATTAATGTATATAAGTTGTGTGCATGATTATTACTTGGAATATCATGTGTATGACATACCTAGCTACATGAAATAAGGGCAAAACAGAAATATAGCCAACAAAACAAACGGCTCTTTTTATTTTAACAAAATGCTGCCTAATTCATTTTGTGTTAAATGTTTGATTAATTAAACAAAATATATGTTTAATTAACATGATTATTTAACACTTAAACCAAACACTCAAACCTAAAAAAATATATTAAAAAATAGTTTTATAAGGTCCACAAAAAAATAATACTCATAAAAAAATACAAATGATACTACAAAGGTATGTAACTCAAAAAATATATATTATGAGCATAAATTGTATTTTATATATCACGTCAGATGAGACAAGAGACTTTCAATATAAAATAAAATTTAAATTCAAAGAGAATATAAAAACTCACTCATGAGAAATAAAATAAATAGTAGTATGATACCCAAAATAATTTGACACTGCACAAAAAGTTTGGTACGGTATTTTGGTACGGTAATTTTGGTACGATATCGGTACGGTAAATTCAGTAAATCGGTTTTTTGTATCTAAAAACCAAAACCAACCAAATTTTTGACGGTATTTTCGGTTTCGGTAAAATCGATTTTCGGTATTTCATAATATGAAACCAAAATCATTTTTTTCGGACCAAAACGGTACGGTAAAAACCCGTACCGGTTGCACCCCTACATGGAGTCATGGACTTTCATTCTTGATTGATTTTTTTTTTATGTCTTATGGACACAATCATGTATCCGTAACCCATTCCTAATTTCTAAACACATTAGCACTATATTAGGAATTGATTATATTAACCTAAAATTAAGGAGTGTACATAAAGTACAAGAAAATCGCTATATGCTTTTTTAAATCTTTTTTGCTTTTGAATAAATGGAGAAGTACAAAAGAAGAATCTGTTTAAACTTGATTTTGGAAAGGCTTCAATTTGTATTCAGTTACACTATGAATATAGTTCTTTCTCACTTCAAGTCTTAAACATCTGTTCTTTAGGAGGCATGACTAATTACCAAGCCACTTTATACTTTTCCAATGATATGAACAATTGATCCCTAAAATTGGAAAGTTATTCAAAGAACAAGTTAAAGTTACACTTGAAGTTATTTACAAGGCTGAATTTTATGTCATATGTAATGTCAATTAAATTGTGTTAGGCAAGGCACCACGTGAGTTTTTTTACCAAACATGACATAATTAAAATGCAATGTCACGCAACACAAAATTTTATTTTTTTGCCTAACGCGAACACGACCCAAAAAACGCGACACTACATGAAATCTAATTTTTTTTACTGACCATGAACATGGAGCAACTAAAACATGACATTAAATCTATTTTTTCTTACGGACCAAAAAAAGCGACACTACATGATTCTAATTTTTAAAAAGTTTTAAACATATTCTTTTTATAAATATTGTACATTTATATATGTATAAAAGAGTTTTTATTATAAATATTAAAATTACATAATAAAATAGTTTTTTATAAAATTACATAATAAATCCGTTTTTATTATAAAAAAAAAAAGAACAGCATGAGGATATTTTAAAATATATATGTGTATGTGTGTGTGTGAAAAATCTTTTTAAAAGATATTTTTTTTACTTTTCTCAAATCATTTTTGGGGTCAAATCCTAAATAATAATAGGATCAAATACCAAAAAGTCCCTCAAACTTTTTCTAATACATATTTGGTCCAAGCCTTTTATTTTGTAACAAAAAGTCCCTCAAACACCCATTTAACTAATATTCTCTTATTTTTAAAGGTTCGCGCTAGCAGCATGGTGAAGGACTTTTTTGAGCAAAATAAAAATGTTGGGACTAAACGTGTATTATAAAATATTTGAGCGACTATTTAGTTAATAACCCATAATTATATGAGGGCATTTTCGATATTACACAAAATATAAAGGTTGAAATGGGGGCAAACCCCCAAAAATGAAGGCCCAACCCCAAAAAATTCAACAAGTGGGGGGTTATACTGAATTTCAAAAATAAACTGGATATCAAAACCAAAATAATCTAATTAAATATTAATTTAATGTAAAATTTATTTAACTTTAAAATAAGACATAACTCTAATTATTTATCAATCTAAAATAAATTAAAAAAAAAAAAGACAATATCGTTCCGTTTTCTTTTGGGCCTTTTACCATATCAAACTTTCTTGCTAAAGAATTGTGAGAAATAAAATGCGTTGTTTTTGGAAAAGAGATTAAGGGTCCGAATTGTTTTTGGCTAATTTTAACCGACCTCCAAATCCCATACTTGGGGAACAAGAACAAACAACATGCACCGCCTCCTGCCCCCTTAAATTTATTTTTGTACACTGTGTTCTTCATTTGAAGAGAAACCAAGTGAAATAGAGTAAAAAACTTCATCGATTTAGGGTTTACAAACCAAAAAAACTAGAAAAACTAACAATATATGAGCATGGATGGATTAATACCTATCAGTGTTGTTTGAAATAATCTGATTGAGAATGATAATCGTTTATTACAACTTCGACGATTAGGATTTGATTGGAAGAGAGAAAGTTTGAGATTTTGATCGTTCGCGCTTGTAAGGTGTGTTAGTTTTGAGATTTGAAGGTATTTATACGGTAGACCTAATCATTTAAAATTTGTTGTGTCCCGATTTATTGTCTAAAATTATTAGTCCAAGGACTTAACAGTATAAGACCTTTATCTTTTTTTCCCCATATTGCAATTATCTCCAAACATTTCTCTCCCTCTTTTATTTCGAATCACAACAAACTCATATCATACTAGTATTAAATTACAATTTCAACAACACAAAAAAATGCACATTTCAACTCGTAAATAAAATACAAATTTTAGCCACTAAAAAAAGGAATACGAACATGACTCAATTAAAATAAGACCCTATAGGAAATTTTATTTTTATTACCTAACCCGAACCCGACCCAATTAAATGCGACCAAAAATGATTTTTTTAACTAAATACGAACATGACCTAATTAAAACACGACATGACACAACACAACACAATTTTTTTAGGTAGTAAATTTTTTAGGTAATAATTTTTTGTTTTTGAAATCAGTTTTGTGCCTTTTTTTAGGTAGTAATTTTTTTTTGTTAAAATAAATTTTATGTCACATGTAATGTCAATTAAATCGTGCTAGGTAAGGCACGACGCGAGTTTTTTTTACCAAACACGACATAATTAAAATGCAATGTCACGCAACACAAAAATTTATATTTTTGCCTAACGGGAACACGGCCCAAAAAACGCGACACTACATGAAATCTAATTTTTCTTACTGACCATGAACATGGACCAACTAAAACATGACACGATACGACGCTTAATAGTATTTTGTACAAATAGAAAACACGATTAAAACGCGACACCAAACAACACAACTACGAGTCTTATTTTTTACATAATTACACTAGCACAGTCGAAATAATATGCTACATGACATGAAATCGTATTTTTTTACCCAATATATATAAACATTAATATATTTATAAAAATCAACTTTATAAAACTCACGATTCTAATTTTTAAAAAGTTTTAAACAAATTTTTTTATAAACATTATATATGTATAAAAGAGTTTTTATTATAAATATTAAAATTACATAATAAAATAGTTTTTTATAAAATTACATAATAAATCCGTTTTTATTATAAAAAAAAAAAGAGCAGCATGAGGATATTTTAAAATATATGTGTATGTGTGTGTGTGAAAAATCTTTTTAAAAGATATTTTTTTTACTTTTCTCAAATCATTTTTGGGGTCAAATCCTAAATAATAATAGGATCAAATACCAAAAAGTCCCTCAAACTTTTTCTAATACATATTTAGTCCAAGCCTTTTATTTTGTACCAAA
Source organism: Sambucus nigra (assembly GCA_949130495.1). NCBI lineage: Eukaryota > Viridiplantae > Streptophyta > Magnoliopsida > Dipsacales > Adoxaceae > Sambucus > Sambucus nigra. The sequence continues at coordinate 22,334,927 of OX422213.1, read as the reverse complement.
AAGTCCCTCAAACACCCATTTAACTAATATTCTCTTATTTTTAAAGGTTCGCGCTAGCAGCATGGTGAAAGACTTTTTTGAGCAAAATAAAAATGGTTGGACTAAACGTGTATTAAAAAATGTTCGAGTGACTATTTAATTTATAACCCATAATTATATGAGGGTATTTTCGATATTACACAAAATATAAAGGGGCATATACAAAATAGTCTCTTGAACTTCTTTTAATACATGTATAGTCCAAGCCTTTTTATTTTGCACCAAAAAGTTCTTTGCCATGCCAAAAAGTCATTTACCATGACGCTCGCGCGGACCTTTACAAGTAAGAGAATAAGAGACTTTTTGGTACAAAATAAAACGCTTTGACTTAATATGTATTGAGGGACTTTTTGATATTTGATCCAAATATAAAGGTTGAAATGGGGGCAACCCCTAAAAATGAAGGCCAAACCCCACAAAATTCAACAAGTGGAAAATTCTCCTGAATTTCAAAAATAAAATGGATATCAAAACCAAAATCATCTAATTAAATATTAATTTAATGTAAAATTTATTTCTTTTGGGCCTTTTATCATATCAAACTTTCTTGCTTAAAAAAAACTGTGAGAAATAAAATGCGTTGTTTTTGGAAAAGAGATTAAGGGTCCGGATTCTTTTGGGCTAATTTAAACCGACCTGCTGTTTTCTTGCCCATACTTGGGGAACAAGAACAAACAACATGCACCGCCTCCTGCCTCCTTATATATAACACGATGAAACTGAAACTTAACCTAGCCTCCCTCCACAAGCATCTATACTATACATGTAATTCTAAAAATGACACAGTTGCCCCAAGAGATCGTCCTCAACAACATACTCCCCAAACTTCCCTCCAAGTCTCTTCTGCGATTCAAGTGCGTGAGCAAGTGTTGGCTTTCCACAATTTCCCATCCACGTTTCACCAATGGAGAATCCATCTTCGCTATCGCACCGCATGGCCCTGAATACGCTCTATATTTCTACTCCATCGACAACCAACCTTCTTTCGAGGCCATCCCCAAGTTTTGGAGAGTAAGTGGAGATGACTACGGCTATAATACCTTCCTCACAAATTCATGTAACGGGTTGGTTCTCATGGGTTACGACGACTCTATCTACTTGTGTAACCCAACAACTAGATACTCTAAAAAAGTGCTCACACTCGACCGCTTGTCTCGTGATTACGGAGTCACCGCGGGTCTTTGTTATGACTCCCCCATTCACGATTACAAGGCTGTATTACGGCTAAAACATTACACTCCAGAATATGGTGGCGCATTTGTAATTGCAGCTAGCTTGAAGACAAAGCGTTGGACTCAGGTTAACTTCCCTTTTCAGCTACTGCACTCCGTGAAGAAGGGTCCGGTGATAAATGAACGTCTGCATTGGATTGTGTCTAACAAAGGCACAGACCGATTCTCTTCAGCTCGAATCATTGCATGGTTTGATCCACTAAAGAATACATTCCACGAGCTTCCAACCCCAAAGCCCGACGCAATAGTTGATCTAGGAGTTTTAGAGGGATGCCTTTGTATGTCACGTGTGGACAAGGACAATCAAAGTAATATTGAGATACTAATTATGAGAGAGTATGGTGTGGTTGAATCCTGGACTTTTATGTTCGTCATTTCAAATTTGGATGTAAGCCCATATTATGGAGAGTTGACACCGTTGATTGTTACTAGGAAGGGGGAAATTTTATTGAAAATGGACCGCCTTGGAGTGGAACTATTGGCCTACAATCCTACCGAAGATTCGTATAGGAAGGTTTCAAAGAGTGGCGTTCATATACTATATGCAACTGCATTAGTGCAAAGTCTAGTTTCTCCTGTGGGTTACCGCTGGGATACGAAGCGACACCAAAAGCGTGGGAAAGACATAACATGGACGACTGAGGGACCGTTTGGGTTTTTAACCTCGGAAGACTGAATGCTTAATGCAAAATTCTGAATGTCGAAAAATATGTTTGTTTGTTTCATGTGATTGAACTTCTGAATATATGTTTTTTGTTTGGACTTATTTGGCGCTGAATGTTCAATGGTGAGTATAATTAATTTGATAATTTTATTACTATTAATAATTTACTAATTTGTTTTATGTCGTGTCACTTAACCTATAAGATAAGAGTAAGATTGGAATGTAGTTTTATTAAAAAAAATGCAGCATTATGCATTGAGAGGGGTACTTGCCTCTTAATGCTTAATGTTGAATTTTAACTCAAAAATACTCCATAAAGTGACCGAGAGGAAGAACCGCTCAATGAAGAAAGAACAAAAGGAAAAATGCAAGTAGTTCCCGAAGACCTCCTTCTATTTCTTTCCATTTTTGGTTTATGAATGTTATGTAGTTCGAGGTCTTTATATCACTACGTACATATCTGGACATTGGTCCTTTTATTTTCTCGTTGATAGGGTTAATTTTGTTTTTATATATACAATTAAAATTTGTTTGGTAGCTCATCAGTTCATATCAAACTTAATGCTAGAGACACGATTCCGAGTTGTGTATCTAATCCAAAAGGTCTCGATACTAGTCAAAGGGTGACAATTTCTTAATGACTATATGTTGGACTCTACATCTTTTGACCTGGATCATCCAACATTACCGTACATCTGTAATAATCTGATTTTGAGGTTCACCATGATGCACTGCGACTCACACCACCTCGAATTGATTATATTGACGCACATGGCAACCTGACACGAAGCCCATTGATGGTCCGGATCAAACCATTTGATCTGATACCACTGTTAGGTCCCAGACTCGCAACTAGCCACCGGTATTATCCTCAAATTAATCACCAGGGCCTAGCCTAGTGTGGGGTTTGAACCCACAGGGTCTCAGTGCTAAGTCAAATGGTCACGCCCACTTCAGTACTATATGTTGGACTCTACATCTTTCGATGTGAGATAAATACACACAAGATGTTTAACAATTAGGTATGTCTTATTAGGCCATTCAATTCACTTATTAGGTTGTAGAAATTATTTAATTCCATAAGCATCAGGGAGATTTTTATATGATGGACCGTGAGGTTCATCTCTCTATTTAGGATAAAAAAAACTGTGAATCAGGTCAAAACGATTAATGTTCACCTTATTGATGGACAATTACAGAGAGGTATACCATGTACAAAGAGTGTTGGAAGTAGGAACCAAAGGCATACCGAATTTATGTAAAAGATGAAAATTGCGTGAAAAACAGGACATATGAAAAATATGTACTATATTGTTGTTTGGTCATATATGATGACAAAATGGTTATGTAATATTTTATGATGTGATATTTTCTATACCCTTTTAATATGAATGGTTTAAGTCTTACCCATCCAGGCTTATGAGAAATCTGGTGTTGTCATAAATATGGTGAGAAAGTGATTGCGGGATAAAGGTTTGTTGGCTAAAAAATGGGACGCGAGTACTTTAGAAGCATTAAAGTGGGTAACTTTAGAGACAATTTCTCATTCAATTCTCAATGTTTTCAAGGAACTAAATGCACCATATTATTCACCTCACGGAGGAGATCATGTTGTTTCATAGTCCCACTGTTGGGAAGATGTTGTTGCATAGTCCCACTTTAGTTTGAGCTTAAAGTTGCTCATAATCTGGAAATTGAAACCATCTTCCCAACAGTTCCTGTGCACGTTATTTGTCTCAAATTAAAAAAGAAACCTCATCCCTCGATACGAGTCATATTTTTTGTGAGTGAGGTCGTTATATTCATGGTTGGAGGACAATAATAAGAGTAAACTGTAGTTAATAATAACCAATACATGTTTAACGAATTCATTCTTTAGATTGCCATTATTGACTTTTTTGCTTGTTTTTCAATAGTGCATTCTGATTATGTGCTTAATAGTTTGTAGAAAAAAATTAATTCCAGAAATAGCAGGGCAGAACTAAGTTCCAGATTACTTCTGTTGATACTGTTCCCAAAACCTGGAAAGAAAGGAGACCCAATTATGACCAAGATGGTCATCAAGCCTTTGTGTCGAATATGTGTAATGGTTTGGTTCTCACATGTTCTTACTAATCTCTATTCTTGTGTCATCCTTTAACTAGATAATTCCTAAGATCGCTAACACCGGATTGCTTTCTGGATGATGGCTATGGCATCATCCAGGTCTTTGTTATGACCCCTCCATTAGTAATTAAAAGGTCGTACTAAGGCTTTCGCAACAAAATCCAGAATGTGGTGTCAAATTAATTGTTTTAATCTAGTGAAGTTAATTGTTTTAATCTAGTGAAGAATAAGTTTAAGGAGTCTCCAACTCCAAAGCCCAAGTACGGGGAAAACAATGCAATACTTGGGTTTGGCGGTTTTAGGCGGGTGTCTTTTTATGTCTCTCTGGGACAATCTGAGCGAGTTTAAAGGCAACGTTAAGGTACTCAAATGAAGTATGGTGTTGTGGAATCTTGGACTACCATGTTTTTAGTATTAAATATGGACACACATGTGCATTATGGAGAGTTAACACCATCGATTTATAAGAAGGGAGAAGTTTTATTTAGGAAGGACTAGTGAGGATTATTGGCCTACAATCCTGCAAAGTTGAATAGGAATGTTCCAATCTCTTTTGGTGATTACCGTTGCTATTTATTTGTAGTGTCATTAGTGCGGAGTCTAGTTTCTCTTATTATCTACTGCTGGAATTGGAGGAGGCGACGCCGAAGACTTAAGAGTGAAATACAAAGGCTTGCAAATTGAGAAAATTTAATTGTAGTTTTTTCTCTAAAGACGGCATGTTCATTCATAACTATCTTTTCCAATCCATATGTCTACTTTGTTGAGGTAGATATATTCATGTTACCTTGGCATTTTCAGGATAAAAAGAAAACATCGTATAGCGGAAATGTTCTTTTTCTCTCTGCACCATAGTGAGAAGAGAGTATTAGCTCTGTCCCCGGCCTCCAAATAATGGAAATTACACGGGAGGTGGTTTGGGTTAATTTTTACGAGGTTCATTACATACGTGATAGTGAAAAAGGAGCGGTATGGGAAGAGAGAATTATTATGGCCCCAAAAAACTCTCAATTTGTATTCCTCTCCTATAGTGCCTAACGCTAAGGAGTTTGCCAAATTAGTTGCAAAGATCCATCGATAACTATGTCATATCGTTTATACTGGTTATCAGACAACACCCCTTCAAGATTATATTTTCCCTTCTGGTGGCGATGGTTCGTACTTGGTGGTCGAAAAAAGGGGAAATTTCATGCGGATAGCTTCTAAAAAGGTTTATATGCTCTTGTTCCCACAAATAAAGGTGCGAGGAAAAGAGGAGAGAATGGGAAAGGACAGACAGCTAAACTGAATCTCAATGATGGTGATGAGTAAGTGAACACAAAACATTCTTTGGAGTTCTATGGACATGTTATCAGATGATGATAAAAATATACCTCACATTTTTTATTATGCTATCCCTTGTGAAACGTAAAATAGGTGGCCATCATTCTAGTTTACTTCCCATATTAAGGAAGTAATTGGGATACTATTTCAATAAGGTCCCATCAAGTGTTTGTTTGCTACAGAGATATTCACCATAGGCTTGAATATGCCTGCGAAAACTGTTGTCTTCTCAAATGTTCATAAATTTGATGAAGATAAATATAAATGAATATCCAGTGAAGAGTATGTATTGCATACTTATGGTGGATGAGAAGCTGGAACCATCTAATGACCATAAGCTCAAAGTTCTACCCCATAAGAAAAAACTTATTTGCAAAATTAAGTCAATTAAGCGAGCAATGCGAACTTCCACGATACTGATTTTTGAAGATGAACTTAAAGAAATGAAAAGGGTCCTCATGCGAGTTGGATATGTTACGAGTGACGACGTTATGGAGTTGAAGGGGAAGGTGGCTTGTGTATCAGTAGCGCAAATGCATTGACATTGATCGGACTCATATTTAATGGGGGGTTTAAGGACATAGAGGTTGAGGAGATAATATAGCTTCTCTCTTGTTTAGTGTGCTACGATAAGCTTCAGGAGGCTCAGAATCCTCGTTAGGAACTTTCGTTGCTCTTTACACAATTGTAAGATACAACTCAGAGGGTGGCCAAAGTTCAACTCGAGTGCAAGGTTCAACTTAATGTGAAAAGTTTTGCGAGCTCTTTCTGACATGATATCACGGAGGCCGTTTATGCATGGGAAAGTGGGTCCAATTTGAAGGCAGCTGAATTACTACAGAAGACTCAAGGAAGTTCTTTAACAGCTAATACAAGAAGAAAAAACAGTTCAAAAATTGAGCTTGAAGCAAAATTCGAAGATGCAATTTCTAAGATCAATAGGAATATTGGCTTTGCAGCATCACTAGTAGTTGCACACTGACATTAGATGCATTGTAGTGGATTTATTTTTGGAAGATAGATATGATGATTGGTAGATACAAGTTTTGTTATACAGTATGCGATATTTCTGCCCTTGTAAAAAGTGTCACTAAAGAGGAGATTAATTTTAAGTGGATATGTACCTCGGAGAATAGTTAGGAGGCAAACAATTTTATATGTATCATAGAAGATAAATTAGAGATCGAGGGTGCACGTTAAATTACTATACCTGCACTATCTTCTTCTGAAAAAAAATGTTGCCTTGGCATTGCTACAGCATGTTGAATGTCATGACAAGTATTTATAATACATTCATTTTAGTTATGCAAGTCTCGATCTCTTGGCTCTGCATTTATCTCATAGTTTAGTTTATATTCAACATACAGAGCAGAAGAGACAATCGCATAATTTCTTTTTATAGAGGAACCTTCCCTTTATATTCCTTAGGTAACCATAAAATATTGGTCTTAAAACACGAGCCTTGTGTTTTCGAGTTTTAGAACTACAAGGTTTAGTATTAATTGGCATAATCTCATCTAGGTTCCATTCTCATCTTTGGAATATATACTCACAACTTGAAATCCTTAGATGAGACTCTATAATCGATATTATATGAAATTGTTAGGGCAGTTTATCTGTCTCTTTAATTAGAAAGGCGACCTTATCTCCTAACATTGTCACATTTTCTATGAGCCTATTTGTTTTGTTGGAGGCAATACTATGTCTAAACTATGATCAATAATAGAAAATAAATGTTTAACAAATTCCTTCTTTAGTATCGACTGATTATGGATCATTAGTGACTTGAAAAAAATTGTTTGTGCTTTTATTCTTTGGTTAGTGTAATCTGCTCATATACTTAATATATGATATAGAAATTATATAATTCCATAAATAGCATGGCAAAATTAAGTTCTAGATGCTGAAATTTATGATAGTTGAGGACATTTTTGTATGACAGTTTGAGGTTTGCTTCAAGACCTGCTGCTGGCTAATGATTGTGGTTTGAACAAGATATTTAGACCATTAGACACCACACCTTCCTCAATTTTATTTGATATATAATAAGTTAGTATTATTTTTATTTTATTTTATTTGGACTAAAATTAATAGTTTATACTCGGAATATGAAAGTGGGAAGTAGAGTATAGGTTAGGAAAAAACAATTAAAAGATAGACCAGTAGACATCATGTCATCCTCAGTTTTATTTGATATATCATAAGTTAGTATTATTTTTATTTTATTTTATTTGGACTAAAATTAATAGTTTAAACTCGGTCTAATAATCATATTGAAACAGAATACAGAGGTTCTATGCCAGTGATCAATCCACAAACTAATTAAAACAAATCCACTGGGGCAAAAAACTGCAGCATTATCTTAATATTTGAGAAAGAATGAATAGCTTCGTGAGATGTCTCTTATCAACTAGTACATGGAGTTAGGGGTGCTACCGGTACAGTATGGTCGGTAACGACCCCTTACCAATACCAAAACCACATTCTATATGGTAAAACCGTACTGTACCAATTTACTGACCGGTACATCAAAACAAAAACCAAAACCAAACCGACCGGTTTTTCGGTTTTTTTGGTATTTTCTAGTTTTTTTGGTTTCGGTAATTTTGGTTTCAATTCGTTTTTTCTCGGTAAATGCCAAAATTTCAAATCGATTTATGCATTCGGTAAATCTGGTATATATTTCGATATACCCATTTCTAGCTGTTACAATTTCTAGCATTTCTAGCTATTACAATTTCTAGCATTTCTAGTTGTTTGGAACAATTAGAAACATACACAAACACGTACAATTTCTAGCATTTGTAGCATTTGGAACAATAGATTTAAATTGATACGAGACCAAACTAACCGATTTGCTTTTGTCGGAGCCGGAGGAGAGTGAGACGAGACCCAAATGATCGGTTTACCTCCGTCAGAGACGGATGAGAGTGAGACGAGATCAAACTGATCGGTTTGCCTATACCGAAGCCGAAGTAGAGTGTGATGAGATGAGGGAGATGGTACCTGAGGAGAGTGAGCCAAGATGATGAGCCCCAAAAAATGAGAGAGCTGTTACCTCAAAAAATGTTTGCCGGAAAGTCAAAATCATCCACTCCTCCAACACTGGAAAAACAAACCTTCGCCGAAAAAGCCAACTCGTCGGAAAAAAAAAATCACCGGAAAGCACAGAGGGAACTCAGATCCGAATATAGCTGGCACCGAAAAAATTGTCATCAGAAACCCGATCTCAAAACGAAGTAACCACACCAAATCGAAAGCCATATCTCAAAACAAAAAAAAATGGTGTTCTCAAATAAAAGTCCCCAAAAAATTATTTCTCAAAATCAACCCAAGGTTGAAGAAGAAAAAAAAAATGAGAGAGAGAGAGAGAGAGAGAGCTCAAACAAAAATGACAGCCACACTTTTTGAGAGAGAAAGAGGTAAAAAAATGAAATGGAAAGCCTAAAAAGAGATCTCTACACAAACCACAATATAAATTATCGAACGGGGGTTAACGCATTGTGGACGACCATATATTGTGTCCCTTCGAGGGATTTCGAGTCATACCACTAGAGCATGGAACCTAGGTACGGGGTATCTGTGAGAACGATAGTGTTGACGGTCGTATGGGTGTGTAGCCCATCGACTTGGGACTATGTTCGCCTCCAATATTTATATATATTTTATTAGTTCTTGAGAGATTGAACCAGTTGTCCTTTATGCGTGAGCGTTGCAATGGGACTAGATAGCCGAGTATGCCTACCACCAGGGGTTTCTTAACGATGGGTACTGTATAGATATATTTGTATGTATACATAGTGAGATTTTATATATGTATACTGAGTCTCTATTCTATGTTTCTTGTTGGCCACTTTATTAAAGTATAAACTTAATGGGTCACCAGTGGGGAATAAAGAATACTATGCGAATGAGTTATAACATCCTTAAACCTATTCCTAAATAATAGTAATATATTGATTTCGGGTTATTTAGATATTGTATCCGGCATAGTTATTATCCTACATATAGTCAGGTAGAGTGACGAGACTAGTATGGGTAGTTAGACTCGCTAGGTGTGCACATTAGATGAGAGGTGAGCATCTCATGTGAGTACGCTAAGTTAACATGGATAATATATGTGCTAATTAAATCAATTTAAGCACTTGCTGTATTAAAACTATTTTCTACTCGGGCTCTGACTCGTTTTTCTGCAAATATTTTTTGTTGTTCTATTATTTTAGGTTCTCAGCCACAGGGACACCAGACTGAGTAGATTCCATTCATTTGCCGAGCTATAGCGGGTGAGGTAGATGCAAGATATTGCTCGTAGATGTTTCTGTGTCTATTTCTCCTTATCCATCAGTCATTTCATTTCAGTTGGACATGTCGTCCCTCCTATTTTACATTCAGAGATTTAGAGTTGTTTTTATTTTATCATTAGACTTTGATGTCATGTTATTGGATTATTGTATGGGATTTTGACTAGATGTGTTTACTCCAGTTCTTTATTTTACTTCGGTTAGTTCTTACCTTATACTATTGTGATGAATGGTGATGTTTAGATATTACCCTTTAATGATAATGGTTAATAACAAGATAAAATTTTGACACCAACCTTTTTAAATATTAGGTGGTTAGTTTTTATTAAATTAAAATTTGCGTTTTCGACAGTGATGCATTATCTGAACCAACTTGATATTCTAAAATTAATTAATTAAGGACTTATCACCCAGTAATTAATTAGGCGGAGTGTCACACATACCCTAAAATTTCATCAGTAAGAATCCCTAAGCACCAGAATCCACTAAACTAGACAACTGTACTCTCTAAAGTCTACTTCAAAAAATACCGCCGCCAGCTCACCCTCTTTCAGGTGAGACATCACAAAAAGAATATACATCCTGCCCTGGGAGAGCGAACATGATAGTCTTGCGATAACCGCCCACCGTCGCTAACCCGTCCGTACTCAAGATAAAATTATAAGCGCATAATCACCTCTCATCGTGGGATTACCTAAAAATATACCCTCTCAGTGTCCCCACCCGCTCCCCTGCAGGGGAAACTAAAGAGAACCCCGCTACTCAACGATAAATGTTTACAACTATAATACTATTTATGATACCTCTATTAAAACCATTCCACATGCAAGTTTAGTATTAACAAACTACCACGACTCGTTCATGTCACACAAAATAGACCCCAATCACTCCGGGAGAAAATTCATAGTTTTAATCGCCTATAACATTGGCATCTTAAACGGATCCTGGACATGACACTCTCGTCCTAACCGAACCAAAACTTCTATAACTATTTCCCCTGCTAGGCATCCCGTTCCTGTCCCCTGACACGTTGCAGAAAATATCCACGCTTGTGTTTCTGCTCTTTACACATAAGACTCGTTGTGCCCTTCCCCATTTCTATGGCACCACTGGCCATGTCGGGGTTGTCCTTCTCGTGGACATGGTAGTCTTGACCTTGATTGCTACCTCTATTGTCCCTTTGGCTCAGCTGGTTCCATGGGACTTGTTGATGGCCTTGACAACCCTGACTGAACCCACTGTCACTTGGTATAAATTTGTTTAATCTCCATCATTAATTTGGGTCCTCTACTAGGTATCCCTTCCCTTGGTGCCTCACTAGCACTGAAAAATCCAGTCTTACTCTTCGATTAGATTCTCTAACTCACTAGCTCCCTTCTCACGAGAGCATTGATTTAAATTTATAAATGTACAACCTTTATGACATTGACACCAATCATCCTAGTCTAATCTCCTATCCACACTTTTATATTCTGTCCACGGGTCTATTATCAACTTGCAATTCCTTCTTGATTCTCCGTATCCCTCTCATCGGGTATGAAGTTTGAAATTTTCGTTAACTTTCCTTCACATTCGGACACTGTTCGACCCTTCTGGAAAAAAGTACTGAAATCTCCCTTGCCTCTTTATTTAAACAACTCATGAGAGGATTCGTAATAATTTACACCCCAAATTCCTCATCATTCATGGTAATTTTCTAGGGATATGGTGACTGAATCCCATCAACTTACGCTGCTCCTATGAGCAAACATTCTTGCCCAAAAATTTGACTTTAGTACATGTGATCCCAATTGGATGTTCTCTTTCCATTAGTAAGTCACCCTTTCTCACTTTCCTCGAATTCTAGGAGATTGTTCTTCTAAAACAAAAACCTTATTCTACCCTCGTCACTGTCGTATGCACTTGGCGGGTCTAACTTTACGCCATAGTCCTTCACAACAGTTCTTGGGGCAACTAATACACCCCAGCGGTTACTCTAACGTTAATTATTCTAACAATAATCATGGTGACTCCTATCACGTCATTGTTCCCAGAATTCTCTATGGCTTTTGCTGAGTCCTCCCTTCCGCAATCCTTCTAACGTCCCATGCTTGTCGTTCTGTAATGTTCGATCTACCACACTCAACCGAAATCGTATATGAATCACATCAACTATACGTAATTAGTAGGAAAATGTAAGTCGCATGTGTAAAGGAATGGAACAATCCTATAATAAGGTTCTATATCAAAGAATGCTAAGCTGAAACGTAGTAAGCCGTACAGATCCTAAGGACACTAGATACTGATGCTCTGATACCATCTGTGACACCCTGCCTAATAAAATACCGGGTGATCAGTCCTGTATCAAATTAAACAGGAAACTCATTTGGTTCATTCTTAGCATCACCGTCGAATAAATTTTTAAAACTTACTAACCAACTATTCATTAATTAAGCCCGTGCCAAAATTTTATCCTTTTATAACCAATTCATTTAGTACTATGAAAAACTAAATAGAACCATCACATAATAACAGAGTCTAAAGATCCAAATTTTTCATATCTGATTTAATGTTTTCACCCATAATTTATAGATCTATCAAACGAATAGAATTTGGGATCAACTGGTGATGATCTTAGGATAAAAAACCCATAAATATAATGGTGAATAGTGACTTTTTGGATCTAATTTTTTGGGTTGAAATTTTATTTGGAAATCTCCAGATCTGATGAACAAACATAAATGAATATGTATTGGTTGAATTTATAAGATCAAAGTCCCATAAAATTATAAAGGTGAATAGTGTTTGTCACCCAAAATTATAATTAAACTATGATAAAACTCATAAACTACCTAAGAACTGAGTTGAAGATGAAAAAGGACAAACCTAACTCAAACCTCTAAATGATAGGTCTAGATCTGATCTGAGTCATATTTGTGTCTATTACTAGGTTATGAGCGAGTTCACTAATGAAAACTAATTAAGTTAATCTCGCGTTTCTTATAGACGGAGCCAGATTGATGATACACGAAAATGGTAACTCAAAAATATGAAGGTAACTCAGTGAGTCGTACTAAGAACTCGTTATGGGCAAGAGTGATAAACAATAAGTAAAGTAATTAGGTGTAGTAAACAAGAACAAACACACATAATTTTAGAGTGGTTCAACCCAACTGGGCCTACATCCACTGTCGAGTAGTTCATTTTCCACTATATAACTGAGGTGAGTTACAACTTATAAGAGTAGAAATAATCTCCCTCTCTAGAGTGATTTCTACATAGTTTAGTACAAAATTAATGACTTAGTTTGTAAGTAACAATACAACTCTATTTCTAGGTGACTTGGGGTGTAGTGTGCACCCCAAGTCATATGGAAAATGTCCAGTCTATTTCCACCATTGGATGCGTACCATCTGTCCTTTTAAAATGTGCTTGGAGAATGTGCTTATTCTCCCCATGTGCGATGATGCCACGTGTAGCCACTTTCTTGGTCTTGGAATGGAGAAATTACCCTTTATGGTGAATTCTGGAGGTTCATACATTTTCGTCTGATTTTGCCCGACCCTTGTGAGGCCGACCCTTCTGAGATTGTCCATTCGAGGGCGACACTTAAAGGCCGATGGGTAAAATCTTTGTAATAATGAGGAGAGATCATATATGTGATCATTAATTTTTTTGGTTCACACTTCTCAACCGAAAAGGTCATGATATTGCACTATATATTATAAGTAATAACATTATTTTTTTACTTTGTAATTTCTATTGCAATAGTTTTTTATGAAAATATTTGGAAATAAATGAGATGTTGAAATTATTTCGAAGATTACAATAATATTTTATAGCGCTAGTTTATATTACACACACACACACAATGAGAGAGAGAGAGAGAGAGAGAGAGAGAGAGAGAGAGAGAGAGAGAGAGAAGGAAATAAATAAGATAAATAGAAAATGATGAATAATACTAATTGGGGGGGGGGGGGAATTGGAAGTGAGTAAAAACCAAACAGGATAGAAAGAAACCACTTCAAGGGTATTGAGGAGATAGAGATAGAGTGTAGGTAAAACAGTCCATTGATGTTGTTGGCAAAGGAAAATTTGGGTCTCAATAAAAGGTAAAAAATAAATATACTCATGTTGAACAAACACATCTTTGTAGAAAAATCGATTGGGTAGGAAAAATCCTGAAGTGTAGAAAAACTAACTATAAAGGGTGATAAATTGCAAAAAAATTAGGTGAAAGAAAGGAGAGATGACTTGCGTTATATTTTTTTTCCTCTGCTCAATTTAAAGATACAGTTGGGGGAGGAAAGGAGACAGAGGAAGATTATGTGCCTATTTTTCTTGCTTAGGAATTTTGAAGCGAGAGTTGGAAGGTGTTTTTTATTAACTTTTAATGGTGAGTTGATGGTCATTGAATATTAAAAGCTAATAAATTTATGTTTGTTTTCTGGCTCATAATATAGATGGAAGTTATAATTCATTTTTTAAACATTAAGAGGCAATTCAACCGATGAATGATCAATGCTAAATGTTGAATTTTTTAATGAAGTTTAAACCTTATTATTTTAACAATATAACACACCTTAGTAAATTATTGAAAACGCTATGTAAACAAACTTAAATAATGATGTAAATGAAGTCACTACCAGAACAAAATATAACTGTCATTCATTCTTACTCATGAAGATAAAGTCCTATATTAGGATAATATCATGGGGCAGTGGTCCTTACCCACTTACTCATGACATGATCAATATAGAACACTAAAAATATCTAAGAACAAGTATAATAATTATCCTTTATCCCTCATGCTATCGCATCACCCCCCGAGAAGAGTTCGCGTTTCTTATGGGTATCTTATTACCCATGAGATTGTAATAATTTGTTCACAATTTATATGACATTTAAATTTTCATATTATCTGACTTTTAGACTACATGTTAATTACTTAATCAATTGAATTAATTATGTGCGGTTAACTCGTACTTAATTATGGTAAGGGAAAAGAATTTCAATAAAACTTTAGAAACAAGGGGGAGAGAGACACGCAGAGAGAGAGGGAGTCGAATCTTTTTCTTTGCATATACTGATATGGATCCAAAAAAATAAACATGTGCACACTATGAGAAGCGCACACAGTCGAACATACGCCCATTAACAATCGAACACGATTTTTCTTAAAGAAACTTATGGGAAAAATATTATTTACCAAACAAAGTAAAAAATGTTGTAGTTTTGTTATGGAAAGAACGAAATATATTAATTAATTTCTGCAAGGCACGTTATTGGAACGCTTTCTTTTTGGCAAAATTTCACCCAATCCGGTTGAGACAGAACCAGAACCGCGAGTACACTATGGGTTTTATAGAATCTGTCTTCAGGATACAATGCAGTGTATGAACAGTTGTTTGATTCAAACTATGTACTGTTTGATCAAACCGAGAACACTCTGAATTTGTAACTTGATAATGCCAAAGTATAGAGGACGGAGAGAGGAGAAACTAGCAATTTTTGGTGTCCAAAACAGAGTCCTGGAACTCCTTTTATAGCCATTTCTGTGACTGTTCTTCAACAGTCACAGCTCTTCATGGAGTGACTCAGCAAGCGTTGGATCATGCCTGTTTGGAACAACTGCGATCTAACGGTTCAGATTAGGCGTCCCATCGTAAGCGAATGGACATCCCCTACACGAAACCCTACGAGTTCATCTAACGGTTTAGATCAAGTCCCTTCGGATTTTAAACCCTTTGATCGGATCGTTTAATCACAACCGTTGATCTGTTTTACCTTGTCAAAAATTTAGGCTCCCACGCTCTAAACGACGATGCTAAGTGCCAAGTGCGCGTCAAAGTGCGCAATACGCCCTAAGTCGCCCTTTCGCGCGCCGCGTGTCGCGATCGGTGGTGCTTAAGCACCACCGCGATGCGTAAGAGTTTGATAGTTATGGTGAAAGGTTAAGGGCAGGTTAGAGGAGAGGCAAAATAGTTTTTTTAGATACACATGCAAGGCATCGAGAGGAACAGTGAGACTGCCTTTGAGTATCTCCAACAGTCTATTAAATTTGCATAATAAAAAAGTGACACATTTGATTTTAATTATGCTTTTAGCGGATTGCTATAGTTAACAATATAAACCTTTACAGTGGTTTATTTTTTTCATTAATCAAAATTGATAGTACAAATTAAAACTACAAAGATTTAGCCCATTTTCAATGATATCGCCTCTACAATAAGAATAAGAAAATTCAGAGCGTGGAAGAATTGCACATGGAAGAGAATAAGGTAAGAACCTTTAAATTAATATTTCCATTTGGAATCTTATTTAATGCATATATCACCTTAATAAAGTGTTTTAAAATAAGTACATAAAATACATGGTGAATTGGTCATTTGATAATGTATAATAGGGTAAAGCAGTGGCAAAATGGTCCCCAAAAAATAAAACAACCCATATTATCCCAGTAATTTATATGTGGGGCCCATTTTAAAAAACATGAGTCGAATACGGGGCCCATATTTAAAAGTTAGAGTCAAATATGCGGCCCATATTTGAAAGCGACGAATCAAATATGGAGTCCATTTTCAAAAGGTACAAGTCAAATATAAAACCTATTTTTAAAAGTTATGAGTAAAATATATTTTTTTTACATGTACTTGGAAATGTAATATTTACTCGGGTAGAAAAAATGGGTTGGCCCAACCCATATTTGATCCGCCCATATTTGGCCCGCCCACATTAGGCCCAACCCATAATTTTGCCACTACTAAGGGCAATTTATAATTTTTATTAATAAGATAACAATCGTCAATTTCCATCCATTTTAGTGAATCTTGAGTAAAATTAAATGGTGGACAAAGTCTAGTTATAGAAACTATATTACGTGCAAAGTCAAATACCATTTATTTCATATGTTTGTTATTATAAAATTAATATTTTTGAAAGCATTCACTAATAACTATCAAACAAGATTTATATTCAACATTTAATTCTTTGAAAAAATGATGATTTTTACTCATTTTACATCAGGGTGCAAAACGGGATAGTGTATAATTTTAGTGTAAAAGCTACCATACAAATAGAATTTACTCTAAAATTATAGATTATTGTTGAATATGCTCTTATGAATGTAAAGAATAACTCGAACCCCTTGTTAATTAAGGCCAATCAAGCTATATAACCAAGGGATAAAGAATAGGAAAAACTAACAACCCACCAGAAGCCAAAAGCAACAAGAATAATAGTCACAACTAATTATTGAAGAGTCAAAATTTACTACTCAAAATAATCAAAAACCCTTTTGGTCAGTATATCTGATAACATCAATAAATTATGCACACATGTTCAAAAAGTAATAATTCGTTAATAATATTTTTCTATAATTTCACCTCATCTTTTATCAAATTAACCAAGGCACGAATAGGAAAATATTTTTGAATACATCATCCGATCAACAAAACTATAACAACTACGTTATACAGGGCCATTTAGGTGCCGACCTTAAATAAAAAATCTAGAAATTGACTAGTTTTTTAAAGTAGTAAAAAAAACTCAACCAAACTTAGTGGAAATGATCTCCGCATTGAGAATATCATTCACAAATAATCTCATGTGAAAATTCAATAAGGAAGTGGGTGAGATGATAATCCAATCTTTCAATGACTGAAAAGGCACATATTTATGAATTTTGCATTTCAATTAGTCCTCGATTTAATTTTTTCGTGAAATTATTTGTATATTATCTCACTTTGGAGAGAATCTCAACCCAATGTGATTGAAAAATTCATTTTGTACTATTTATACCTCAACAAATCTGCTACTTTATATATATATATATATATATATATATATATATGTGTGTGTGTGTGTGTGTGTGTGTTTGTATTCCTCTCATGTGTAATTGTTCCATGAGTAAAAATGACACCGAATAATGAAAGATAAAGAGATAACCCAAGTGTTAACTCATGTAACACACTCAAACTCTAAGGAATCCACCAAAGATAGGGATCAACACTCGTCCCCAATTGGAATCCACCAAAACATTATGAGCAAAACAAGAAGAATCAACTTCTTTGACAAAAGTCTATTTATAATCTCAAATCAATTTATCCTTGTTTCATACATGCTCAAACCTTGTATAGGTTCTTGGAACAAACCTTAAACAATGGGTAATTAAGAGATATTAAAGAGAACATTGAATAACATAAAAGTTAGAAAACTAAAAGACTAGACCCTTGGACTCAAAACTAATATCCCATGAAACTAGTCATCACTTCAAATGCATTACATTATATGTGTACGTTAAATTATAAGGTTCGATATATACCAAATGAAAGTTTTGGATGTCATATTTTCAATGAGCTTTGAATCACGTCATTTGTACTTATGAGAAGGGAGTTATGACCCTTTTACTAAAGGGTGTTTTTTCTACCAGTATAATTCGAAAATGGATTCTTTAGTTTCTTTAAGCCCATTTATTGAACCATGAAACTTGTAGGGCTTGTAGTAATATCAAAGGTTTATCCTTCATCATTATCCCATGGTTGAAAAATATTCGACCTCTAATTGAACTCGCCTTCATCATCATTGTATTGTGAAAGATCCGATATATTGAAAGTTGATGAAATGCCATACTCTCCTGTAAGTTCAATCTTATAAGCATTATTCCCTTATCTCTCGAGGACCTTAAACCGACCATCAACCCTGGGATTAAGCTTCCCATGTTCCCACGAGGAAATATTTCCTTTTGAATATGAATCCACACCAAATCACCTTCTTTGAATGCATCTTGCTCATGATGCTTAATTGCTTGACTTCGATATTTGTCACTCTGCTTAATTACTTTCTCATGCACTTGCTCATGTAAATTTTTGATATACTTGGCTATCTATTTTTCACCCCCACTAAATTGGTGAGGTTTTGGAGGTGGATCTAAATCCAATAGATTAATTTGGATTTCTTTCATACATAACTTTAAATGGACTAACATCTATGGTTTGACTTGAATACATGTTGTAAGCAAATAATTCTTGTACTAGGATAAGATCCCACTTATAAATGTTACTTCCCACTAAACTCCTTAATAAATTTCTTAAGATTCGATTCACAACTCCAGTTTTCCCATCATTTTGTGGATGATGAGATGAACTCGATTGCAAACTATTCCCAAGCTTTCTCCACAGAGTGCGCTAAAAGAGACTCACAAACTTCGAATCTCAATCATAAGTAATGATCTTTGTAATATCATGTATCTTGTTAATTTCATAAAAGTAAAGATTAACAACATGAGATGCATCCAAGGTCTTGTTACATGGCACACAATGATCCATTCGATAGAAACGATCAACAACCACCATAATTGAATCTTTATTCCTTTGAGTCTGAGGCAACTTAACAAAAAATTCTAAACTTACATCTGTAATACCCCATTATTTTGAGGGTTATTTATGAATATTATACAAGATTTCAGTAATATTATTATTTTATTAATCGGGGATAAAATAATTTATTTTGGTTTGAAATCGAATCAAACATTTAAATTGAAATTATTTTTGGACAATGGTTAAAATATATAAACTAAATAATTTTTAATTAAAGGGAAATATAGTAATATGCGTTAGCTTAGGCTCCAAGCTATGGTTTGAGAGAGGGGTTATATCAGGCATATTATGGGTGATTATAAGGAAAGGTAGATGAAAAAGAGAGGCCAAAAATGAAGTCCAAAGAGGAAAAAACGAGTGGAATGAGAGGAGCTAATTTGGAATGTTTAGATCTTCTTTTTGAGTGCATTCGAATGAGATTTGAGAAAAACATCCAAAATACATACCTGACTCAATTTTTCATGTAGAATCCAAATCTAAAGTCGGATTGGCAGTTTAGATAATTTTTGGATCTGATTATTCTGGATTTTTCAAATAGGCCTATTTTAGGTTATCTCGTGTTGGGGCTAGAACGTGATTTGATTATTTTTGCGAGAAGAAGGTGATGGTACGATCATATTTTGAGGATGAATTTATGTGGAGATTCATGCAATGGTTTTAAGGTATGGGATTTTACACAATATGCTCTTTAAATCCCTCGAGAGTTATTCCGTTGATTTCATGTTTAATTGAACTCATATTTGAATTGTTAAAATTCTTTGAAATATGGAGAAATAATTGTTGAATTATTTTGATTCATGTGGCATCATTATATTGTTGTTGAGAACATTGTCGTGGGATTTTAATATGTCACTGATGTTGGGCACCCGCCAAAATTCCTGCTTCCTGGGCTATGTCTTGATAAAGCATATGCGGATGGGGTGAGGCCTGGTGCCCCATTGATGTGTTGTTGAGAAATTTATTGACAAATGCTTCGAGATTTGCATTTGATTTGAATATTCGTAGTCGTGTTGTTACGCTTTATTCATCGTTAATATATTTGTTGAGTATCTTTCCTATCGTTTTGTGAACTTCCCCATATTTTCTTTTATTGGCAGGCTAGCGCAGATTGGGGCGCTATGGATTAATTGGAGATTTTTTTTATCTTGGATATGTGACAACCTGCCTACTAAAATAAGAGGTGGCCAGCCCGATACTCTAATAATCACAAGAATCATTGATGGTCCATTCTCATCATCACTGTCATTAAAATAAGAGTACGAGATAATCACCAATCATTTTAAAAGTTGGACTGTCAAATTAAATTTATAAGTAAAAGAAAAGCACTTAGGCAATCCAATTTGCAAAAAACGGTGGATACCAAAAATCAACGAGTAATAGAATATAATATGAATAAAGTAATAACTGGATAAGCTGTCGGTTAACAGAGTAATACAAACAGGTTACACCGAGTATTACAATTTAATATCACATTATAACAAATGAGTACAAAGCATGGGCAACACGCCCGAATATATAAACTGAACGTAACTAGAGTATAATGAATAGAAGCGTCTATAGCAAATATCCTACAACATCCGCAAAATGCTATAACTCTAAGACAACTGGAATGGAGAGGTCAATACCGGCGTCCTTGCGGAGGATCACTTGAACGGACAAGGAGTTCATGCAAAACAAAGAAATACACACGGGCCAGGGCCCGATTTGATATGATTACCATGTGACTAAAATGCATGATAGTAAGGTGTGTAACTTTCTCTCACAATTAACATAAAATTTCTCACCTCTCAATTCTAAAAGCACAACCTAGCGCAATATCAATGACAATGCTTAATGATCATATAAGCATGGGAGAACTCATCTACATTTACTCAAGGAGACAACATTTCAGTTCTTCATAATTCTACTTGCACAGTTCCTTTTTCTTTTTAGGAGATACATATATGGCAATTCATTTTACAAAATGTTTACCAATTCAAATTCATTTCATAACTTTCTATTTACCTTCTTCCATCCAGGAAATGTAATTAAAGCAAGTTTATTATCATAAAATGCTTTTTCATATCATAACTTCCCATTTCCCTTCTTCCATCCGGGAAATGTATTTAAAGCAAATTTATTATCATAAAATACTTTAACATCAATACTGTCCCACGTTATTAAGAATAGTTATATTTCATATCATATAACATTTCTAAGATCGCTCGTCCGAGTTTCCCCACTATGCGCACCCCTAAATGGCTATCATCTTCTAGGGTCTATCAACAAGACAACCTGGGATCCTACAACGCGAGACGTCGGGAAGTGGCCATATACCAGCGAGTGAGCCATAACCACACCCGGAATTACCCCACATCGCTAAATAAATATATAATAACCGGTCATATGGCCGAGGACTATATTCACCATGCATTCATTATCCAGGGGACTTAACCTCACGCGTGAAACTTCCCTTATGATAGTGATTTAGAGAGGTGTGTTTATGTAAATTATCATTTACGAAAATCATTTCTTTTTCCATTTAAAAATATTCACATTTTTCATTCTCAAGACTATATATTTTCAATGATGAAATACAAATTTTAGAATGTGCATTTCTTATTCTCGTAGTCATATTTTATTAATGACTTAAGACTCGAAGTGCCAATATCCTCACACTAGTCTCCAAGAGTCCAAAAAAATACCATAAACCTCAAAGTAAGTCTCCCTCAATAATAGTCTTCCAAAAGTCCCAACGTTATCATTTTTACCTTATATTGATTTTAGGTTAACTTCCTATATCATACGGAATATTAACCTCTCTAAACTAACCTTAGAATAAGCCCAAATAACCCCATGCTAGTCTAGGATATTTGTCTACCCAACACAAACCTCTAAAACTCTTTATTACTTCCCAAAGGAAGGTTCCTAAACCTTGAACCTAAAAGAAAAGACTCAAAACAAAACTAGAAAAATCCCTCAAAAATAATATTTTCGAATCGATTCGCTTAGGGCCGAATCGATTCGCCCCTGGATGTGAATCGATTTGCCCAAAACCAAATCGATTCGCTGAGGAAACCAACCTACTGTCCCAACCCGAATCCATTTGGCCTTAGTCTGAATCGATTCGGTCTCCCAGACGTGTATCCTCCCCTGTAACCGAATCGATTCGCTGGGGAGCTGAATCGATTCGGCCTGGCTGAAATGCCCAATTTGGGCTACAAGTTGTATGAACCCTAAAATCCCAAAACCCCAAATCTTCCATTTTTTCCAACCTCAACAAAAACTAATTCTACTAAATGATTCCTACACATTTACTAACTAATTTATTTTCCTCAAAACAAATTAAATTACAAGATTAAGGGTTTAAACACCAAAATCATCAAAAACCCATTTATGGTTTAAATCTCCAAAAACTAACTATACATGCAATTTATCACATTAAATCATGATCTAGAAAGTAAAAAACTTGCCTCAAGTTTGTAGTCTCGGATTCTCTTCTGATAGCAATGAATTCCAGCTCCAATCTTCCATTTCTCTCTCTTTTCTCCATTTCTCCCAAGCTCTCTCTCTCTCTCTCTCTCTCTCTCTTAGCTTATAACATAAGATAAGGGATAAAAGGGTTTGGGAGACTTAAACGGGTCTTAAACATAAATTCCCCTCTTTTAACTGCTAATACACCATTAAAATGACTCGTAATTACATAATTGAGTCATAACCTGTCAAAAGTGCCCGGAACTCAAAAATACAACTTGGCACTTATTTTGACTATCTCGACTATTCCAAAACTAACCGCACCTCTTAAATTGGCATCCGGAGCAACGTATAATATTTTTTTGTTTCAACTTCATTTTATTTCATAAATTATGCTCCAATTTAAATATGAGTCATAACCGTCGCTTAACATACAACGACGCAATAAAACACAATATAATGCTATTTACCTTCCCATAACAGTAAATAGGTAAAATATAGTAAATATTATCCCTTAACTCACGGGAAATAATATGTACTCCAACTTTCTCTATTTTATAAAATTAGCCCATCAGGCAAAATAATATAAAATAGTCGCTCAAAAGTTTGGGTTGTTACATACTCCCCACTCCCCTAGAAGGGAATTTTGCCCTCAGAATTCAGGTGTACCAAATACCCATATTAAGGGCATACTATTCTAAACTATCGTTCTATCATCCTTAGCAAACTCCTCGGCAGTGTGGCGTCCCCATTGGACTTGGACTAAGGTCGTCACTTTCGATCTTAGTCTACACTCATCGTGCTCTAGTGTAGCACCTAGTCGTTCCTCATGAACTATCGATCCTACCTTCCACAATTGAAAGAAAATGCCTACCTAACTCGGCACAAGTTGCCTTTCCTTCTAAACCACGTTATACCCTTCCTCGGGGACATCTACACTAACACTTAAATCGCTTAACCCCAACACTACTTAACTTCTATTCGCATTGGCGTAGCCCTTAAAAGTATACGGCTCAAAGAGCCCAATCATTTAAGAAATATTCCTAGACCACTCCAAGTCCACGGAATTTATTGTCCGCTGGTTCCATCCAACGAGTATGCTAATTACTCAGCCGATTACACCAGGCCACAGATGGTGCCATCCTATAGAAAAATGATCCGAATTATTTTATGGAAATTCAATCCATAAAAGCTACTGCTCCCATCCTTCCATTAAGCCTAAGGCACACATTCGAGGTATGCCTTTCGGCATTAGGTTAACTTTCTCTGTTCATTCATCCACTTACGGATGGCAGGTTGTACCCAACATCAATTTGGTTCCCATTACTTCCTGGAAAATTTACCAATACTTTGACACGAAAGTCTAGTCTCGGTCCATCACTATTTCGATAGGCACCTCATACAGTTACATAACTTCGCCATAAAGAGCGGGGCATACTCCTCTACAAATAGTCCGCCCATATCAGTTGGATAAGTAGCGATTGGTCAAATGATCAACAGTTTTCTCAACTAGGATCATGAACGTTGCGGTGCCGGAAATTTGATAAAAATGTCCATGGATATACCCTTCTCGCTCCACACTACTCTCTTCACACTAGTAGGTGAATTGGTAAATCACGGACATGAATGATGTTGATATAGCGTCCTCTTGGTTAGGCTCGTTCCACCTGGCTTTCCATGCCTTCGCTAGTCTCCCCCACGGGTTTTCTACTTGGCGCATCCGTTACCCCACTCGCGTTCCCTAGGTGATACTGAACACCTAATTGACAGTCCTTTACGAACTCCAAACACCAAATTTCCTGCCCAGGAAGTGGTGCCTCTATTTCTTTAAGGCGAATACTACCGCTACGAACTTTAACTCAAGCATAGGATAATACTTCTCAGAGAGTTTAAGTTTGTGTGAGCATAAACAATGGGTCCATGCTCCAGTATTAATATTTCCCATTCCTGGCCGAGACTCATTCGTTAAATCGATTCTCGATCTTAACAACACGAGTGCAGGAGTAAAAGTCAGCTCATCCTTTTGACTCCCCGAAATCTAGGTTACCGACGTAACGTTCTTTCTAAGAGAGGCCTCACCTTGGCCTAGCGTCCCGAATCGCTCGAGATCCCATACTTCTATTTCTGTGGACCTAATCCTTCTTAGAGTTAACCCCCAAACTTACTCGTGGTCAACTCCCTACAGCCTTCCTAAAATAGCGTCACATTCCCTAAGGTCCACTCCTCCTAAAAATCCTAAGGTCGATCTATATCCTATTTAAGTCATGTAAGTATAATGCTAATTATATCCTTAATGCCCAAGACCTTTCTCAACTTTTGACATTCGCTCGGTTTCATGTGTGGGATGTCTTGCTAAAGCGAAATCCAAATAAAGAACCCTCCCGTTACACTACTACCTCGCATCGTCGGTCATCAAGATATAACGGTCTAAGACACATGATCTGGACCGCAAAAATTCTAGCTCATAACCCTACTAATGCGATTCTACTTTTATATCCTACCATTTCAAATAATTGAAAATTTAACTAATCGGGCATTTACTTTCTGTCAGATACTACAAATGCTTTATTCCAATATACATACATATATCTTTTTAAATGTCCTTCTCATCAAAGCATAACCATAAGTCTCAATCCGACTTCTTGTCTTACTCTCCCTCACATCGATGAGAGGAGAGAACTATTTACAGTGCTTCTATATCGCACTTTAATAGCCCTTTAATCAATCAATCACGTGATTCTCGGCTAGACCTTCCAACCCAGCATTCTAACAACAGAAATAAAGAAAGAAAAGAGAAGAAAAAAAATGCAACACCTCTCCACTCCCAACGTCGTAACCGCTTCTCCATCTCTAGCTACCTGACGATTGCTCGCGTAGTTCCCTTAACTTCCTCAATAAAATAGAACATGCCACTGGCCTCCCCGGCCTTATTTCAATGAGCCTTCCCCGGATGGATGTCCACCAATGGGGTTTCACGAACACTACTTCTCCGAAACTGTTAGCAACACTTACTTGTGAGCCTATCATTCCACTGAAGAGGTCTTTCTTCCTTGTATCTACCCACTTCGATACAAGGTGTCCTTAACCCCAAAACTCCTTATTCACTGTCGGCCTCTGACCGAACCTCATGTGAATACTTGAGAATCTACTTTCTCATCATTCCTAATTTCCAAGAGAAACTCATCGTTGAAAATATCTATCGGGTCTCTCTATAAGCAAAACCTTCCTGCTCCACTAATTATGGCGACTACGTTCCCACCATTTCGAC
The DNA here is from genome assembly GCA_949130495.1 of Sambucus nigra. Lineage (NCBI taxonomy): Eukaryota > Viridiplantae > Streptophyta > Magnoliopsida > Dipsacales > Adoxaceae > Sambucus > Sambucus nigra. The sequence goes on along the minus strand of OX422213.1, from coordinate 22,309,185 downwards.
ATTACTCCAACGGGTGAAAAAACTTCCTCGATTTTACACATCAAGGCATTTCTATACCCCTCTCTAGGCCAAAGCTCCTGGGACTTATACTTCCACCGAATGAGGATGCACCTCCTCATCCGACTTAACTTCAACCTGTGGTCTTTATCAAAGACCTTTCAACCTCAATTATAGCATCGCTTGGAATCCCAATCTTAGTACCAACCTCACTACTTGCAGCGGTACTTGGAAAACTATATCTACTATACTTAGTAGTCGCGGTAGCAATATAAGATAATGCTATGAAAGGAGAGACCTCCAAAGCGGCCCTCATCCCCGACTACAGCTTACAGTTCTTAGTAATCCCATCTCATGACGCCTTCACAATGGCCTTCCCTGACGCCCTTCTTCAGTCGACCTACAAATCTCAATCGAGCGTGCAAAAGATTTTATGGGTTCTTACGTTTTGGCAGGAGAACGAAATCTCATAAGAGAAATCAATGATCTTAGTCCTGAGGCTCTATATCAAGTCAAGAGTAATGCAGAAGGCGTAGTACGTCCGCATAGATTCCTAAGGACACTAGAACCTGATGCTCTGATACCATCTGTGATAACTCGCTTACTAAAATAAGAGGTGGCCAGCCCGATACTCCAATAATCACAAGAATCATAAATGGTCCATTCTTAGCATCACTGTCGTTAAAATAATAGTACGAGATAACCACCAACCATTTTAGAAGACGGATTGTCAAATTAAATTTTATAAGTAAAAGAAAATCACTTAGACAATCCAATTTGCAAAAACGGTGGATACCAAAAATCAACGAGTAATAGAGTATAATATGCATAAAGTAATAACCGAATAAGTTGTCGGTTAACAGACTAATACAAATGGGTTACACTGAGTATTACAATTTAATATCACATTATAATAAATGAGTACAAAGCATGGGCAAGAGGACCGAATATATAAACTGAACGTAACTAGATTACAATGAATATAAGCGTCTATAGCAAATATCCTACAACATCCGTAAAATGTTATAACTCCAAGACAACTGGAATGGAGAGGTCAATACAAGCGTCCTTGCGGAGGAGCACCTGAATGGACAAGGAGTTCATGCAAAACAAAGTAATATAGACGGACCAGGGCCCGGTTTGATATGATTACCATGTGACTAAAATGCATGACAGTTAAGTGCGTAACTTTCTCTCGCAATTAACATAAAATTTCTCACCTCTTAATTCTAAAAGCACAACCTAGCGCAATATCAATGACAATGCTCAATGATCATATAAGCATGGGAGAACTCATCTACATTTACTCAAGGAGAAAACATTTCAGTTATTCACAATTCTACTTGCACAGTTCCTTTTTCTTTTTAGGAGATACATATATGGCAATTCATTTTACAAAATGTTTACCAATTCAAATTCATTTCATAATTTTCTATTTCCCTTCTTCCATCCAGGAAATGTAATTAAAGCAAGTTTATTGTCATAAAATGCTTTTTCATATCATAACTTCCCATTTCCCTTATTCCATCCAGGAAATGTATTTAAAGAAAATTTATTATCATAAAATGCTTTAACATCAATAATGTCCCACATTATTAAGAATAGTTATATTTCATATCATATAACGTTTCTAAGACCGCCCGTTCGGGTTTCCCCACTGTGCGCGCCCCTAAATGGCTATCATTTTCCAGGGCCTATCAACAAGACAACATGGGATCTTACAACGCGAGATGTCGGGAAGTAGCCATATACCAGCGAGTGAGTCATAACCACACCCGGAATTACCCCACATCGCTAAATAGACATATAATAACTGGTCATATGGCTGAGGACTATATTCACCATGCATTCATTAGCCAGGGTACTTCACCTCATGCGCGCAACTTCCCTTATGATAGTGATTTAGAGAGGTGTGTTTACGTAAATTGTCATTTATGAAAATCATTTCTTTTTCCATTTAAAAATATTCACATTTTTCATTCTCAAGACTATTTATTTTCAATGATGAAATACAAATTTTAGAATGTGCATTTCTTATTCTTGTAGTCATATTTTATTAACGACCTAAGACCCGAAGTGCCAATATCCTCACACTAGTCTCCAAGAGTCCAAAACAATACCATAAACCTCAAAGAAAGTCTCCCTCAATAATAGTCTCCCAAAAGTTCCAACGTTATCATTTTTACCTTCTATTAATTTTAGGTTAAGTTCCTATATCATACGGAATATTAACCTCTTTAAACTAACCTTAGAATAAGACCAAATAACCCCATGCTAGTCTAGGATATTTGTCTACCCAACACAAACCTCTAAAACTCTTTATTACTTCCCAAAGGAAGGTTCTTAAACCTTGAACCTAAAAGAAAAGACTCAAAACAAAACTAAAAAAATCCCTCAAAAATAGGATTTCCAAATCGATTCGCCTAGGGCCGAATCGATTCGCCCCTGGCTGCGAATCGATTCGCCCAAAAATGAATTAAGTTGCTGAGGAAAACCAACCTACTGTCCCATCCCGAATCGATTTGGCCTTAGTCCGAATCGATTCGGTCTCCCAGACCTGTATCCTCCTCTGTAAACGAATCGATTCTCTGGGGAGCCGAATCGATTCGGCCGGGCAGAAATGCCCAATTTGGGCTTCGAGTTGTATGAACCCTAAGATACCAAAACCCCAAATCTTCCATTTTCTCTAACCTCAACAACAACTAATTCTACCAAATGATTCCAACATAATTACTAACTAATTTATTTTCCTTAAAATAAATTAAACTACAAGATTAAGGGTTTAAACACCAAAATTATCAAAAACACATTTATGGTTTAAATCTCAAAAAACTAATTGTACATGCAATTTATCAAATTAAATTATGATCTAGTAAGTTAGAAACTTGCCTCAAGTTTGTAGTCTCGGATTCTCTTTCGGTAGCAATGAATTCTAGCTCCAATCTTCCATTTCTCTCTCTTTTCTCCATTTCTCCCAAGCTCTCTCTCTCTCTCTCTCTCTCTCTCTCTCTCCCTCTCTCTTAGCTTATAACATAAGATGAGGGATAAAAGGGTTTGGGAGACTTAAACGGTTCTTAAACATAAATTCCCCTCTTTTAACTGCTAATACACCATTAAAATGACTCATAATTACATAATTGAGTCATAAGCTGTCTTAGTGCTCGAAACTCAAAAATACAACTTGGCACTTATTTTGACTATCTCGACTATTCCAAAACTAACTGCACCTCTTAAATTGGCATCTGGAGCAACGTATAATATTTTTGTGTTTCAACTTCATTTTATTTCATAAATTATGCTCCAATTTAAATATGAGTCATAACTGTCGCTTAACATACAACGACGCAATAAAACACAATATAATGCTATTTACCTTCTCATAACAGTAAATAGGAAAAACATAGTAAATATTATCCCTTAACTCACGGGAAATAAAATTTACTCCAACTTTCTCTATTTTATAAAATTATACCATCAGGCAAAATAATATAAAATAGTCGCTCAAAATTCTGGGTCGTTACAGGATATTTTGGGAAGAATATTCGAGAGAGAAGATTTGTATTTATTTTTGTTGTATAGAGCATTTGGTGATTTATTTTTATTTCGAGAGAGATAGTTGTATTATTTCGAGAGACAATTATTGTATTTAAATTTGTGTATTGAGATTAGTGGATTTATATTATTGTGGAATTCTTTTAGATGCTCTATACCTTGCTATTTGCGGATTTGGTTAGTTTTATCGATAGTGGCGCTCCGCTCCTCTCTCCCCAGACGGACGGGGTATTACAACATCCTCCTAGAAAACTAAAAGAACATGCAGAGGGGTATACAAACTCATTTTTCGATAATGACCTTTTGCAATGTGACAAGTTTGACACCTCACCACATGCTTTTCAACATCACATTCCATCTTTGGCCAATAAATATTCTCCTTAATAAGAGAAAGTGTTTTATCTCTCCCAAAGTGTCCACCAAGTCCACCACCATGGCCTTCAATTAAAATAGTTTCCCTCAATGAGCACTTAGGAAAACATAACTGATTATTTTTTAAATTATAGCCATCATGCAACATAAACTGTTGATAAATTTCATCCGAACACTTATATCAAATCGAAATAAGGAAAAAGATCATCTTTGTATATATCCTTTAACACTTCGAACCCGAAAACCTTCACATGCATAAAAATAATCAAGGAATGCTTTTGACTTAATGCATCGACCACTTAATTTTGTACACCAGATTTGTGTTAGATATGAAAAGTAAAGGCCTGCAAAAATTCAACCCATTTGGCATGTCTCGAATTGAGCTTTTTGGTTGCCCATTGATGTATTTCAGCACCTCATGATCCAAAAATTGAATGAACTCTTTAGGGATAAGGTAATGTATCCAACGATGAAAGGTTCTAACAATAGCAGAAAAATCCTTGTCATAAGTTGAATAATTTTTTAGAGAATTTCTTAATTTCTCACTAAACATCCAATATGCTTTCCAACTTGGCTAATAACAACACCAATACCAACATTTGAAGCATCAAAATTGACTTCGAACACCTTGTTAAAATTTGGATGAGAGAAAATTGGAGTTGCCACTGTTTTCTCCTTTATAAGCACGAAACTCTTTTATGCTTCATTACTCTATTTAATGGTACCCTCCTTTAAGCATTCTGTAATTGGACCAATAATTGTGCTAAACTTCTTCACAAATCTTTTGTAAAAATATGCAAGGCCATGAAAACTTTGAACATCATGAATCGAACTAGGAATTGTCCAACTAGTAATTATTGGAACAAATACAAATCAAATGCCTCTTGCACTATAATAAGTGGTAAACCTTATTATGCACTACATAAGTACTATGTGAAGTGATAAGACACAAAGACTACTTCCATGATTTTTAATATTTCCTTAAATTATTTAGGTGTTAATTCACATCTTCCATTGACTTCTCAAGTGGGTTAGGTTAATGTTTCCATGATAAATTGTGTTTCCACTTAATGTGTGTTTTGTAAACCTTATAAATAGAGTTGTAAGTTTTTTGTTTGATATAAGCAATAACAAGAGAATAAAAACATTCTCACTCTAAAATACTTGTTCTCTCTATTAGTTATTGTCTTTGAGGGACTGTAAGTGTGAGTGTGAAGTAGTTTGAAAACTAATCGCCCATATAAGAAGTTTGGTATCAATACTTGAATACCAACACAGTGGTATCATATCCATTTCAATCCAGTTTGCATGGATTCTAATATGGCGCAAATGCAAGTCCTTATATTGAAGGAGAACTACGAAAAATGGTGTATTCAATTAAAAGCTATATTTGCATCCCAAGTGATGTGGTTTGTAATGGGTATGTTAAACCCACTGCACTAGAAGATGTCGCTTACACCAGTGAGAAAACGAACACACTATGAGACTAATGGAAGAAAGATAAAAAAAGGTGTTGTATTTAATCTATCAAGGATTATATGATTCAACATTCGAGAAGATCGCCAAAGCGATGACACGCAAGCACGTGTGGGATACTCTTAAAACCATCTTCAAAGATGTTGATCGTGTTATGAAAATACCCCTTTAATCATTATAGGGTGACTTCGAATCCGCTCATATGAATGAAGGAGAAAATATCTCCGACTAATATTCACAATTGGTTTCAATTGTGAATAAAATGAAGAGAAATGGAGCAGAAGTTGGTGGTGTTAGATTCATGGAGAAAATTCTCTGATCTCTCACGTATAACTTTGAGCATATGGTGATGGTGATTGAGGAATCAAAAGATTTAGAGAAGATAAGCATAGAGGAGCTGCTAGGATATCTCTGAGTTCATAAACAACGCATGCTGAAGAATGCGACATCCACATCAGTTAACCAAGATTTATAGTCAGAGATAAATCCTTATAAACAACTGAAAAATAGTGGTACATAAATTTCAAAGCATAAAGGTTCTCATGGAAGAGGACGAGGACGATGGCGTGGTGATGCAAAAAGTCTCAGGGAAAGGAAAAGGAAGGCAAGGTGTTATAATTACAACCAATTTGGTCATTATGCCTCAAAATTTTCAAAAAAAAGGAGGGGCCAAGTCAACATTGCAGAAACATATAATAATGAGAGTATTGATTCTACTCATTTGTTAGTACACAATGTCGAGGTGACACTTGGTACCTTAACTCTGGTGTAAGAAACCATCCGTGTGGAAGAAGGGAGTTCTTTGTTGAACTCAATGAACGAGTTTATGGAGATATAGGCTTTGAAGATTATTCAAAGCTATCTGTTGAAGGAAAGGGAAGAATAAAAAGGTGTATTATTTGAAGAAGACATTATACGGCCTAAAGCAAGCCCCAAGATCATGTAATTCACGCATTGAAGGTTATCTATAAGAAAATGGATTGTTAAATCTCCATATGAACTGATGTGAATCGAGGCCATTTTTGTCATTCTTAGGCATATTAGTAGTTTTATTTCTTTTTATTATTTTCGTTTATTTTTCTTATAGTATGTTATTTTGTTTTGTCTTAGTATTTAGAGGGTAAGGAGTAGTAATGTCATTTTTGTAATTAGGGTCTTAGATTGGAGCCTAAGATATTCCTCCACTTTAAATACCCACTTGTAAGCCTCATATGAGGTAGACTTGAATTTTGAAATAGAAAATAGTGTTTATCTCCCTAAAGGTGCGTGTTAGATATTTTTAGGAGCCTTTTGATGGGTGGTTTACGTCAAATTGGTATCAGAGTGGGTGTCACTTCACAATGGTGTTGGTGTATCGGTGTAATTTTGTATCAAAATTGTGCACTATTCTTCAATGGCTCCTAAGAGATCCAAGCATCAATAAGAGGAGATTAATCAAGAGTTGAGGGGATAAATCAAGGAACTATAAAGAAAACAACAAACCCAAATTAAAACCCTTATGCAATAATTTGCCAAATTACAAAGCTCTAACCCTAGCCTCACTATCACTGCTGCCCCATTTAAAAAAACTTCCCAAAACCCTAGATTCAACCCCTATAAAAATGCCCACCCTTATTCCTCCACCATCCATACCCAAAACACTTACCCCGCCTACCCTGAGAAACGTGATAGGACCCCTAATTTTAATTTTAAAATATGAATTTTCTTTAATACGGAATAAAGATGGTTCAAACACATAAACAACTTACAACAAATTTTAATTTCTTTCAAATTAAAATTAAACTAAACTAAAAGTGTGATTAAGATAATCCAACACAACTTTTCACTTTAAACATATTTAATTTAATTCCAAGTCCTAAAATTTGCCTAACTTGATTAATTCATTTTTCTATATATAGGCCAAACTAAATTTTATCAAATTAAATTATTTAGACTTAAATTAAATTACCTTAAACATAACCTAAATTATTAAACACGCACCATTTTAATCAAGAATACGAATTAAATCAAATTTTATCTTTTTACCCTAAGAATGCGTTCTAGGTGATTTTTGCAAAAGATAAAATAAATTCACAATCTCTAAACACGTTGATGTACGAGGAAAAACCCAAAACGGAAAAAACTTCGGACGACCCTACCCTTAAGTCCACTAAGTACGAAATTTTACAAGTACAAGACAAATGACTTACTCAACTCGACTCAACTCCCTTCAAGCCCCTGATGTGTCTTCTTGTACCAACCTCTACTTAGTCGATAATCCCTGAATCCACCGGAACCTTAGAATCCACCAATGAAGCTTTTGAAACCCGTCAACCACACACGATGCCTTTCACCGTATGAGAATTCCACAGCAAAAACCAAATGTCTTCTTCTTTGTGGGATGTAGAAGTAAACCCAAACTTCTCCTTTTGTTGGTAGAGATGAACCAATGGTGCTAAACAATAAGCTCCAAGCAATATATATATATATATATATATATATATATATGTAGATATACTTGGATAAAACAAACTAAACTATGGGTGTAAGTGTTTTTGTAGATATTATATCATGGTTACACAAAAACAATAAACAATGAACTTTTGAACTAAGAAGTTTTTCTCTCAAAATTTGTTTAGAAAATGTAAAAAGTTAGTTTTTCAAAAGAGGTTCCGGCACTAAATAAATCTGGAAGAGTTAGTGGGAACAAAGGAGTGGGATCATGGAGAAAAACTGCCAGAAACAACCAAAATATTTTCCCGTCGGAAATCTCGTTCAAATGAAGTCTCGTTCGAACGATCATCTAACGATGTTCCAGTGGAGAAATGGTAAAATTCGTTGGCAAACTCGTTCGAACGAAATTCTCATTCGAACGATAAAATCGTTAGAACAACAATTTCGAACGAAATGTCAGAATGTTCATTTTTTAATTTTAATCCCCAAAAATTTATTTTAAATAAATATTACACCCTTTAAACTTATTCCAAGTCTCATACAAATATATAAAATCATTCATACATTTGGAGACTTGAAATATGAAGTTGAAGACGAGAAATGAGGCACTGAAACTCGGCAATGATGTTCTCTTGAAAAGCGAGACCGCAACGTATTCAAATTTAACATGCCATAGGCTTGAAGGATACACAATAACACTATCCTATGACTCAACTATTTTTGTCCGGAATTGAGCCAACACTACATAAGACTCAATTTGAAATTTGTGTCCTTTCAAATCTCCACCTTTGGCTATTCCGGGACAAAAACCAAACCAAAATCCTAAAGGGCCATCAAGCTCTACTAGACTCAATTAATTCCCCCCCTAATAATAAAAAATACATGCCTGACTCAAAAATCCAAAGATCAATAGCTTTGCCGATGAAAGTTGCCACTTAGAAGGATTCCTGCACGCTTAAGCAAACTATTAAACGTATAGGGAATATCAAGAATATTAATTGCAATTAAAATAAATACTCCCCATAAATTAATTCTCCTCTTGTATCTACTATGATCTACCTAAGAACGTCGCGACTCCCCCTAAGTTAAATCTCCTACACTAAAGGTTTAGAAAACACTTCTCCCCCTTTTTGTTCAGGAATAGACAAATGATAAGAAATTAATTAATTACGCATTCTCTCCCAATTTAACTAAGTACCATATCTCCCCCCTAAAAATACATAAGGGATATAAGTATGGGAAAACAAGTAAACATGATTGAGTGTAAAGTGTTAAGAACATGAAAGCATATGGGCAACAAAAGCATGAACTAATCCACAACAAGGATAAATAGATACCAACATATGATAAAAAAATTGATATCAATTTTGACAAATAAGGTACTAAGTATGTGATATCAAACAAGATACGCAACGTAATAGATACCAATTATGAAGTAAAATCATGAATGGACTAGCTAGACATGGCAAAGACTCAAAAAAATAAAAAAATACCATATATATGTATACACACTAGATATAAAATATATGCAAGCACACATATATAGATATAAACACCACACATGACACAAAATACATTAAGCATTGTACACTCATATGGTTTCGACTCAATCACTTAAAACATGTTCACGGAGTTCTCATTTGATTGCAAAACTTTATCACATTTAGATATAGCCTCATGTGACAATATAAATTGAACTCAATAAACAAATATACACAATGCACATAAGCTTAGAATTTTGAGGATTCTATAAACCAATAGAGTCATGACAATATAAGCTTAACTAGGATTTAAAATCATTGCGCAAACCCGTTAATATATCCAACCAAACTCCTCATAATTTCATTTTTATTTTCTTTTGAACATATTAACTAAACAATTTTGACCTTGGAAAATATTCTTTTTAATGCCATATATTTAAGGCCTAAAATTCAATGGTGTCTTTTCACGCAAAGTAATTTTGTATTTCGCAGCCCGATTCCATTGATAAACTACTACACTAGATAAGCATATTTTTCTATTTTTACATCCGAAAAACGGTTATTACATGCACAAATGCTCCATAGTCATAGCAAAATATAGATGACTAAATTGATGGGAGAACATCTCACTTATCTTAAATATACATGTGACATTTAAATTTCAAATGAGCTCTTACATGTGTGAATAGAGGCATATAAAAATAGAATCCATTAAGCAACGCAAAATCCAACTACTCCATGTAAGCATGGTAAAGAACATTTTAAGGATTTACAATATCAACCAAAAGTTCTAGCCACATGGAAGCAAAAAAGAAGGGATTCAAACACATGTATATGCCACATAAACTGTGTCAAGCTAAAATACACAAATTTTTTTTTGAGTTTTTGAAAATTTTAATCAAACAAACAAAAATATTTACTCAAAAGACAAACAAAATATTTTTGTAATTTTCATTTAATGCAAACTAAAATGAAAGAAATATAATAGAAAAGATAAACAAACATCATAATTAGCATGAAGCACAAAAGCTAAAGTATGCAAACAACTAACACATTCAACCTTTAGATTTAGAAAAGGAGGAAGCATGTGAAAGTAAATGTGAATAAAATATCCTATCTTGAAAAGCTACCAAGTCGGATCTCCTAACCCAAACTAATGATGAATGATAATATCGGGATATTGGAATCTTGGCTACCTCGGCGGCCTTACGGTGGGATTTTCTAGGGCCTCATTTAAGATCAAAACAAAATTTCCTAACATGACCTTTTCGACCATAATGTAAACACCTAAAGTCTCGACGAAAATATTTACCTAAGAAATGATCTTTAACATTGTTCCTAGAGGATTATCCTAAAATATTGGCTTTGGCTTTATGAGTAGACTCGTGGCAAGTATCGAAGCCTAAACCACATGTGTTATTTTTGACTTGGAAGATTCCTAAAATTTTATCTAACTTAGCGGACCTACATTCCAAATCAAATTTGACTTTATTAGAGTCTTTTAATTTATTTTCTAAATCTAAATTGGGAGACTCTAATAAAACATTGTGCTCTTCAAACGCGAGAAGCTCCTTTTTTAAGGATTCCATTAACCCCTTAAGGCTATCTCTTTCACTTTCAACATAAACAAGCTTCTCTTGAAGAACTCTCTCTCGTGTCCTAAGGTTATCAATTAACGCACTCTCATCGACAACCTTGGCACGCTCCTTTAAACTAGCTTCTAACTTCAAATTTGAACTTTTTAATTTAATAGATTATTCATATAATTCTTGAAAACCAATTTGAAGTTCACTCATATGAGCCTCTTATTCATTTTCACTCTCTCTCTCTACTCCACTCTCACTACCATCATCTTTTTTAGATTCACAAACTATGGCCTTGGAAGTGTCATGTGTTAAAATTTCATCAATAAAGGAGTACTCACTTTCACTCACATGACTTGACATATAAGCCACAAAGTTGGGCTTAATGGGGGAATCGGGTTCCTCTTCCTTATCACTATCACTAAGGGTTGCATTGTAGGAAATTGGTTGCTTACCCTCTTTCCTTAGTTTAGTGGGGCATTCAAAAGCCCTATGGCCATAACCCTCACAACCGTAACACCTATTAGACTCGTCCCTATTAAGGTTTTCATTAAAAGTTTTAGGGATATTTTCGACTTTTTCGTGCTTAGAATTTTCATATTTCTTAAAATCATTTTTAAATTTATCTTTGTTAAATTTAAGAAATTTATGAAACTTCCTAGCAAACATAGACATATCTTCTGAGTCACTATCACTCTCATTATCCACAACTTGTTTTTCCTCCTTTCGGGCTTTCAAAGCAATGCCCTTATCAATTTTCTTTTCATTTTTGGAGGGGAATATATCTAGTTCATAAGTTTGTAAATCACCAACTAGCTCCTCAAGTTTGGTAGAGTTCAAGGTGGGTAAAGAATTTAAAGTGGTCACTTTAGGGATAAATCTCTCGGGTAGGGACCTTAAAATTTTCTTTACAACTCGATCGTCGGGTATTTTCTCTCCCAAATTAAAAGATGAACTAACTATATCGAAAAGTCTAGCATAAAATTCATAAAATGTTTCTTTTTCATTCATTTGATGGTTTCAAATTGAGTGGTGAGATTTTGGAGTTTCGAAGCTTTAGCGACACTAGTTCCCTCGTGAGTGAGTTATAATATATCCCAAGCTTCCTTAGCGATTTCACACATCATGATAAGTCGAAATTCATCCGGTGTGACCTCGCTAAACAAGGCATTTAAACCCCGGGAATAAAATTTGCAAATTTAAATTCATTCTCACTCCATCTATCTGCGGGTTTGGGAACACGCTCATTTTCTATTAAATATGTTGGTGGGGACCACCCATTAACAACTGACAATCAAACCCTCTAGTCGATAGATTTTAGTGCCGATTTCATACGCACTTTCCAATACGCGCAGTTGGAACCATCGAAAATAAGAAATTTTGAAAATGGGGAAAATTTCATTTTTAACCAAAAATATTTAAAGGACCTTAACGCAATAATTTAGCGCTCTCACTTTGATACCAATTTGAGAAACGTGATAGGACCCCCAATTTTAATTTTAAAATATGAATTTCCTTTAATGCGGAATAAAGATGGTTCAAACACATAAACAACTTACAACAAATTTAATTTCTTTCAAATTAAAATTAAACTAAACTAAAAGTGCGATTAAGATAATCCAACACAGCTTTTCACTTTAAACAAAATTAATATAATCCCAAGTCCTAAAATTTGCCTAACTTGATTAACTCATTTTTCTATATAGGCCAAACCAAATTTTATCAAATTAAATTATTTAGACTTGAATTAAATTTACTTAAACAGAACCGAAATTATTAAACATGCACCATTTTAATCAAGAATGCGAATTAAACCCAATTTTATCTTTTTACCCTAAGCATGCATTCTAGGTGATTTTGAAAAAAGTAAAATAAATTCACAATCTCACAACGCACTGATGTATGAGGAAAAACCCAAAACGGGAAAAAATCTTGGACGGCCCTAGCCTTAAGTCCACTAAGTACAGAATTTTACAAGTACAAGACAAATGACTTACTCAACTCGACTCGACTCCCTTCAAGCCCCTGACACGTCTTCTTGTACCAACCTTTTCTTAGTCGATAATCTCGGAATCCACCAGAACCTTGGAATCCACCAATGAAGATTTTGGAACCTGATCGAGGTGGAAATCGAGCATCCGTGTAAATACACTAATCATTGTTATCAACTTCCAATCGCAATATAAAAACCTAAACTTTTACTACACTCTTGCGGAGTATAGTGGCTAGTCTGGGCATCGAATCCTCAGGGAACTAGGACGAGTGAACGTGACGACAAAGGTAAGATTGTTAACCCTAACTTGACTCTAAAAAGAAACGAAAAGATGATTGAGATGTGAAATAACTAATTAACTAAATGCACAGTAAATTAAACTACTGCATTAACTATGTGAGCAAAATAAACTAGCTAAGAATTACTTAATAAGAATGAAGGGAAAACATGTTGGGAATACAATCACCCAAACCCTAGTGTGTATGCCAAGTACAAAACTTGTTGTAAATTAGATAATTGATAAAATTCGATATTTAGTACTCCAAAGCATACATATATGAGGGATCGTAGCCCGCACAGTATGTAATCAAAGGACGAGTAAAACAGTGTCGCATTAGCTACCACGCGCGTCGCATTTTTAAGCATCCCGGTTACCTAGGGCAAATGAGATCAAAAGTCCTACAACGGTTGTGATCATCATACTACATGATCTAATCAATTATTAAATTTAGAGAACTAATTTTATACCCATGCAAACCACATCGGGTTGGGTTCATGCATCCCAACCCTTAAAAATCTAGCCTAACATGGTGAAATGAATGAAAACTACGTTATCTACGTTGCATGAACTCATAATTGCGTGGAAAAAGAGATTAAACATGAGAAATAATAATAAAAGTGTTGGAAATAAAAGTTACTAAGATTGAAGAACAAGAACATGCAAGAAGAAATCAAAGGTTGAAGAAAAACTAGAAAAGCTCTTGAATTAAAGGTGTAAAATATGTAAATTCTTCTCCTAGATGTTCCTCCTTGGTTAGGTGCTTTTACATGAATGAAATCTGAATAAAAAGACTCCTAATGACTAAATATATAGGCTAGAGATCGTTTCGAAGAGTTCCCAAAAAATAAAACTCTTTTGGCTAAAAGATAAGCACAACTTAGAACTTTGCGCATCCCGAGCAATGTAAAAGCAAAAGAGTATGCGTTAAGGACCCTTCAAAAACTTTATTGGGATAGAATACCTTTTTCTCAGGTAATCGATTGCATTTAGCGTATGCAATAAGTCGTTAAAGCCCTAGGTTACCCTAGTAGGACGAGTGTTGTTTCGTGAGGGTTTGGAGTGAATATACCCACAAACTCGACTAAAAGAAAACTCAAAATAATAAAAATTGTATAATTTAAACTTTTCCATAAAATAATAATCATAAATTCAATTCAAGAGTCTCAAATCATAGTGTGTTTGTGTGAAACCAGAAATTTAACCGCGAATTTCCATCGGTTGACCATTACGTTACTTATCCAAAAATTCGTTTTGATTCAAATTCTCATGGAGTTCTCTCACAAACGAATCTCTCAAAAAGCTGTATATTTCTCTCGGTGTGCGTGATATAAAGAGTAAATGCATTGGAACCAAGTTCACGCACACAAATAGAAAGACGATTTTTTTTTTGGTAAATGGATCTCATCATCGGATTACGATTATAGGGAAACGGGAACATCGCCTCTAATTCACACCTTTAATCTCTTTTATTATCTTTTTGTATTTTAGCTCTCCACGCGGTAACCAATTTCGCAATTAGGACTCGGTTAGGACTTTCTTAGGTTTAAAGTGTAATGGAAACAAGGAAATAGGTTTGGGAAATTTGGAATTGGAAACTATTCTTAAGACGTCAATTAGTTCTTTTCCGGGCTTTTGCTCATCTTTTCTGATTTTTCTAATTTTTTCCTATTTTTACGCTTTTTTTCTTGCTATATTTGTTGAGCATTTCTATTATTTTGCCCCTTTTGTTGCACTTTTCGAACTTAAAATTTGACTTTTCCAACTTTCTCAATTCCGGGCCAATCGGGTGTTTTCAGGTTGTCAAACAAAAGGAAAATTTTTATTCGGCTCAAAACGGGTTGCAAAAAGGGGTATTTTTTCACGACTTTTTCTGGCTAACATTTTTGGGTGACAAAGGAGGGCCTACTTCATTGTTCAAATTATTAATTACGTTACCATATGCATTTCAAGATTATTTTAAGTTTAGAGACATCTCTGTGCGTTTTTCGAGGTAACATCCCACACATTTCCCGTAACCGATCAAAAAAAGGGTATTGAGATCGCAACGACTTTTTAGACGTTGAATTAGAACTTTGAGTTAACCATTAACTCGGATTGATTTATATACTCACAAAAAAACGGATAGGCTCGAATCTCACCGGGTTGATTAATCTCCACATTTATTCGTTAAATCGTTTGTGTTCGCTCAATTTCCATCTTTGGTCAATTTCGGCTTTGTGTACTATGTTTTTACAATTTGAGACATTAAACCGAATTTTAATGATATTTTTGAAAAATTTGAATTCCAAGTTTTTGTTTATTTTGAAGAAAAATATTTTTGGTTTTTCTGAGTTTTTCAATTTTTTTGGAAAATTTGAAGTTTTCTAATTTTTTTTGGCATTTTGAAAATTTGTGAAGTTATACGCACTAGTCACCCCCCCTAAGTTAGACATTTGCATTGTTCTCAATCAAAAGGACTAAAATCTAAATAAGGCAAAATAAGAGTGCGATAAATAAAACAAGTAAATATTTAAGATGCAAAAAGACACTTAATGACACTAACTCATGACTCAATAATAGAACAAAAATCACCCCATACGTGTCGGGGGTGCGACGACCTCTCATCTCTCCACAAACTCACCCGACCCCATGAACTGGGTCCAATGCTCTCCTCATCTCCCCTTATCTTCATATCATAAACCAATAATCGGAACAAGTTGGGACCTTACCAATAGATAAGGGAAAGATCGGGACACTCGCCGTGACTACTCGAAAAGGGATCCCTGTGATGCTTACTCAAAGCATGGCCTGCGTGCTTCGACTCGGAGGGAACACCTAAGTTTATTTTAATTTTTGGAACGCATGGGTCAGGCTCTAAGTCAGACGAAACACAACTTTTCTCCTCAATCGTCTTCGGGACCTCTAGTGGAATGGGTGGATGGTCACAAAGTAGGAATTCATCGATTTTATCTTGCCATTCGCTCTCATCCAAGTAAATAAACGAGTCCAATAAAGTTTGGACTTCTACATCCAAGCTCTCGTCCACATGCCCAAATTCTTTTTCAAATTCTTCCATGCTCACGTCCCCTAACTTTCTCTCAAACTCGGTATAAGTTCCCTCACTCTCATTACTAGACACTAAGCAAGCTTCTAAGGCGTCTCCATAGAATTTTTCCCCAATGTTCTCTTCTATGATCTCATGAATTAAGCTCACCGTGTGAAGATCATCTTCTTCCCCTGCTTATTGGGCTATATTGAAGATGTTTATTTCTAATTTCATGTTCCCAAAAGTGAGTTGCATCTGTCCATTTCGAGTATTGATCAGTGCGTTAGCTGTAGCTAAGAATGGGCGCCCAAGGATGATGGGAACATGATTTTTTGAGGTGAAAGAGGGATCCATGTCCCAAATGACAAAATCTACTGGGAAGTAGAAAGTGTCCACTTGGACTATCACGTCCTCAACTATACCTCTCGGTATCTTCACTGTTTGATCCGCTAATTGGAGAGTGATCTTTGTGGGCTTAAGATCACCCAGATCAAGTTGCCTATAAATTGAATATGGGGAGGATATTATCACTCGCCCCCAAGTCGAGTAAGGCCCTCTCAATTTTGTTCTCTCCAAGGGTGTAGGAAGTGGTGGGTGCACCGGGATCCTTATATTTAGGTGGGAGATCGTTAAGAAGAACGGAGATCATGTTCTGTGCTACCTCAGGCCCACTAGTGTCTATTTTATCACTCTCAATCAAGGAGATATCTTCGGCCACTTTTGTACCCGATGAATTCTCCTTATCTTTTGATGCATCGTGTGGGGGAGATGATAAATCAATAACTCTCCCACTACGAAGAGTGGTTACCACTTGGCAATGCTCCTGTTGTTCTGTAGAGATGGAGCTAACACTGGGTTGACCTTGGGGAGGTCTTTGGCCTTGGGCAGGAAATTTTTCTTTCTCTTGGATACTCAACGATGATTGCAACATAGAGATGTGTGCATTAATGTCAATGAACACGCGTTCATTTCTTGCATTGGTTGCACATTGAGAATTTATGAACTCGTTTATGGTATCCTTGAAATTCCTTCGTGGTGGAGCTACATATGGAGCTGGAGGTGGTGGTGGTTGGATAACCTGTGAATATGGGTTCATCGCAGATTGTGGTTATCCATAGTTAAAACCAGAATGGTTTCTCCACGAAGGGTTGTACGAATTCCCATGCGGGGCATTAAAATTTCCTTTGAATCCTCCTATAGCATCCACCTGCTCGGTGTGCATGGCCTTATAGGAGGAAATCATCGGCCATGCCTTTGTTGAATGCCCCGCCTCACAAATAGCACACACCTTTTCTTTCGAACCACGGATGGATCCGGAGATATCTCTCAACCGACCGTCAAACAACTCTTTCATATCTCTCTGAAACTGATCGAATCGGTGGTCTATTACAGTATTACTATCCAAATGGTATAGACCGGATGCAGTCAGAGTGATAGATGTTTGTCGAGGATAGGATTGGGTATTAGGATCAGATGTACCCCATGCTTGAGTAGTCTCTGCGACATACTTAAGATGGGCCTCGTCATCGCAGGAGTTTAAATCCCAAAAAGGTCTTTCACACATTGTTTGCACAAGTTGTTTGGAAGCTACTGTCAACCCATTATGGAAGAAAGAGATCACTAAGTGTTTGTCAAAATCGTGATAGGGGCATGCGCTTACTAACTCTTGGAAACGTTCCCAACACCTCTCAAAAGACTCATTATCATGTTGTCGAAAACTTTGGATTTGATTTTTGGCATAGTTGGTCTTGTGCTGTGGATAAAATTTCGAGATAAACTTGGATTGAATATCTCTCCAGGAAGTTACGGAGTTCGGGGGTAGAGACCATAGACAGATCTTGGCTTTATCCTTTAAGGAAAAAGGAAAACGTTTTAGGCGAATAGTATCCTGCATGCAAGCTCAGTCACTAAATGTGTCACACGCCTCTTCTAACTCGCGGTTATGTAGGTATGGCTTCTCCGAATCCATACCGTGAAATGTAGGGAGAATCTGTATCATCCCAATGCAAAAGTGGAACTGACCGGCATTATACGGGAGTAAAATGCAACCAGGGGTGACAGTCCACTCAGGAAAGAGTAAATCTTTCGTGGGATGATACAGTAGATCTCCCTCTTCACTGCCGAAACTCGTTGCATCAGACATTGCGCTCGCGCTCTCTTCAAATGACTCGGTATACTCACTCGGTGTCCTAGATGTGTGACCTGAAGGTTAACTCATGGTGTAACTACCAATATAGTGCTTAGGACTAGGAAGTGGAACCCAAAATTTTGGAACGCGAGGTGTGTGGGGGCTTTCAGAGTTATACTCAACAATCGGATTTTCGTGGATTCTGGTTGGAGTATTGTGAGGAGTCTGAGTATGTTCAGGATTTTGCATTAAAGGATTTTGAGAGATGATTTTTTTTGGGTCAAATTTGGGATTAACCAACCTAACCTAAAGTCTACCTAATTCCCTAGTAACTGCGCCATTTTGATCGAGGTGGAAACCGAGTGTCCATATAAATACGCTAATCGTTGTTTTCGACTTCCAACCGCAATACAAAACCCTAAGCTTTAACTACACTCTTGCGTAGTATAGTGGCTAGTCTAGGTATCAAATCCTCAGGGAACTAGGACGAGTGAACGTGACGACAAAGGTAAGATTGTTAACCCTAACTTGACTCTAAAAAGAAACAAAAAGATGATTGAGATGGGAAATAACTAATTAACTAAATGCACACTAAATTAAACTACTGCATTAACTATGTGAGCAAAATTAACTAAATAAGAATAACCTAATAAGAATGAAGGGAAAACAGGTTGGGAATACAATCCCCCAAACCCTAGTGTGTATGCCAAGCACAAAACTAGTCGTAAATTAGATAATTGATCAAATCCGATTTTAGTACTACCAAGCATTACATATATGAGGAATCGTAGCCCACACAATATGTAATCAAAGGACGAGTAAAGTAGTGTCGCATTAGCTACCACACGCGTTGCATTCTTAAGCATCCCATTTACCTAGGGCAAATGGTGAGTGCATTATTTTGTATATTTTATACCCAAATTTATACCTTGTTAGTCTCATTTTGTTTTATTTAATAAGTTCTTAGAATCATTTTATTAAAAAGGGAAAAAAATGCAAGAATGATTGAATTCATAGTTAAAATGGCAATTCCAAGTCAAAAATAGGTGCTTCAATAATTTTATAATATTCTTGTGCTAATCTGTGAAAAAAGTTTCCAAGTGAAATTTTTGCAGGTAATGATGGAATTTGGCGCAAATTGATGATCAACTTGAAAAAGGGGCGAAGAAAGCTAAATTTTACGATCGTTCGAAAACTTTTTCGAGTGGGGGGAAATTGAAGAGGTGGAAATTGAAGAGTTCCACTAAAACCCTAATGCCTCACCCTAAGCCTATAAATAGAGCCCTTTGGCTCATTATTTGGTGTGTAAAATTTTAGAGAGAGTCACATTAGAACAATTGTTGGTAGTTTTATTTTGAGAGTATATTTTTATTGAGGGCCAAGAATTATTTGTGGAAGGAATTCTGTCAACATCAATTGTAAGGCACATTATTTGTAAGTTGTTTTATTAATGAAAATTCATATTCATTCTTGCAATCTTATGATGTCTTCCTTTATGCCAGCGTAATTTCTTTATTAGGACTAAGTGAAATTTATCATGTTTGATTAATATTATGCGTGATTTAAATTCGTCTTTGTTCCCGATATGTGCTAAAGGTCTTAAAAATTCGGTATTAAAATGACACGAGAGTATATTTTAAACCTTCGGCTTTGTTTGAGAAAAAATCATATTTTTATTTTTAAGTGTGAGTGTGAGTACTTTTTGATGGATTATGCTTTCACTCGATTGTTTTGATAGTCCATGCTTAAAGACTATACTTTGAAATCTAAAAGTGAACTTTTAAGGGAATAGGGATTTTAGCCATCTTAATTTAGAGACGTTAAAACTTATTGGGAACTTAATCGTGTTATCATCCGAATTAAATACGACGAGAGCCGGTTTAATTTGAGTTATAAAATTAGGACCGGCGAGTTTAAATTATTACATAATATTAGTTGAATGTGATAAATGGATCCAACGTCCTAGGTTTCACGCTCCATTGACTATATCTCTCGTAGTCATACTTTTTATTTGTGTTTGCTTAGTTTAATTATCACATCTCATTTATAGACCCATTTCGTCTAGTTAGACAGTCACAATTATTTTTAACGAAAAAATTTGATAAATCTCCGTGGGTTCGACCCGTACATACACTCGTTATTCTATAATAACCCGTTCACTTGCGGTATTTGATAAAATTGACAACAACAAACGAGATCAAAAGTCCTATAACGGTTGTGATCACCATACTACACGATCTAGTCAATTATTAAATTTAGAGAACTAATTTTATACCCATGCAAACCACATCGGGTTGGGTTCATGCATCCCAACCCTTAAAAATCTAGCCTAACATGGTGAAATAAATGAAAACTACGTTATCTATGTTGAATGAACTCATAATTGCATGGAAAAAAAGATTAAACATGAGAAATATTAATAAAAGTGCTGGAAATAAAAGTTACCAAGATTGAAGAACAAGAACATGCAAGAAGAAATCAAAGGTTGAAGAAAAATTGGAAAAACTCTTGAATTAAAGGTGTAAAATATGTAAATTCTTCTCCTAGATGTTCCTCCTTGATTAGGAGCTTTTACATGAATGAAATCTGAATAAAAAGAGTCATAATGACTAAATATACAGGCTAGAGATCGTTTAGAAGAGTCCCCAAAATATAAAACTCTTTTGGCTAAAAGATAAGCACAAAATAAAAATCCCGTATATGGCAATTTGTCACACTTAGAAAGTGTGACTAATTTTTTAACGGACTCTGAGCGTGACTAAATAGGCGGTCCGGATCCTTTTAAAATAAAAGGTCCAGATCGCCCTTGAAATTTCGACAGAACTTTTTTTCTTGACTTCTCTCATCTTTAAATGACCATAAGTTCTTCACCGTAGCTCCGATTGAGGTTCTGTTTTTTCCAGTGTTCTTGTATTTGAAAGATCTTCAACTTTTTAGTTGACCCCACCTCCAGACTAAGGATGTAAAATTATGAAAATGCCCTTGAACTCTCCATTTTTTGC
The DNA here is from genome assembly GCA_949130495.1 of Sambucus nigra. Lineage (NCBI taxonomy): Eukaryota > Viridiplantae > Streptophyta > Magnoliopsida > Dipsacales > Adoxaceae > Sambucus > Sambucus nigra. The sequence goes on along the minus strand of OX422213.1, from coordinate 22,287,863 downwards.
TTTATTTCACTGTTTTGAGTTCTCTTTTCCATCTTTCTTGCATGAAATACCTGTAAAACACATAAGAAATTCACAAAACACAAAATACTTGCCAAAAGGGGTTAGTAGCATTAATATGAGACAAATTGAAGCTATTTACACCGCACGAGATCATAAAAATACCGAAATTAAGGGGATAAATGTGAAGAATTTATGCCTAGTCAGAACCCGCCAACCACACACGTTGCCTTTCACCGTATGAGAATGCCGCAGCAAAAACCAAATGTCTTATTCTTTGTGGGATGTAGAAGTAAACCCAAACTTCTCCTTTTGTTGGTAGAGATGAACTAATGGTGCCAAACAACAAGCTCCAAGCAATAGATATATGTGTAGAGATACTTGGATAAAACAAACTAAACTATGGGTGTAAGTATTTTTGTAGAAATTAGATCATGGTTACACAAAAACACTAAACAATGAACTTTTGAACTAAAAAGTTTTTCTCTCTAAAATGTTCTCTCAAAATATGTTTAGAAAATGTCAAAAGTTTGTTTTTCAAAAGAGGTTCCTGCACTAAATAAATCTAGAAGAGTTAGTGGGAACAAAGGATGGGATCATGGAGAAAAACTGCCAAAAACAACCAAAATATTTTCCAGCCAGAAATCTCGTTCGAACGAAGTCTCGTTCGAACGACCATCTAACGATGTTCCAGTGGAAAAATGGGAAAAGTCGTTGACAAACTCGTTCGAACGACACACTCGTTCGAACGACAATTTCGAACAAAATGTCAGAATGTTCATTTTTCAATTTTAATCTCCAAAACTTTATTTTAAATAAACATTACACCCTTTAAACTTATTCCAAGTCTCCTAAAAGTATATAAAAGCATTCATACCTTTGGAGACTTGAAATATGAAGTTGATGATGAGAAATGAGGCACTGAAACTCGGCAATAACGTTCTCTTGAAAAGCAAGGCCGCAACGTCTTCAACTTTAGCATGCCATAGGCTTGCAGGATACAGAATAACACTATCCTATGACTTAAATATTTTTGTTCGGAATTGAGCCAACACCACATATGACTCAATTTTAAATTTGTGTCCTTACATACCCTACTACCTCGTAACCCACTTCTGATAGCCATCCGGCCCCCGATGACCTCCCACTACCCGCTAAAACCCCAAACCCAACCCTCGCTCCTCCAGGACGCCAAAAATAACCCCCATTCCATTCAGCCCTCAACCAAAAAAATTCATCCGTCTGACCCTGTTTAGACCCGAGTAAGTCCCACTCCCCTACCCGTTGCCCTGACGCTCAATATCGAAACCCGTTCGACCCCTCCCCCTCCGTCTGACCTACTTTCGCTCGCTACTATATACCCAAGATGTCTTTATCCCCCCCAACCCCTGGAACACCCCCAAAAATGTTCCCAACCCGATTTAAACCCACCTCTCGGCTCAAATCTGAGTCATGGGCAGTCCTTGCAGTATGCATCCCCCAACCCACCTAATTTGTTTGTTAGTTCCACCTCATTTCAGCCCCCGAGCCTATTTTACCCACACACCAACCCCCTGACCCATCCCCGCACTCCTAAGGGCTATTTGATTAATTCGGGGGCATGGACCATCATTTTGGGACTCCCGACCACCCACCCAACCCCAGTTCACACTACCCACACTACCCCACCATTCCCCTTGAACCATGGCAAGCCACGCACCCTAACCCTCCACCTATGCATCATACACCCTCCCACCACACCCTCTCGCTACTCCATTCTAGTTCTTCTTCCTCCTCTTCCAGAGTTCGGGGATAGCCACCCCAGTGTTTTAGAGTGGGTACCTCCACCCCCACCCGATGACCATTACCATGATCCACTCTGAGACCGACACTGTTTCAATTGCGAAAAGCTTGGCCACTTGATAGGCGTTTTCCCTCACTATCCCTTTGTTCCTCTAGCACCTCCCGTACCCCAACAAGTTCAACCTCTTCATCCACTGCCTGCATAGGTGACATCCCCTCATGTTGATGTTGTTCCACCTATTCCAGGTGACGTGCTGGGTCTAGGTGCTCATCAGGATGAAGGTCCTCTATCTATGGCCCTTCAGCTGCTTTCTCGGATCCTCCATGGGGATAACCGCATAGACGTGCCCATGTTTGACGGACGGTTCTCTCCATATACCATGGTCGATTGGTTAGTTTCGATGGAGATAGTTTTTTAGTACAACTGGGTCCAATCCCACTGATGTGTCCTCCTCACAGCTGGAAAGTTCTGGGGCTTTGCACGAATTTGGTGGAACGACCTCTGCTACCGTAGCAAAGCGGCCCGATTGCCTCCTATTCAGACTTGGCCTGAGCTGAAGGTCGCGCCCCAACCACCCTTCATCCCATCTACATACGAGTGCGACCTCTTTGCTCGCGTTCAGTCTCTCAGGTAGGACATCTTATCAGTAGCGGAGTACACGGAGCAGTTTCAATTTTTATGCACCAAAGCTTGCCTTCCCAAAATGGAGGATCAACGGATCAATTGCTATATATTGGGGTTGCAGTCGCATATTCAACACGATCTTGATCTGAGGGAGATACCGACCTTCTTGAAGGTGGTTGAGTACGCGACCAAGGTCGAGCCTTACCACACAACACCCGCAGCTCTCTCGACCTCACGGGCTCCTCCTACTCCGATTTCTGCCCCAGCTCCTCCGGCCGTGGTACCTTCAGTTCCTGCTTTCGCTACTCAAACTGCTCCGCCTCCAGGACCACCTACTTTTCGATGCTACAACTATGGCAATGTTAGGCACTAAGATTTTGATTGCTCTCTCCTGCGATGCTGCGTATTATTGGTGATGGATCGTCCACATGACTATTTGGACACGTTCGAGGAGCTCCCCCAGCAAGCCTTGATCATCGTCTTGTAGGGTGATTCCATTGGTCTTCCCCTTTGAGTTCAAGGATGAATTGTTTTGAAGGAGCGGAGAATGATGTGAATCAAGGTTATTTTTGTCATTTTGAGCATATTAGCAGTTTTATTTCCTTTATTTTTGTTATAGTATTTTCTTTTGTTTTGTCTTAGTATTTAGAGGGTAAGGAGTCGTAATGGTATTTTTGTAATTAGGGCCTTAGCTTGGAGACTTGAAATACCTCAATCATTATTTAAATACCCACTTATAAGCCTCATTTAAGGTAGACTTGAATTTTGAAATAGAAAAGAGTGTCTATCTCTCTAAAGTTGTGTGTTAAATATTTTTAGGAGCATTTTGACGAGTGGTTTACGTCATGAACATTCTGTTTAAATGAATAATTTTGATAAAAGATAATTCCTTATGCTTTGTCTATACGTGCATGAATTGTTTTTTACTTGTAACAGTGGGACTATGTTTGCTGAATTCAAGCAGTCCATGATCAAGGAGTTCAAGATGACTTACAATTGACGGATGTCCTATTTTCTTGGGATAGAAGGGAAGCAAGAAAATGATGGAATTTTCATCTCTCAAAAGAAATACATGCGAGAGATCTTTCAAAATTCCATATGGACAATTGTAATTATGTAAACACTCAAGTTTCTATAGGACTCAAGCTATCAAAAGAAGTAGAAGGATAATTTGTTAGCTATACTTTGATCAAAAGTCTAGTTGGAAGCTTGAGGTACTTGATAATGATAAGACTTGGAATTGTATGTGGAGTTGGACTTGTGTGTCATTACATAGAGAGACCAAGAGAATCTCACCGTCTAGCTGCTAAAAGGATACTAAGGTATATTAAAGGTGCTCTTAACCTTGGACTTTTTTATGCTTATGGAGAAGATGCAAATCTAGTAAGGTATTTAAATAGTGATTGGGGTGGTTATCGAGATGAGGAGAAAAGCACTACATGGTACGTCTTCTACCTTGGTTCAACAACTTTCTATTGGCCATCGAATAACATACAATTACAACATTATCATCATGTGAAGCTGAGTACGTGATAACTTGTTAAATTGTTTGTAAAGGAATCTGGTTGAGAAATCTGTTGAAGTAATTGAATCACTCATAAAAATAATTTACAGTGATTCATGTGGACAACAAATATGCAATCAAACTTGCAAATAATCTAGTACAACATGGAAGGAGCAAGCATATTGGCATTAGGTTACATTTTCTAGGGCATATTGTGAAGCAAAAGACAATTGAACTTGTGTATTATCACACCATGGGGAAGATAACAGATATCCTTATGAACCCTCTCCCGATTGATTATTTCATAAAGCTACATTTAATGCCTGGGATGAAAGACTCTTGATATTAGGGGTGAATGTTGGAATAAACACAAATCAAGTGCCTCTTGCACTATGATAATTAGTGGTAAACCTGACTATGCACTACATAAGCACTATGTGAAGTGATAATCCACAAAGACCACTTTCATGATTTTTAATATTTCTTTCTTTAAGTGGTTTAGGTGTTAATTCATCTCCTCAATTTCTTTCTCTATTGGGTTAGATTAATGTTTCCATAATTAATTGTGTTATTTTAGTTGTTCCACTTAATGTGTGATTGTGTGTGTTTTATAACTCTATAGAGTTACAAGCTTGTTGTTTGATATAAGCAATAACAAGAGAATAAAAACATTTTATCTCTAAAAATACTTGTTCTCTTTATTAATTCTTATATTTGAGAGAATGTACGCGTGGGTGTGATATAGTTTGAAAACTAATCACCCAGACAAGAAGTTTGGTATAAAGACTTGAATACCAACAATAATTGCCTCTACTTTATTTGGATCCACCTTCACACCATCACTTGAGGCAACATAACCTAAGAATACTAAACTATTTGTCAAGAAGTCACACTTCTTCAATTTAACTTCTACTCACTCAATACATCAAAAACCTTTCGAAGATGCTCAAAATGTTGATTTTGGTCTTTGCTAGACACAAGAATGTCATCAAAGTAAACCACAATAAAATTACCAATATAAGGCTTGAATATGTGATTCATAAGGCGCATAAATGTTCTAGGAGCATTAGAAAGACCAAATGGCATCACTATACATTCAAATAAGTCATCCTTTATCTTGAAAGTAGTTTTCTATTCATCTTCTGGTCTCATGCAAATTTGATGATACCCACTTCGAAGATCAATTTTTGAAAAGATTGAAGCCCCACAAAGTTGGTCTCATCAAGTCTAGGAATAGGAAAGCGATACTTAATGGTAATTTTATTCACCGCCCTACTATTAACACACATCCTCTAAGATCCATCTTTCTTAGCAACAAGTAATGCTGGGACAACACACGAACTCAATCTCTCTATAATCAAACCTTTCTATAACAAATCATTAACTTGCTTTTAAAGATCTTCATATTTTTTAGGATTTATTCGGTAGGCTACTGGAAGCATAAAACCTGGAATAAGAGCAATACAATGTTGAATATCACTCATTAGTAGAAGGCGGGATGAAACTTCCTTTAGCAGCACATCATAAAATTTATCGAGCAAAGGTTACAAGTTCGGTGGGACTTCGAACCTCTCTTCATTTTCATCTATTATAGGGATGGCAATGGGGCGGGTTTGGCAAAACCCTAACCCGCCCCATTTAATAAACGGAGCGTGTCAGGGCGGGTTGGTTTTTATTTAAATTAACTCCTAACCTGCCCCATTTAATAACCAGGGCAGGTCGGGGCTCCAACGGGTTGGGTTAATTTAAAAAATAGTAAATTAAAATTATTACATTATAGTCTTAGAGGCCTATAATGGTTCACATTTCAATATGTGAGACAATCCCCCAATTGTCAATCCATTATTTTCACATAGATCTTTTATAAAATTGGCACATAAATAAAGGTTTTTAGTGTGTGTGTGTGTGTGTATGTGGTTTAATTGTAATTAACATACATATAAAGGGTAATTATGTAGGCGTAAGTTAAACGGGTCGGGGCGGGTCGGGCAATTTTATTTAACTTGACTCCTAACCCGTCCCATTTAATAAATGATTTTTTTTAAAAACCCATACCCGCTCCTAATTCAATAATCGGGTTTTAAAACCCGCCCAATTAGGGTCGGGGAGGTGCGGATCTCCTATGGGTCGGGTTAAATTGACATCCCTACTCTATTACCACTATGAAAAAATCATTTTCAGCCCCTTCCATTGCTTTATTAAATTCTTCCTTTGAAAGCAAATGACTTACATTACCCTTTGAAAATGCAAGACAATTTTCGGGTTTCAAAGGATATAAAGTAACTTTAACCCCATCCTTATGAAAAGTGTAGGTATTTTCGAATCCATCACGTTTAATATTCCTATCAAACTCCCAAGGTCTTCCAAGAATTAAATGACAAGCATCTATAAGCACAACACCACACCAAATTTTATCTTGATAAATTTTACTAATTGAAAATTGAACAAGGCACTTTTTAGTGATTTTTTCCTCATTTCCCTTCTTAAGCCATGATAGATTCTCTATCTTGAGCTTAAATTTCTCCACCATTTAAGTAGACACAACATTATCATAACTACCACCATTAATGTTAACATTACACATCTTGCTATGAGAAGTGCAACGGGTATGAAAATTAATATTTTGAAGTCATTGATCATCCTCCATATGGGCTGCATTTAAGCTTCTTCGAACAACAAGTGATTCTCCTTAGTCATCATATATAACTTCACCCTCACTTTCATCTTCATCATTATAAATTTTGTCCACATCTTCATTGACGTCCACCTACACTAATGAAACAATATTTTGATTTGGACATTCAGATGCAATATGCCCAAAGTCATGACATTTAAATAATGGCGAGAGTTTAAATTCGAAGATCCGGACTGAATTGATTTGCCCTTTACATTATTCTTCTAAGGTAGCTTGAAAATGTATTTGAAGTCTTAGAAGTAGAAGTAATCCCTAATTAGAACATCCATCACGACTCTAAATTCGAATACTACTTTTCTCCTTAAGTTGCTTATCCACCTTTAGGGACAAATGAACACATCATTATAAGTCCAATATTGTTGCAATTGGAAAACATTTAAAATATGAGTCCTTAAACCACTAAAATAAGGAGCAATTATTTGATCCTCTGACTCGAATAAATCACATCGCATCATGATATGTTCAAGTTGTCTTGAATACTCCTCTATGGACAATTAATTTTTATGAATTTGTGAAACTTAAGAAAAGCATCTTGTACGTAATGACTAGGAAAGAATTTATTTTTACCTCCTTTTTCATCTTCTTCCAAGTTACAATTCTTCTTTTACCTTCACGTTCACGTTGCTTCTTTAAGTCTTCCCACCAAGTTGAGGCATGCTTCTTCAAGTTTATAGCAACTAACTTCACCTTTTTGAAACACCCTAAATCTTTGACTTATTTGAGTCTACATTATTTAGGCGTTTCAACTAATTTGGATATTGTGTCAAAACATATTTTTAGTTCGAGCCTTATCTTTGGTACACCTTACAATGTTACTCGACGACTTAACATGCCTCGACTCTACTCAACGACATATCTGAGTAAAGGTATTCACGTGTATTGCACATTTGCACTTGACACATTAGGCACACATGCATATTTCTTGATCTATGATTTTTATTGTGTGTCTAATTAATTGTGAGCCTAAACTTTTTCTAAAAGAGATTATATTATTTTTTTTGAAAATAAGCTTTTAGTAAAACTGGTGTAATTTTGATTTAAAATGAATGATTTAGTTTTAAAATCATTTTCGAAATTTGTTGTTAAAAAATAATTTTTTCATTTTGAAAAATATTTTTCGAAACTCAAAATTACATGTTAAACAAATTTCGTGTTTAATAAAAAAAATGAATTTTCCAAAACAATTTTTTTTGTTTAATAAAGTGACTTGACCAAAGCCTTACTCACTTTGTTGTACACGTTTTTGTCCTTATAGGAGCTATAGTCCACTAGTGCAGATTTCGTCCTTGGCCATATCCCTTATACTTGCTTTATCCTAGGTACACTGTTTTGGCCATAGGTTATTTATTTAGGTGATGCTTTTTTTGTTTTGTTGATTTGACCTTATACACTTAAGATGTCACCTAACTGTGATTTTCGGCTATTGCTTATTACTAGGAGTTTTTGTTTTTTTTTAAAACCTCTTTTAGTTTCGTCCATACCCATTAGGAGATGATCTGGACTTAACTGCGATTTCTTATACCTGCTAGGCTTTAGCTTTGACCGAGGTGACCTGCTACCTGCTATAGCCTTTTAGGCTTTCGGCACTATACCTGTTTTCGTCCCTTGCCAACAAAGAAGGTGATACCTTATACTTGACTGATTTTGACCGTCTAGAAGCTATTTGATTTTGACCAGCTTTTAAAGCTTTCGACCTTACACTTTAGAGTAGGATGCTCAAGCTTTAAGGTGACTTGTCATTTCAGCCTTTATACTATATTCTGTTGGACGATAAGTCTAAACCTTTAGAAGCCATATGATAGTACGCTGTATTAGGTTTATCTTTTAAACCTTAGGTTTCAAAGCTTTATAGATTTAGTACTATTTTCGTCCTTAGAAGCCATCTGTTAAAGAAACTTTGAGGTGTTGGATTATATCTACTTGGATTAGACTTCGTTAGAGATGGATTTGACGTGATTAGATTTGACCAAGATTTATGGAGATCACGGTTATGCCCATTGGTTGTATGCCTTATCTCCTGCTATATTTCCATGAACTATAGGATCGTGAGAAACCCAATTAGATGTGTGTCATCTGTATCTTTTCGGTTATTTGTTTTAACCGTATGTTACCCATTAGATCCCATTGGTCTATTTGGAGATCTTGCCACCTGTCTCTATTATATCCGTTGGAGAAGTTTGTTACAACTAAACCTTATACCAGCCTGGATTTCATCTGTAGTGGTTTTAGGTTTTCAAGAGAATGGTTTTAAGATTCTTGAGTTGTTTTTATAACAGACTTAACTTGTTAAGACTGAATTTGATAATATCTGTTAATTAGTTTTAACTCGATTTAATCTCGACCTTTGATTAATAATTTTTAATCTGAACCCTTGATTTTAAAGTTTCTAGAATATTGTTTTCTCACCTATATAAACTTCACTAGAGAGTTTATTTGAGCTAGATATTCAGATTATATTTTCTAGAGTGAGAAACACAAGAGGGTTTAATATTTTTAAGAGAGAAAAATATAGAGAATTAGAGAGAATATCTAAGAGAGAGATTGAATGTTATTTTACACACATTGTGTTCATTCTACTTCATCTTTATTCTGTTTTTGTTTTTAAATTATCAATGATCTTGCACATCATCTCATAACTTTAGAGATTGAAATATTGTGTTATTGTAGAGAGAATTTATATGCTTTCATACTGAAATAATTTTTTACAAAAACTAGAATTCCTTAGATTTTTAGATCTGAATTTTATTGAATATTTTTATGATCTAAATATTCTGATTTTGTGATTAGATGTTGTATGATGTTTAAATCAGAATTTCTCGGATCTTACATGTTTATTGAAAATCTTTTTAAAGATCTGTTTTCTCATATTTGTGAAATAATTTGTAAAACACTTTCCTCATAAAATTGAAAATAAATTTTTGAGAGATTGAGAACACATGTTAAATGATTGTATAATCTTGTTGTGTGTTCATGATAAGTGTTGTATGTATTTCTTATAAAGAATGTTTTGAAGATTTATAATTGAAAATTTATTTTGTAAGTTTTTATAGAAAACTTAATTGGTCTTAATTGAAAATGAATTTTTCTTAAGTTTTTATAGAAAACTTATTTGCTTGATTACAAATATATTTTTGTTAAGTTTTTGAAGAAAACTTATATGCTTGTGTTTTGAATTAAGTTCTTGCATGGTTTGCATTTAGAACATATTCACTTACACGTTTCGCACAACTAGAATGTTGTTGAGAGATCAGTTTTTGACTGAGTTGGAATTTGCTAAACAAGAATGACGGAGTTACGAAGTTGAGAGAACAACTACAACAATCAGAACTGCAGAGAAGTTATAAGGATACGAGACCAAGAGGGTACATTCCTAAACTTGTATAGGTCTGTTTGTGTGTTTAGTTTGTTATATAGCTTGTAACCGATAATTCTTTTTAGTGAAATTTTGTTTTACTCCGTAGAGGGAGTCGTGGATGTTTTCCCTAGTTTGGGTTTTTACCACGTTAAAAAATCATACTTGTTATCTTCTTATCCTCATCTTATTCTTTGTATGATTTAGAATTAAAATTGTTACATGGTTTAATTTCTTGAATTGGAATAATTCTTCATATGAGATATATTGGATTGTAACGTAATAAATCAGATTGTTATTAATTTAACTTTTAATTAAATCAGATTTAATTGATTTTAATTTCCGCATGTATTAAAATCTGATTAGTTACATTATAAAGTTTTTTCTTGATTTGATCATATACATATTATTAGAAAAACTTGCATGAAATCAGAGTATGTTTATGTGTGCGTATGGAGATTATTTCATGGGCGCATCTCAAGAAATGTTTCCCTCATTCTCAGGTGGAGGGGAGATTTTTCAATTGGTATCAGAGCGGGTCGCTCCGAATTAGATTTAACCGTCTGGAGTGTTGATCCTTATTTCTTGATCATATGATTTCATGTTACAAATCTGATTACTTTCTATATCCATATATGATGATGATTTTTTATATGTATGATCTCATGATAGTCAACATGTTATTCAATCTACTCTAATTGTTCTCATTCTATTTCTTGAATTTCAAGAACCCCTATTATGATTTGTATGCTTAGCATAATATTTTTTTGTAACCATAGTATTGGTTGTGGGAGAGAGACCTTATTTGTTGATTACTCTAGAATATGCTGAATATGTTTAAATTATGTCTAATATGTCATTTACCCTTCATTTTATTTGAGAAGTCCCTGAAGACTATATGAATGTGCTTTATTCATTTTCTACCATATTTACATATTTTCCTGTCATAATCATGGTAATTATATGTCCTCTGAGATTTTAGGGTATGGATGTTTGTCAATGCAAAAAAACACCTCTTAAAATCATGTTAATGTAGGAGTGGCACTTGATTAGAACCGTTAATATGTTTATTGTGGTAGTTATTTTTTAATCTTCCTCATGTTATCATTGTTTTATCCTTTGTCTATTTGAGACAAAATGGGGGAGAAGAGTACATCATTTTATTAGTCTTGATTCTTGAATTATATTCATGATATCTTATTTTTTAAAATGATTTATCAATTTCTATGATATCTTATACTTGTTCTTGTGAGTTTGGTTTTATTGTTTTAATGCAGGAAATCACAAGAAGGTGTTAGGGTAAATTGATGTATAGTTGAGTATTGTAATTTTTACTTTCTAGGATTTTTTGTGGATTGGGTAGAATAGTAATTGTTGTATAGGACTTAGGTGATTTTATTTTTTCCTAAGAGTATCATAATGTACTCGAAGGGTTTTATCACAAATATCCAAAGGGGGAGATTGAAACACCCTAAATCTTTGACTTATTTGAGTCTACATTATTTAGGCGTTTCAACTAATTTGGATATTGTGTCAAAACATATTTTTAGTTCGAGCCTTATCTTTGGTACACCTTACAATGTTACTCGACGACTTAACATGCCTCGACTCTACTCAACGACATATCTGAGTAAAGGTATTCACGTGTATTGCACATTTGCACTTGACACATTAGGCACACATGCATATTTCTTGATCTATGATTTTTATTGTGTGTCTAATTAATTGTGAGCCTAAACTTTTTCTAAAAGAGATTATATTATTTTTTTTGAAAATAAGCTTTTAGTAAAACTGGTGTAATTTTGATTTAAAATGAATGATTTAGTTTTAAAATCATTTTCGGAATTTGTTGTTAAAAAATAATTTTTTCATTTTGAAAAATATTTTTCGAAACTCAAAATTACATGTTAAACAAATTTCGTGTTTAATAAAAAAAATGAATTTTCCAAAACAATTTTTTTTGTTTAATAAAGTGACTTGACCAAAGCCTTACTCTCTTTGTTGTACACGTTTTTGTCCTTATAGGAGCTATAGTCCACTAGTGCAGATTTCGTCCTTGGCCATATCCCTTATACTTGCTTTGTCCTAGGTACACTGTTTTGGCCATAGGTTATTTATTTAGGTGATGCTTTTTTTGTTTTGTTGATTTGACCTTATACACTTAAGATGTCACCTAACTGTGATTTTCGGCTATTGCTTATTACTAGGAGTTTTTGTTTTTTTTAAAACCTCTTTTAGTTTCGTCCATACCCATTAGGAGATGACCTGGACTTAACTGCGATTTGTTATACCTGCTAGGCTTTAGCTTTGACCGAGGTGACCTGCTACCTGCTATAGCCTTTTAGGCTTTCGGCACTATACCTGTTTTCGTCCCTTGCCAACTAAGAAGGTGATACCTTATACTTGACTGATTTTGACCGTCTAGAAGCTATTTGATTTTGACCAGCTTTTAAAGCTTTCGACCTTACACTTTAGAGTAGGATGCTCAAGCTTTAAGGTGACTTATCATTTCAGCCTTTATACTATATTCTGTTGGACGATAAGTCTAAACCTTTAGAAGCCATATGATAGTACGCTGTATTAGGTTTATCTTTTAAACCTTAGGTTTCAAAGCTTTATAGCTTTAGTACTATTTTCGTCCTTAGAAGCCATCTGTTAAAGAAACTTTGAGGTGTTGGATTATATCTACTTGGATTAGACTTCGTTAGAGATGGATTTGATGTGGTTAGATTTGACCAAGATATATGGAGATCACGGTTATGCCCATTGGTTGTATGCCTTATCTCCTGCTATATTTCCATGAACTATAGGATCGTGAGAAACCCAATTATATGTGTGTCATCTGTATCTTTTCGGTTATTTGTTTTAACCGTATGTTACCCATTAGATCCCATTGGTCTATTTGGAGATCTTGCCACCTGTCTCTATTATATCCGTTGGAGAAGTTTGTTACAACTAAACCTTATACCAGCCTGGATTTCATCTGTAGTGGTTTTAGGTTTTCAAGAGAATGGTTTTAAGATTCTTGAGTTGTTTTTATAACAGACTTAACTTGTTAAGACTGAATTTGATAATATCTATTAATTAGTTTTAACTCGATTTAATCTCGACCTTTGATTAATAATTTTTAATCTGAACCCTTGATTTTAAAGTTTCTAGAATATTGTTTTCTCACCTATATAAACTTCACTAGAGAGTTTATTTGAGCTAGATATTCAGATTATATTTTCTAGAGTGAGAAACACAAGAGGGTTTAATATTTTTAAGAGAGAAAAATATAGAGAATTAGAGAGAATATCTAAGAGAGAGATTGAATGTTATTTTACACACATTGTGTTCATTCTACTTCATCTTTATTCTGTTTTTGTTTTTAAATTCTCAGATCTTGCACATCATCTCATAACTTTAGAGATTGAAATATTGTGTTATTGTAGAGAGAATTTATATGCTTTCATGCTGAAATAATTTTTTACAAAAACTAGAATTCCTTAGATTTTTAGATCCGAATTTTATTGAATATTTTTATGATCTAAATATTCTGATTTTGTGATTAGATGCTGTATGATGTTTAAATCAGAATTTCTCGGATCTTACATGTTTATTGAAAATCTTTTTAAAGATCTGTTTTCTCATATTTGTGAAATAATTTGTAAAACACTTTCCTCATAAAATTGAAAATAAATTTTTGAGAGATTGAGAACACATGTTAAATGATTGTATAATCTTGTTGTGTGTTCATGATAAGTGTTGTATGTATTTCTTATAAAGAATGTTTTGAAGATTTATAATTGAAAATTTATTTTGTAAGTTTTTGTAGAAAACTTAATTGGTCTTAATTGAAAATGAATTTTTCTTAAGTTTTTATTAAAAACTTATTTGCTTGATTACAAATATATTTTTGTTAAGGTTTTGAAGAAAACTTATATGCTTGTGTTTTGAATTAAGTTCTTGCATGGTTTGCATTTAGAACATATTCACTTACACGTTTTGCACAACTAGAATGTTGTTGAGAGATCAGTTTTTGACTGAGTTGGAATTTGCTAAACAAGAATGACGGAGTTACGAAGTTGAGAGAACAACTACAACAATCAGAACTGCAGAGAAGTTATAAGGATACGAGACCAAGAGGGTACATTCCTAAACTTGTATAGGTCTGTTTGTGTGTTTAGTTTGTTATATAGCTTGTAACCGATAATTCTTTTTAGTGAAATTTTGTTTTACTCCGTAGAGGGAGTCGTGGATGTTTTCCCTAGTTTGGGTTTTTACCACGTTAAAAAATCATACTTGTTATCTTCTTATCCTCATCTGATTCTTTGTATGATTTAGAATTAAAATTGTTACATGGTTTAATTTCTTGAATTGGAATAATTCTTCATATGAGATATATTGGATTGTAACGTAATAAATCAGATTGTTATTAATTTAACTTTTAATTAAATCAGATTTAATTGATTTTAATTTCCGCATGTATTAAAATCTGATTAGTTAGATTATAAAGTTTTTTCTTGATTTGATCATATACATATTATTAGAAAAACTTGCATGAAATCAGAGTATGTTTATGTGTGCGTATGGAGATTATTTCATGGGCGCATCTCAAGAAATGTTTCCCTCACAAGAAATGTTTCCCTCATTCTCGGGTGGAGGGGAGATTTTTCACTTTTTTATTTCTAGAATTTCATAGTAGTAAAAGCTTATATCCACGGTGTTGATCCAATCAATGAATTCATCACCTTGGATTTAACCTTCAAATTATTGGATCCTAACTTTTATACAAGCCCAGTGATAGGGTTGGTTCCTTCCATATCTATGATTCAAAGGAGCCTTTTCTTCCGATGCGTGGTCATGAGCATTATAAATGGGGTTGATTTCCTCTTCATCCTGTGGAAATTTATTATCCAACCTACCACGATCCATCATATTCCTGAGCTTCAAAGTGTACTATATTCCACTGGAGTTGTTTCACATGTCCCCTCAATTCATCTAGTTCAATGTCGCATAAGTCTCGTTCGCATACGGGTGCACCAACATTCAGGCCATAACGACGGTTGCTGGCCATCAAAACCAAGTCTCTGATACCAATCTAAAATTGGACAATGAAAGAGAAATATATGACACAACTGTTAACTTAGTTAACCCACTCAAACTCTAAGGAATCCACTGAAGAGAGGGAGCAACACTCGTCCCCAATTGGAATCCACCAAAAGGTTAAGATCAAAACAAGAAAAATCCACTTCTTAGATAAACGTCTGTTTATAATCTCAAATAAAATTATCCTTGTTTCATACATCCTCAGCCCTTACATAGGTGCTTGGAACATCTCTCCAGAGATGGGTAATAATATATATTAAATAGAACGTTGAAAAAACCATAAGTTGAAAAACTAAAAGACTAGACCCTTGGACTAAAAACTAATCCCCCAATAAATTAGGTGTCACTTAAAATGCATGCCACTCTCCGTGTACATTAAATTAGAAGATGAGACATATACCAGTTGAAAGGTATATACAGTATATTTCCAATGAGCTTTGAATCATGTCATTTGGACTTTTAAGGAGGGAGTTATGACCATTTTCATAAATGGTTCTGTTGTTGGTGTAATTCGAAAATAGACTGTTGAGTTTCTTCAAGCCCATTTATTGAACCGTGACACTTCTAAGGAATTGTAGTAATATCAAAGTTGCCCCTGCATAAAAAAAAGTTCAGCATCTAAATATGTGAAATTGATGAGAACAAAAGATTATCTTGACCAAATATTGATAATCATAGTAAGCCCAACACATTTGTATAAAAGGAAAAGAATCCTCACATCAATATTAATCTCCAGCATTAAAGGATGTATGGATTATACTTCTATTTATATGTGATAAGGAATGGACACTTCATGGCCGAACTTGCATTGAACCACTAAATATCTGCACTTACCAATTAAGAAAACATGAACACACCCACTTTTACTTTTATGGTGAGTATATTTATATTGTTGTGCATTGGGAGAAATCCCAAATGGCAATATAAATTGAATAACATCTAACAACAATATAACATCCAACAAATTACCCTTTCCACATGACAACAAAGTATGACATCCCAAAAGATAGTACAAATCAAAAACCATAAATACTAACTAAAGTAGTGGTGAAGATATTCAATATTATAAAAAAATTAGGATCAATTTGCAATTTTTAAGTATTTATTCATGTCTATAACAACAACCAAAAAAAATCTATTGGTAATCAAGGCACTACCTATTCAAGTCTGTGACAATCAATGAAATTTTATAAAACAAAATCCTCGCCCCCTCTTTCTGTATCCACCCTCTTTAACTTGTAAAAATGATTTTAGTCTAATTATGGGTATTACACTATTCTACACTAATAAATTAGAAATGAATAAATTCGTGAAACGGTAAAAATAGCTCCTATACAAGATAATTTGAGAGAAAATCATTGATGGTTGGTCTGAACACGTTAAATGTAAATCAATAAATGATTCGTAAGAAATAATGATTTACTTAGTATTGATGGTAACGATATGGGTAAAGATTGACCCAAATTGACATGGTGGGATATTATAAATAATGATATGATATCATGTGGATATTGTGGAAAAAAAATTAGGATTCATGTAGCCGATCGCAAATAATTGGGAAAATTCTTTGTAGAGTTGAGTACACTATTCTACACTAATACGCAAACTTACAATAGTTTGAGCTTTAAATAATTAAACAACAATACAATAGACCCACTCAACCTCGATAAATAACATAGTTTCAACTGGAGTGGGTGTGGGGAGGAAAAGCCTTAATATTCAAACCATTAGAATGTAGAAAATTAACCTCACCAAGAAGAAAATTATATAAAGAGAGATTAAATTTAGCAAAAAAAATCATATGGTTTCATGATTGTGACAATTGAATTTTTTTCAAGCCGATGTTGTTCGAAAATCGGTGTATAAAAAACTTACTCGGCGTTCAACGTTGAGGCTCCAATGAGAGGTCTCAATAGCTACCATTCTACCACAAACAGCTTACTAAACACATAAATATCGCCATAATACACAAGGTAGAAAGAAAATTCCTTATAAAGAATGTCAATCATAGTAATCCTCATGAACAAAATAAATTAAAAAATTAAAAACCAAATAATCAAGAACCTTAAAGACAGCACGGGGTCTCATTTGATAAAGGATAAGTATAAAATTAACATTTTAAGAAGATGGCCTACTAATAACTTTATTCAAACACCAAATAAGAGCATCGTCTGCGAGTGTATGTCACCGGTAATGATATGTTTTCAAGCCTGCACTAAGTGAACAAAAGAAATGACAGTTAATCAAAAGTTATGATTGATAAATATGAAGAAAATGACGTACCATTATTATTTTCAATAAAAAATACAATTTGTAATAGGGGACATGATATTTGATCACCATTTTACCTTAAACATGGCTAAGAAGACTAACCATATAAGTATTAAGTGGACACCTTAGTTTATGCTTACCCTAAAAAAGAATGACTAACCATTTAGAAGACTAGGTTATCATGTATCTTCATTTGGTAGTGCATAACTATTTGAATGTTGAGGAAGAATAAGCATAAAAGGGAAAGAAGAGTATGAAATATAAAATGCATGAAAATAACAATGCAATTATATCAAAGATGACAATTTAAAAAGTGAAACAAAACCACTATTGATAATTTTAAAGAAATTAAGTCACCTTAATCGCACTCCTTGATGAAAGTTACTTCGGTGTACCTCTACAACATCAAGTATAACTTCATATTATTTTATGAGATTCAGCCTTGTAAACAACTTCAAGTGTAACTTTAACCTGTTCTTTGAA
This sequence comes from Sambucus nigra, assembly GCA_949130495.1. Classification (NCBI taxonomy): domain Eukaryota; kingdom Viridiplantae; phylum Streptophyta; class Magnoliopsida; order Dipsacales; family Adoxaceae; genus Sambucus; species Sambucus nigra. Next base: position 22,270,063 of record OX422213.1, on the reverse strand, counting down.
TAACTTTCCAATTTCAGGGATCAATTGTTCATATCATTGGAAATTTAGAAAGTGTCTTGGTAATTAATCATGCCTCCTAAAGAATAGATGTTAAAGACTTAAAGTGAGAAAAAACTATATTCATAGTGTAACTGAATACAAATTGAAGCCTCCAAAGTCAACTTTAAATAGATTCTTATTTTGTACTTCTCCATCTATTCAAAAGCAAAAAAGATTTAAAAAATGGAAAGAAATATATTTAAAATTGCATTAGAATTCGAGAAAAGAGAAATATAAAATTGGCATAGATGATGGCACGAGGTTGTGCTTTTCGCGAGCAGGTGCATTAGTAGTTTTGAGATATACTTACCAACTATTTAGTGTATCAGATTATGAGGTAAACAGGTAAAGACATGTAGGTTTTACAGTGAGTTGTAGCACTTGTGACACCCCGCCTAATAAAATACTGGGCGATCAATCCTGTACCAGATTAAAACAGGAGTCTCATATGGTTCATTCTTAGCATCACTGACAAAAATCAAATTAATTACTAATAACCTATTAGACTGGCATCAAAATTTTATTTAACTAATCATTTTAAATAAACTATTCCAATAAAACATCCACACAGTTTATATATAAGACTGAAAATGAAATAAAATAATCGAACACTCGATTTAACAATAATACAACCCACTCGAATTCCGCATAAAAGGCGGTAAAAGAATAAATAAATGCAGTTGGGTTATTATTCTGAATATATATACAGTAACTCCTATCTAGATTACAAGGATAGAAGCGTCTACAGAAAACCTACATGCATCCACAGCTGCTGCAGCAGACGCCAGACTCGAAGGAATCTTCATCCAGTCGTCCCTGTATCTAGACACCTATAACTATATATATATATTTTGCAAGTGCATAAATACTTTATTTATGAAAAATATGTTTTATCTCATATTTAAATTGGTATCGCACTCCCATGAGATACCCCTCACCCCTCTTCTAATGGTGCACACATATCGCATCCCTCTAAACAACAACCTAGTCAAGCTACCCTGCCTAACTAAACTCGTTCCAACCATTCTAAAATCCTACTTAACCTAAGTACTAAGGGCTAAAATTCTCCCAAGTCCCAACATTGCGTTACGTTCGTGCGTGGGGTGTCTTGCGAAGCGAAATCCAAACAAGGAACCCCCCTGATACACTACTACTTAGCAATGTCGATCGTCGAGATCCATTAGACCCTCAGTACACCACGTATATACACATACTCATTTAATTATATACATTATCATACTCACTTTCATAAACATATCACAGTATAAGTCCGGATAGAATCTCCCGGAATGAGAATAAATCTTTATTCATTTTATCTCTTTACTCCAGTTAGAGATATATAATATCTTGTTCTCATGCACATGTATTATACTATACACACAAGTATAATAACCATCCCAACGAGCTATAACTCGAGGATGCGGTCTCTCAATGCTATCAGCTTCCAGGGCATTACTCACATACCATCCTGGGTACCAGCGATCGGACTAAATAACACCGACATGGTAAAGACCAAATCACAACGTATGGGAAGCGGTCATAGTTCCTCCCCGGGAATGAGACGAAACATACCCACCACGTCTCACCCCTAATAAAAATGACACAATATAACCATGGACGCTATGACCTGGGGACTATACGCTCCCTGCTCCACAAACTAGGGGCCTCACCCATATCGCGCAACTTCCCATGATAGCATTAGAGGGGGTATGCTTCACATAAGTATATATATACCATTCACACACAACTATATATATGTATTCATGTCATAATATATACTATAATCACATTGTATATATATATTTATCACTCCTCAAATGTATACATGGCTATAATTGCCAATCTTATAATGATATTTAAGTATTCTCTAACATAAATATACCTCACACTTTAATCACTGTTAGGGATTTATATACTCTCCAAATATCCCAATTCATAACTATATAATAAGTATACCCTTAACTTATCTTATCCTATAACCCCAAATTTCCATCCTAGTCGCCTCATAGGATTTACCCAATTACAGATGGCCCCTATCCACTCCATCCACATAAATATACCCATATATGCTTACCGAATAATTTCTCCAAATGCCACTCTCTTCCTAAATATTCGATAAGTCCATACCCCGGATTAACCTCTCAAATAACCCAAGGTCAATTCACAATTCCTCAAGCCATTTAGAACATAACTCTCTTTAATACTTTAATTTAAAAAGCCCCTACTTTAAGCTCAAAGAGGAGAAGAAATAACAATCTCCAAAATCTTGGACTGAAAATAGAGTGCCGCTCGACCGACCCTGGACCCCCGGTCAACCGCGGTTTCTAATTAAGCCTAACAAACCATCCAGTAGGCCCTTCCTCCTTGACGCGATCGATCGGCCATAGGAGCGTGGTCGACCGGTCATACCAGATCCTTGAAAATCAGTTCTCCAAATTTTCAATAAACCACCCCAAACTCCATTTTCATGGTTTCTACGCTACACCAACCTTCTCACAAACATCTAAACATTAATTTCTAACCAACACATCAATTAAATAGGGTATTAAACCAATTTTCTCAGATTTGAATCCAAAAACCCATTAAACCCTAGTTTTTCCATTTCCCTCATTTCAATTCATTTCTTCACTCTATTTATATGAATTCAACAATAAAATCATTAAGAGTTTACATTACATTAATATGTAAACTCATACTCAATTTTCCCCAATTTATTTTAAGGGTTCTAACCCAAAATCATATATTTTACCAACTGTAATACGAGATATATGCACAAAATGAAATAAAGCAAGTACACACTTGCTTGGAGGATAAAATTCGACGACCTCGAGTAGAATCCTGCAGAGTTTGGCCGAAATCTCCCTTTTCTTCCTCTTTTCTCGCTTCCTTTCCTCTTATCTCTCTTTTCTCTTTTTCTTTCCTTTCTCCCACTCTCTCTTGCCTTTTATAGGAGAGAAAGGTGTTTATCCCTTATTAAACCCAAAAATGACTCGTTTACTCAATTGCGAGTCCCTATTAATCCAAAAGAATTCGGAACCTAAACACTACTCCAGAATACACTATTCTGACTATCTCGGCCATTCCGAAACCAACCGCACACTTGAAATCTTCCTCCTAGGTACTTGATCGCAATCCATTAATTAAACCCATTACATCTCAATGCGGGTTTTCCAATTAAAATATTATCCTTTATCGCTTTACCCAACTACGACATGTACTTGAAATAGTCCAACTCATTTACTTAATCCCAAAAGTGAATGTAGCATACATCGGAAATCATCTAGCCCGCATAAACTCCAAAAATTATCTTTCTAAGAAATTTCCCAAATTTCCAAATTACACCTATTTATGGAATTTAAATTATCCATAAAAGTACGGGATATTACATCACTGTTAAGAGAAAATGTAAACACAAATGAAGGCCAATTTTGTTCTAAAAAAACATACTATTATTGATACATCTCTACACTATTTATATATCTACTGTACAATAATAAGCTGTTGTATATACATGGCTACACACACAGGTAGAGCTGTTGAGCAGGTTGAATGAGTTTAAATTTCAAATGTCAGGTGGTTCCGTGATTGTGGGAGATTAGGCTGCTGTTTGTTTTGACTCGGTTGATATGCGTTCACAAGTTGATGGTGGCCGTGACTGAATCATCAACTTGTCTCTAATGAACGTAAATCGAGGAGATGAAAATCCTTTGGTGAAGATATCCGTGAGTTGATCTTCTATAGATATAAATTGAACTTGAAGTGCTTTCTTGGAAACTTGATCACGAACAAAGTGAAAATCAATCTCAACATGTTTAGTGCATGCATGAAAGACAGGATTGAGTGAAAGATATGTTGCACCAATGTTGTCACACCAAAGGATAGGTGGACTTGGAGGGGTAATACCGAGTTCATTTAATCAGGATTTAAGCCAAATTAGTTTGGCGGAGACATCGACAAGTGCTTTGTATTCTGCTTCAGTGGAGGAGCGTGAAACTGTCTTTTGTTTCTTTGATTGCCAGGAAATAAAATTAGAACCAAGAAAAATGGCAAACCCACCCATGTATTTACGATCATCAACACAACCGGACCAATCGAAATCCGTAAAATCTTGGAGATGGAGGGAATAAGTTTGGGTGAGGTGGAGACCATAAGAAGAGGTGTGGTTGAGATAGTGAAGAATTCGTTTAACAAGTGACCAATGAGTGTCAGTTGGAGCGTGCATGAATTGGAAAGGTTTATTAACTGCAAAGGAGATATCAAGGCAGGTGAGAGTGAGATTTTAAAGAGCACCAACGGCTTGCCGATAAGGAGTGGGATCATCTAGGAGTGTGTCTTCAGTAACAGAAAATTTGTGGTTGGTGGGAATTGGGGTGGTGAGATGTTTAGAATTAGACATGCCATGACGATGAAGAAGATCAAGAATGTATCTTTGTTGAGATAATAAGATGCCCGTAGAGGTTGGAACTATTTTAATGCCGAAAAAGTAATGGAGAGGACCAAGATTTTTAATGGAAAATTCTAGACCAAGGTAGAAATAAGGGATTGAATTAACGTAGGAGAATTTTCGGTGATGAGAATATCATCCATGTAGATGAGTAGAGCGGTAAATGAAGAGAGAGGTGTCGGTTTTTGAACCAATGAAGTGTTGAGAAGTGAGGAATTGAGTGGGGCGATGAAACCAAGCACGAGGAGCTTGTTTGAGTCCATAGAGAGAATGATAAAGATGGCACACATGAGTGGGTTTTGTTGGATCTTGGAATCCAGGAGGTTGTTGCATGAAGACTGTTTCATTAAGGAAGCCATGTATAAAGGCATTATTAACATCAAGTTGAGAGATGGGCCAACCATTAGATACAACAAGGAATATAATGATACGAATGGTGGTCGCTTTAACGACATGGCTAAAAGTTTTAGTGAAGTCAAGACCATACTCTTGGTGAAAGCCTTTGGCGACTAAGCAGGCTTTGTATTGGTCAACTGTACCATCCGCTTTGTGCTTAATTCGATAGACCCATTTACATCCAATGACATTCATATGAGGTGAAGGGGGTACAAGGGTCCATGTGTGGTTTTGAAGACGAGCATTAATTTCATAATGCATGGCATGACGCCATTGAGGATTTTTATTTGCAACAGTAAAACATGACGGTTCCGTAGGCTGTAGAGACACAGTATGGGCAGTGGGTGGAAGTTTGGGAGTGAGGGAAGGACGAGGGTGGAGTGTCATGTGGTGGGACTGTGGTTTAACAGTGACAGCACCGAGGTCCACAGAGAGAGAAATGCCATTTAGATTGCAAACAGTTGGGGTTGGGAGAGAAACAAGTAGTTGGGGGGAGGGGACAAACTTGTTGGGAGGGAGAGACATAGGTATGTTTGACTGGACAGTAGGGGTCATAGGTAGGGACATGGAAGGTAGAGGGCGGGTAGCAGGTTGGAGTAGGTTTGAATGGGATGCAAGTGGCTGCATGGAGTGGTTATGGGTTAGATAATTTTTAGGATGTGAAGAGGGTAAATTTGATAAGGTGCAAGTAGCAGGTGTGTTGCGTGTAGCAGGTGAGTGAGAGTTTATGTTTGTGGGAGGAGTTCGCATGGGGTAGTGGTTACACAGTGAGGTAGTGCAATGTGTGGGAGCGTGAGGCAATGTGTGTGAGGCAGGAAGATATAATTCGTGAGTTGGGTGGGGGAGTTAAAACAGTGGTAGTAACTCCCCACGGTGAAGATGTGGTATGAAAATTGGGCGAGTGAGGGGTGGGAGATTGGGGAAAGGGGAAGGAGTTTTCGTCAAAACGGACATGATGGGCAATGTAAATGCGGCCAGATGAAGGATGTAGGCACCGATACCCGGAGTGATTTGGACAATATCCAAGAAAGACACAAGGTTGAGGGCGATAGTCCATTTTATGAGAATTATAGGGGCGTAGATAACGAAAGCAAAGACACTCAAATTTTTTTAATAAATTGTAATCCGGGGTAATGTTGAAAAGAAGTTGAAAGGGAGAAAGGTTTGTGAGAGTGCGAGTTGGTAAACGGTTGATAAGAAATACGGCGGACTCAAAAGTAAAATGCCAATATTTTTGGGGAATAGAGGCGTGGGCCATTAAGGTAAGACCCGTTTCCACAATATGACGATGGCGGCATTCAACAAAGCCAACTTGTTCATGTGTATGAGGACAAGAATATGGATGTTGAATGCCAGAATTTTGAAAAAAAGTGTCCAATTTGCCAAATTCACCCCCCCAATCCGTTTGAATATTTTTTATTTTAGTGTTAAATTGTCATTCAACCAATTTTTGAAATTAAATAAAGATATCATGTACATCAGATTTGTAAGTCATAGGAAAGAACCAAATAAAATTAGAATAATGATCAACGAATATAACGAAATATTTTTTACCATTACAAGACATGGTAGGGGAAGGTCCCCATACATCACTAAAAACTAATTGTAAAATATAAGTAGAAGACTTGGCATGCATAGGTAAAGACAACTTGGATTATTTCACCATTTGATATGCGACACACATTTTTTGTTGATGATGAGAAGTAAAAGGTAGTTGATGACGAAGAGGAATTTGATGAAGAACGTGGTGATGTGGGTGACCGAGACGATGATGCCAGTTGTCAGTGGATGTTTTAACTTCATGAAAGGCTTGCGGAGGTGTGGATGGACTTGAGAGCATGTAGATACCATTGCTACTGGTGCCGTTGAGAAGGGGTGTTTTCGTACAACGATCCTTCACAATACAAAAATTGGGGTGAAATTCAAAAAATGCATCATTGTCACGAGTGAATTTTTGAAGAGAGATAAGAGACTTAGAAACAGAGGGTACATATAAAGTATTATTGATATTAAAAGAAGATTTAAGAGAAGGGAGAGAGCAATTTCCAATGTGTGAGATTGTTAAACTCTTACCATTGCCTATATAAAGAGTGTCACCTCTAGTATATTCGGTGGGATTAGTGAGATCGGCAAAGTTGGGAGTGACATGATGGGAAGCACCAGTATCAGGTAACCAAGTGGTGATGGGAGAGGGAGGAGTAGGGAGAATACCTGGTTGGGGTGAAGGAGAATACGTAAAGTGAGCAGTTGGATAATTTTGGGTAGGAGTAAAGCGTATGGGACATGTTGAAGCACTATGATTTGGAGCAGAACATAGTTGACAGCGGGGACGGTAATCATGGTTAGTGGAAGGGTGGTGAAAGGAGAAAGAGTGACCACAACATCGACCATGGCCACAAAATTTACGTCCACGAGTGGATTGGGTATGACAGGTTTGGTGGTGCGAATGAGCAGGAAGTTGGGTGAATGAGTGTGGTGAGTTGTGAGTTGTAAGATGAGCTGTAGGATTATTGGGAATAGTGGCAGTTGATAAAGAGGAGCTAATGGAGGGGGAGGAAATTTTATCATCATGAATAAATTCATGACTGAGAAGAAGAGAGTGAAGTTCAAAAAATGTGACGGGTTATAAGGGAGGTGATAAGATCCTTGAATTCCGACCGGAGACCTTTGAAAACATGAATGTTGAATTCCGTTGGGGAGAGCAGGTGACCTGCTGCGCTGAGTTCATCTGAAATAGCTTTAGCCTTGTGAAGAAATGTGGATGCCGAGTCATCGCCTTGAGTAAGACGGTGTAGGTGCAGGTGGAGATTGAGAACGCGTGTGTCAGAAGGGGAAGCAAGAGCATCGACCAAAGTTGTCCACACTTGGTGTGAAGTTTGTAGGCCAACAACAAGTGGTATCATTTCAGGAGACGGAGCAAATGAGCATGCTCACAATTAGTTTATCTTGTTGCGTCCAAACAGCAGCTTTAGATGGATCACTAGGACAGGGATGGGTTCCATCTACGTATTGGAATAGATTTTGGCCACACAAGAAAGGTTCCATTTGTGTTTTCCATTGTAGGTAGTTTTTGTTATCTAGTTTGAGAGAGACAAAATGGTTTGAGTTTGTTGTTGCAATAAAGCAAGACTATCTCTAGCGACCAAAACGATAAAACTCACTCAGGAATTTTATCAAACACTTAGTGTGCGAAAAACACCCAAGACCTTGTTCCTAAAATGAACTAGTGTGCAAAATCCCAATCAATTCAACCAAGCATCAATGAAGAGACAATAAGAACATACAAGCAATCATCAAAGCAAAACAACAACGATATACCGTGGTTCACCCAAATTTGGGCTACATCCACCAAGGAGGATTTCTTCTTTCTATAGATAAATGGAGGAACCCAAAGGTTATACACACACACAATTTATCTCTCTTAGAAAGTCACTCACAACCTCACAAGAACTCACCCCTCAAATGGGAGCTCTATCTCTCTTTAGCTTTGATAACTCACAAAATAGCTCTCAAACTTGTCCTCTCTCAAAACCTAGAAATAACACTTGTATTTATAGATTTGAGCCAAAATGTCAAATTTGTAAATAAACCAAAACTGAAAAAATAGGAGAGCTAAAACCAACAAACTCCACCTTGGCGATCCTGACGATCCAACCAATCTCTAGAATGCTGAAATTGAACTTGCTTGAAGACTGTCCCACCATCTACCAAGCTAATGAGATTCCCCCAGGCGATCCTCACGATCAAACCAAACTCGGAATACAAACATCTAATCCGCTCGAAGATCATCCCGACGTCTAACAAGCCAATACGCTCCACCCGACGCTAAGCCACCCCAAACTTTAACCATGAAGTGAGATACCGCACGTCTTCACTCCAAGACTCCAAACGACTCCACCCGCCGAGGAACCAAGTTCTAAACTAAGAACTCCCCGGAATGCTTCCCATGTGGTTACGGTGAAGCTCGCTCCTCATGTAACTCAGTGAGTACACCCCCACACAATACATATAGCATACACCTTCTTTACACGAAACATTCAAACACATCAACACCATCTTCCACCTTGAGAAATAACCACGGATGAGAGGGAAAATTCCTCACCTCTCATACCCTCCAAATATCACCCTCGAAAGATGTACCAAGTCTTTGTCACGAAAAACTCCCGTTTGCCAATGCTCGCAAACAATATCTCATCGGCCTTCCTTGAACTAGCTACACACACTTCGAATCCATCACATCCTAAACCTCCTCGATTCCAATCAGCCAATGCATGTGTGAAACTAAACCGAGTCAACATCACTCGTTGGCCCCGGAGGGGGACTTCGATCCATCCCCTCCACTAGTAGGTATTCTCCCATCACTACCGTCTACTCTTAGAAAGCTAGCACCCAATGTCTCCGCTTTGTTCACAAACGAGACATGCCTCGAACATTCGATCACTTGTGCACACCGCTTCCCCGTCTTTCTCGAAGTCTGATTTAGACGATACAACCCCTCTCTCTCCTGTCCCCTCGCTAGAACCATACAACCGAGTGTGACTTTCAAGACTCCACCCGCCACCGACACCCGACAACCCTTAGAATCCAAACGGCTAATGGATATCAAATTCTTTCGTAACTTTGGGACATAGGCCACACCACCCAAAGTGCGTTCCACCCCATCGAACATCTTGAGTTTCACCGTCCCGACACCCTCAACGGAAACCTTCTCTCCATTAGCCAAAGACATGGAACCTTTTCCATTTTCTGTGAAAGTCTCAAAATATTCCCTCTTGGAGAAAACGTGATTCGACGATCCCGAATCTAATATCCAATCATCTTGGGAAAGAGAGTTAACCTTGGAGATTGTGAGAAGTTCTCCAATTTCATCTTTATAATTCGCACTCGCTACCGTTGCCCTCTCGGAATCAACCTTGCCCTTAACCTTGTCGTTCCACAAAGGACATTCTCGGATCATATGACCCCATTCCCGGCACTTGTAGCATTTCGGCCCTTTACCACCAACACCTCTCGATCTAGACCTACTACCGTCATTAAATCCCCGGTTGGAGTTTCTCCCGCCATTTTGCCCACCTCCGTCTCTCGCCATAAGGCCTTCATTATGGGAATACCCGTCACCTCCACCTTCCTTCTTTCTCATCATGACATGAGATTGAATATCTTGCACAACCTCGTTGCACTGGAGCGTAGACTTCCCAAACATGAGCGTGGTCACAAAATGCTCGTATGAATCGGGTAATGATGCAAGCAACAACAATGCTCGATCCTCCTCAATGAATTGAACGTCTATCCGGTTCAAGTCATTTATCAAGGAATTAAAAACGTTGATATGCTTCATCATATCCTCACCCTCCTTCATCTCAAGCTTGAAGAGTTTCTTCTTGAGGAACAATTTATTTGACAACGACTTTCCCAAATAAATCTCTTCTAGCTTATCCCACATGCATTTAGCCGTGGTCTCCGCTATCACGTTATTCAACACATCATCCGTGATTAGCATCTCAATACACGAAGCCGCTCTTTGATCAATGTCAATCCACTCGGCATCGGTTATGCCTACCGGTCGTCCCTCTACCCCCAACAATGCTAATTGCAACCTCTGTTGGATAAGAACGCCTCGCATTCGTCTTTGCCATAACCCGAAATTGATCTTCTCATCAAAAGCCTTCATGTCCGTCTTCATTGAGCCACTCGATCCATAACTCGAATCCCATCTCTTAGAGCCTCCGCTCGTAGAGGTTGATTCTCGAGTACTCTCCACATTTTCCGTCATTTGGAACAAAAACAAAAGCTATGCCAAAATTGATTCAACCTCGAACCAAAATACCGGGCAAACAATGCAACCAAAGCTCTGATACCACTTGTTGCGCTAAAGCAAGACTATCTCTAGCGACCAAGATGATAAAACTCACTCGGGAATTTTATCAAACACTTGGTGTGCGAAAAATACCCAAGACCTTGTTCCGAAAATGACCTAGTGTACAAACTCCCAATCAATTCAACCAAGCATCAATGAAGAGACAATAAGAACATACAAGCAATCATCAAAGCAAAACAACAACGATATACCGTGGTTCACCCAAATTTGGGCTACATCCACCAAGGAGGATTTCTTCTTTCTATAGATAAATGGAGGAACCCAAAGGTTATACACACACACAATTTATCTCTCTTAGAAAGTCACTCACAACCTCACAAGAACTCACCCCTCAAATGGGAGCTCTATCTCTCTTTAGCTGTGATAACTCACAAAATAGCTCTTAAACTTGTCCTCTCTCAAAACCTAGAAATAACACTTGTATTTATAGATTTGAGCCAAAATGGCAAATTTGTAAATAAACCAAAACTGAAAAAATAGGAAAGCCAAAACCAACGTTTGTGAGAGGGATTAGTGGTGAAGGGGAAGAAATATAGTGGGGGAATTTGGAGATAGGTTTGATCCGGTGTTTGCCATTTGCTGCTCTGATACCATATCAGATTATGAGGTAAACAGGTAAAGACCTGTAGGTTTTACAGTGAGTTGTTAGCACTGTTAAGAGAAAATGTAAACACAAATGAAGGCCAATTTTTTTTCTCTAAAAACATACTGTTATGGATACATCTCGGCACTATTTATATATCTACTGTACAATAATAAGCTGTTGCATATACATGGCTATACACACATGTAGAGCTGTTGAGAAGGTTGAATGAGTTTAAATTTCAAATGTCATGTGGTTCCATGATTGTGGGAGATTTGGTTGCTGTTTGTTTTGACTCGGTTGATATAGTGGTACTTAAACTTCAAAACAAATGAAATTACTTCTCATTCTCGCGATAACCCCTTAAGGTATGTTGAGATGTACATAACAAATAAACATTTAAACACCTAGATATTACATGAGGCATAATGTAATATAATGATTTTCTTGCAATGATGAGCAATACCATGGCTTTACAAAATAAGCATAGTGATTTCCTTGTAGTTTTTGTACACTCCCTAATTTTACGTTAATATAATCAGTTCCTAACATAGTTTTAACGTGTTTAGATATTAGGAATGGGTTATGAATACATGATTGTGTCCATAAAGCATCAAAAAAATCAATCAAGAATGATAGTCCATGACTCCATGTACTAATTGATAAGAGACATCTCACAATAATACTAACCTATAATATATCAAATAAAACTGAGGAGGGCATGGTGTCTACTGGTCTAGCTTTTAATTGTTTTTTCCTAACTTGTACTCTACTACCCACTTTCATATTATGATGCTAAGTTTCAAAATCACAGAATGACTAAAACCCTTCACCAAATCAATTCCACTAAATCACCCTAATATTTACATTAATAAAATTACCAAATATTTCTACAAAAATACGAAATATATCAAGAACCTGATAGACTCCTTAATAGAATCTCTATTGATCTATGGTGAATAGAACCTTGCACTATCATCCATTTTAATATTTATTTTTATATTCATAAGCATGAAAACAAATATGACAATGGATGATAGGGCAGGGTGATATTTGTCATAGTTAATAGAGATTCTATTAAGGAGTCTAACAAGTTCTTGATATATGCATCATTGGTATGGGATATAGTGGTTATATACATCCTATTATAGATTCTGTTTCATTAAGAGTTCAAAATGCAATTCCTTAGATTTAAGCCCAATGTAAAGGGTTGGTTCTAATGTTTCATTTTTCTATCAAAATTAGTACCTAGGGCTAAGGAACCCATTTTATACTGAATGAAAGGACAAAAAAATGTAAAATTGCAAAAAATGAGATGGAGTAGAAATTATCAATATATGAGATCATGCATTAGTATTGTGTTTTCATGCAATGTAGGCATGTCCAATTTTAATTTTTTATGTAAATTATCTCTGTTTGATACCTCATTTCACCACTTATAACTTTTATGTAACTGTATGCCAATTTATAATTGATAAATATGAGGTCAACATGTAACATGTTCATTTGATTAATAGGGAAATTTTATCATTCAAAACAAAGAGATGAACCACTAGAAGATTATCAACTTTTGTATCTAAATATCTTGTTCGAATCACAATCATTTGCCAATAGCAGGCCTTGAATCAAATCTCAAGATTTATCATACAAAAATGTCCTCAACTATCACAAACTTCAGCATCTGGAACTTACTTTTGCCATGCTATTTAAGGAATTATGTAATTTCTATATCTTGTATTAAGTATATGAGCAGATTACACTAACCAAAGAAGACAAGCATACACCTTTTATTCAAGTCAGAATATGATCCAAAATAATAGTCGATACTAAGGTAGGAATTTGTTAAACATTGATTTTTTTATTATTGATCATAGTTCAGACATAATATTGCCTCTAATAAAACAAATATGCTCATAGCAAACATGACAATGTTAGGAGATAAGTTCTCCCTTCTAATTAAAGAGACAAATAAACTGCACTAATAATTTCAAATAATATCAATTATAGATTATAATCTAAGAATTTCCAGTTGTGAGTATATATTCCAGAGATGAGAATGGAACCCATGTGAGATTATGCCAATTGATATTAAACCTTGTAGTTCTAAAACTCGAAAACACAAGGCTCGTGTTTAAAGACCAATATTTTATGGTTACCTCTGGAATACGAAGGGAAGGTTTCTCTATAAAGAGAATTTATGGAATTGTCTCCTCTGTTATGGATGTTGAATATAAACTAAACTATGAGATAAATACAGATCCAAGAGACCGAGACTTGCATAACTAAAATGCATGTATTAGAAATACTTGTCATGACATTCAACATGTTGTAGCAATGCCAAGGCAACATTTATTTTCAGAAGTAGATAGTGCTGGTAAAGTAATTTAACGTGCACCCTCGATCTCTATTTTATCTTCAATGATACATCTAAAATCGTTTGCCTCCCTGAATACTCCCCAAGGTACATATCCACTTGAAATTAATCTCCTCTTTAGTGACACTTTTTACAAGGACATAAATGTCACATACTGTATAACAAAACTTGTCTCAACCAATCATTATTTCTATCTTCCAATAATAAATCCACGATAATTCATCTAATGGCAATGTTCAACTACAAGTGATGCTGCAAAGTCAATATCCCTCTTGATCTTAGAAACTGCATCTTCGAATTTTGCTTAAAGCTCGGTTCCCCCAATAATTTTTTCTTCTTGTATTAGTGGTTAGAGAACTTCCTCGAGTCTTCTGTAGTCATTAAGCTGCCTTCAAATAACTGTGTGATTTCCATTATCTCGTAGAATTGGACCCGATTTCCCACACAAAAAGGGCCTCCGTGACATCATGTTAGAAAGAGCTCGCAAAACTTTTCACATTAAGTTGAACCTTGAACTCGAGTTGAACTTTGGCGACTCTCCGAGTTGTATCTTGTAATTGTGTAAAGAGCAACTGAAGTTCCTAATGAGGATTCTGAGCCTCCTGAAGTTCATCTTTAAATACCTGTACCGTGGAAGTTCGCATTGCTCGCTTAATTGACTTAATGTTGCTAATAAGTTCCTTCTTATGGTGTAGAACTTTGAGCTTATGCGCATTAGATGGTTCCAGCTTCTCATCCACCATAAGGATGCAAATCCCACATTCATCAATACCATGATGACCAGCACCGCAACTTATATGTACATACTCTTCACTGGATATCCATTTATATTTATCTTCATCAAATTTATGAACATTTGAGGAGACAACAATTTTGGCAGGCATATTCAAGCCTATGGTGAATGTCTCTGTAGCAAACAAACACTTGATGAGCCCTTCTTGAAACACTTCCTTAATATGGGAAGTAAACTAGAATGATGACCACCTATTCCACGTTTCACAAGGGATAGCATAATCAAAATGTGAGGTATCTTTTTATCATCATCTGACAACATGTCCATAGCACTCCAAAGAATATTTTGTGGTCACTTACTCATCATCATCATTGAGATTCAGTTTAGCTGTCTGTCATTGCAAGAAATTCAGATTCCCTTTTGATGAATCTAAAAATAATGGAAGGATCATATTGACACTAAATTATCATTTTCACTAGCTTATATATGTCACTTTCTTCACTAACTCTCCCAACCAACAGACCCTTCTGCCCTTTCCCGCTGTCTCCTCTTTCCTCGCACCTTCACTAGTGGGAACAAGAGCATATAAACCTTTCTGCAAAAAATAATCTTGAAGGGACTTCGTCTGATAATCAGTATAAACGATATGACATGGTTTTTTATGGATCTTTGCAACCAAGTTGGCAAACTTAGCGTTAGGCACTATAGGAGAGGAATACAAATTGAGAGTTTTGGGGGGCCATAATAATTCTTCTTCCCATACCACTCCTCTTTCACTATCACGTATGTAATGAACCTCGTAAAAATTAACCCAAGCCACCTCCTGTGTAATTTCCATTATTTCAATGCCCGGGACGGGCTAGCACTATGATGCAGAGAAAAAAAGAACATTTCCTCTATACAATGTTTTCTTTTTATTGCGACAATGCCAAGGCAACATGAACATATCTACCTCAACAAACTAGACATATGGAGTGGAAAAGATAGTTATGAATCAGTAGGCCGTCTTTAGAGAAAAAGCTAAAATTAAATTTTCTTAAATTGCAAGCCTTTGTAATTCATTCCTAAGTCTTCGGCGAACTAGACTCTGCACTAATGACACTACAAATAAATAGCAAGATTAATCGCTAAAAGAGATTGGAACATTCCTATTCACCTTTGCAGGATTGTAGGCCAATAATCATCACTAGTCCACCCTAAATATAAGGCCTCCCTTCTTATAAGAATCGATGGTGTTAACTCTCCATAATGCAGATGTATGTCCATAATTAAAACTACAAAACATTGTAGTCCAAGATTCCACCACACCATACTTCATTTCAGTACCTTAACATTACCTTTAAACTCGCTCAAATTGTCCCAGAGAGACATAAAAAGACACCCGCCTGAAACCGCCAAACCCATTTATCGCATTGTCTTCCATGTACTTGGGCTTTGGAGTTGGAGACTCCTTAAACTTATTCTTCACTAGATTAAAACAATTAACTTCAGTGGATTAAAACAACTAATTTGACACCATATTCTGGACTTTGTTGTGAAAGCCTTAGTACAACCTTTTAATTATTAATGGAGGGGTCATAACAAAGACTCGGAGTGATTCCATAGCCATCATCGAGCAAGCTATCCGGTGTTAGCAATCTCACGAATTATCTAGTTGAAGGATGACACAAGAATAAAGACTAGTGAGAACCAAACCATTACACATATTCTACACAAAGGCTTGATCATAATTGGGTTTCCTTTCTTTCCAGGTTTTGGGAACAGTATCAACAGAAGTAATCTGGAACTTAGTTCTGCCATGCAATTTCTGGAATTAACTTGTTTCTACAAACTATTAAGCACATAATCTGAATACACTATACAGGCAAAAAAACTCAATAATGGCAATCTAAAGAATGAATTTGTTAAACAGTATTGGTTATTATTAACTACAGTTTACTTTTATTATTGTCCTCCAACCATGAATATAACAACCTCACTCACAGAAAATATGACTCGTATCAAGGAATGAGGTTTCTTTTTTAATTTGAGACAAGTAACCTGCATAAAAAAAGTTAGGAAAGTGGTTTGAATTTCCAGATTATGAGAAAGTTTAAGCCCAAACTAAAGTGGGACCCACACTTTGATAATAGCGGGACTATGCAACAACATGATCTCCGCGAGGTGAATAACATGGTGTATTTATTTCCTTGAAAACATTGAGAATTGAATGAGAAATTGTCTCTAAAGTTACCCATTTGAATGCTTTTAGATTACTCGCGTCCCTTTATTTGGCCACGAAACCTTTATCCTGCAATCAATTTCTCACCATATTTATGACAACACGAGATTTCTCATAAGCCTGAATGGGTAAGACTTAGACCATTTATACTAAAAGGGTACAAAAAATATCACATCATAAAATATTACATAACCATTGTGTCATCATATATGACCAAACAACAGTATAGTACATATTTTTCATATGTCCTGTTTTTCATGTAATTTTCATCTTATATGTAAATTTTTTATGCCTTTGGTTCCAACTTCCAACACTCTTTGTACATGGTATACCTCTATGTAATTGTCCATCAATAAGGTGAACATGAATCATTTTGACCTGATTCACAGCTTTTTTTAATCCTAAATAGAGAGATGAACCATTAGCAAGTTATCACTTCGACATCTAAATATCTTGTTCAGACTAAAACCATTAGCCAACATAAGCCTTAAAGCAAAACCGCAAGGTCCATCATATAAAAATCTCCCTGATGCTTATGGAATTAAATAATTTCTACAACCTAATAAGTGAATTGAATGGCCTAACCAGATAAGACATGCCTAATTGTTAAACATCTTGTGTGTATTTATCTCACATCGAAAGATGTAGAGTCCAACATATAGTACTGAAGTGGGCGTGACCATTTGACTTAGCACTGAGACCCTGTGGGTTCAAACCCCACACTAGGCTAGGCCCTGATGATTAATTTGAGGATAATACCGGTGGCTAGTTGCGAGTCTGGGACCTAACAGTGGTATCAGATCAAATGGTTTGATCCGGACCATCAATGGGCTTCGTGTCAGGTTGCCATGTGCGTCAATATAATCAATTCGAGGTGGTGTGAGTCGCAGTGCATCATGGTGAACCTCAAAATCAGATTATTACAGATGTACGGTAATGTTGGATGATCCAGGTCAAAAGATGTAGAGTCTAACATATAGTCATTAAGAAATTGTCACCCTTTGACTAGTATCGAGACCTTTTGGATTAGATACACAACTCGGAATCGTGTCTCTAGCATTAAGTTTGATATGAACTGATGAGCTACCAAACAAATTTTAATTGTATATATAAAAACAAAATTAACCCTATCAACGAGAAAATAAAAGGACCAATGTCCAGATATGTACGTAGTGATATAAAGACCTCGAACTACATAACATTCATAAACCAAAAATGGAAAGAAATAGAAGGAGGTCTTCGGGAATTACTTGCATTTTTCCTTTTGCTCTTTCTTCATTGAGAGGGGTTCTTCCTCTCGGTCACTTTATGGAGTATTTTTGAGTTAAAATTCAACATTAAGCATTAAGAGGCAAGTACCCCTCTCAATGCATAATGCTGCATTTTTTTTAATAAAATTACATTCCAATCTTACTCTTATCTTATAGGTTAAGTGACACGACATAAAACAAATTAGTAAATTATTAATAGTAATAAAATTATCAAATTAATTATACTCACCATTGAACATTCAGTGCCAAATAAGTCCAAACAAAAAACATATATTCAGAAGTTCAATCACATGAAAAACAAACAAACATATTTTTCGACATTCAAAATTTTGCATTAAGCATTCAGTCTTCCGAGGTTAAAAACCCAAACGGTCCCTCAGTCGTCCATGTTATGTCTTTCCCACGCTTTTGGTGTCGCTTCGTATCCCAGCGGTAACCCACATGAGAAACTAGACTTTGCACTAATGCAGTTGCATATAGTATATGAACGCCACTCTTTGAAACCTTCCTATACGAATCTTCGGTAGGATTGTAGGCCAATAGTTCCACTCCAAGGCGGTCCATTTTCAATAAAATTTCCCCCTTCCTAGTAACAATCAACGGTGTCAAGTCTCCGTGATATGGGCTTAGATTCAAATTTGAAATGACGAACATAAAAGTCCAGGAATCAACCACACCATACTCTCTCATAATTAGTATCTCAATATTACTTTGATTGTCCTTGTCCACACGTGACATACAAAGGCATCCCTCTAAAACTCCTAGATCAACTATTGCGTCGGGCTTTGGGGTTGGAAGCTCGTGGAATGTATTCTTTAGTGGATCAAACCATGCAATGATTCGAGCTGAAGAGAATCGGTCTGTGCCTTTGTTAGACACAATCCAATGCAGACGTTCATTTATCACCGGACCCTTCTTCACGGAGTGTAGTAGCTGAAAAGGGAAGTTAACCTGAGTCCAACGCTTTGTCTTCAAGCTAGCTGCAATTACAAATGCACCACCATATTCTGGAGTGTAATGTTTTAGCCGTAATACAGCCTTGTAATCGTGAATGGAGGAGTCATAACAAAGACCCGCGGTGACTCCGTAATCACGAGACAAGCGGTCGAGTGTGAGCACTTTTTTAGAGTATCTAGTTGTTGGGTTACACAAGTAGATAGAGTCGTCGTAACCCATGAGAACCAACCCGTTACATGAATTTGTGAGGAAGGTATTATAGCCGTAGTCATCTCCACTTACTCTCCAAAACTTGGGGATGGCCTCGAAAGAAGGTTGGTTGTCGATGGAGTAGAAATATAGAGCGTATTCAGGGCCATGCGGTGCGATAGCGAAGATGGATTCTCCATTGGTGAAACGTGGATGGGAAATTGTGGAAAGCCAACACTTGCTCACGCACTTGAATCGCAGAAGAGACTTGGAGGGAAGTTTGGGGAGTATGTTGTTGAGGACGATCTCTTGGGGCAACTGTGTCATTTTTAGAATTACATGTATAGTATAGATGCTTGTGGAGGGAGGCTAGGTTAAGTTTCAGTTTCATCGTGTTATATATAAGGGGGCAGGAGGCGGTGCATGTTGTTTGTTCTTGTTCCCCAAGTATGGGCAAGAAAACAGCAGGTCCAATATGTTCTTGTTCCCTTAATCTCTTTTTCAAAAACAATGCATTTTGTTTCTCACATATTTTTTTAGCAAAAAAGTCCAATATGATAAAACAGCGAAAAGAAAACGGAAACATATCCTCTCTTTTTTTTTAATATTGATTTTAGATTGATAAATAATTAGAGTTATCTCTTATTTTAAAGTTAAATAAATTTTATATTTAATTAATATTTAATTAGATTATTTTGGTTTTGACATCTATTTTATTTTTGAAATTCAGGAGAATTTTCCACTTGTTGAATTTTGTGGGGTTTGGCCTTCATTTTTAGGGGTTGCCCCCATTTCAACCTTTATATTTGGATCAAATATCAAAAAGTCCCTCAATACACATTAAGTTCAAGCGTTTTATTTTGTACCAAAAAGTCTCTTATTCTCTTACTTGTAAAGGTCCGCCCGAGGGTCATGGTAAATGACTTTTTGGCATGGCAAAGAACTTTTTGGTGCAAAATAAAAAGGCTTGGACTATACATGTATTAAAAGAAGTTCAAGAGACTATTTGGTATATGCCCCTTTATATTTTGTGTAATATCGAAAATGCCCTCATATAATTATGGGTTATAAATTAAATAGTCACTCGAACATTTTTTAATACACGTTTAGTCCAACCATTTTTATTTTGCTCAAAAAAGTCTTTCACTATGCTGCTAGCGCGAACCTTTAAAAATAAGAGAATATTAGTTAAATAGGTGTTTGAGGGACTTTTTGGTACAAAATAAAAGGCTTGGACTAAATATGTATTAGAAAAAGTTTGAGGGACTTTTTGGTATTTGATCCTATTATTATTTAGGATTTGACCCCAAAAATGATTTGAGAAAAGTAAAAAAAATATCTTTTAAAAAGATTTTTCACACACACACATACACATATATATTTTATAATATCCTCATGCTGCTCTTTTTTTTTTATAATAAAAACGGATTTATTATGTAATTTTATAAAAAACTATTTTATTATGTAATTTTAATATTTATAATAAAAACTCTTTTATACATATATAATGTTTATAAAAAAATTTGTTTAAAACTTTTTAAAAATTAGAATCGTGAGTTTTATAAAGTTGATTTTCATAAATATATTAACGTTTATATATATTGGGTAAAAAAATACGATTTCATGTCATGTAGCATATTATTTCGACTGTGCTAGTGTAATTATGTAAAAAATAAGACTCGTAGTTGTGTTGTTTGGTGTCGCCTTTTAATCGTGTTTTCTATTTGTACAAAATACTATTAAGCGTCGTATCGTGTCATGTTTTAGTTGGTCCATGTTCATGGTCAGTAAGAAAAATTAGATTTCATGTAGTGTCGCGTTTTTTGGGCCGTGTTCCCGTTAGGCAAAAATACAAATTTTTGTGTTGCGTGACATTGCATTTTAATTATGTCATGTTTGGTAAAAAAAACTCACGTGGTGCCTTGCCTAACACAATTTAATTGACATTACATATGACATAAAATTCAGCCTTGTAAATAACTTCAAGTGTAACTTTAACTTGTTCTTTGAATAACTTTCCAATTTTAGGGATCAATTGTTCATATCATTGGAAAAGTATAAAGTGGCTTGGTAATTAGTCATGCCTCCTAAAGAACAGATGTTTAAGACTTGAAGTGAGAAAAAACTATATTCATAGTGTAACTGAATACAAATTGAAGCCTTTCCAAAATCAAGTTTAAACAGATTCTTCTTTTGTACTTCTCCATCTATTCAAAAGCAAAAAAGATTTAAAAAATGGAAAGAAAAATATTTAAAATTGCATTAGAATTCGAGAAATATAAAATTAGTATAGATGATGGCACAAAGTTGTGCTTTTCACGAGCAGGTGCATTAGTAGTTTTGAGATGTACTTACCAACTATTTAGTGGTACTTAAACTTTGAAACAAATAAAATTACTTCTCATTCTCCTGATATCCCCTTAAGGTATTTTGAGATGTACATAACAAATAAACATTTAAACACCTAGATATTACATGAGGCATAATGGAATGTAATGATTTTCTTGCAATGATGAGCAATACCATGGCTTTGCAAAATAAGCATACAGCGATTTTCTTGTACTTTATGTACACTACTTAATTTTAGGTTAATATAATCAATTCCTAATATAGTGCTAATGTGTTTAGAAATTAGGAATGGATTACGGATACATGATTGTGTCCATAAGACATAAAAAAATCAATCAAGAATGAGAGTCCATGACTCCATGTAGGGGTGCAACCGGTACGGGTTTTTACCGTACCGTTTTGGTCCGAAAAAAATGATTTTGATTTCATATTATGAAATACCGAAAACCGATTTTACCGAAACTGAAAATACCGTCAAAAATTTGGTTGGTTTTGGTTTTTAGATACAAAAAACCGATTTACTGAATTTACCGTACCGATATCGTACCAAAATTACCGTACCGAAATACCGTACCAAACTTTTTGTGCAGTGTCAAATTATTTTGGGTATCATACTACTATTTATTTTATTTCTCATGAGTGAGTTTTTATATTCTCTATGAATTTAAATTTTATTTTATATTGAAAGTCTCTTGTCTCATCTGACTTGATATATAAAATACAATTTATGCTCATAATATATATTTTTTGAGTTACATACCTTTGTAGTATCATTTGTATTTTTTTATGAGTATTATTTTTTTGTGGACCTTATAAAACTATTTTTTAATTTATTTTTTTAGGTTTGAGTGTTTGGTTTAAGTGTTAAATAATCATGTTAATTAAACATATATTTTGTTTAATTAATCAAACATTTAACACAAAATGAATTAGACAGCATTTTGTTAAAATAAAAAGAGCCGTTTGTTTTGTTGGCTATATTTCTGTTTTGCCCTTATTTCATGTAGCTAGGTATGTCATACACATGATATTCCAAGTAATAATCATGCACACAACTTATATACATTAATAGGTAACCACATAACCCAAATACTATAATCCGTAAGTAATATTATCGCCATTACTCTCCACTATATATATATATATATATATATATAGGACTTACATTCTCTCCTAGGTTTTCACCCAAATTCAATACCCCGAGGACCATTACACCCTTAATTCCCTAAAACTTTGGAATTAAAGCCACCCGTTACTCACGTAGGTTAATACACTCGCTTGGATAACCCTATGATGGTTTTTAACTCAAACAGACCCTAAAAACTCATTTTGGAATCTCGTTAGAAGTTCCAGGATTCTCGTTCGAACGAGGTCATTCGAACGAGCTCGTTCGAACGAAGTTCCCACTTCGAACGAACTCAGCAACTCATTAGAAGGGTCGTTGGAAATCTCGTTAGAAGTCTCGTTCGAACGACCTGGGCTAGTCTTCTAACGAAAATTCCGAGCAGGCCGAGTTCTTCCCTAAATTCGATTTTCTCAAATTTCCATACTTCAATCTCATCCCAAACTCATCCTAATCTTAATGTAATGTTCCTACATTATTCCAAATCACCCTAATATTCTTTCTAATACGAATTAAAGGTCAAATACTTATATAATCAATTGGAATTCAACAATCTCTTTAACTTCAAATAAGTCTCTTAAATATGAACCCAGAATTTTAATTGTCCAAAACTCTTCTTATAATTCGTGATTAAGACATAAAGTTCCCAGATTTTAATAGTCCAACCAAGGGGAAAACGTCTACATGCATACCCATCTCCAATTTATAAGGTATCTTCACAATTCGGTCTAATTAAACCTAAGTTTTTATTGCACCAAGTTTATATCATCAAACCTAAATGAACATGAACAATATATGCTAAAAGAGGAGCAAGATAAACACTTGCCTCGGAATGAACTTCTGATTCTTGGACTGAAATTGGTATGGGAACGATCCTCTTGACACGATCTATGCGCCGGTGTAATTTTTATTGTGAAAGCTCGAGTTCTTGGCTTAAGATTCAAATGGAGTCTTCTTCTTCCTTGGTTCTCTCTCTCTTTTTCTCTCTTTCTCACGTAAGTTGAAACTGACAGACCACTAACCCTCAATGCTTTGAATTAAACCCAATTTTCATCCATTTAATTATCCAAAAGTCCCAAAAGACCAAAATACCCCCCGGGGAGTCATTTTGGACTAAAATTCCCCGAACTCCAAGTAAAATACCTGGGTAGTATTTTCTGACTATTTCGACCCTTCCAGACACTCTAGCGCACTCAAAATAGTCATTCGTGTTAAAAAATATAATTTACCTTTTTAACCCCAAATACATATCGGTGACGCGACTCATACGCGTGTCCCAAATAATTATATCATGACTATCGTGTATCTCATCCCGGTCATAATATTATTTTGATAACTACTAACTCTCGTCACGCTAGTAATTATTACCATAAAATCGGATTAATTACAAATTAAATTTTCTCCCTTTGAATTAATTAATCCCCATTTTCCAAAATTTCATAATAAAATAAATATGCGTAAAAATACGGGGTATTACATACTTCCCCCCTAATAATAGAATTTCGTCTCGAAATTCGGAAATGGAAATATATCTGGCAAGAGTAACTCTGGATAACGTTCACGCATGTCATCCTCGCGCTCCCAAGTTGATTGCTCAATATTATGATGTCGTCACTGAACACGGACTAGTGGTACTATCTTCGACCTCAACTTCCTCTCGCTACATTCTAGGATAGCAACCGGCCCCTCCTCGTAGGAGCTATCAGGCTATAAGTCGATTTCCTCTAACGTAATTTGAGTATGGGCTAAATCATCTCTAATAAATATCCTTAGCGAAGAGATATGGAACACGTCATGGACCTAATGCAAGAGCTCCGATAACCCAAGTCTATAAGCAACTGGCCCAATCCTCTCGATAATGGGGAATGGCCATATATCCCGAGGCGCTAACTTTCCCTTCTTTCCAAAATGCATAACTCCCTTCATAGGAGACACCCGAAGTAACACCTTATCCCCAATGTTGAACTCTCAAAAATATCATTTGGCGTCAGCGTAGCTCTTTTGTCGATCCTGAGCAATCCGAACACGGCTCCGTATCAACTCTATCATTACCGAAGTATCTTGAATCACCTCCGAACCACGTAGCCCTCACCTCTAACCAACATGTTGGGGAACGACAAAGTTTGCCGTATAGTGCCTCGAATGGAGCCATACCAATAGTAAACTGGTAGGAGTTGTTATAGGCAAACTCCACCAGCGGAAGGTACTGCTCCCAGCCTCCCCCCAAATCAATGATGCATATACGCAACATGTCCTCTAACATCTGATTTGTTATCTCTGTCTGACTATCCGTCTACGGGTGATAGACTGTGCTCAGTCGCAACTCCGTACCCATCGCCTCCTGGAAACTTTCCTAAAATTAAGACACAAACACCTTATCTCTGTCAGACACGATATTAAGAGGCGCTCCGTGGAGTATCACTATCTCTGATATGAATATCTGTGTGTACTATCCCATGGTGTAATCTCTCCTGGGTGGCAGAAAGTGGGCTACCTTGGTCAGCCGATCCACTATTACCCATATCGAATCGTGACCCCTCTGCGATGTAGGTAATCCTGTGATGAAGTCCATGGAAATGCTCTCCCATTTCCATATTGGAACCTCTAATGGCTGTAGAAGTCACGTCGATCTCTCATGGTCCACCTTTACCAACTGACAAGTAACACATTTCGAGATGAACTCGGTAATATCCTTTTCATCCCGCTCCACCAGCACTGTCTATGCATATTCGGGTACATCTTATCCCCACCGGGATATACCGTAAATCATGAACCGTGCGACTCAGTCATCACCTCGTATCACAAGTCTTATCCCTCTGGGACAACCAATCTTCCATTGAAACGTAGACCCCCGTCTGAACCCATGGTATAAGATTCACCCCCCTCTGCTAGAAGTTGCACTATCTGACTTTGGCATAAAGGATCAGTTACCTGAGCCTCTACCACTCTCATAATAATCTGGGGCGTAATCATCATCACACACATGAACGATCGAGCCACCGCATCCTGGTGCCCTAACTCCTTCCATTTATCTTTCCACACATCGACCACCTCCCCTACCGGCTTATGGCTCAACGCGTCTGCTACCACGTTAGCCTTTCCCGGGTGGTATTGGATATCAAAATGATAAACCTTCACAAACTCAAGCCACCGACGCTGACACATATTCAGCTCCTTCTGTGTGAAGAGATACTGTAATGACTTGTGATCTATGAACAAGTGAAATTTCTCCCCCAGGAGATAATGTCTCCAAATCGGAAGTGCAAACACTACTGCCGCCAACTCTAAATCGTGGGTGGGGTAATTCCTCTCGTGAGGCTTAAACTTACAAGAAGCATATGCTATAGCCTGATCCTCCTGTTGAAGTACACCTTCAAGTCCTAATAAGGACGCATCAGTGTAGACTAGATACTCCACTCTTGGCCTGGGTAATGCTAACATTGGTGCTCAGGTTAACTTATCTTTCATCTCATCAAAGGCTAACTGACAAGCATCACTCCAGATTAACGGCACCCCTTTGCGAGTCAGGTGTGTCAACAAACCCACTATCTTCGAAAACCCTCGAATAAACCTCCTGTAGTATCCGACTAAGCCTAAGAAACTGCGTATCTCGGTCGGTGTCATGGGCTATCCCCACTCCCTCACCACTGACACCTTCCCCGGATCCACTGATATCCCTCTATCAGAGATGATATGCCCCCAAAAACTTGACCTCCTTCAACCAAAACCCACAGTTCTCATATTTTGCGTACAACTCATGCTGACGCAGTGTCTGTAAAACCTGCCTCAAGTGCTCGGTATGCTTTTCCTCGATCTATGAGTAAACTAGAATGTCATTTATGAAGACGATGACGAACTGGTTCATAAACTTTCTGAACACCCTGTTCATCAAGTCCATAAACACAGCTGGGGCGTTGATTAACCCGAAAGGCATAACCCTGAATTTATAGGAACCATATATCATCAATAAGGCAGTCTTCGACACATCCTGCTCCCTGATACACAACTCATGGTATCCCGATCTCAAGTCAATCTTCGAGAAGAAGGTCGCTCCTCTTAACTGGTCGAATAATTCATTGATTAGAAGCAACGAATATTTGTTTCGTATCGTGACCTTATTTAACTCCCGGTAATCAACACATAACCTCAATGATCCATCCCTCTTCTTAATGAACAGTATGGGGGCACCCCACGGCGAAGTACTCCTATGAATAAATCCCTGCCCCAACAACTGCTCAATCTGGTCATGTAACTCCCTTATTTCTGCTGGAGCCATATGATAAGGTGAGCGGGCTATCGATCGAGTGTCGGGTGCTAAATCAAGGATGAAGTCTATCTCTCTACTCGGTGGTAACCCCAAAGTCTCTTGAAACACATCGACAAACTCTTGAACAACAGGATTCGAGCAAGTGGTACCACCACCTCCCTAGAGGTCACCTCCTCTATATAATATAAATGAGTGGACGATCCTCCCACCAGGAACATCTCCTGACCGAGTATGGCAAAAACTATAATCTTACTAAAATAATCAATCATGGCCCTTGATAATATAAATATAGCACCCTGCTGCGGCCCTCCACAATATAGGGCGCGACCCTGCTGAACTCGGTGTGCGGTCCTTCATATACTGGGCGCGACATTCACCCTTAAAATATAGGTCGCGCCCCTACCATGTACAGGGCGCGGCACCTGCCGGTGCGGCACTGTGTGCTTGCCTTATAGGCCGCATCCCTTTCTACTACAACAACTCCGGACTTACGTCACGTGCTCAGGACACGTGACAACTCACATACCTCTTATAAATGGAGGACTACACCTCGAAATAAGCGATTGATTCCATACAACTCACATACCTCATATAAATGGAGGACACGTGACAACTCACATACCTCTTATTTTTATTTTGCTCAAAAAAGTCCTTCACCATGCTGCTAGCGCGAACCTTTAAAAATAAGAGAATATTAGTTAAATGGGTGTTTGAGGGACTTTTTGGTACAAAATAAAAGGCTTGGACAAAATATGTATTAGAAAAAGTTTGAGGGACATTTTGGTATTTGATCCTATTATTATTTAGGATTTGACCCCAAAAATGATTTGAGAAAAGTAAAAAAAATATCTTTTAAAAAGATTTTTCACACACACACATACACATATATATTTTAAAATATCCTCATGCTGCTCTTTTTTTTATAATAAAAACGGATTTATTATGTAATTTTATAAAAAACTATTTTATTATGTAATTTTAATATTTATAATAAAAACTCTTTTATACATATATAATGTTTATAAAAAAATTTGTTTAAAACTTTTTAAAAATTAGAATCTTGAGTTTTATAAAGTTGATTTTTATAAATATATTAACGTTTATATATATTGGGTAAAAAAATACAATTTCATGTCATGTAGCATATTATTTCGACTGTGCTAGTGTAATTATGTAAAAAATAAGACTCGTAGTTGTGTTGTTTGGTGTCGCGTTTTAATCGTGTTTTCTATTTGTACAAAATACTATTAAGCGTCGTATCGTGTCATGTTTTAGTTGGTCCATGTTCATGGTCAGTAAGAAAAAATAGATTTCATGTAGTGTCGCGTTTTTTGGGCCGCGTTCCCGTTAGGCAAAAATATAAATTTTTGTGTTGCGTGACATTGCGTTTTAATTATGTCGTGTTTGGTAAAAAAAACTCGCGTCGTGCCTTACCTAGCACGATTTAATTGACATTACATGTGACATAAAATTTATTTTAACAAAAAAAAATTACTACCTAAAAAAAGGCACAAAACTGATTTCAAAAACAAAAAATTATTACCTAAAAAATTTACTACCTAAAAAAATTGTGTTGTGTTGTGTCATGTCATGTTTTAATTAGGTCATGTTCGTATTTAGTTAAAAAAAATCATTTTTGGTCGCATTTAATTGGGTCGGGTTCGGGTTAGGTAATAAAAATAAAATTTCCTATAGGGTCTTATTTTAATTGAGTCATGTTCATATTCCTTTTTTTAGTGGCTAAAATTTGTATTTTATTTACGAGTTGAAATGTGCATTTTTTTGTGTTGTTGAAATTGTAATTTAATACTAGTATGATATGAGTTTGTTGTGATTCGAAATAAAAGAGGGAGAGAAATGTTTGGAGATAATTGCAATATGGGAAAAAAAAGATAAAGGTCTTTTACTGTTAAGTCCTTGGACTAATAATTTTAGACAATAAATCGGGACACAACAAATTTTAAACGATTAGGTCTACCGTATAAATACCTTCAAATCTCAAAACTAACACACCTTACAAGCGCGAACGATCAAAATCTCAAACTTTCTCTCTTCCAATCAAATCCTAATCGTCGAATTTGTAATAAACGATTATCATTCTCAATCAGATTATTTCAAACAACACTGATAGGTATTAATCCATCCATGCTCATATATTGTTAGTTTTTCTAGTTTTTTTGGTTTGTAAACCCTATATCGATGAAGTTTTTTACTCTATTTCACTTGGTTTCTCTTCAAATGAAGAACACAGCGTACAAAAATGATTTCATAATGTATTTGATGTAATTTATTGTGTATTGAATGTAATATTATCTCCTTAAGTTTTGTTCTTAAGTTTATACCATACACTCTGTATATGTTGTGTTCTTAGCATTATATTTCTGATACCACCTGTTTATCATTGTATATTGAGTGTTTTGTTCTGTATTCCATGTACTATATATTTTTGTGTCCTTAGATTTTATATAACTTTTTTCCTATTTTATCATGTATTTTATGTTCTCATATGTATAAATTTGTAGACATTGTGTATGGAGTGATGAAATCATATTATGTTGTTTGTTGTTGATACGAAAAATACAATATGAGTCTAGTTTCTACATTTGTTGCCTTAGTTTTAATTATAAAAAAAAACACATTTTGCATGTTCACTGTATTTACGTGGTCTTTAAATTTTATAGCTCCTATATCATTGTGGTCCGCGCCATCAACATTTCTTGAGGAATGTGAATATACATGTGCTCTCTATATTTAATAGGTTATATATTATTGTGGTTTGCGCAAGAGACATTTGTTAAGGAATGTGAATATATATGACTCTCTATAATTAATAACTCCTATATTATTGTGGTCCACTCGAACGCCATATTTTTAGGACTTTGAATGAATATGCACTCTCTATATTTTCATAGATCCTATATTATTGTGGTTCGCGCCAACGACATTTTTTAGGATTGTGAATGAATATATACGTGTTCTTTATATTTTTATAGATTCTATATTAATCGTGGTTGATTATGTATAAATTCTTCCGGTTTATCCTCATAATTTAGAGACTTTTATTGCCATAGGTAGTGTAATTTGTATTGATTTATCTCATATACTTTCTACTGACATCTTCCATCAAGTTTTGTGTATTTCTCGTACATTTGCAAATATTTTATGCAAGTGAAGAAAAGAGAAAATTCAAAATCAAAAGAGAAAGAAAAGAAGAAGAGTCAAGGGAAAAACAGTGATTTTACACCAGGAATCCGGACACGAAACCTAAAGGAAAGTTGAAGACCTCAAGTCCATAAGCACGTAGGAAGAAACGTCATCCAAATCCGAATCCTGGGTAAAAAGTTATGAAACTTTGAAGTTGAGAAGAAATCAAGGAAAAAAAGGAAGAAAAATATAAAGTCACCGAACCGAACCGAAGCGATGAAATCATCACCGAACCGGTTCTCCACACTGTCACCGAATCAATGAATAAGAAGTAGAACCGGCTTCCCAAACTGGTATACATCGAGATAGTTCGCCCCAGTAAAGAAGG
Source organism: Sambucus nigra (assembly GCA_949130495.1). Classification (NCBI taxonomy): domain Eukaryota; kingdom Viridiplantae; phylum Streptophyta; class Magnoliopsida; order Dipsacales; family Adoxaceae; genus Sambucus; species Sambucus nigra. The sequence goes on along the minus strand of OX422213.1, from coordinate 22,239,707 downwards.
AGAACCGAACCGGTTCGCCTAGACCGATTTTTAATTATTTATTCCTCAAAAATAGAGTTGTGCATAGTGCAAACACTTAAAATAACGTGGTGTATTATTCTTTTGTCAAACTAGACATTATGAGGCTTATTTTTAGTTAGTTTTTAGAGGTTTTTTAAGCTAAGAACTTTAGGATTCATCTTGTTCAACATTTTGTTCATCCTTTTGGATTAATTCAAGGCTCTTCTTCAGTTGGTGATTCATTTGCATGTTTTCATATTTTCAGTTGGTGATTCATTATTTCTTAGTTAAAATTCTTCATTGCATGTTTCATTACACTTTTCACATAATTATGATTTTCATCGCCTGCAACTTTAAGATTTGTATTATTTCTCACGTAACCATGTCCGACTGGATTTCTAAGGGCTGAAATGCATGAACTCAGCCCGATGTGGTTTGCATGGATATAAAAGTAATTCCCTAAATTAAATAAATGATTAAATCACGTTGATTAGTTATTACAACCGTTGTAGGACTTTAACCTCGTTTTTCCTAGGTAATCGGGGTGTTTAAGAGTGCGACGCAACCTAACTTATAACTGAGAGAGAGAGAGAGAGAGAGAGAGAGAGGGATAAATTTCTTTCATGTATCCCTCATTTCATATAAAGTGTGTGAGACGTTTGACCTTGTGTATATTTACTCACCTCCTCACACACTAGAGAGATACACTTACCCGATTCTCAAAGAGTTCGATTTAGAGAGATATATCTAGTGAGAATTGAAGTCAAAACGTTGATTCTATAAAGGCGATCTAAGAATTTCTCTGATGATACTTATGATTATTTCACACTAACACATGCTGATTTTTAGGAAGGATTACGCTTTGGGTGTTAAGTGAATTTATGCCTTAACTTGATAGTCAAATATGGTGTTCATTGACGTCTTTTTAAGTTAGGTCATATAGCTCTTCATCATCAAATAAGAGACTGCATTTAAATAAAATTTTGAATTTTGTGGGTACAGTGACTGCAAATCCTCACGAGACAACACTCGTTATGTAGGGAAACCGACAGGTTGAATGACTTGTTGCACATGCTAAGTGCAATCGCAGGTGCCTGTGAAAGTGGCACACTTTTAGTCATTTATCTCCTTTTCTCTCTATTTTGTTCGCGGACTAGAAATGTTCTGTTTGAGGGTGGTGTGATAAGTACCTAAAAGTGTCTATTTTATACCCTAAATATGTGCATTTTAGTCGTTCGATCTCAATAAAATTAGCCTTATGTTCATATTTTATTATTTCGCAGGTCAATCATCAGTCGTGGTATCAAATTGTGCTAAATCGGCGTAATTGTGATAAAGTAGTGGTAAAAAGCGTTTAATGAAGAAAATCAAAGCAGTCGTGAAGCCAAAAGTCCCTTTTAATCTTGCCCCGATGAGTTCCAATGCCCTAAACCCAAGTCTCGTAGCCTAAACATATCCCGAACCAAGCCCCGTACATCCCTAATCTATCCTATAATTGCTCATTATGTGTGGTATAAATATTTTTATTATTTTATTCAGGTTGTGTCATTTTTATTATTTAATTTTTGATTTTAGGGTCTTTATTTTTAGTATTTTATTATTTTTATCTTATGTAAATATTATAACGTGTGTGTCATCATGTCAGTGTTTGTATAGATTTAGTTGTGTTTTTAATATTTTCTTTATTAGATTTTTAATATTCTTTGTTTTATATTTTATTTTTTTATTTTGAGTCTTTTTATACTTTATATGTGCATTGTAAATACATATATACATATTTTATATTTTATATAGTAAAGTACTTAAACACACTATTTTCATACACATAACTCACTCCCTACCCTACACCCCACATTCCATACACCTTAAACGCACCAAATCAACCCTCACACCCAACAGGGGCGGACCTAAGTGGTTCTAAGGATGGGCAGCCGCCCACCTTAATTTTTCAGAATTTTTTCCCGAGTATAGGCTATTTTTTATTTTATTTTTTTTGGATCTTTGTGTAATGTTCCATAATAGAAGGTATTAATTTTTGGGGCACATATAGAAATAGTTCATTCTCTACTACGCGCGTTCGTTCTTCTACACAACACACGCACGCGTTTTTTTAAACATTTTAACCTAGACTAAAATCTCTTCACTTCAACCTCACTCAACCGCTCTCTCCCTCTCCTTCCCCTCCCCTCCCCTCCCCTCCTCCTCCTCTCCTCTCCGACCCACAACACAATCCAGCACATCTCTCCTCCTCTCCGCATGCTCTTCGCCGCATCCGCAAACCAGTAGCAACGCCCCCCAAGTCCAACCCAACTTCCAAGTTCGAACTCCAAGCAAGTAGCGCACCTTAGATCAGAGCAGGGCAGAGCATCTCTTCTCTTCAACTTCCAAGTTCCAAGCAGTCTAGCAGCAGAGCATCTGAGCAGGTTTAATTTTTTTTTTATAACGTTCAATGATATTTTCTTCAATTCAATATTCAAGTTTCAAAACTAATAATTTTTTTCAATATTCAGTGATAAATTACTTTAACTGCTCAATTTTAAATGTTAATTAATAAATGCATAATGTTTAAATGACTAATTATTTTTTAGTTTACTTTTAATTGTTGTGCCTATATTTGTTTAAAATTTTGAAAATATAGATTTGTTGGGTATTGATTTATTAGTATTTTAAAAATAAAAGTATTGATTATTTGTTATTGGGTTGTTGCCAATTCCGTGATTATATTAGTTTTCTCATTTTTTTGCTAATTTTAATTGTCGAAACATAATTTGGAATAAATTTTCATATTTTGGGCAATTATGTTGAATTTCTTTTCTTATTTAAAATTTAGGGTGATATTAGTTGAGGTATTTTGAAAAAAGTCTGCAAATAAAATGAGAGCAAAAAATGAGTGAATATAAATTAACATTTTTAAAGTTAAGAAATTACAAATAAAGTAAAAATGTCCGTAAAAGAATCATCTCGGGGATTCTACCCCAACCCCCCATCCTTTGTAAAAGGAAAATGTTAGGGAGACCCACTTCGTGGACACATTTCGTGGACACACTACATTAAAAATTTATACCTCATTATTTTGGGTTTCGCGAGGGCATCAACCAAACAGATAAAAAAGCAGGTATGAAGATGATGATTGAAGATGAAATGGTGATCACATCAAACACATAAGAGACAAAGGTTTTTAAAGTGGTTCGGCTATGAATAAAGCCTACGTCCACTGTTATTTTATTCCCAGGGGTTTACAATAGCACAATATAGTGTAGAGAGAGAAAGAGAAGTGTATCGTGTCTCTTAGTTTTCCTTCCCTTTGGCTAAGGGAATACATGTATTTATAGTGATGGGAGTTAAAGAGATACAATGTCTTTATACATTCAGACATTTATGTCTATATATAATGAATCTAACTGTTGGCCTTCTATGGTGGTTGGTCTTCCTTGAGTTGCTTGGTATGCCGACCAACTCTCCTCGGGTATCGACTAACTCTCCTCGGGTGCCGACCAACTCTCCTCGGGTGCCGAATAAGTATAAATATTTCAACGTAGGATGACATGTGTCCTTTTCTGATTGGTCCTCGTAGATGGAGAATTTTTGCGTCAACCGCAGTAAAAACTTGTACCTATTTTTATCGGATTCACGAAATGTGTCCACGAAGTGGGTCTCCCTAACATTACTCTTTGTAAACACATTTCGCACCCGTAATGAAAATCCTGGGTCTGCCACTAACACCCAACAACCAAATGAGATTGTTTATCCTCCATTACCATCATCTTCTTCACCCATCTTTTTTTCTCTCTCCAAACAGAAAACCGTCAGTGACCTGCCCAACTCGAATCCAGCTACGAACCTACTCTCATGCCCAGTTTGGCTCTGACCCAACTGTTCAAAACTAACAACTCGGCCGAAGACATCCTAAACCCGTCTTAAAGCCGGAACCCTCTTCACTACACCGAACCTCTATTCTCGGAGATCCTACCAAAAGACAAACTCGAATCTTCAACCCAGCCTCTACCCAAGCTTCCAAACCCGAAACCAAGACCCAATTCCATCTTCTCAACCCCAAACCCCATAAACCATAATTACCCATAACACGGCGACCTTATAAATCCAAGCAACGACCTCCAACTCCGGTCATTACCCTATATATAAAAATACTCTTAAAAGTCAAGTAACCAAGAAAGTGGTAAGTTAGAACCCATTTTGAACCGAGTCTCTCTCTATCTCTCAAAAATACAATCATACCATACCATACCATACCATACCATACCACACCACTGTGTCTGTGGTTACAATCTACGGGAGTCTTATAACTAACAACCGCTCTCCTGGATCTACTGATAGTCGGCCTCGACATCAAAACCCACTGCCTCATAAATATTACATTTGGGCCTCCCAATATATCACGACTTTCTATCTGGCAAGGGTTACACGTTGGAATCACATAAGGCGTCAACATAAATATTAGGGGCAAATCACTGTACGTATTCCATTCATTCATAAATATTACTAGCTGTCGAGGTGAAGGAATCAATTGGAGACGAAGGGGAGACGGCGCAACAACTATGTGTAATAAATTGTGGTTATCAATGTTCACCTTACGTGGATACAAAATCTCACAAGAATAGAAATTTTCATTCTACGTGGATAGCCTACTTGAGTTGGACTTATAGAGATTACTTGATGTCGGTGCCTCCCATGGGGCTGTTTTGGGTTTTCACCCTTTAACTCCATGTTTTAAAGCCTAAGACTACAAATATGTCAATTATCGTCGTATTCTCAAACCGGGAGTCCCATGGCTGTGCGATCAGTTCATACGAGTTGCATTTGTCCCGTGGGAGGTGTTGGTCCCACCTACGGGGCCGTTCGGGGGCTATTTTGACGTTTCACCCACATATAGATGGGCAGACGAATCAAGTTAATCAGATGCTAGATGATATGCTAAGGACGCGTATACGCGACTGGTATTGAAATTGGGAGACAGAGAGGGACGACGTTAGTACCACAACAGCAGGAATCACCCGTCTTGAATTGGGATAAAGTGAGGACCAACTTTTTCAAGGGAAATCCTTCTACCTTTACCGGAGGATCCTCTGGCACACTTTATAACCGTGCCAAAACTTGGCACTGTTTAAAAGTGTGCCAAAATTGAACACACTTAACTAAAATATAAAAAATAGATTGATATTCGGTAGGAGCAGCCAAGTCATCGACACTACTATTTAGACGTTTTGGCGCGTGTTGGACAATTGACCACGTCTCGTTGTTGATATACTCTGAGTAAAACACTTGGTTAACCTTTTGAAATGAACAAACAAACGGCTCATCGCTCACGTGGTCGTTGCTCTTCAACTTGGATAAGTCAACCATGATCAAATTGTAAATCAAAGGTTACGAATAATAACTTAATGAAAACGTTTGCTCTTTCCCCTAAAAAAATTGTGCCCTATTTTTCTCATCATTTTATATATAACACAAGAGCTCAATATAATAAAAAGAAAGAGAATTGTCTCCTTGCCACTCGTAACAACAATTTTTCGTATTTCTTGGTTCTCTTCATTTTCCTCGCTCAAAACAGGTAAGTACATGTCAATTTTATGTATCGCATCTTCATTGTTCATCACATATTTGAATTTAAAAATTTTAAAGTCAACATAGTTGGTTCTTATTTTGTTTTCTTTTGGTCCTTTACTACATATTAGAATGTTTTATGCTTGTTCTTCGTTGTAATTTATATGTATGAATGAACCAACTTAACTTCTTATTAGGTCTATAAAAATACAGAAATTATAGATTAGTTATCAATTATTAAAGGATCAAATACCAAAAAGTCCCTCAAATATTTTTTAACACACACTTAGTCCAACCCTTTTATTTTGTACCAAAAAGTCCCTTATTCTCTTATCTTTAAAGGTCCGCGCTAGCGGCATGGTAAAACTTTTTTGGCATGGTGAATGACTTTTTGGTGGAAAATAAAAAATCTTGGACTAAACGTGTATTAAAAAAAGTTCGAGGGACTATTTGGTATATGACCCATTATTAAACTACATCCTATGATATTATTTTTTCTTCGTGCTGTAATTTTAAGGTATTTTAGTTTGGTCTTATAAGCTTACAAATTATTCTAGTTTGTTGTAAGCTTATAAGCTTACAACAATTTTTCATATTTTTTGGTTCTGTTCCTTTTCCTCGCTCAAAACAGGTAAGTACATGTCAATTTCATGTACTGCATCTTCATTGTTCATCACATATTTGAATTTAGAAATAATACAATATTAAGACCGATACAATAAGTATTCAACTTTGGAACTTGTACTTTTTTATGTTCTAATTTTAGTATTTTAAGTTTTTAAATTGTTTGCACCTAAATTTCAAAGAAAATATATCACAATCAAACCTAGAGTTTTAATTGAAAGTGCATAAGTAAAAAATTACATAATTTTGTATTAATTTACGATATGAAGATCCATAATGATTATTCTGATCAAATGTTCACAAATTATTGTAAATGGGATATAGTTTCTTATAAGTACTATTGAAAATGCCCGAATCTCTCATGTTATTTAACTATATTTGGACTAGAATATCTGTGGTGACAATTATATTCAACACAAATAGATAAGAGAAGCGCAATCACCAAGTAAAATAAAGAACATAAAATGCTAATCACACAACAGAAGATGTACGTGGTTCAGCAAGAATGCCTACGTCCACGGTGGTGCAGTCAGTATTATTTCTATATACTTCGAGGAGTGTTTACAGAGAATACAATGCGTGCCTCTTGCCCCGGGCTTAAGGTTTATTGTATACATGTTTATTTTCGGGGAGTGGGGGTGTTGGACTCCCCCGCGTCCATCTTTCTCTCCTGGAATATCTCTATACGAGATTCTAGGAGAAGACTAAGTCATAACTGAATTTAGTTAAGGTGCGAAGGGTTTGGACTTGGGCCTTTTTTATTAGGCTACTCGTCCGGGCCCATGGTGGCAAATCCCAATACCCACAATTGCCCCTAAAGTTATTGGGCCACAATTTCGGCTCAACAAATTTAAATGATTTGTCATAATGGCTTTTTTGTAAATCGTGTAACTCTTCCCAAAGTTGAGAACTGATTTAGGCGGTAGTTGCTTCGTGTCCTGTGCGCGATGATTGGGAGCATTTAAAAGTTATTTTGAGCAGCGTTTCATAGTTTTCGTTTCAAGCTTCTTAGTGTTCCCTCATCTTCTGCAAGTTTTAGCAATTGTGCCATCTTCTCCAGGTATTCATTTTCTTTACTTTCGATCTCCCTCGTCATCTGGGCTTGTGATCTTGCATCGTCGAAGTCAAACTTTCATCTCGTAAGTCCCCTTTGCTCTCTCTTTGTGCTTTCTCTGTTGAGTTTTCTTTGAATTTGCAATTTAGGGTTTCCAAATGACAAAGATAGGTAATAGATCACTGTCTGAGTTTAGGAAGTTTTATCACATCCCAGAATGGGTAGAGATTGAGTGCGCTCATTTCCCTAAGAATGTTAGAGAAATAGAGGGCGCTCATTGGATTCATGTCCTGGTTCTTTCCCAAGGGGGGATTACTTTTCCTCCAAACAATTTGTTCCTGCATTTCTTTGGTTATTTCAACATTGTCCCTGCACAGTGTTCGCCCAACGTCTGGAAGATAATCAATGGTGTTCATAGAATAAATCAACTTTATGACACTAAATTAGGGCTCGTTGAAGTTTGTTTTTGTTATTCCTTCTCTCGAACGAGCTCTGGAATTCTTTACCTCAAGGACAGGAGTCCTGACAGGGTATTGGTAGTAAATTTACCTGATTCCCACAAGGACTACTGGCAAGATGGCTTTCTTGCTAGGAATTGGCAGTTCTCCCCTCAGACTGAGGGGGCGAGGTTTGATAAATTCAATGTTCCCTTTTATGGGGAAGAGTACATATGTAGTATTTATTCTGCTCTTTCAATCTCCTTGTTGATGTGTGATTTTTCTGATACTTTCCTGTATTCTTTTTAGTGAGGATAAAGAACTTGGAATCTGCCCTTAGCGAGGTTCGAGTTACCGAGCTGATTAAAGCTTGGAATATTAGGGAAGCTCTAGTTGACGGTGAACATCCCTGATCCACTGCTTTCTTGCTCGAGTATAAGAACATCGGGTCTAGTTTCATTATGAAGCCTGTGGACAACATTCCTGATTTAGATATTTCTGAAGAAGCTAGTGCTGATCCCATTCAGTTGGATGAGGAAGAGAGCAGTTCTGAAGGTGACATCAGAGGGGGTGCTGAAGGTGGTTCTGGTGAGGCGAGCTCCAGTAGTAAAAGTTCTTCTAACTTAGAAGAGGTTTCCGAGGCTCAAGAATCTTCAAGTACATCCAGCAGTTCTAGCGAAGAAATGGTTCCCCCAGGAAGAACCTTATCCTTGATGATGATGACGAGGATCATGTGTTTCTTACTCAGAGGTCGAAGAAGCAAAAGTCCAGTAGTGGATCTATTGCCACTGGTTCTCAGTCTTTTGCTCATGAGCAGGAGAAGAAGAGCAGTTGAAAGAGAGATAAAGAATAAATGAAGAGGAGAAGAAGAAGGCTGAGGAAAGGAAGATGGCTGAGGAGAGGAAGAGGGTAGAGAAGGAGAAGGAGAAGGAGAGAGAGGAAGAGAGGAGGAGAATTGAGGCGAGGACAAAGGTCAGGCAGGCTCTAGTGCCCATGTCTGCGCTGCCAGAGGGGGCCTCGATTTCCATCTCTCCCCAACTGGCGCCTGCACTACTTGAAAGGGCAGTCTTGCCCGCTGATCGCCAAAGGGCAATGGGGACTGACCAGTTAGCCTTGTAAGTGAGTTAGAGGCTAGCCTTGGTAAGTCTATTTCTTCTCTTTAATATTGGTAAAACTCTGTTGGTTGTTTTCTTCTAATGCCTTCCTTTTACTTGCAGTTTGTGACTGAATTCGCTATGCTCTATCGCTCTCGCGATGAGCTGGTGAATAAGAGTGATGAGTTGGAGAAGCAGAACGCTACTCTGAAAGGAAAAAGTACAAAGCTTGAGGCCAGCCTGAAGACTGTTGATGCTGCTCGAATGTCTTCTGACCTGGCCCTTGTTGAATCTAATCGGGCAAGGGAGGCAATGATTAAAGAGTTGAAAGAGCTTTGGCAGGCTTATGATTTAGTCTGCTAGAGAAAGCTAGCGGTGGTGGAAGAGAATAAGGTGCTGGTGGGGAAGTTGAAGGAGAAGGAGTTCGAGGCAGCCCCCATTAAGGAAGATTTATACCATTCTGGGTGGGCTACCGCATATGAAGATGCCGAGGTTCAGATAGGCTACATCAGTCGTCTAAATTTCAAGAAGGGCTGAAATAAGGCCCTCTTGGCTTCCGGGGTGGATGTTGCTGTAACAACCCTCGATTTTGGAGACTGAGAAATTAAATTTTGGGAAAATAAAATTTAATTAAATTAGAGAATTTCAAAATTTGGGACTTGAGGCCCAAAAATAGAGAATATTTCAAAGTATTTCGGATGATATTTTTGAGGGTACCATCGATCCCGGAAGGGTCGAGATAGTCAAAATGGCTGTCATTGGGTCTTATTTCGGCTCCGGAATGTTTTTAAGTTGTTTTGACTTGAATTGGAGTAAACGAGTCATTTAAAGTGTGTATTAACATTTAAAATTGGGATTTTGTTTTAAAGGTTAGTGAGGCTTATGGATGAAGCCATTTCTCATTTGAGAGAAAGAGAGAAAAAGCCCTAGAGAGAAAAGAAGAAGATAAAGAAGAAGAAAAGAGGAGAGAGAGGAAGAAAGCTTGGAGATTCCGGCCCAAAACCGCGACATCGAGGACGATCCAACCTCTACAAATCTGAGGCAAGTGTTTAATCTTGCTAAATAGCTATTTGTGTATTTTATTTCATAATTTGTGGGGTAAAGAAATGGTTTTTGGGTATAAGCATCAAAACTTAATTTTGGTTCAAATCTTGAAATCTAAGATTATAATTGGGTTTTAAGGGATATAAATGGTTGGGATGATATGTTGGATGGGTTTTCTTGATAATAATATTATTGGGTTAAAGATTTGGGGGCTTGGTGATGATATTTGGGTATTAATTTCGTGGGTTTGCTGAGAAAGGGGAAATCGGCCAGCATATCTGGTATGGCCGGTCGACCGCGGTCCTGGGATCGGTCGACCGCGCCTTAAGGAAAAGGCCTACTGCATTCCTTCGTAGGCAAAATTTTGGACCCGCGGTGGACCGGGGGTCTGTGACCGGTCGACCGGTCCCCTGTTTTTAGCCCAAAACTTAGATTCCTTTTCCCCCCTTTTCTTTTGGAGTTTATTCTTAGAGGCTTCCTTAGGGGTTGTTTTAGGAGGTTTATCTAGGAGGACTTCTAGCCCTTTTTGGTTGGGTTTGTCGATTTGGGGTTCTCTCTTATGAAGTAAGAGATATCTTTTCGCGACTTATAGGGGGTCTCTCACTTAGTATATGATTGTGGGAATTTCTTGGAATAATTGGATAAGAAATATCCAGGTATGTTGTGAAATCTCTAGGCCGACATTTATGTCAACTCCTTATAAGGATAGGATATTGTTAAGTTACAAATTGGGGCCAATTGGAAGAGAGTGGTCGCATACTCTTTAAGAGTGAGGGGTCTCCTATCCTTAGAAATGTTTAGTCTAATGAACAATTGATAACTCAGCAGGAGTAAGGGTTCCTGAGATTTATTCGAACCATAGGTGACATTGGGAACGCTTGGGATCGTACTATCAACTAGAATAAGCGGTAGCATAATTTCTAGTTAGGATAGTTTACACGTAATTATGGGGATATGACCATTGAGATTCCAATACTTGAAACAAGGTTGGAACAATTTGAGGTTTTAGACTAATAAGTCATGTATGTACCTATGGTTAAATAGTACTAAAGGAAACTATGTACTTTCGGATATGGATGAAATGTGTAGTGATGGATTCCTACACAAACTCTTGGGTGATAACCCTAATATTGAATATATATGTATAGATATATACATATGGTTTTGGGAGACTATTCATCATAGGAAAAATGATTGAATATGTTTCAAGTGAGAGATTGTATTCACATATCGAGGTAAATTTAATGGAAATTGTGGTGACGGCTTGTATATTGAGGATTATGTATACTTATAGCCGAGTTTATATATCTTATACATATGAACGAGAATTAGTTTGTATATATAATGATGTAGCGATGTGTGAATATATGTAAATATATCTATGTATGAATATGAATATACTTATGTTGTGGACATACATGGTATGGATATTTAAACCGTATATGATGGTTTACTATATTGGATCATATGATGGGATCATATGGATGTATGTATATTGCGCATGTGAGCGATATATATACTTATGTGGTTAAGCATACCCCGCTCATGCTATCATTGGGAAGTTTTCGCGCAGAGGGTGAGCATCCTGGCATATAGAGTAGGGTGTGGATATTCCCCAGGTCATAGTCGTCCCTTGTGTTATTATACGATAGATATATATTTTGCGATGAGACGTGGTGGGTATGTTTCGTCTCATTGCCGGTTGGAACTATGATCGCTTCCCGGGACGTCGTGTGTGTGAGTTACCACGAGGTGGGTGTCGTTGATCCCCACCAGGTGGTCCCCAGTTGTTGTGTGAGCCGGACTCTGGGAAGATGATAGCATTGATGCAGTTTTATCGACGCTATATATAGTCGGGTATTATATGTGCATGGCCATTGTACATCATATGGTATGTACACTTGGTCATGGGTATGGATGATGGTATGTATATATATATGGTGAGAATAAAATACCTATATATATATATTTATATATCCTAGGTGAAAGGATATGGTATTTCTATGGGGTACATCTTGGATGATTATGGTGTACCAGATTTATCGGGGGTTGATGTATCGTATTGAGGAATACTTCGGTTACATCATCCCAAGGATATTATTGGAGATTTTTAGTTGTTTTCATATTGTAGTTTAAAGTTTTAGTAGTAAAGGTAGTATTAAATTGTATGTTAAGAATTATGGATCTCTAGGATCGACATTGCCCAGGAGTAGTGTAACGAGGTGGTTCCTTGTTTGGATTTCGCTTTGCGAGACACCTCACGCACGAAACGCAGTGCCATGTCGAGATTTGAGAGAAGTAATTCCATATGTGGCATCTCGGATCTCTGGTCTTGACCTTGTTAGGAGTAGTGTAACGGGGCGGTTCCTTGTTTGGATTTCGCTTTGCGAGACTCCCCACGCACGAAACGTAGTACAATTTTGAGATTAGAGAGAAGTTTTGCCAATATTCCATGTGCATGATATTAAGAATATTAATTCTTATATTTTAGCCTATATATATATATATATATATATATATATAGGGGTAATGTTTTAAGAATTATGATAATTAAATTATAAATCGGAATCCATTAAGCCTATTATGGCATAACTGTTGGTAATCATAATCTAGTAGGATTAGAAAAGGGTGGATTCTTGGATTATGATGGGAAAGCAGCTCTCGTGGGTATAGGCTAGGCCTATGATGAGTTAGGTTGTCCTAATAACATGGGGGTAATTTAACTAAAACTTGGGGGCGCGAATAGGTGCGCGCCTTTAGATAAGAGGTGAGTTGGGGTTTCACGAGAGTGCGGTCTCACTTTAATTATGAAATAAAGTGCACCGATAATTATTATGCACGGTTAACACACTTGCTAAATATTTTTCACATTCGGGGATCTGACCCGTTTACTTTTCTCTCCTCCTTGTATATATATATTACCACAGGTATCCTACTGCATGGATGCCGGATGACTTTCTATCCAGAGTCTTGGGAGCCGTGACATGTGCGGACTGTTGCGGGGTGTTTCATGTAGCCGCTTCCTACTTCTTTAAAATTCTAGGTAGGACTCATGTTGTATATCGGGTTTGTACCCAAGGGATATTTATATACATGTTTATATTTATTCCATTTCAGTTATTGCATTGGCTGTGACCCGACAGCTTATTCGGGTCTACTTTTTGTAGTACATTCAGTTGTATTTATTTATTTCATTTCATTTCTAGCATTTCCTTTATCTTAGTTCTTTCATGCATCTTTCTTTTCTTCTTGGTGGTGTTATAGTCCTAGTTGGTTGTCTGTTGCACATTTTATTTAATTTTTAACATCTCGCTTATGTGATTTTGGGTAGTTAGTCCTATATTATATAGTATCGGCAGTTGATGTTGAGACTGGACCATCTGAAACTCCTGATTTAATATAGTATAGGGCTGGCCACCCGTTATTATTTTAGGCGGGTTGTCACAGATGGTATCAGAGCATCAGGTTTCTAGAATCTTTAGGATCTGTGCGAGTTTTCTGCGTTCTTCCGTTAACGTTCTTGACATAAAGCCCTACAAATAGAACTGTTGTGTTCACAGCGTTGTTTTCTTCTGTGAAGTATATTCACTTGATTGACGTTCTGATAACAATTGCTCTTGTTTCGTTTCAGACGTCGCCTAGATTTTGTCGTCAAGGAAAGGATAGGATTATAAGTTCAATACCCATAGTATATTTTGGGTACGCTTTAATCGGGGGATATTTGTTCTCCCCGATTTCAGAGGAGTTATTGAGGAGATTTCTAGCGGTGGTTCGAAGTGATTTATCGGCAGTTGAGTAAGAAAGGAAATTTACTCGGATAGAGAATCTTGGGCTTAGTAAGGAAAATCCGAGGAGAGGCATGTAGTGTAGTCCTTGGGAGGTTTAGATTGAGAACCCGTTAACCTTCGCTAGGAAACCTAATGTTGGTGACTCTTACCGAGGTGAGGTAGGTGGAGTTATCCCAACATCAGGAGTATCGCCTTCTAGGATGAGGGAGAATGCCTTTGGAGACTCATTTTCGTTGTGTAGGACTGAGGGAGTTTTTGGCAGTTACAATCGCGCCTTGCCCTTCAATATGGTTAGGAAGGGTTCTGAGGAAGATGTTTCTCTTGTGAAGAAATAGGCTTAGGGATAATGATTTTCCTGGAATAAGTTGAGGACCCTGAGTTGAGATTCTAGGATGAGGGGAAACCATTGGGTTATGAAAATATAAGGTAAAATACCTTTCTTTGGGTTTAAGTTACGTTTTGAGCGATATTGGGAACGTCGCGTGTGAGGTGTGATGAGTAGCTAGCTGCTATACCGCTAGGGTGTATGGAATTTTTCCTAGAGGAGGAAGTGAGCAAGTGTGGCCTTTGTATGGCATCTTTGGAGATGATTCACCTTTTCGTAACGAAATAGTAAGGGAAGTTTTAGTATCCCAATGAGGGAAGAATTTGTTTTTATATAAAAGTGTTGATGTGATGTAGAGGAATTTCATAACTGAGAGGTTCAGAGTTTGGTAGATTTATGTGGAGCGGATTGTTTAGCTCATAGTTGCGCTAGTTTTGAGAACTAGGTATTGGCTAGAGTATTGTATTTATTGAGGCCTTATGTTCTAAACATAAGGTATTTGTTTGGCGTGTCGAAAGACGCGGAATATATTTACATCGGATTAGTGTATTGGCCCTCGGGCAATATCTACAATATGAAAAAAAAATCTTTTTTATAAAACCTTAACCCTGGTTCAACTAATCTCAATCCCCGACCTAGCTACACAGTAGTGTATTGGGAGGGTTCCTTGTTTGGATTTTGCTTGTGAGACCTCCCCCACACGAAGGTGGCTAGTGGCAGGATTTGAGGAGATTTCAACCATTGGGAAATTTTAAACTTCTATATAATTAATATGTTGCTATAGATCATATTGCTGAGGGTTATATTATGATTTGAGGCTAATGGAGCCTGATCATAATTTTACGAGTGGAAACTCGGATACGGGGTGTATGGGCGCCCTGGGTAGTAGTTACTTTAAAACTATATGGTTCGATATGAGAACCAGGAAGGATCGGTATAGTGATCCTAAGGATTGATGTGAGGACTAGATGATATTGACGTCCTAGGTATGTCTTAAATTTCGCAGACGAAATTTTTGTAAGGGGGGAAGTATGTAACAACCCTCAATTTTGGAGACTGAGAAATTAAATTTTGGGAAAATAAAATTTAATTAAATTGGAGAATTTCAAAATTTGGGACTTGAGGACCAAAAATGGAGAATATTTCAAAGTATTCCGGATGATATTTTTGAGGGTACCATCGATCCCGGAAGGGTCGAGATAGTCAAAATGACAGTCATTGGGTCTTATTTCGGCTCTGGAATGTTTTTAAGTTGTTTTGACTGGAATTGGAGTAAACGAGTCATTTAAAGTGTGTATTAACATTTAAAATTGGGATTTTGTTTTAAAGGTTAGTGAGGCTTACGGATGAAGCCATTTCTCATTTGAGAGAAAGAGAGAAAAAGCCCTAGAGAGAAAACAAGAAGAGAAAGAAGAAGAAAAGACGAGAGAGAGGAAGAAAGCTTGGAGATTCCGACCCAAAACCGCGACATCGAGGACGATCCAACCTCTACAAATCTGAGGCAAGTGTTTAATATTGCTAAATAGCTATTTGTGTATTTTATTTCATAATTTGTGGGGTAAAGAAATGGTTTTTGGTTATAAGCATCAAAACTTAATTTTGGTTTAAATCTTGAAATCTAAGATTATAATTGGGTTTTAAGGGATATAAATGGTTGAGATGATATGTTGGATGGGTTTTCTTGATAATAATATTATTGGGTTAAAGATTTGGGGGCTTGGTGATGATATTTGGGTATTAATTTCGTGGGTTTGCTGAGAAAGGGGAAATCGGCCAGCATATCTGGTATGGCCGGTCGACCGCGGTCCTTGGATCGGTCGACCGCGCCTTAAGGAAAAGGCCTACTGCATTCCTTCGTAGGCAAAATTTTGGACCCGCGGTGGACCGGGGGTCTGTGACCGGTCGACCGGTCCCCTGTTTTTAGCCCAAAACTTAGATTCCTTTTCCCTCTTTTCTTTTGGAGTTTATTCTTAGAGGCTTCCTTAAGGGTTGTTTTAGGGGGTTTATCTAGGAGGACTTCTAGCCCTTTTTGGTTGGGTTTGTCGATTTGGGGTTCTCTCTTATGAAGTAAGAGATATCTTTTGGCGACTTATAGGGGGTCTCTCACTTAGTATATGATAGTGGGAATTTCTTGGAATAATTGGATAAGAAATATCCAGGTATGTTGTGAAATCTCTAGGCCGACATTTATGTCAACTCCTTATAAGGATAGGATATTGTTAAGTTACAAATTGGGGCCAATTGGAAGAGAGTGGTCGCATACTCGTTAAGAGTGAGGGGTCTCCTATCCTTAGAAATGTTTAGGCTAATGAACAATTGATAACTCAACAGGAGTAAGGGTTCCTGAGATTTATTCGAACCATAGGTGACATTGGGAACGCTTGGGATCGTACTATCAACTAGAATAAGCGGTAACATAATTTCTAGTTAGGATAGTTTACACGTAATTATGGGGATATGACCATTGAGATTCCAATACTTGAAACAAGGTTGGAACAATTTGAGGTTTTATACTAATAAGTCATGTATGTACCTATGGTTAAATAGTACTAAAGGAAACTATGTACTTTCGGATATGGATGAAATGTGTAGTGATGGATTCCTACACAAACTCTTGGGTGATAACCCTAATGTTGAATATATATGTATAGATATATACATATGGTTTTGGGAGACTATTCATCATAGGAAAAATGATTGAATATGTTTCAAGTGAGAGATTGTATTCACATATCGAGGTAAATTTAATGGAAATTGTGGTGACGGCTTGTATATTGAGGATTATGTATACTTATAGCCGAGTTTATATATCTTATACATATGAATGAGAATTAGTTTGTATATATAATGATGTAGCGATGTGTGAATATATGTACATATATCTATGTATGAATATGAATATATGGATATACTTATGTTGTGGACATACATGGTATGGATATTTAAACCGTATATGATGGTTTACTATATTGGATCATATGATGGGATCACATGGATGTATGTATATTGCGCATGTGAGCGATATATATACTTATCTGGTTAAGAATACCCCGCTCATGCTATCATTGGGAAGTTTCCGCACAGAGGGTGAGCATCCTGGCATATAGAGCAGGGTGTGGATATTCCCCAGGTCATAGTCGTCCCTTGTGTTATTATACGATAGATATATATTTTGAGATGAGACGTGGTGGGTATGTTTCGTCTCATTGCTGGTTGGAACTATGACCGCTTCCCGGGACGTCGTGTGTGTGAGTTACCACGAGGTGGGTGTCGTTGATCCCCACCAGGTGGTCCCCAATTGTTACGTGAGCCGGACTCTGGGAAGATGATAGCATTGATGCAGTTTTATCGGCGCTATATATAGCCGGGTATTATATGTGCATGGCCATTGTACATCATATGATATGTACACTTGGTCATGGGTATGGATGATGGTATGTATATATATATATGGTGAGAATAAAATACCTATATATATATTTATATATCCTAGGTGAAAGGATATGGTATTTCTATGGGGTACATCTTGGATGATTATGGTGTACCAGATTTATCGGGGGTTGATGTATCGTATTGAGGAATACTTCGGTTACATCATCCCAAGGATATTATTGGAGATTTTTAGTTGTTTTCATATTGTAGTTTAAAGTTTTAGTAGTAAAGGTAGAATTAAATAGTATGTTAAGAATTATGGATCTCTAGGATCGACATTGCCCAGGAGTAGTGTAACGAGGTGATTCCTTGTTTGGATTTCGCTTTGCGAGACACCTCACGCACGAAACGCAGTGCCATGTCGAGATTTGAGAGAAGTAATTCCATATGTGGAATCTCGGATCTCTGGTCTTGACCTTTTCAGGAGTAGTGTAACGGGGCGGTTCCTTGTTTGGATTTCGCTTTGCGAGACTCCCCACGCACTAAACGTAGTACAATTTTGAGATTAGAGAGAAATTTTGCCAATATTCCATGTGCATGATATTAAGAATATTAATTCTTATATTTTAGCCTATATATATATATATATGCATATATATATATATATATATATATATATAGGGGTAATGTTTTAACAATTATGATAATTAAATTATAAATCGGAATCTATTAAGCCTATTATGGCATAACTGTTGGTAATCATAATCTAGTAGGATTAGAAAAGGGTGGATCCTTGGATTATGATGGGAAAGTAGCTCTCGTGGGTATAGGCTAGGCCTATGATAAGTTAGGTTGTCCTAATAACATGGGGGTAATTTAATTAAAACTTGGGGGCGCGAATAGGTGCGCGCCTTTAGATAAGAGGTGAGTTGGGGTTTCACGAGAGTGCGGTCTCACTTTAATTATGAAATAAAGTGCACCGATAATTATTATGCACGGTTAACACACTTGCTAAATATTTTTCACATTCGGGGCTCTGGCCCGTTTACTTTTCTCTCCTCCTTGTATATATATATTACCACAGGTATCCTACCGCATGGATGCCGGATGACTTTCTATCCAGAGTCTTGGGAGCCATGACAGGTGCGGACTGTTGCGGGGTGTTTCATGTAGCCGCTTCCTACTTCTTTAAAATTCTAGGTAGGATTTATGTTGTATATCGGGTTTGTACCCAAGCGATATTTATATACATGTTTATATTTATTCCATTTCAGTTATTGCATTGGCTGTGACCCGACAGCTTATTCGGGTCTACTTTTTGTAGTACATTCAGTTGTATTTATTTATTTCATTTTATTTCTAGCATTTCCTTTATCTTAGTTCTTTCATGCATCTTTTTTTTCTTCTTGGTGGTGTTATAGTGCTAGTTGGTTGTCTGTTGCACATTTTATTTAATTTTTAACATCTCGCTTATGTGATTTCGGGTAGTTAGTCCTATATTATGTAGTACCGGCAGTTGATGTTGAGACTGGACCATCTGAAACTCCTGATTTAATATAGTATAGGGCTGGCCACCCGTTATTATTTTAGGCGGGTTGTCACAGTTGCCTCTCCCTTATTCGATGAGCACGACCCAGGCCCAAAGCCTATCTTAGAAGAAGCTCCTGCCCCAGCCATCGAAGGCGTTGACCCTGCTTCCCAGTCAGTTCCTATTGATGCCCTTCCTGCCCGGGCAACAGAAACTGTCCCTGCTGATGGAAATGCTCCTACTGCTGCTGACAAGGGGAAGCAACCAGCTTCTTCTGAACAACCCGAGGTCGCCAGCTAATCTATTCTTAGGATTGATTTTGTACCTTTATTTGTAATGTACCTTTATGATTCTCAATGTACTCTGATCCTTTATGTATGAATGAAATGAGAAGACTTTTTCACTCAGTGTACTGAATAATTTTATCATTTACTTCTCTTTTATGGCTTGTAGTTGATTGATGTAGAAGAGTATATACCTGCCACCTCTCAACTAGGAAGGACCCTTGGCCCTAATGTGAGTCCTCAAGTTTTTCAGGCCTTTGTTAAGATCTGCAAGTCCCTTAGGTCAAGGAATTAGAAGTTTAAGGATCAGTCTGAGCTCGTGGCCAAACTGAAGGACATGCTTCAAGAGATGGAGGAAGTTGGTGCCTCAGTCCAGGAAGAGATGAATACTCTGAGAGCAAGTCTTTTGGATGCCTCTGAGATCAACCAGGTCGGAGATATTCTGCAACAGGAGAACGAGGCTCTGAGGAGGGAAGTTTCGCGACTCAGGGAGCATGCGCCGAGCATCGCCCCTCGAGTATTACAAGGTTCCTCCTCATCATGAGCTGGCACAGGTCCAAGCGATGTTCCTCCGGTGCTACGAGGTTTTACCCCATCGACTGTTCTGTGAATTGGTACAAACGTAAGAAGTCCAGCTAGGGAAACAGATGAGCTTCGTGAAGATGTCCGTCGCGCATACGTGATTGCTGTTGGGCTTTAAAGGGATGTCACACGGCTAAGGCATCTGTTTAAGAGAGGAACTCGACGAGTATGGGCTGATGGTTACGACCAAGGTTGGGTAGATGCTCCGACGAGGATGACAGAGTTTGAAGAGCTCGCCTTTATTAGGGGATGGTTGAGTGCCCTAAGGGAGCTGCAAGTTCCAAGGAACTCAATACTCTGGTATCGTCACGAGATCTCTCCTTCCACTTTAAGGCCTAACCCCTTCCGGAGGGATGATCAGTCGATCCCTATCGATGCTATCCCTCGGCAGCTATTGGAGTCAGATGTGAATGAAGTCGAGGAGGAATTAGTTCCCCATCCGGATGACGGTCGAAGAGCACAAGTGGATGATTATCTTGTTCAGAGGTCTCAACCTCATTAAGATTTTACCATTTGTAACTCTGTACACATATGTAATGAAGTAATGTAATATTGATGTTTTGGGCGATCTCGCCGATTAAACGTGGGTTGTACTTTCTTGTTGTAAATGTGATGAAGTGATATAAAATTTATGTTTTGGGCAAATAATCTTGGGCCTCTCTTGGCCGACTAGATTGGTAAGTTTGCATTGTCGAGTAAGTGTCCCTCCAGTCTAGTATGCTTATGAGATACCATTCTGCCCCACTTTACCTTTTAGGTCGTGTCGGCACACTCCCTCAGGCCTAAGTGTGGCAATTGGTGAGGACACACATGGTGTTGGATGCTCTATCCGATCAGGATTTTGTTAACCAAACATTGTTTGGTGACCAATTTGACTTGGCCGGATTGCCTAAGGATCTCCTGTAGGGCTTCATATATTGTCTGGGGCAATGCTAAGAGGTTGTTCCACTACAACAATTCTTACATTTAGCTACGAATTTATTAGCTACAAAAGAAAATTCATGGCAAAAACTCATTATTTTCCACGAAAATAATTTCGTGGAGAAAAACATTACACTTAGCCACGAGATTCAGATTTTCGTTGATAATAAGTGCCAATATGTTGGCGCCAATATTCCCGCAAAAAAGACAATTGTTTAGAAACGAAATATGAACTATTGGCAACGAAATATTTCATAGCAAATTCTTTTATATCTTGCAACTAAAATATTTTTGGTAGTCTAAAGTCTTAAAATATTACGCAACGAATTGTTTTGTACCCAAATATTATAATTATTAAGAGCACCCTTAACATCACCCAATCTCAAAATCTCTAAACCCGATTGTCCCTCCAAATACACTAGGAAACCCTTATTTCTTTCTCTCTCTCTTTCTCTCTCTCCGACGTAGAATACCCTCATGGGAGTGGGGGCGATCGCCACTACGGAAAAACGTGATCTCCAAATCCAATCGACAGTAAGACAAATTCTTTTGCCACTTCTGTCTCTCTTATCTCCAACTTCGAACAAAACCTGTCATTTGTAAATTTGTGTTTTGTTTACCCCATCTCTTTCGATAACAATGTATGTTATGTTTACCCCATCTCTATCATTTGTAAATTTGTGTTCATTTAGATATGTTTTTTCCCATTCTCTGTAACATTCATCTATTCACCTCAATATTAGGTTTTGATCACTTTATTTATATAACGCATCATACTATTGGAGATTATCTGGTAATATGGATTTTTCCTGAACGTGGCCTATAGATTTTGTAATCAATTTTCCATTGAGATGGCGTTTTGCTATTATATTGAAGCTTCTCATTGATAAAATGGAGGAGAAGTTGGGTATTTTGTGTGTATGCCAGATGGATATTAAAAACTCAAAGAAGAGTTGAGGAGATGCTCCCATATGAGATGATTGTAAATTCTTATTCTTTTGTCCCAATTTCTGTAATTCGTATTCTTTGTTAATGCAAAATTATTACAAATTAAAAAGTAAAAAAACCAAAAAACAAATTGAAATGTGTTCAAATCGCTTTAAAGTTTGGAGCATTCCACCCTTAAATTGTGAAGTAAGTTGTATTAGTGTTTCAAAAACTTAGTTGGTGCTCTTGCATTATCGGTGAGAGCTTGGATGAGAGCTGTGTATTTTAGACAGTCATCACATAGTGTGGGCAGGTACAAATAGGTGTGGGGAGGTACAAACTTAGCTGGTGCTCTTGAATTGTGGGAATAAGCATCTCTATGGTTTGTATATCCTATTAATATATTATACGCTACAGACAAACGAATGCATCCTTTTATGCCTATGGAGTACGTGTACTCTTGAAAATATACTTATGATACTGAAAGAACTGAAGAATTCTAAATTGTCCATAATTTGAAATAGCAAATCAACTTAGGCTACCCCCAACAAGTCTCGTTTACTAAAGCCATTACCACATGTCCGTACCCATTCCATGGACGAGAGTAATTCAATTTTCAGGTAACATGGAGCCATCATGAAAGGCAAGAAAATACCAAAAATCTTTTTCTATAACTCTTTTTATGGACACTTAGGGGGGAACTTGGAAATGCATAGAATTCAAGAGGGTTATGTAAACTAGTGTGATAGTTATGGGAATTTCTTATTATTTATCATAAAAGCCTATTGGTCAAGTTCATATGAACATAACTGCTTTAGAAATGACTCACTAGTATTCATAACAAGATGTTCAGTCATTGATGGCTCTACACTTAATGCACAGTGTCTTAATTTCCTACCAAGTTAATGACTTTTAGCCCACTCAATAGTTTTGACATATATAAATGTTTTCATTTGCAGAAATAGAGCTATGTCATTTCAACTCCTGACATACTTGACAATCCATTTACTTTTTGTAAGAAATAATCTAGGCAAATCCTTCAATATGAGTGAAAAAGAAACACAACTTCTACCCAATTATTGATCGATTAATTTGTGTTTACCTAAGTTGATTGGACGGTTATTTACTTTTTTTCAGGAAGATTTGTACTACCTGCACCCTCTCATACCGGATATACTCTGGGCATCTCTTGACAAGGGCTTGGAACCCATTCTAATGCATTGGCCAGGGAAAATGTTGAGAGAAAAGGCTCTTCGTACTGTGATGGAGCACATACATTATGAAGATGAGAATACTCGCTATCTATGTATAGGGCCTGTAAATAAGGTACTCATATATATCTTCAGTGGTTTTATTCTCTCGCTCTTTATTTTTTTTCTCATTTGTTTTTGGAATTTCTTCCCAGTTAGGAAAACATATAATTATTGCCTTTGTTTAACTACCATGAAGAAATTGCGAAAATAAGTATGTCTACAGTTTTTGACAGTTTGTCATTTGATCTGTCAGATTTGTTAATTGCAAGGTATTCTGCAAATTATTCTTAATGGATTTTATGCATTTGTTTTCAAGTAATTCCTTATCAACAGAGATATATTAATAGCCTGTAGTTCTTTCTCCTTGCCTATTTTCCATCATTTGTTGCATTAAAAGTGCTAAAAATCGTGATTTTTAACATTATCTAGTCCTTATCTTTACTAACACTGAACTCTATTTCTCAGGTATTAAATATGCTCTGCTGTTGGGCAGAAGATCCAAACTCAGAGGCTTTCAAGTTGCATTTCCCAAGAATCTATGATTATCTGTGGCTTGCCGGCATGAAAATGCAGGTTTATAAATAATTCAATACCATCTCAAGTTATTCTTTTAGTGCCGGCTCATTGTCTTGTATCTACTTCCTTGGGCATTATAAATTTTCCTACTCCGTTTGTATACAAAGGTTCACTTTTTATGAATTTCATATATTTTCTAAAACATTTTAATCGAACATAGTAATCTGTTGTAGGGTTATAATGGAAGTCAATCATGGGATACTTCTTTTGCCATTCAAGCAGTTGTTTCGATAAACCTTGTTAAAGAATATGGTCCAACTCTGAGAAAAGCACATGCATACATGAAAAACTCACAGGTGAAACTCTATTTCAATAATTGTGAACCCGATTTATTCTTCGTATAACTCTTTTTATCATCATTTTGGATTATGTCATCTATTTCTATTTTCTTTTGAGTTATCAAGAAATAAAGTAATATGCATCCACTTTTGCTTATTTTTGGGATATCCTCTCGAAACCTTGGAAACAGTTGACAAACTTCTCATAAAGTTATACTCTGTCATGAGATGCTCGACTATGGCCACAGAGTCTCCCATGTTCGTGGTTTTTATAATCATGTGTAATTTGTCTAATTGACTTTGCAACCATAATACCTATCAATATTTTGAATGGGTTATTTTTAATTTTGAATCATGTAATTGATTCATCATAAAAATTTGGTGACCGACTCATCATAAAGATCACACAAGAGTTTGATTTTGACAAGGTTGATGTATTGGATGATTATAGGGGTGTTGCGGGAGATGAAAATTCATTTATTTTAAGTGAGACAAAGTCTTCATATAAGTTACCCGATAAAATTGCAAAAATGCTCTATCATGGTCAATGTGATGGGTTGAAATGGATCTAATCCCTTCATTTCCAAATTAAATGTGGCATCTTGGGTGATGACATGGGTTTAGGGAATACAATGCAGATATGTGGCTTTTTAGCTAGGCTTTAACTCACATTTAACTAAGAGAATACTAGTCATTGCTACCAAAATAATATTATCCCATTGGATTAAAGAAATATCAATTGTGACACTTTTTGAGAAGACAAGATAATATTCCGAGACTTGTGTTAAAGCTCGATAATATGAACTTAAAGATACACTTTAGCTCGAAGGTATACTTTTCACAGTTTACGATATTGTTCGTAACAATGTAAAAACTTTACATGGATATCATTACTTATTTTATGATCAAAGTGAGGATGACATCCTATGGGATTACATGATTCTTAACGACGGACATATCATAAAGAATCCTAGTACTCAGAGGGCTAAAAGTTTGATTGAGATACCTTCTGTACATCGTATTATTACACTTACAAAGGCAGGTCGTGTGGTAGTGGATGATCCAATCTAGAATCCAAGTACGAATAATCTTAGTGTTGATCGTCCACACCATACTGGGCAGGAGAATGATGTTGTGTACGAATTGATGACTTATTATACAATTGAAGATATAATATACAGAAAGCAGATATATAAGGGAGAATTACTTAAAAGTGCAACTGAACACAAGGAACAAATTAGGTATTTTAGTCAACGGGATCTTAGAGAGCTCTTCATTATCCCTAAATAAGGTTTTAATTTCTCTCACTCAACAGTATTTGCACAGCGAGCATGATCAATAACACACAATGGAAGATCCTCTAAAAAGCCACATACAGTTTCTATAAATCTAGGTAGGGCTGGCAATTTTTGACACGATAACCCGTTTATGGTAATACCCCGAAATGACCCGAACTTGACACGATTAGCTTGTATAGATTTAAGAGTACCCAAAACTTATACTCAAATAAAGATCAACGTGACCCGAGAATGACACGACTAACCCGAATTACCACCCCGTATAGCTGGAGTTAGTAACCACAGTTTTCTCTTCTCCAAGACAACATTTGTACCAGCTGATTGTGTATAAATTCAAAGCTTGATATGATTCAGATGGGAAAAAGAAAGTAAATCGAAACCATTGATTTAGATGATATAACAGGGGATATTCAGAGGGTGTTGATTGTGTATAAATGTATGATCTTATTTATGACAAAATGGTTCCATTTTGTATAATAAAATTTTATTGCTTTACTCGGTAGCAATGGTGTATTCTTGATTATTGTTGTATCATTTATATCGATTTAAGTGTGAACTTTAGTCAATCGAGTTGCTAATTTTGGAATTTTTTTATAGAATCCGTACACCTTGAAGTCTCATCAGTCAATTATTTGCTGAACATAGGTATATTCAATGTCACATGGCCCTCTGTTGGCTAGGGTGCACTGTATTTTTATGTCAATACCTCTATAAACATCCTGTGACTTATATGGATATGCACAACTGGAATTAACTTCAATTGTTGTTATCCTTTCTCAAATCTATTTGATTTTCTCTAGATGTTACACTAGACTTTCCTCGTTTGTTTCTTTTATGTTGATATTGCAATGGACAATATTTTCAAGGCATGAGAAAATGATTAAATTCTTTACATTGTTCCTTTTAGTTTCAATGTTATGGTTATGGACCATATAAAATTAGGTACAATTATTTCTTGTAGGGTTCATTTTCGTACGAACTTTAATATGTTTAATTTCTTCTTCCTCGCAATCTTTTGATAAATGTATTGAGATATTGAACCTTCAATCTAGTTACTGCTATAATCCTTCGTATATGAAGCCCTATATGAAGCCAAAATAAAGAATTGAACCTTCAATGTTGTTCCTTCTATAATCTAGTTGCTGCTACTATCTAGTTGTTGCTACAATCCATGAGATTGAACCTTCAATCTAGTGTAATATATGAATTCTAAGAGTTGATACATTACAGTTATATACAGGGGACTTGGAAGTTTGAAACTGAGAAAACATGGCTATTATTCTCGACATACAGGGTGGTTCCTTGTGCAGCTTGAGGAGCTGTAAGGATGAGTCCAGAGCGATGATTGGTGATGCTGCAATCAATAGATACTACCCACTTAGTGCCATCTGGAATTGCGGTAACACAACCGTATATCATGACGTAGCTACCATAAATGACTTCTTTATATTTCAGCGTAGATGTGTCTTTAGTTCATCTCAATACATAAATGACTTCAGGCCTATTCACTGATTTGGTTCAAGGACATGTGGTGCATCCCACATTTATTTGGATTCTTTATATAGTTATTTTGGTATAACACCTGATTAAAATACATAAATAACCGTAGTACAATATTTTGGAAAATTCATTCTCAAATTCACAAGGCATCACAGATTGAGGAGGATACACCGTTGAAGAAATTAAATGAATTAGGAGAGGCTCTTACTTCTACAATTGGTTTAATTTGTGTGTTAGTTGGGCTTATTAATTTTAAATACTTTCTCACTTGGGAGTATGCTAATGTATGGCCTATGAATTTCAAATTCTCATTTGAAAAGTCTTATTACTTTGAGATTTTTGTGGCATTGGTAGTTTCTGCCATTCTAGAAGGTTTGCCTTTGGTTATCACAACATGCTTGGGCCTTAGCACTCGTATACATTACCGACAAATGTGGTGCCTATTTTGTTTGTGATATGGCTCATATCAGTGGCCTTGTCGTTGCTCAAGTATATATTCACATTTCCATTCCCATTCTCATTCTTCTTCTCTCTTTCCCAAGCCTTTCTTCTCCAGATCTCACTCCTTTAGTATTAAATGAAATATGCAGATATGCATTTTATATTTCTTCATTACTCAACTCGATCTGCATATTTGTTTTCTGTCTTTATACTATTTCATATCTCTTCAGATATGGGTCTGCTCTGCGTCTACACAACATTATATGAATTTTTTATTGTGGATTTTTTAAAAGTATACTTTTGTTTAGTTCTTACTGTACTTCTATTCGACATTGTGTCATGTAGGAAAGAGGAGAGAACATTCCACCAGAAGACTACCTTGAAGTAGCTCGAAAAGTTAAGGAAACGTATTGCTACACCTATTCCGATATTGTTAAGGTGACCTTTACTAACGTCATTAACTTCTGAAGACACATAATTATAGGAATACATTGCATATGTTAATTTTGTCTATTATTCGCAGCATAAAATTTGGATGCAAGCTATGTTTTAAATGCATATATTCTTTTTTGATGATCAATTTATATTTTTCTATGAATCAGGAGAATAATAAGCATGACAAAGAACCAACAAAGTACATAAAGCAGTGGAAAGGTATTACACCAAAGATTGGGGCACCATGCTCTTGTGATATTGGCTATGAGCAATTTGTTGGCCCTGAGGTCTGCACTCTATATTTCCTTCTATTTTAAGGTTCATTTCAAACTCTATAGTGGTTTATTGAATGATTTTAGAATGCTTATATATATATATATATGTGTGTGTGTGTGTGTGTGTGTGTGTGTGTGTGTGTGTGTGTGTGTGTGTGTGTGTTATTTTTTGTTGGTAACTTATCATTGGAATTATTAATGGATTACCCTTTGTAATTTATGAATGTGATTGATCTCATAGCCGTCTTAAAATATTTACACTTTAACTTTAAGTATGTTCATAGTTCACTCAACCAGCTTCACTCCATATATCTTATTTCAAATGTTGAATGTGCTTGCTTTTCACTTCATATATCTTGTTTCAAAATTATTCCTTGGTATCTTTGTCCGGATTTTACTAATATTACATTTATATGATTGTTGTAGCTCTTTTGGTTTTATAAACGTTTCAGTAACAAGAGCCTCAAAATGTTTAAATCGTATGAAAAAAGCGCAATGCTTAGACGCAATGCCAGGACAGATAAGGTTTTTATTTTGATTAAGTCTTGTATTTGGTATAACTGATCTCATATACCTGTTGGCAGTTGAGTTTGTTCGTCTATAAGGTTTACATTTTTGTAATCCAATAACTATGTTGGCTATGATACATGTTATGTCAAATTATGTTAGAATTGGTGCCTTCAGTTCTACTGTTACAATTGGTTATTTTAGGTTAGTTAGAGGATGTGAAAATCTTTCAAATGCTGTAGCTGGTTTGAAGGTAAAAATTTGTTGTGAATGTATAATTTACAACACCAGCTTATAACTATATTGAACATATCACCTGTAATTTTATTACAACATTCTCTCGATCTTGCTGCATAATTTTTCCTCTGTTTGCTACCACATTTTTTCTGATATTTATTTTGATTTACAGGGTGTGAATCTACCTTTTGTACTAGAATTTCGAAAAGAGTTGTGCAGACTTCCAGAGATGGAACGGTTGCTTGCGCACATATTTTCTAGCTAGTAATTGAAAACGATATCATATATTTAAAATCTTAATATAACTTTTGGTACATTGTATCTTAAAAGGTGGTGTGTTCTCTATGACTTTGCATGAAGCATTGAATGTAATGGAAGAAATGCAAATAAAGTGACTCTATACGACGATGCATCCAAGAAATAGCTTCAAGAGTTCATATCAGCTATTCGATGGTATATATATATATATATATATATATCTTCTCTCCTTGTTTAAGTCCAATGTGCTCCCACGTGAATCTTTCCATTTAGTTTCCCTCTTTTTATGCTATTTTTATTTCAAAAGCTTGATTAACACCCAAGTGAAAGTTGAAACTTTAAAGTTCAAAGTTTCAGTTTTCATTTATCTACAACCCTTAGATCCATTTTCATTTGTCTTCCTCAAATTTCAAAGCCGATGAAATAAGGTTTGTTGCTTAGTTTTTTTCTTCTTAATTTTAACCTAAAATGCCTATAAATAGATATACGATTTGTTAATTTTTACATCGTTATTGTGAATTTTGGTTTTGAATTGTAATTATGTTAAATCTTTTTGTATTCATCTTTACTTATGCCTTGTGTATGTTTTAGATCTTTGGTGGGCATTGATGCACAAAAGTGTAGTCATATGTATAGTGAAATCTGTTTGTATTCATTTTGCATCTTTGATTTTGTGAGATATATTCCCAAAAACTGTCTTATTACATAAAATTTCAGGAGAGATTCGACATTGATTTGGATGACCGTTCACAAATTGTAATGCATAATCAAGGGTCAAAAGCATTTGTGGTGGCTCGTCATGAACTGGTAATATATCTACTTGTTTTGGTGGTCAGTTGAGAATTTTATTTTGCAATATTTAATTATCAACTTTCGCTCGTCGTTATAACTTTTTCATGATAAAGACAAATCAAATACTACTTTATCTTAGCTAATGGTATTGCATTCTCTTAATTGCTGATTTGACGTGACAAGAAGTTATTTTTAGGGCGCCATGAACTTTTGACATTTGACGTTTGTAAATAGAATCTGAGACTTCTAAGTCCTTTAACTAGTTTAAGTTATTTTTTTACACCATGGATATTTATCGTTTGTAAGGGGATGACATGTGGGACTTTTACGTCCTTTAACAAGCGTTTAGGTGACTTGACAATGTATGTGTACGTGACTTAAAGTCAATTTTTTTAATGATAATTTAGTTATTATGTGGATCTTAACGAATGTTTTTTTAGATGGTAATTTTTTTAAATTTGGTGGGATGCATTACTCTATAAAATTCATTTTTCAAAATAAAAAAATAGATATTTTGAAACACTCCGTTATCAAAATAAATGTTTTCATAGTTAAATATGCAATTGATAAATAAAAGTGCGGTTTAAAATTTGATAGTTTATTATTGAAAAATTAATGATTAAGAATCATTTTTCAACAATTAAATTCCTTAGACAATAGATCTTGGGGGAAGAAGGTACAAATTTCGTAGCTAAAAGCATCTAACACACTAGTTTATTGATAAAATTGGCAACGAAATGAAGACATTTAGTAATGAAATGTTGAACAATTACCTACAAAACAAATTATAAATTTCGTAGCTAAAAGATTCTAACACACTAGTTTATGGATAGAATTGGCAACGAAATGAAGACATTTACCAACAAAATGTTGAACAATTAGCTACGAAATAAATTGTAGCGTATATATGATAATTTGCCACGAAAAACATTTCGTGGCAAATGACCTAAACAATTGACAACGAAATTTAATTTCGTGGTCATATACATTTAGCAACGGGCCTTTGGCCACGAACTCTCTAAATAATTTTCGTTTCCAAAAACTATCAGCAACGAAATATACACGTTTGGCTACGAAAAATTTCGTAGTTAAATATAAGAATTGTTGTAGTGTCGTGCTTCATAACGAAAACCTGAGGAGGGTGATTTCCCTGCTATAGTGTAATGATTAGTGTGCCTGTCACTTGGAAAGGGTGTGCGAGTTATAAAGTTCATATACTAGTTAACGGACACTTCGTAGAATGCAACTGCTAAACAACTTTTATTAATCATAAGTAAATGAGCTTCCAGTTTTATAAATCTGATAAATGACAAAAGAAAAAACTAGAAATAGAATTTCTTAAGATTGGATGCCTTCCATGCTCGGGGTATCTCTTTGACTTCCAGCGTTTCTAAGTGATAGGCTCCTCGTAGATCATCTCTTGTTATCTTGAATGGTCCTTCCCAGTTTGGCCCCAACTTGCCGTCTGATGCTTTTACTGCGCTGCCCAGAACTTTCCTTAGGACATAGTCCCCAACTCGGAATGCCCTTGGATTGACCTTGTTGTTGTAGTGTTTCGCGAGCTGTTGCTGATAGCTCGCTAGTTTCACTAAGGTAAGCTCTCTGTGTTCATCGACTAGGTCGAGTTCAGCGAGCAATGCTGCATCATTCTGGCCCTAGTCGATAAGGGTGGACCTCATAGTTGGTAGGCCTTCTTCCAATGGGATGGCCTCTTCCATTCTATACGTTAATGAGAATGGGGTTTCCCCCGTATCTCGACGTGGGGTAGTGCGGTAGGCCCATAAAATATGCGGTAGTTCATTAACCCATACGCCTTTGGCTCTCTCTAATCATTTCTTTAACCCATCGATTACCGTTTTGTTGGAAGCCTCGGCTTGGCCATTGCTCTGAGGATAGGCCACCGAGCTGAAATGGTGTCTGATTTCATGGTCATTACAGAAACTCTGGAAAGAGTCGCTCTCGAACTGCATTCCACTGTCGATGATGATGGTTTTGGGAATCCCAAAATGGGTAATTATATTTTTCCATATAAATCTCATCATATCTGCGTCTCGAATATTCGCCAGTGGTTCTGCTTCGATCCATTTGGTGAAGTAGTCAGTTATGACCAACATATATTTACGATTATCGACAGCGGTAGGAAGAGGTCCTACGATGTCCATTCCCCATTGGGCGAATGGACATGGTATGGAAAGTGATCTTAGGTCGCTGGCAGGTTGATGGACCATAGGAGCATGAAGTTGGCATTTCTCGCATTTACGAACATACACTGCAGAATCTCTTTGCATATATGGCCACCAGTAGCCTTCCTTCATTGCTCGGAAATCTAATGACCTTCCACCAATATGGCCTCTGCATATTCCCTCGTGCAGTTCGTATAGAATTCATTCGACATCCCTCGGGTGAACACATTGAAGGTAAGGATCGGAGAACGATCTCTTATACAACTTTCCCTCAGGAGATAAGTGAAAGCGAGCAGCTTTGACTCTTATCTGGTGAGCGATCTTCTTATCATTTGGAAGTGCGCCATTTTTCAAATAGTCCCTTAAAGGATCCATCAAACTGGGTGCTGACTCAATTTGGAGCACATGCTCCATGCTTGGTAGCTCATTGTTACGGTTGATGCTCGGATGAGCGAGGAAGTCGATGGGGATCATCCTTTTTAAGTCAAAATTGATTGCTAAGCTAAGGGCTACTAGGGCGTCAGCATGGCTGTTCTTTCCTCTGGGAAACTGCTGGACACTGACTTCCTCGAAGCCGGCCATTAGCCTCTTTGCCAAGGTGAGGTAGGCTGCCATTATTTCATCTTTTGCATTGTAGTCCCCACTTATCTGATTGGAGACTAATCGTGAGTCACCGAACACCTGTAACTACTTTGCCCCCAAAGTGTGTGCCTTCTGGAGGCCGGCTATCAGGGCCTCATATTCTGCTTCATTGTTGGAGGCTTCAAATCCAAGCCTGATTCCCTGTTTGAGGATTGTATCTTCTGGAGTGACAAGCACAATACCCACTCCTGCCCCCTTTGAGTTGGAGGCTCCATCAACAAATAATTTCCAGGCCCCCTCTGTTGTGTGACTCTCTCTTTGCTTCAAGGGTTGAGGTTGGTCGAGAGGATGCTCGCCTGTGAATTCAGCTATGAAATCAGTGAGGACTTGACCTTTGACAACATTCCTTGGTTTAAATTGGATGTCAAATCATCTGAGCTCGACAGACCATTTAACCAGTCTGCCCGATAAATCCGCTTTCCTCAGGATTGCTTTAAGGGGGTACGATGTAAGGGTGATGATGGTGTGAACTTCAAAGTAGTTCTTTAACTTCCTTGAAGCTACTACAGGTGCAAAGGCGAGTTTCTCCAGGGGTAGGTACCGTTACTCGGCTTCTAATAAGGTCTTGCTCACGTAATAAATGGGGTGCTGAATTCCTGATTTTTCGCACACTAGTGCAGAACTGACGCCGTGGTTGTAAACGACGAGGTATAAGTACAAAGAGTATTTCTCTTGAGGTATGACGAGCAGGGGTGGTGAGCTAAGGTAAGACTTGAGATCGTCCAATGCCTACGAGCAATATTGATTCCATTCTACTGTTTTGTTTCCCTTCAGGAGCTGGAAGAATGGTTTTCACTTCTCGGAGGACTTTGAGATAAAGCAGTTCAAGGCAGCAAGCATGCCGGTGAGCTTCTGTACGTCCCGTATTGTGCGAGGGGGTTGTACCATGTTGATTGCATCGATCTGGTCTGGATTAACCTCGATGCCTCTCTTACTGACCAAGTACCTAAGAAATTTTCCTGACTGGACACCGAAAGAACACTTGCTCGCATTAAGTTTCATTCGGTACTTCCTGAGGATTTCGAAGGTTCTCGATAGGTCTGAGAGGTGGTCTTCTTTATTCCTGCTTTTGACGAGCATATCGTCGATGAAAACTTCCATGGTGTCTCCCATTTGGTCTTTGAACATCTTGGTGATCAGCCGCTGGTAGGTTGCCCCTGCATTTTTGAGCCCAAAGAGCATGACTTTGTAACAGTGTAATCCAACGGTGGTGATGAATGCTGTCTTGTCCTGGTCTGGTGCGTACAGAGGGATCTGATGATACCCGAAATATGCGTCCAGAAAACTCATTCTTTCGTGAGCTGTTGTGGCGTCCACTAATTGATCGATTTTTGGGAGAGGGAAACTGTCTTTAGGGCATGCCCTGTTAAGGTCAGTGAAATCAATGCAGACTCTCCATTTTCCATTACTCTTCGAAACTACTACTGGGTTGGACAACTATTTAGGGAATTGAACTTCCCGAATGGATCCTGCATCCAGCAGTTTTTCAACTTCTTTTTCCACGACTTTGGCCTTTTCGGGAGCAGCTCGTCGTGCCTTCTGCGTGATAGGTTTGAAAGTGGGGTCGACGTGCAACTGATGGCAAACCACACCGGGATCAATTCCAGGCAGCTCATATGGTTCCCATGCGAAAACGTCTAGGTTGCTTCTCAGCAGAATTGTTAACTCCTTTTTTTCCTGATCTGTGAGAGAAGCTCCAATCAATAAAATCCAATCATTCTTGCCACCGTCAGCTGAAACCTCCTCCTGGTTTTTGATGACCCATTCAGAGGGGAGGAGCCTGGTCTCTTACACTAAGGGTCTTTCGTACTTTAACTGCTATTTCGAAGGTATCAGACCTTCTTGTTCCTCGACTTTCTCTCTGGGCTTTTTGGCCTTCTTCTCTGGTTTAGGGCGGAAGGCTGCTATGAAGCACCTTTTTGCCATCGCCTGATCACCATGGATCTCTATTACTCCTCGCTCGGTTACATACTTGAGTTTCTGATGGTAAGTCGAGGATACTGCCTTCATCGCATGTAGCCATCCTCTGTTGAGGATAGCTTGGTATGGCGAGTCAATGTCGATTACCAAAAACTCAATCATCTTGGATACACTTCTTGCCCTTACTGGCAGCACGATCCTTCCCAATGGCATAGTCACTTTTCCAGCGAAGCTAACTAAAGGGACAGTGGTTTCCTTTAGGTCGGTGATGCTTAACTTTAATTTTCTGAATAGGCCGAGATACATTACCTCGGACGAGCTTCCTTGGTCGAAGAACAACTTGTCGACGTCGTAGTTGGTTATTCTGAGCGTAATGATCAAGGCATCATGATGTGGGGTTCGTACTCCCACTAGATCTTCATCTATGAACATGATATGTTTGCTATAGTCGACGTCACCTGCTCGCCGACGCTTTCATGATTGTGTCTTCACTAGATCGATCTGAAAAGCCTTGTATCACCGCTGTAAACTTTTTTACCTCTATCCGAGATGAATTTCCTTAAATATGCTTCATATCAGATGCCCCATGAATTACAGCGAATTCATGGCCAGCATCGTCCTCAAGTACGTTGTCAGGTATTGCTTCTCCATTGGCAGCGACTCTCTCTGCCTTCTTTTCCACAAACTCATTTAGGTGCCCAGACTGGGCCAGTTCTTCGAGGTGAGACTTAAGAACTTTATAGTGCTCAGTCTTATGTCCTCCCTCTTTATGAAATGCGCATCTCAGTGCATTGTTTCTCTTCGAGGGATATCCTCCCATCTTTTTAGGCCACTTTACAAATGGCTCGTCTTTGATTTTGTCCAAGATCTTGTAGATTGGTTCTCTGAAGACAGTGTTTACTACCTGAAATGCTTTTGAAACATCGTTCTTGCCTCCGTTCTTGGGGCCATTCTTGCCTCCTTTCTTCTGGTTCTCAGTCTTGTCATTGCCTTTGGCAGTGAGCTTAGTCCGAGCGTTTTCCCCTGTATTGAGGCGTGCCACATCCTCCACCTTGGAATACTTCTCGATGCGGGTCATCAAGTCATCAATGGTCGCGGCCTCCTTCTTTGTCAAGGATTGGTGCAGAAGGCAAGATTTTGGTAGGCCGATCTTGAAAGAGGCCACCGCTACTTACTCCAAATAGTCCTCGACCTCATTGAATAATTCCCAGTACCGCTTTGCATAGTCCCAAAGGCTCTCGTGTGACGTCTTCTTCATTGTTAGCAAAACATCCATCCTCTTTGGATGGGAGCTGCTAGTGATGAAGCGAGCCATGAAAAGTTTGGCAAGGGACTCAAAGCTTCTGATGGACCTGTGAGGGAGCCTCTCGAACCACTTCTGCACAACATCATGCAGACTCGAGGGGAAGATCCAACACATCAGGGCATCCTGGTGGTTCCAGAGAGTCATAGCTTGCCTGTACTGCCTAACGTGATCGATAGGATCAGTTTTTTCGTCATAGATCTTAAATCTCAGAATAGAAAATTTCTTGGGGACTTCCTCTTCTTCTATCTCCCTTGAGAAAGGGGATTTCATCTGAGTCTTGAGAGCTCGTCTAGCGAGCTCCCTAGTTGATCTGGTACCACGATGCGCTGGGTGTTGGTCCATCTCCCTTAAGACCAAATTTTGTATGTTCTCATTGATGCGAGCTGGGCTCCTGTAGTGGTGAGCTAGTCGCAGTTGCTCGAGCAGATCGTCATCCGACTCGTGTCCCTCAAATATTTGGGATCCGCGTCTAGGGCTCCTTCCTCGACTGTGAGACTTGCTCGCCTGAGGGCTAAGAGTGCGGTATAGACGTCTCCTGGTGCTATGGTGGAGTTCTCTCTCCATCCTTTCCAACCTTCTCTTGAGGCGAGCATTCTCAGCCTCTTGCTTGCGAGTAAACTCTCCTTTCTCTTGGAGTCTTGCCTCATAGGCATCGATCAATCTGTAGATTTGTGTGGACTTCGCTGGTCCCTGACTCTCTTTCGAGGCTTGTCGCTTTGGGCGAGCACTTTGATTTGAACGACGAACTTCAGATCTAATCCTACGATGAGCAGGCTGTTCTTGAATATCTCCTGCTTGGGGGCGTTACTGCTGTGACCAGACATTTTGGATTCTTTGCTGGTGAAGGCTTTCTTAAGGAAGACTAAGTTTCCCACAGACGGTATCAATTGTGGTGACAATTATATTCAACACGAAAAGATAAGAGAAGCGCAATCACCAAGTAAAATAAAGAACATAAAATGCCAATCACACAATAAAAGATGTACGTGGTTTAGCAAGAATGCCTATGTTTACGGTGGTGCAATCAGTATTATTTCTATATACTCCGGGGAGTGTTTACAGAGAATACAATACGTTCCTCTTGCCCCAAGCTTAGGGTTTATTATATACATGTTTATTTTCGGGGAGTGGGGGTGTTGGACTCCCCCACGTCCATCTTTCTCTCCTGGAATATCTCTATACGAGATTCTAGGAGAAGACTAAGGCATAACGGAATTTAGTTAAGGTGCGAAGGGTTTGGACTTTGAGCCGTTTTTATTAGGCTACTCGTCCGGGCCCATGGTGGCAAATCCAGGTAGCCACAATATCCAACAAAATACACCCAAAATTAAAATTTAATTTTTTATTTATTTATGCAATACGGTTTGGATATCAAAGAGGCCCAAAATAATTATTTATAATTTGAACTTGACAATCCAAATGTAGTTTTGTGGGAATTAGTTTCATAATAAATTTGATATTAAAAAATGACTTTTAACTCCTAGTATTTTAAATTTGTTTATTAAATGCAATATCTTTTTAAATATTCCTTTAAATTAATGGTCATTTTAACTGTCATATTGATAGTTTCACCATTAAAACTTTGTATCTGGACGAGTATTAAATTATCTTTTATATGATGTTTAATTTGACCACTTTTCTCATTCCAATCATTTATTATATATTGGAGTTGTAATAATGTGCAGAGAGTGAGAAATTAAACCCCTCATTTTCATTGAAAAAAAGTTCGTAATA
Organism: Sambucus nigra; assembly: GCA_949130495.1. NCBI lineage: Eukaryota > Viridiplantae > Streptophyta > Magnoliopsida > Dipsacales > Adoxaceae > Sambucus > Sambucus nigra. Next base: position 22,202,530 of record OX422213.1, on the reverse strand, counting down.
TCAGTAATTGTTGATATATATATGCATGTGTGTGTGCGCGCGCATGAGTGTGTATCTGATATTAGATTTAATGTTCTCTAATATTTTAATCCCTTATCAAACTTTAAGTTTTGACATGTGTGTAACAAATATGATGGGAATATTTTTTAATGTGACAAAAATTATAATACGACTATCCCTTGTTATATAACGCTGCCTTAATATGACACTATGGACTTCACATTATTCTACAATAAATTTTAAGACCTCAACTACAAATTTGTGGGGATGATTATTCGTGTTCAAATTTCGGAGTTTATTACTAATGCCCTTAATCAAATTAATGTTTGTAAATATGCCTCATACATAAACTTCTCACGTTGGTTACACGTGCAATGCGCGTATGCATCAATTAGTGCGTGAATAGCTATTATTTATGTGACCTTTGTAATTTCTCCCTAGATATCTAGCATCCAAGATTTAATTCTCGTCTTAGTTGTCATTTTCCAAATGTTAAATACAATTAAATGTGCCACAATGTTTTGTAACTCCAAAGCTTATGAACGAACCCAATCCAAACTTATATGTTGTTTCATCCCCTCTTTTCTTCATCCAATTCCTTTTTTTTTCAAGAATGGATTATGAACAACTTACCTTTTCAGGGATGGAGAATCAGTATGACTTTGATTGGTTATATTTAGAAGAAAAGTCCCAAGGGTAATCTCATACTTACTAAAGTTATTTAGTTTTGTCTCCATTCTGTACAAACTAACCTTATATGTGGTGTACATTCTTTAGTTTTGCCTCCATTCTGTACAAACTAACCTTATATGTTGTGTACATTTTTTCTTTTGTACAGAAAATTGGACGAGTACTCAACAGTCACTAATAACTTGGATTATAGTCATTTCGGTGATCCTTTCAACTTTGATCAATACCTATTTCCACGACAAAATAATCAAATTCCCGTTGATTATGATCAGCATCAATTTTCACAACTAAATCATCAAATTCCCGTTGATTATGATCAATACAATTTTTTGCAACAAAACAATCAAAATCAGTACCAATTTTCACAACAAGACAATTTCATTCCCCAATTGGAATTCACTGATTTTGAGAATATCGGTACGGGTGATTTGTGTAGCTTGTGGGATGACAATTTTTCATCTATTAGTCAAGACCTTACTCTTGATACCAAGCAAGAATTGTTGATGGATACTGAAATTTTGAGCTATTTCACTGATGAAGGAACTTATATGATTGATCCTAAAAACTTTATGATTTTAAACACAAACGGAAATCAAAGTCGACAAAATAAAAGATCGAGAACGTCTCCATTAGAATTGCATGAGATCCAAAAGTATTTTAATGTTCCAATAACTAAGGCAACCAAAGAATTGAAGGTGGGATTGACCGCGTTGAAGAAAAGATGTAGCAAACTGAATATTATGAGGTGGCCTCACAGGAAGATCAAGAGTATGAAGTCTCTCATTGATAATGTTAAGGTATTATCCTGCCTGCAAGTTAAGATTCTTTCGAAATGACATTAGATACTTTATTATTTTTCATTCATTTCCTTTCTCTCTAATAAAAGTTTACCGAATATATGTTTTTGGAAGTCATTTTAATTTATTGTGTTTTTTTTTACTTTACCCCCTGAGAAATTTAGCAATCAGACATAACCATTCGCTTTTTGAAAAAATAGACATAAACATCGTATGCATAAGGTACAATAAAGTCAATACACATGTGGGTGGTCAAGTCTAATCTATGAAAAATGGAGGGGTAATATCTAATTATAGCATTATTGTACGATCTATTTTATTAGTATAATTATTTTGTTTTAAATTGCAATTTTAGGAGATCGGATTAACCAACGAGGTAGAGATGCTGGAAGAGAACAAAAAGATGATGGAGAAGCTACCCGATTTTGGAATGATAGAGAAAATAAAAAAACTCAGGCAAGCTTGCTTCAAGGGAAACTACAAAAAGAGAAGGCTCCTAGTTGACTATTTATACTGCTTCTTCTCTAATGGCTTGGTAATTTGGTTTTGAACTTTGTAATGTAATTTCTAGTTTTATTTTGGCACTTTAATAACCTTTTGGAATCTTGTTTTCTTAGATATTGTAGTGCCTAAAGCATTACAACCAAATATAAGTTTAAATAAAGTACGGTTTTAATTTCATTTTTACGTGCCTTAAAGTGAATTTATGTGCCTTGTCATAGAAGTTAATAATTAACCTTGAATTGAGCTACATTCTTACTAAAAAATCAATCATTTTGTAATGAGAAACATCGATGCATATGAGATTATTATATATATATATATGTATTTGACATGATAAGAAAACAATTTAAAACATAAATTATGTTAAAAAAATAAAAAATAAAATTCAATAGTCTATTGAAACAACCCTCGATTCTGGGAGGCTCATTTTACACTAATTTTATCGCATAAGGTAATTATATAAAATGTTGGAACTGGAGTAAATATTAATTTGATGAGTTGAAGGTTAATATTTACTGGGTTATTGTATATCTACTGCATGAGAAAGTAAATATCATTTAGTTGTGTGTTATATGGTGTCATATGATTTAAATGATATTATGGTTAAATTAAAATTTGGAACTTGAAATAATTTATAAAATTTCCGGATGCCAGTTTAGAGGGTGTAGTTAGTCTCGGAAGGTGCGAGACAGATAAATTAAGTGCCATATTGTGTTTTTGTGTTTCGGGCACTTTTACCTGGTTTTAACTTAAACGCGTATTTGGGAGTCATTTTAATGTGGTGTTAACCAATTAAGTTGGGAGTTTTAACTTAAGCCACGATTTAGTCTTCTAAATCCCCTAATTTCCTAACTTATGTCTTAAACATAGAGAGAAAAAGGAGAGAAAGAAAGAAGAAGAGAAAAGAGGAGAAAGAAGAGAAAAATGAAGATTGAAGATGGATTGATGCTCCTATTCAAAGAAATTTGATACTTCCTACGTCAAGGAAAGTTTTCTACTTGCTAATATGTGATTTAAGATGTATAAATTGTATGATTAGTTGTGTATTTACATTTATGGTTTAAATGAGGAAATTGTGGGAATTAAACCTTAATCTTAGTTTTGATGATGAAATTGTGGATTTTAGTAGTTAGTAATCATGTTGGGATGATTTTGGGTAGATAAATATTGTTGGTTGTGTGTAAAAATGGAAGAGATTTGAGGTTTGGAAAAATTAGGGCTGAAAACACTTAGAACAAAACTAGGAAATTCTGCAGAACCGAATCGATTCGGCCTAGCCGAATCGATTCGCCTTGAGACAGTTTCCAGGTCTGGGTCGACCAAATCGATTCAGATGGGCCGAATCGATTCAGCAATTATGCAGAAGTCAGATTTTCCCGACCGAATCGATTCGGATGGTCCGAATCGATTCTCTTTCCTGAACCCAAATCGATTTGGCTAGCCGAATCGATTCGAAAGTCCTGCATTTTGAGTGATTTTCTTAGCTTAGTTCCAATTCATTTTCTTTAAGTCTAGGTCCTAGGAACCTTCTTTAATGAAGTAAACTAAGTGTCCTAGAGTTGTATTGAGTTAGTTACTTCCCTACACTAGGAATGGGTTATGTGGGGACTTTGTCGGGGTTATGCCTATTGATGTTAGGGCATTCTTTTCTTTTAGTCAATTACTACAAAATAAAGAGTTATAATATTATGTTTGGGAGATTTTAGGATCTCATTGGAGCTATATTAGCCCTAATGGTTTATAATAACACCATAAAAGTATGTTGGGAGAATAAATTGACAGTTCATTTATGCCTTCGAGGTATGATAATATTCGGGGTTTTAAAATAATACCCTACAATGTTTTGAGGTAATTAAGAGTTTACTTACTCCTTTAAGGTTGTAGCAACGATATAATTTATCGTAGGACTCCGGATAATAAGTTATATTATTCACAAGAAGTAAATAGTAATAATTTTGAATAAAAAGAAACATACAATGTAAATTGGAATTGAAAATGAAATGGAAATGGTAACGATGATGGTAAATGATAATTTACTAAATCATGAATATGGTAAATGCTATTTTACTTGAACACGCCTCTCTAAATGACATCATAAGGGAAGTTCGCACGCTTGGTGATGCCCCCTGGCTAGTGAATGCAGGGTGGATATAGTCCATAGGCCATATGAGCAATTATGTTATATTTTCTCCGCTGGTGAGGAGATTCCGGGTGTGGTCGTGACTCTCCCGCAGGCATATGGCCGCTTCCCGACGTATTTCGTTGTAGGTGCCCAGGTTGTCTTGTATAGATAGGCCCTGGAAGATGATGGTCATTTAGGGGGGCGCCCAGTGGGTAAACTCGGAGGGGCGGTCTTAGAATTCGTTATATGTATATAAATATAACAGTTCATAATCAAGTGGGACTTGATGTTTCTGATATGGCATAAAGAGCATAAAGAAGTGCCACAAAGAGCACAGTACAATGCCACACAGAGCATTTAATGTTGATTATATTCCTGCTAAGGAATGGTAATGCGAGGATGGGCATGTAATTGAAATAAAAGCCATAAGGAGCTTAAAATTATAATTATATTTTCCTGATAAGGAATGAAATGCTAGTAAAGAGCATAAATGTTGTAATTATGAGTTCCTGATAAGGAACATAATAATGAGATGGAAGCTTTTGATTTATGTTACTCTTTCTTTTTCTTTGCATATTCAAATTAAACTCATGTTTTTCTTTACTGTCTTAGCTTATTTTTTTTGAATTGTGTAGATAGATTTTATTCTTCCTAGCATGATTTTATTCATAACTGTCATACTCTTTATTCATCTGGTAATCATATAGAATCGGGCCCTGACCCGTTTATGTTTCTTGTTGTACTTGCATCTTTTATCCGCTCAGGTACTTCGCCACAAGGATGCCTGTTCTGACCTTCCTATTCCGGTGGTTTTTAGCGAGCCGTGATGCATTGCAGGTATTACGGGATACATTTGGTATAGACATTTTCATTTTTGTATTCTAGCTATGATCGGGTCTCTTTACTCGGGCGAGAGGCCCAAGCTTTTGTAAATGTCTAATGAAATGTATAGTATAAATCTATGAGTTTGTTTAAATGCTATTATAAAGATTGTGACCGGTAGCATATTCGGTCCTTTTATTGTATTCTCGTTGTATTATTTATATATGTCTTGGGGTTTCTCCTATCTTTTCAGGATTTGGGTTGTTTAAATTCTTTCTTTAACTTTAAAACAAAAGTTTTGGCAACCCGTTTTCTAAAATTTTGGGTGGTTAACCTGGATACTCTATATTTTTATTGTGATGCTGAGAATGATTCCATCCGGGACTCCTGTTATATTGGAGTATTGGGCTGGCCACCCCTTATTTTGGTGAGCGGGTTGTCACATATGGTATCTAAGCATCAGGTTCTAGAGTCTTTAGGAATCTGTGTGGACGCCTTAAGTTTCAGCGTTGCTTTTGATTTGACATAGAGCCATAGGATTAAGATCGTTGATTTCATTAGTGAGGTTTCGTTCTTTTGCCATGAGGTATAACTTATAGAATCTTCTGCGCATTCGTGTGAGAACAGTAGGTCGATTAAAGAAGGGCGTCATGAGAACGATTTTTTAGAACTGTAAATTATGGTCGGGGATAGGGACCGCTTTGGAGGTCGCTCCCTTTTTATAGCACTTCCTTGTCTTGCTACTACGACTACTAATTACAGTTGATGTAGTTTTCCCAAGTACCGCGAGAAGTAGAAAGTGGTACTAAGCTTGAGATTTCAAGCGATGTTAAATTGAAGAGGAGAAGCGCCCTGAAGTAGGATGGAGGAAAATCCTTCACCCGAAGGAGTAGCGTTGAGATGGTGAAAATGTGGTCACCATATTTGTGGGTGACGGAAGTTTGGCCTATGGAGAAGCCCGGTGGACATCCGCTTGATAAGGTTTCATTGAACTGAGGAAGAGGAGGCCGAGAGTGTGTCCTCTTTTACTGAGAAAGTAAGAGGGACTGCGTAGGCAATTGATGTCAGCCAGAGTCGGAATAATGGCTATGATGTGGAGTGTAGAACCAATCATTTTAAATTTCGTTGAGTGGAAAACAAGGTTCAAGATAAAGTGCCTGATTGGGGAGTTGATGGAAGTAATACTTGGTTCAGATAAGACTCGAATATGGAGTCTGAGAGCCATTAGTATTGACCCGGAGTGCTTGGCTTAAATTGTTGGTGGGAATTACACCTTATTAGTGGGTGGTGTATTCCTTAGGATAAGATTTAGTAGTATTGAATATACTGTAGATTCGGGTGTGTAAATTGAGCTTGTAGTTGTATTGACGTTATTATAGAAAGAGTAATGATATGACTTCCATGGTATGGAAGTTCTATCTTTTCTTCACTCGTTATGAAGCGAGTGTTGATACTTTAAATGTATATGTATCATATGTGTTAATTGAATTATATGTTGTTTGGGTTGAGTGTTCTATGTTTGCTTGCATTGTATGTGGTTGTTATGACTTATCTCCACGACCAACAAAGTTAAGTAGTAATGCATAGGAGGGGTTCCTTGTTTGGATTCCGCTTTTGCGGGACGCTTCACGCGTGAACCTTAACGACGTTGGGAGTGGAGAGATGCCATTTTTCCTTTCTCTTATTTTATGTATAATATGCGAGTAAAGATATTTTGGTTGGCTTGAGGTGATAGCAAGCAAATAAAATTTACAAGGCTATCTTACTTCTAGTTCAAAATGGAACTAGTTGTTCTATAATATCTCTCCTGAATACAGGCTGAAACTTTATAGAGGTGGATCGAGGTGGGTAGGAGATATTTTTATTATTTATTGCGTTATCTTGCGTGAGTGTTTGATTATTTGTTTATTTTGTTTGTGCTTGTTGCGCTTTATCTCCATGACCAACTAGTTAAGTAGGCATGTGTCGGAGGGGTTCCTTGTTTGGATTTCTCTTTGCGAGACACTCCGCCGCATGAACACTTAACGATGTTGTGAGTGGAGAGGCACTATTCTTTTTCTTTCTTTTATTTTTCTGTTGCTGGAAGTTGGGTTGAAAGGTTTAGCCAAGAATCACATAGAAGAGTGATTAAGGGCTATTAAAGTGCGAGATAGGAGCACTGTATGTAGTTCTCTCCTCTGATTGATGTGAGGGAGACTATGATATGAAGTCTAATTGAGACTTCGGGTTATGCCTTGATAAGAAGGCTATTTGAAAAGATGTATGTAAGTTATGGGATAAAGTTTGAAAGACTTTACAGAAAGTAAATGTCTGATTAATTGAACCTTTAACGATGAAATGGTAAAACTTAGAAGTAAAATCTTGTTAGTAAAATTGTAAATTAGAATTTTATCGATCCCGATTATGTGTCTTAGACCGTCACACCTCGATGATCGACAATGCGAGGTAGTAGTGTAATGGGAGGGTTCCTTGTCTGAATTTCGCTTCGGCGAGACGTCCCATGCATGAACCCGAGCGAATGTCAGAAGTTGAGCAAGGTCTTGGGCACTAGGTATATATTTAGTATTAGGTGACTACGATTTAGATAGTATATATGTAGATAGACTTTAGGGTTATTAGGACGTTAGGTCTTTAGGGTATGTGATATTAATTTTGGAAGGCGATAGGGAGTTGACCATTGTGGGTTAACTCTATGAGGTATTAGATCCCTAGGAACGAGATTATGGGGTCTCGAGAGGTTTGGTAGTTTAGGACGAAGTAGATAAGGCCTTTCTTAATTAGAGTGTTCGTTGGTAGCCTAACTCGTGGGTAGATTCAATGAATCAGTCTCTGCTAGGAATGGGGAGTAATAAGACTGGATCATGGACTCCTTTATCTATGCGTCTCACAAGCTTAGACTTTGTGGGAGATATTACTCCACTCTTGAATTGAAATTCATTGCAGTGGAGCTCACCTTAAAGAAGGGAGGCACTACTTCCTGGGCAGGAAATTTAGTTTTTCTTGCGAGCCACAAGTTGTTGCAATATGCTGTCGGAGGAGTCAAGTTGGTGTGTGAAGTTCATAAAGGACTACCAGTTAGGAATTTCCTTTTGCTAAAGGAAGGCTATTGGGGTAGAAGATGCGTTGAGAAATTTGTGAGGGTATGGGAAGCCAAGTGGAACGAGTATAACTCGGAAGACTATGTAGCAAGAGTATTTATGTTCGTGATTGATTGCTTCACTTACTAGTATGAAAAGACTAGTGGTGGGAAGAAGAAGGGTATATTCATAGATATCTTCTTTAAATTTTCGACATTGAGCTGGTCATGATCCTATTTGTGAAAATGTTTACCGTTTGACCAGACTATTTCATTTTCGGCCATAATAGACGGACTACATGTAGAAGAGTACGCCCCATTCTCGATGGAGGAATGGTAGAATCGTAGGAGGTGTCTATTAAAAATAGGGTGGACCGAGACTAGATATTCGTGTCGAAGGTTTAGTAAAAGTTTCCGTGAAGTAATGGGAACTGTATGGAAGTGGCGTATATCCTGCCACCCTAAAGTGGATGGGTGAATGGGAGGAAATTGAGTTATGCCGAAAGGCATATCTCTAACGGGCGCCTTAGTATACATAGTAGATGGGAGTAGTAATTGTATGGATAAAGATTCTCGTACAACCATTAAGTTTTTGAATGGCCTTATGGATTATTTCCTAAGGCATGGTATCGTGAGTGGCCTAGCGTGATTGGTTGAGTAATTCGCATGCTCATTGGATGGAACCAACGGGTAATATGTTCCTTGGACTTGGAGTGGTCTCGGGACATTTCTTTAAAGATTTGGCTTTTGAGCCATACGCCTTGATGAGATACGTCGATGCGGGGGAAAGTTGAGTAGCGTTGGGTTTAAGCCACTTAGAGTTTGTATGGGTGCCCCGAGGGGAGATGTAACATGATTCTGGAGGTTGGGCGATTTGTGCCGAGTCATGTGGGCATCGTCTTCCGCCGTAGGAAGCTAGAATCGATAGTTAGTGAGTGATGCTTTGTGCTATGTTAGAGCACAAATGAAGTAGACTGAGATCGATAGGGTCGACCTTAGTTCGGGTTCATTTGGGACGTTGCGATAACGAAGGGGTTTGTTTAGGATGGTAGAATCCTAGTTTAGAGTAGTATACCCTTTATGAGAATTGGGTATGCCCGAATTTTTGGGGGCAAAATTCCCTCATAAGGGGGGGAGTATGTAACAACCCTCGATTCTGGGAGGCTCATTTTATACTAATTTTACCGCATAAGGTAATTATATAAAATGTTGGAACTGGAGTAAATATTAATTTGATGAGTTGAAGGTTAATATTTACTGGGTTATTGTATATTTACTGCATGAGAAAGTAAATACCATTTAGTTGTGTGTTATATGGTGTCATATGATTTAAATGACATTATGGTTAAATTAAAATTTGGAACTCGAAATAATTTATAAAATTTCCGGATGCCAGTTTAGAGGGTGTAGTTAGTCTCGAAAGGTGCGAGACAGATAAATTAAGTGCCATATTGTGTTTTTGTTTTTCGGACACTTTTACCTGGTTTTAACTTAAACGCGTATTTGGGAGTCATTTTAATGTGGTGTTAACCAATTAAGTTGGGAGTTTTAACTTAAGTCACGATTTAGTCTTCTAAATCCCCTAATTTCCTAACTTATGTCTTAAACATAGAGAGAAAAAGGAGAGAAAGAAAGAAGAAGAGAAAAGAGGAGAAAGAAGAGAAAAATGAAGATTGAAGATGGATTGATGCTCCTATTCAAAAAAATATGATACATCCTACGTCAAGGCAAGTTTTCTACTTGCTAATATGTGATTTAAGATGTATAAATTGTATGATTAGTTGTGTATTTACATTTATGGTTTAAATGAGGAAATTGTGGGAATTAAACCTTAATCTTAGTTTTGATGATGAAATTGTGGATTTTAGTAGTTAGTAATCATGTTGGGATGATTTTGGTTAGATAAATATTGTTGGTTGTGTGTAAAAATGGAAGAGATTTGAGGTTTGGAAAAATTATGGCTCAAAACACTTAGAACAAAACTAGGAAATTCTGCAGAACCGAATCGATTTGGCTAGGCCGAATCGATTCGGAAGCCCTGCATTTTGAGTGATTTTCTTAGCTTAGTTCCAATTCATTTTCTTTAAGTCTAGGGCCTAGGAACCTTCTTTAATGAAGTAAACTAAGTGTCCTAGAGTTGTATTGAGTTAGTTACTTCCCTACACTAGGAATGGGTTATGTGGGGACTTTGTCGGGGTTATGCCTATTGATGTTAGGGCATTCTTTTCTTTTAGTCAATTACTACAAAATAAAGAGTTATAATATTATGTTTGGGAGACTTTAGGAGCTCATTGGAGCTATATTAGCCCTGATGGTTTATAATAACACCATAAAAGTATGTTGGGAGAATAAATTGACAGTTAATTTATTCCTTCGAGGTATGATAATATTCGAGGTTTTAAAATAATACCCTACAATGTTTGGAGGTAATTAAGAGTTTACTTACTCCTTTAAGGTTGTAGCAACGATATAATTTATCGTAGGACTCCGGATAATAATTTATATTATTCACAAGAAGTAAATAGTAATGGTTTCGAATAAAAAGAAACATACAATCTAAATTGGAATTGAAAATGAAATGGAAATGGTAATGATGATGGTAAATGATAATTTACTAAATCATGAATATGGTAAATGCTAATTTACTTGAACACACCTCTCTAAATGACATCATAAAGGAAATTCGTGCGCTTGGTGATGCCCCCTGGCTAGTGAATGCAAGGTGGATATAGTCCATAGGCCATATGAGCGATTATGTTATATTTTCTGCGCTGGTGAGGAGATTCCGGGTGTGGTCTTGACTCTCCCTCAGGCATATGGTCGCTTCCCGACGTATTTCGTTGTAGGAACCCAGGTTGTCTTGTATAGATAGGCCCTGGAAGATGATGGTCATTTAGGGGCACATCCAATGGGGAAACTCGGAGGGGTGGTCTTAGAATTCGTTATATATATATATAAATATAACAGTTCATAATCAAGTGGGACTTGATGTTTGTGACATGCCATAAAGAGCATAAAGAAGTGCCACAAATAGCACAGTACAATGCCACAAAGAGCATTTAATGTTGATTATATTCCTGCTAAGGAATGGTAATGCCGGGATGGGCATGTAATTGAAATAAAAGCCATAAGGAGCTTAAAATTATAATTATATTTTCCTGATAAGGAATGAAATGCTAGTAAAGAGCATGAATGGTGTAATTATGAGTTCCTGATAAGGAACATAATAATGAGATGGAAGCTTTTAATTTATGTTACTCTTTCTTTTTCTTTGCATATTCAAATTAAACTCATGCTTTTCTTTATTGTCTTAGCTTTTTTTTTTGAATTGTGTAGATTGATTTTATTCTTCCTAGCATGATTTTATTCATAAGTGTCGTACTCTTTATTCATCTGGTAATCATATAGAACCGGGCCCTGACCCGTTTATATTTCTTGTTGTACTTGCATCTTTTATCCGCTCAGGTACTCCGCCGCAAGGATGGTTGTTCTGACCTTCCTATTCCGGTGGTTTTTAGCGAGCCGTGATGCATTGCGGGTATTACGGGATACATTTGGTATAGATATTTTCATTTTTGTATTCTAGCTATGATCGGGTCTCTTTACTCGGGCGAGAGGCCCAAGCTTTTGTAAATGTCTAATGAAATGTATAGTATAAATCTATGAGTTTGTTTAAATGTTGTTATAAAGATTGTGACCTGTAGCATATTCGGTCCTTTTATTGTATTCTCGTTGTATTATTTATATATGTCTTGGGGTTTCCCCTATCTTTTCAGGATTTGGGTTGTTTAAATTCTTTCTTTAACTTTAAAATAAAATTTTTGGCAACCCGTTTTCTGAAATTTTGGGTGATTATCGTGGATACTCTATATTTTTATTGTGATGCTGAGAGTGATTCCATCCGGGACTCCTGTTATATTGGAGTATTGGGCTGGCCACCCCTTATTTTGGTGAGCGGGTTGTCACATCTATATAAAGTAACATATACGTTAAATCATTACTTTAGCAAAACAGTATAAATTCTTAATAAATCATTCAATATGTATGTATATAAAATACGGTAATCTAGATCATACAAGATTAAAGCTTCTCTGGCTTATATATTAGAATCATTACATTAGTAAAATATCGGTAAGTTATAAATAAACCATTCAATATATATTATATCTATAGGTAACTATAAAATATGTCCAGCTGGATCATCAAAGATTAAAGCTTCTTTGTCTTATATAGAAATTGACATTAATGTTAGCCAATTAAAGACCATGCTCACACCATGGGGAGAAAATTCTAAAATATAATAATAAGGAGCATAACTCTTAAGGACAAACAAAAAAAAATGCACTCTTACCATTTTTTTATACGATTTCTTTTACAAATTGAAGTGGTAAGTGATATTAGAACTTTTTATTTTTAAAGTCTTAAGCAGTCGGGCAAATTTTTTATTTTTATTTTTATTTTTTATTTCCATAGATTTGATTAAATTACAACATTACTCTTTTTCTTAATGCATGAATATGACTTGCATGACAAGAAATGTCTTTATGTGTTGTTATGTATGTTAATATATACGTTTGTAACTCATTACAACATAATTAGAATTTAATGTTTTACATACGTCTGTTCATTATATATATAAATATATATACACTCGTGCTAGCATTGAAGACCATTGTAAAATGCATCCATCTATTCATCTCCCTTTAATTTATATTCTAACAATCTTTTGTACGAAATCCTATTTATCTCCCCATAAATTTATACCCTTTATTCCCTTTTTCCCTCTCTCTCATATTTGTACAATATTTATGAAACAAATAGTTTCTCTTGGCTTTTATAGTGTTGGCAAATATCGTATTTGTAGATCTTCTTTTGTATTTGTTCACCAACATTTCATGCAAAGTTGAGCAAAAACTAAATAAATATTTGTAAATAACAATTTGTCAAATTTGTCACAAATAAGTGTATGAAATTTCAACCTTTGTAAAATCATATAATAAAAAATTCAATGCATCTTCTTCTGTTATTCAAACAAAAACAAAAAAATACATATTTTTAATTGAACAAAATATATAAATTGTTTGTATAAATCAATGTGACAAGTGACACAGCCATAAACCTTCTTCTGCCTTTTTAGACCATACAAAAATAATTTTTTTGGTTATAAAATATGTATATGGGTGGATGTTCACCTTTATCTAGCATATGAATGAAAAAGTATTTCAAGATACCTGAATTCATACCATAAATAAAGAAAATACAAGTATGGATATACTAATTGAATGAAACGTTTGCTCTCTCTCTAAAAAAAATCATTTATTTTTCACAACATGTTATAACGCAAGAGCTTAATATAATAAAAAGAAAAAGGCTTGCCTCCTCGCCATGGGTAACAACAAGTGATGGTAATTTTTGGTTCTCTTCTTTTCTTCACTGAAGACAAATAAGTACATGATTGTTACTGTAACACCCCATGATTTTTTAGACTGAGAAATTAAATTTTGGGGAAAATAAAATTTAATTAAATCGGAGAATTCTAAAATTTGGAAATTGAGGCCCAAAAATAAAGAATATTTCAAAGAGTTTCGAATGATGATTTTGAGGGTACCATCAATCCCGGAAGGGTCAAGATAGTCAAAATGACTATCATTGGGTTTTATTTCGGTTCCGGATTATTTTTAAGTCAGTTTGACTCGAATTGGAGTAAACGAGCCATTTAAAGTGTGTATTAACATTTAAAATTGGGTTTATTGTTTTAAAGGATATAAAGGCTTACGGATCAAGCTTTCTCATTTAGAGAAAGAGAGAAAAAAATAATTAAAAGAGAAAAGAAGAGATAAAGAAGAAGGAAAGAAGAGAGAGAGGAGAAAAAGCTTGGGAACTCCGGCCCAAAACGCGACATCGAGGACGATCCAACCTCTACAAATATGAGGCAAGTGTTTAATCTTGCTAAATAAGTCATTTGTGTATTTTATTTCATAATTTGTTGGTTAAAAAAATGGTTTTTGGGGGTTAATATCAAAACCTAGATTTTTGGGTTTAATCTTGAAATCAATGTTTAAATATGGGTTTAATGGTGTAGAAATGGTTGGGATCAACTTTGGGTTGATTTATTGGCTTAGAATCATGTTGTGATAAAGATTTGGAGGTTAGAATAGAAATTTTAGGGTTTAAAATTCATGGGTTTCTATAAAGAAGAAGAACCCTTCAAATTCTGCAGACCCAAATTGATTCACCCCTTAAGCGAATCGATTCGGCCTAGGAAAAATTGGCAGGTCTGCATGACCGAATCGATTCGGACCCAAGGCGAATCGATTCAGTTTGAGACAGAGTCCCAGGTTCTTTGGACCGAATCGATTCGAATATGAGCGAATCGGTTCGCCCTTGAGACTGAATCGATTCGGGCCAGGCTGAATCGATTCGGAAACAGGGCTGTTTTAGGGGATTTTTCTAGGATGATCTCTAACCCTTTTTGGTTGGATTTATTTATTTGGGGCCTTCTCTTATGATGAAAGAGAGATGTTTTGGAGTCACACAAGGGGGTTTTTCACACATTGTGTTCATGGGGACTTCTTGGAAAATTTGGGAAAAATATATCCAAGTATGTATTTGGAGATATGTATAGAGATTTTGGGGAAACCCCATTGGGATTGAGAATCCTACTTATAAATCAAATGTAAGTATAGATGTGATGGGAGGCTAAGAACTCTTAGAGAAAGAGTTGCGAGGGTATGTTGTGAAATTTCTGGGCGGATATTTATATCGAATCCTTATAAGGATAGGATATTATTAAGATATAATTTGGGGTCAAATGGAAGAGAGTGGTCGCATACCCTTAGTAATGATAAACTTTAAGAAATAAATTTGAAAGATCTTAGACTAGGGGATTCACAAAAGTGATTGAACCGTAGTCGGAGTCGAGAGCGATGGGATCATATCACCAACTAGAGTAGAATGTGAAAATCTAGTTGGGGTAGATGTTGTTATCGGTGCGTGATTTACAACGGGTACTTTCCCTAAGAAATGGGATTATTTGATGACAATAAGATTGAGCTTGAGGCTTATAGACTATTAGTTAGGTGTATACTGATAGTCGAAATTATTACTAGATTTTATAATGTGCTCTCGAATATAGATGGTATGTGTAGTGATGGTTTCCTACACAAAATCTAGGGTGATAACCCTAATGTTGGATATATATGTGTGTGTGTGTATATATATATATATATATATATATATATATATATATATATATATACATATGATTTTGGGAGACTATTCATCATAGGAAAAATGATTGAATATATTTCAAGTGAGGGATTGTATTCACATATCGAGGCAAATTAAATGAGTTTGATGTGATGGCTTATATATTGAGGATTTTGTATACTTATAGTCGAGTTTATATCTCTTATGCATATGAACGAGAATTAGTTGTATATATGGATATGTGAATATATGTGTATATATCTATATAGATATGAATATATGGATATATTTATGTTATGGACATACACGGTATGGATATTTTAAACCGTATATGATGGTTTAATGTTTGATCATATGATGGGATCATATAGATGTCATATATTGTGCATGTGAACGATATATATACTTATGTGGTTAAGCATTCCCCGCTCATGCTATCATTGGGAAATTTCTGCGCAGAGGGTGAGCATCCTGGCTTAAGGAGCAGGGTGTGGATATTCCCTAGGTCATAGTCATCCTGTGTATTATTATTTGATATATATATTTTTGGGATGAGACGTGGTGGGTATGTTTCGTCTCATTACCAGTTTGGAGCTATAACCGCTTCCCGGTACGTTGTGTGTGTGAATTACCATGAGATGGGTATCTTTGAGCCCCACTATGGTGGTCCCCAGTTGCTACGTGAGCCGGGCACTAGGAAGATGATAGCATGGTGCAGTTTTATCGTTGATATATATAGCCGGGTGGATTATGTGCATGTCCATTGTACATCAGATATGATATGTACACTTGGTTATGGGTATGGATGATGGTATATATATATATATATATATATGGTTAGAATAAAATGCCTATATATATATATATTTATATATCCTATAGATGAAAGGATATGGAATCTTTATGGAGTACACCTTGGATGATTATGGTGTACTAGATGATTGAGGGTTGATGTATCGCATTTAAGGAATATTTCGGTTACATCATCCCAAGGATATTATTTGGTGACTTTAAGTTGTTGTTATGGTAATATATAATTAGTAGTATTGTATGTATGGCATAACGGATCTCTAGGATCGACATTGTCAAGGAGTAGTGTAACGGGGTGGTTCCTTGTTTGGATTTCGCTTTGCGAGACACCCCACGCACGAAACATAGTGCATTGTTGAGATTAGAGAAAAGTTCTGCCAATAATTAGTATGACATAATGGATCTCTAGGATCGACGTTGACAAGGAGTAGTGTAACGGGGTGGTTCCTTGTTTGGATTTCGCTCTGCGAGACACCCCACGCATGAAACGCAGTGCAGCGTTGAAATTGGAGAGAAGTTTTGTCATTAATAAATGTTGTATGCCTATTTTTAGAAATTAAATCATATGTTTCAACCCAAATGCATATGGGTAACTTATTAAGATTTATAATTGGTTAATTATAAATCGGAATCCATTAAGCCTAATATGGCATATATGTTTGTAAAAATACTTAAGTGTGGTTAGAAAGAGTGGATTCTTGGGTTATGGTAGGAAGGCAAATCTCATGGGTATAGGCTAGGCCTATGAAAAGTTCGGTTGTCCTTAAAATTGGGGTAATTTAACTAAAATCTGAAGACGCGAATAAGTGCGCTCCGTTAAATGAGAGGTGAGTTGGGGGTTCCACGAGAGTGCGATTCCACTTTAATTATGAGATAAGTGCACCGATATTTATTACGCACGGTTAACACACTTGCTAAATATTTTCACACTCGGGCTTTGACCCGTTTACATTTCTCTCCTGCTTGTATATATATTACTACAGGTGTGCTACCGCATGGATGCTGGATGACCTTCTATCTAGAGTCTTGGGAGCCGTGACATGTGCGGACTGTTGTGGGATATATCTTGTAGTCGCTTCCTACTTTTAAAAATCTAGGTAGGATTCATGTTGTATATCGGGTTTATACCCAAGGGATATTTATAGATGTGTATGTTTACTTCATTTAAGTTATTGTATTGGCTGTGACCCGACAGCTTATTCGGGTATATTCAGTTGTAGATACTCATTTCATTTTATTCTAGCATTTCATTTCTCATATATCTTTCATGCATCTTTCTTTCCTTTATTAGTAGTGTTAGTTTGTTGTCTGTTGCATATTTTATTTAATTTTGACATCTCGCTTTTATGATATCGGGTAGTTAGTCGTATATTATGTTATACGGATAGTTGATGTTGAGATTGAGCCATCCCAAAATTCTGATTTAATGTAGTATAGGGCTGGCCACCCGTTATTATTTTAAGCGGGGTGTTACAGATGGTATCAGAGCATCAGGTTCTAGAGTCTTTTGGATCTGTGCGATTTTTCTGCGTTCTTCCGTTAACGTTCTTGATATAAAGCCCTACTATTAGGACTGTTGTGTTCACTGCGCATATCTTCTTTTGTGAAGTGTATCCACTTGATGGACGTTTTGATAACAGTTGCTCTCATTTCAGATGTCACCTAGATTATGTCATCTAGGAAAGGACAAGAATAGAGATACGATACCCATAACAGATTTTGGGTACGCTTTGATCGGGGGTATATTTTTCTCCCAATTCTGGCGGAGATATAAGAAAGAGAACTCTAGCAGTGGTTCAGGGTGTTCTATCGGTGGTTGAGTATAAAAGGGAAATCTACTCGAATGGTGAATCTTGGTAAGGTAAGTCTGAGGAGAGGTATATAGTGTAGTCCTTAGGAGGTTTAGATTGGGAAACCCGTTAACTTTTGTTAGGAAGCCTGGTGTTGGTGACTTTTCCCGACGTGAGTTGTGTGGAGTTGTTCCAATATCGGGAGTATTGCCTTCTCGAAAGAGGGAGTAAGAATTTGGAGACTCAGTTTCGTTGCGTAGGACTGAGGGAGTTTTCGGTAGCCGTAATTTCATTTTATCCTTCAATATGGTTAGGAAGGAGTGTGCATGAATGGCGCCTTTTGAGAAAATACTGTCTCGAAAGGAGACAATAAGGAGTTTTATTATTGAATTTCGGAAGTATGAATTGTCGAGGCTTGTTGGGTAGTGATTATAAGGTTAATTGTCTTATGGATAGGGTAGGCCATGTAATGGTAGTGCTCCGTTGAGGGAAGAACTTAGTTTATGGACGGGTGTTGATGTAATGTAGAGAAATTTTTATACTTGAGAGGTTCAAGTTGGTAGATTTATGTTGAGCGGACAATTTAGCTCATAGTTGTGCTAGTTTTGAGAACTAGGTATTGGATAGAATATTGTATTTGTTGAGGCCTTGTGTTCTGAACATAAGGTATTTGCTTGGCGTGTCGAAAGACGCGGGATTTATTTATATTATATATTGTTACGTATGCCTTCGGGCAGTATCTAAAATATGAAAATCTTTTACAAAACCTTAACCCTGGTTCAACTAATCTCAATCCCCGACCTAGCTACACAGTAGGGTATTGGGAGGGATCCTTGTTTGGATTTCTCTTGCGAGACCTCCCCTGCACGAAGGTGGCTACTGTCAGGAATTGAGGAGAGTTCAACCATTTGGGAATTTTCAAACTTTTATATATTTAGTATGTTGTTATAAATTATATTGGTGATGGTTATATTACGATTTAAGGCTAATGGAGCCTGATTATAATTTTAAGAGTGGAAGCTCGGGTACGGGGTGTATGGGCACCCCGAGTAGTTCGTTTACTTTGAAATATATATAGTTCGACGTGAGAACTAGAAAGGATCGATATAGTGATCCTGAGAGTTGATGTAAGGACTAGATGAGATTGAGGTCCTAGGCATATCTTAAATTTCGCGGGCAAAATTTTTGTAAGGGGGGAAGATTGCAACACCCCATGATTTTTTAGACTGAGAAATTAAATTTTGGGGAAAATAAAATTTAATTAAATTGGAGAATTCTAAAATTTGGAAATTGAGGCCCAAAAATATAGAATATTTCAAAGAGTTTCGGATGATGATTTTGAGGGTACCATCGATCCCGGAAGGGTCAAGATAGTCAAAATGACTATCATTGTGTTTTATTTCGGTTCCGGGTTATTTTTAAGTCAGTTTGACTCGAATTGGAGTAAACGAGTCATTTAAAGTGTGTATTAACATTTAAAATTGGGTTTATTGTTTTAAAGGATTTAAAGGCTTACGGATCAAGCTTTCTCATTTAGAGAAAGAGAGAAAAAGAGAAAGAAAAGAGAAAAGAAGAGAGAAAGAATAAGGAAAGAAGAGAGAGAGGAGAAAAAGCTTGGGAACTCCAGCCCAAAACGCGACATCGAGGACGATCCAACCTCTACAAATCTGAGGCAAGTGTTTAATCTTGCTAAATAAGTCATTTGTGTATTTTATTTCATAATTTGTGGGTTAAAAAAATGGTTTTTGGGGGTTAATATCAAAACCTAGATTTTTGGGTTTAATCTTGAAATCAATGTTTAAATATGGGTTTAATGGTGTAGAAATGGTTGGGATCAACTTTGGGTTTATTTATTGGCTTAGAATCATGTTATGATAAAGATTTGGAGGTTAGAATAGAAATTTTAGGGTTTAAAATTCATGGGTTTCTATGAAGAAGAAGAACCCTTCAAATTCTGCAGACCCAAATTGATTCACCCCTTAAGCGAATCGATTCGGCCTAGGAAAAATTGGCAGTTATGCATGACCGAATCGATTCGGACCCAAGGCGAATCGATTCGGTTTGAGACGGAGTCCCAGGTCCTTTGGACCGAATCGATTTGAATTGGAGCGAATCGATTCGCCCTTAAGACTGAATCGATTCGGAAACAGGGCTGTTTTAGGGGATTTTTTTAGGATGATCTCTAACCCTTTTTGGTTGGATTTATTGATTTGGGTCCTTCTCTTATGATGAAAGAGAGATGTTTTGGAGTCACACAAGGGGGTTTCTCACACATTGTGTTCATGGGGACTTCTTGGAAAATTTGGGAAAAATATATCCAAGTATGTATTTGGAGATATGTATAGAGATTTTGGGGAAACCCCATTGGGATTGAGAATCCTACTTATAAATCAAATGTAAGTATAGATGTGATGGGAGGCTAAGAACTCTTAGAGAGAGAGTTGCGAGGGTATGTTGTGAAATTTCTGGGCGGATATTTATATCGAATCCTTATAAGGATAGGATATTATTAAGATATAATTTGGGGTCAAATGGAAGAGAGTGGTCGCATACCCTTAGTAATGATAAACTTTAAGAAATAAATTTGAAAGATCTTAGACTAGGGGATTCACAAAAGTGATTGAACCGTAGTCGGAGTCGAGAGCGATGGGATCATATTACCAACTAGAGTAGAATGTGAAAATCTAGTTGGGGTAGATGTTGTTATTGGTGTGTGATTTACAACGGGTACTTTCCCTAAGAAATGGGATTATTTGATGACAATAAGATTGAGCTTGAGGCTTATAGACTATTAGTTAGGTGTATACTGATAGTCGAAATTATTACTAGATTTTATAATGTGCTCTCGGATATAGATGGTATGTCCTACACAAAATCTAGGGTGATAACCCTAATGTTGGATATATATGTGTGTGTATATATATATATATATGATTTTGGGAGACTATTCATCATAGGAAAAATGATTGAATATATTTCAAGTGAGGGATTGTATTCACATATCGAGGCAAATTAAATGAGTTTGATGTGGCGGCTTGTATATTGAGGATTTTGTATACTTATAGTCGAGTTTATATCTCGTATGCATATGAACGAGAATTAGTTGTATATATGGATATGTGAATATATGTGTATATATCTATATAGATATGAATATATGGATATATTTATGTTATGGACATACATGGTATGGATATTTTAAACCGTATATGATGGTTTAATGTTTGATCATATGATGGGATCATATGGATGTTATATATTGTGCATGTGAACGATATATATACTTATGTGGTTAAGCATTCCCCGCTCATGCTATCATTAGGAAGTTTTCGCGCAGAGGGTGAGAATCCTCGCTTAAGGAGCAGGGTGTGGATATTCCCCAGGTCATAGTCATCCTGTGTGTTATTATTTGATATATATATTTTTGGGATGAGACGTGGTGGGTATGTTTCGTCTCATTACCGGTTTGGAGCTATAACCGCTTCCCGGGACGTCGTGTGTGTGAGTTACCATGAGATGGGTGTCGTTGAGACCCACCATGGTGGTCCCCAGTTGCTACGTGAGCCGAGCACTGGGAAGATGATAGCATGGTGCAGTTTTATCGGTGATATATATAGCCGGGTGGATTATGTGCATGTCCATTGTACATCAGATATGATATGTACACTTGGTCATGGGTATGGATGATGGTATATATATATATATATATATATATATATATATATATATGGTTAGAATAAAATGCCTATATATATATATTTATATATCCTATAGATGAAAGGATATGGAATCTTTATGGAGTACACCTTGGATGATTATGGTGTACTAGATGATTGAGGGTTGATGTATCGCATTTAAGGAATATTTCGGTTACATCATCCCAAGGATATTATTTGGTGACTTTAAGTTGTTGTTATGGTAACATATATTTAGTAGTATTGTATGTATTGCATAACGGATCTCTAGGATCGACATTGTCAAGGAGTAGTGTAACGGGGTGGTTCCTTGTTTGGATTTCGCTTTGCGAGACACCCCACGCACGAAACATAGTGCATTGTTGAGATTAGAGAAAAGTTCTGCCAATAATTAGTATGACATAATGGATCTCTAGGATCGACGTTGACAAGGAGTAGTGTAACGGGGGTGGTTCCTTGTTTGGATTTCGCTCTGCGAGACACCCCACGCATGAAACGCAGTGCAGCATTGAAATTGGAGAGAAGTTTTTTCATTAATAAATGTTGTATGCCTATTTTTAGAAATTAAATCATATGTTTCAACCCAAATGCATATGGGTAACTTATTTAGATTTATAATTGGTTAATTATAAATCGGAATCCATTAAGCCTAATATGGCATATATGTTTGTAAAAATACTTAAGTGTGGTTAGAAAGAGTGGATTCTTGGGTTATGGTAGCAAGACAAATCTCGTGGGTATAGGCTAGGCCTATGAAAAGTTAGGTTGTCCTTAAAATTGGGGTAATTTAACTAAAATCTGAAGACGCGAATAGGTGTGCTGCGTTAGATGAGAGGTGAGTTGGGGGTTCCACGAGAGTGCGATTCCACTTTAATTATGAGATACGTGCACCGATATTTATTACGCATGGTTAACACACTTGCTAAATATTTTCACACTCGGGCTCTGACCCGTTTACATTTCTCTCCTGCTTGTATATATATTACTACAGGTGTCCTACCGCATGGATGCTGGATGACCTTCTATCCAGAGTCTTGGGAGCCGTGACATGTGCGGACTCTTGCGGGATATATCTTGTAGTCGCTTCCTACTTTTAAAAATCTAGGTAGGATTCATGTTGTATATCGGGTTTATACCCAAGGGATATTTATAGATGTGTATGTTTACTTCATTTCAGTTATTGTATTGGCTGTGACCCGACAGCTTATTCAGTTATATTCAGTTGTAGATACTCATTTCATTTTATTCTAGCATTTCATTTCTCATAGTTCTTTCATGCATCTTTCTTTCCTTTATTAGTAGTGTTAGTTTGTTGTCTGTTGCATATTTTATTTAATTTTAACATCTCGCTTTTATGATATCGGGTAGTTAGTCGTATATTATGTTATACGGACAGTTGATGTTGAGATTGAGCCATCCGAAACTCCTGATTTAATGTAGTATAGGGCTGGCCACCCGTTATTATTTTAAGCGGGGTGTTACAGTTACCTTTTCTACTGTCAATTTCATGGACTACATCTTCGTTGTCCCTCACATATGTGAATTTGAAAATTTAAAAGTCAGCATTGTTGATGCTTATTTTGTTCCTCTCTATTTATAAAGCATCAAATGTTTCCTTTTGGTCCTTTAATACATATCAGGAGGGTCGGTCCCGAGATTTTAGTGTCAAGGCGAATTCTTGAACTGGGATCCATATTAAACAAGAGGTTTTTAATCAATTTATAACTTATGGGTTTTTTTAATCGAAAAGATGCGGACTTGATTTTCAGGAGTTTACAAGTTTAAATGTTTGTCCCTTCAGTTTTTAACAAATAATTTGTGTGACAATTGAAAAATGACGCTATAAATTTAAATACACAAAATATCGGGGCCCGAGGCGACCGCCTCCCTGCCCTCCCCTCCCCTCCCCTCAAAACTGGCTCTAAATATTAGAAAGTTTTATACTTCTTCTTCATTGTAGTTTATATATAAGAATGAATCAGCTTAGCTTCTGACCAGGTCTATAAAAATATGAGAATTATTGATTAGTAATCAATAATTAAACTACATCCTATAATATTACTTTTTCTTTTCGCCATGTTTTAAGGTATTTTAGTTTGGTCATATAAGCTTGCAAATTATTTTAGTTTTTTTTCCTCCCTAGGTTTTATGCTATATGGGAACTAATTGCCTTAAAATATAAAAATGGCTATATTTTAGTTTGATCTTATAAGCTTACAAATTATTACATTTAAATTTTGAGGCCTCTTCTCATATAACCATTTTTAGCTGCAACCTGAAGTTACCAAATCATACGATATTAAGACCTACACCATAATTATTCAACTTTGGAACTTATACTTTTCTATGTTCTAATTTTAGTATTTGAAGTCCCTAAATTATTTGGACCTAAAGTTTCAAAGAAAATATATCACAATCAAACATGGAGTTATAATTGAAAGTGTACAAACTGAAAGTCATATAATTTATATTGATTTGTGATATGAAGATCCATAATGATTACTGTGATCAAATGTTCACAAATTATTACTTGTAAATGGGATACAGTTTCTTAGGTGTACTATTAAAAATGCTCGAATCTCTCCTGTTATTTAATGATATTTGGATTAGAGTATCCAAAAGTAACAACCCCCATTTTCTCACGTAAATATTGACCAGACATGATACGCCGAAGATGGGGCTTGCTTGTCAATTTATATCATTCTTAGCATCGACCGAGAATAAACATTTATATTTTAAATCACATTTTAATTTAAAACTGAATTGAATTAATAAACAAGAGATAATAGTAAATCCAACATCCTCGTTCAACAACATAAAATCTAACATTATTATAACATCTAGACTAATAAAACTAAATGACTTCGGGCTTATGCCCATAAAATAATCCAAAATAAATAAAAATAGGAAGAAGTAGCAGCCTAAACTAGAATCAATAAATCGATCTTCGAGAAGCAATATGTGACAGCAAGTTTGATATTCCTTTAGTCCCGCTATCCTTATCTACACAAACCTTGTAATTTGGGTCAGCGCCCTAGAGTGTGTAAGAATTAACTTACTGAAATTGAAATACAAGATTACAGTAAATTTAAGTAGGTGTCTCCCATCGGCACTCGCATAGGATAATCTCCTCACCACTCACCTAGGTGCAATATTAACCGTATCCTATCCCTAGAAACCAAATGAAATATAGATAACAAGATGATTGGGAAACATGTGATGCCTCTAGCATACACTACAAGAAAAATAATTTTTAGTGACATAATGTTTTGCATCTAATTATAAAAAATTCGCCACCAAATCTTTTAGTGGCAAAAAAAAAAATCGTCATGCTATTGCCACTAAAGGTGTGCCGCAGATTGTTTTCGTGGCAATTTAATAAATCACCACTAAAAGTTGACTTTTTAGTGACAAAATCACTTCGCCACCAAAATATCGCTTTAGGTGGCAAATTTTTTTTGCATCTAATAAAGATTAAATTGCCACTAATAGTTGATAGTTTGACACTAAAAGTTTATTTTTTGTAGCAAAATAAAAATTCACCACCAAAAGTAACCTTTCGTGGCAAAACAAATCGCTAAAATTGAACTTAAATTTCTATGGAACGATTTTTTAAATATTAAATTGTCACCCATAGTTGATAGTTTGCCACCAAAAGATAATTTTTTGTAGCAAACCAAAGAATCGCCACCTAAAGGGTTGTTTCGTGGCAAAAAATCGTCACATTTGATCTTAAATTTGTATGGAAAAACTTTCTTAGCAATTTAAATTCGCCACTAAATGACATTTTTTATTGCAAAAAAAAGCTCCATAAATTGATGCAATATTTTTCACAATACATATACATGTTGCTTTGGTAATAACTTAATTTCTCCGCATGTTTTTATTACTTGTCATCCAATTTCATATAATACTCAAAATAACTCATATACACAATTCTAATAAAGTCATTGACATTTATATAGCTCATAGAGATAGCAATCTTTGAAAAACAAATCTTTGTCTCAAAAGTTCCGATGCTAAACACTATTTCAAACAAATTATTTACAAGAAACGTGCTACCATTCAAAAAAATAAATAAAATAGGTTTAATCCATCATTGTTCTTTATTGTTACTCTCCTCTACAAAAGATTCCACCGAATCTGCAAAAAAGTACAAAGAATTTGTTTAGAATTATCACTTTGAAAAACAATGACAATAAATTTTGGAAAATTAATCAAAGTACATTTATAAATTTCACTTACAAGTCTTGAAAAATAATAATAAAAATATGATAAATCACATTCATCAACATCAAATTCGTTTCCCAATTATATCCCACCCACCCGCCCACACAAAAAAATATTTTTTCTTCTTTGTGTATTAGGATTATTATTAGCCGAATAACAAGAGAAAGTAAAAATTGTGTATGTCAAATATAAAGCAAGTTTGGGGTTATGTGCTTACCATGAAGAGTTATATTGTTGTGTTACGAGGTTACTTAATGCATCAAGTTTTCCATTAAGCTCATCCATTCGTCCTTTCATTATCGCATTCTCCCTTCTTGCTTTATTAGCTTCTCTCATTTCTTCATCTGCTTCCCTCCTTACCTCGTCAGCATCCTTCCTTGGCTCAACAACTTGTCTATCTCTCTCAATGTCTTTTTCCTTTTGCATAGCAGCAACTGCGGATGATGTGGCTTTAAGACCAACCCCACGACCACATACATATCCCGAGCGATGTCCTAGAATTTATTGAAATGCATCAGCATCATTCATCACCACCGTCTTGAAGTTCAGATTGTGAATTGAGTATTGCTTGCACATCATCCTATTAATAACAATGAAGATATTATAATTATATCATATGATATAGGTAAAAAAATTATTAACAAACTACAATTGAAACACTTCTTACATAGACATAACGCAGTTACTCACAAGAGAACCATTAGAGAGACTTTGCTGCATGGGAAGACCGGATTCAGCCTTCACTGGACCTCCTTTTATTACAATTACATTTCTCAGCTTGTTTAACCACTCAACCTTATCTTCCGTACTCTTAGCCTTCAACACAACAACACTATGAGCTACAAAATGAATTGTTGTGTCTATATTTGTTTAAAAATTTGAAAATATAGATTGGTTGGGTATTGATTTATTAGTATTTTTAAAATAAAAGTATTGATTATTTGTTATTGGGTTGTTGCCTATTCCGTGATTATATTAGTTTTTTTCATTTTTTTTGCTAATTTTAATTGTCGAAACATAATTTGAAATATATTTTCAAATTTAGGGAAATTATGTTGAATTTTTTTTTCTTATTTAAAATTTAGGGTGATATTTTGTTGAGGTATTTTGAAAAAATTCTGCAAATAAAATGAGAGAAAAAAATGAGTGAATATAAATTAACATTTTTAGGGTTAAGAAATTTCAAAGAAAGTAAAAATTTCCCTAAAAAAATCATCTCGGGGATCCCGCCCAACCCCCCATCCTTTGTAAAAACATTTCGCACCGTAATAAAAAATCATGGGTCCGCCACTGACACGCAACAACCAAATGATATTGTCTCTCCTTGACCAACTGCTCAAAACTAACAACCCGTCCGGCGACATCCTAAACCCGTCTTAAACCCGAAACCATCTTCAATCCACCGAACCTCCATTCTCGGAGATCATACTAAAAGACAAACTCGGATCTTCAACCCAGCCTCTACCCAAGCTTCCAAACCCGAAACCAAGACCCAATTCCATATTCTCAACCCCAAACCCCATAAACCATAACTCCCCATAATCCGGCGACCTTATAAATCCAACCAACGACCTCCATCTCCATTTCACCCAACTCCGACCCTATTATCCCCCTGCTCCGAATCTGCCTAAACTGATGAAACCCGTATGCCCAAATCATTACAACCCGAACCTACATCCAAACCCATTAACCCATAATCTAAACCTCAATTATCTCCCCAAAATCAAGAAGTATTTTAACCCAAATTCAAAAGAATCCTCCTATCCCCAAAACCCATGTTTGTATCTTGACTTGGCAAAAGGAAATCCCTCAATTATCTCACCAATAAAAAGGACATCTGAAACTCTCACATGCTAGAATAGAGTCACTTTGTACATATTAGGAATAAAAAAAATAGGCTTAGAAAAATGCAAAAAAAAAAACTAGTTTACTTTATATTAATATTTAAGTTCAGTCTTTATTTTTATTTTAGTGATCAAGTGCAAATATTTGTGGAATAATTGAGACGCGTTTCAAGAATGCAATTAGACAAGAAAATTTGTGTATTGTATTTCATTCCTCTCTTTCTCAATTTGATGTCATCTCATGATATTTTATTGATTGTCATTTGTTCTAATATGAGAATGTTTGGCTAAACACTCCGTTCAAGGGGTGGGATAAAATCGTGTATGATGCTAATTTAATTAATTTAGTTGATTGTCATATTTCTAAGAGAATTAATCTAAATTGTCACAAATTAGTTTATGTATTAAGAGATAGTAAATTAATTTAGTTTTAGTATTTGATTTTGGGAATCGAACGAAAGATAGTTTTTTTTTTCTTTCTAAATTTTGAATATTAATTCGGTGTTAAAATTCAAGGATCCATATAATTTTTATTAAATTCATCTTAGCAGGTAATTTATTTCAAAGAGTATAAATCTTATTTTTTTAAGTGTGACATTTTTAAATTAGTTTTTTGAAAAACATATTATTCAATTTATAATTGTAACGAGAGTTAGATTATGAATTCAATATTATCTAGGAATATTTTAATTCAATAAATTAAGAAATTAAAATAATTGATCACGTGGTGTAATCCCATATCTTGTACCTTCTCATGTTTATCACGCTCAATTACGTGTCATTTGTTGTTATTTAGTCACTTCAGATTTTTAGCATTAATTAGTTCATTCTCCCTAAAAATTATTTTTAAAAATTAAAAAAAATATATAAAAGTTTTGATAAAAATTTGAATTGCAAGCATTCATACTATTTGTTTCACCTTGAAAGTTGGATTGATACATGTACTTACCACGATATGATTTATTTAACAAATTTTGTAGGCATTCAAAGGATTTTGAGACTTAACTTTTGAAGACAACAACCATATACATAAAAAGCCAAGTTATTGGAATACACGTCTCACTATAAAGATTGATAAGACCCTATTGATGTATCTCATACGTTTTGATCATGTCAAACCCGACCGTTGGATTTAATTATCCGAAATATCGAATAGGGTATGGGGACGGTCTTAAGGAATTTATTTATAAGACGTCCATTAAATATAATCGTCCATAATTTAATTCAGCTAACGAGTATCTGTAATCTTAACGTGTGAAGATTATTAAGCATTTAATAATGAGGAGGCCAAAATTATTATTTTGATATGTAGATTATAGTGAAATTATTATTCTTTAGTGTAATAAATTATAATTTAGAATTATGCACTGTTCTAAAAAACCCGCCTAGGCTCCGCCTAGGCTTGAGGCTTGGGAGAAACGCCCCGCCTTAATATTTTGACGCCTTATTCTTGGTAAAACCCTTAAGGCGTACTTTTTCTCTAAAAACAACAATGCTTTAGTGAAATAATATCGCCTTTTAAAGATTTTTTTACAAACCGGACCATTATCTCATCCAAAATAATCAAATAGTATTTTTATTTGCAAATATTCAGACATATTTTTAGCATATGTACAAGTTTAGTATTTTAATAGCCTTGTTATGGTTAAAAAATATTAAAATATATTAAAAAGGCCTAAACGCCTTTTCATGCCTTTTTACGCCAAGGCCCGCCTAGGCTTCTAAGGCTTAAGGCTTGGCTTCCACGCCTCGATCACGCCCCGCGTTTTTTAGAACCTTGGAATTATGGAATTATTATAGTTTATTTAGGATTCCTAAGTATATAAAACGTTTGTCTCCATATCTCCTGAGGGTCCCCGTGCTAGCCTGTATCAACAATCATGTATCTCAGAGTAAGTGTGGGATCATTATAGATTAGAAAAATACATAAATATAATTGGTAGGGTCGTTCTCCTTGGTGCCCACACATCAATGACATGTCTTGACTTGACAGGAAATAGCATGGAAGATCCTAAGGTGTCTTTTACAGATCTCATATTGTAAAATCCATTTTGAAGGGCATCCAAAACATTTGAAATTTTAACCACAAGTTCCTGATATAGAGAGGTAGATGCACACCAAAATTTAGGTCATTTAGAGATTGTTTGATCCACCTGCTCGACGCATCCCCCTTATAAAGTAGATATCAATTATGTATTGGATTCCACAAGAGACTTTGGAGGAGGTAAAGCTTCAATTTGTTTATAAATATTTTTTTCCTATTTCCTGTGTTAACTCTTAGTAAGTTTTCTTTCCTTCTATTGATGTAGCTTTCTCAGGGTGAACCAACGACTTATGCTAAAGAGGTTCCTCTACTCTTAGTGGAAGCTTCCCCTTCCAACCTTGAGATTGGGGCTTCATCGTCAGAGCCTGCCTCTAGCCTGGATCGTGTGCCAGTTGAAACATAATTTACTATGCCAAATCAAGAGGAAACTCCCTCTACTCAAAGTCATGGCATTGAACCTAAGGACACAAACACTCCATTAACTTCATATCTTGTTGTTTAAGCCCCTGAGGTATATTTCCGTTTTGAAAATACACCTTTTAGGTGATTTAACAATCTCTTTGCTAAAAGAAATTCAGCTAAGGGTTTTTCAAAATCTTACACCTTATCAGTAACTTAGCAATCTCTTTGCTAAGATTTTTTCAAATCTCAGAGTTAGCAAACTCTTTACTATTTTTTTTTCAAATCTCACACCTGATTGGCGACTTAGCAATCTCTTTGATAAGATTTATTTTTCAAATCTTAACTTTAGAAAAATCTTTGCTAAAACAATTCATATCTCACACCTTCTTGGTGACTTAGCAATATCTTTGCTAAGATTTTTTTCAAATCTCACACCTGCTTGGTGGATTCAACTCTCTCACGCAAACCGTTGATACGTTTGCATGTTTGATGCAACAAGCTCACATTTTACTGCCCTTGGTTGTGACAACCCTGATATTATGATAAATGATGTTTAAATCATGATTACCTTATGTTATATGGATATTGTGTGATTAGGGTATATAATGTTATGTTATTATGTTTAGTCTAATCCTACCTTCATAACTTATGAAATATCTAATTATTTATTAACACAAAATTTTATAGTTTTCGATAGGAATGTTCATGTTGGAGGCTCGTTTTTACCCTTATAGATATATGAGTTATGAGTTATGTTTATAACACGATAAATGTGTGCAAAACAGAGGTCCGAGTAAGTAGTTATGCTGAAATTACAAAGCAAGGGCTAATCGGTCCATTCGTTAAGTGATATTTTGTCTTATTAGTACAACAATTGGGTTGTTGTGGTTGGTTGGAAAGGCAGGTGGGTTTGGACGACTTATAACCCTTAAAACCATCCCCTTTATTCGCAAAATTCAGCCTTGGTTCAGTTTTGGATAGTTTTAGCTTGAGGAAAGAGAGTCGGGAAGTTCAAGAAGAAGAAAGTGAGGAAAATAATTGACAAAAATCAATAGAAAAATACCTAAACGTCCTTAAGGTAATTCTATCCTTAAATCTTGTTATATTTTTGGTATTATTATTGAAATGATATAAATCATTGATGATTTATTAAAGTTGCGTGCGTTGGGGTATATGTATGGATAGATGCAAGCTTAAGCAAAGTTGAGCGTGTAATCCCTTTATATTGCTTCTATTGGAAACCTTGTGTATTCGAACTTGTATATCTTTTTGTCTAATTATTCGAATTGAGTAATTCTAGTTGGAGATTAAAATGGACTCATATATGTATATCATATCTGAAAATTATTTAAAAATACCAAGGAATGAATCTTGGGTGATAGTTTGAAGTTTAGGTATAGAATCTTCCCCAAAAGTATAAGTACGCATACCAGGTGTTTGACGTTTTGCTTGACATCGCAAATGAACTCTAAAAATTATGAAACTTTAATTTGGTATCATCAAATATGTTTATTAAAATTGGGTGGAATATCATAGGATGTTGTGATATAGAAAAAGTATGAAAATTCCTGGAAGTTGACTGAACGATAGAGGAGCCTATACGATAGGTTTACTACGTGGTAAAGAAATGGGCATATCTTGCTCTAAAAAACTTGAAATGATGTTTTGTATTTTGTATTGGAAACCTAATATGTTACAAATTGAATTACCAAGGAGGAATTAAAGTTTGTTTGGGTTATGATTTTGATATGTTAATTATCTTAACATGGAGTTAGATGAGACTTCATTTATAATAAATGATTTGAATGTATCATATGATGTTTATGAATTGAGTTACGTTTAAATTATTCTTTGGATTGTAAATATTTTTATGATGATAATAATATTATAAGAATTATAAGAAAGAAAGGGAAACCAGTTGAACAAGTGCTAGATAAAGACAAAGGAAAAACCCATTAAGTGGCCAAGGTAAGTGTACTCACTGGTAAGATGCATTTATACATGGCTATGGATATGATCGGAATATTACTCACTGATAAGATACATTTACGCGTTGTTATGGATATGATCATAATGTTATGAATATTAAACTATTCATTTCAATTTATCGAAATGGGAGGTTTACTCCCCGACCTGGAATGGGGGAGAATTGTCTATTACAGATAGGATATATGAATCATGATTTATAAGGTTGGTCATTCTTTATAAATTAGATTGAAATTAGGTCATTCTTTATGAATGAGACAGAAATTAGGTCATTCTTATGAATGAGCCAAAAAATCAGTCATTCTCTATGATGGAGACGAATAAGTACATATATGTCCTCACAAGGATATGCTTTATTGCATTTAATTTTATGCAATAGTGTAGTAGTGATGCATTCGCTGAGATATTTTGCTCACGGTTTCAATTATTTTGTTTTCAGGTAACGGGATATCACTGCCAAATCTAAAAGGTCGGGTGGGGTTCGTAAGGGATGCATAAAACCATGATTTTGGTCAAACGTAGATGGGGTAATTTAATCCTACTTATCCTTTCAGTAAGTTTGAATAATCATAATTACTTTAAAATTGTGAAATTTTTTTAGTCTTATGGGTTCATGTTAATAAGTCAAAAAGGATACTCGTGTTTATGGTTTGGTTAAGACAATCATGGTTCGCCTCACTTTGACTTTCAAACTTAATTATAAGCAATTGGGTTGGGGTGTGTCAACTTTTGTTATCAGAGCCTAGGTTTTAGAGGTTATGGAGTTAGAAATGCCTAGATTTGGTAGTGGACATATAAATTGTTTTGAGTCATAAGTATTCAATTTTAAAGGATACAAATAAGTATGATGGATTTTCGAGACATGGACATGAAGAGTTTGTTATTAAGTTTTAAATTGGCTTTATTGACTAACATCTATGAGTTATACATATATATTATTGTACGTGATATCAAATGTAAGGATATTGCAGGAATGGAAATAAGATGTTAAGGTTTATTCAGTGATGACAACGAATACAGGTATTTTAATATAAGGCATTACTTTGTTTTATATGTTGCAAGCGTGTCATGGATGGAAAATGTTTAAAGATAAAATGTGGTATTTAAAATTGTGAAGAAAACTATTACACG
This sequence comes from Sambucus nigra, assembly GCA_949130495.1. NCBI lineage: Eukaryota > Viridiplantae > Streptophyta > Magnoliopsida > Dipsacales > Adoxaceae > Sambucus > Sambucus nigra. The sequence continues at coordinate 22,169,378 of OX422213.1, read as the reverse complement.
ATTATGATGAGACTTAAATCGTTAGATAAAATGAAGATTCACATAGTAAAGGATAAAGGAGAAGATTAGTAGTTGTATATGTTTAAATTTAATATGTGAAATGGTCTGAAATATAATATATCACAAGTGATTTGAACATTGGTTCATAATGAATTATGATAAGTAGAAGAAAAGAGTAATGAGAGTTGAGATGTATTTATTTAATAGTATGAGTATATGCAGTGGATATTACTCTTATGACATTTTGGGATGCTTATATGAGTAGTAAAGTTGAGATGAGGTGTTAAAGAGTTGGAATTTTAAAATATTAAGGAATTCTTTTAGGAGAATGAGTTATGTATTAGGGCAATGAATTTCTTATCGGATAAGAGGTAAGAATTATTTATGAGAATTGAATATGTATTTGAGAATGAAGGGCGGAAAATTATTGATATTTAGTGTATATGATAACTTAGTAGGAGTTATTAAATAAGAATAGATGGGGCGAGTGTATGCTCATACTCAATATCAATAAAACCTAATGGGATGTGGACATGGTGAAATATAAATGAAATATGATGGGGTGTGATGACTTTGTGATAAAATATAATCGGGGCTAAATGAGATTTTCACAGTTAATAAATAAATGAGATATAAACTTTAACTAATGATGAATAAGGAATAATGTATGAATATGAGAAATATACTAGTTGGATTTGAATATCATCAACTAGTTTGGGGGGATATTGAGTTGTATTTGTCGTTGTACGTATGTGTTATCACTAAGAGTATGACATATAATGAATATGATTGACATTATACGAATTCACCAAGAAGTATGTGTAAGGATAATGTGTTATGTGAGATACTATAATGTGATACATTAAGGGATCTGTACAGGTTATTTGAAAGAATTGCGACATATAATAGTTAGAGAAGCATTATGGGGTTAGTAAGTATGGAAAAAGTTTTGAGTGGTAATATTACATTTAACATCCATGTTATGAAATGGATGAGATGAGTTTATTAATGATATTGCATAAGACTATCATGTTAATAAGGATTCGGGGGGAGATTATGATTCTAAAGTTATTGTGTTGGATAAATGATTTGTTAAGGCCATTGTACATTTAGTTAAAGAACAATCAAACGATATTAAAAAAGTAATATAGTGAGAAGTTATATTACATTTATAGTGCATGACTACACAATATACATGAAAGTGAATATGGAATCTTGGTTAACAATAAACATTTAGTGAATTCTTGTTCAGTTTCAATATATGAAAATTAGTGAGGCTATATTTAAATTAAGAAATTGTGAGGACGATATTTAACATACTATTAAACTTCAGAAATGATGTGGATAGTAGTTAAAGTCAAACAACTATATTTGGTATTGAATGGAAGATGGATATATGACGTGTAATAAGCTAGTCTGGTAATGTGATATTTATGGTTTGAGATATTGAGTTGAAGCTGGAGAGATAAAGTATAAAAAGCTAATCTTGTAATAGAATAATTATGATTTGAAATATCAAACTATGATAAGTATAGACTATAGGAATGAAGGGAGAAGCGTAAAAAAAGATACTAGGCTCATTAAAAATGTTCACTTATTATGAATATATGATGGTACAACTGATAATCTATCATGTGTGAATGTTCGACATACGTATATAACGGTATAAAGTAATATATGAGTTTGGAATTGGTTTTAATTGATAAGAAATCATTATACAATTATCCTTACATGTAAATGATAAAGAAACTGAAGATATTATAAAAGAAGATTTGTCGTACATCGAGGAACCGGTGGAAATTCTTGATCATAAGGAGAAAGTATTAGGGAATAAAGTTAGTCTCGTAGTTAAAGTGTTATGGGGGATCCATAAAAATTACAGAAGCAACTTGGGAAAGGTAATATATAAAGAGTAAATAACATCCCCAATTATTTGGTAAGTGAAATTTAGACTAAATTTCGAGGACGAAATTTTCTAGGGGGAAAGGTGTGACAACACGAATATAATTATGATAATTCATGTTTAATTCATGATTACCTTATGTGATATGGATATTATGTTATTAGGGTATATAATTTTAAGTTATTATGTTTAGTCTAATCCTATCTTCATAACTCATGAAATGTCAAATTAGTTACTAACACAAAATTTTGTAGTTTTCGATAGCAATGTTCATGTTAGAGACTCGTTTTGACCCTTATAATATAAAAATTGACTTGAAGTGAAACTAGATAGTTTTAGATATATGAGTTATATTTGAAACAAAACAAACGGTGTGCAAAGCTGAGGTCCGAGTGATTAGTTATGCTAAAATTACGAAGCAAGGGAAAATATGTCCATTCGTTAAGTGATATTTTGTCTTCTTAGTACAACAAATGGGTTGTTATGATTGGTTGGAAAGGGAGGTGGGTTTGGCTGACTTATAACCCCTAAAACCATCCCCTTTATTCATAAAATTCATCCTTTGTTCAGTTTTGGAGAGTTTTATCTTGAAGAAAGAGAGCCGGGAAGTTCAGGAAGAAGAGAGTGAGGAAAACAATTGAGAAAAATCAATAAGAAATTACCTAAACATCCCTAAGGTAATTCTATCCGTAAATCTTGTTATATTTTTGGTATTACTAATTTAAATGATATAAATCATTGATAGTTTATTGAACCTTCATGTCTTGGCATATATGTATAGATAGATGCAAGTTTAAGCAAAGTTGAACGTGTAAACCCTTTATATCGCTTCTATTAGAAACCTTGTGTATTCAAACTTGTATATATTTTTGTATAATTACTAGAATTGAGTAATTCTAATTGGATATTAAAATGTACTTATAAATGTATATCATACCCAAAAATTATGTAAAAATACCAAGAAATGAATCTTGGGTGATAGTTTGAAGTTCATGTATAGAATCTGCCCCCAAAGTGTAAGCACGCATACCAGGTGTTTGACATTTTTCTTGACATAGCAAATGAACTCTAAAAATTATGAAACTTTGATTTTGTATCATTAAATATGTTTATTGAAATTGGTTGGAATATCATAGAGAGTTATGATATAAAAAAAGTATGAAAATTCCTGAAAGTTGACTGAACGATAGAGTAGCCTATACAACAGGTTTACTATGTGGTAAAGAAATGGGCATATCTTTCTCTAGAAAACTTTAAATAATGTGTCATATTTTATATTGGAAACCTAATATGTTAGGGATGGAATTACCAAGTAGTAATTAAAGTTTATTTGGGTTATGATTTGGATATGTTAAATGTCCTAACATAGAGTTAGATAGGACTTCATTTATAATAAATAATTTGAATGGATCATATGATGTTAATGAATTGAGTTACGTTTAAGTTATTCTTTGGATTGTAATTATTTTTATGATGATAATAATATTATAATAATGAGAGAAACAGAAGGGAAACCAGTTGAACAAGTGCTAGATAAATACAAAGGAAAAACCCATTAAGTGGAGAAGGTGAGTGTACTCACTGTTAAGGTGCATTTATACATGGCTATGGATATAATCAAAATATTACCCACAGGTAAGATGTATTTATGCGTGGTTATGGGTATTGTTGATACCAAATTTAACCTGTTGACGTGGATTAATCATAAGAAGACATGTGTCAGTCTACGTGGCACCTACAAGCATTTTTACAATCACTTTGGCGTCGAGGAACTCTGCCTCCCCGATCAACTCAGACGCTCCGACCAGCAAGAGCTCTCCGAGGAAATTTACTACACCGAGTAACTTATGAGTACCGAGCTACTTAGGCGGTCCGAGCTGCACCTCGAACAGAGCATTAATAGCAGGATAACCAACAGATTGACTGCTCATTAAATGCTTATTATTATCATACAGATGTATACGCCTAAGGGGCAGCTATGTATTACCCTTTCACATGTACAGCCTGAGGGATATAAATACATTGTATCATCCTCATTGTAAGGGGACCGGAATTTCTTGAGGATAATCATACTTCAAAAATTCCTAAACACTCAGCAATAACAAAACAGTGGACGTAGGCCATTCTTTTAAGGTTGAACCACTTTAAAAATTCCTTTGTCTTATTTATTTTTATCTGTGATTAAATAATTAGAGATAATCTAATTTTTTACATCAACAGATTGGCGTCGTCTGTGGGAAACGACTATAATTTTCGTTTTTCACCAAAAACAGTTCATCACCAATGGCTGATAATCCTGAATCCAGCAATCGAAATGCTAGAAACCCCCAAATCTATCTGCTCCGCCAAACGTTCAAGATCTGGCTGGAATAATGATAAATCTGGCCCAGGGCCAGACAACTATGCAAGAAACTATGCGACAACTCATACAAACCCTTCATGGTGGTGTACCGACCCATTCAGGACAACGAAGTGTTCAAAGAAATATCCGTTTACTTTCTTCGCGTACTAGGCATACCGATTCATATCGTACTGAGGAATCTGATGATTTTTCTTATCAACTAGGAAGAACTTCATCGGTACGAGCCACATATACTGAACAAAAGGTCACTCTCTCTCAAGAAAGGATCAGTGCATTGGAGAGATTAAGTAGGCTTTCTCCTTTTGATCGATTGGGCCCTAGGAGGAACAAAAGTCCTCCTAAGGTTTCATCGAGGAGCTTTCGACGACCATCAGACTTAAGGGAAGGATCTTCCCAGTCGCGACCAGCTTCTAGTCAAGATAGATCCCAAGAAGCCACATCAACGTGATCAGTTGCTCGAACCAACAGGCCCGAGGAAGGAAACGATGCGTATTCAGAGGCTGGAAGATAGATTAGGGGAAATGGCTAAGGCCAAGAACCCTCTACAACGAACTTTTGTTTAAGGGACACCTTTTGTCCAGGCCATTGTGGATTTTCCCACACCGTCAAAGTTCAAATCACCTGTTGTGCCTTCCAAATATGATGGAAAGACCGACCCTGTCCTTCATATAGAACAATACCAAGCTGCGGTCGACATCTATGATGTTCCAAATGAGATGAGATGTAGAGCATTCTCGGGAACTCTTACTGGACCTGCTCAAATATGGTACAATAATCTTCCTCGGGGTAAGATCTCAACTTTCTTTCAATTGGTCGAGTTATTTATTAGAAATTTCTGTGTTGGGGCAAAGCCAGTTAAACGAGTAGCGCATTTGTTAAGTGTTAGACAAAAAGCTGGTGAGAGTAACAGAGATTATATAACTCGTTTTAATAACGAGAAACTCGAAGTCATTGATTATGAGGAAAAGATAGCGATTACCGCCTTGATGAGTGGGCTGCTGCCCAACAAGTTGTACTACACTTTGTCCAAAGATCCACCCAGAACCATGTCAGAACTGATGGCAAAAGAGGCCAAGATCATGAATGCCGAGGAGGCAATGGCTGCGAAGAAGAATATGGACGCCAAAGAAACCAAGGTGGAGGTTGATAAAGCTAAGAAGAAAGAGCATAAGAACAATGGTGGTGACAAACAATCAAAAACAAGGTCGTCATGGGAAGTATTGAAGAAATTTGATAATTACACTCCTTTGAAGATAGACATCAACCACGTTCTAGAAGAAATCAAGAACAACGACGAATTAAACTGGCCAGAGAAAATGAAGACAGACCCTGACAGGAGGAATAAGGCCAAATATTGCGAGTTTCACAAAGATCATGGCCATATGACCAAAAATTGCATAGCTCTTCAGAATGAGATCGAAACACTCATTAGACGAGGAAAACTGGCAAAGTATGTTGATCGTAGAAATGAAAAAAGAAACAGCGACCGAACAAGAGAGAGGTCTAGATCTCCTCGTCGAGCAGAGGAGAACAAGAAAAGAGACCATAAAGATGATCCAGAAGATGATCCAGAAGATGACCCCGATCTTCCCAAAAGACCAAGGCAGCCAGAACGTGAGGTATTTTCAATACGTTTTGGGTCATTTGATTGTAATGTTATTACAGGTGGAGATGCAGGAGGAGGAGACCTTACTGCAGAGATAAAAGCTTACCTCTCTGAGGATCAAGCTTGCTCATACATTCAACGAATAAATCTAGCTGAGGAGGATCGCCCGAGAAAGGTAAACAAAGAGAAATTGGTCATTAGTTTCTCAAAGAACGACCTCACAGGTGTTCTATATCCTCATGATGACCCATTGGTTATCAAAATGAGGATGAAGGAAGTGATGATTTCAAGAGTACTGGTAGATAATAGTAGCTCGGCAGACATCATGTTCTACTCGTGCTTCGACAGTTTAAATCTAAAGCTATCTCAACTGGAGCCTTATCACAGACCCCTCCTCGGTTTTGCTGGCGAGAAAGTTTTTCCACTTGGGATGGTCAAGTTGGATATATTCATTGGTACATGGCTTGCTTGTCGAACAGAAAGAATACGCTTCTTTGTGATGGATAAGAATGTTCAACCAGCCTACAATATCATCATGGGAAGGGTAGGATTGAAGAAGTTTGAGGCAGTACCATCTACGGTACATCAATGCCTAAAATTTCAAACAAATTTTGGAGTAGGAGTTGTGAAGGGTGATCAAAAAATAGCTCGGGAATACTACTATTCATCTGCCGAGAAAGAGGAACTGGAGGAATCAAGGAAAAAGACTACTACCTATCAAGTGGATGAAGGTGCAGAAATTAAAACATTGGATCCTAGAGATGAGTCACAACTCGTGAAAGGTCAAGTAGTGGAAGCTACTGAAAACATCATTCTGGACGACGAGCACCCTGAACGAACAACTCAAATAGGTTCGTCGTTGGAGGCCTCACTAAAATAGGAATTGATAACTTTCCTAAGAAGCAGAAAGCAAACTTTTGCATGGAGTCATGAGGATATGCCCGAAATAGACCCAAATTTCTTATGTCACGAACTCAACGTGAATAAGGAGATCAAGCCAGTGAAGCAGAGAAGAAGAGTATTCAGTCCCGAGAAGAATTAAGCTATACAGGAAGAGGTCGAGAAGCTCCAGAAAGCTTGATTTATTGAAGATGTTAAATATCCAAACTGGTTAGCAAATGTGGTGATGGTAAAGAAGAAGAACAACAAATGGAGGGTGTGTGTAGATTTCACCGACCTCAACAAAGCATGCCCAAAGGACCACTTTCCCTTTCCCCGAATTGATCAATTAGTGGATGCTACCTCGGGACACGAGTTGCTGAGCTTCATGGATGCTTATTCTGGATACAACCAGATTAACATGAAACCTGAAGATAGGGAGAGTACTTCTTTCATTACCTCTAGGGGAACTTACTGTTATAATGTTATGCCTTTTGGTTTGAAAAATGCAGGTGCAACATATCAGTGGCTGATGAACAAGGTGTTTGCAGAACAAGTCAGTTGCAATATGGAAGTCTATGTCGATGATATGCTGACAAAGAGCAAGAAAGATGTTGATCATCTAGTTGACTTAGGCCAGACCTTTGATCAATTGGATAAATATCAAATGAAGTTGAACCCGACCAAGTGCATATTTGGAGTACGAGAAGGCATGTTTCTCGGGTACATTATCAATCAACGAGGTATTGAAGCAAACCCTGAAAAGATCAAAGCTCTATTAGGGCTGCGATCTCCAACGACGAAGAAAGAAGTGCAAAGTCTTACAGGACGAGTAACAGCACTCAACAGATTTGTATCGCGAGCAACATAGAGATGTCTCCCATTCTTCAAAATGCTCCGAAAGAATTTTGAGTGGAATGATGAATGTGAGAAGGCTTTTTAAGACTTGAAGAAATATCTGGGAGCACCTTCACTATTGTCCAGGCCAGTGATGGGAGAAAAATTATACTTGTATCTGGCAGTGTCGGAGAATGCAGTTAGTTCGGCATTGATAAGAATGGAGAATGGAGTGCAAAAACTGATCTATTACACGAGTAAGGCCTTTCGAGGAGCAGAGATCAGATATCCAAAGCTGGAAAAATTGGCACTAGCATTGATCGAGGCAAGTAGAAGAATGAAGCCATACTTCCAGGCTCATACTATAGTAGTATATACTGATATGCCGTTGAGGCAAGCCCTTCATAAACCAGAAAAATCATGAAGATTGATGTACTGGGCAATAGAAATTGGTGAATATGATATAGTTTATGAACCCAAATCATCGCTTAAAGGGCAAGAAGTAGCAGATTTTATAGCAGAATTCACTTATCCTGATACCCCCGAGGAGCAAAAGCTGCTCACCGATCAACCTGTAGATGTTACAGAATCATCAAACCCAAGCCCAGACCAACTTAAGTTGGTAAAAGGGCAAGAAAAGATGATCGGCGAACATCAAGAAATATTAGGAGAGGGTGAAAGGAAGCAACAAATTTTCCACCGAGGAACTCTGTCAGATCAGAAATTTGACGACGAGTTACCTATATGGAGTCTATATGTGGATGGCTCATCTTGCACAACAGGCTGTGGGGCAGGGATCGTTCTGAATAGTCCTAACGAGGTCGACGTGGAATACGCCCTACACTTCCAATTCAAAGCTTCGAATAATGAGGATGAATTTGAAGCCATGATTACAGGTCTTAGTTTGGCAAAAGCCATGGAGGCAGAGCATGTTATTATCTTCAATGACTCGCAATTGATCATAAATCAAATGATGGGAGTATATGCAGCCAAAGGAGAATTAATGATCAGGTATCATGCAAAAGCAAGGGAATTGGTATAAAAATTTACTGCTATTAAACTGGTCAGAATACCAAGAATGGAGAATGTGAGAGCAGACGCCTTAATTCGATTAGCATCAGCTACTCGTGTCGAGCTACGAAGAACAATCCCAATTGAAGTTTTAGTTGGTCGAAGTATAGATGAAGATTTGAAAATGAACTTTATTACCCTTGATTTAGGATCATCATGGATGGATCCCATCAGGGCATATATTGAGAAAGGGGAATTACCAACTGACAAACTTGCAGCCAAGAAATTGAAGTTTAAAGTTGTTCGTTATGTACTGACTAATGGTATTCTATACAGACGAGGAATTATAGCAGGTTTGCAAAGATGTGTGCATCCCACCGAGGTGAAAGATCTGATTGAAGAGGTCCATGAAGGGTCCTATGGAGCCCATGTAGCAGGTCGGACACTTTTACAAAGAATGATGACTCAAGGATACTACTGGTCAACGATGAGGGATGATTGTATAGCTTATGCCAAGAAATGTGACAAGTGTCAATGCTTATCCTCTATCAGAAGAACTCCTCAAGCATTATTAGCACCCATTACTTCCCCTTGGCCATTTTCCATATGGGGAATAGACTTGGTCGGGCCAGTGACAACGACCAGGGGAAGATTTAAGTATCTCATGGTCGTTGTGGACTACTTTACTAAATGGGCTGAGGCTGAGCCTCTCATTAATATGACGTATGACAAGGTGTACCAATTTATTTGGAAGAACGTCATTTATCGATATGGTCTTCCTCATGCCTTCATCACAGACCATGGAACTCAGTTCGACAACGAGGAGTTCGCGACCTATTGTTAACAGTCAAATATCTTGAAGATTCACTCAGCTCCAGGCCATCCCCAAAGCAATGGACAAACTGAAGTGATAAATAGAACGCTGCTAAATGGATTGAAGAAAAGATTGAATGACGCGAAAGCAAACTGGATCAACGAGATGCACTCTGTACTATGGGCTTATCGAACAACTCCCCGAGCAGCAACATGGGAATCTCCATACATGCTAGCATTTGGAAGTGAAGCTGTTATACCCGCCGAGGTGGGTCTCCCAACTCATAGAGTACTGAATTTCAATTCCCCTGTCAGCGATTTAATGAGAAGGTTAGACTTGGACATGCTCGAGGAAGTTAGAGAAGAAGCAACCATTAGAAATGCTGCTTACCAGCAACGAACAGCTTTGTTCTACAACAAGAGAGTGAAGAAGTGCGACCTGAAAGAAGGAGACTATATGCTAAAGAAAGTGATTCAAAAGCACAACAAACTAGAAGCAAACTGGCATGGACCTTACCAAGTTACAGAAGTTGTTCGACCGGGAACCTACAGAATAGAAACTTTAGAGGGGGAGGAGTTTAAGAATGCATGGAATGCAGAACACCTGCGCAAGTATTATCAGTAATGTAAACTCTCATGTAATGCAATTCCATTAGTATGAATAAAGTGATAATATTTTTCCCAGTTCTCTCTTTTTATTGGAAATTTTTCGCGGAATACTAGTGCTACACACACTATCCCAAAAATGCCAACTAAGGTTGGTTGGGAAGAAAAAATATTTCCCAAAAATGCCAACTAAGATTGGTTGGGAAGAAAAAATATTTCCCAAAAATGCCAACTAAGGTTGGATGGGAAAGAAAAATATTTCCCAAAAATGCCAACTAAGGTTGGTTGGGAAGAAAAAATATTTCCCAAAAATGCCAACTAAGGTTGGTTGGGAAGAAAAAATATTTCCCAAAAATGCCAACTAAGGTTGGTTGGGAAGAAAAAATATTTCCCAAAAAATGCCAACTAAGGTTGGTTGGGAAGAAAAATATTTCCCAAAAATTCCAACTAAGGTTGATTGGGAAGAAAATGTTTCCCAAAAATGCCAACTAAGGTTAGTTGGGAAGAAAAAATATTTCACAAAAAGCCAACTAAGGTTGGTTGGGAAGAAAAAATATTTCACAAAAATACCAACTAAGGTTGGTTGGGAAGGAAAAATCCACCAACTCAGGTTGGTCGGAAATAAGAAGCTGTGAACTACAGTTGGTCGGAAATATTTTATTTAAACAAAGTATAAGTATGTGAAAGTGATCAAACAAAATTTTTGATCCTCGTAACATTTTAAATCACCACCAAGTTGGTTGAGAAACAAAACATCATCAATTTTGGTTAGTCGTCAAATGATTACCATAAATCCAGGATAGTCGACAATAAGTTTTAATCAACTCTAGTTGATCGACAAATAACACAATGTTGTTATCTTTTTAACAGATATACATGCACATATGTAAAGTGTTTTACAACCGCAAGACAATGGCAATCAAGATTACGAAGAAAAATAAAAGTCTTTCATTAAATCTAGAGCAAAATACATCGAGAATGAAATACATATTAATTATTACATCAAGATTCGTATTCTATTGGTTTCTTCCCCTCTGCTTTTGAAACAGGTTCCTCGCCAGCAGGAGGATGGTCTAAAGCATAAGGGGAGTTTATGAAATTAAGATCTTTAAGAATCCTGATGTTCATCATGAATGGTCGATCGAGTAGGTGCTCGGGGCGAGATATCTCAGCATTGGAATGGAGACAATAATTGCCAAGGTATTTGGAAATCAAACATTGAGGGATTGACCGAGCAGGGATCTAGCTCATGTCGAGTTTGAATGGTGGCACTGGCAAGTCGAGCAACCTGGGATTATGGTAATCCCACAAGTAGTGACCTTGTTCCAATTGCAATACACCCAAGGCATTCAACCACCCTTGTTTGTAACCTTCATTATTCACATTTTGAATCCGATCATCCAAATGGTAGAGAGCCTCATTATAGCCAGCCATCCAGAATTCTCTGGGCTGCTTGTGGAATTGATAAGTCAACCTTTCCAGCTGCTCGTGAAGACTTTTTATAAAGATTTCTTTATTCTCCAAGGTAGACTTCTGTTCAGAAAGCTGCTCGTCCAGATTCCGGATCTTCTTAGACATCTCAGCCAATGCTTGGTTCTTTGCCATTAGTTGGAAGGCTTGGTTCTCCAGAGCCGATTGAGTTCTTTGTTCCTCGATAGTAATCCGAGCAGCTCTTGCTCGTCCCCGAGAAGCTCTTGCTCGTCCCCGAGTAGATGTAGAAGGGCCAGCTCTCTTCAAGGTCTCCAATTCGTCTCTCAGATTGGCATTTTCGACCTCCAAGAAAGAGAATCCCTCATCATTCACAGGGACCAAAGCGTTTGAGGTAGAGGCAGCAGATTTCAATTGAGATACTTCTCTTTGCAATTATTGTTTTCCTGCTCCAACAACTCAGCTATCTGCCTGTGCTCCTCGACCTCGGTTTTCAAAATTCTCTCCCTCACTTCATAAGCAACAAATAATTTATCGTATCCTTTATCAGCATTCAGTTGCTGATACTTCTTCTCGTATCCATCGTGCAAAAGGGCTGTAGATTCCTTATATTGTTGTTGAAGCTCTTCAAGAGTGACCTGGAGATCTTCAATCATTTCATAATATGCTACAGTATTAGCCACTGTACGGTCGAGCAGACACATCAAATACTGGTAGGCTTCAATTGCCTGCTCTGAAGCACCTTGACCGAGGATGTCAACGATTTCTGCTGCACCCATATCTGTATGACCAGCTTTGAAGTACTCATTGCATTGCCTCAATAATTTTGTATCGTGAGCAGACAATAATTCCATCCTGGCCATAAACTAGAAAAGGAATAGAAAGCAAGAATCAATAAGAGTGCAAACAGAGCATGAAGAAGAGAATCAACAGTATGCATAATCAAAATTTCAAATTTTATTACATCATAAAGGAGAAGTACAAAATTCAGAGTTACATTTGACAAAGAAAAATAAAACAGAGAGAAAAATCCGAACAACTCTACACCTTCTCATTGTCTCCCAAAACTTTCTCGGGAGGTTGGGACGAGGAGGTAGGTTGCTCGGATGGCACAGAGGGTTGCTCGGGGGGTGCTGGAAGCTGCTCGGATGAGCTAAGGGGTAGTTGAAGTTGCTCGCCGATGGACTGGATAACTGAGGGATGAGAAATTTGATCTCCCATCACCATGAAAGATTCCTCAGAGGCAGCTACGTCCTCTTCTTCTTCTTCAGGAGTTGGAGGGGGCCCGGGATGTGTCGCTGAAATAGGTCAGAATTTTCATCAACCTTTATCTCTTGCAGAGCAGCGACCCAGCCATCCCTAAAGTATTTGTGGCTACCATATTCCACTTGTGACATCATGGCAGCCAGACCCTTATTCCCCCTTATCAAAGCCAGCGCTGAAAGACTTCTTTATAGCCATTTTCCTTTTTACTTTCTCCGAGGAAATCTTCTCAGTCATGAGTTCCTCGGAAGCTTTCAATTTTTTCTATGCCTCATCCCTCTGACGACTTACTTCACGAAGTTGGCCCAACTCTTCCTCAGCAGCTTTGAGCTTACCTTCAAGCTCCTCAGCATTTTTGAGCTTCCCTTCGAGCTCTTTATTCTTTTCCTCCAAGTCTTTTATTCTCTTCTCCAACCCCTTGGAGACCTCGACAACCTGATCCTTCTCCTGTTCGATGGAATTAAGCTTCTTCTCCCAAGTAGCTTTATCATCATCATATTTTTTACGAGAATCCTTCAGAGACTGCGTCAGACCCACCAAAGCTTCCTCTACACCTGACAAGGAGCTTGAAGCTTTGATAGCTTCATCTTTCTTCAGGATTGTATTGAAACAGGTCACCAACTGGGAAATGAAAATAATAGCAAGTCAGTGCACAGATATAACAAGGGAAAAATGAAAGTTTAGGACATTAAGACTTACAGAAGCAATATGACGAGCTGCTAATGTGGTAAACATGTCCCAAAAAATATTTTCTTCAATACCTTAGATCTCGAGAATGATCCAAGACTTCACCGAGCTCATAGTAGAGCTCGGGGCAACAAAAGTGGCAACACCACTTCCAGTAGTCGGGGGCTGAGAGATGGATTCAACCAAATTGACCGAGGAGCTTTTCTTCAGCCTCCTCGGAGGAGCATCAACGGTCTCGACTAAGGATGTAGTCTTAGTCGGGGATATGACTATCACCTCGCTTGGAGCAGCGACCTTGCTCCGAGCCGCTGGGGGCTTCTCGACAACCGTCACAGTAGCAGCCATAGGGGGTGCATCAATTTTCTTTGTCCCCTCTTCTGGGACATCATGTTTACTTTTCTTTTCCTCTCCAACAACAGAGGCAGATTTCTCGAAGAGGGCAGGAGCTCTTCTTCTCTTCATCCTTTCACTCAAGGGAATATGTGACTCGGGTGAAGAACTTGTAGACGCTGGTATTGGTTCCACGTCGCTTAACACCGGACGAGCAGTAAAAGATGAGGTGTAACTCTTATACTGCAGCAGATATGAAGCTGATCTGATATGCTCATCGGCAACAGTCTCATGCAAACCCCAGGAACCACATCAAAATATTGACAGAATTCTAGACACAAAGGGTTTGGGGGAAAATAAAAACCACATTCAGCCACGAAGAGACTGGGGAACCAATATCCCTCAGCCAAACGGAAATAATCTGAAGGTTCAGAAAGTTCCTCCAGAACAACCCACGAAGGAATAGAAAAATCAGAACGAAACTTATTAAGAGATTCAACAAGGTAAACCATGATGAATAAAGAAAATAAAAGAGAAGGAAGAAGATCTTACAGGAAAGGGATGGATCTGTTGACAACGAACAATGAAAAGGATGAACGCACGAGAGAAAGAGAAAATGGAAAACTCAAAGATACAAATTTGAAAAAGTAGAAGACGATGTGATTTTCTGCAACGCTTAAATACCTTTCCTTGGGAAGGGGTAAAGATAATGATTACAAAAAGAGACGATTACACTACCGGCGGCTAAAAAGACAAAAAGGGCGCAGGAACCGAAGCGGTTATAAAAATTCAAAAAGTCTGATTCTACAAATTTGGAAGGGGAAATAAATACAAAAGAAAATACTCCTAAATTTCAGGATAACCATTTAAAACCGCCATATTTCGAGAAAGAATGTTCCACACTCCTCAAATCTCGAACTGTGAAACATTGGGGGCTTCTGTTGATACCAAATTTAACCTGCTGACGTGGATTAATCATAAGAAGACACGTGCCAGTCTACGTGGCACCTACAAGCATTTTTACAATCACTTTGGCATCGAGGAACTCTGCCTCCCCGATCAACTCAGACGCTCCGACCAGCAAGAGCTCTCCGAGGAACTTTACTACACCGAGCAACTTATGAGTACCGAGCTACTTAGGCGGTCCGAGCAACTTAGGCGGTCCGACCTGCACCTCGAACAGAGCATTAATAGCAGGATAACCAACATATTGACTGCTCATTAAATGCTTATTATTATTATCATACAGATGTATACGCCTAAGGGACAGCTATGTATTACCCTTTCACATGTACAGCCTGAGGGCTATAAATACATTGTATCATCCTCATTGTAAGGGGATCGGAATTTCTTGAGGATAATCATACTTCGAGAATTCCTAAACACTCAGCAATAACAAAACAGTGGACGTAGGCCATTATTTTAAGGCTGAACCACTTTAAAAATTCCTTTGTCTTATTTATTTTTATCTGTGATTAAATAATTAGAGATAATCTAATTTTTTACATCAACAGATATGATCATAATATTATGAATATTAAACTGTTCATTTCTGTTTACTAAAATGGGAGGTTACTCCCCGACTCGGAATGGGGGAGAATTGTCTATTGCTAATAAGATATGTGAATCATGATTCAGAAAGTTGGTAATTCCTTATGAATGAGCCAAAAATTAGGTCATTCTTTATGAATGAGACGAAAATTTGGTCATTCTTATGAATGAGCCAAAAATCTAGTCATTTATTATGATGGAGTCGGATAAGTATATATATGTCATCATAGGGATATGATTTGTTGCATTTAATTTTATGCAATAGTGTATTAGTGATGCATTCGCTGAGCTATTTTGCTCACGATTTCAAATGTTTTTATTTTCAGTTAATGGGATATCAATGCCAAATCTTGAAGGTCTGGTGGGGTTAGCAAGGGATGCATAAAACCATAATTTTGGTCAAACGTAAATAGGTTAATTTATTCCTACATATCCTTTCAGTAAGTTTGAATAAGCATAATTAATTTAAAATTGTGAAAAGTTTTTAGTCTCATGGATTAATGTTAATAAGTCAAAAAGGATACTTGTTTTATGATTTGGTTAAGACAATTTTGGTTTGACTCACTTTGACATTCAAACTTAATTATAAGTAACTGGGTTGGGGTGTGTCATTGGTGATCCGTGAAAACGAGTTAAATGCTTCATCTTTCACAATTTTCTCCAATGTTGTTGCCCCCGTCCTTTCTTTCTCTCGCTTGCACCCAACAATATATGACTCAACCAACAAGCATAAGTACCCCTGCGCGAGCCTTATTTTTTAGTTTAGTAAAGTCAAGCTTTGGTGATTAAGCTCGAAAAGTAGCGCGTGTAAAGATGCTAGTCGTTGTTTTCGTTTTGCCAACTCAATACAAAAACTGAAATTACTACTACACTTGCGACGCAAGCACAACGGTAAGTCGGGTATCGAAAATCCATAGGGACGAGTTACTAGAATTTAAGTGATTTCATACTCCGAAATAAAAGTGTAAAAGGTGATTACAAACTAAAAAGGAAAATATGCATAAAAGGAAAATGTTAATCTAGGCAATGTATTGAAACTAGATTATGAAAGCGAGTAAAACTATAGGTTGCGTCGAATATCCCTCACCCGAGTTAATTTGTATAAAATGGTTACATGGGTCGACGAGTTATTAAGAACGCGTTTCGTTTCGACAGTTAATTGAACCAAGGGTTGTTACGCCCCTAAATCCGCATAAAAGCCTAATAAGATTTTGGAGTCAACAAATATTCCGAAAATTACGCACGAAAGGTCGTAAGCACGGGACATACATGATATGCCCCGTCAAATATCCTAGGCGCAATAACTAGGACAACGCACCAGAAATAGATTCGTAAACACCATCATCAAAGCAAAGCAACGCGTTAACTCGAGTGAGTTCTATTCAAACACAACCTAATTTAAATTAGTTAGAAAGCATGTTAAAAACGCGATAAATAAAGCGGTAAAGAAACGCGATAAATCTATACTAGAAAGAAAGTAATCAAAGCATGTAAACATAAATTAGAAAGCATGTAAATTACACTAGAAAGCAAGAAATGAAGAAATACAACTATATTAAAAGGTAGGGGAGATGAATAGTCAACTTATAATCCAAATGGGGTGTCAAACCAAAGATAAATGAAGAAGAACCAAGCAAAAAACCCCAAAACCCTAAGCTAAACTAAGCTAAAATCGTGTATATGTGTTTATTACATCAAAATTTCTTTATATAGTAAGTTGGAGTTAAAAAAGAAAAGAAAAGAGAAAAGAAAAGAAATGCCAAAATATCTCCTGAAAACAGGGCAACGATCGATCAACAAAAATGGTCGATCGATCGATCAAGGCAAAATTTCGGCTGAACAGAATGGTCGATCGATCGACCAAAATCATCGATCGATCGATCAGCAGGGGTGAGCCAAGCAGCAGCACACTGCATTCTTTTCTTCCTTTTCTCCTCCTCTTTTGATTTCATTATTTTTCCTTCCACTGAAAACCCCGTAACTTCTTCGTTATGAATCGGAATCGCACACCGTTCATGGCCAAGCGAAGCTAGCGAGGAGGGCTACAACTTCCATGTAGATATTGGGACAGGAGACCAAGCTATAAAAAGACTAAAATGCCCTTAAATGTGAGATCGCATACGGAAATCGAGCGAAATGCGTCTGAACTTCACACTTAGCATCCAATTACCTACAAAAGCTCAATTAACCCCTGCAAAACATGTTAACGTAGAAATCCGAGGTTGTCTGGTTAACAAGCATAAATATAGGGAATAAGATACCTGAGGGGGCTGAAATGCGTTCGTTTGGAGGATGAAATACACAATATTTGCATATTATCACACCCCCTAACTTACACATTGCTAGTCCCTAGCAATGAAATAGGATGCAATAAGAACTACAATCAAACCAAAAGCAGGAGATAGTCCAAAAGTATGGTATAAAAGCATAAGGCCACTTTCATGGGCGATTCGATTGCATTTAGCGTATGCAATAAGCCGTTAAACCCCGAGGTCACCCTAGTGGATGAGTGTCGACTCGTGAGGGTTTTCAGAGATGGTACCCACAAACATCACATGGTTTCCTTAAAATATGCCCAACCCAACATGCGACAAGCCCAACAATGGCGAATAAGATTTTGTACGCATTATTAGCCCATTGAACGGATTCAAACAAACGTCCAAATCATTAACATTATAGAATGCACCTCATAGAATTGAAACTTTAAAATGTGGGAGGGGAGCGAGCACATGCAATGTATGATTTGGCAAAAAATATAAATCGAATAAATATTAAAGCAAGCATATATTCAATCCTTACGGGCATTACACTCATCAAGTGAATTCACTCGAAACAGGGAGCTAATACACGGAACATGCGTGCATAAAGAGTAAATGTAAATGGAAACTAGGCCGCACACGTGTCACAAAAGAAGAACGCTATACATAAAATGAAAAATTATAATCTCAATGAAAGGATACCGCACACTAAAAGAGGCGAAATGCATTTTCACAGATTATCAAAACTATTTAAACCTTTGAATTACATCCACCTAAGATCACATAGGACTTTAATAGGGTTATAATATAAGATAGGATAGGGTACGAAATGAAGGATATGTATGTACGGGTTCAAAGTGTTTGGGATGAAAACTTGGAATAATGGGACGATGCGGGCAATATCAAAATTGGAAAACAAGTTCCAAATGGAATTAGATATATCATCGGGGAGAGTGATCAAAGCTTATTGAACACTATAAACAACATTTACAACTTTCTCTTTCTTTTCTTTTCTTCTTTTTCTCATGTTTTCTTTTGTTTTCTTTTGCTTTTTGCTTTCTCTTTTTCTTCACTTTTTTCACTACTTTCTTTTCGTTACTTTTCAAACTCTCATATGCCAAAATTGCAACCGACATCATAACAACATCATTCAATCCCAAGAAACATTCCAAACAAAGGTATGGAAAGTGTATGTATGGTTTATAACTCCAATTTAGAGATAGGTATGGAAATTTGGGTTATGAAACGAAAGGCTATATTTAGTCTCAAAGGGGTTAACGACGGTAAACGCATAAGGGTGAGGTCAAGGCTAATATGGGTGATATAACAAATAGGGCCTATGATCATTTCACAAAGTTTACGTAATACTCGAGTCAAAACAATATATGAAAATTATGATCAAGTAACACATTTCAAGTATGAACTCAATTAATGAACGATCAAATGAAAGAATAGTAAGATTACCAATGAATTCCATGTTTTCAATGAGAAAAGAATAGTGTATACACTCACAAACGACGAAAGGTACAAAGCTTACTCGGTGTAAGTATATACAATGCAACAAAAGATTACCGAATCTTAAGCCAAATCAATATAACCATAAAAGTGCTTATGCTCATGGGATTAAAGTTTAATTCATGAAGTTATTCATAATATCAATAAGTGAGACTAAAGTTTAATAACTTCCAAAATTGAGAACATGCTTCATTGGGTTGTCAATTGGATCGGGCAATTATTGAAATTTATTATCAGAAACACAGGCAAAATGCCCAATAAAGGAGAAAAAATAAAGAAAATCTTATTGAAATTTTTGAATTTTTCTAAAAAAAGCATACTAAGTAACTAACATGTGAGCAAAAATATGGATTAAAAATAGAAATGGATAGAATATCCCACACCCCCTAACTTAAAACTTGACATTGTCCTCAATGTGAATTAAGAACCAAGTCAAAGAGAGGAAAAGAGCGATATTACCCAAAATTGGAGCGATACCCATAAGAACAAGTCCAAAGAGTCTACAAAACAAGTTAGTCCCGAGCATAGCAAAAACAAATAACAAAAAGTTAACTAATTACACTAGACTAAATTAAAAAGAAGAAAGATAAAAAGAAAGAAAGAATAAAAAGTTAATTATATACAACCTACAATTTAGACTTCACACTAACTGTACACTAGAAGTCTAAATAGCCGAGGGTCCACCATAAGAACGATTTGACATTGGAGGATAATCGGTGTACCCTCACATACAAGCATGCCTTCCGAAAAATATGAATTTCGTTTGAATAACGGAAGGCATGTGTAAGGCGGAAGAAATGAACCATCGTCAATTAAAATTTTCGGAGGGACGATGGGGGATTTAGATTGAACGGGTGACAAAAACATGTGGGGACCGAGAAAAGAAGAATATCCTCCCAAAGATTTAGCAAGTGTAATGGGAGGTGGCGCACACAAAGGCAAAGACACGATCGTGGAGGGCGACTCGAGCAAGTACTCCTCATCGGCGAAAATGTTTAAAACATTAAAGTTTGAAACCGAATCATCGGGTACTTGTTCCGATGGGATAAAAGAGAATGAAAATGGGGATGAAAAAAATTCAAACTCATGAGATGAATCATCATCGCTTGAAGTTTGAGTTTCGAATGAAATAATATCATTTTCAATGAAATGTTCTTCTTTGGGGGCCAAAGAAGAAATCATTTCATCGCAAATAGATATTACGTCATTATCATCCTCACTTTCAATATCTATTACGCGATGGGCAAAGTCTAGAATGGTTTGTTCCAAAGTAGGTACAAGTACTTCAAAACATTCCTCGACCTCGAAAGTCTCGTAAGCAAAATCGTCGTCGGACTCAAATAATAAATCCAACTCATGTTCCCACGAAAGATTTTCTTCCCGATAACGATTTTCAATTTTCTCATTTTCATACATACGCAAACCCTCACCGAATATCATAGGACGAGGTGCGGATCCATGAAAATGGGAACTTTGAAAGTTACTATCGGACTTAAATGAAAACTCATTATTATAGGAATTTTAAAAACCATTCGAATTAGTTTCAAAATTCCTATTATAAGGAGGCAAAGGCCCAAAATCATTATCATCATCATCATCATCAAAATTCCAATAACCCAAATTTTTACTTTCGTTATACTCGCCCAAAGTAATATGTGAATTTGCAAATTTTTGGGATTCTAAGTATTCACCGAAAGTCATAGGCTTGCGGGAATTTTGAGGATTATAACAAGGATTACCGAAAGAATTGGAATAAGACATGCTTATCCCAAAAATGGCTCGAAGTGGCGAATTCCACAAAGTAGGTGCACACGGGAAATTCAAGCGTTTCTAAGTGCTCAAATGTGGAAGTCCTGCAAAATATTAGCAAATAATACAAATAGAAAGAAAATACTATGAAATACTAAATCAAATAAAGTCTAAAACAAACTAGTCCCCTGCAACGGCACCATTTTGATTAAGCGCAAGAAGTAGCGCGTGTAAAGACGCTAGTCGTTGTTTTCTATTCGTCAACTCAATACAAAAACCTAAATTACTACTACACTTGCGAGGCAAGCACAACGGTAAGTCGGGTATCGAAAATCCACAGGGATGAGTTGCTAGAATTTAAGTGATTTAATACTTCGAAATAAAAGTGTAAAAGGTGATTACAAACTAAAAAGGAAAAGATTCATAAAAGGGAAATGTTAATCTAGGCAATGTATTGAAACTAGATTATGAAATCGAGTAAAACTATAGGTTGCGTCGAATATCCCTCGCCCGAGTTAATTTGTATAAAAGGTTACATGGGTAAACGAGTTATTAAGAACGCGTCTCGTTTCGACAGTTAATTGAACCAAGGGTTGTTACGCCCCTAAATCCGCATAAAAGCCTAATAAGATTTTGGCGTCAACAAATATCCCGAAAATTACACACGAAAGGTCGTAAGCACGGGACATACATGATATTCCCCTCCAAATCTAATAGGCGCAATAACTAGGACAATGCACCCGAAATAGACCCGTAAACACCCTCACCAAAGCAAAGCAACGCGTCAACTCGAGTGAGTTCCATTCAAACACAACCTAATTTAAATTAGCTAGAAAGCGTGTTAAAAACGCGGTAAATAAAGCGATAAAGAAACACAATAAATCTATACTAGAAAGCAAGTAATCAAAGCATGTAAACCTAAATTAGAAAGCATGTAAATTACACTAGAAGGCAAGAAATGAAGAAATACAACTATATTAAATGGCAGGGGAGATGAATAGTCAACTTACAATCCAAATGGGGTGTCAAACTAAAGAGAAATGAAGAATAACCAAGCAAAAAACCCCAAAACCCTAAGCTAAACTAAGCTAAAATCGTGTATATGTGTTTATTACATCAAAATTTCTTTATATAGTAAGTTGGAATAAAAATAGAAAAGAAAAGAAATGCCAAAATATCTCCTGAAAACAGGTCATCGATCGATCGATAAAAATGGTTGATCGATCGATCAAGGCAAAATTTTGGCTGAACAGAATGGTCGATCGATCGAACAAAATCGTCGATTGATCGATCAAGCAGGGGTGAGCCAAGCAGCAGCACACTGCATTCTTTTCTCCTCCTCTTTTGATTTCATTATTTTTCCTTCCGCTGAAAACCCTGTAACTTCTTCGTTATGAATCGGAATCGCGCACCGTTCACGGCCATGCGAAGCTAGAGAGGAGGGCTACAACTTCCATGTATATGTTGGGCAAGGTGCCCAAGTTGTGAAAAGACTAAAATGCCCTTGAACGTGCGATCGCGTACGGAAATCGAGCGGAATGCGTCTGAACTTCACACTTAGCATCCAATTACCTACAAAAGCTCAATTGACCCTTGCAAAACATGTTAACGTAGAAATCCAAGATTGTCTGGTTAACAAGCATAAATATAGGGAATAAGATACCTGAGGGGGCTAAAATGCGTCCGTTCGGAGGATGAAATACGCAATATTTGTGTATTATCATTTGGCTCCTTAAAGACTAAAGAAATGGATATAAAAGGGGGCAGGCGGGACTTTTGCAATGGGTTGTGCCACCCAAACCAACTGAGGGAAGTCACATCCATCCCATTTCAAGTGCCTACAATGTAATGATCACATTCCCATTCATTCATTTTCATTCACTATCTCCACGATCGCATCATGTAATAAGTGTATCCATTTGACACCGTCTGGGAACCCACTCCAACTTTTCCTAATGACATTCACAATACTGAGTGGTGTGAGCAACTAAACTATTTGTGAACGCATGATCACCCTCCCATATAATACCCACCCCAACTATAATTTATGGATCCTCCTAGTCTCCAACAGTTTTCATGACAACAATATGCACCATTCCCTGATATGTACTCACACCACGCTCACCAAAGTCATCAACTGTTCGTCTGTCACAGAGAATCTCCTCCTATGTATGACCTATTTGATCCCATCCCACCTACTTCATATGCGTATTATCCACTTCTTATTGGAAATACTGAGTTGGTACCACCTCAAACCTACGCCACTTCATCGCACTCTCAAAAATATCTTGCAATAATTAATCATCCAATGAGAGTAAGCCACTCAAGCTTAAAACCATGTCATTTAATGACTTGGACAATTCTTAAATAAATATGAATTGGAGAAAGATTCAGAGTTACCCCCGATTTAACCTATTTCTTACCCTATAGAGTATGGCAATGAGCCGACTTGTGACATCGATTTTGAGTGTGCCCAACCCACCAACCATAATAATCTCGAAGTTGAGACCACCCCTTGGTCTAAGATGCACGTTGACAATTTTGTTGAATTATCTAAATATTTTGAGATTAATATATCCCCTGAACCCATACTTGTGGTTCACATCCGCGTCAGGTCCAAAAATATATGCGAGTCTACAACTATTAAGCCCACTGTGTGTGTCTGTGAGGCTCCCCTTCCTTCTAGGTTAGCTCCGACTATTGGTTATAACTACGGGTGCTAACCAATGCATTGAGATTAAATCAAATATGGTTCCTACATATCTTGATATGTATCCTAACCAAACATACTTGGATCACTTTGAGTCTGATTTTGATATAGGTTCATATATCTCGAATCTCAACGCCTCGTTAAATTTTCCTAAAACCACATATGGTGACCTATGGGTAGATAAGTTCATCATGCAATCCTTTACACCTCACTCTCTATTAAGAGTATCCTTGAGGATTGTTATGAGTCTCATTATGAGTGTGTATCCTCTACTCTCGAGTTAAATTATCTTCCCCCGCCCATTGTCCCACTAGACCCACCCATTATTCCTTCCAACCCACCACCACATTTTGACCTTGCTATCATACATCTACCATTTCTATCCAATCATTTAGGTCCTCACTTGCACCCGCCCTCCACCCTCGAGCTCCACGAGCCATTTCCTGAGTTCTTCCTCCACCCCACCATCCATAAGAGTTTTTGTGGCGACACTCAATCATCACGTGTTACATAACTTGTTCCTTATCGCACACCTCTTGATTGTGGTGTTGATTCTTCTTATCATCATCTCATTTATGTGTCATGGAATGACCATTATCGACGTCCATTTACAGAAAGGTCACATGATTTCAATAAGTGTAATACCCCACATTTTTTATTGAATTGAAATTGAAAAAAAAAACTATTCCAGTGTATATATTCGAAATGTTTGGAAATGAAACTATGTCAGTATATATATTCGAAATGTTTGGAAATAAAACTATGTCAGTATATATATTCGAAATGTTTGGAAATGAAAAGTTAAAATGAATTCATTGAGATACGAACGTGCGACTTAAATATTATAAGCGAATTAATGCGTAAAAGGATCGAGAGGGTTAAAATTGGGGGCAATGGCATTTTTGTAAATAAACTAACTATAGGTATAAATAGAAAAGAAGAGAAGAAGTCTTCATTTTATCATTTCACAAATGGAGGCTAGGGTTTTGTAGAGAGAGAGAGAGATATAGAGCAAGAAGAGAAGAAAGCTAACAGGATTTCAAGAGGATTCAACTTCTCCATACAATCCAAGGCAAGTTAATAACCTATATGTGTATATTATGTATCTATAATGAAATTTCACATGAACATATATTTGGATTCCTAAATTAATATGATATTGATGTTAAAAATGATATGCAATGTATTAGGATCATCATCCATGTAGATTCAAATGCAATAACATCATTATAGGGATTGAATTGTTGAAGAAATTCTTGAATTTGAGAAATCTATTAATTTGAGTAAATCGTCATATTAAAAACTGTTTTGAGCTGTTTTGGTTCTGAAAATGGATGTCTCATCCACGCTGCCCGATAGAAAATTATATTCTGAACAACTTTGTAGTTTTAAGTTTTTCCAAAAACAGATCGAAAAATCCTCGAATATGCGTTTTACGTTTCTGCGCAGAAAGTTATCGTGAGCAGGTCCGAATTTTATATGTTAGTTTCAGGTCTGTTTTAGGCAGGATATGGTAGCGTGCCCACTCGTCCTTGTAGAAAATCACGTTTTGAACAACTTTGTAGTTTTAAGTTTTCCCAAAAACGGATCGGAAAAGCCTTAAATAAGCGTTTTAAAAATCTGGCAGAATGTTGTCGAAAATAGGGGCGATTATTATATGTTAGTTTCGGGTCTGTTTTATGCAGGATATGGTAGTGTTCACGTGGATCCTTGTAGAAAATCACGTTCCGAACAACTTTGTAGTTTTAAGTTTTCCCAAAAACGGATCGAAAAAGCCTTAAATAAGCGTTTTAAAAATCTGGGCAGAATGTTGTCGAAAACAGGGGCGATTATTATATGTTAGTTTCAGGTCTGTTTTAGGTAGGATATGGTAGCGTGCTCGGGTGTCCTTGTAGAAAATCGCGTTCCGAACAACTTTGTAGTTTTAAGTCTTTCCAAAAACGGATCGGAAGAGCCTCGAATCTGCATTTTAAATTCTGGGCAGCATGTTGTTGAAATAAGAATGATAATATTTTTCATGTTGTTAGTAAGGTAATTGTGGTGTTGTGCCTAATATCCTAACTTGATCACATACTTATGGTTATTAGGGATATATAACCTTGAAATGATTTGATGTTGAATTAGTAAATTAATGATGGAAATTATGTTATATTGTAAATAATGACTATGGTATAACTCGAGTAAGAGACTTGACACGATTGAATATATACATAAGCGTGAAATTGTTTTATATGTATATTGTCGAGTATACACTAGACTAGTCCTCCAGTCCACGTAGGCATATGTTGAATGCGATTTTTTTTGTGATTGATCCAGTTAGGTTCCACTCGAGTGCCGTGTCGGAGATAAACCACCGGAACCGGACACATGGTTGTAATGCGGGTCGGAGAGAAAGACCTTGAAACGCCATGTGATTTAGGACTTAGTATGATTGTCCTTGCCATGTAATATTGTGGAATATTCGTGTGTAGGCCTAGTGTTACTTCTTGTTCCCCCGGGTAACGATAGTGACTCGATATGACTTGTTGTATGAGATATTATGCTTGTGTCTTAAAGTAATATCCCGAATCGATGTATATGATATTATACTTGAAGGAAATATTTTGATACATTAAATACTGAAATGAGATTAATAATGATTAATCATGATACGATATGAGACTACACGTTACTCGAGTTTGGGTTGGGTAGTCATGACATAGGAGCATTGGTTGGGTAATTGAACAACTTAATTACTGGAGACGAGTAATGACTAGTGTGCTTTCATTATAAGTACATCTTATAATCTTACAACTTGTTTTCTTGCTTTGACGTCCGTCTATCTTGCTTTTTTCTCCTCTCCTATATATATAATTTATGACAGGTCCTCGTCCTGCTGGACAATAGACTACGGAGCCTGATGAGATCATATCAATCTTAGGATTCATGTAGCCGTGGAGTTATTCTATTTTAATTTATGTCGTTCGTTTCCCTTTTCTTAAGGGTGGTATCAGAGATTAATATTACTTTGTTTATACTTTGGATTTGAGAGAATTGTTGTATTACTCTTTCCCATTTTGTGTTGCGCCGCATGTATTGGCATTTTATATTTTCAGTTTGAGATTACTGATGGAATATTACTATTAATAGTTATGAGTTGGTTTCACTTGTTATAGCTGTTATGATGTGATTTTGTTACACGTATGAGAGTGTACAAGTTTACTTTACTGCATTAATTTAAATTTTGTTTCTAATGCCAACATATTGACGCTCTGCTTAATTTAATTGGGCGTAGCTAACCGAATTAGATTTAAAAAGCAGGGTTGTCACAGTTGGTATCAGAGCACGGTTTTAGAGCCTTTAGGGATCTGAGGGCGTCCGTTACGTTTTTCGCGCATCGTTTCCTTGATACGTAAAGCCTTACGATTAGGTATTGTATTCAATGACTTGGAATATCTTCACGCTGCGATTTTGACGGGCGATTCGGAGCTAGCCTAGTGTATAGGGAGGGTTCCTTGTTTGGATTTCATTCTTGAGATGTCCCACGCATGAGGTGAATCTTCGATCGACCACGGGATAGTACGCGTGAGGTCTATGTATGAGTAAATGTTGTAATTATGACTAGTGCTCCATTTGAATAAAAAAAAATTAAGATACTTGTTCACTTGCTATCTTTTAAGATAGTCATTTGATTAGATGTGGACTCTGAGAGGGAATAGGGTCCAAGCATTTTTCGAGACCGCGATTCACGTGCAACTATCATAGTTTCATCGCCCACCAGTAGGCGAGAAAACCTATGTTGAACTTAATGATTGAGTTGACTTTTAATGATTTAGGGGGAGGAAACACCCGTATATTTGCTGTGCATTATCAACTTTGAATATCGTCGCTCTTATGGCTGTAAAGAAGTTGGTATAAGTTACAGCCCACCCTATAGTACCACTGAGTTATTGGTACCACTTGCGTGTGTAGTTGTCTGAAGTTGTTTCCAATGTGGAAGGGTAGAGCTTTAGATATGGCACACCTCATAATGATGTGGTCCAGTTGTTGTTGTGACATTTTCCTCAGAAAAAATTATCACGCCCCACCCGTAATGGACAGACTGTTGAGGCATTCGATGATGTATTAATAAGTGAATGGTTAACGAAGTAAGTCTTGTGATAATAAGAGTATATTATTACTCATGAACATGTAAAGGAAGGGTTGTGATTTGAGAGAGGACTACTCCAAATCGGTATATGTCCCACACCATCAAAGGATGACTTGAGGGGTCCAATTTTAGTGTATGCATGAGTGTTATCATACTTATAAAAAGCATGAACTAGATTCATCCATTTGATGATGTTTAATGGGAGATTCATGAGTCTAAATCTAGAATGGATAAGTGATTATCCTTGAAATATTGTGTTGGTATCAGGGAAGTTTGGTAGGCATGTAAACCTACACGTTGTCCACACAAGCGATAAGATGTGGTTATCTTGTTTTGTAACATCGGTATATTTGTTAAAAGTTATTAAGATCGGGACATGAATATGGGTGTGTTAAGGGGTGGACTTGAGTTGGAGTTACCATTTGTGAACCCTACGATGAGTAGCGAATCTCTAGGGACGATTTGTCGAGTGAGAACATCATGAGGGAATGTTCAATAAGAGTTTCATTTTATGCGAGTGTGATTGCTGGAGTTGGTGATATATCCACGAGTTCGGTTTTATGTTATCACCCAGTGATTTGGGGGTACTAATTTGTTTCACCGTGATAATGGTGGTGCTTGATTTTGAATCCATCAGATATGGGAATGTGGCTATGTTGTAGCCCTCGTTATGTATTAATGTGAATTATAGCACGAGTGAGTAGTTAGTGACATAATGTTTACTTAATACTGTGTCTAAAACCAAGTGTAAAATGTTCGATTATGGTGACGTCTAGACTAGTGAATAGTCATACCTTGATGTTCTTTTGATAAGGGTAGAGGCATGTGTAGCTCAGTCAATTTTCGGTAAACTGATGATAGTGTTATGCCAAGTGAGTGTAATCATTAATGGCAAGGATTGAGACGTTTTTGGATTCCAAATGTCGACCATTCATTTAAATGGTTGTCATAACCTCCACTGTAGGGGGACAACAAGAGAGTGTTTCGACCATTTTTGGGAAGTTTTGTAAGGAGGGTGTGTACTCTTGGGGAAACACCCGCGAATGGGTTCGTAAGATATTTAATTTTTACTTCAGTTATGTGTGGAATACTGATTGTTAATTGGGGTCATGGTACGTGAAGGTACCCGCTACCTTATATTTACGACCTTTGACCTATTGGATATCACACCGTTCTTCATAAAGATCAGGTAGCGTTGGTTTGCTGTAAGATGAGTATTCAGATGGTGAGTGAGCCAAATCCTATATTCTGATTTGGTAGGATAAATGGGAATTTTTGGTCTTACCTCGTTGCCTAGCAAATATACAAGCCTTATTCGTGGTTTGAAGAACCAAGTTCATTTCTTGTTCGGTGAGAAAATTCTAATATACTTACAGTCCCAGGAAAATCATATCGGATAGGTTGAATTCCTTACGTGTTTTTAACAAAAGAGCGGTAAGTCGAATCTAGCGAGGGTTTGTCGCCTTGGGTTAGAGCGACCAAACCATGAGAAGTTAGGCAAGGGGGCACATTGCATCTTAGGTTAGTTCGAAACCTTTGGGTGAGGGATCGTTGATCGCCTAGAATGTAACTTTGTCGGTGTTGTCTTGTTCGAGAGAGTTTGAACCTTGATGATATTATTTACCTAAGTCTAGACTTGGAAAGATGGAACAATATTCGCACGGGCATAAAAGTTGTATGCTTATACACATGTGAAACCTTAGTAGATCCTAAGGGTTTCCATATCGGTTAACTCACCTTGAATATAAGTGCAAGGCAAGTGTTATTGACAACTCGGAGTAGAGTTGGCTTTGGGGCTTTCAGTACCATTTGTTAGTCGATTCTGAGTTGAGTATCGACGCATGATTGATAAATAGTGACATCTGTATTGAATAGGCGAAGTTGGATTATTTGTTGTGTGATGAACCATTGAGTCCAGAGATAAGTGGTTTTTGGAGTTAGATGATTCTTGTATCATTAGGAGTCTTGATTTGACAAATTCCTTATCTCGATAAGTTGACAGTAGTGTATCGGAGGGGTTCCTTGTTTGGATTTCACTTGTGAGACACTCCACGCACGAAACTTAGCGAGTCGGGACTTGGGGGTATTAATTTCTGGATCAGCTTAGTAGTTCAGTTATGTTAGGCTTCATGGTGAGAGATCAGTTTTACAATTAGAAATGGGAAAGTATGCCCACGAATTTCATTGTTGGGTTACCAAGATCGCAGCGCGGTCATGATTTGATTTGGGTCATCGTCGACAGACTAACAAAGGTGGATCATTTCCTTTCAGTGAGGACGGATTATACGTCAGCATAGTATGCCAAGGTGTTTATTAACGAGATTGTGAAGTTGCATGGGGTACCGCGTGATATCTTGTCCGACCATGGTAGTGCCTTCATCTCGCACTTTTGGGGCGGTCTTTATGAGGTGATGGGAGTTCAGTTGAGTTTGAGTACTGCGTTCCACCCTCAGTTTGATGGTCAGACGGAGCGGGTAAACCAAATTTTGGAGGACATGTTATGAGTTTGTGTGTTGGACTTCAAAGGTGGTTGGGATACACATTTGCCACTGGTGGAGTTCGCATACAATAATAGTTATCAGCAAACTATTGGCATGGAACCATACGAGGCTTTATACGTCAGGCCATGTCGATCCCCTACATGTTGGTTGAAGTTCGGAGAGCACCGGATGCTGGGTTCGGATATTATTAGGGAGACCTCGCAAAAGGTTGACGCGATTCATGCACGGATGAAGACCGCGCAAGATCGTCAGAACACTTATGCTGACATAAGACGGAGGAAGTTAGAGTTCGTCGTTGGGAACCAAGTGTTGTTGAGGTTCTCACCCATAAGAGGTATTGTTCGCGTTGGTGCCAAAGGGAAGCTTTCACCGTGATACGTGGGTTCGTTAATAGTGTTCGGTAGGGTGGGGTCAGTTGCCTACCGTTTAGGCCTACACGACCAGCTCCAGCGGGTACACGATATTTTTCATGTATCCATGTTGAGGAAGTTCTTATGTCCCGAGAACTCACACCTACACATAGAGTTAGATGGGGTTGAGTTGCAGCCCGATGGGACCTATGAGGAGAGGTCGGTCAGGATCCGAGATCGTCGTGAGCAACAGTAGAGGTCAAAAGTTATTCCTCTTGTTCGTGTTATGTGAAGTAATCATAATGAGTCTGAGGCCACTTGGGAGAGAGATGATGACTTGCAAATTAGTCACCCATATCTCTTCATGAAAGGTACGTGCGAAATTACCTTACTTGACTTGAATTGATTTGTTTTAATTTGGATTTCGAGGACGAAATCCCATTCGTAGAGGGGGAGAATGTAATACCCCGCATTTTTGATTGAATTGAAATTGAAAAAAAAAAACTATTCCAGTGTATATATACGAAATGTTTGGAAATGAAACTATGTCAGTATATATATTCGAAATGTTTGGAAATAAAACTATGTCAGTATATATATTCGAAATGTTTGGAAATGAAAAGTTAAAATGAATTCATTGAGATACGAATGTGCGACTTAAATATTATAAGCGAATTAATGGGTAAAAGGATCGAGAGGGTTAAAATTGGGGGCAATGGCATTTTTGCAAATAAACTAACTATAGGTATAAATAGAAAAGAAGAGAAGAAGTCTTCATTTTATCATTTCCTAAATGGAGGCTAGGGTTTTGTAGAGAGAGAGAGCAAGAAGAGAAGAAATCTAAGAGGATTTCAAGAGGATTCAACTTCTCCATACAATCCAAGGCAAGTTAATAACCTATATGTGTATATTATGTATCTATAATGAAATTTCACATGAACATGTATTTGGATCCCTAAATTAATATGATATTGATGTTAAAAATGATATGCAATGTATTAGTATCATCATCCATATAGATTCAAATTCAATAACATCATTATAGGGATTGAATTGTTGAAGAAATTCTTGAATTTGAGAAATCTATTAATTTGAGTAAATCGTCATATTAAAAACTGTTTTGAGCTGTTTTGGTTCCGAAAATGGATGTTTCGTCCACGCTACCCGACAGAAAATTATATTCTGAATAACTTTGTAGTTTTAAGTTTTTCCAAAACAGATCGAAAAATCCTCGAATATGCGTTTTACGTTTTTGCGCAGAAAGTTATCGTGAGTAGGTACGAATTTTATATGTTAGTTTCGAGTCTGTTTTAGGCAGGATATGGTAGCGTGCTTGCGCGTCCTTGTAGAAAGTCACGTTTCGAACAACTTTGTAGTTTTAAGTTTTCCCGAAAACGGATCGGAAAAGCCTTAAATAAGCGTTTTAAAAATCTGGGCAGAATGTTGTCGAAAACAGGGGCGATTATTATATGTTAGTTTCGGGTTTGTTTTATGCAGGATATGGTAGCGTGCTCGTGGATCCTTGTATAAAATCACGTTCCGAACAACTTTTTAGTTTTAAGTTTTCCCAAAAACGGATTGAAAAAGCCTTAAATAAGCGTTTTAAAAATCTGGACAGAATGTTGTCGAAAACAGGGGCGATTATTATATGTTAGTTTCAGGTCTGTTTTAGGCAGGATATGGTAGCATGCTCGCGTGTACTTGTAGGAAATCACGTTCCGAACAACTTTGTAGTTTTAAGTCTTTCCAAAAACGGATCGGAAGAGTCTCGAATCTGCATTTTAAATTCTGAGCAGCATGTTGTTGAAATAAGAATGATAATATTTTTCATGTTGTTAGTAAGATAATTGTGGTGTTGTGCCTAATATCTTAACTTGATCACATACTTATGGTTATTAGGGATATATAACCTTGAAATGATTTGATGTTGAATTAGTAAATTAATGATGGAAATTATGTTATATTGTAAATAATGACTATGGTATAACTCGAGTAAGAGACTTGACACGATTGTATATATACATAAGCGTGAAATTGTTTTACATGTATATTGTCGAGTATACACTAGACTAGTCCTCCAGTCCACGTAGGCACATGTTGAATGCGATTTTTTTTGTGATTAATCCGGTTAGGTTCCGCTCGAGTGCCGTGTCGGAGATAAACCACCGGAACCGGACACATGGTTGTAATGCGGGTCGGAGAGAAAGACCTTGAAACGCCATGTGATTTAGGAATTAGTATGATTTCCCTTGCCATGTAATATTGTGGAATATTCGTGTGTAGTCCTAGTGTTACGACTTGTTCCCCCGGGTAACGATAGTGACCCGATATGACTTGTTGTGTGAGATATTATGCTTGTGTCTTAAAGTAATATCCCGAATCGATGTATATGATATTATACTTGAAGGAAATATTTTGATACATTAAATACTGAAATGAGATTAATAATGATTAATCATGATACGATATGAGACTACACGTTACTCGAGTTTGGGTTGGGTAGTCACGACATAGGAGCATTGGTTGGGTAATTGAACAACTTAATTACTGGAGACGAGTAATGGCTAGTGTGCTTTCATTATAAGTACATCTTATAATCTTATAGCTTATTTTCTTGCTTTGATGTCCGTCTATCTTGCTTTTTGCTCCTCCCCTATATATATAATTTATGACAGGTCCTCGTCCCACTGGACAATAGACTACGGAGCCTGATGAGATCATATCAATCTTAGGATTCATGTAGCCGTGGAGTTATTCTATTTTAATTTATGTCGTTCGTTTCCCTTTTCTTAAGGGTGGTATCAAAGATTAATATTACTTTGTTTATACTTTGGATTTGAGAGAATTATTGTATTACTCTTTCCCATTTTGTGTTGGGCCGCATGTATTGGCATTTTATATTTTCAATTTGAGATTACTGATGGAATATTACAGTTAATAGTTATGAGTTGGTTTCACTTGTTATAGCTGTTATGATGTGATATGGTTACACATATGAGAGTGTACAAGTTTACTTTACTGCATTAATTTAAATTTTGTTTCTAATGCCAACATATTGACGCTCTGCTTAATTTAATTGGGCGTAGCTAACCGAATTAGATTTAAAAAGCAGGGTTGTCACAATAAGGCCCACCCCACCAACGTTGTTAAACCTTTCCGACTACCTATCTAACATAGATCATCATGCTTATTGCGCCCCTTTAGCCCTTACATTTACACTCAATAAGGCCCATAATCGGTGATTGTACTACATCATCCTTTCCTTTCCTGCATAAAGCCTCACCTCTCCCATCCCTTGGTCAATCGAAGCGCTTCATATAATTAATCACTCCGCCGTTCAAGTGCATTGACCATGTTTACTCGATCTTCCAAAACTAACTTTTCAGTCTTTTGGGGTGGGGGTGATTCTCATCACCCACACTCCTCTGCCACCCCGTTCTATCCTAGTTTCCATCGTTAGGATTAGTACCTTTATATTTGGTTGAAGACATTAAACTTAGTGCTACCATCAGGCAACTTGTTGTGTCTTCACTATACCAAAATGGGAAAATTGACACCCTTTCAGCGGCTAGCCTTGTCACGGTCATTGACCGTAAAAAGTATGTGACAAATGATTATCATGGTCATTGACCATGACAAGTCCATGACAATAACAGTTTGCACGGACTTGTCACGGTCAATGACCGTGACAATCCTTATAATATTGTCACAGTCAAGGACAGTGACATGATCGTGACAAGTTTTGCAGCAAAAAACCCTTTCCCCTCCTTTTTTCCTCACCGTTTTGTTTCCCTCCAATTTCTCTCTCTCTCTCTCTACGCTCTGCTCTCCCTCTCTCTACTTTCAGGTTGGTTTCTCTCTCTCTATCTCTTCCATTTATATATGTGTGTGTGTGTGTGTATATGTGCGTGTATGTGTGTGTGTGTGTGTGGTGGGTGGGGGGTGGGGTTGTGTGTGTGTGGGGGGGGGGGGGGGAATGGGGTGGGGCAGGGGGTGTGTGTGGTGGGGGTGGGGCTGTTTATGTGTGTGTATGGTGGGGGAAAGGGGTGGGGTAGGGGGCAAGGATGGGTGGGGTGGGGTAGGGGGCTGCGTGTGTGTGTGTATGTGCACGTGTGTGTATATGTGTGTGTAGTGTGCGTGTATGTGCATGTTTGTGCGTATGTGCGGGAGGGAGAAATGATGTGGGGGTGTGATGGGGGGTGGGGTTGCGTGTATGTGTGTGTGTGTGTGTGTGTGGGGAGGGGGTGGGGTGGGGGTGGGGCAAGGGGAAATGGGGCAGGGTGGGACTTGTTAATTTTTTTTATTAAATTTTGATTGGGTTATTAGATATTTTCCCTCATATGCAAGTAGTGTCCCTTGTAAACGAATTGATTGATTATTAATTTTTTTAGTAAATTAATATATGAAAGTAGGATTGCCCCTCATTGTAAATTAGTAAATTAATAATTGTATACTTTAATTGTTAGTTTAATTGATGAAAATAATTAATTGAGTAGATGAATTAGAAGGAGTACGGGATACACATTTGTTGTTGACATTGCGATTGGATTATAGTGGATCGATGTTGGGTTGGTTAATTTTAAAAGTGGCATGACCACTAGATTATTGTCCATATGGGGGTGGGATTTTTCAATTTTTTTTGAAAATTACTTTGTATAACGAACAATATATATATATAGTATGATAATTAAATGAAACATACTTGAAATTACATATAGTGCGCATAGATACTAGCGTTCTAGTTCTTATGCGTATGCATTCAATAGCCCTTATACCCGTTTGAGAGTCATTACCCCTGTAATGAGATCTCTCGAATTGTCCCGTTTGGACAGCTTGGGACTGCATAATTTCTGTATAATAATATTCTTAGTGGCTTAAAGTTGTTACTTTTGGAGGAAGTTCTATAGTTGTATCCTAATGTTCTCTGGGTACATACTAGATTGACAAGTGTGACTGTTATTTCAATTGATCAATTAAAATAACACTCACACTTGCCAATCTACGTCGCGTACTTGGAGAATTACGGGGATATGCTGCTGAATTTTTCTCAAATCGTAACAATGTGCATGAGTTGTTAAGTATATTACAGGAAAATGCGATCTTGAATGGGATATGACCACTCACCCTTTAGAGGAGATGGAGGAAATAGAAATTTCTATTATAAATTGAATTTGAATATCACCGTGGAGTCATCAATATATACTCGGGAATATATGCCTGACTCGACCAGCGTTGATGACACTGATGAGTTCGTCGATGATGGTGGTCATGTGATGGGAAAACGAGTGAAATTAACGAGTTTGCAACATTAACAAGTAGCTCGTTATCTATTTGACACACATGAAGATGTCGAAGAATGGAAAAAGTAAGTTTCGATTATTATAATGTTTAACATTATTTTAGATTATTTTATACATGATTAATTTGGTAATATGCAAAAAATATGAAGCCTGTGAGAACAATAAAAGACGAAAAACAATGGTACAATCAGACATCGAATTTAGGTTGTGTTTGACACAAGAGGTAATTATAATGAAAATGGTCGTTATATAACGTTACATTACACTCAAATTTTACAACTGATATAATTAATTTATCTATATTCTCAGCTCTTAAAGACGGGTGATGCGACATCAAGGCTTGCTCATCTAGCCACTGGACCCTTGTTCATGGCACAAGTGTACAAAAAGTATCGATTGAACGGTTACGTTTTCGGCGCTAAAGTGTACAAGGAAAGTACAAATGTATAAAACTCGGGCATTTCAAACAAGGCTCTTACTTTCTTTCAAGCGAGCGCAAAAGATAAAAGCCTCGTTGAAGCTGAAATGACCTACTATGGTGTAATCCGAAATATATTTGAATTGGATTATATAAGCTTCAAAGAGGTTGTATTTTACTGTGACTGGGTAAGAGTTGAGGATAAAAATTCTTGTAAAGTTGGTCTTGTCACCAATTTGATCATGGTTGACTTGTCCAAGTTGAAGAGCAACGACCACGTGAGCGATGAGTCATTTGTTTGTGCATTTCAAAAAGGTTAACCAAGTTTTTTACTTGGAGTATATCAACAACGAGTCATGGTCAATTGTCCAACATGCCCCAAAGCGTCTAAATAGTAGTGTGGATGACTTGGCTGCTCCTACCGAATATCAATCCATTTTTTATGATAACCCGAATTTTGAACAATTTTTCAATTGGTTATAAATATTCCAATTTGTACCGAAACATCCATTTTTAATGCTTTTAATTGATTTTCACTATATAATTTTCATTCTTGTGTAGTGTGCATATGTGTGGGCAGTAGGGGTAGGGGTGGAGATGTTTCAGATTTTTAGTAATTGTACATATTATGAGCTAGATGTTATTGTTTTGGAATTCAGAATTGAGGTGTTTAATAATAACAATTCATTTTTATTTGTAGTAATTGTACATAGTTGTATGTCTTCTTCTAATTCATTTTGATTTGTACTAATAACATTTTTTTACAGCAAATGTCTCCTTCAGGTATTAAGGCGAGGATGATGATGCCGATTATGATAATGTCGTCTGGTCTCGGTGGTAACGGGGGCGACGAGGGATCCTCGGCCCCTAGGCTCCCCAAATATAGCAAATTGGGGATGGCCATCAAGAACAAGTCAAGGCTATTAGCGAGATCCCTCGAGCTGGTAAAGACGATCATCGGCCCGGGGTACATTAGTTGGAAGGAGGTGCCATATGAGCTCAAGTTAGCTGTTTTGGTGGCATTACAGGTAATGTATTTATATTTATATTTATATGAATATGAATATGAATATTTCAATTTCAATTTCAATTTCGATTTCAATTTCATTTTATATTTATATTTATATTTACTCACAACTAACATTGTATTTGTTGGACAGGAACAATTCAGCCTGGATCCAAAGCTACGCGATTCCGTCTTGGAGCTGTTGAGGGAGAAACACAAGACATGGAAGAAAAATATGGGGACCCGGTACTTTGGGAAGACATGAGAGTCTGTTATCCGAATGCGTGAATCCGTCCTCCCGAAGGAGCTGATCTCATTGGCACAATGGCAAAAGTTCATTGAGATCGAGGAGCGACAATTGGTATCTCTCTAATCAGGGAGGGAAAATTGGGAAAAAAATACGGACGTGCACTACTCCGGCCTGAAATCTTACGCCGAGGTGGATCATAGGATGATGGTAAGATTTAATTTTTCCATAACTACAGAAATATATTATTCTGCATTATTTTACTTTGTGGGGCCGATACTAATTTTACTTTATTTTATTTTAAGGGACAGGGAGTGGCCCTGGGGGTAGGCCACATAGGCTTGATACTTATGTGGCTCTTCGGACGAAGAAGGGGAAGGATAAGGAGGTGTCCCAGAGAGTCGCGGCCACGATTGTAAGTAATCCGACAGTTTACTTTTTATTAATTACGTTATAATTTTTTAATTTACTTATTTTAGTAATCATGTGCTTTTTGTCGTTTCAGGCAAAGCTTAAGGAAGCGCATGAGTCGCAGTCTGATACCGACAAGACATCTTTGTCTACAGATGCACTCAACCAAGTGCTTGGCGATGATCGCAAGGGGAGGACAAGGGGGGTGGGCTCACGGGTGGCCAAATCTAGGATCATCGGATATGAGACGAACGACACCGGGTTGGCTCGAACGGTGGACTCGCATGACGCGAAGCTGTCCCGTTTGGAGGCGACGGTCCAAGATATGTTATCATTCATGAAGCGTTCATTGGGCGTAAATCGTAAGGGGAAAGGGAAGGATAAGGTGGTGGAGGAGGAGGTGCAGGATGATGAGGATGTGGACCGCGCTGCTTCATCATCGACACGTGCGGACTTTGATGATCCACTTTCCTATTTGGCTCCCTTCTACCGACCGATGTCAACACTTGGTTGGCCGAGCGTGTTTATACTGGACATATTTGATGGCCAGCGGATAGGGCGGGGGTTGAGGGACCCGAATATCATCCAGGGTGCACTAGTTCATGGACGTGAGCTTCAAGACATCGAGTCAAAGGTGCTCGTCATGCATGTGATACTCGGGAAGGAGAACTCCCTATTGTGGTTGCGCGAACAATGCGGCACGATATATATTAGTGGGTGTGTCAATTCGTATATCGTGTGGCCTACTCACCTCCTCAGAGTTAACCTTACCCCAGACATGTAGTGACATTATTTGAATTGAATTATTTTTAAGTTGGTACATTTGAATTATATTTGGATTATATCGTGATGCATATTGTCTCTATTTTGAATGTATATTTGAATTATATCTATTTTATTTGGATATATGATGCCTGAACAGGTACAACGTTGCTATAACAGGTACAAATATACTGCTGGGCAGTGGCAGTGGCCAAACTGCCCAGCAGATTTTTTTTCAATTATGTCCAGAATTGTCACGGCCATTGACCGTGACATTTTTTTAAATATTGTCACGGGTTTGTCAGGGTCCTTAATCGTGACAAAACTTATCAAGGTCAAGGACCGTGACAATTCAAACGAACTTGTCACGGTCAATGACCATGACAAGTCCGTGACAAAAAAAGTTGTCACCCCATGAATTGTCACGGTCATTGACCTTGACAAGTTGAACTTCTCAAGGTCAATGACCGTGATAATTAGGCAGATTTGGTGTAGTGCTTGTTTATGGGTATGAGTATTATCCTATTTAGGGGTGGTGTTAAATCCTTCCCCCGATGCTTTACAGAATTGTAAATTTTTTTATCGTACCATTTTTATCCAGGTTTCACCTCGGGTATTGATAAGCACCCAAAACTGTACAATTTATACCCCGAATAGATGTACTTTAGTTGCTAATTCTTGACAATATGGGTCTTATGCGCTTAAATGTTTATTTTGTAGGTCTAATGTGCATTGCAGAGTTCAAACGTTTAAATCAAGACAATTGCACGTTTTATGGAGCTAATACCCTTGTCCCCTATCCTAGCCTATCCGAAACTGAGCCTAAGCCTTGCCTAAACCTACCATAAACCCTCTGTGTGTTTTATTTGTGTCATTTTATTAATTTTTTAGATTTTTAGTTTGAGTCATTTCTATTTTTAGGATTTATTTTAGATTTATTTAGTATTTTCTAGATTTTATTTTCTATTTTTCTATTTTATTTTTATTAGTATAATTTTACTTTATTTTGATTTTTAATAGTTTTTAATTTTAGTTTTAGTTTTAGTTTTATTAGGATTAGATTTTTTTTAGGATTTCTTTTAGGGTCTGTTTGATAGCCTTCCAATTCCAAGGCAAATTCAGAAAAGTTGGAAAATTCTGGTATTTTCCAGCTTTTGGGCTGTTTGATAGCCTTAATTTGCCTTGTAATTTATTTTCTATGTACAACACCCCTTAAGCACAATTTGCCACCCTAGGGTGG
Source organism: Sambucus nigra (assembly GCA_949130495.1). Classification (NCBI taxonomy): domain Eukaryota; kingdom Viridiplantae; phylum Streptophyta; class Magnoliopsida; order Dipsacales; family Adoxaceae; genus Sambucus; species Sambucus nigra. The sequence continues at coordinate 22,129,506 of OX422213.1, read as the reverse complement.
AATTCAATTCTTTGGGGGGGGTCAGGTTTTTGTTTGCCACCTTTGGGTGGCAAATCACTTAAAACCATTTTTTTTTATTACTCAATATATTTCATAAATATATAAATATATATTGTTAATAAATATGTAAATATATATATTTCGTATATTTTAATATATATATATATATATATATATATATATTTCATACATTTATATAAATTATATAATTCGTATATTTTAATTCGTATATAATTTGTATATAATTCGTACATTTATATAAATTATATAAATGTACGAATTATATACAAATTATATACGAATTAAAATATACGAATTATATAATTTATATAAATGTACGAAATATATAAATATATGAAATATATATAAATATATGAAATATATATAAATATACGAAATATACGCAATATACATATATGTGCTCAAATAAATATATATATATATATATATATATATATATATATATATATATTATTTACAGAATTTACAAATAAATAAATAAATAAATATATATATATATATATATATATATATATATATATATATTATTTACAGAATTTACATGTATATTATATATATAATATATGTATATATTCTGTAAATAATATATATTTAGTATATTCAATATATAATATAATATATATTCATATATTCCATAAATAATATATTATATTTTCATAGAGTTTGAACATTTAATAATATATATTTAGTATATATATATTTTTTCATAAATAATATAATTATTATTATTATATATACTAAATATGTTTTTGTACATTTAATAATATATAAATCCGAATATATATTATTAAATATACAAAATATATGAATATATATATATCCGAATATATTTATTCCGCAAATAATATATATATATATATATCCCAACATATATATTCCGCTATATATATATACACTTTCGAATATATATATTTCGCAAATAATATAATATATATATCCGAATAAATATATTAACAATATATACAAAATATATTAATATGTATATATATATATTGTATATTTAGTATATATATATATATTCCATAAATAAATTTTCCACATTTATATCTATTTTCCAACTTTTGCATTTGATAGAAAATGTGGAAAATTGATGATTTTCCAACTTGTATCAAACACACACAAGTTGGAAAATATTCATTTGCCTTGGAATTGTTTGCCCTGGAATCAAATGTCCTGGAATCATTTGCATTTTCCTAGTATTCTATCAAACGGACCCTTATTGATTTTACATTTAATTAGAATTTTAGTTTTAGTTTTATTAGATTTTATTTTTATATTTATTTTCATTTCTTTTTAGTTTCAATTTTATTTGAGTCTTTATTTTATTTTAGAATTAGATTTTATTAGATTTTTTTTTTACTTTATTAGTGTTATTTTTTTAGATGTCCTAATTAAACACACACACACGCATTAATCCTATACACCCTCATCCTATTTCCTTACACCCTCACAACACCTTAACCTATCCCAACCTTTCTTCAACCTCTCACCACCACTTTCTCTCTCTCAACATCACCAAACTTCCATTAACACCACTCCCCATCTCATCTCAACAACAAACACCCCAAACACCAATCTCTCTCTCTCTCTCTCTCTCTCTCTCTCTCTCTCTCATCCACTTTATCCAAACCCAAAAAACCCAGCTGCCTCAAACCATCCCTAGCTCCGCTGACCTATCCGCGACCCGGGTTATACCCGATCACCTGTCCATCCCGACACCCTCGGCACCAGTGAAGCCCGCCTCCGACGACCCGGTTCTGACCAGCCCTCGTGCTCGAGCTCCGCCCCTGCCCTGGATCGGCGGCCATGGCCACGGACGAAACCGAAACCGGTGGAACCCAACTCACCCACTCTGGCCTCTCTCTCTCTCTCCCCGATCCAACCCCATCTCCGAACCCATGAACCCGAGGCCTGCATCCATTATCCGACCCGAACCCAGCAACCAACAACCGAGACCCTCGTCCAAAACCAGACCCAACCTGCAAAACCAAAAGTCTTTAGACTCATTTCTAACCATTCCACGACTTATACCACCTACCAATAAACCAAATTCACAACAAAGCCAAATAACAAATAACCCATGTGCCAAAATAAAACCATTTAAACCCTTTTTCCCCAAATGCCCCCCAACAAACCTTTTACCCCTTTTCCAAAAATACCCATAAACCATGTCAGATTTTTATATCCTCTCACCTCACTACCGACATGACCTCACACAACCCATGCACATGTGTGCATAATTCCTAATTAACCCTCACCCAAATACCTTCTATACCTCTTGCACCTTTATCCTCCCATTTTTACGTCTCATGCTCCATGCATATTATAAAGAGAAGAAGAAGACTCAATTTAAAGGGGAGCTTTTGGTAGAGAGAAGACTAGAGAGATAATTAGATACAGAAACACCGTTTTAATTTTTTTAGTAGTTTAGTTTTTTTTTAGATTAGAAAAAATTCAATAAATTGAGTGTTGTAATTAATTGAGATGGTTGAAGAATTGAAGAATTAATTCAATTGAAGGCAATTTTGGTTTGATTACTCCTCTCTAATTTTCATTTTATGCTCTTATTTTATTCTAATTTTTATTGGATGATGATTATGGAGGGCTAATCACCCCATTCAAGGGATGAATTGAAACCTTCATGAATCCAATTTGATTTAATTGCCAATTCTAATTTTGTTAGTTTCCTTTGATTAGTAAATTTAATTCCTACTTATTTTCACATTGAGAAATGGAAAATCATCCTTGAGAAAGGAATGAAAATTGTATTGTCATTTAATCATTTTATTCAAACTAGAGATAGGCTTATCACTTGATTTAAATGTTAGTATAATTTTCATCTACTCTTGTTTTTACTTTGTCTAATTAAAATTAGTTTGGTAAATCGATCCTAGCGGGTGATTTATTTAATTGATTTTAATTCACTTAGAGTAGTGCTTGTGGGGATTAAGCTTACTTTTCTAAAAGAATATCCAATTAAGTCATTAGTGTAATGAAAATTAGCTTTTGAATTATATGAATATTTGGGAAATTGATGAAATTAAAATAGTGCAAGTTAGATAAATTTGTGTGAATTGAGGGTGGATTTTCCATCCCTTGAATATTTTATCTCATTTAGTTACATCTCACTCACTAGTTTATATTTTTCATACTTTTATTGTATTTTGATTACCCATTTTCATTTAGTTACTAGTTAACACATCCTTCATCCTCACAAACTTGTTTTAATATTTGAAAAACATAAAAAAATTAGAAAAACCCAAAAGTAAAAAAAAAAAAAAAAAAGATTCAAGTGAAATATATTCATAATCCTCTCATGTTTTGCATGTTCACACCTTAGATTAGGATTGACATCCTTACTTACCACTCTACACTTGAGTTTGATATAATTTTGTAGGTATTTTAAGGATTTTGATTGAAGATCTTTTCAAGCAACGACGGAAAAAAATATACGCAAAAGTCTTTCTATCAGGTACATCATGCGGCACACTTTCATTACCATTTGATTATGGTAATCCATTTCCTACCTTACGCTTTCAATTTCTAATATGGTTTTATCATTGAGGACGATGTTCTCTTTTGTTTATGGGGTATCTCATTTTTGACGTGATTTATTCATCACATATCTTCTAGAAGTGAATACTTTTATTCGAATATAAAGTTATACTTTAACGTTATAAGCTTAAGTAATATCTCTTAAGGCATGTTTTCACCATGAATTCCTAGACTCAACACCTTTTTGTGCACTTATCACATTATTAAAGTCAAAATTTAAAAGGTGTGAAAATTCTTAAAGAGGCTCGTAAAGATCATTAGTGGAGATTTAAACCCGTGAGATTTGAGCTTTATATTTTTTTATGTTTTTACACAATCTCTGGGTCACAAGTTGACTCAACTTTCTTTGGATGCCTCATTAAATTCATTACATGATCTCATTATTCTTCATTTTTAGTGTAATCACCGAGAATGATATGACATTCGAATTGTAAGACACATATGACTTTTAATTTGTAACAATTGCTAAACCTTTACCCAAATTCATCCAAACCTTTACCCATATCGTATCACCCTTCACATTCCCTTACCCATATCTATTCCTCCACATCATCCATATATCATTTCCCATCACTACAATCATTTTTTTAGAAAAAAGAGTAGTTAAAATATCAAATGTAAAAATGTCTCCATTCGTGTTATCAAAGAAAAATGCATTGCACAAAAAGAAAAAAAAAGAATAGAAAGAAAAAGGAAAAGTGAAAAAATAATAAAAATGCAATATAACAAAATCATAAAGGGCATGTGATAAAAATTTTGGTAGATGAAGACATAAATTGTTCAAGTTATAGTACATTCCTTTTAAAATTCCTAAAACATCTGATTATCCATATTCACCATCTTATTTACCCATTTCCCATTATATTAAACATGTATTCCCCATATTAAGGCTTGGTGAGGTGTTCGGGAAAATGAGAAGTCAGTATGGTGAAGAACTCGAAGTTCTCAATATAGTGGTTTGCATGCGTTTCCTAAGATTGAGTTATTTCAAGTATCCTTTATTTCTTATATGTGTGAGACGTTTAACCTTGATTATATTTACTCCCATCCTCACACACAAAAGAGATACACCTATACCAAATGTCAGTGAATTCGAATGAGAGAGATATATCTTGTAAGATTTAAAGTTGAAGTGTTGATTCTAAAGGCAATTTAGGATACTCTTGTGATATTTGAAACTGTTTTGAATGATTTCACACAACACACTGATTTCTAAGGAGAATTTTACATTTTCAACCAAGTAAACTTATATATTAACATATACTATTAGTTCAATGTTCATATTCCATGAATTCTTTAATGGGGGATTGTATGATATTTCCTATGTCTAATAAGAGATTCACTACCTTTTTTTGGTCAAACCAAACTATTATATTAAAACAATTAATTGAGCAAATACAAACATTTTTCATCAAAACTTACAAAACGATCAAGACTAATACCAAAAGTATCAAAACAAAGGCCTTGATATAAGAATCATGAAGAAGAAGTTAAACAAACATCAAAAGATGTGATTTTTGTTGCAAAAAAAGCCAAAGTATCTACAATGTCGTTGCATTCACGATAAAAAAATGAGATATAAGCTTTGTCTAAACATGATATCAACTCACGGCATTCCTCCAGAAGCTCCTGAAGGTACTTGTTGGAGGCGCTTGCAACACATAGTATCAACAACAAGATAATATGTTTTAATATGAATACTACATAACCCTTTAATTCTAGCAAGCTTTAATCCATCTCTTATAGCCCATATTTCAGCTTTATCAATATTTAAACTCCTAATATTTTTATCAAAACCCCATATAAACTGACCCTAATTGTTACAAATAATCCCTCCTATACCGATAGTAAAAAAAAGATAAATTTGGAGAACCATCAATATTGAGATTCTAATAAAAAGGAGATGGGTTCCATTTACACACCAACTTAATCTTATGATTAGTATGAAGAATACCCATTTTTATAAGACTAAATTCCTTGATATCAAAAGAAATTTGTTTTTGAATTAAAAAAGTTTGGATAGGCTCATTTTGAAGCATACATGCATTCCTAGCTTGCCAAAGTCTCCATAAAGTAAAAAGTGTTTTAGTTAATTGAGTTTGAAATGGAGTAGTTATAATATTTTTGGTAGATTGGGTTATTAATTCTAAAAAATTAGTAAAAATTTAAGAATTTGATTCCTAATAATATTAAAGATAGTATAATTAGTATCAAAATGCATTAAATATACAAAATATATAAATATACGGGATATATTAAATATATGAAATATATACATATATGAAATACATGCAATCTACAAATATACTAAAATATATCAAGTATATAAATGTACTAAATATATAAATATAAGGGATATATTAAACATACGAAATATATACATATATGAAATATACGCAATATACATATACACTAAAATATATGAAACATCTATATAATATGAGAGGAGGGTGTTTTAATGTTCCAAAATATCAACGGCTGGGAATGAATTCTTTGAGGCGATCTAATGGTGTGAGATTGTGCCATGTCACCATTTAAACATTGTGACATGGCAAAATTGGTTCAAAAAGAGGTTATTTTAGTAAATTGGCTCGAGGAGTAAAAGTTGGACATATGGTACACAAAGTGTCAAGTTCTCAACCTCATCTGTCAAGACTCATCATGTCATTTAACTTTTGAATGTGTTCCCATTTTCAACACTCACTTAATTAATAGCCCAAACACTCCAACCCAAAAGAAAACCCTAATCTACTTTACTCCTTCATTTTCTCTCTCTGCCGTTCTCAAATCCCCCACACAATCCTTCAAAACCCTTCCGCCTCCCGCCTCCCGCCTCCCGCTTACCAGTTATGTCACCAGCTGTCGCCCTTCTCCTTCCTCTCAATCTTCCCCGCCGATGTAGCCTGCTTCCTCATCCTTCAACCGTCCAATCGTCCGCCTCTATCTCAATCTATCGCCGTTCTCAATCTAGAGCACACCCATTACGATGGACAACTAATTTTACCCCTCTTCCACAATAACTTCCCTTAGACACTTCACTCAAGATCTGACCATCTCTGCCTCAAAACAAATCGGGAAAAGGCATTTGATGAGTCTATTTCTATGGGAGACAACAGGGGAAGATCTTTAGCAAAATCAAAAGAGTAAGATCTCATCTTTATTTTTTTTCTGTTTGTCGAATCTATTTTAAGATTCTATCTTTATATATTTTAAATTTTTACATAAAGTTGTAAGATTTTTTTTATATGTTTTTTCCTTTTTTCTAAAGCCAGTTGGAGAACTCTCTCACCTGATCCCCCTTTTTTTTCATACCATCTGAAACAATTTTTTTCTTTGGGTTTGTAAGACATGATTATTTTTTTGGATTTGATCGATTATATGTTTTTTTAAAATCACTTTGAACATTTATGTCCCTCTTTGACGCTACTAATTAACATTCGGTTCGTTTATCATACCCTACTTTTTTTCAAACTATTTTTATTGCAATTTCTTTCCAAAAGAACAAACATGGAAACTAATCTGTTGCTAAGGTCAACGGTAATGTGTAAGAGAACCAACCCCAGCATCTCTCCAATTCTAATTTCTTTTGTACTATTTTTCAATTTTTTTATCAATTTATGATTCACAACGGCAATTTAAAATTTTATGTTCTTCGTATACTTAGGCATCCAATCATTCAGCATACGAAACTAATTATGCAACCGCAAGTGTGACATGGCATACAATTGTTGCTCATTCAGTGGTAATTTTTTCAATTTCTGTGAATTATCAGTGTTGATGTGAATAACAATGTTGATGTGGTAATTCTATAAAAAAATTTAACAAAGCAGGGATTCCCATCCATTTTGGGGCGAGCTATGGCTCAAAGACCCCAATGGGATCAAGAATGAGCATAAAAGTGTTGGGTCATCACCAAGGTGGGGGCTATGATTTAAAGGTAGGTTTGGAGATTCTAAATTTTGTATGATTCTTTAATGATGTAAAAGTTATGGAAAGATGTCTTCATGTGATAGTTTTTTGCATTGTATTCTTGGCTACATATGGTATTTGGTATTAATGATGTGTCACTTGATTTATTTTTATTGAATATTGTTGGATTGATTGTTACGCCTTAAAAGGGTGGATAGTTCAATAAATAAAGGAGGCTCTGTCCAATTTTTTTTAAATGGACACTTTGTTTATTTGAAGCACAATGTGAATTCAATGGATGAGTATTTTGTATTTCATGTTATATGTGAATTTGTTTGATGAATTTAGACTATTTAAATGTTGGACAATTTGTTATTTGTTAAGCAGGGTGGATAGTATTATAAACAAATGAGATTATGGCCATTTTTTTTTTAAAAATACACTTTGTTTTATTGGGGAGAAATATTATTGCCGTTTTGCAATTACACGCTTTGGAAACTTTTACCATTTCACGACAAATTATACAACCAAACACACCAAATTGTAGGCAAATACCTCATTTGCCAACGTATTTGTCATTTGCCATGGAAAATAAGGGTAACCAAATGGATGCTTAGTGTTGATTAATAGTCATTTTAATTAATTTCGACTTATATATTGGGACTCATCTTAAAATATGTTTGAACTCATTGATTTTTCCACATATAAAGAAGTAGTGGGATGATGGGACAAAACACAAGGAATAAAGGGAATGGGGTAATGGGATGATGGGACAAAACACAAGGAATAAAGCCTAAAGGGTATGGGGTAATGGGGTAATAGGACAAAAGTAAAAGGAATTTGAAAGGATAAAAAAATAATTTTTGAAATGGGTAGTGGATCTTTGGTTTAATAAGTAAAACAAAAGACTAATAAAAAATAAATGAAAAGTATATGGGAACACTTATGTCGGGTTAAAGAATTAATCAAATCAATTCAAACAAATGTATAAAAGAGACTTTATCTTTTTCAAATTTTCTATGCTTGTTAACTTTTGAAGCAAGTTGTATTTATAAACCTTTTATTTTATAATCAGTACTTTGGAGACACATTTTATTTCATTTTCAATCTTCAACCTAGCACCTACTTCCTGGTATATCCCCTTGGGCACCTACTTCCTGGTAAATTTTTTAATATAAACATGACATGTTCACTAAGTAAATCCTGACATAAATATGTCTTTAGAATTGTAAATTTCAAATAAATGTGTTGATATTTTTTTCGTTTATAAAATTATCAACTATTCTATAAAGATTAAAACTAATAAATTTAATAGAATGATCGGACTTTGATAGAGTGGTCATTATACATTTTTCCCTTTATGAAAATTTTATTCAATATATATTGATGTAATTTCTACGAATTGAGGTGTGAATAAATGATTTTGTTTACACAATGTGAATTTCGTAGAAGAATATTGTATATTTCATGTTATATTTGAATTTGTTTGATGAATTTATACTATTTGAATGTTGTTTAACAATTTATTATTTGTTATGTAGGGTGGATAGTTCTATAAACAAATGAGACTATGGCCAATTTTTTTATAATTATACTTTGTTTTGTCCGGGAACGATATTTTTGTCATTTTGTAATTACGTACTCTAAAATTTTTTGTCGTTTTGCGATTACGTGCTTTCAAAGTTTTTGTCGTGCCTTCAGGCACGGGCATTCCGCTAGTATACATATATGAAAATATATATATATATACAAATTTATGAACAATATATATTTATATATTCACGAAATATATATGGTTAAAAAATGATTTTGAGTGATTTGCCAACAAAAGGTGGCAAGCAAAAACCTGCCCCCCCCCCCCCCCCCCCCCCTTCCCCCAAGAATTAGTTTCCACCTAAAGGTGACAAATTGTGCTTAAGGGGTGTTGTACATGAAAAAAAAATCCAAGGCAAATTAAAGATATCAAACAACCTAAAAGTTGAAATTTTTTAAAATATTCCGACTTTTTAGAATTTGCCTTAGAATTTAAGTGTTATTAAAACATGGCCTTATATCAATTAGAATTAGACTTCTTTTTTATTAAGAATGGTGTTATTGACACCCATTAAATAACTTCATAATACCAGCTCTAGTGTTCTCTCTCACTAACCAAAATATCAAGAACAAACTAACCAAAATATCAAGAACAACTCAAAAGCTAAGGACTCACACAAAGTTATATATCTCTAACTCTTATTATATATAATGTACTAAATCCTAAATGATTTGAAAACCACAACACTAAACATTAAAAAAATTATATAATGTATATAACTCTGGAACACCACAAAACTAAATCCTAAACGGTTTGAACACCACTAAACATATAACATTGGTCCCGAAATGATTTGATTCAAAAGTCATGCACGAATAGTCATGTAACACCTCGCGCACTTTGGCTTCGGCCACTGCCAAACTATGTCAGGTGTCACTAAATAAAATATCATTCTCAACATATGATAGAAATATGAGACATTAAAAAAACTTTAATTCCACAATATATAATTCAAATTTATCCTACAAATATAAACATTCATGCAAATTAAAATCCATCACCATGCTATCTCCAAAATAATTCTTACTCCAAATTATTGTAACTCAAATGAAATAATCCATCTATAAATATTTGGCAGAAACCATAAACAATTGTGGAATCGAGTGGCCCACTAAATCCATAATGAAAGTCTTATAATAAAACTACTGAAGGGAAGGATAAGCTAAACTACTAAAGAAAATAAAATAAACCTCCAATTGCACTTCAAAGATCTCTAATCCATCCTATGCAGCTACTCCATCACTATACCTAAAATGTTAGTTAATGCAATGGGTCAAAGCCCACCGCATGAATACTATCTACCCCTCCCAATTAGGGTCAGTAAACCTAGATAGTAGAATTATACATGATAAATATCACAATAGACTCTTTTAATTTAAACGAGATATATTATAATGCGAGTAAAAATAAACTACCAATATTTACCCTCATAACTAAGCCACCCCACTATCTAAGTCCCATTGTTTTATTACAACTTCTACTCATGTTAAAGCTATTAATTCAATTTCCACAATTTAATTAAATTAATTCAACTCATTTTTCATGCGACACCAGTATAGCCTGAGTCCTGCACATATTTCTGGCACGCCGAAATATTTATGCGACACCAGTATAGCCAGTGTTAATGTAAAAAACTAGACTAGGTCTACTTTTAAATCTTTTGATGTATAAAATTAGGCTAGGTCTACTTTTTTAATCATAAATAAATATATGTAAATGAAATAGAGAGAGACAAAAGGTTTTTAAAGTGGTTTGACTATAAGGGCAAGCCTACGTCTACTGTGTTTTTTATTGCCTCGTATTCTGTCTTGCCTCTCTTGTTTTGAATGACTTAAACGTGCCCTTGATGAAAGGATTACAATGTATGTATAGCCAAGTAAGGATATAGAGAGATGAAATATTTATGGATGGAATGCCTTTATAAATTAGGCATTTACATCAGTACATAACGTCGATAATGCTCTTGGCTATTAGCGTTTTGATGATCAAGTTGGTCGGCCTTCCTGGAGTTGGTCGTCATTGTGCATGTTGGTCGGACCCCCAGTTCTTAGTTGGCGATGATATGACTTGCTGAGTAGGATTCTTTCTATGTAGGATTACACGTGTCAGTCTCTAGTTGGTCCACGTAAGTGGGTAATTTTTTGTATCAACAGAAGCCCCCAATGTTCCATGCTTAATGCTTACTTAAAATTATGGAGCATTTAGTCCTGGTCATAGCTCGGGCTACATATATGATACTTGGTGGGTTGCCAATTTCCCACACTTGTAAAATTTAATGGTATTGCTGGTGGTGTATGTTGCCAATGGTATCTGTGTAAATATCTTGAATTACAGTGAACTGCATCAGGGTAAATACATCTTTTTCGTATTGACACCATAATTTCAATCGTCGTTTTACCTTAATCATTACGTTCGTCGATTTTTGAGGTAATCTATAAAAGGTGGTAAATTTCCCAGTCATCTCTTTACGCCAAAACCTTCTAAGTGTTTCTTCTACCCTTGAGCTTTCGTGCGATTGTTCTTCTTTTCTTTAGTGCATGTTAAATCCTTAATATTCTGTAAGAATCCTTTCCTTTTCTTCTTTTCTTCATATTGAATCATGGTTTACGTTGTTCTCTCTCTAGATAGGTTTAGAAACGAATGGAATATACTAGGCTGGGTAGACTTAGAGTTCCCTAGTCCCCTTGTAGATCTCTTCCCTTTGTCTGAAGGTTATTAGATTCCTTCCTTATTCATAGCTGAATGTGGCTTCACTTTTCCCCTAAATCGCTTTTTCTTAGAGTTTTGTCAATACTTTGATATTGTACCTACTAGAGTAGCCCTAACACCTGGAGAATAGTTATTGGTGTTTATAGGCTCAATCAAATCCACTGGACCCATATCGGTATCCCCAAAATTATGTTTTATTATAAATAGGTCACCAATGATATTACATACTATTTGAAAACTAGGTCTGTTTATAGAGCTCTAGTCATTAATCTGCCAGATTCTAATAGGGACTACTCGATCATGGGGTTATTGCTAAAAATTGGCGATATGTACCATAAAAAGGGAATGAAGTATACAATGGACCAAGATGACCTCAAGAGGGTTATGGCATATATTGTAATATATTTTATATATTCATGCTGATGAATCACCTACTAATATGTTATCTAATATTTGTTGTTTGTTTTATCGCTGTCGATAGGAAAAGAAAGTGTCCCAGTGAGGGTGAAATTAGCTAAAGTTTCTCTGGGGCATCCATCAAAGAATTGGTGAGGATCATATTAGGTCAGCCTCTTACTTGCTTAAGTATAAGAGCTCTATAAATTACTTTATAGCCTGACCTTCATCTACTGTACCATATGTTGTGATTGACTTGGATAAAGACCCAGTTTCCACTTCCTCTACATATGGTGGTAGTGAAACTGCTGTTAGCCCCCTCTCTTCCTTTAACTCAAACATTCCTCTCTCAGTGACCATGGGAAAAAGGAAATTTCCCAATATTCTTGGGGATGCTGCTAGTGCTGGCACCCACAAGCTTGTGGATGGTGGTGCCACAAAGAAGGATGATGCTGGGAACAAGCCCCAGCCAACAAGGGAGATGAGTCTCTTTTAAAACATTTGAGAAGAGGTCCTACTGCCAATCAGGTTGAAGAAGTTATTGATGCTGACCAACAAAACTTGGTCGGTATTATTCCATCTGGTGTTGGACCTTCATTGGCCATGGGTCATGGCCTGGATAAAAAATTAATTAAGTTTGGTACTCTTTCAGATCACAGGGGTGCTGCTTCTTCTATGCCCCGACTAAAGATATCTGAGAAGGTTGCTCAAAACCTTGCTCTGGTGAGACCTCTTTCTTTATGCTTTCTTTGTAAATTATCTTCTACTTCTTGTGCTAACTTTGTTTTTCTTCTTTGCAGTTCTTGGTTTATTTTAACCAGATGTTGGAGAAGGACGATGATTTGTTCTTCTGATGATGATGTGGAAGAGGCCTTTGATGGTCTTAAATAATATATGTTGGAGTCTCAACAAGCCTTGGAGACAGAGAAGAAAACTTGGGAGGAGAAGATCAAGATTATTAAAGAAGCTCGGCAAAAAGCTGATATCATTGTCCTTTAAGCTGAGCACGGGGCAAAGGCTGCAGAAGGGAAAATAGCCAAGCTAGGGAAAGATCTCTTATCTAAAAAGTCCAAGAGGAAGAAAATCAGTGAAGTGTCATTCAACAAAGGTTGGGACAAAGACATTTCTTTCGCCTCTGCTCAAATTGAGTATGTAAAGAAGAAATTTTTTAAGTATAGTTGGTCGGCTGCACTAAAGGAGCTCGGCACAACAGAAGACTCTAAACTCTTCCAAAGATATGAGCCTAGCACTCCCTCCAACATAGACAATGAGGTTGGAGATGATGTTGGTTCTGGGGAGTCTTCTCTGGTGGTTGAGTCTTCTACCGACCAACTTAAGAACATTGTTGGGTCAGCCATCCCCTCTGCCTAGCAAGATAATCCAGTTTCCCCTTCTACCGACCAAGGTTGAAGTGTTGAAATTGATAGAGAGAAGGTGTAGACCTGCTCGGTATTTGGACTTTTTTCTTTCTTTTATTTTTTTCTCTATTGTACTTGTAACTTCCCTTTATATATCAATAAAAGAACTTTTTCTTTTTATTGCTTATCGTTTCTCGGCTGCTGTTATATTTTCTTCTTTTGTTGATCGGCTATTACTTTATTTTTTTAGTTTATGGCCAAGAAGGAAAAACTTTCTTCCTATGATTCTGATATACTCAAGCGCTGTAACATTTTGTTCAAGGCTGGTCATATGACTTTAATTGACGAAGAATTGTCAGACTTACTTAGAGCAGATGCTACTTATCAAGCCAAGGATGCATATATTTATCTCAAGTTTCTTCTTGATCGGGTTGTGGACAATAATGTGGCTTACTTTGAAATGACTGAAGAACTTCAAGAGGAGCATAATAATGCCAAGGCTTTACTTCGTGCTGACTATCAAGCTAAGTACAAGTCTTTAAGTGAATCTTGATATTTTGAAGAAAAATTATAGAAACTTTCTTTTTCTTTTAGGAAGAATGAATTTATGTTAAAGTGTGAAGTTGATGAGGTTAGGGATATTACCAAGATTTTAGATGAATAAAATAATAAATTTAGGAGTGAATTTAGTTCCTTGAAGAATCCTCATATTGCTACTGCCGACGAAGGTGCATCTTTCCTGGAGAGTGAGAATACCAAAGTAAGAGAAGAGTTTAAAACTATGAAGAAGTCTAATCTTGTGTCCTCTTTCAGACAAAAGGTCAACCGACCAATGACTGATGAGGCTAGAACATAAAAATCCTAGTCGACCAAGTTACCCAGCTAAAGGACAAGAATCGAGAAATTGTTGAGTTGTCCCAGAAGCTCAAACTCAAGATAACACACTTTCTAACCAATCCTCTCAATTGCAGGCTAAAGATGGAGTGTTGAAGAAACTGCAGCATCAGGTCGAGAAATTGACTTTCTTATTTCATAAGCAGCCTAGAAAGGTATGGATGTAAGGATACAATAAGGCTCTAGAGCGTTCTGATGACCACTTCATTCAAGCTCAGCGTAAAGGTTATAAGTGGGGCTGGACCAATTGCTTGACTGTTATGAAGGTTGATCAGAATAGTAGACTGTGGTACTGGGTTGATCCTGGGTTCTTAGACTATGACAAATGCCCCTTCAATCTTGATGTTAGTTGGATCCCTATAGAATCCATTCCCTAGTGCTTACTATTTAAATGTTTAGGGTAATATGGACTGCATGATGATTTAGATGTAGTTCGGCCTCCTCATTTATTGGACACATCGAGTAGCAGTAACAGGAGAATTCTTTGGGACTTCAATTTCATCAACTCTCCTTATGCCCTGGATGATCCTCGTGCAGGCATGGAAAAAGCGTCAACTTCCTCCAAGTCTGAAGGAAAACGTCCAGTAGAGTTATCATGTATTTCATTTGTAAAATAACATTTGCATGTAATCATCATTTATATAAATAAAATGAATTATTTTCTTTATTAACGTATCTTATTAATTTCTAAATGTTTGAATGAACTTGCTGTGCCATTAGTTCTACTGATACACTTAGACATTTACCTTAATTTAGTACCAGTTACCAATGATGTTATCATAAGTTCTACTGATGCACTTATATTTCTAAGTTTAACACCAGTTACCATTGATGTTGCCATAGGTTCTACTAATGCACCTAAATTTTTAGGTTAAACATTAGTTACCAGTGGTGACCAAGCGTAGGTGGAATATGTGTCTATATTCCTATTTAGGAATTTTCACAACGTTATTCCTACATTTTGCTCAGTTCGAATAAAACTTGTTTATTTTTATACAGAGTTTTATCCCTGATTTTTCTTGACCAAGTACTGAGGACGAATCCTGTTTTGACTTGGGTTTGATTGTTTTACCGATCAAGTATTGCCTTTGTCGACCAAGTATTTCCTCTGACGACCAAGTTTGAAAATATTGTTAACCAAATTCTGAAGATTAAAATCTTGTTTTGTGGGGATCCATAGCACCATACTCTAATAAAAAATTGAAAAAATGGTAGAAACCAACGCTTTATTAATATTAAAATAACGGAGGACAAAATCTTTTGCTCGTTAGATCACTGGTAGTAGTTTCTAAGATGCTCGGCATTCCAAGGATTTTTAAATTCTTCCCCCTCCAGAGTTTCAATCCTATATGTTCTTGGTCGGATGACATTCGAGATACGATAAGGTCCATGCCAATTTGCTTCAAGCTTGTTGTTCTTCTGAATCACCTTTTTAAGGACACAATCTCCCTCTTTCAAGTTTGTCGGCTTCACCCTTTTGTTGTAAAAATGTGAAGTCCTTTGTTGATAGGCAACATTCCTCAAAGCATCATCATCGCGTACCTCTTCCAACATATCAAGGTCTAGCCTTCGCATTAAATCAGTAAAAAGGGAGTTAAAATTCGACTCGTACCTCTAATTCTGTCCCAAACGCCAACATATATGGTGTTTCTCCTGTAGAAGCTTTTGGAGTTATTTGTTATGCCTATAGAACTCAGTGTAATTCATTGATCCAATTGCCCATGGCATCATCAAGTCTTTTCTTCAACCCATTAAGTAAAGTTCTATTTGTCACCTCTGTCTGCCCATTGCTTTGAGAATGACCTGGAGCAGCATGCAGCTTCTAGATCTTAGAATGGGCATAATATGCTTCAAGCTCTTTATTATCAAACTGCGTGCCATGGTCGGTGATGAAAGCATATGGTAAGCTATATTTGCAAATTATATTCTTCTTAATAAACTGGTACACCTTCTCATAGGGCATGTCCACCAATGGTTCTGCCTCAACCTATTTGGTAAAATAATCCACAGTGATGACCAGGTATTTGAATCTTCCTCTGGTAGTCGGTAATGGCCTGAGCAAGTCTATCCCCCATATAGAAAATGGCAAGGTGAAGCGATTGGTGTCAGAGCAGCATGTGGGGTTTTGTGAATATTAGAGAACCTCTGACATTTATCACACTTCTTCACAAAATCTTTACAATTTTCCCTTATGGTTAGCCAGTAGTATCCTTAGGTGTTGATTCGTTATAGTAACGACCTTCTTACCATATAAGCTCCACAGGATCCCTCATGAACTTCTTCGATCAGGTCTTGAACCTCTGTTGGGTGAACACAACACTGCAAAGTGGTTCTTAACCCTCTCTTATACAGAACTCCCTTATCTAATACGTACCTCACTGCTTTATACTTGAGCTTCTTGGCCATTATTGGATTTGTTGGCAAAGTTCCTTCCTCTAAATATGCTCTGATGGGATCCATCCAAGATGGTCCCATATCTACTACAACGAAATTGACCATCAAATCTTCATCAATTCTCCGATTAGCTATAATTTCTAATGGGATGGTCCTTCTAAGTTCAATCCTGGTGGATGATGCTAATCGAGCAAGTGTCTGAGCTCGGGCAGTCTCTAACCTTGGATTCTACTCATCCGAATAGCTAGAAATTTCGCTATAATACCCACTATTTTAGCAAGGTACCTAGTCATCAATTCACCTTTGGCTTCATACAAATTTAATACCTGGTTGACCACCAATTGTGAATCATTGTGCGCCACCACTTTCTCTATGCTTAAGGAATGAGCCAAACTTAATCCCCCTATTAGGGCTTCGTACTCTGCTTCATTGTTAGAGGCCTAGAACTGGAATTTGAGATTTTACTCAATATCAATCCCATTAAGGGTATTAAGTATGATACCTGATCCACTACCTGTAGCACATGAAGATCCATCCACATATAAATTCCATACTAGGATGTTGCAGTCAAATCCTTGGTCTGTCAATGTCCCATAATAGAATACCTTCTTGCTTGCCTCCTCATATCTTTAGGCCATCTCCTATATCCTTAACTATTTTGGTTGGTCGATAGTGATTTTGGATGAGCTCTCCCTTATTGGGGTCTGCTCTGCCTGAAAGCCTTGTTTCTCAGGAACTTCTGGATAAGTAAACTCTGTAATAAAATCAACTACAGCTTGGCCCTTTAATGAGGACCTCGGCTCAGTTACAATATTGTATTCTCCCAGCTCTACTGCCCAGTATATTAGTCTTCCTGACTTTTTAAGTTTGTGGAGGGCTTGTCGAAGTGACATGTCAGTATGCACCACTATGGTATGCGCTTAGAAATAAGGTTTTATATGTCTGCACACCTTAATAAGTGCCAAGGCTAATTTCTCCAATCATGGATATCTAATTTCAGCTCCTCATAATGACTTTCTGGTCTTGTAAACTATCTTTTGGACTTCATTGTCTTGTCATATTAAAGTCGATCTCACAGCCGACTCAGAAACCACTAAGTACATATATAATTTTTCCCCCAAAACTGTTCAAGAGAGTAACGGGGGTAATCCCAAATACTTCTTCAACTCCTTAAAATCTTTCTCGCATTCTTTATTCCATTCAAAGGTCTTCCTCAGCACCTTGAAGAATGGAAGACATCTATCTATTGGTCGAGACAAAAATCTGTTCAAAGTAGCTACTCGCCCAGTGAGCCTTTGAACTTCCTTCTTGTTAGTCGGGGGTGGAATTTCAATCAAAGCCTTTATTTTATCTAAATTAGACTCAATTCCCCTCTGATTGACTATGTAGTCGAGGAACATCCCTTCTTGCACGCCGAACACACACTTGGTCAGATTTAGCTTCATCTGATGTTTCTCTAACTAGTCAAAATTCTAATTGAGGTCGGTAATATGATTAGAGGCTTTCTTGCTCTTTGTTAGCATATCATCTACGTAAACTTCCAAATTTTTGCCTATTTGATCTTCAAAGACTTTGTTCACCAGCCTTTGATATGTTGCACCTGTATTTTTAAGTCCAAAAGCATCATATTATAACAATAAGTTCCTTGGGGAGAAATGAAAGTTGTGAAAAATGCGTTACTAAAGCCGTTTATTGAAAATAAGCTATTTAAGTAACTCCGAGTTGTTTTTTGAAGAAACTCTTTTCTCAAATAAAAAAGGATTAATCACAAGAAGTGTTTAATAAAACAGTATGTACGAGATCTTATTCAATATTTGGGAAACAAGTTTAAAATATAGTTTAAACAAGTTTTAAACACATCACAACCAAGATTGAGATGAGAAAATGTAGAAAGATTCTGTTCACAATTTTTTACGTGGTAAAACCTCACCAATTGAGGAAACATCCATGACTCCCTCTACGGAGTAAAATGAAAAATCCACTAAAACAAATTTATGAGTTACAAACTATATAACTAACATGCAAACAACTCACACCTATATAAGTTTAGGAATGTACCCTCTGGTGTCCTTATAACTTCTCTGTAGTTCTGATTGTAGATGTAGTTCTCTCAGTTTGTCAACTTCTGATTTGTTGCAGCACTTTACGTCGACTTATGATCACAAGATATTATTACCAACACTTTTCATGTTGTAGGGTGTAAGTGTTTGTGGAGGTGCTTTCTAACACATGCATGCACACACACACACACTTATTAAGTGCAAACAGTCCTAACAAATTCCAGTTACACTATATGCTGTGATCTTTTCTTTACTTTTTTCTTACAAAACTTTTCACCTTATTTGACCTTTAAATCATTACCAGAATCCACGAATACCTTGCTAGGAAGACAGACAAGGTCTTAATCAATCTCAAAATTTAGAGAAACTTTTCGAGATTGAAAACCTCCAAGTGAGATTCCAAACTAGGTCAAAGGTTTAGTTTTACAAGAACAAGAAACAGAAAGCATTTATTGTTGATTTCAAAGTAAGAAAACGTTTTAGAGAAAATAATCAACAATATATTTCTCAAGATGAGAAATAAAAATGAAACTAAGTGTAATGTAACATGAATAACTCAGATCTGAGATTTCTATGAAATCAGAAACTAGATCTAAGTAAAAGTCTAAGTTGGAAACAAGATCTCACGAACACAAGGTTACAGCAACAAAAATTACTCAACTCAAACTCTCAAACACTCAAGAACACTCTGGGTAGTGTTTTTGGAAATGGTGTTTGGATTGGGTTTGAAGAGGATTTAGACGAATGAAGTTAGGGTTTCTAACTCTCTCTCTTCTCTCTCTGTTTTTCTCTCTTCTCTCTCTTCTCTCTCTTATCTCTCAATTTCTCAAAAGAAATGAAATGGCAAAAGTCTTCGAAGTCTGAGGGAAGGGTCCTTTTTATAGTGGGAGGAGAAGGTTCGAGATATCTGATCAAAACCAAGGGCTGAGATCGAGTCAATTTAAATTGACTTGAATCTAAGGGCTCACACAAGGCGGTGCTTAAACGAACGCTGATTGGCTTAAAAAGTTACACGGGGATTCATCAAGGCAACATGCAGACCATTGATAAGAAATGATCCAAGGGCTGATAACACACGCTCCTATTGTCTCAGTAAAGAAACACACTTCTAACCAATCAGAGGGCAACAGGTGTTGGCCAGTTAAGGGATATAAAATGCGCGTCCAAACTAATTACAAAGTATACCCTGAAGTCTCTGCCGCTTTTGGATTCTACCCAAGGTAACATTAGGCCATAATACACAACAAATAATATTAAGAGATTGACCCCAAAACTTTTAAATCAAGTTTTAATTATTAAAACATGGTTTAAAAATTGTTTAAAAAATCCCAAAAAATTATTAAAAATCAAACTGAGGGATTTAAACACACTCAACACATGTACACACATTATAATGCAATATGACATGCATGAATTGAATTCTAAGTGTGTGAGTGTTGGCAATAGTCTCTTGATCACTACAAGAAAGAGAGATGAATAGGCATAGCAATTTCTGAGGTTCTTTGGTTTCTAGGATGGACACAATTTTGTCACAATTTCCAAACTAGATGAGCACTTATACAATATAGACTCAAGTGAGTCAAAAGTATAAGGGCTTCAATCTCCCCCTTTGGAAATATGAGACAAAATCTCCTTTAAGTCAACTAGGACTCGTAGGGCAACAAAAATAAGAAAAACATAGTCCTATCAAAATTCTATCTACCCAAATCCTAGAAATCAAAAAGTACATAACTCAACTATTTATAATTTAATACCCTAATACATCAGTTGAGAATGACTGTACAAAAAGGAATACCTGCAATGTATCACTAAGATCAAGCTTTTTAGTATATGTAAGAGATTAGTAGACTCAAATTTCTCCCCCATTTTGTCTCAAATGGACAAAGGGAAAAACTTGGACAAGCAGCAAAGGTACTAATCAGCACAAACCATACCAATAGATTTTCGTAATGAAATGAATCTATTATAATCTATAGGTTTGGTAAACATATTTGCGAGTTATAGATCAGTAGGAAGATAATTGATTTCTAATTCCTTAGATTCAACTAATTCGCGTATAAAATGATGTCTTATTTTTATATGCTTTGTTCGCGAGTGTTGAACAGGGTTTTTAGAAATATTAATCGCACTTTGATTATCACAATAGAGATGCAATTAGTTTTCTTGAATACCATAATCACTTAGCATTTGTTTAAGCCACAATAATTGAACACAACAGCTACCAGCGGCTATGTATTCAGATTCAACAGTCGAGAGTGATGTGCAGTTTTGTTTTTTACTACTCCATCCTACCAAGTTATTACCAATATAATAACATGCTCCTGAAGTGCTTTTACTATCATCAGTACATCCAGCCCAGTCAGCATCAGTGTACCCAATAATAGTGCTTGGTGTGTCATTAGTGTACCAAAGTCCTAGATTCAGAGTGCCTTTAACATATTTAATTATACGTTTAACAGAATTCAAATGGCTCTCTTTAGGGTTGTTTTGATAACGAGCACATACACACACAACATACATGATATCAGGACGTGAGGCAGTAAGATAGAGTAGTGTGCCAATCATACTACGATATATAGTAGGATCTACAGATTTTCCATTTTCATCTTTTGACAATTTTACCGTAGTACTCATAGGTGTTTTAGCATCTTTAGCACTCTCGAGGCCGAATTTCTTAACGATCTCTAAAGCGTACTTAGATTGCGAAACAAATAGTCCTTCTGGATTTTGTTTGACTTGGAGACCTAGGAAGAACTGCAACTCCCCCATAAGGGACATCTGAAATTCCTTACTCATAATTTCAGAAAAGGATTTTACTTCTGAGGTAGAATGTGATCCAAATATAATATCGTCTACATATACTTGAGCAATAGTAATGTTTTTGTCAAAATGTTTGACAAATAGAGTTTGGTCATTTCCACCTCTTTTGAAACCTTTATCCAAAAGAAAAATGGAAAGACGCTCATACCAAGCTCTATGAGCTTGTTTAAGGCCATATAAAGCCTTTTTCAGACGAAATACATGATTTGGATATTTAGGGTCAATGAACCCTTTAGGTTGTTCTACATAGGTTTCCTCAGCCAGTATTCCATTAAGGAACGCAGATTTGACATCCATTTGATATAATGTAAAACGCATGTGACAAACTATAGCGAAAAGCAGACGAACTGATTCTAAACGAGTAACAGGGGCAAAGGTCTCGTTAAAATCAATTCCTTCTATTTGGGAGTATCCTTGAGCAACTAATCTAGATTTATTTCTAATTATTATCCCATTTTCATCAGTTTTATTTTTGAAAATCCAATGAGTACCAACAACCTTTTTGTGATCAGGACATGGAACAAGATACCATACATCATGAATGACAAATTATAAAAGTTCATCCTGCATAGCAGAAATCTAGTGAGAGTCATTCAATGCCTCATTTACATTATTTGGTTCCACAAGGGAAACAAAACATGCATAATGTGCATAATTTCTAAGTTGGGATCTTGTACGCACTGGCTCACTAGGGTTGCCAACTATGTTGTTTATGGTATGATCTTTAGAAACCCAGTTAGGTACTTCAGGTGTCTCAATAGATAATGAATTATCTATTTCAGAAGGGTCATTTTCTAAAATATTTTAAGACTCTTCTTCAATTGGTAATTCACCAGTCTTGCTTTCTACAGTAGTGTCACTAACAATTACATTTATGGATTCCATCATGGTTTTAGTGCGAAGATTATACACTCGATAAGCTCTACTGTTAGGCGAGTATCCTAGAAATATGGATTTATCTCCCCGGCTCTCAAATTTAGATAAGTGTTCCCTATCTTTGCATACATAACAAGTACTGCCAAAGGTTCTAAGATATTTGAGATTAGGATTTTTATTGTACCAAAGTTCATAAGGGGTTTGTTTGGAATTCTTTCTAAGATGGACCCTATTAATGATGTGACATGCATTACGAATAGATTCCACCCAAAAGTATTTAGGTAAATTCTTGGCATGTAATATGACACGTGCCATCTCTTGCAAGGTACGATTCTTTCTCTCGGCGATTCCATTTTATTGAGGAGTCTTAGGAGAACTGAACTCGTGTTTGTAACCATTATAGTCACAGTATTCTATAATACGAGTGTCCTTGAATTCACCACCTCTACCACTACGGATTCTATTTACTTGAGTGTCCTTTTCATTTTCAATCCTAAGAAGAATTTTTAGGAAGGTTTGAAAAGTGTCAGACTTTTGTTTTAAAAAGGCTACCCAAGCAAATCTGGTGAAGTCATCAACCATAACTAAGATATAAATGTGTCCACAAAGGCTAACAGTTTGGGAAGGACCCATTAGGTACATATGGATGAGTTCTAAGGGATTAGAGGTGAGAATATCTTTGACTTTCTTATGAGGGGCCTTAATAATTTTACCTTCTTAACAAGAACCACAAACAATATTATGAATGGGTTTAATTTTTGGAATTCCTCTTACTATGTCGTGAGTAGACAATTTACTAAGATTATCATAATTTATGTGACCCATTCTGTTATGCCATATCTCGTTGTCATCAATTCTGGAAACATTACAAATTTCAGAATTGTTCTTGACAGTGTAGCAGTTGTCAGGAGTTCTGAATCCAGTAATTATGCATTCACCTTTTTCATTTAAAATCTTGCAATTGTTCTTTGAAAAGGTAACAGTATGGTCTGAGTCACAAAATTGCGAAATACTAAGTAAGTTGGCCTTTAGACCTTTAACTAGAAGAACATCATTTAAGAATAGGAAGCCCATCTTCTTGGAGAGTTCCTTTGCATATGATTTGAGATGAAACTCCATCAACAAAAATGACTTTACCACCAGCAAATCTGGTTTCGTTTAAAAGTTTAGATTCATCTCCAGTCATGTGCTTAGAACATCCAGAGTCTAAATACCAACCAGATGATGTGTGTTCGGCTTTTAAAGCAGTAACAACAATATTACACTTCATCTGAGGTAATAGATCATTTTTTCTAATCCAAATTGCTCTAGTTTTCATCTTGCGCTTATTAGCTCTCAACTGATAAAATTTGCGAGCATTAGATTTTTGCTGAAAAATGTTTTGTGCATGATTTTGAATTTTGTGAAAGACTTGAGCATTTAGTTTAGGAGAGTGCTTAGGATTCCTTCTAAGAAATGTTCTTTTAGGTTTGGTCTTTCTCTTTCTATAGTTAGAGTTTTTATCTGGCTGTCTAGGAAGTATATAATTGTTTTGACTCCTCCTAGAATAGTTAAAGTTCTGGTAAGTACGAGGATTATAGATAGGTTTGACAAGTCTCCTATCATAGCAACCATCGAAAGAGTGACCATATATGTCACAGTAGGAGCAATAAAGATTGCTCAAGATGGGGGTCTCCTTAGGGAAGTCTCTAAACAGAGGTTTTGAAAAGTTTCCAGTCTGAACTTTATTCCTGGGTAGTACAGGTTTGAAAGTAGGTTCACTCTTTCTGATAAAAGGGCAGACGCATTTAGCCTTAGGTGAACTTTTATGCTTAGAGCAACTTGATTCCCCAATGTTGAAGTTTTGATGTTTTAAATCAAACTCAGTTTTTAGGGAATGAAAATCTGGGCATGTTTCAATAGGTCTTTTGCCTCCTGACACAAACTTGATAGGTTCAAAAGGTTTTGTTTGTGTTTTCAAATTGGGACAAAATCCTATACCAGTTCGATCATCAGAATTGGTTTTAGATTCAGCAACAAATTCATCAAAACAGTTAGAATTATTTTCAAATTTTGTAAATTTTTTGAAAACAGTTGTTGTCTTTTCTTTGGTTTGTTCCAATTCTAACAATGTCCCTTTGTATTTTTTCTCCAGAATTTCATTTGTTTCAGTCAAATTTTTCAGTTTTTCATCAAAAACTTTAATTTCACTTTCATGAGTTAAACATTGGGTTGTGTACTCTTCAGCATTCAGTTTAACCATCAGGCTTAGATCTTCTAATTTATTGGTAAGATCTTTAACAGTATTTTCTAGTCTAGCGCTTTTCTTGAGAGTCTTAGTGTAAAGTGTGCGAATGTCTGGGAGATCTTCATTGTCCGAGTCACTAAGTGTGGTGTGTGAAGTGACCCCTAAGCCTTCATTCTTAGAACTCACACACCCATTAACATCGTCATTATCGCATTCCCTTTGACTCACACACCCCGAGGTAGAACATGCAACATTCTCAGTAATCAAAGCATCTAAACCAGTAATAACTACATTCAAAGTATCAGTCATAGAATTATTTGGTTCATCCTCATTAACAAACATAGGCATGTCATCATTATAAATAATCTTGGCAAAGAAAGACATGCAAGGATCAAAAACATCTGATGACTCAGGTTCCTCATTTTCGGAGTCACTTGAATCATCCCATGTTTTGCAGATATTGGCTCTAGTGTGTTTGTTTTGAGTGTTCAAATTAACTCTACAGTCTTGTGCAATGTGCCCCAGTTTACCACATCTATAGCATTCAGTCTTCTTAAGGTCTCTATTAGGTCTGATATGAGAGTACTTGTGATTTTTGTCATTGTTTTTCTCATGAGGTCTGTGACTAGAGGGAGTTGGATAATTTGACTTGCCTTGTTTATTTGCCACTTTGTTTCTAAACTTAATGATTTTCTTGAACTGTTTCGTCATTAAGGCACTCTCTATATCGCAGTCCTCATCAGATTCATCATTGGAAGTATTAAACTCAGGCTTAATCAATTTAGAAGAGAAGCTTAGATTGGAACTAGTCTGTTTCCTATGTGATTGGATTAATTGTTTCTTAAATTCCAGTTCCATTTCCACAGTTCTTAATTTACTACTGAGTATTTCAGGAGTGAGATTTATATCACACATTTCCTCAATAGCATATCTTTTGTTATCAAACTTCTGTGGTAATGATCTCAGAATTTTATATACAATTTCTTGTCTATCATAGGTTATCCCATTAGCATGCAGTTTGGTCACAATATCAGTCAGGTTCATTTAGAAGTCATCAAATGATTCAGTCTCAGTCATAATTAAGGAGTTATATTGCTGGATAAGGATTTGGGTTTTAGCAGCTTTAACTCTAGTGTCTCCTTCATGAGCAGTAACTAAGGTGTCCCAAGCTTCCTTAGAAGTGGTACAGGATGAGATTCTTTTGAACTTATGTTTATTTATGGACATAAATATGGCATTCTTTCCTTTGTTATTATTTCGAGAAACTTGTTTCTCTTCTTGAGTGAACTCACTTAAAGCTTTCTTAACTCTCTCATTACTTCCTTCGTTGGATGGTTTAGTAGGAAAAGTATAATCATTTTCAACAATGTCCCAGACATCATCTCCCAAAGTTCCTTGAATGAAAGCAATCATCCTTACTTTCCAGTAAGCAAAATTGGTTCTATCAAAGATTGGAGGTCTGGTCAAGTTACCAAATCTTTCATTTTTCTCGTCCATAATTGATTTTCAGAAAACAGTTTCAGAAACACGGGATCTCTTTAAAAGAAGTTTTACCAAGCTCTGATACTAATTGAAAAATGCGTTACTAAAGCTGTTTATTGAAAATAAGCTATTTAAGTAACTCCGAGTTATTTTTTGAAGAAACTCTTTTCTTAAATCAAAAAGGATTAATCACAAGAAGTGTTTAATAAAAAAGTATGTACGAGATCTTATTCAAGATTTGGGCAAAAAGTTTAAAATATAGTTTAAACAAGTTTCAAACACAGCACAACCAAGACTGAGATGAGAAAATGTAGAAAGATTCTGTTCATAATTTTTACGTGGTAAAACCTCACAAATTGAGGAAACATCCACGACTCCCTCTACGGAGTAAAATGAAAAATCCACTAAAACAAATTTATGAGTTACAAACTATATAACTAACATGCAAACAACTCACACCTATATAAGTTTAGGAATGTACCCTCTGGTGTCCTTATAACTTATCTGCAGTTCTGATTGTAGATGTAGTTCTCTCAGTTTGTCAACTTCTGATTTGTTCCAACACTTTACGTCGACTTATGATCACAAGATCTTATTACCAACACTTTTTGTGTTGTAGGGTGTAAGTGTTTGTGGAGGTGCTTTCTAACACATGCATGCACACACACACACACTTATTAAGTGCAAACAGTCCTAACAAATTACAGTTACACTATATGCTGTGATCTTTTCTTTTCTTTCTTCTTACAAAACTTTTCACCTTATTTGACCTTTAAATCATTCCCAGAATCCACGGATACCTTGCCAGGAAGTTAGACAAGGTCTTAATCAATCTCAAAATTTAGAGAAACTTTTCGAGATTGAAAACCTCCAAGTGAGATTCCAAACTAGGTCAAAGGTTTAGTTTTACAAGAACAAGAAACAGAAAGCATTTATTGTTGATTTCAAAGTAAGAAAACGTTTCAGAGAAAATAATCAACAATATATTTCTCAAGATGAGAAATAAAAATGAAACTAAGTGTAATGTAACATGAATAACTCAGATCTGAGATTTCTATGAAATCAGAAACTAGATCTAAGTAAAAGTCTAAGTTGGAAACAAGATCTCACGAACACAAGGTTACAGCAAAAAAAATAACTCAACTCAAACTCTCAAACACTCAAGAACACTCAGGGTAGTGTTTTTGGATATGGTGTTTGGATTAGGTTTGAAGAGGATTTAGACGAATGAAGTTAGGGTTTATAACTCTCTCTCTTCTCTCTCTTCTCTCTCAATTTCTCAAAGGAAATGAAATGGCAAAAGTCTTCGAAGTCTGAGAGAAGGGTCCTTTTTATAGTGGGAGGAGAAGGTTCGAGATATCTGATCAAAACCAAGGGCTGAGATCGAGTCAATTTAAATTGACTTGAATCTAAGGGCTCACACAAGGCGGTGCTTAAACGAACGCTGATTGGCTTAAAAAGTTACATGGGGATTCATCAAGGCAACATGCAGACCATTGATAAGAAATGATCCAAGGGCTGATAACACACGCGTCTATTGTCTCAGTAAAGAAACACACTTCTAACCAATCAGAGGGCAACAGGTGTTGGCCAGTTAAGGGATATAAAACGCGCGTCCAAACTAATTACAAAGTATACCCTGAAGTCTCTGCTGCTTTTGAATTCTACCCAAGGTAACATTAGGCCATAATACACAACAAATAATATTAAGAGATTGACCCCAAAACTTTTAAATCAAGTATTAATTATTAAAACATGGTTTAAAAATTGTTTAAAAAATCCCAAAAAATTATTAAAAATCAAACTGAGGGATTTAAACACACTCAACACATGTACACACATTATAATGCAATTTGACATGCATGAATTGAATTCTAAGTGTGTGAGTGTTGGCAATAGTCTCTTGATCACTACAAGAAAGAGAGATGAATAGGCATAGCAATTTCTGAGGTTCTTTGGTTTCTAGGATGGACACAATTTTGTCATAATTTCGAAACTAGATGAGCACTTATACAATATAGACTCAAGTGAGTCAAAAGTATAAAGGCTTCAAGTTGTACTTTCCATATCTTCAGGTTTCATTTTTATTTGGTTATAACCAGAGTAGGCATTCATAAAGCCTAATAATTCAGCTCTAATGTAGCATCCACCAGCTGATCAATCTTAAGCAAAGGAAAATGATCATTTGGGAAAGCTTTATTTAAATTTATGAAATCCACGCACATTCTCCACTTTTCATTTTTCTTTTTGACCATAACGACATTGGCAAACCATTTTGGGTACTTCACGTCTTCAATAAAAGAAGCTTTTTAGAGCTTCTAGACCTCCTCCTGGATGGCTTGATTCTTTTCGAGACTGAACACTCTACGTCTCTGCTTGATCGGCTTAGTATCCTTGCTGACATTGAGCTTGTGACAGAGGAAATTGGGATCAATCCCAAACATATCCTCATGACTCCACGCAAACACATTTTCCACTGTCTCAGGAATGTCACCAGTTCCTGTTTAAGAACAGGATCCAGTGTCGCGCCGATCTGAGTAGTCCTTTCTGGCCTGTCATCATCCAGTATAATGAACTCAATAACTTCCACAATCTGTACTTTAACCAAATCTATTTCCTCTCTTGGATATAAGGTTTCAACCTCGGATTCACTATTAGTCTCAGTAGTATCCACTTGGTAAGTAGTGGTCTTCTTTTTTAGTTCTTCTAAATCTTCTTGCTCGGCAAAGGAGTAATAACATTCCTTATCTACCTTCTGATCGCCCTTTACAACACCTACTCCGAAGTTGGTCGAGAACTTCAAGCATTGATGGACTGTGGAAGAAACATCTTCAAACTTCTTCAATCCTTCCCTTCCCATGATCACATTATATGCGTATTGAACATTCTTATCCATCATAAAGAAATGTATTTTCTCGGTCTGACTTATCGGCTAGATGCCGAGCAATACTTCCAACTTGATTGTGCCCAAGGGGTATACTTTTTCACTAGAGAATCCGATTAGGGCCCTATGATAGGGATCCAATTGGCTAAGCTTCAAGTCCAATTTTTGAAAATAGGAGTAGAACATGATGTCTGCCGAGCTCCCATTGTCAACCAATACCCTAGAGATCATTGCATCTTGAATTCTGAACTTTACTACCAGGGGACCGTCATAGGGATAAAGGACTCTGGAGAGGTCGTTCCTGGAAAAACCAATCACCAACTTGTCTTTGTTGACCTTCCTCGGCTAGATTGTTCCTTTAAATATAAGAACAAGCTTGAACCTCATTGAGGTAATATTTTCTCTCAGCAATATAATCTCCTCCTTCAGCGTCTCCACCTGTAATCATCTGATGGTCAAAGGAACCAAAATTAAGCATAAATACCTCACATTCTGGTTGCTTGGTTTTCTTGGGTAGATCGGGATTATCTTCCTGATCATCTTCATGAATTCATTTTTTCTCATCCCTGGGCTTGTATGAAGATTTTTACCTTCGCCGAGCTCCTCTGTCGTCTTGTCGATCAATGAACTTATCCAATTTTCCTCGGCAAATTAGGGCTTCTATCTCATTTTGTAGAGAAATATAAGGACCCATCGTATGTCCATGGTCTTTATGAAACTCACAGTACTTAGACCTGTCCCTCTTCCCAGCATGTTCTCTTAACTTCTCAGGCCATCATATCTCCTTGCTATGCTTGATTTCCTTCAAAATATGGTGAATGCCCATATTTAATGGAGTGTAGGTATTATACTTCCTGGGCCTATCATCCTTACTTTGCTTCGATTCCTTCTGCTCCTTTTAATCATTTTTCTCAGTTTTAACCTCAGACTTTATGATCGAGCTCTGTTTCACTACCATTGCTTACTCGACATTCATTATCTTGGATGCTTTGGCCATCAATTCATTCATAGTATTGGGAGGATCTTTGGCAAGAGTGTAATAAATCTTCTCGATAAGTAATCCACTCATAAGAGTTGTGATGGTTGTCTTTTCCTCATAATAAATCACCTTTAACTTCTCATTGTTGAAGTGAGTGATTTAGTTCCTGTTGCTTTCTCCTATTCATTATCTCACGCTTAGCAGGTGAGCTACTCTCTTATTTGGCTTAGCGCCGAAGCAAAAATTACCAATAAATAGCTCAACAAGTTGGTTAAAATCATCAATTTGCCCCGAGGTAGGCTATTGTACCATATTTAGGCAGGAACCGTTATGGTACCAGAGATTTCCCTACATCTCATCTCATCAGGGACAGTATAAATGTCTATTGTTGCTTGGTACTATTATATGTGAAGAATAGTGATATGCCAAAAGTGCACCCTCTTACTCAGAGTAATTAACCTCGGCCAGCCTCACGGTCGAGGTGACAATACAGAGCAATTAACCTCGGCCAGCCTCATAGCCGAGGTGATAATAGCCTATGCCATCCATGATCAGGGTCGTCACTCAGAAGGTCAGTCTCAACCGGACATCATCCAAGGTCATTAAGGACTCATGGGTTCAACCATCCATCAACATCGGCCTCAGCCGGTGTTATAACATCAACATCATGACCTAGACCGAGGTCAATAAGGACTCATGTCAAGCTCAATTATCAAACATCGTGACAACATAGGCCCTGGCTGACGTTCCAATCATACAACCTCGGTTGGCATCCTAGTCGAGGTCATCATGTAAGTTGGTCTTGGACATGAGAGGGGTCGGACATCGCCAACCTCGTACTCATCCAGGCCGAGGTTAGTATAAATCAAAGGTAACCGAGCATTTACGTGCATATGATTGGCTTAGGACACGTGGATAAATATGTTATAACTAATACACGCTCTCCACGTGAGGGAATATTGAGGTCATCATTGTTTAGTTAAGACCATCCAGGTGTCAACCTTACATTAGTTGGATCTTCATGCACATGCTCATTTCATGCTTGGGGGGTACATTACACCCTCCAAGCACTATATATAGAGGTCATCCTCCACATTGTAAAAGATGGATAATTTGCAACCTTAGCTGAAACTCTGTTATTTTACACAGTAGAGAGAGAAAGCTTGAGAGATTATATCCATGGCCATTAGTGCCTTATTTCAGTGATATTACTCACACAGTCACAGTGGATGTAGGCCAGATTGTCTGAACCACTTATATATTGGTGTTCATCCTTTTCTCCTCATCTTAGTCTCTTATTTTTAATATACTCTAGTGTTGCCATTGTTATCACTTGCTTGAGCTTGTCTACACCTTACCTGGTGGTGCTATTTCCAGCATCATCAAATAGGGTCAGTTTTCCCAACATACTTGGGAGTAACAACAGGATCTTTGAACTTCGAAGGAGTAAGAAAATTCACAATAGCTTGAACAAAAGGAGACCCTTTCATAAAGCTTCATTACAAAGGGTTCTTCGCCTTTACCATTTCTCCCAACCTGTCTTCCAACCTCTTCATTGAGCCTTTTTATGCGTTATTACCTGAATCAGATTTATGCGATGCAGCTCGGCTATTCTAACCAACTTTCTTTGCTGAGCTCTCCTGAGAGGTCTGCTCGGTATGGACAGATCATCGGGCATATGATCTAGAATGGGTTGAGGCCTCATGTTGGTCGGATGGTCATCAAATATTCTCGGCAATGCCCTGGGAATATTTATATTCCCTCTAGGTCCCAGACGACCAAAGGGTGATGCTCGGCTCAGCCTTTCTAAATCACTCAGCCTTTCAGGAGAAAAGATTGTTCATCATATGGCTCTGAAGTACCGTGGGAATAATTTTCTCCTGGACGATAGGATGTATCTTTGGAAGTCCTAGAGTAGCTATGCTGCTGGTTCTTAGAGGTGGAGATGGCATCTGTAACACCCCGCATGCCCGGAGAGACACGTGGCGTGCTATTACGATAAAAACTAAACTAAATCCATCAAAAGCAAGTATAGAGCATCTAAATTTCCACAATTTAAGTATATAAAATCCAATAATTCTTACATTTCCAAAATAAGGATTACAATAATGCTTCTCTCAAAATACACAAATCTCCAATTAAAATTGCACCACTAATTATATAACAAAATAAATCTTTCAATCCACGCTCTAAAATAATTCTCCAAAATAGCCAATAGCGTCCCAATCACGTTAACCTGCCACTAATAGAAAATACAGGGAAGTAAACAATATGACAGGAATAGATGCTTAAAAATAATTAGCACAATGAATAAATCGCAACAATACGAATCGCATATACAAATCAAATTCAACACTCAAGCATTATATCAATATTAATTTATCAACAACACATCAATGAGTCACCAGGCCTCACTTCACCTCACCTCCCCTAGGCATCTTAAAGCCATATACCGGTTCGTGGGACTATTGACGGGTGCCCATTCTCCATGTCATATTAAAATCTCATGACACGATGCTCAAATCACAATATAATATATCACAATGAATCAACATCAAGATTCCAACAATTTTCAGATTTCAAATAATATCACAATTCAACATGAGTGCAATCGACACGAAAAAACAAACGGAATACTCTCGAGAGAATTTAGGAGCATATTGTATAAGTCCCATACCTCAAAATCATCGTATGAATCGTCACATAAAAATCAACCTCAAAATCTGATCGTACCATCACGTTCCTCTCACAAAAATAATCAAATTATGTTCCAGCCCTAACATGAGATAACCCCAAATAGTCCAATTTTACAAATCCAGAAAAATCAGATAAAAAATTATTCGAATTGCCAATCCGATTTCAGATTTGGATTCTACACGAAAAATTAAGGTATGTGTTTTGGTTTTTTCTCAAATCTCATCCGAATGCACTCAAAAAGAAGATCTAAACATTCCAAATTGGCTCTTCTCATTCCACTCGTTTTTCCTTTTTGGATTTCATTTTTATCCTCTCTTTTTCATCCCCCTTTTCTTATAATCACCCATAATATTCCTTATATAACCCCTCTCTCAAACCCTAGCTTGGAACCTAAGCTAACGCATATTACTATATTGCCCTTTAATTCAAAATTATCAACTTTACATATTTAAACCATTACAAAATGTCCAAAAGCCAATTAAATTTAAATGTTTGATTCGATTTCAAACCAAAATAAATTATATGATCCCCAATTAATAAAATAATAATATTACTGAAATCTTGTAAAATATTCTTAAATGACCCTCAAAATAACAGGGTATTACATACTTCCTCCCTTGAAAAAGAATTTCGTCCTCGAAATTCAACGAAACCTAACGCTCGAAATAAAATGCTATTTGAGAAATTTAGTGTGTGATTTTTGAAAATAGAATCGAGTAGCATTTTATTTCGAGCATTAGGTTTCGTCGAATTTCGAGGACGAAATTCCTTTTCAAGAGGGGAAGTATGTAATACCCCGTTATTTTGAGGGCTTTATTTATGAATATTGTATGAGATTTTAGTAATATTATTATTTTATTAATCGGGGATAATATAATTTATTTTGCTTTGAAACCGAATCAAATATTTAAATTTAAATTATTTTTGGACATTTTGTAATGGTTAAAATATGTAAAGTTGATAAGTTTGAATTAAAGGGCAATATAGTAATATGCGTTAGCTTAGTCTCTAAGGTAGGGTTTGAGAGAGGGGTTATATAAGGAATATTATGGGTGATTATAAGGAAAGGGAGATGAAAAGGAGAGGCCAAAAATGAAATTCAAAGAGGCAAAAACGAGTGTAATGGGAAGAGCCAATTTGGAATGTTTAGATCTTCTTTTTGAGTGCATTCGAATGAGATTTGAGAAAATTCCAAAACACATACCTGACACAATTTTTTGTGTAGAATCCAAATCCGAAGTCGGATTGGATATTCGAATAATTTTTGGATCTAATTTTTTTGGGTTTTTAAAATAGGACTATTTGGGGTTATCTCGTGTTGGAGTTAGAACATGATTCGATTATTTTCGCGAGAGGAACGTGATGGTGCGATCAGATTTTGAGGATAATTGTTATGTGAAGATTCATGCGATGATTTTAAGGTATGGGGTTTTACACAATATGCTCCTTTAAGTCACTCGAGAGTGTATTCCGTTGATTTCTTGTTAATTGAACTCATTTTTGAATTGTTAAATTAATTGAAATCTGGAAAAATAATTGTTGGAATTATTTTGATTCATGTGTTATTATTTATGTTGTTGTTAAGCACGTTGTCATGAGATTTTAATATGGCACGGAGGTTGGGCACCTGCCAAAATTCCTGCTTCCCGGGGCTATGTCTTGATAAAGTATAAGTGGATGGGGTGAGGCCTGGTGACCCGGTTAATGTGTTGTTGAGAAATTATATTGATAAATAGTTTGAGATTCGCATTTTGATTTGAATATTTGTACTCGTGTTGTTACATTTTATTCATCGCTAATATATATTTGTTGAGCATCTTTCTTGTCGTATTGTGTACTTCCCTGTATTTTCTTTTAGTGGCAGGTTAGCGCGGATTTGGGCGCTATGGATTATTGGAGATTGATTTTATCTTGGATATTTTGGGAAGAATATTCGAGAATACCTTTTAGAAGACTGTATTTATTTTTTATGTATAGAGCATTGGCGATTTATTTTTCGAGATAGATAGTTGTATTATTTCGAGAGACTTTTGGTTGTATTTAATTTGAAGAGAATTGAGATTAGTGGTCTCTCGTTTGTGTTTGGGCCAATTTTATAATAGTAACTTGTATGGCCTCATGTCCTCTACCGAGACTAGCTAAGATTCCGGTCAGATCATTATTTGTTGTAGGAGCAGATGAAATAGGAGGATTGCCATTGTTTCTAACACTGGACTCAAAAATGTCAGTCATCTTTGAGTTATCATAAGTGAATGAGAGTGAAAACGTTTAGAAGTACTTTTTCACAGACAGCGCCAATCTATTGATGTAAAAAACTAGACTAGATCTACTTTTAAATCTGTTGATGTAAAAAATTAGACTAGGTCTACTTTTTTAATCACAGATAAATATATGTAAATGAGAGAGAGAGAGAGAGAGAGAGAGAGAGAGATAAAAGGTTTTTAAAGTGGTTTAGCTATAAGGGAAAGCCTACGTCCACTGTGTTTCTTATTGCCTTGTATTTTGTCTTTCCTCTCGTGTTTTGAATGACTTGAACGTGCCCTTGATGAAGGGATTATAATGTATTTATATCCAAGTAAGGAGATAGAAGGATGGAATATTAATGGATGGAATGCTCTTATAAATTAGGCATTTACATCAGTACATAATGTCCATAATGCTCTTGGATTTTGGCGTTTTGCTGATCATGTTGGTCGACCTTCCTACTGTTGGTCGGCCTTCCTGGAGTTGGTTGGCATTCGGCATGTTGGTCGACCTTCCAGGTCTTGGTCAACGATGTTATGACTTGCTGACTAGGATTCTTACCATGTAGGATGACACGTGTCCGTCTCTGGTAGGTCTATGTTAGTGGGAAATTTTTGGTATCAACAACCCGTTCACCCTATAACAGGTCCTGCACATATTGCTGGCATGTCCAAAACTTTACACCACACACAATCCCCTCACTATAGCCAGTTTACCTGATTTCATTAGCCTTGTACATATTGGTGACACTAACACACACCCACGTCGCTATAGCCAGTACGCCTCTTATTGTTAACCCTACACATATTGGAGATGCAAAATCCATTTTAATACCCGTTTATTATCTTAGGCATTATTCTCCATTTTATCAAGTTCATTATTTCCTAATAGCCCCACCCTTTATTCGAGCATTAAATCCTCAAACCATCCCTAGTCCCCTGATATCGTGGTTCGTATCCATGTGTTCTAATCCTCCGAGCTACAGGCCCCACCCCGTCTCCACTGCATATGTTCCCGGGAGTACCCTAAAAAAGGAACCTTTCCTGTCCCCATCCATTTCGGGTTAAGAAGATGCTTATGATCCCGTACTCATGTAATAGGTTGGAGACCTCCTTTTCGAAGTGATATCCATTGTCTGATACTAACTAGTGAGGTACGTAAAAGTGGAAGATCATGTTTTGCCTTTTTAAATTTGGCCACTTTTTTAGCATTTAGATTGCTTAGGAATTGGCCTTAACCCATTTGGTGAAGTATTCGATGGAAACTAAGATGAAATCATTCCCCATGGAGGCCTTGGAAACTACCTTCCCCATGATGTCGATCCCTTGATGGAGAATGAACATGGTGAGGTTATGAAATATATCTCTCGAGGAGGTAAATGTTGGCAGGGGGCATATAATTAACATTTAAGTCACCTCTTGACATACTCAGTGCAATCTATTTTCATGGTGGTCCAGTAGTATGACCGCCAGAGTATTTTTTGGGAGAGGGTTTGCCCACTCATGTGCGGGCCACTTTCGATGTTATGGATTTTGTCCATAATTTTTAGGGTTTCATTCACTCTGTCACATCATAAGTGTATATCGTTAAACCCTCTTTTATAGAGTTGGCCCCATAGATGATGAGTTGGCCTCGATGGGTCATCTCATCTTGTAGTTAAATAATACTAAGTAAATGGGTTGCTTACAGGGAGGCATTCACAAAATTGCGGCATGTGTCAGTGTAATGGTGCAAGCAAGTGGTATCCCTAGTACGGAGTGGTCATAGGCTAGCTGGGAGAGGAGAAAATCCAATTCCCTATTGGATTGGTAGGGTCTTCTTCGGGTCGAGGAATTTTAAGGAGGTTGTTATCTACTATTATGGTGCTACTCATTATATCTCATACTTCCATGGGTAATTCATCCCATCTAGTATCTCGTATGCTTCAATAAATGTTGATATCGATATTTCGGGGTTCTCTTTTATTATTGAAGAACTGGATAAGTGTCCCTCCATATGAGAGTTTGGTTTGTATATCGTCTTCGGTGTGACCTCATTTTTTCGTACAAAAAATCTGATGTCCATGACTCTTTAGCTGATCAAGATACTACGTAGTGGATCTGTATCGGATCCTAAATCTATAATCTCGAATATTAGGGATTTCAAAGGATGGGGGCCCTTGTCCATATAACCTGAGACCTTTTTATAGGGGAGTAGTCCCACCGCGTCATCATTTTCCAAACCTGAGGGTTGAGGGTGAATTCATCTTCAGGACTCGGGGATGTGTCCAATTCAGTGACGAGGAGATGGTCAGACAAATCGGTAATCCCTTATTCTGACATGTCAGTATAGTATAAATGGTCAGGATTGGAGGTTGGGGCTCTCAGAGTACATTGCAATTGGCCCAAAGTGGTGCCCCTTATAGATTGGGAGAATATGGGTTTTGGGTCTATTAACCTTGATGGGTCAATATCACTCTCGATATCTGTTCGTATCATATGGATGGTAACAAGGGGAAGAGTTTGTGATTTGTCTCTTGGGTGGTCGATCCAGGTGGTCATTCCTTGTTAACAGTCGTATCTATTGGCAAAGACTAACTGGGTGTCCATGACCATTTGGTCCTCACAAAGGAGGTTCCACCTTTTTCTGGAAAGGATCACGTGGGGTGTATATCACTACGCTAAGGTTAGATTGTGGTT
Organism: Sambucus nigra; assembly: GCA_949130495.1. Lineage (NCBI taxonomy): Eukaryota > Viridiplantae > Streptophyta > Magnoliopsida > Dipsacales > Adoxaceae > Sambucus > Sambucus nigra. The sequence goes on along the minus strand of OX422213.1, from coordinate 22,091,729 downwards.
CATCCTCCCAAGAAGAATCCTTTGTGTGATGTGGACTGAATCACTTAAAATATTTTATGGTGCAAGTGCACGCTAATCGCGAGTGTAGTATAAATCCGATAAGACCGGAGTCAATTTTCACAGGGAATTATATGAAGCAACATAGATATTCTTTTAGTTAATTCAGGTTTCGAAATAACAGATGATTCAGGTTTCGAAACATATATCTAACTAAGGTGAACCACAATTAAGGGTTCACTTATATATAGACTGTTGAAGTAAGCGAGATTTATACTACGGATGATAAACTGAATTTAACAAAAGGTTAAGGAGAATTCCCCCACCTCAGACTATCACAACCTAAACAGTTCTTACGATTGAATCACAATCAAATGGGAGTAAAATATTATTGTCAACAATCCCTCATAAAAGGTATCAACCAAATAATACGAAATTAAGGTTTTAACATGTTATCAAACAAATGCTTTGATGTTGGAGTAAAGTCTTAAAAACAACTCTTACATGATAAGAGAAGTTATAATCCTAGGAAACTCGAATACCAACACATACACCCATTTATTGGATTCAAAAATCAAACCTATCAAGAAGTGAAATGATCCAAGGTGGGTTTATTATCGCAACCTAAGGAAATTAGCTACTCATAACAATAACAATATATACTAAAAAATAGGATTAATTAAGAGAGTGAAAGCCATTTAAAAATATGATTCAATACAAAATAACTATATTAATGAACAAGAGAGTATTAATAGTTAACAAAACACAAAAAAATTAAGTTTGGTTAACTTACAATCAAAGGAAATGAGAGAAAAAAGCAAAGAAAAGTGAAAAACCCTAGGAGAGAGAAAAGATCACAACTTATGTAATCCTATCTTTCTTTCTAAAAACAGATGAAAAACAACTCTCCTTTACAAATATAAACCACTTGCGACTAATAGCAAGTGGATTTAAAACCACAAATCTAGAAAGAAAAACCCAAAACCCAAAAGCAAGGATCGAATATCTGAAGCACTCGATCGACCGCGGGTCTAAAGTCGGTCGACCGCGATTCTGGGAGATGGTATACTATTTTCATTCAAAGGCGAAATCCAAAATGACGATCGACTGCGGGTCTGATGTAGGTTGAGCGCGGGTCTTGTTTTTAGCATAATTCTCCAATTTAGTTCACACACAAAAGGACCTTGGAAAAATGATCATAACTCGATCATTAGGACTCAAATTGGCACACTGTCGGGGGATACGCGAAGATATCTCAAAGGGATACAACTTTTGTGGAGAGTTTGGTCACGTAGCTCGAATACAAAATGACTTAATTACCCCCGAAGTTGCCTAATGCGTTGGAACTTTCCTGGAAATTGCACACTTGCACCTTTTAGAATTCCAATACCTAAAAAACTCAAATAAACCTTACAAAGAATATATATATAATGAGAACAAAGGTTATACAATATAAGAGCTTCAATACGAGAATTAGCGGCCATAATTGTGCATGACAGGAGGTAATATATAATATTCGTGACTGATCAACCCCTTAACTTAGACATTGCTAGTCTATCGTGATGAACTAACACAATAACCATAAAACATAGGGATAGGACCAAAATAAATATGTACACGTGAAAAGTACCACTTTCATGGGTGCATGATTGCATTTAGTGAATGTAACAAGCTATTAAACCCCTAGGCTCCCCTAGTGAATGAGTGTTGTCTCGTGAGGATTTTATGGGATAAAACCCATAAATATCAAATTTCCTCATAAATTTTTGCCCTAAACTACACAACAATTACACATTCAACAAGTTATTAGCAAAGAAAATAAATTCACTCAAAAGTCCATAATCATAAACATTAAAAGAATAACTTCATTATAATTAAGACTCTGAAAATTTATAATGATGAGTGAGCACAAGTGAATGTTTTGATTTTGCAAAATTTTTATAAACCGAAGAAATAATAAATTGTAGCATGATATCAAAACCCCTACGGTGATTACACTCAAAATGGGGTGTCACAAAGGGACATGCTGGCATAAGGAGTAAATGTAAAAGGAAGTAAGGCCACACATATGTAATCAATGAAGAACACTTTATATATAAAATAAAATATGTAATTTCAATGGATGGATATCGCACATTAATAGAGGTGAAATATATTTTAACAGATTATCGTAATCATTATGATTTTCAAATCACATTTTCCTTATGATCACATAGGACTTGTATGGGCTATAATATAGGTTTGGGGTTAAGGTTATGAAATTAAGGGAATATGTATGGATTCAAAGGAGTTTGGAGATGAAACACTTAGGATAATAGAAAATTGTGGGGACTTTCAAAATTGGAATATGATTTTCATAAAATCAATGGATATAACAAAGGGGAGTAAAAAATATTATAAAATACTATGTAAGAAACGAAAATACTTTCTCTTTCTTATTTTTCTTCTTTTTTCTCTTATTTTTCTTTTGTTTTCTTTTCTCTTTTCTTTTCTTTTTTCACTTTTTCTTTTCTTTTTTTTCTCACATGCTCAATTGCAACCACATAATAATAACATCATTCAATCCCAAGTATTATTCCAAATAATGGTATAAAAGGTGATATGTATGGTTTAAAATCCAATTTGGAGTTGGTTATGGGATTTTGGATCATGAAACGAAATGCTATATTTAGGCTCAAAGGGACGGACAAGGAATATATGTATGGTAAGGTCAAGGTCAATAAGGGTGTCTAACAACAAAGGCCTATAATCATTTCCTAAAGTTTATGCCATTCTTGAGTCAAAACAACTTTGAAAATCATGCTCAAGTAACACATTTCATTCTTAACTCAATTAATAAATGATCAAATGAAAAAATAGTGAGATTACCAATGAATTTAACGTTTTTAAGGAGAGATAGAGTAATTATATAAACACTCAAAATTTGAAGGAAAGCACAAACATCGCTTTGTTAAAGTGTATACAATGCACAAAAGATCACCGAGTTACAAATTTTTTGAACCAAATCTTTAAAATCAGAAAATGCACATGTGCTCATGGGTTAGAAGTTAAATCATGAGGTTATTATTAACATCGATGATTAGAGGACTAAAGTCTAATAACCTCTATATTACAAAGCATGCATCATTGTAAATGCATTTGAATATGGCATTAATTCTTATTGATCATAAAAAATGAGGGGAAAAATCCCAAAAGAGGGAGATGAATGAAAGAAAGAATATATATATATATATATATATATATATAGGGAGAGGATCACAAGTGAAGCTAAAAATCGGCAACGGACACGCGTGTGGCTCTAATATTTTTACAACCCCCCCCCCCCAACCCTGGAGAATAGATCCACGCCAGCGGCAACGGACACGCGTGTGGATCTAATATTTTTACAACCCCCCCCCCCCCAACCCACCATGGTAGCCCTTACCCCTGAGTAATCATTCCAGTAACTTAATTTTTTTAAACTAGTGGCCTGCCATGGTGGAGGTAGGGGGTATAGTGGGTAGGGGTGTCTCGGGTTACACGCGTGTCCGTTGCCGCTGCCGCAGACCAATTAATCCATAGGAATTAAAATTAATAGGTTTTTAGGTGGTTTTTGTTAAGGTTCATTTAAAATTTTGGTTTTTAGGTTTACTTGTGATCCTCTCTCTCTCTATATATATATTTAATGAATAAATACACATGGATCACGATGAATAGATAAACATTGAGATGAATAATCACACACCCTAACTAAAATCACGCATTGTCCTCAATGTAATTAAAGACATTATGAAAAGGAGAGGGATAGAAATAAATCACCCCAATTTGGAGCAATCCTCAAGGTAGTCAAGGTGAGCCCTATACAAATATAGGAAAAAAACAGATATATACCAAAAATTCTTTAAGTTAGAGAAGCTATGACATAAGTCACAATAATATAGAGGGAAAAATCGTAATACTAGATAAATTGATGCTGAACAAATATTTTTAATATTTTTTTGTCATTCAGACACATCAAAATCTAAAAGAACAAGTACAAGTACATTATCATCCCAAATCTATAATCCCACATAAAAACTTAACAAGAAAAAATAGAGTTTGTTATGATAACCATCCCTAGATAAATAAATAATATAAATATCCCATATAGTAGAGGATGCCTAAAAATCAGAACCACCAGAGGGTCCCGGAGCACTCGGGTTATGCACATCATAACGGTTCCTGAAACTACTCGGCATCGATGCGTCTGGCCCCTATCGTTGCGTATAAAGGTTCCGTATCATATTCCTCATCATCAAAAACTTTTAATATTTCTCATCACGGTCCCTGTCAAGGCGGGACTCCAGTGTATCCCACCTCATTTGAGTCTCCTCCCATATTTGATCTTGAATAGCCTCGAACGTCGCAAAGAGAGCGTCGGTGAATATAGGAGTCGTATCCTACACTGGCACCTTCTAAGCACCCCTTATCTATTCTTCCTCGTCTGAGTATTTAACCACCACCCTTGGCCTCTTCTAAACTGTCAACTCTCCTTAGTAATGCCCCAAAAATCTCCTGATATTTTCTTTGCCCAGATTCTTTTCGTGCTTCGAAACTCTATCACTCGGGTACTCAGAGTATTTGGCGGCATGTCATACCATAGTAATCACCCCAAACAAAGTAAGGGTAAAATACAAGCCTTCTCCTTAGCCATAATGTACATTAGGTCTAGGTAGTAGTCGGGTATATTAATTTCACTCAAATGATTCAATAAAGCATAAAGAAAAGCAGCATGCTTGTGATGAACCTCAGATCGATTATTTGTCACCATTAAACAGTGCATGTTGATGCAGTGTTGCAGCCTCGGTAGCTCTTGCATACGACCGATTTGAACATCTTTATTGTCCACACTTCTCCATGTGCTAAGTACTAAATTAAGGTGTCTAGGTCAAAAGTTACCTCATAGGTCTGGCTAACAAACTCATTATGATCTGCAACATTGCCCATCCAGTGGGATAAATCCTTTATTTGAAATGTGATCCTCACCTCCCTCACATACGCCTCATAAAAAACTTTCTTCCCTATGATTTAAATCAAGGAGGCATAGAATTGGCGCACCAAGTCTTCATCGATATGTCGTTGCTGGGAAAGGAAGGCTTCCTAAATATACCGGTGCAGAAAGGATAACACCTCATGTGGGATTTTCCCAATCACTAAAGAATAATTAATAGAAAGTGGGCACTTGTGGGTTGCAAAAGAAGCTTCATACAACCTCTTTTTTTATTGCATCTAAAACCCTTCGGTGGGTCACAACAGGACTATTTATATTTATCCACATCACCTATGTAGACCTAAAAAATAGGAATTAGTACAAAAATGCAATTGAAGACTAATTTTAAGAAAGATGAGGTGTAGATGGAAGAATGTCATCTGATGCATTGAAGGGAGTGAGACTCATGCAAGAATATGTCCAAATTGAGTAATGGAACTAGGTTAGGCATTTGGACATACACTTGGTGTGTACAAAATGATAAAAAGTGTGAGGGTGACATTTGAACTAACAAAAAGACCCCCATTCATAAACAATCTCAAGAATATATCGAAATATATGTTCATGAATAGGATTTCGACAAGAATAATGTAGTTACATTAAGCATATAATGTTGGAGTATTTTTAAAATATGTGAAGGCCCAAGACATCCAACAATGGAAAAAACATCCCCACAAATTGTACAAAGAATGAACTTTCCTCATCAATCTCAAATCATTAATCAAGAGTGCAATTATATGTTTTGAAATTTGAACATTTTGGGCACAACCCATCAACATATTCCCAAAACTATCAACTTGCAAAATACCCGCTAAAGATAGTGTTTCATTAACCACACATACAACATAATAAATTAATCAGCAATATGGAATATGTGTGGAAAATAGATGTGAAACAACAACATTCAAGGAGTTAATGCAATTCTACAAGCTAATACCAGAAATGTATACAACCCTAGCATATGAATAACCAACAAAAACTCCCTAAGATCCAAAAATTAGTTGAGGAACCATACCTTAGAAGTTGAATGAATGTATTAAAGGAGTGGATTGGGGTTGAAATCGAGTAATGGAAACTAGGGATTCTATGGTTAGGAAAGAAGAGAATAGATTTGCTGTTTCAAATGGATGAAAGGTTAATGAAATGGTGGCCTCTAAATAATTGCAGCACCCGATCGATTGTGGGTCTGAGACCAATGAACCGTGGTTTGGAATTAATCCCTTGGAACTCAGCAGAGTACAATGAACCAACACACCGATTGACCGCGTGTATGGGACTAGTCGACCGTGTTTTCAATTCAATCATTGAACAACCAATAGTGTTCATTGACCCGAAATACCGATCAACCATGTGTTGGGACGTATCGAATGAAAAAACCTAATAATGCATACTTCCCAGGTCTTAAGGCATAAATTAAAACCCCGATTGACCACGATTTTGGTACCGATGAACTACGACTCTTCTTTTGGACACCCTTACTGCTTAGGATACTAGGACCTTTCTAGGATGGAAAAGATGGGGGAAGGTATGGGCTACGTAATCATGAGAAGATAACATATGCACAAATACTGTGTGCAAGAACGCATAATTGCCACAAATTCGGAAGAACAAGACAATAAAAAAATAGAACGATTCGAGTCCTACTACATGACGCCCAATAAGGGGCCTATGGGAGGGTCCTCGAGAGGGATCTCAGTAATCTCGGGTTGGATCCCTCGAGGTAAGTCTTAATCATTTTCCCATTCACCTTAGACAAGGTTTCGATCCTCGGATTCACTATCTCAATGGCACCGTGATCATAAAACTTTTGTACTACGAACGACCTGTTCCATTGGGATTGTAATTTTGGGGGAAAAAGGTGGAGGCGAGAATCATAAAGTAAAACTTTTTTCCCACATCAAAGTGATTTTTCACTATCCTCTTATCATGAAAGGCCTTGGTTTTGGCCTTAAATATGCGAGAGTTCTCATATAGATCATTTCTCAACTCCTCTATCTCATTGAGTTGGAACTTGCGAAGGTCTCTCTTCCTTTGGTAATGTCAAAATTGAGCTTTTTGATTGCCCAATACACCTGGTGCTCAAGCTCTGCCATAAAATGACATGTTGAGAGATCATAAAGCGCGTCTTATAAGTCGTCTGATACGCCCAAAGCGGGTCGGTTAGCCTATATGACTAATCCTTGAACAAAGGGTCTACAGTCTTTTGGAGAATCCCTTTTATCTCCCTATTGGCCAATTCTTCTTGGTCATTCTTTTGTGGGTGATATGTGGTGAAGACCTTATGGGTGACACCAAGGCGGTAAATATGTCAATATAAAAATAAATGCCTTGGTCGCTAGTGATTGCTTTCGATGTGCAGAAATAAGCTAAGATGTTATCTTTTAGGAATATCAACACCACTTTTGCAGTGTTATACCTAGTAGGCACGACTTCCACCCATTTGGATACATAGTCAATAACGACTAAAATGTATTAAAATGATTGGATCTAGGGAAAAGACCCATGGAGTCTATTCCCCAACAATCGAAAACTTCAATTACTAGAATAGGGGAAAGAGGCATCATGTTCCTTTTAATGACTTTCCCAAGCAATTGGCAATGGGAGCAAGTCTTGCAGAAAGCTTGCGCATCTTTGATAATTATAGGCAAAAAAAAATCGCAATGTAGAACTTTCAAAGCAGTCTTTTGGGAAGAAAACTGTCCTCTACATGCTTCTTTGTGGCAAAAAGACAAAATACTAGGGATCTCATCATTTGGGACACATGTGAGAATGATTTGGTCCAGACAATGTTTAAACATATATGGGTTATCAAAGAAGAATGATCAGGCCAAACTCGAAAATCTTTCCTTGTCATGGGCCAAGAAACGCAGTAAATAGGCCTCAGTGATAAGAAAGTTCGCAACATCGGCAAACCATGGAAATTCGAAATGGAAATGAGTTACTCATCCAAGAAACACTCTCGGATAGGGTCGGGATCGATATGATCGTGATCAAGCGTAAATCGAAATAAATGATACGAGACTATGTTTTCTACCTTTTTTGTCTTTGATTGAGAGGTTGAACTCTTAGAGGAGAATCGCCCCAACGTATGAGCCTACTATTGGCATCCTTCTTGGAAAGAAGGTACTTAAGAGAGGAATGGTCGGTGAAGCAAACTATGGGAGATCCTAGCAAGTAAGCCTAGAATTTATCTAACCCAAACACTATGGCTAATAATTATTTCTCCGTTATGGAGTAGTTCATTTGCACGTTATCAAGCGTGCAACTAGCATAGGATATCATGTGAGGTTTTTTATCCCTTCGTTAACTAAGAACATCCCCTATGACATAGTCACTTGCATAGGATATCATGAGCTCGAATGGAAGGGTCCAGTCGGGAAATTTCATGATGGGTGTTGTGTGCAACGTGGATTTCAACTTACTAAATGATTCTTAGCATGCCTCACTCCACATAAATGGACTGTCTTTAGAAAGAAGACTGCACATTGGGCGAGAGATCAATCTAAAGTCCTGAATGAAACGTCAGTAAAAATTGGCATGACCAAGAAAAGACCACATATCTTTATGGTTTTTAGGAGTGGGAATATTGGCAATAACATAAATATTATCCTTGTCAACTTGAATACCATCATTGGAGACGATATGGCCCAGGATTATCCCTTGTGTCACCATAAAGTGACACTTCTCCCAATTAAGGATGAGGTTTTTCTCAATGCACCTAGCTAGCACGTTTTCAAGATTGGCTAGACATCCTTCATAAGAATTATTAAAGACACTGAAATCGTTCATGAAAACCTCAACAATGTCTTCGACCATGTCACTAAAGATGCTAAGCATGCACTGTTGGAAAGTTTGTGGTGCATTGCAAAGCCCAAAATACATTCTCTGAAAGGCAAAAGTGTCGTACAGACACGTGAATGTGGTTTTTCTGATCTTCGGGGGCTATTTCAATTTGATTGTACCCTGAATAGCCATCAAAAAAATAGTAATACTTATGCCCGGCTACCCTTTCGGGAATTTAGTTAAGGAAAGGTAAAGGAAAGTGGTATTTCCTCGTGATCGCATTAAGTTTTTGATAGTCGATGCAAACACAATAGCCGGTTGGAATGCGAGAGGGCAAAAGGTCACCATCTACATTCTCAATAACTGTGACACCCAACTTTTTCAGCACTACTTGTGTTGGGCTCTCCCACTCACTATCATAAACGAGTTAGATTATCTCCACAACCAATAGCTTTATTACCTCCGCCATTACCACCTTGCTCATGGATAGATTCAACCATCGTTAAATTTGACGAGTGGTCTTGGCATTATCTTCCAAGTAAATTCTATAAGTGCAGATGGAGGGATTGATCCCTTTAAAGTAAAAAATGCACCATCCCATAGCACTTTTATGTTTCATCAACACCTCTAGCAAGGCCGCCTCTTAACAATTGTCAAGATTTGTCGCCATAATCACAGGAAAGGTGTACTCACCACCTGGGAAAACATACTTAATCTCCTTTGGTAAGGTTTTGATCTCAAGCTTGGGCATTGAAACATTCTATGGGAAGGGAAAAGAGTCACGTGGGGATAATTTCTCAAAGTGGGAGATCCACATCCAGTCTTTGATTACCCCCTCACTTTTATCATTCGTGATCTCTCTTTCACTATCCCCCACTATGATACCATCCTAAATACATTCATTCACCTCCTCAAAGTACTCGAAGGAATTGCATAAGTACAATACTCCCCATTCAGGGAATAGAAATTCGCATCAAGGTTATCTTCATAGCCCTCATCATTGATGAGCAAAACGTTATCCAAGGATTTTGCAATACACGCCTCTAATGGATCTCGAAAATGAGAGATGTCGAAATATTCTTGGACAAGTGTGCCAATGCACGTTGCCGTTTCAATCACTTCCTCACTTTTGTTGCAACTTTGGGGTTGGATAAGGAGGTTGAACACGTTAACCTCAATAGTGATATTACCAAAGTAAAGTTTCATCAACCCATTGCTATAATTAATGTTAGCATTAATGGTTGTGAGGAACGATCGGCTAAAAATTATTGGGATTTGAGCAATCACTTTTGGTATGGGTTGAGCATCCAAGATAATAAAATCTATCGAGAAGTAGAAAGAATACTCAACAACTCAAAAAGCCTTTTCCCAATTATTTGGAGTCGGCTACATGAATCCAATTTTTTCATTCCATTCTGGCTACAACTCCTCGCGGTACCCTAGTTGAGTAGTCGTCCAATTGCAAAGTGACGGGAGTCTATTTAACCTCGTCGAGATTCAACTCGAGATACATGGAATAAGGAAGCAACTTCACACTTTCTCCCAAATCAAGGAATGCACGATCTATTTTAGAATCCCCAATTATGCAGGAAAATGTGGGGCAACTCGGGTCCTTAAAATTTGGGGCAAGCTCATTGGTTATGATTGCACTCGCTTGCATTATTATATACGCCTTTTTACGCACATTTTGTCTCCGTTTTACCATGCACAATTCTTTCATGAACTTGGCATACTTCGGCAGATGCTCAATTTCCTTAAGGAGGGGGGTATTCATATTTACTTATTTGAATATTCATATTTACTTATTTTACTTATTTAAAATTCATCAAATGTTTCTTTTTCATTCATTTTGATGGTTTCAAATTGAGTGGTGAGATTTTGAAGTTTCGAAGCTTTTACGACACTAGTACCTTCATGAGTGAGTTGTAAAATATCCCATACTTCTTTAGTGGTGTCACACGTCATAATGCGTCGGAATTCATCCGGTGTGACTGCGCTAAATAAGGCATTTAAACCACGGGAATTAAAGTTAGCAAGTTTAAATTCACTCTCACTCCATCTATCGACGGGTTTGGGAACACGCTCATTATCTACTAAATGTGTAGGTGGGGACCACCCGTTAACAACAGAAATCCTAATCCTCTCGTCGATAGATGTTAGTACCGATTTCATTCGTGCTTTCCAATATGTGTAATTAGAACCATCAAAACTAGGAAATTTTGAATATAGGGAAAATTCCATTTTAGCCAAAAATATTTAAAGGATCTTTAACAAAGTAATTTATCGTTTTGGCTCTGATACCAATATTGAAGGACCCCAATTTTTGAAAACTTTACCAAAAATAATTTCCTTTTATATATGCGGAAGCGAGATGGTTCAAACACAAAAACAAACTTACAACAAATTTTAATTTCTTTTCAAATTAAAATTAAACAAAGTTAAATTAAATTAAACAACACAAAATATTCACTTAAACCAATTTTAATCCAAGTCCTAGAATTTTCTTAAACCATATTTTCAATATTACCAAATTAGGCCAAAACCATTTTAACAAATTAAATGATGACATGAATTAAATAAATAACAATTATACCCAAATTTATTATGAAGCATCAAATTAAACAGGTAGTGATATAAACCAAATTTTATCTTTTTAACTACGCATGCATCTAAGTGAATTTTGCGAAAGATAAATTAAACAATAAATCACTACGCCGCGATGTACGAGGAAAACCCCACAATGGGAAAAAACCTCGGGCGGCCCTATACTTAAGTCCACTAAGTATGGTATTTTACAAGTACAAGAAAAAAGACTTACAATACTCAACTCGACTCCCTTCAAGCCCCGATGCTCCTTCTTGTACCGCCCTCCGCTTAGTTGATAATCCCGAACTCCATCGGAACCTTGGAATCCACCAATGAGGCTCTAGGAAAGAAACCGTCAACCACACATGGTGCCTTTCACCATGTGAGAACGCCGCAGCTAAAACATGAACTTCTTCTTTATGGAATGTAGAAGGAAACCCAAACGAACTCTTCAATTCGGTAGAGTAAAAATCGGTGCCAAAACTCCAAGCAAAGTATATATATTTAGGAACTTGGATAAACTAAACAAATGGGTGAAACAAAAGTGTTTAAGTAATTTTTCTTGAAAAGCAAACACTCAAACTTGAAGTAAACTCTGAAAACTCTCTCTTAGGAGATGGAGGATTGTGAAAAAGTTAAATTCAAAATGTTGGTTTCCGCATTTAATTAATTCTGATAAAAGATAGTGGGGAAAGGAAGTGGGAAAATTGGGAAAACTGTCAAAAACTGCCAAATAAACTGTTCCCGCCAAATCTCATTCGAACGAGATTTTCATTCAAACGAAGTCTCATTCGAACGACCCTTCTAATGAAGTTCTAGTGGATAAAAAGTAAGGTCGTTAGTAAACCCGTCAGAATTCTCGTTCGAATAGCATTCTCGTTCGAACGACAATTCGAACGATATTCCAGTGGCCAAACAAGGAAATCGTTGGCAAAATCTCGTTCAAATGACATTCTCGTTCGAACGACAAACTCGTTCGAACGACAAACTCGAACGAATTTCCAGAATGTATAAAATATTATTTTTAGCCCAGAAACTTTGTTGTAAAGTTTTAAAGAAATTTTCTAAAAATAAACAACAGTTTAAAAAACAAAGAACACCCATATAAATATTGTTCCAAGATCCTATATATATTTAACATGTATTCATACCTTAGGAGCAATGGAACGAATGTTGTTGACGTAGAAACGAAGCACAACAAACACGGCATTTGATGAAGCTTTATGAACTTGACCGCTACATCTTCAACAAACTCGTCATAGGATTGAATGAATACAATTTAAAACTATCCTATGACTTAAACATTTTTTGTTCGGAATCGAGCCAAAACTACTCAATCGGAGAATCATGTCCTTATGAATCTCCCCCTTTGTCTATTCCAGGACAAAAACCAACAAAAAAAATCCTAAAGGGCCGTCAAGCTCTACTAGACTAAAAAAAATCCCACCCAAAATAAAAATTACATAGCTTGACTCAAAACCCAAGGATCGATATCTTTGCCGATGATGAAAGTTGGCATTTAGAAGAATTTCTGCACACTTAAGCAAAGTATCAAATGCATAGGGAAATATCAAAATATGAAATGCAATATGAAATAAAAACTCCCCCTAAATTAAGTCTCCCATTTATCAACTATGATCAATCTAATAAGGTCGCGACTCCCCCTGAGTTAAATCTCCTAAACATAGATACGATAATAATAGGAATAAACGCAATTTCTCCCCCTATCATTCTCCCCCTTTTTGTTCAGGAATAGACAAAGGATAAAAGAACTAATAAAAAAGATAATGCATAAGGTGTTAAGAACATGAAAGCATATGGGCAACAAAATCATAACTAATATATACAAAGAATAAAGGATACCAACTAATATGCAAGAAAAGGATACCAATATGATACATGAGAAATTAATAATGTGATATCAATAAAAAAGTGCAACAAGATAGACATCAATGATGAAGTTGGAGCATAGATGTACTAGAACGTAAGGAAAAGACAAATAAAATACCTCGTATATAAGTACATAATAAATATCATTAATGCACACTCACATATACTACGATTCCCAGGTTGTCTTGGTGTTAGGCCCTGGAAGATGGCAGCTATTTAGGGGCTCATCCAGTGGGGTGACTCCCGGAAGGATGGTCTTAGAATCAATATATTATGATTATAACTATTCTTATGAAAATGGTACTTTATAAATGGTAAAGAATTTTATAAATCCATTGCTTTGGAATAAATTTTCCTAATGAGAAATTGAACTGTGAAGTTATATTGTGTAAAACTGAAAAGAAATCTTATGAAGTTGAAATTGAATTATATTCTCTTGCATTATTGAATACTCATCATTGTAAGTGATATTGCGCTAGGTTGTGCATTTAGATGAGAGGTGAGGATTATTCTTATTTGTGAAGGGCGAGTTAAATTTATTTATGTTGCTATATATTCATAATTGTCATACATTTTATTCACATGTTTATCATTTCAAACAGGGCCCTGACCCATTTCTATTACTTTGTTTTGCGTGGATTCTATTTACGTCCAGGTGCTCCGTCGTAAGGACGCCCATGTTGACCCTTCCATCCTAGTGTCCAGGAGCTACAACATTTTTGCGGGTGTTGTAGGATATTTGTTATAGACACCTCTATCTTTTGTGTATTCTAGTTATGATCAGTATAAACATTCGGGCGTGTTGACTAAGTTTGGTACTTGCTGTTACTGTAATATTTATTTGTAGTACTCGATGTAACCTACTTGTAATGGTCTGTTAACCGACAACTGATTCGGTTATTATGTTGTTTACGACTGTTATATTATTGTCTGTCTTTAGTTATCCACCTTCTTTTTAACTTGGATTGTCTGAATAATTTTCTTTAAACTTCAAAAATTTATTTTGACATCCGTTTTCTAAAATAATTGGTGGTTATCTTGTATTAATATTTTCACGACAGTAATGCTAAGAATGGACCATCTATGATTCCTGTAATTATCGGAATATTGGGTTGGCCACCTCTTATTTTAATAAGCGGGGTGTCACAGATGGTATCAGAGCATTAGGTTCTAGAGTCCTTAGGATCTATGTGGACTTGTCACGTTTTACCGTAGTGTTCTTTGATATAGAGCCCTAATGCTAGGACTGTTTTGTTTGTGTATGCTTGCGATCGTCTGCACAGATAAATTGGTTTAAATTGTATTCTAATTCAGTGTTTTCTTTGTCTCAGATGCCGCCTAAAAGACGTTGCCCAGCGAGGAGAAATAGAGTTATAGAAGACGCCACAGCAAGGAACGATAAATGTCGCGAAAGTGGCTAATATTGTCCCCCAAGCAGTCAATGATGCAATGACTTCTATGGCTCAAATGTTCCCTCAAGCCCAGCAACTGGTAGTACAGGAAGTGCAAGCCCATGTGGGACCTTCCCCGTGGGAGAGAGTTGTAACACCCCGCTAATTTCTGGTGTCGGCTGCCACAAAAATTAAGTCGGACGTTAATAAATTAAATATCATCCTTAGCATGTGACAGATGTGAGACATATAAATTTTAATCCACAAAATAAATATTTTAAATAAATCCTAAATATCAAGAAACTCTAACTGATTTCATCCAAGTGCGATATAAAGTCCGTCACATGCCATCTCCGAATATCTCAATTATTATAATAAATCAAGTCCAACTGAAATCTCTTAAGACAACTTTGGAACCGTAAGGCCCAATAAAACCTAAATATAGTCTCACAATAAAATATGACTGAATAGGAGAAGAAAATAAATGATTAAAACGAGAATATAATTCGAACTGCACTTCCAACGGATCTCCAAAATATATATATTTAGCTTCTCCAATTTATTTCCTAAAAATATTAGTCAACGCATGTGTCAGAGCCAAAGCCCTGAGCATAAATACCGATTAATCCTTTCAATTAGGGTCCTTGAACCCAGACAATAGTGATATACATATCGACTATAATAATAGAATATTTTAATTACAAGAAATTCTATAATCCTTAACAATTAAATTTCTAAGTACCCCAAATGTTTATATGTGCCACACCAATATTATTTTAAATTTAACTCAAGCCCCACGATGTTAATATTTCTGAATTAACCGGGATGAATTGTTCTCACTTTATTATTAGGTATGGCGGTCCTCCCGTCGTGGGTGATTTACACCAAAATAGATTAATATTACCATACCTCCCCTTGTTAAGACCGTCGTCTGACCCGATTTTTAATCTGTGACCCTCGACATATGACAAGGTTCATCCCCTTGTCAAGACCGTCATCTAATTTGTTTTGGCCCTCGACATATGACAAGGTTACACACACACACACATCCCCTTATCAAGACCGTCTTCTTACCTGTTTCGGCCCTCGACATATGACAAGGTTCATCCCCTTGTCAAGATCGTCGGCTGACCTGTTTCGGCCCTCGACATATGGCAAGATTCCACACACACACACATCCCCTTGTCAAGACCGTCGTCTGACCCGTTTTTAATCCGCGGCCTTCGACATATGACAAGGTTCCACACACGACACAACATAAACGTCCTCTGACCCGGTTAAACTGTCGGCCCTAGACACATGATGTCGCCATTCAATTTTAATACCAGTTTTAATCTTGCGGTATTAATTTCCCAAAATTTCTCATACTAGTTATTCACCATAACTTCTCCCCACCCTTAATAGCGATGTGAGAATCCTCAAAATAATCCTTAGTCCCAAAATAAAAGTCCCCAAAATACAATTTCATCACACAATAAATAAATGATGATTTTTACAATTTACTTCAACTATATATCAATTTTAAATTATCACATCCACGGTAAAATTATAGAATTTGCCCCCACCCCAATTTATATAACCCGCATAGATTTATTTTAATTAGTCTCATACCTAATTACCATAAATCGCAACTAAGGCCCACTTTATTAGTCCCATACTTAACAAGTGTACTATAGCAAGGGGTGAAAACTAATTATCTAAAATACCAACTTTCCCGAAATATTCAATATTTTAATATTTCATAATTGACATAATCAACAATTTATGATAATATTTCCAACAATATTAATTTCCCAATAAATGATTTTTATCCATATATGGGGAAATTAAGAACAAGTATTTATAATAACTTTCCCGAATTATTATTTATCGTAAGTTCCATAATTATTATTTATTTTCTTAGCACCAATATTTTAGTTGTTTTAGGAATTTACATAAACATCCAATTTAAATTTCTAAAGGATCCTCTACAAGTCCACAATTATTTAAGGGTCCTCAACTAGTCTAAAGTATTATTTATGGATCCTTTACAAGTCCACAATATTTTTAAGGGTCCTCAACTAGTCAAAAGTATTATTTATGGGTCCTTTACAATTCCACAATATTTTTAAGGGGTCCTTACATAAATTTGTCCATAATATCACCAATAATCCAAATAATAACAAAATTATATTTATTTGACAGAATTAAATTATTTTTACAAATCAGCCCCATAATTACTTTCTTCCATATCTTAAGTTCTTAATTTCATTTTAGACCCCATAAGTTTTAATTGAGGCTATAATCAAGGCATATAACACTAAAGAATAGGATAAACATGCCTGATTTTTCGGATGATGAAATTGACGAGAGTTTAGGGTTCTCCTCGAAAAATTGATCAAAAAGCTCTCTTGCACCACTTTGAAATAATTCTGTTTTGACCCCCAAAAATAAGCTTGAAAAGTGTTTTAATGGTGTTTTGGGTTTTGGGGTTGGAAGAAGAAGAAAGAAGAGAGTTTTTGGCTGCCAAGGGCTTGCACAAGTTGTGTGTTGAAACCCTTAACCCGTGCTTCCTTTTTATAGCAAAGTTTTAGGGTTAAAAATATAATTAAAATTGATTATTTCGTCAAAATGACGAACTGCTTCTGACAGATTCTGGGACCATCGATTGATCGATGAAAATGGTTGATCGATCGATCGATCATGCCAAAAATCTGAGAGTTTCCCCTAAAAATGCCATAAGGCAAAATATTAAAAAGTCAATTAAAAATTCGTTTTAAATCCGATTTCAATTCCGCTTGAAGTTCTATTCTTCTAATATCATAACCAACATATTTAATTAATAGAATTTATAAAATTCAAAAATTTATTTTTTTTCTCTAAAATTCTAATTTTTATTTAAAATACCCATTTAAAAATCCGGGTTGTTACAAGAGTAAGAGAATATTTCTTGAAAGGTTACCCCCCAGAATTCCAGGGTGGGTCTAATGTAATAGTAGCAAACCAAAGGAAGAAGGACATGCAGAGTCATATCTTAATGGTGGATTGTAGTGAGGAACGAAAGAAAACCCTTACCACTTTCAAACTAGTAGGAGCTTCTTTACACAGGTGGGAGTCGATGACCACGCCAGGACAAAGAGATACTATGTCTATAATGGATTTTTGGGTCTTATTCGATCGGAAGTATTTTCCTCCCGCGGTCCAAAAGGAGATGAGGAGGAAACTTCAAGATGTAGTCCAAGGAGAACGTTCTGTGGCAGAGTATGAGGAGGAATTTACTCGTCTGGCTAGATTTGTGTCGGATGAGGTAATTCCGAAGGAAAAGGAGGATATCTAAGTTTATTGGAGGTTTGCATTGGAGAATACGACATCACCTGTGTGACAACCCGCTCACTAAAATAAGGGGTGGCCAGCCCGATACTCCAATAATACAGGAATCATGGATGGAATCATTCTCAGCATCGCAATAATATAATGAGTATACGGGATAACCACTCAATATTTCAGAAAACGGGTTGCCAAAAATTTTTGTTTTAGAATTTAAAGAAAGAATTTTAAACAACCCATGATTGAAAAAGATACTGGAAACCCCAAGAACATATATTACATTAACAATAAGTATACAATGAAGGGACCGAATATGCTGTCGGTCAACAGGTACATACAATGTATAACAAGTTCATTAAGATACATATTACATCCATTAAAAAGTTACAACAGTTTGGGCCACACGCCCGAATAAAAGTCCCGAGCATAACTAGAGAACAAGAATGACGACGTCTATACAAAATATCCCGAGATATCCGCAAAATGTCACGGCTCCTCAAAGGTCACCGAAAGGAGGGGTCAGTACGGGCGTCCTTGCGGTGGAGCACCTGAGCGGATACAAGATTCATGCACAACAAGAAATATGAACAAGACATCTCAAATCCCCTTCATCCGGGACGATGAGTCTCCCGTGAAAATGTAATCCACCCTCTGAACTTATCGAGTGGGATTCCGCTCCCTCGGACAACAATTTGCGTATATGGTCCTGACAACCCTTATCCCTTCCTTGAGCTTCTACAACTTTTGCCACAATGGTAGGTGTAACGGTCATCACTGATATGAACGCCCTTGCAACCACTTCCTCCTGACTAAGTTCCTTCCACTTGGCCTTCTATACCTCCGCTAGCTCCCCTTCGGGTCTTCTACTCAAAGCATCCGCTACCACATTCGCTTTGCCCGGGTGATAGTGAATGTCAAATTGATAGTCTTTTACGAACTCCAACCACCGGCATTGTCGCATATTTAAATCCTTTTGTGAAAATAAATACTGCAACGATTTATGGTCCATGAAAAGACTAAATTTCTCCCCTAGGAGATAATGCCACCAAATCTTCAAGGCAAAGACAACCGCGGTAAGTTCCAAATCATGCACCGGATAATTCCTCTCATGAAGCTTCAGCTTGCGAGAAGCATAAGCAATGGCTCGTCGCTCTTGTTGAAGTACACCTCCCAAACCTTGTAGAGATGCATCGGTAAAGACTAAATATTCCAATCCCGGCTTTGGCAACGGAAGGACTGGAGCAGAAGTCAACCTCTCCTTCAGCTCATCAAAAGTAGACTGACAAGAATTATCCCATACAAACCTCAACCCTTTTCGGGTTAAGTTTATCAAAGGACTAACAATTTTGGAGAAACCCTTGATAAATCGGCGGTAATAACCCGCCAAACCCAGAAAGCTATGAATTTCAGTAGGTGTCGTGGGCTGACCCCACTCCTTCACCGCAACCACTTTGCTTGGGTCCACCGAAATACCCTAGGATGACACAACATGGCCCAAAAACTGAACTTCCTGCAACCAAAAGCCACACTTCTCGAACTTGGTATACAATTGGTGATCCCTCAATCTTTGCAGGACCAACCACAAATGAGTAGCATGGTCAGATTCTGTTCGAGAATAAACTAGGATGTCATCGATGAATACAATAACAAATTGGTCCACGAAGTCCCGAAATACCTTATTCATGAGATCCATCAACACGGTGGGGGCGTTGGTTAGTTCGAAAGGCATAACCAGGAATTCATAGGACCCATATCTTATAAGGAAAGCAGTCTTGGACACATCTTGCTCCCGTATCCGCAACTGGTGATATCCCATTCTCAAATCGATCTTAGAGAAGTACGACGCTCCCCTAAGTTGAACAAACAAATCGTCGATACGAGGCAAAGGATATTTGTTCCTGATGGTGACTTTATTCAACTCCCTATAGTCAACACATAACCGGAGAGATCCATCCCTCTTATTCACAAACAACATCGGAGAGCCCCACGGCGATGTGCTACGCCGAATGAATCCCTATTCCAACAACTACTAAATTTGATCTCTCAACTCCCTCATCTCAATAGGAGCCATACGATAAGAAGCTCTCGAAATCGGTCGATTTCCCGGCACTAAATCAATCACAAACTCAATCTCCCTACTAGGAGGCAAACCCTGTATTTCTCGGAAAACATCTTCAAAGTCTCTAACAACCGGAATAGAATCTAGGGAAACAACTACATCCCGATAAGTCTCTTCCACAATACAATACAAATAAGTGCTAGTACCTCCTTCTAAGCGAGGCATAACCACTAAAAACATTTCTTTCCCCGGAATGGCAAACACTATACTCTTCCTATAACAATTAACTAGCGCGTGATACTTCATTAGCCAATCCATACCCAAGATCACATCATACCCGACCATGTCAAGGACGAGCAAATCGGCCTCAAAGCACAAATTACCAAGATTAATTCCTATTTGTTTACAAACAAAGAAAATGAGTGAACCATTACCCATAGAAGATTCAACGCTAGTGCAGGTACTCTCAGCAGATTTTATCAACTCAGTAGTCTGAGCAAAACTTCTAGAAATGAATGAGTGTGTCGCACCCATATCAAATAGTACCCGACCCATATGCCCTTGAATGAGAAACTTACCCTCAATCGCTGGAGGTGCAGGAGGGGCCAGAGGAAGCACAGCATCCTGAATGTGATAGACCCGTCCATAATGTAGCTGTCCCTGCTATGGAGGAACAACCGAATTAGGTGCCTGGGGCAAAAACTGAACATATGGCTACTGTGGAGCCCTAGGAAGCTATCCCCCAATCAACTGAGGACACGACCTCTTATAATGACCCAGCTCACCGCACTGAAAACATTGGTTCATCTCATTCTCTTGGTTCCGCCCTTGATTATTTTGAGACTGGTCGAAACCTCAACCCTGGTGGCCTCTACCTCCATTTCCACCTCTACCTGCTTGTTGCTGTGGCGGTCTACCTTGACCCTGCATATTGTTATTGCCACCCGCAATAAACCCACCAAAACGTTATCGCTTAGATAAATCCCCCTGCTAGGGATTCCTCTCTCTTTGCTTACTTCCCGAAGATTGGGATGAAGGAAATGCTCCTCCTCCAAACCCATTACCTCCAGGTTTTCCCACTTGCCCCATCATTGTAGACTTCTTGCTATTTTGCACAAACAATCTATGTTCTTGGTAATGAAGTAATGTCGCATTCATCACATCTCCAAAGGTCTGCAAATCCTGATTACCCAGCAAATGTTGTCGGATCCTCCAGTTCAAACCTCCCATAAACTTGGAGATTCTCCTCTCTTCTGGAGTCACCTCATCCGGTACAAAACTTGCTAACCGGGTGAACTCCTCTTCATATTTCGCAACAGATCTCTCTCCCTGTACCACATCCTGAAGCTTCCTTCTCATCTCCCTTTGAACTGCAGGAGGGAAGTACTTTCAGTCAAACAAAGCCTAAAAATCAGTGATTGACATCGTATCCCTCTGTTCCGGTGTAGTCATCAACTCCCACCAATGTAATGCCGATCCTACAAGATTAAAAGTAGCAGGACTTGCTTCTTCTCCTCACTACATTCCACCATTCGAAGATGGCGTTGTATGTCTTTCTTCCACTGATTTGCTCTAATAAAGTCAGAGCCTCCATCAAATTTAGGGGGATGGCCCTTTAGAAAGGACTCTCTAACTCTCTCCCACGGAGAAGGTCCCGTAGGAGCTTGTGCATCCGGAGATCGTTGTTGAGCTTGTGGCATTTATTGCACCACAGTAGTCATCGCTGCGTTGACCGCTTGGGCCACTATATTTACTACATGAGCAGCATTTATACTCCCCTGTGGCGGCGACGGAGGACCATCATCCCCTTCTACTACTCTATTTTGTCGAGCGGGGCGACCTCTTTTAGGCGGAATCTGAGATAAAGAATCAATAGAGTTAGAATACTACATAAAACAATCAAATTTTGCAGAAGATCACAAGCATAAGCAACAAAGCAGTCCTAACAATAGGCTCTATATCAAAGAACGCTATGGTAGAACGTGACAAGTCCGCAGAGATCCTAAAGACTATAGAACCTGATGCTCTGATACCATCTGTGATAACCCGCTCACCAAAATAAGGGGTGTCCAGCCCGATACTCCAATAATACAAGAATCATGGATGGAATCATTCTCAGCATCGCAACAATATAATGAGTACACGGGATAACCACTCAATATTTCAGAAAACGGGTTGCCAAAAAATTTTGTTTTATAATTTAAAGAAAGCATTTTCAACAACCCATGAGTGAAAAAGAAAGTGGAAACCCCAAGAACATATATTACATTAACAACAAGTATACAATAAAGGGACCGAATATGCTGTCGGTCAACAGGTACATACAATGTATAACAAGTTCATTAAGATACATATTACATCCATTAAACAGTTACAACAGTTTGGGCCACACGCTCGAATAAAAGACCCGAGCATAACTAGAGAACAAGAATGACGGCGTCTATACAAAATATCCCGAGATATCCGCAAAATGTCACGGTTCCTCAAAGGTCACCGAAAGGAGGGGTCAGTACGGGCGTCCTTGCGGTGGAGCGCCTGAGCGGATACAAGATTCATGCATAACAAGAAATATGAACGGGTCAGGGCCCGATTTTATGTGATCACCAGATAAATAAAAAGTATGACAATTTTGAACAGTTAATCATGAATGATAAAGATGATGTTCTAACATGGTAACCTCATATCATAAACTAAGACAATTAAATGATTATAAATTTAATTCAGTTATACAAGAGGATATGAATAATCATCATTAATCAAAAGCCCTTATCATTTTTCACCTTCATTTTTATCTTTCCATTCCTTATCAGGAATACAATTTCTAACATATGCTCTTTGTGGTATTTATCTCAATTGTATGCTCTTTATGGCATTTCATTATGCTCTTTATGGCATTTATAAACCATCAAGTCCCACTTGATTTAGAATAGTTATAAATATATATATATATATATATATATATATATATATATATATATATATATATATATATATATATATATATATATATATATATATATATATATATATATATATATATATAATGATTCTAGGACCGCCCGTCTGGGTTTCCCCACTGTGCGCGCCCCTAAATGTCCATCATCTTTCAGAGCCTATCAATTACGACACTTGGGCACCTACAACGCAAGACGTCGGGAAGCGGCCATATTCCTGCGGGGTAGTCATAACCACACACGGAATTACCTACCCATCTCAGAAAATACATAACAAGAGCTCATATGGCCTAGGACTATATCCACCCTGCATTCACTAGCCAGGGGGCTTCACCTCACGTGCGAACTTCCCTTATGATGGCATTTAGAGAGGGTGTGTTTAAACCATTCTATTAATTATCATATCATGATTAAGTAAATCACCATTTACTCTATTCATTTTAAATTTCAATTCCATCTTACAAATACATTTTAGTTATCCCGAGCTACACATAATTCTCATCATCATAATGACCTCAACGAATGTATAAACAAACTCCCAATTCATTCTTCAAACCTTTTTAGGGTTTTATAATAATCCACAAAGACTATCGTACTTATATTGAGCCTCTAAAGTCTCCAAACATGACCTTATAATCTTCTAGACACCTACTAATTTAGTAAAGAAAAGAGACGCACTAACCTCAATTTACACACCCACGGAATAACCCCCACATAACCCATTTTGAAGGTATGGTAGTCAACTAACACATCTAAAACTCTAGGACTCTAAGTTTACTTCATTTAAGAAGATTCCTAAGTCCTAAGCCTAAGGAAAAGGGTTGAAATTGAGCTAAGAAAAATCACTCAAAAGTGCAAGATTTTCGAATCGATTCGGCCTGGCTGAATCGATTCAGTCAGAAAAGAGAATTGATTCGGACCAGCCGAATCGATTCGGTTAAGAAAATTGACTTTTTGCATAATTGTCGAATCGATTCGGACAGGCCGAATCGATTCGGTCCACTCAAACCTGGAAACTGTCCCCTTGCGAATCGATTCGGTCCTGCAGATTTTCCAAGTTTGGCTATGGAGTCTTGGACTCCTAAATTTTCCCGTCTCAAATCCCTCCAAACCATGATCATTAAATACAATCCACTACTCATAAATGCATCTAGCAACAATAAATAATCCCAATAAACATCTAAATCCACTTTCAAGGATCCAAAACTATTAAATCCATAAAAACCCTAACATAGTTAAACCATGATTAATACACAATTATCAATACTAATTATTCATCTTAAATCACATTATAGCAAGTAGAAAACTTTCCTTGAGCTTGTAAATTCATATTTTCCTTTGCTAGCAACACTCTCCAATCTTCAATCTTCAATCTCTTCTCTTTTCTCTACAATTTCTCTTCCTCTCTCTTTCTCTCTAGGTTTAGGAATACACTTAAGAGAATTAAATGGAAAGCAAGACTTAAATTGTGCCTCTAAGTCTAAATTCACAACTTAAGTGGTAAATACCACATTAAAATGATTCGCAACTACACATTTATGTCAAAACCAGTCAAAAGTGTCCCAAAACATAAAAATACAATATGGCACTCATTTTGACTGTCTCACACGTTTCGAAACTAACTACGTCCTCCAAATTATCATTCGGAAATTTTATAATTCATTTCAAGTTCCGATCTCATTTTTAACCATCAATGTCATTTAAATCGTATGACACTATAAAACTCAACAGGGGGATATTTACATACACATACTGTAAATATGCAACAAGTTAGTAAATATTAACTTTTAACTCATTCAATTAATATTTACTCTATATTCCGGCATTTTATATAATTACTTCATATAGTAAATTAATAAAAAAAATCAATTCTCAAAAGCGAGGGTTGTTACAACTTGTTGGGAAATTTATATTTACAAACATTTGGTGACGTAATGAATGTCGCATTGCTTCATTGCCAAGATCATTGTCTGCATGTGCAAGAAAGTAAGAAGGTTTCAGTGTAGGGACAACCTAGTAAACAAGGATGTAATGGTACCGGTGCGGCACTACCCTCCTCTTAACCGTCGGGAAGCAAGCAGAAGGAAAGGGACACCCAGCAAGGGGATTTGTTCAAGCGATAGCATTTTGGGGGATTTAATTTTGGTGGTAGCGATTTCAGGCACGGTCAGGGTGCCCATCAGTAACAACAGCAACAGGTGTGCCAGCAATGCCAGGCAGTCCGGGGTAATAATGGGGGTCGAGGCCATCTGAGTCAAGGCTTGGGGCAGTTATGAAATAATAGTGGTCGTTATCCGGAGAATATGGCGGGTTGTTGCTTTCAATGTGGTGAACAGGGGCACTTTAAGAAAGCTTGTCCATAGTTGATTGGGGGACAGTTGCCTAGAGTTCCTCAGTAGCATCAGGCACATCTACCTCCACCAGCGCCTATTCCACCCGTCCCTCCACAACAGGGGCAATTTCAGTATGGGCGTGTTTATCACATTCAGGATGCTTTACTTCCTACAGCCCTGCCCGCACCGCCAGCTATCGAGGGTAAGTTTTCCATTCAGGGGAATATGGGTCGTGTGCTGTTTGATACGGGTGCAACACACTCGTTTATTTCTAGAAGTTTTGCTCAATCGACGGAGTTAATTAAGTATGCGGAAAGCACCTTTACTAGTATTGAATCCTCCATCGGTGATTGTTCACTCATTTTCTTTGTTTGTAAAAGAATATAAATAAACCTTGGTAATTTGTGTTTTGAAGCCGATTTACTCGTCCTGGATATGGTCGGGTATGATGTTATCTTGGGTATAGATTGGTTAGTGAAATACCGTGCGATAGTAAATTGTTATGGCAAGAGCATAGTCTTTGCCATTCCAGGGCAAGAGATGTTTCTAGTGGCGATGCCTCTTTCGGAGGGAGGTTCAAACACGTATTTATATTGTATTGCGGAGGAGACTTCTTGTGATATAGTCAATTCCCTAGATTCGATTCCCGTTGTTATAGACTTTGAGGATGTTTTTCGGGAGATACTGGGTTTACCTCCAAGTCGGGAGATTAGTTTTTTGTTTGATTTAGCACCCGGAGTGAGGTCGATTGCTAGGGCTCCGTACCATATGGATCCTGTAGAAATGAGGGAGTTAAGAGATCAGATTCAAAATTTGTTAGAGCAGGGATTTATTAGGCATAGTACGTCACCGTGGGGTACTCCTGTTTTATTTGTGAAGAAAAGAGATGGTTCCCTCCGGTTGTGTGTTGATTACCGGGAATTGAATAAGGTTACCATCGGGAATAAATGCCCACTACCTCGTATCGATGATTTGTTTGATCAACTAAGGGGAGCATCGTACTTCTTTAAGATAGATTTGAGGACTGGGTATCATCAGTTGCACATTAGAGAATAGGA
This sequence comes from Sambucus nigra, assembly GCA_949130495.1. Classification (NCBI taxonomy): domain Eukaryota; kingdom Viridiplantae; phylum Streptophyta; class Magnoliopsida; order Dipsacales; family Adoxaceae; genus Sambucus; species Sambucus nigra. The sequence continues at coordinate 22,065,364 of OX422213.1, read as the reverse complement.
CTTGTCCAAAACTGCATTCTTAACTAGATATGGGTCCTATGAATTTTTGGTTATGCCTTTTGGGCTAACCAATTCTCTTGATGTGTTTATGGACCTTATGAATAGAGTGTTTCGGGACTTCCTGGACTAGTATGTTATCATGTTTATTGATGACATCCTAATCTATTCTCAGACGAAAGTTGAACATGTTAAGCACTTACGGTTGGTCCTACAAACGTTACGGGATCATCAGTTGTATGCTAAGTTTGAAAAGTGTGGTTTTTGGCTACAGGAAGTGCAGTTTTTTAGTCACATTATGACAGCTAGGGGAATTTTAGTAGATCTGAGCAAAGTTATGGCGGTGAGGTAACGGGGTCAGCCCATGACACCTACTGAGATTCATAATTTTCTGGGTTTGGCTGGCTATTACCGCTAATTTATTATGGGTTTTTCCAAGATTTCTAGCCCTTTGATAAAACTGACTCGAAAGGGAGTGAGGTTTGTTTGGGATGATTCTTGTCAACTAGCTTTTGAGGAGTTAAAAGATAAGTTGACTTCTTCTCCAGTGCTTGCGTTAACGAAGCTGGGGGTGGACTTTTTAATTTTTACTGATGCATCTCTGCAAGGATTGGGAGGTGTGTTGTAGCAAAAGCATCGGGCTATTGCTTACGCTTGCTCAACCTAAAGCCCCATGAGAAGAATTATCCAATGCATGATCTGGAACTTGCTGCAGTGGTATTTGCCTTGAAGATGTGGAGATATTACCTCCTGGGGGAGAAGTTTAGTCTTTTCACTGACCACAAATCGTTGTAATATTTATTTTCACATAAAGATTTGAATATGCGACAACGTCGATGGTTAGAGTTTATGAAAGACTATCAATTTGATATTCATTATCACCCACGTAAGGCTAATGTAGTTGCGGATGCGCTAAGTCAAAAACCCGAGGGGGAATTAGCAAGGGTATGGAAGGCTAAATAGAAATAACTTAGTCAGGAGGATGCGGTAACAGGGGCGTTTATGTCGGTGTTGACCGTTACTCCCACGATTGTGAAGAGAGTTGTGGAAGCTCAAGGAAGAGACAAAGATTGCCAAGATCAAATATGCCAATTATTAACCGAGGGAGTGGAATCTTACTCTATAAGTTCTGAGGGTGGGTTATGTTTCCACGGGAGAATTATTATCCTGGAGGAAGGAGATTTGAGACGGGCCGTTATGACTGAATCTCATGGGTCCAGATTTGCTGTACATCCAGGTGGAGATAAAATGTACCAAGACATGCACCATCAATATTGGTGGGTGGGTATGAAACGAAACGTTTCTGAATTTGTTTCACAATGTACTACTTGTCAATTGGTGAAAAAAGACCATCAGTGACCAACAAGATTACTACAACCGTTGGAAATACCGATATGAAAGTGGGAAAGTATCTCGATGGACTTTACCACGGGATGCCAATGTCACAAAGCGGTCATAATTCCATTCGGGTTATCGTCGATCGTCTAACTAAGTGGGCACATTTCTTACCGGTGCATACAGATTATAATACGGCTCATTACGCCCGGCTATTTATCACGGAGATTGTTAGACTCCATGGGGTGCCAATCAATATAGTCTCCGATCGAGACAAAATTTTTGTGTCCCGTTTTTGGCGAAGTTTCCAAGAAGCAATGGGAACCGAATTGAAATTGAGTACCTCCTACCACCCTCAAACGGATGGACAGACGGAAAGAGTCAACCAAATGTTGGAGGACATGCTCGAAATGTGTATACTTGACTTCAAAGGAGGATGGGAACAATACCTTCCCTTGGTCTTCTTATAATAATCTGTACCAATTCAAAATAGGTGTGGCACCTTATCAAGCGTTATATGTCCGACCATGTAGATCACCTACTTATTGGTTAGAAGTAGGGGATAACAAGTTTTTTGGACCTGAAATGATCCAAGATACCTCTTATAAGATTGAGCTCATTCACAACCGCATTCGAATCGCTCAACGCCATCAAAAGATTTATGTCGATGAAAATAGAAGGCTTATGGAATTGGAGGTTGGAGACCAAGTTTTGGTACAGGTGTCGCCAATAAAGGGCATAACACAATGTGGGAAGAAGGGGAAGTTTGAGCCTCGCTATATAGGCCATTTTATAATTATTGCTAAGGTAGGCCCCGTAGATTATCAACTCTACTTTCCAGAATGCCTACAACATATTCATAATGTGTTTCATGTTTCATCATTGAAAAAGTATAAAAGGTGTGATGCAGCTCAATGGCATATTCCTTTGGATGATATCAAATTGCAGCCCGATATTTCAAATGAGGAATTATCAAATGCAATCTTAGATCACGGGGAGCGTAGACTAAGGTCGAGGGTGGTGCCTTTAGTTCGGGTCCAATGGGGACATCACAACGCAGAGGAGTTAATGTGGGAGCATGAGGATGACATGCGAGAAAAGTATCCACACCTCTTCTTGCAAGGTACGCTTGAATTTTGAGGGCAAAATTCCCTTATAAAGGGGGGGTATGTAATAACCCTTATTTTTTGAGTAATTATTTTTATATAATCTTTCCATGTGAGGTAATTATATAAAACAAAAGGAGTTGGGGTAAATATTATTTTAAGTGATTTATAAGGTAATATTTACTAAATTTTTGCATATTTACTGTTAAGTAAATGTAAATAGCATCATGTTATGTTTTGTTGCGTCGTTGTGCCTAAAGCGACGATTATGATTTAAAATAATGTTGTAGCATGAAATGATTTATGTTATTCCGGATGCCAATTTAGAGGGCGCGGTTAGTCCTAAAATAGTCGAGATAGTCAAAATAAGTGTCATGTTGTATTTTTGGGTTCCGGGCACTTTTGACAGGTTATGACTTAATTATGTTGTTACGAGTCATTTTAATGGTGTAGTAACATTTAAAGATAGAATTAAATATTAAATGGGCATTTAAGTCTTCCAAACCCTTTTATGTCTCAAATATATGTTCCTAAACTTAGAGAGAGAGAGAGAGAGAGAGAGAGAGAGAGAGAAAGAGAATTTGGGGAAAAAGAAGAGAAAAGGAAGAGAATTGAAGATTGGAACTTGAATTTGTTTCTACCGGAAGAAGATCCGAGACTACAACCCTAAGGCAAGTTTCAAACTTACAAATGTATGATTTTATGTGGATAAAGTGTATTTATAGTTGTGTATTTGGAAGGATTGAACAAATTGTGGGTTTTTGAGAAATCTAGGTGTTTAAACCCTAGATCTAGATGCTTGTAAGGGTTGGGTCATTTACATTGGTTTATTTTGTGTACAAATGTTGTGGTATTATTGTAGATATTGAGAATGAGATAAGTAGAGGAAAATAGGGTAAAGGATTTGGGTTTGATTTGTTGAAAAATAGGGTTTGGCCGTGGGATCTGATGAGCACGATCAACCACGGTCTTATGACCGGTCGACCAGGCCTAAAGAGAAAAGCCCACTACTTCTCTCGATAGGCATATTTTTAAAGCGTGGTCGACTGGGCCTTCAGAATTAGGCTTTCTTCATTTCTTAGAAGATTAGACTTTAGAAACGCGGTCGACCGGCGGTTAGGGGTCGGTCGAACGGTCCCCTATTTTTCACCCCAAAATCTTTAGTTTTCTCTAGCTCCTTTATTTTTAGGTATAGACCTAATAACCTTCTTGAATGAAGTAAAACTAGAGTATTAGAGTCTAGTATTAAGGAAATCAAGAACTTAGATTAGAAGTGAGCGTTTGGGTCTTAGACCGGGAATAAATTTAGTTAGTTGTTAGAAGAAGGTAAGGGTTCTTTTTACATTATGAGCTAGTCTAGGTCTAGGGGGAAGTAGAGTAATATAATTGTAGACTTTTAGAATTGGGTTGAAGTAATATCATACATTATGGTTTATAGAGTTGTTATTAATTCTTGGAGGCTAATATGGAGGCCATTAAATGTTGAGGTTTATAACTATACCATTAAACACTTACGGTCCCGGATAGAACATAATGTACTTTTTAAATTGGTATATCTTATGAATGAGGATTTGCACATACATACATCTCTAAATGCTATCATAAGGGAAGTTATGTGCATGAGGTGAAGTCCCCTAGCCAGTGAATGTAGGGTGAATATAGTCCTCAACCATAGGACTGATTATTATATTGTGATGTTATTTTATTCGTAGTGAGGTAATTCCGGGTATGGTTATGATTCACTGTCGAAGGTATATGGCCGCTTCCCACGTCACGCGATTTAGGATGCCCAGGATGTCTTGGTGTTAGGCCCTGGAAGATGATAGCTATTTAGGGGTGCATCCAGTGGGGTGACTCCTGGAAGGATGGACTTAGAATCGTTATATTATGATTATAACTATTCTTATGAAAATGGTACTTTATAAATGGTAAAGAATTTTATAAATCCATTGCTTTGGAATAAATTTTCCTAATGAGAAATGGAACTGTGAAGTTATATTGTGTAAAACTGAAAAGAAATCTTATGAAGTTGAAATTGAATTATATTCTCTTGCATTACTGAATACTCATCATTGTAAGTGATATTGCACTAGGTTTTGCATTTAGATGAGAGGTGATGATTATTCTTATTTGTGAAGGGCGAGTTAAATTTAGTCATGTTGCTATATTCATAATTGTCATACATTTTATTCACATGTTTATCATATCAAATCGATCCCTGACTCGTTTCAATCTCTTTGTTTTGCGTGGATTCTATTTACGTCCAGGTGCTCCACCGCAAGGACGCCCATGTTGACCCTTCCATCCAAGTGTCCAGAAGCTATAACATTTTTTCAGATGTTGTAGGATATTTGTTACAGACACCTATATCTTTTGTGTATTCTAGATATGATCAGTTTAAACATTCGGATGTGTTGGCCAAGTTTGGTACTTGTTGTTACTGTAATATTTATTTGTAATACTCGATGTAACTTGCTTGTAATGGTCTGTTAATCGACAACTAATTCGGTTATTATGTTGTTTATGACTATTATATTATTGTCTGTCTTTAGTTATCCACCTTCTTTTTAATTTGGATTGTCTAAATAATTTTCTTTAAACTTACAAAATTTATTTTGACATCCGTTTTCTAAAATAATTGGTGGTTATCTCGTATTAATATTTTCACGGCAGTAATGCTAAGAATAGACCATCTATGATTCTTATAATTATTGGAGTATTGGGCTAGCCACCTCTTATTTTAATAAGCCGGGTGTCACATTTACCGCCTATGGTAACGGAGATGCGTAGTTGTAAATCCTTTGGAGCAATGGCTTTGCCTTTGGAAAGTATAGGAATGGGTTGTTCTGGCCAAGGCCTCATAATATTATTATGAATTACTTTCTCGCTCTTAAAGGTTGTGATACCCTTCACGTGCTCGGATTGGAGCTCTCAACGCCCATTTGCCCTTAGGATTGGGTTGAGGTTGCAGCGGTAAAAGCAGTCTTGCTACCCCTTGGGAATTTTGGACCAATTGGGAAAAAGTTATTTGCATATCTTACATGGTGCATGGCATTTGAGAAATGGATTGGTCAAGTTGGGTAACCTTCTAAACAGTGGAATATTTCTCCTCATTAGGCCATCTTTGAGAAGTTAAATATGTTGCGGGAGGGGGAGGTCCTATGGAAGGATGTTGTGGTTGATGATATTGGGAAGGTGGTTGTTGAATTTACGGGGGTGGGGTGGGAACGGGCCTTGAAATACTTGTGGTGGTGAAGTTTGGTCCTTCTGACTCAAAAGAGGATGCGTCGTCCTCCAACTTGGATTGTATGGGGGATTATTGGTACCGTATGGGGTATTAGGATATTAATTATTATACGCCCATATAGTGTTAACTTGCTCTTGTAACTGGCTCTTGATAGTAGGAAGTGTGGGACACTCCTTTGCTTGGTGGCCAATGTCGTCACATATGATGCACACAACCTCCTCCAGAATAGAAACCTTTTGAACGACTTCTGTGTGTGGGGATTGTTGTGTAAGTTTCAAAGAATCGATATTATGACACAATTAGTCATACTTGGATTATGTATCATTATTCTCCTATAGGATAGATACACCTTGGGTAGTGAGATCAAAAGGATTCATTGTATCCCAACCCCGAGAGGCCTTGGAAACAAATTCGAAATGGACCTCAACTTCCTCACCACTTAAGCTAAGTAAGATGCCTTGACACATTATTTCAAACAATCATTTTGTCGAGGGGTTTATCCCACCATAAAAAATTAAAATCAATCGCATTTGGTCGAAGTTGTGGTGAGGGAAAGACCACTTTAAGACTTGAAACATTACCAACACTTGTCGAATGTCTCATGATCATATTGTTGTAAATTTTGTATTTATTTCATGAGCGCATTTGTCTTGTGTGTGAGAAATAATTCTTTTAATAATAGGACTTGCAATTGTTTCCAATTCCCAATAAAATTGGCGGGAAGTGTGATTAACTAATATTTAGCTTTATCTTTAATGGAGAAAGAAAAAAACTTAAGTTGCACAAGCTCAAGTGTGCAATTTTCGTCTGGAAATTTATTGCACACCTCTTCTAAGTCTCGAATGTGCCGATACTAATTTTCATTCTCCATTCCGTGAAAGGAGGGTAACAAATTAATCATGCCATTTCGAAAGTGGAAAGTCCCGTTATAAAAGGGAACGTGATACACCCGGGAGAAGTGACCAACTTCGGGTGGAGGTAGTCACTAAATTATTGACGCATAGGAGTAACACCACGCGGTGGTTCATGATTATACTCCATTTGAGGTTTGAAGGATTGCACCGAGGGCAGTGCACTAGGAAAATGTGATACGGACGAAAAATATGTCTGAGAAGTTGCCGCATTAAGCGTATAGAGATGATGGGATGAAGTTCCAGAATGAGTCAATATATTGTTTGAGCCTCCAGATGAATCGAGTGGTAATTATTGCCCGTTGAACCCTTGGTTCGAGTTATTGCTCATTTGGACAAAGAACCTAACCTTCAAAACAACACTAGCTCAAACAATCAAATGCGATAGGGTTTATCAATAAAGAACCAAATTAACATAAATGTTACTAATAGTTCCTTGACAACGACACCAATATTTAGAATCACTCAAAATATTGTATAGCGCAATTGCACGCTAATCGCGAGTGTAGTATAAACTCGGTAATACCAAAGTCGATTTCCATAGGGAATTATATAATAGATATTCTTATAGTTAAAAGTTAATAAACAAAAGATATAAATAAAGGAAAATATGATTTAGGTTTCGAAAGATAATTTAAGGTACGCGTATTTAAAGGCCGTTGAAGTAAGCGAGATTTATACTACGAATGATAAACTGAATTTAACAAAAGGTTGAGGACAATTCCCCCATCTCGAACTATCATAACCTAAATGGTTCTTATGATTGAATCACAATCATATGGGAATAAATTATTGTTATCAACAATCCCACATAAAAAAAAGGGTGTCAATCGAATAATACAAAATTAATCTTTCAACATGTTATCCGACAAATGCGTTAATGTTGGAGTAAAATCTTAAAAATAGCTCTTACATGATAAGAGAAGTTAGAATCCTATGAAACTCCAATACCAACACATACACCCATTTATTGGATTCAAACATCAACCCTATTAAGAAGATCAACCATCTAAGGTGGGTTTATAATCCCAACTTAAGGAAATTAGATACTTATAACAATAACAATATATGCACACAAAGTAGGATATATTAAGAGGGGGAACGCTATTAAAAACTAGGTTTCAATACAAAACATATATATTAATTGATATACCCGTTTATATCCTCGGCCTGGCTGAAGGTTACCTCCAAACGGACGACCCCTCAGGGGCCGACCCTTCACCAGGCTCCAGACGACCCCTCAAGGGGGCCGACCCTTCACCAGGATCCAGACGACCCCTCAGGGGGGGCCGACCCTTCATCAGGCTCCAGACGACCCCTCAGGGGGGCCGACCCTTCATCAGGCTCCAGACGACCCCTCAGGGGGCCGACCCTTCATCAGGCTCCGGACGACCCTCCGAGGGGTCGACCCTTCATCAGGCTCCGGACGACCCTCCGAGGGGTCGACCCTTCATCAGGCTCCGGACGACCCTCCGAGGGTACGACAGTACGAGGCCAGAATTGGGCCAGACTCACTACTGAAAGGAACTTTGCCCTCGGCCTCGGCCCATAGGCCGAGGGTGACATCATCACAGCGCGTGGTTTGGGAGACGCGTGGAACAGTGCGCGTGAGGCTCACATGGCACAGGGGAGACCGTTATAACAAAATCACACCCTCACGTGAGGGAATATTATGTCATCATTTGGCATCTACAGGTGTCAACGGGGGATTGGCTAGATCATGATTCACATGCACCATGCATACTTGGGGGGTACACTACACCCCCCAAGACCTATATATACTTGTCACCTACAACCCTACAGGGGATCGATCAATTGACTGTAACCCTAGCTAAAACTATGCTTGTACACACAGTAGAGAGAGAGAGAGGCTTCTGTGCATTGTATCCAAGGCCATTAGTGCCCATACTTAGTGGATCACACACTCACAGTGGATGTAGGAAAAATTGGTTGAACCACTATACATCATTGTCTTATTTCCTCTTATACTCATCCCCTTCTACATACTTATACACTTATACATCTCTATGGCTGCCATGGCTGCTACTGTTTGAGCTCACTATCACTTATCCGGTGGTGCTAAATCTTAGCATCATCAGTTTGGCGCCGTCTGTAGGAACGAGAAGACATATCTTCCTTTGTACAGCTTGATCTCACTAGGCACTCTGGTGGTGAGCCAGCACTCCCCCTGGGAGGAGGTGTTTCACCATTGAAAGAGGCCCACTAAGGTTCCCAAGCTCACCAATCTTTTCTTCAGTTCATATTTTCATAGCTCAAACATATGGCACCTGAAATGCCACCGCCACCGCTTCCCCCGCCGGATGAGGGGGGAAGACCCAGTTCCAGTCACCCACCGCCTCAGTCTGAGATGGCTGACGTGGCGGCAGCCTTAAAGTCTCTGGCAGCAAGCCAGCGGATGATGAAGGAGCAGTTCACAGCTCTAAGCCAGAACATACTAAGACCCCCAGGGGTTTCACCGGAGATGATTACTCCGGCAGCAGCTCCAGGACAGCAGGAGGCCAGGGGACCACGCAAAGACCTTCCACCCCCTCAGCGGCGTAGGGATGTTGCTGACCCCCGGCGTCTACGCCTGGGGAAGCAAGGAAACCCTTGCCCTGAGGACAGGTATGACGATCTGGAGGGAGAGGAGGCCCCAATAGAATGCTGGGAACCGTATGAGGTCTCCAACAATACTGTACGACCTCTCCAGGATAGTAGAGGAAAGTGCGGGAGACCAAACCCTGATGATCGCCTGAGAGGCTCTGCTTTTGATCGCTTGAGCAGGGGGTCAGCCTTTGAGAGGCTGGGCCCAGTAAATGACCTGCGGGAAAAATTGTCCAGGTCAAGAAGTGCTGCGAGGTCCAGGAGGGAGGCAGCAGATGGCCGACCCCAAGGACGAGATGACGGCCAAAGGGAAGTAAACAGCCGACACAGGCCTGCCGCAGCAGAACCCTCCGTCCACCTCAGAGAGGCGACAGGGGATAACATCGGCCAAGTCGACCCTGTGAGGATCTGGAATGACTCAATCCAGTGACTAGAGGATAAGATCGGTGATATACTGAAGAGCCGAGACCCCCTTCAGAGGGGATACACCATAGGCTCACCCTTTGTGGCAAAGATAGTCAACTTCCCCATGCCATCAAAGTTCAAGCCACCTGTGGTCACCCCAAGATATGACGGGAGCACCAACCCCGTCCACCACGTGGAGATGTATCAGTCAGCAGCAGACATATACTCTATCTCAGATGAGATGAGGTGTCGTGCCTTCTCTGGTACCCTGACAGGGGCTGCGCATGTCTGGTACACGTCTCTTCCAAAAAATTCCATTGAAAACTTTAAGCAGCTGGCAGACCTGTTCATCCACAACTTTTGCTTTGGGGTGAGGCCATAGAAGAAGACCACCCACTTGCTCTATGTTAAGTAGGGGAAGAATGAGAGTCTGAGGGACTACATAGCCAGATTCAATAAAGAGAAGCTGGAGGTGAAAGACTATGAGGAGAGCATAACTATGACAGACCTGATTGGAGGACTCCAAAAGGGGAAATTGTTATGGAAGCTTGCCGAAGACCCTCCGAGGATGATGGATGAATTACTGTCGATAGCAGGGAAGGTGATGAACGTCGAAGAGGCACCAAACACTGGTGGTTGTTTCTTGTTGTAAGTGAATGCAACGAAAAGACCCAAAAATAACGAATAATGAAACAATTCATATATTGACATTTCGTGCTCATTTCAAAATTTCTGATGGCCGAAAAATATGAAGACGAAAAAGGAAGTGCTAGTGGGGGTAAATACCCTAAGAAGATCAAAGAGGGGAAGAAGAGGTCCACGGATGACAAGTTCGCTGATTACACCCCTCTAATGGTCAGCTGTGAACAGATTCTCAATGAGATAAAGAGTGACCAGTCCCTGAAGTGGCCTGAGAAGCTGAGGACAGCCCCCAGCAAGAGGAATAAGAACCTGTGGTGTGAATTTCACCAAGACCACGGCCACGTAACAGACAAATGCTTTGCTCTGAAAGATGAGATTGAGAATATGCTTAAAGAAGGGAAGCTCAGAAAGTATGTGGACAAAGGTGCCTTCAAGAGGGGCCGAGGGGACGACTCCAGAAAGAAGTGAGGCGATGCATGTAGAGAAGGTCCTCAAAAAAGAGGGGATGACCCTTCTGATGATGAGGACGACCCTGACCTCCCGTCGAGAGACGACCACAGCCCTGTCAAGAGGCTTAATATGATCTCGCTCGGAGTGGGAATGATCTCCGGGGGTCTAGCAGGAGGAGGGTCTGAGGTCACCGACAGGAAGGCCCATGTGGCTGAGGCCAAGGCAGTGACGAAGACGGTACACTCAACCTCTCTGGAGGTCAAGTCAGAAAAGAGGAAGAAGGTTGATATGGACACTCTGATAGTGGGATTCTCAAGAATGGACTTCAAAGGCCTCTTAGCCCCACATGATGACCCTCTCGTCATCACTACCAGGGTGCACGGGTGTGAGGTGCCGAGGATCTTGGTATATGGGGGTAGCCCTGCAGATGTGATGTTTTGGCCATGCTTCAACGCCTTAGGTCTCAGCCGTGCTAGACTCGTCCCATACCATCATCCATTGATTGGGTTCAGTGAGGAAAAGGTTCATCCCCTTGGGGTATATGAGGCCGATGTTAGGATGGGGGACGAGTGGCCGAGATGGATTACCAGGAAGGTCAGTTTCTTTGTGATGGATGAACATGTGTTTTCGGCTTACAACATCATACTGGGGCGTGTGGCCCTCAAGGGGTTTGAAGCTGTGCCATCTACGGTCCATCAGATGATTAAATTTCCTACCCCTTACGGGGTGGGGGAAGTTCAGGGAGACCAGACGACAGCGCGAGAATGTTACTACAACTCCGCTGAAGAAAAGGAGGCACACAAGAGGGCTACGACCACTTACAATATTGATACCCTAGACCCCAGGGATGAGACGAAGATAAAGAAAGGAGAGGCCGCGGAAGAGGTAGAATCCATCATCCTCGATGAGGATGAACCGGAAAAAACCGTCCAAGTCGGTAAGTCTCTGAAGCCCAACATCAAGGAAGACCTCATTAAACTGTTGAGGAGAAGGCGAAGCGTCTTCGCATGGAGTCATGTAGATATGTCGGGGATTGACCCTGAAATCATGTGCCACAAGCTCAATGTGGTAGAGGGAGTGAAGCCGGTAAAGTAGAAAAGGAGAATTTACTCTAGAGAAAAGTATGAGGTCATCAGGGACGAGGTCAAAAAATTAGAAGACGCTGAATTTATCAGAGAGGTCATCTACCCTGAATGGCTGTCCAATGCAGTCATTGTCCCAAAGGCCAACGGGAAGTGGAGAATGTGCGTGGACTTCACAGACCTCAACAAGCACTGTCCCAAAGACAGCTTCCCTCTCCCCCGCATTGACCAGATAGTAGATGCTACCGCAGGCCATGAGCTCATGAGCTTCATGGATGCCTATTCAGGGTATAACCAGATCTTCATGAACCCTGAAGACTCGGAGAGGACAGCCTTCATCATTAACAAGGGGACATACTGTTACAGGGTCATGCCCTTTGGCCTAAAAAATGCGGGGGCAACGTACCAGCGCCTCGTAAATAAAATGTTTGAAGACCAAATTGGGAAGTCTATGGAGGTCTACGTAGATGACATGCTGACTAAGAGTCTGAAGGCAGAGGATCATGTGGCAGACCTAGAGAGGACCTTTAATACGATGGACAAATATAAGATGAAGCTTAATCCAGCCAAGTGTGTCTTCGGGGTCGGAGCAGGGAAGTTCTTGGGGTTCATTGTTAACCAAAGAGGCATCGAGGTCAATCCTGAAAAGATAAAGGCCCTTGTTGAGATGAAGACCCCCAAGTCCATTAAAGATGTTCAGAGACTCACAGGGAGAGTTGCTGCCTTGAACAGGTTCGTGTCTAGGGCCACAGACAAGTGTTTGCCATTCTTTAAGCTCCTTAGGAAGGCCTTCGAATGGAGTGAAGAGTGTGATGAGGCTTTCAGGGACCTAAAGTCATACTTAGGGTCTCCCTTGCTGCTGTCACGACCCGTGCAGGGTGAATGACTTTATGTATACCTTGCCGTCTTAGAGTCGGCCATCAGTGCAGCCATTGTGAGAGACGAAGACGGGATACAGAGGCTTGTGTATTTTAACAGCAAGGCACTCCAGGGGGCAGAGAAAAGATACCCGAGGATGGAAAAGTTGGCCTACGCATTGATCCATGCCTCAAGGAAGATGAAGCCGTACTTTCAGTCCCATACAATGGTTATCCTCACCGACTCTCCTCTTAGGCAGGTCCTACACAAGCCAAAAAAATCAGGCAGGCTAATGGCCTGGGCTATAGAACTGGGAGAGTTTGACATAGTGTATCAGCCTAGGACGGCCATTAAGGGGCAACCGCTGGCAGATTTCGTGGCTGAGTTTACTTAGGAAGATGATGAAGCCTAGGGTGAGACCCTCAGGAAGACAGATATACAGAAAGACAGGCCCACAGACACACCCGCAGATAGGGCTGAGACAAGCACCGCTAGAAGGAAAGCGACTGAAAACGAAGAGGGAAGATACATCTTTAGACAGGGATCCCTCTCCGAGGGAAATTTTTCAGAGGGAAAGACTCTGTGGAGACTCTTCGTTGACGGGTCCTCCTGTGACAGCGAAAGTGGAGCTGGACTGATACTATCAGCACCCGATGGCCCAGGCGTTGAATACGCCCTGAGGTTCAACTTCAAAGCCTCCAACAACGAGGCTGAATATGAGGCCTTAGTAGCAGGCCTCTCCTTGGCCAAGTCTCTTAGTGTCGGCCAGATTTGGGTCCATAGTGATTCAAGGCTAGTAGTGAATCAGATACTAGGATCCTACGAGGCTAAGGACGAGAGGATGGCTAGGTACCTTGAGAAGGTGAGGTCATTACTGAAGGGCTTCAGAGAAGTGAAATTAAAGAGGATACCTAGGCTCGACAATGGCCGTGCTGATGACCTTGCTAGGTTGGCCTTGGCAACGAGGACAGACATCAGGAGGACGGTCCCAGTAGAAATTTTGCTTCGGCCAACTATTGAAGACGCTGAGTGAACACTTAGCAATTGCCTAAATGTTTCTCAAGAAGCTTCATGGATGGACCCCCTGATCAGATACATTAAAGAGGGTGAGATGCCAGAAGCAAGGCAAGAAAGGAAGAAGCTGAGGTACAGGGCTACAAAATTCACTGTCATCGGAGACACCTTGTACAAAAAGGGGTTTTTTCTCCCCTTACTTAGGTGTGTGCATCCCTCAGAAGTCCCTTCCATTTTGCAAGATGTGCACGAAGGATAGTGCTCAAGCCACATCGGGGGCAGATCCTTAGCGAAGAGGCTAATCACCCAGGGGTACTGGTGGCCGACCTTGGGGAAAGACGCAGCGGCATATGTAAAAAAGTGCGACAAATGTAAAAGATTTGCCACCATCCCTCACCAGCCCCATCAGCCTCTTACTTCCATTACATCCCCATGGCCATTTGCAGTGTGGGGAATTAACCTAGTAGGACCCTTGCCTAGGGCCATCAATAACTATCGATTCCTCATCATAGCCATTGACTATTTTTCAAAATGGGTGGAAGCGGAGCCGATGGTGACGATCACAGAGCAGAAGACCTTTCAGTTCATATGGAGAAATATTATATGCATATATGGTCTCCCCAACACCCTCATCTCGGATAACGGGACTCAGTTCAAGAATACCTCTCTACAGAAGTACAGTGAAAGGGTGAGTATCAAACAATTTTTCTCCACCCCTGGCCGACCTCAGGCCAATGGGCAAACAGAAGTTACAAATAGGACAATCCTAGATGGAATCAAGAAGAGGTTTAAGGAGGCAAAAGGAAGATGGGTCGAGGAGTTATATGCCGTCCTATGGGCATACAGGACAACAGTGAGGACCTCTACCGGAGAGACCCCATTCATGCTAGCTTCTGGATCAGAAGCCGTCATCCCCATCGAGATTGAGTTTCCTACGCATAGAGTCCAAGTGTATGACCCCCAGAAAAATGCGGAAGAGAGGAGACTCGACTTGGACCTGATTGAGGAAAGGAGGGAGGACGCTGAGATAAGGCAGGCCGCCTACCAGTAGAGGACCGCAAGGTTCTACAATCAGAGGGTGAAACAAAGGCCTATCGCAGTGGGGGACTTGGTCCTCAAGAAGACTTGGCAAAAGCCCAACAAGCTTCATCCTAATTGGCATGGGCCATATAGGGTCATCAATGAAGTCGTCCCTGGGACCTATAGACTAGAAAACCTAGAAGGGGAACCTTTTTCCAACCCCTGGAATGCAGATCATTTGAAGAAATACTATCAGTAGTGTTGTAAGGTCTTGATAGACCATAATTGTAATAAGAGTTGCTCCAACAGAACACTTGGAAAATTAATGAGAAATATCAGTGTTTCCCCTCATCCTGTGGTTATCAGTTCTAGTACGCATGGAAACATCTACAGAGAACCACCCTCGTCTATAATGAGGGCCAGTAGAGGGGACGACCCCACCACTGTCCTCAAGAAAGACGAGGGAAAACTTTGTTAAAATCCATTAATTTGGTAAGTTGAACCCTCGGATATAATGAGGGCCAGTGGAGGGGACGACCCCACCACTGTCCTCAAGAAAGACGAGGGAAAACTTTATTAAAACCATTAATTTGGTAAAGTGAACCCTCGGCTATAATGAGGGTCAGTGGAGGGGACGACCCCACCGCTGTCCTCAAGAAAGACGAGGGAGGACTTTATTAAAGCCATTAGTTTGGTAAGTTGAACTCTCGGCTATAATGAGGGCCAGTGGAGGGGAAGACCCCACCACTGTCCTCAAGAAAGACGAGGGAAAACTTTATTAAAACCATTAATTTGGTAAAGTGAACCCTCGGCTATAATGAGGGTCAGTGGAGGGGACGACCCCACCGTTGTCCTCAAGAAAGACGAGGGAGAACTTTATTAAAGCCATTAGTTTGGTAAGTTGATCCCTCGGCTATAATGAGGGCCAGTGGAGGGGACGACCCCATCACTGTCCTAAAAAAAGACGAGGGAAAACCCCATTAAAACCATTAATTTGGTAAGTTGAACCCTCGGCTATAATGAGGGCCAGAGGAGGGGACGACCCCATCACTGTCCTCAAAAAAGACGAGGGAAAACCCCATTAAAAACCATTAATTTGGTAATTTGATCCCTCGGCTATAATGAGGGCCAGTGGAGGGGACGACCCCACCACTGTCCTCAAAAAAGACGAGGGAAAACTTTGTTAAAAACCATTAATTTGGTAATTTGATCCCTCGGCTATAATGAGGGCCAGTGGAGGGGACGACCCCACCACTGTCCTCAAGAAAGACGAGGGAAAAATTTATTAAAATCATTAATTTGGTAAGTTGAACCCTCGGCTATAATGAGGGTCAGTGGAGGGGACGACCCCACCGCTGTCCTCAAGAAAGACGAGGGAGAACTTTATTAAAACCATTAATTTGGTAAGTTGAACCCTCGGCTATAATGAGGGTCAGTGGAGGGGACGACCCCACCGCTGTCCTCAAGAAAGATGAGAGAACTTTATTAAAAACCATTAGTTTGGTAATTTGACTCCTCGGCTATAATGAGGGCCAACGCAGGGGATGACCCCTCGTTCACCCTCAAGAAAGACGAGGGAGAGGTTAGTGATTATACAAAAAAAAAATTCACAACACAAACCATACAAAAGGCAAATAAGGAAGACAGTAAAGGAGACGGTAGCATTAATGAAATATCAAGTGTTCTACAAGTAGAGTACAAAAATATTGATTACATCAAGAGGGTATGGGCTACAGACAGCCACCCTAAGGAAAAACATCAGAGGGCAGGGCCTCAACATCTATAAGAGAGGTTTCCTCTGTGACTATGACAGGCTGAGCCTCAGACGTGCCTGTGCTTTCTGCATGTTGGGATTCCACCTGGGTCAGAGCCTCGGCGATTAGAGGGTCGTCCAGTTGGACTACTTCAAGGGACGGGCGGACCGATGAGACGACGTCACCGAACTTGAGGATGACCCACCGACAGGCCATCCTTATCCCTCTCTCCAAGTACTCAAGGCCGAAACCTTGGAACTCATTTGAGAGTTTATAGGCTTCAACAGCATCGGCCTCGGCTTTCTTCAGAGCCTCAGACAGCTCAATCTTAAACTGGGCCTCCCGATGGGTCATGGCTTCATCCTTCTCCTTCAAAAGCAAGTCTCTAGCCTTCAGATCCTCATCATGCTACCTCATCAGCTCATCCATAATTTGTGCATGCTCAGTTCTGGCACTCTCTAGCTCAGCCTTTGCAGTATCTAAGTCAGCCTGCAGGTCGGCCTCATGCTGGATGGCCCTCTCGGTGTCATGGAATTTTTCCTGATTTTTGGCCATCCATTTTGTTACCGAGGTAAAGGCGCATACAGACTGCACAGAAAAATAAACAGATGTCAATAGGCCGAGGAAACAGTTTGTGAAAGAATGAAATTAAAGAAATGGGTGAAGACCAATACCTGTGCAAGGGCGTGCAGACCATAGTCATACACTTTGGCTGGAGGCATCTTTGACAAGAAGTCGTAGTCAGTAGCCGAGGGAGCAGAAAACATTGAGGCCTTGGCTGCCCTCAAGTTTGCAATGAGTGATGAGGGCTCGGCCCTCAGATGTGCCAAGTTTTGAGACCAGAAGGCCCCCATGCTGGATGAAGAAGCAGCCCCTTCAGATGCTTCGACCCTGGTCCTCATCCGAGAACCCGGCCGAGGGTCAATAGGAATCTCAGGCTCCTTTATTTTGTGGCTATTGGCGGTCGTCTCAACAACCGTCGGCCCAGCGGCCTTCGTCTGAGCCTACTGAGGCTCCTTTCCTTTCTTCCTGGCTAAGCCTGACAATAAGCTGGGAGCAGTCATTTCCCAAAGATAGTCTGATATACCTGCAAGACGACCTGGAAAGAGGACGACACATGAGAAAAATACAGAGATAAAAAGGAAACACTTGGAAAAAGTAAAGAAAAGTACAACTCACATAGTTCTGAAAGGGGGCCGACCTTCAGACCAGCTTCCTTGAGGAACCGAGGGGTCATCAGGTCTTCAAATTTTGGAAGTTCACCCTCTCTCCCTCGTCCTCTCAGATACTCAACGATGTCCTTCTCATCCAGACTAATTTCGGGGTCTGACCTAGCCTTCATTGAAGGGTTAGACCATCTTCTGGGGACCCTCGAACCATTGGCTACAAGTTGAGCCTCGGCGGTGAACTCCCACTCCCCAGAGATAAAGAAGAATCTCTTCCTCCAATCGTGGTTGGCGGTTTGTGCCACGTGGAGAAGTTTTTTCTCAAACCTCCTCGCCCCTAGATGATAGTACCCAGGCTGTTTGGACGAGGAGGTGATATTGTAGCAGGCCAAGAATACGCCAGCCGAGGTCTCATCAGTGAAAGAATTCTTCCACGGGGAGATATAACCTAGTATCGTCCTCCAGGAATTGGGAGGAAGTTGAGAGGGGGAAACACCAAGGGCTGACAGGATATCTACAATAGCAGGATGCAGAGGGAATCTGACACCAACCTTGAACATCTGTTCATAAACTGCAACCTCTCCCTCTTCACAATAAAAAATCCTCTCAGACTCTGAGGGAACCCTCATAGTTATATTGGGGGACACTCCGTAGGCATGCCTCCATATCAAGAGGTCGCGATCCCTAACGGAGGAGATATAGGATGAGGCATGGGAGGTATCAATCTGGTCATCTGTATCATCGCCCTCGTCCTCAGTCCCCTCTCCCTCGGCCTCATCATCTTCCAGAGGCCCCTGGGGAAAGGCTATCTGAAAGGCATGGGGAGATAGGGTTGTCACAGGGACAGCCTCGGAGGGGACCATACCCTCGGCCTCTCGGCCTGGGCTTAGGTCAGATGTCTCTCGCCTACCGAAAGGTCCATTGCCAGTTGGCGAGGAGGCTCTCTCGTCCATCTCGCTTGAATGACACTCGGCTGGACGATGGGACGACCCACAAGACTCAGACGGTTCAAATGGTTTTATTGTGGCTAGAGGAATAGGAAAGATGGGTCGTACCCAATTAGGGTCGGCCCCTCGTCTCCTCTCTTCCTCTTCCTCTATTCGTCTGATCTCTGCAAAGAGCTTCTCTCTCAAGGATGGGAATTCAAATGCTAAACTATAAAGCCTCCTAAGCATTAAAAGGGAAGACCCTACACTTAGAGGAATTTAGGGAACTTAACTACAAACAAGTTTGCGGTTGACCAAATTAGACTTTTGAATTAAAAAGGGAATTGATGGTTTTCATTCAAGAACACTCAAGAACACTCAACAACCAGTCGCCGAAAAAGTCGTAAAATGACCCAAATCAGGCCCTACAGGCCTAAAACCAAAAAGCAAAAAAAAAGTAATGAAAGTAAAGAGAACGCTGGGGCAGAAAGATTACCTGAGAAAGAAATAGCAAAGCTGCCAAACTCGAAACGTAGAGATTGCAGGAATGGCGAGAAGGCTGGAAGCTAGAAAGAGAAAGCTTGGGCGCGAAGAAGAAGAAGAAGAAGAGAGAGAGAGTTCAAAAATCTCTTAAATACCTTAGTAATGAGTGGGCCCATTGACCAAGGCAGGACACAGCCCACGAGGAAGGCATCATTAGGGTGCAAAGCCCCAAGCAAAGTATGCAGCCGCCATTCCTTGGAAACTGGAACAGCAATGAGTATCTGCCCAGGTGTCACTCACCTAACTGATCATACACGCATCTCAATTACAACACTATCCTTCAGCCATCTCAACAGCACCTATGGCTAAGGGCTGGGGGGTGATTAATATACCCGTTTATATCCTCGGCCTGGCTGAAGGTTACCTCCAAACGGACGACCTCTCAGGGGCTGACCCTTCACCCGGATGACCCTCCGAGGGTACGACAGTACGAGGCCAGAATTGGGCCAGACTCACTACTGAAAGGAACTTTGCCCTCGGCCTCGGCCCATAGGCCGAGGGTGACATCATCACAGCGCGTGGTTTGGGAGACGCGTGGAACAGTGCGCGTGAGGCTCACATGGCACAGGAGAGACCGTTATAACAAAATCACACCCTCACGTGAGGGAATATTATGTCATCATTTGGCATCTACAGGTGTCAACAGGGGATTGGCTAGATCATGATTCACATGCACCATGAATACTTGGGGGGTACACTACACCCCCCAAGACCTATATATACTTGTCACCTACAACCCTACAGGGGATCGATCAATTGACTGTAACCCTAGCTAAAACTCTGCTTGTACACACAGTAGAGAGAGAGAGAGGCTTATGTGAATTGTATCCAAGGCCATTAGTGCCCATACTTAGTGGATCACACACTCACAGTGGATGTAGGCCAAATTGGCTGAACCACTATACATCATTATCTTATTTCCTCTTATACTCATCCCCTTCTACATACTTATACACTTATACATCTCTATGGCTGCCATGGCTGCTACTGTTTGAGCTCACTATCACTTATCCGGTGGTGCTAAATCTTAGCATCATCATTAATAAACAAGAGAGTATTAATGAACAAAAAAATACAACAAAGTTGAGTTTGGTTAACTTACAATCAAGGAAATGGAGAGATATAAGCAAAGAAATGTGAAAAACCCTAGGAGAGAGAAGATAGCACAACTTGTGTAATCTTATCTTCTTTTCTAAAAGAAAATGAAAAAAAAACTCTCATTTACAAATAAAAACCACTTGATACTTAAAGCAAATGGATTCAAAACCATAAAACCAGTAAGCAAAACCTAAAACCAAAAGGCAAAGACCGGATATCTGAAGGGGTCGATCGATCGCGGGTCTTATTTTTAACACAATTCTCCCCTTTAGTTCACACACAAAAGGACCTTGAAAAAATTATTATATCTCGATTGTTAGGAATCATATTGATGCACGGTCAGTGGCTACGTAAAGATAACTTAGATAACTACAACCTCCGTGAAGAGTTCAGGCAGGGAGCTTAAACACAGAAATGACTAAATTTCCCCCAAAGTTGCATAATGCGTTGGAACTCTATCGAAAAGTGCACACTTGCACTGTTTAGCATTCCAATACCTACAAAAACTCAAATAAACCTTGAAAAGAATATATATAACGAGAATAAAGGTTATGCAGTAAAATAAGTTAAATGCAAGAATTAACTACCATAATTGTGCATGCATACATAAGTAACAAGAGTTAATATACAATATCCATGACTAATAATAGACCCTCATTATTTGTTCTTCCTCTTATAAGGATTGGTGAGGGGCCTTGAACTTCCAGGTTATGTGATTATTATCCCTGAACGGTCGATCTCCTTCACTCATTTGTATTGGGGGTTAGGATATCGTGGTGTCCAACTAATGGTTCTTGCTATAAAGTGATATGATGATGTGGTTCTTCTGAATAATCGTGGAGAGGAAATCGAGAACATGTTTGTAATAGTGGGTGGGTGGATATTGCTATTAGCTTATGAATCTGAGAGGGAAAATATGTGTACTTCTAAGGTAGATTCCTCCCATTCGGTGGATTGATTATGTACACCCCAAAAGTGATATGCTCCGTTGCTTCGAGAGCTTCGTCGTAAATTTCTTCCCATTTGGTTGAGAGATCGGACTCTGCTAAGAATGGGGTAATGAGTCTTGGTTCTTTGGAGAGTATGAACTCGATGACTAAGAGGAGATCTGATATTCAATTGTTATTCTACAGGATGTGAATGACTGTGATGAATGAGGCCATATGGTCAATGGTGGGCTTTGTCTCAGTGATGATTTTTATGGCAAGTGATGGTGTGCATAGAGGGGTTGATGATTGGTTTGAGTGTGATCTCATCCTAAATTTGTGATGAACAAGGACTATCAGGGTGGAGTGGTTGGTGTTTGGAATGGAAGAATTTGTCCAGGCATTGGTGCTAGGGTTGGGGTGATATGGTAGGGGATTATTGGTGATATTCTATTTTATGGGGATGAGGCTCCCGACAACAATGAGGTATTGCATGGAAATTATTAGGGCCCAATAATTTTTGGTAATTTTATTGGGTCCCTGGTAAAACTGGTAATGTGCATCGGCTTACCAGTTCTTATCTGGGAATGCAAGGGGCGGTCTAGGTTTGAGAGGTCACAGGAGATCACCCATTTTCAGGGCAAGGTATACCCCTCTGAGGGGAGCCTGGAGATTGGTCAATTGTCTTGGTGGGGCTTTAGACTCTTTGGGACGGGGCACAACTTGGTAAATTCTGGGATAGAGTCCTTATTGGAAAGGTGCGGTGGTGGCTACCATTGCTGGGGAAATATTAGTAGTCAGGTGTGATATTGGGTTTGGGCTGATTACGAGGGTGGTTATATAAGATATAGAAGCTTTGAAGGAGTTCTTACAGGCAAAAAATTATTTTGTAACTCAACAAGGTTCTTTAGTGGATTGGGTAATCTTTAGAGCCAAACTTTCCTCGATCTTTCACCAGATATGATAAAGTGCTTTGAATTCAAGGATCTAGGAGAGTCCAAGTTCATTTTTTACTTCTTTCCACAGATTTTGGATCACGATTTCTATCTAATCATCTTCAAGGGGCAGTTGACCATCTAATCATCTTTCTCTCTCCATTGAGTGGCAAAAGTGTGAAGTGTCTCTTATTCCTCCCGTTTCATCATCTATATGTCTTTACGTGTGATGTCAAGTGCCACACTGTATTCATACTGCTTTAAAAACCACACCACACATCATCCCATGTTTTAAAAATCTCTGCACACTTCAGCCCCATCCATATACCATGTAAGGGCTCCTTCAGACAGAGTGGAAGAGAACATGATCACTAGAACCCTTAGACCTATGTTTCATACTAACATATGAAGGTGGTATTTGGATAAGTAGGAGATTGGGGAGACCAGTCCTTTTTAGGCTTTGAAGACTGGCATCTTGAATTTCTCTGACAACTTTCAGGATAAAGGGCCATATTCTTGAGGTTCGTGAGATCATTGGTAGTTTGCATTTTACTGATGGTTTTCTAAAGGAGAAGTTGTTCAGATTGCACATGTGTGATCTCCTTATTTGGAGGTGGGGGCACAATTTCATTAACCGGTGGAGGAGAAACAAATCCGGCTCATGGAGGGCCTTAGAAGGCAGTGTGTGGGTAAACGAGGTATTTCTAATATGGTTCAAAATGACTATGTGGGGAAATGGAAATTGTAAGTGGGGGCATTAGCATTAACTGGGGTCCGATGTTGGGACTAGCACGAGAGGATTGTGAGCATTAGCTGGTATCACCTCGATAGATACTGCAGACGGCGATTCAGTGTTAGGTATGGGAGGATGAAGTATGTTCTCTTTTATTCTAGGTTTAGCGGTGGCCTTTTGTAGCTTAGGGACATGATTTCATATTGCATGGTATTATGTGAGATGGTGATATTTTCCATTTTCCTCAAGGTTTAAGCAATTGTGGACACAGCCTGGTCTTCCTCAGTAGACATGGGGCGTACTACAGAGTAAACTTGACAGTAGTTAGTAAGGAGTTTAGTGATGAAAATTAAATGATTGTAGGGTGCGCGAACTCAAGTTTCCAAGGTAGGAGCCTAGTGTGATCTCTGTGTTGAGACTAGAAATTGCAGAAAAAGTCGGGGCACTTTTGTTCAGGATTTTTGTAAACAGGATGACTAACGGAAGGATGTAAAGGGGGTAAGGACTTACATATGCAATGAATTTTTTTGATGAACTTCTTTTACCTATTTTTAACCGTATGGGAATAGTATTTTTTTTTTGAATTTTTGGTTTGGTAGTATACTTTGAGGGGAAGAACCGAACAGAGTCTCGGTGGATTCAGGTAAAATGGGTGAGCTCTCATCTTGTTAGAACGAGGAGCTATGAAATAAAAGATTGTGGTCTATTATTTTATCAAAATAAAATATGGTTAGGGGATTCCAACGTAAAGGTAATCCACTTTGGATATCACTTGTAGATTCAAATTGTTATCTTCCACCTGAAATGGGAAGACATTCAGCCTAGAATTTGAGGGGTTTTGGATGAGCCTCCATCTCCCTGACAAGTTTTCGAAAAAAAATCATTAGAGCTATTTACTCATAAGTATATGTTCTCTTTGTCCAATAGGGTGTTTTCTAAGATCTTTTTTTATATGCAAAGGGGGTAGTGAGACTCGATGATTGGTGGATCATTTTCCATTTCATTGGGTCACAATATATCGGGTTGCTTGGACTGGGAAACCTTTAAGGTACGTGTGTAACCACTTTAGCCTATTATTGAATATCTACTAGAGTCTATTCGATATACCTCAGTATTGAACGAACTTCAAATGTTCCCTATCACCGAGACTTTGGGATCAAAAGGGAGTTATTCGATATACCAGACAGGTGGGTGAATAACGTGAGGACCCATTGGCGACTAGACTTTTGGGGAAGTGAATTTTCTAAAGTACGAGCTTTATTTAGGGTAGTGACTTCTCAAAAGTACGAGCTTTATTTAGGGTAGTGACTTCTCAAAAGTACAAACCTCTCTTTTAGGGAGAGATGACTTTTCTAAAGTATGAGCATTTCTTTGGATAAAGTGACTTTCCTAAGGTACGAACTTCTTTTAACTAGAGGCTTTTAGGTGCCCTCGATGTTATAGGGTTTAAATAATATTGTAAGTGCAAGTTTTATAATTTCTCATTTTGATTTTATTTTGGCTTATCCCATTACACGCCACTTCACCTTTATGACTACTTCCACATATTCGAAAAAAATAATTTTGATGACTTTTGGAAAATTTAAGATCATTCGTCACAACAACATTTAGACGAGTTATGAGGTGGTTTGGTAAAGACTTTAAATTTTCGGGGGTTATCTTTAAAATAGTTTGCTTTTAAAATTTTATTAAAATTTTGTCAGCTCGTTAGAATGACTTGGCATGTCGTTTGAACGAGATTGTGAATGTCATTAAAATGAGTTCGAACGAGTTCTAAAGCGACGCTTTTTGGTCAGCTCTAGAATTTCATTTGAAGTATCGTTGGAAACACGTTCAAACAAGATGGGGTACTTCATTCGAACAAGGTGTCAATTTGTTCGAATGAGTACGCGTGTTTTTATTTTTTTAAACATATTTTTGCAACTCTCTAATTCCTATCTCTTTGCAACACGTTTCCCTATAAATAGAAATGCGGGATTAGAGTTTCAAAGAACTAATTTTAGACTTTTAAAAATCCCTTTTAGAGTTCCTTTTGTGATCAAACTTTATATATTTTCAATCCAAACCTCTTGGATTTTTTAAGATCACTTTTACAAATCAAGAAGAACATATTTCAAGCTCAAGAACCCTTTTAGAGGTTTTCTCTATTGCTGAATTATAGAGTTGAGGCTCTATGACAGAAGAAAAAAGGAATCAAGATTACCAAGGCTGATCGGTGGGTACCGAGGCAATAGTTGCTTACTTGGACGGTGTTGGGCTATGTCGTATCTATTGAAGACTTGAAGACCCGCGTGTTATACTAGGTAGATCTCTTAGTAGTCTGTAAGTCGCCGAGTCTATCAAACCCTTAACAGTGTTGTAATCTAGGTTTTGCTAGAAACAAATTTTTCCTTATTTTCTTTTTTATGCGTGATTTGGAATTTGGTTTCATATTTTGTGTTGGACATTATCTTGCATGCACATCTACTTATTAATTAAGATAAAATTTGGATAAAAATCAAATATTTGTGTGCGTAACCTATACAAATCACGAATTTTTCCTTATTTTCTTTTTATGCGTGATTTGGAATTTGGTTTCATATTTTGTGTTGGACATTATCTTTCATGCACATATACTTATTAATTAAGATAAAAATTGGATAAAAATCAAATATTTGTGTTCGTAACCCATACAAATCACGAATTTTTCCTTATTTTCTTTTTATGCGTGATTTGGAATTTGGTTTCATATTTTGTGTTGGACATTATCTTGCATGGACATCTAATTATTAATTTGGATAAAATTTGAATCTTTGTGTGCGTAACCCATACAAATATTCCATATAAGCCCCTACTTTCTCAAATTGGTATCAGAGAGGGTTACACTAAGTTTTTATGTAATCTCTTAAATTTGGGTTTTTATAGATAATTTGTATAATAGGCTACCTATCTTCGATGGGGTCTAATTATGCTTATTAAAAAGCAAGAATGAGGTCGGCTTTGAAAGAGATTGACAAGCATGCCTGACTTGTGGAGAGTCCTTTTAGTGGAGAGGGAAAATGGTGACTTAACCAACAAAGTGGCAAGTCTTATGAGATATTTTCAAGATTCATTGGAGACTTGTGAGAAACTTAAAACCCTTATATCCCAACTCGAGAAAGATCTCGAACATGTCTAGGAGGTCAAGGTCACTATATAGGATACATCGAAGAAGGTTGGAAAGATGTTCCTTAGTCCCTCTTTAGGTTTTAGGGAGAGGCAAGGAATAGGTTACGACGGTGCATCCACTTCCCAAACTGCACCAGAACCGATTCCTAAATTTATGGTAGATCCTTCTAGGCCTCGACCTAAACCACAAAATAAAGTTCAACTTAAACGAGCAAACTAAGGTATAACCAAACAAGTCTATGTTTGTACCTATTACAAAAAGAGTGCTCACCTGAGGGAATTTTTCTATAATTAGGTAGAATTACACGTACACATACTCCCGTGCACCGCTATAGCGACCTTGCTAGTTTTAGAGAGCAAGTTGAGTTCCTAGTAGCCACTTTTCAAAGCTTAATAGGAGAATTTCAAAGGATGTCTATGCCTATTGAGAACGCTTCTAATATTACGACTAGAGCCAGTAATGACAAAGGCAAAGAAAATATTTCCTCCACTTGTATACCTAAGAAAGACTGCAAAGCCTTTATTGTTCACATTGCTATCAAGTTTCAAAATACTTCCCAATATTATTTTGATAGTGAGTGCTTTAAGCACATGACTGGTGACAAGTCATATTTCAACAACCTTGTGGATCACTAGAAAGGGAAAGTGATCGTTGGAGATGGGAGTAGGTCTAGTATTTTAGGACCTAGTTGTATTGAGATATCCGAATGTCCTAAACTAGACAATGTGTTATACGTCGAAGGGTTGAAAGAGAACTTGATTAGCATAAGCTAACTTTGCGATGCATACTTTACGATAAAGGTTGACCGACTTGAGTATAATGTATATGATCAATTCGGTGAACTATTACTTCAAGGAGTGAGGATCGACGATAATTGCTATGGGATCATTCCCATATCCTCCTTTGTGTGTAATAATGACACGGTTTCCTCTATGGATCTTCGGCATCAATAACTAGGTCATGTGAACTTTAGAGACCTTGAGAGATTAATGAATAAAGACCTAGTTTGTGGCTTACCATCTCTTGGGAAACCAACTTCCTAGTTTTATGGTCCTTGCCAACAAGGAAAATAAATCAAAGTCCCCATCGAAAGTTGATACAGTTACCACTTCTTATTTATTGGAGTTAATACATATGGATCTTATGGGTCCTAATCGCATGAAGAACATAAGTGGTAAGAGATACATTCTTGTGATGGTAGATAACTTTTCAAATTACACTAATGTGTGGTTTCTTAGAGCAAAGTTCGATGAAGTTGAATTTCTAACAACCAAGTGTCATGTCCTACAAAACCAATATGGAGTCACTATTATTTAGATGCATACTGACAATGGCACTGAATTTAAAAAAATCATAACGGATAGCTATTGTGATGGAGTGACCATAAAACACGAGTTTTTGGTCGTTCGTACTCCTAAATAAAATGGGATAGTTGAGAGGAAGAATCAAACAATTTAAGAGATGGTTAGATCCATGTTTCTTGGGAGAAATATTCTTGGACATTTTTTAGCAGAGGCGGTTAATACCACATGCCATACAATGAATCGAGTATATCTCTGTCCACACACGCTACACATGCTATATGAGTTGTGGACAGGGAAGAAACCCAACCTATCATATTTATGTGTCTTTGGGAGTACTTGATACATCTTGAGAGATAGAGATCACTTAGGAAAGTTTGACTCCCGAAGTGATGAGGGGATATTTTAGGTGATTCATCATCGAGTAGGGTTTATATGGTGTTTAACCATACAAGCTCTAAGGTTATGGAGTTAATAAACGTCACAATTAGAGATGATGAGCCATCAACGTCTATTGACCCTAACCATGAGTATGAGAATTATGCACCCCCGGTGATGATCCTATCATTCCCCATACTACCCAAGTTAACCCACTCTTAATTTATAAGATCCACCCTCTTAGGTTAGAAATAGTCATGACCATTCCGCTATATTTTGTGATCCCACACTAGGTATTAAGACTCACGCCCAACTTGATAATGTGATTAGTTACTTTTGATGCACGTCCCTAGTCGAGCCCAAGAATATGAAATAAGTACTCAAGGATGAGCATTGGCTGTTATGCAAGAAGAGTTGCTTTAGTTTCTCAAGAACGATATTTGGGACTTAGTCCCCTAACCTAGGGAGACTAATGTCATTGGTACCAAGTGGATATATAATAATAATATGGATGAGGATGGTACCATGGTTTGAAATATGGCTAGGTTGGTCGCACAAGGATACACACGATTATAGGTGTAGACTTTGACGAGACATTCACTCTCGTTGATAAACATGAGTCCGTTTGCCTATTACCTGCCATAACATTTCATCTACGCTTCAAGTCATATCAAATGGATGTCAAGTATGCTTTCCTTAATGTCATTTTACAGGAGGAATTTCACGTGGAATGACCAAATTGGTTTGAAAACTCAAAGCACCCATGACACGTTTTTATCTTAAGAAATCCCAATATGGTTTGAAGAAAACACCTCATGCTTAGTACGAGAGGCTCACTTTTTATCTCTTAGCTCATGGCTTAAAGAGAGGGGGAGTGGATAAGACATTGTTTATGAGGTGAGAGACATGTGCTATTTTGATTGCCCAAGTCTATGTGGACGACATTGTATTTGGATCCACGTGCTTCTAACATGATCACACTTTTGAGGAGGAAATAAAGAGCAAGTTTGAGATGATCATGGTCGATAAGTTTACGTTCTTCTTAGGTCTCAAGGTGCGTTAACTTGAGGATGGGATATTCATATCTCAATCTAAATATGCAATGGGACCTAGTGAAGAAATTTAGTTTAGATTCCACTAAGCACTCACACACCCCTATGAGTACATCGACGAATCTTAGCAAAGATGGTTTAGTCAAGGACATAGTGCAAACCCTTTATAAGAGAATGATAGGGAGCCTTCTCCACTTGACTATTAGTCATCCCGATAATACCTTTAGTGTTGGAGTTTGTGCATGATACCAAGTCTACTCGAAAGATTCTCACTTGCTCTCAATTAAATGTATCATCAAGTGCATGAGTGGCACTATTTCCTATGATATTTGGTATTCTTTTGATATCGATGGTTGTTTGTCCTTCTATTCGAATGTCGATTGGGTCGGGGATATTGATAGTTGTAGGAGCACTTCGGGTGGGTGTTTTTACTTTAGGGTGCTCTTGTCTCTTGGTTGATTAAGAAGAAAAACTCCACATCTTTGTCCAAGTTGGAGGCCGAATATATAGCCTCTAGGAGCTCTTGCACGCAACTCTTATGGATAAATCAAATATTGGAATATTATGGGATTTCTCAAAGTACAATGACTATTTCTTGTGATAATACGAGTGCAGTCTATATATCCCATATTTTGGTCCAACATTCCTGCGCAAAGAACATTAGGATACGTGAGCATTTTATTCGCGATCTCATTGAGGAGAAGGTCGTGTACTTGAGTTTTGTGAGCACCGAACGTCAATTAGCCTGTATATTCACGAAACCTTTAGATGCACTTAGATTCAAGAATCTTAGGAAGTCTTTGGGTATTTGTTCCGTTGATTGAGTTTGAGAACTTTATCTAGTGTAGGGTGATTATCGCGTTCATATCATTTGCCCCTATTGCTAGATTGTAATTCTATGTATTTATATGCTTTTTCTTATGATATTTATTTTGAAAAATCCAAAAAGATTTTCAATTTTTAAGAAAAAGCTGAAAACTTCGGAAAAAGATTTCATTTTTGATAAAAAAAATTTGAAAAAGACAAAAAAAATTGTATTTTCGTTTTTGCCCATATATGGATGTACATTTCAGCGAATCACCACTTCATTCCATCCATTCATGTGACTTTTTCATAGCATTTTCATGCATGGATTTGTTTTGTTAGTGTGCTTAATAATATGTGGATAGAATTTCATTGATCATTGATGATTACTTTCTTCATGCTAGACTCCTTATCGCCTTTATTGCACACGTGCACAGACTTTGTGAACATTGTGTTTACTTATCATCTGTCGAATATGTGACAACCCACCTAATAAAATACTGGGTGATCAGTCCTATACCAAATTAAAACAGGAATCCCAGTTGGATCATCCTTAGCATCACTGTCGAAAACTTTTTAAAACTTACTAACCACCTAGTATTCCAAAAGCTGGTGCCAATTTTAACTTTTTAATTAAACAAAATAGTACATGCGAAATTTAAAATATAAACCATTCACACAACTGAATGAAAATAAACTGAATCATAATTACACAACTTGTCGAATAAATCACCGGCCACCAAAGAAATAATCCAATACAAATATTCAATACCTGAATAAATTACACCTGAAAACTGTACCGAGAAGCCTGGGCGACAAGCCCTAAATAAAACTGAAACTGATACAAGATTCCTACTCTAGGAATGAATGAATGATGCATCTAATCCATACTCCTGCTAGCATCCACATATGCCGCAGCTCCGTGTTCCCGGAATAGAATATCAATCTTGGCGTCCCTGTGGCTGGACACCTAAAAGGTTTTGAAAATAGTTTTATAGCAAGGGTTAGAACCCAAAACATTTTGAAAATATTTAGCAAGTGAATTAACTGCAGTAATTTAAAATGGATGAATGCGCTTCATATTTAAGTTAGTGTCGCACTCCCTTATGGACATTCTCACCCCTCCACTTTTGTGCACACCTACCGGTTACCTTAACCCCACCTAGTTGTACTACCCCGTCCAACTAGTCTTGGTATAACCTTCCCTTGCCATACTACTCTAACCCGAGTATAATGATTCTTGAATTATAAGTTATTTCACAATTAACTTAACTAATTCCTCTTAAATAGTAGCATATAACCGTGTCACAAGTTATATAAAGTAAATACATCACACACTGTATTATTACCCGTATATAATATTTACTACCATTATATACGTACCTTTGCCATAAAATCCACACATATAACATACGTATATCCATCCCTTCGAGTATACCCTCGCCGGATGATTCCCTCTAAAATGCTATCTCACTAGGTGTGCTCACAAGTCCTAGTTTCCCCAAGTTGGATCGCTCACCAACCTGGCCCAAAATATAAACGTAGTGGAGGCGGTCATATTCCTTCCCTGAAAGTGAGATAAATCCCTCACCCATATATACCGGACGCTATGACCTGGGGATATACTCGCCCTACTCCTCAAGCTAGGGGATTCACCCACATCGCGCAACCTCCCTTGATAGAATTAGAGTATATAAATTGAATAAATATCTAGTCACTGATATTTAATATCACACACAATATAAACACGTATATATATATACTATCACTATACCGTATATATATAATATAAATCCCAGCTTTACCATGTACTCAAAATTCTGTACACTGCCTGTAATTTAATATCACACACAATATATACACGTATATATATATATATATATATATATATATATATATTATAAACCCCGGCTTTACCGTGCACTAAATATCCCGTACACTGCCTGAAATTTCCTGAGTCTGTGGCCCGACTCAATGTAATTAATTTTCTCACTTAATAATTTATCGTCTTCCCAAGTCTATGGTCCGACTCTAATATATTTAACTCATACCTCAATTTATATGATACTCTCCCCAAGTCTATGGTCCTACTCCAATTAAATTAATTAACACACTTTTTAATGTAATACCTTCCCGAACCTATCACCCGACTCTAATTAAATTAACTAACACACATTTTAATTTAATATCTCCCCGAGTCTATCGCCCGACTCTAATTAAATTAATTAACGCACATATTAATTTAATACCTCCCCGAGTCTATCGTCCGACTCTTATTTAATTAATTTACACATTAATTAATCAACACTATTCCGAATCTGTGGTCCAACTCTAATATAATTAATTCGCACATTAGTTAATTAATACAAATCCGAGTCTGTGGTCCGACTCTAATATAATTAATTACCACTCTTGTTAATTTAATCCTACCCAAGTCTACAATCCGACTCTAATTAAATTAATTATCACTCTTATTAATTTAATCCTACCCGAGTCTACAATCCGACTCTAATTAAATTAATTATCACGCTTATTAATTTAATAACTTGGTGTCACCCAACCATTATCCACGAACTCTCTCACTTGGCCTGTACCTCAACATTTCCCGAGTCTATGTTCCGACTCCAAACTAATTATTTTTTTCTCAATAATTAATTTAACACTTTGATGTCACTTAACCAACATACCCGGACTCGCTCACTTGGTCCAATTTACATCTCATAATATCATACCCACATTTTCGCCTACAATGTGTCACACCTTTATTTCTATAAATTTCCCAATTATATTTGCCTATAATTATTAACATACCCGGGCTCGATTCACTTGGCTCGAAATTTATTATTTCCCCAGTCTATATCCCGACTCTAAATTAAATAGTTTATCTCCAACTTAATTCAATATCTTGGGGTCGCTTGACCAATATTCCCGGATTTGCTCACTTGATCCGTACCACCATTTTGGAAAAAAACATCTCAATTTCATCCATTAAGTGCCCTACATAAATTTATCTTAGTCCCAATTACTTTCTCCCATAATATCTAGGAATATTTGTTTCATAATTATTTATCACTTATTAATGTATGGGAATTAATTTCTAATTAAATTCCCCCCTTATATATAAACTGGGCGAACTGGCCAGAATTCTAAATCATCGATCGATCGAACCTCCTGGGTTGATCGATCGATCGTCCCAGACTTCATCTTCTTCGAGACGCAGTTGCACCATTAACGAAAACCTCCAACTTTTAGTCTTTCCCCTGGACTAACTCAATCCCAATCAACCCTATATCTACATAGGAATAGGATCAAAGCACCTTATGGAACATCAACTGAAATTAAATCTCACGATTTTCTACTTTTTCCCGATTTGGGTATTATCTGGGTTTCAAATCCCCAATACGAATTTCATTCATTTTATCAGTAATTAACCATCTACTCTTACTGGTTTTAACATCTGATTCAGTTATCTACA
The DNA here is from genome assembly GCA_949130495.1 of Sambucus nigra. NCBI lineage: Eukaryota > Viridiplantae > Streptophyta > Magnoliopsida > Dipsacales > Adoxaceae > Sambucus > Sambucus nigra. Next base: position 22,032,454 of record OX422213.1, on the reverse strand, counting down.
TTCTAGAATCATAAGCACCATAAATCTTACCCTTAATCCCATTAAGGTATATTAAATTCCAAAAACCCAATTTATATTTTTGGTCACACACCCAAAACGAATTTTCATATACAAATCACTATGATATGAATTTTTTATCATAAATTTAGAATCACAACAGTTAACCACTTGCCTGTAAGTGTTCGTAGTCTCCGATCCGTTGTTGATGTCCATTAATTTGGCTCCAATAACCTCCAATTTGCTCTTAATTTGCTTCCCCCCAAATCCCCTCTCAAACCCTAGGTTTAGAGTTATGTTGGCTGCCATTCCTTAATCTCCCCATTAGGTTAAAAACCCTTAATCCCGTTTTTAGCCTAATGGGCTTAATTAAATTAGCCCAAATCACCCCGTGTGGGCTCGGCTATGCCCAAAAATGCCCCGAGACCCAATTACTACCCCCGGGTACTCTTTTCTGACTATCTCGACCCATACGGACACAATCGTGCACTCAGAATTGGCATCCGAATTAATTTATAAAAATTCTTATCTCACACCCAATTTAGTCTATACCGACTCCCGGCTGGGATAAGTGCATACCCCGCCATTAATACCCGAAATGACGTAATTAAATTTTTACTATTCACTTAGTAAATAAATTTCCCTAAATATTAACCATTCACTCCCCGATTAATATTTAAATATATATATTTCCATAATTAATTCAATTAAAATTACAACACACAAGTAATTTAAAATTCCCGAATTAATTAAATATTAAATGCACAAAAATAGGGGGTGTTACAGAATACAACGTTCTCGTCTCAATTGTGCTTAATAAAAAACCAAATGTAAAGAGAAATAAATTTTGATTGTAAGAACCATTGCCCGTATTTCGTTTCCTGAAAAAGATTGTTATATAATAAGCAATGGAAAGGGGCTAGGGAAGGGCAAAATTTTATTTACGTTAAAAGCCACCATTTGTAAAAAGAGCCTAAAAGATTAACGACATAAAAAAATAGGAGTGCCAAGGACAATTATATTTTCATTGATATTTCGCTACATATGAGCATTATATGATATATTCAAAAATATTTGAGAATTAATTCTTATATATGTGAGATTTTAAGGGTGTTATAAAGTAAAAGATATATGGGTTTGCACAACGGACTTTCTTGAAAAGAATTAAATAGTTTGGCATTATTTATGTGAGAATCATTTAAATTCATGGCATGTTGCATAAGTCGAGTCAATTTCATATAAGTTCAACATTTTTACACCTAAGTTTGAAATTGAGTTCTTTCTTTAAAAGTATCTCATGACATTGTGCACCTATGTTATGAAAGCCTATGTTGATTTTTCCATGGAGAATGGTCACGCAATTATATTTTGCTTTCACGATTCAGATATTTAGTGTTATTTCGTGGTATGTTGTATTTGTACTATTTATACCTAATTTTTATACTTTGAAATTTTTTAAAAATAGTTGGAATTTCATTGCACGTGCTTTAATGATTATCCTTGTGATGATTTATTTGCTTATTCGGGTGATGCTAACACTTTCATGATTATTTTCTTAACCATTTTCTACTACGGACAAAAATCGGGAGAACAAATTGAGGGGGAGTTTATTTATTTTTTAAACTCATATGCGTCACGATATTTCTTTTATCTCATGCGTGTACATCACTTATGTCTTGATGATGATTTCACCGACCACATAAGATGAAGACTTTTCATTTGAAGACTTATACATTTATACATTTTCGTTTCTTGATTTGGGAGGGCAATAGTTGTATTAGTAATCAATTTGGCTTCGATTTGTGTTTCTACTGGAATAGCCAACGGGGGAGATTTGTAAAAGCAAGTTTTATAATTGTTCATTTTGATTTTATTTTGGCTTATTCCGTTACAGCTCACTGCACCTTGATGACTATTTCCATGTATTTGAAGAAAAAAAGTTGATAAGCCTTGGAGGATTGAAGATCGTTCGTCTCAACAACATTCAGAAGAGTTATGAGGTGGTTTGGTAACGACTTTAAAATTTCAGGGGTTATTTTAAAAAGTGTTTGCTTTTAAAAGATTTTCAAAATATTTTTAAAGTTTATGTAAAATTTTGCCAACTCTTTAGAACAACTTGTCATGTCATTCAAACGATATTGGGAATGTCGTTAGAACGAGTTTCCCTTGTTCGAATGAGTTCTGAAGTGACACCTTTTGGCCAGCTCTAGAAGGTCATTCGAAGTTTCATTGGAAACACGTTCAAAAAAGACGGGGTACTTCGTTCGAACAAGGTGCCAGTTCATTCAAACGAGTACACGAGCTTTTATTTTTTTAAACATATGCAAATCTCTAATTCCTATATCTTTGCAACAACTTTCCCTATAAATAGAGATGCGGGATTAGAGTTTCAAAGAACTCATTTTAGACTTTCAAGAAGCTCTTTTAGAGTTCCTTTTGTGATCAAACTCTATACTTTTTCAATATAAACCCCTTGAATTTTTTAAGATTACTTTTCCAAATCAAGGAGAACATATTCCAAGTTCAAGAACCCTTATAGATATTTTCTTAATTGCTGAATTAGAGAGTCGAGACTATAAGGCTGAAGAAAGGAATTGAGATTCCTAAGGTTGGTCGATGGATACCGAGGCAATAGTTGCTTGTTGTGGACGGTGATGGACTGTGACGTATCTTTTGAAGACTTGAATATTGGTGCATTATACTAAGTGGAGCTCTTAGTAGTCTGTAAGTCCTCGAGTATGTTAAACTCTTTAATAGTGCTGAAATCAAAATTTCCTTATTTTCTTCTTCTGTGCGATTTAGAATTTGGATTCATATTTTGTGTTAGATAATATCTTGCATGCATACCTAATTATTAATCAAGATGAAATGTGGTTAAATATTGTTCTTTGTGTGCATAACCTAAGTTACAAATGTTCCATATAAGCCCCTACTTTCTCAAATATGAAAATCTAGACTATGCACTGTGTGAGGCAAATGGGTAATCTTTAATTTTTACATACTTTGATGTTCGTTTTATCGCGAGGTCCTTTACGCATACCTATATGTTTGGGAAATGTATAATCCTCTACATGGGGACCTAAGAACGTATCTATATTGTGAGGTATTCTAAATTAAGGACGCTAAATAGTTCTAAAATTTAACTAAAATAGTCATACGGGAGAGCAATATTAAGTATAAAAGAAAAAAAGCATATAGATATTTCAATTCTCTTGATTTTTCCTCTTTGGACTCGCTACTATGATGCAGGTAGTAATTCGGCTACAACATGCAATACTGATTTTTTATGATAGAAAAATTATCCCAGCAGAGTTACCACTGTGGAGTTATTGGCCCTGGGCGCGGGGGGAAGCAGACTTATTGCAACGGTGGGTATGGGAATGCTTATCTCCTGATTCGTCGCCTTCCCCCGAGGTCAGGTTATCGATTTAAGGTTAGACTCCGTGACTTAACCCTGGAAGATCTTTGACGCCATGTCTAGTTTGAGTTGCACACCGCTGGTTCTTAGGACTGGTCTTAAGTGTGTTTTGTGTGATAAGTGGCTCAGTTGGTTTGTTCAGAGTCGCAAATTTATTTTATAAAAAATAAACAAAATATATGGGCTAATACTAAGTCAAGTTTTAAGTCTGTGATTGTTCCAAAGATTCTTGTAGTGTGGGTTTGAGAACCGAGTTACGAGTGGGGAAGGTCTTAGGCACCCCACTTATTTTGTATGCTTCCTTAATTCTAGGATTACTACCACTCTATACATTATTTGATTACTTTTTAGTTATTTTGGAATTTTTTTAGAGACCTTAGGTTTAGAATCCGTTAAACGTTGACTGTTGCTTAGGTAGGAATAGGGTATCAGTGATAGGTGTAGGAACATAACTTCAATCGGTACAAATACACAATATTGCTTGTGCATCACTCCGTGCTTATTTTAGTATAGCGAGTGTCCGTTAGTATGTATGTAAGTGGGCGAGAGCACTCGACCTTGAGATAATTTAATATCTTTTATTAGTTATGTATATGTAAGGTACTAGAGTTAATAGATGGGTGCATATCGATGGAGACAAAATATCAAGAGACATATTATTGATGTTTGAGTTCACGAGAAGAACTCGGTATTACGTTTACGTACTCATGTGGACATAAGATAAAAGTCTATATATTTTGGTCGTTGCACATGTTTGAACGCGATGTGTGTGCAAGTGCAGGACTTGGCTTGGGAGGGGGAGGGCTAGTATATGGAATATTAAAATAGGCATCGACTCGAATATGTTTAACCTTGTAATAATCGGGTGATTACTAGCCGAAAAGATTTGACCTTCAAAATATATTGGAGGGGTAGAACTGGGAGGAGTTGGGCCAAGAAGTGGGGATGTATCATGAAGGATTTCGTGTTCTATTGCTGAGAAGCATACCATAACACTAAATCTTGGTATTGGGGTGGACCAGGAGAAGTCAGGTAATTCAGGACTTGGATGGATGCATGCCTAGTAAATAATACGTTGAGAGACCTATTATAAGGCTTGGGCATCACAATTTCAGCTGGTTACAATGCTATATACCCAGGGGGACTTGATATCAAAGGCAATGTAGTTCCAATAATGAGGGTATATTTATAGGTATAGGCGACATGATACCGAGTATATAATATACAACTTTACGGTATTTATGGAGCCTAATCCTTAATATAGCATTTCTATTATGTCGTATTTATATATTTGTATGTTAAAATATGTAAGGACATTATATTATTGTTTGGTTTACATTTGAGTATGTCATATACCGCTAAAAATGTCGAAGACTTATTCAAGTTCAACGTGCATCAAAACGAATCCAAAGTTCTTCAACATTCAATCCTCTGCGAGATTAATTTTGGTAAGATTGTGTTTAAGTACCTTAACGGTTTCCAAGTGTAGAAGCCGAGTTTTTCATTAAAGAATTTTTATAAGTGTTAAGGTGGATTTTTGACGAATTAAAAATAAATATTTTAAGTTGCTCGTTCGAGCGAGATAAGACAGTCATTCGAGCAACAGAGCTATCTCGCACAAAGTCTCATTCGAGCAATAGTTTGCTTCGTTCAAGCAACAACACTGTTTCATTCGAGCGATGCGCCGCCTTAAGTTTTTTTTATATAAAGTGTGTTAACCCACTCTATTTTCGTTAAGAAGACCTGACATTTTAGTTTATGCAAACACTGCAAATCGGCAGAATCCTTTATCTTCTTCATTTAGGGTTCAAATCCTTTTGTTTTCAATTCACAAATTATCCCAATATTTATGTGAATTGTTTTGGAACCCAAGAACACAATTTTGCGAAGTTTCTCTTGTAGAGAAAATATTTACTTCTTATCTATGTGCCACTTGAGGGAGGTACTGGACTAACGTGATTGCGTGTCAAAGGGAGTACTCGTGGGTGTTCCTGGGCTGACTGAATTGCGGTTCTTGTGGAGTTGCTGCGGAATTCTATTATTGATTTAGGTTACGGCCTATGAGAGTTTGCTGCGGTAAATTCTTTGCAGATTTCGCTTGTAATCATTGTGAGTATTATTAGTGAAATAAAAGGTCTTTCCCTTCAGGATTTTTCCTGAAATTTGTGAGTCATAAATTCATATTTGTTTGTGTTGGCATGATCCACTACACCTAGATGCATGTTTTAGGGATGAATTAAATTGGATTAAAATTGACACCGATTAAATGAGGTTAACTTGGAAATTTATGAATTTTGTTTAAACAAGTATCACACCGTACTTTATCAAATTAGTATCAGAGCTTATTTAAGCGATCACCACTTTTAAAAATTGGTATCAGAGCTGGTTACACTAATTTATTGTGTATTCTTATTTCCGTAAAAATTGTGTGATATTTCTTTCTTTTTTTTAAATCTGTTTTGTGAAAAATCGTAATTTTTCCAATAGAGCACTTATATAATCGGATGCCCATTTTTTACGGGTATAATTATGCCTACAGGAAAGCACGTATGAAATCACAGTTAAAGGCCATTGATGAGCCCGTTTGGACTGTTAGTGAAAGAGGATGGACTCCTCCCATTGTCACCGCAAGTAATATCACGACTTTAAAACTCGTGACAAACTGAACTGAGGACGAATTTAAATGGAGTACTTTTAATTCACATGGGTTTACTGCAATTTTTGGTGCCAGCAATACTGAGGAGTTCCGATGTATTATGACGTGCACCATGTCAAAAGAAGCGTGGGACATTTTACAACTTACCCACGAAGGCACAAATGCAGTCAATGAGTCTAAAATTCAAAATTTAACTACTCAATTGAAACAATTACCATGCTTGAGACTAAGTGTTTTGATGAGTTTTATGCACGTTTGTCTGATATTGTCAACACTAGTTTCAATCTTGGTGAGCACATTCCAGATGCACGAGTGGTTAAAAATATTTTTAGCTCGTTGCCTAAATATGTTATCCCTAAAGTGACTGTTTTAAATTCCTTGGGTAATTTAAGCAATTTCAAATTGGAAGAGATGGTAGTATACCTACAGACATATGAGATTGACATGTTCCCCAACACTGTCAAACCTAAGGATAGAGGGCTAGCACTTAGATCCCAATTTAGGAAGGAAGAGGAAGTGTCCAAGAGATAGAAGAAAAACAAAGTGAGAATTTGTGAGTCCGACTCTGAGGGTGAGGTTGATTTTTATATGGTCATGCTTGTGAAATTTTTTAAAAAAATTCTCAAGTTTTCAAAACAAAATTCTTCCAATAAAAAGTTTTTTGAGAAAAACAAAAAGAAAGATGAGGCCAAAGAGAGTGAGAAATAGAAAGAGGAAGAAGATAAGTGTTTTGAGTGTGAGGGTAGGGGGAATAGAGATTTTGAGTGTCCCACTAGGATAAAGAGAAAGGGCAAAGATATTTCCATTCCATCCACTCTTAGCGATAGTGAGGAAGAGGTGAAGGATTTCGGGGATGAGTCTTCACATGGGAAATTTGTAGCCTTTTTAGCTAGTCACGAGATCACACCTAGTTTATCCCACGATATACCCCCGAGGAGGAGGATAGTTTGAGTGTTTTGAGTGAGGAAGAAAGTGAGTGTGGGAGCGAAGGTGAAAGTGAGCTCCAGATTGCATTTAGAGATTTGTACACCGAGACCTTAAAGACTAAGAAGTTGAATAAGGAGTTAGGTCTTAGGGTGAGAGATTTGGAGAGCGAGATCGGGAGTTTGAGGGTATTTGAGGTGAAAGTAAGTCAACTCGAGAAGGTGAAGGTTTCTTTGAGTGAATAGTTAATTGTTTTAGATCTGGAAAAGAGTGATTTGACCAACACGATGTCTAGTCTGACGACACGTGTGTCCTAAATAGAGAGTGATCTCAAAAGTGCCCGGGAGGTCAAAGTCCCTTTAGAGAATGCATCTAAGAAGGTTGGAAATATGGTTCTCAATCCCGTTTTAAGTGGTGTTGAGAGACGAGGAATATGTCATAACGGTGCGTTCACTTTCCACATTGCACCCGAGCCTATTCCTGAGTTAGCAATAGATCTATATGACCATCAACCTAACCCACCTAGGCGTCCCATTACCGAGAGGATAGTGCATCCTAGAGGTTTTGAGTAAGGTGGTCCTAGGCCCGTGTATGTTTGCACACACTGGAAGAAGAGAGGACACCTTAGGAAGTTTTGTTTTAAGTTGGGTTATGTGTCACATTTTGCTACTACACGTGTTCACACACATGCACTCACACATGATGCTTCGGATGATTACACGAGATAGTTTGCACATCTTTGGGATCAGGTAAAGTTTTTAGTTAAGACTTCACATGATTTGATGGATGTTTTTCAAAGGATGTCACCAACTTTGGAAAACTCCACCGCACCTAACGATTAAGGTTTAGACTTGTTTGCTAGCATAAGATGATTTTCATGATGATATTTTATGCCTATTGCGAGTGTGTATCATTTTTGTAGTTATGTTTTCCATTTTTGATATATTTTTTTTGAAAAACAAAAAAGATTTTTGTTTTTGAAAAATTTTGGAAAAAATACAAAAAGATTTTCATTTTTTTAAAATAGTTTGAAAAGGCTAAAAATATTTTTTTGATACTTTTTTTGGAAAAAGACAAAAAGATTTTTGTATTTTGCTTTGCACCATTTATGGATGGACATTTAGGATGACCGAGTCATAATTTCATTCCACATCCATGTGACTGTTTGATAGTGTTTTGATACGAGTCACCATTTTATTTTTGTGCTTTACAATATTTGGAGTCATTGAGATGTGATTTGTTTTTACTATCTACATATTTGACCCATGAGTTCCTTTAATGCACACTTTTATGGATTGTTTTTACTATTGTTCTTATCTATCACATGTTGGTCGATGTGTTTTCATCTCAATTTATCTTTAAAACGAACCAAATGCGATAAAACTTGACAATGAAAGTAGTGGATGTAAGAACCGTTGTTATGAGTTTATGTGATATATTTGAAAAACGAGGAAGGGCAACGAAAGGTACTCATTTATCCTTTGCGATTAAGCCACCGTTTAAATCTGACCTAGAAAATACATGGCACAAAAACATAAGTCAAGGTCCAAAGAGGTTGAAAAAAGCCCAAAAAAATTTAAAGGCAATAAAACGAAAAATATGCCATAAAGTGGGACAATAGGATTTAGTTTCATCACCTCAATAGAAAAATAAAAAGCATATTTATTTACGAGGGAGTTTGGATGGAATATAAAACGGGTTTCCACGTCCTGACAAAGTCATGAAAAAGCGTTACATAGTTTTAGACATTATTGGTGTGAAAATTATGTCTCACTTTGATTTGTCAATTATATTAAGACGATATCACCTAAATTCACTTTTTCAACACCTAAGGACGATTTTGAGATTTATTCATTAGTAGTACACATATTCATCATGCACATATGTTATGCGTGATTGCATTGATTTGTCTATCGAATTGTTCACACCCATTCATTCGGTTTCCATGATTTGGATATCTTAGTGTAAACTCATGGTGTGTGATTTTTGTAAAGTTATTTTTTCATTTTTGTTTGAAAAATCAAAAATAGTTTGTGGATGTCTTTGAGTATATCCTGATGATCGTAGTTATCTTCCTTGTTTATCGTGACAACTCCATGTTTATTTTGTTTATTCATTTTTCTTGTCTATTTCGGACAAATAAAGAAGGGGAGAATGAATTACGGGGGAGTTTTGGGGGGAGATTTGATTATTGAATGATTTGTTCTTATATAATTTCAAACTCTATGCATCGCGAAGGTATTTGCTTTGCCTCATATGTGTAGGTACAAAAATTAAAGATCATTATTTTGCACACCCTGATGAGAAAACCTTAAAGATTTGAAGTTGAAGATTTTGAAGAAAAGTTTTAGACTTGCATGTTTAGTACCTTTTCAGTTTTGAGTTCATGGGAGGGTATTAGATTTGTATAGGCATTTTGATTTGATAATTCGAATATTTTTATTTTGTACCGGCATAGACATATGGGGAGATTTGTAAGGACATTATTTTATTTTTTGGTTTACATTTGAGTATGTCGTATACCGCTACAACCGTCGAAGACTTATTCAAGTTCAATCATGCATCAAGACGGATCCAAAGTTTTTCAACATTCAAGCCTCTACGAGATTAATTTTGGTAAGATTGTGTTTAAGTGCCTTAACGGTTCACTTAGAGTGTTGGGATAAGTTTTCTAAAATATTTTCTAAGTGCAGAAGCGAAGTTTTTCGTTAAAGAATGTGTTGAGGTGGAGTTTTTGATGAAATACAAAAATATATTTTAAGCAGCTCGTTCGAGCAATATAAGTCAGTCGTTCGAGCGACATAACTATCTCGTGCGAAGTCTCGTTCGAGCGACAGCCTGCTTCGTTCAAGCAACGTCACTGTTTCGTTTGAGTGACACGCCACGTTAAGTTTTTTTACATAAAGAGTGTTAAACCACTCCACTTTCATTAAGAAAACCTGACCTTTTAGTTTCTGCAAACACTGCAAATCGAAAGAATCCTTTGTCTTCTTCGTTTAGGGTTCAAATCTTTTTGTTTTCAATTCACAAATCATCCCAATCTTTATGTGAATTGTTTTGGAACCCAAGAACACAATTTTGTGAAGATTCTCTTGTATAGAAGATCTCTACTTATTATCTATGTGCCACTTGAGGGAGTGTTGATGTGACTGCGGTTCAAAGGGAGTATTCATGGGTGTTCCTGGGATGATTGAACAACGATTCTTGTGGAGTTACTGCGAAATTCCATTATTGATTTAGGTTGCGGCCTATGAGAGTTTGTTGTGGTAAATTCTTTGCAGATTTCGCTTGTAATCATTGTGAGTATTATTAGTGAAATAAAAGGTTTTGCCCTTCGGGGATTTTTCCTGAAATTTGAGAGTCAGTAATTCATATATGTTTGTGTTAGCATGATCCACTACACCTAGATGCGTGTTTTAGGGCTGAATTAAATTGGAATAAAATTGACATCGATGAAATAAAGTTAACTTGGAAATTTGCGAATTTGGTTTAATAAAATATCACATCGTACTTTATCAAATTTGTATCGGAGCTTATTTAAGCTATCTCCACTTTTACAAAATAATGTTCAATCAAAGGCCGAAGTTTGGCGAGTATTTAATATGAAAACACATGTTCGGGTGTCTTTGCATGGACGGACTTTATTCGTTTAGAGAAGGGGTGGGAGTAGTTATATTTCAAACTTTGACTTGATGCAAAGTTTTGGACTGACTCGGCTCACGAGCACTTCCCTAATAATTAATTTGAAAAGTATGTTTTCATGTTTTGTAATTATCATGGAGTAATTTGATTAGTATTGTTTTAACATATGATTATGTCAAAAAAACTAACGGAGGTGCTGGATTATAAGCCAGGCATTTGAATTGCATACCCGGACCTTGAACGGGGGACCGTTTAAAATATGTAAAGTTTATTACAATATATATATGTGTGTGTGTGTGTGTGTGTGTGTGTGTGTGTGTGTGTGTGTGTGTGTGTGGTATTACCTCGAAATCTGGACAAAGGTTCGTTACCCTTGCGTCGAAAAAGCTGACTTTTTTGTCGCGAAGGGGGAGAGTGTCCCATTTTTGGTGTTTTTCAGTTAGGCTGAGCTTCATGTAGAAGTCTTGACTTTTGTGTTTTTTTGTCTCCATTGGGAAGATCTTTGTTTAGAAGTTTTTGAATTTTTGGAAGTTCTGCAGAGGTTTTACCCTTTGGGGACTTAGAAGCAACTTTTCGAAAGTACGAGCTTTCCTTTTTAGGGGAAAGTGAATTTTTTGAAGTATGAACTTCCACGGGACTTTAAGAATGAGATCGAGTATCTTGTATGCTCGGGGGAGAAGAAATTTAGAAAACTGTATCGTTGTCGGGTTTTCGGGCTCTCCTCTATTTTTGAAGTTCTTAAAATGAGAGGTGGGGGGCTCTATTTATATCGACCGGGGTGAGTCCTTTTGCCATTCGATATAAGGATAAGGGCCATTATTTTTAGATAAGGCCGTCACGTGAGCGGTTAAGATAACGCACTCTGATACGACTTTCACCGATCGGTTAAAGGTCATTTTTATAACTACTTTTCTTTTCAATTTATACCCTAATAATTTTGTATAACTTGTTTTTGGTATCTTTATGTCTCTTTAGGGTGTTTTATCTCCGAAACTTCGGTGGGGTCAGGCTTAGGGTCCGGGACTTGGGCAAGGTCGGATTTAGGGTAACTAAGGGTATTTTTAACCTTGCTAATTTAGGCGAGGCTGGTTTTAGGACATTTTTTCGAGTGGGACATAATGAGCCACACCCCGATTGAAGTATTAGGGTGTCCACAATAACATATACTATGATTCCACACATTAAGAATTCAATGCCCAATTATAAAAATTCAATTTGTCGCAATAGATTTTCACCAACGTCTTATGTATTCCTTGATCTCAAACTTAAATTATTTGATACTCTACCGGATTTTAAAAACCACTGGTTGTGTTTACTAGTTGAATAAAAGATTATAAATTTATCAAGTGGATATCACAATCCAAAATATCTCGTTGGTGCAGATTCCTCCAGAATACGATCTTAGATGTATTCACACAATGATTGCCCAACTTGTAGAAATTATTTACCCACTAAATTAAATCTCACCCATAAAATCAAAGCAATAATAATCTGAATATTTCAATCCTCATATCCCTCGGGATTCAAAATCTATGTACCCTTTGTAAACTGGAATATTCTACAAGTCTAATCTATTCTGCACTTAGAAGTCCTGATGTACCAGTACAATCCTCTTTGAATATATCAAATACGTTCACAAACCATCAAACATATTCCCTTAGTCAAGATGAATTACTATAATTGTACATAAATCTTTATTGATAATATGTCAACTCCTTATCAAGGTTGTGAACGTTTAATTATACTAGAACCGATATTTTTATATTAATGTGATTAGGATAAACCCAACTCATCATAATTTATATTGAGTACAATTTACCGATAAGTACAATATATTTAAAACAAATATAAGGCATTCCCACAAACATGATTCATATTTCAAAATAAGCTAAGGCAATCCTTTATTAAAAATAAATGTCATAAACATGATTTTAATAATAAAACACACTAAGAAAACAAAAGCTCGGTGCAAGAACATTGTATTACACTCCATGTTTTGGTTTTTGATTTATCATGAACAAAAAGGATGTTTATATGTATTTTTAGACTCTTTTGAGTTGTAAATGTCATATAATTGAAGATGAAGACAAAACATAGAAATAAATATCTATTATACTGAAAATATTCACACATTCATGCAATCGGAGTTGTGGTAATTAATAAAAGTTTTCGTAATTTCATTGAGTTTAAGTGTAAGTAGGAAATTGATGGGATATAACATTTTAATTGTGAGTAAAAAGTTTTTAATTTTTTCTGTAAAATTTGCAAGAGGTAATTTATTTATTTCTCTTGATCAGATGAGATAACCTTCGTGTGAAACGATCTTCACACGAGAACCCTGCATTCATGGTAGAAGTCCTCGTACGATAGAGTTATCCTATGAGAGATCCTAGTTCAAACGAGGGATTGTTTTCAAAGAAAGTGTATTGAGTTGATTATTTATACTGCAAAGTATATATAACAATATAAATGCATCTTTCAAGATATGCAACCCAGTTTTTAAAAAAACTAACAAGTTGTGCAAGAGTTTCCTTTTAGAGTGAGATTTTGTCAAGTTTCATGCTTTCAAGGTAAACTTTGGGTTTACTCCCCCCTCCCCGATCTTCCACATTAGCATAAGTTATTAAATCGATCATTCATGTGGGTTATTAGAGTATACACGTGGGTTGGTTATCGATAATAAATACCATTGGATATAGAGGTCTGAGGAACGTGCAAATTTAGTGTTAGTGTGGATCAATTGATTCCTAGTATGGACAAAGACATCAGATCAGAGCGCAAGGGGGAGACTTTGTGTAGATAATCCTTATATTTTATATAGGTCGTGTACGTCCAATGTAAAACCTAAATTTTAAAGTACAGTGGACTTATTGGTCTAGCAAAATAGTAGTTTTTCTAGATTTCCACTAAAATATTATTTGTACATTGCATGTGATTATTTTTGTAACTTTTGCATTTATATTCAGAATCACCGGCATGCAAATTCAACTAATTAATTTTACCCATTTATGTTAAAAAATGGTTCAACATAAAAAAAAATATATGTTTTTACTAGACATTGTGTTAATTTTTATCACACTATCTAAATATTTGTTTTCATTGGATATTATTGGTTCCTTTTCTCTGGAACAGTTCTTCTTCAACTTTAAAAAATATTTGGAAGCGGTTAAGAGAGAATACTATCAAGAAAGTCCAAGTTTGACACATGTAAGAGCATAATTTTCTCATAGCTTGGGCTATCATAGTTTTTGGCATATATCATTACCTTTTGATCCAAATCGTCACGAAGTCCGAAAATCCAAAATCTCCAACTTTCAAGCAACTCCACATTATGATGGTATAATACGATTTAGAGCTTAAATTCATTTCTTAAAGTTATTTTGGGATGTTTGAATTTTATTTAAACTAGAACAAGATTTTTATTTAAAAACGAAGAATTTTTCTTTATTTAAAAATTTTATAAGATCGCGTATCTCATTCAAATGAGATGGTATTCTCATTCTAACGAGATCCTCTTTTCATTCAAAGTCTCATTTAAAGTTTACTTCGATCGAGCATCGAAAGAGGGCATACTGTTTTAAGTCGTTTGAACTTCATTCAAATGATATAGCTTGGTAGTTTGAATGAGATACCTTCAACGTACTCTAGCTTCTCTCGAAGAGTTCTCTCACGTGCCCTAAGATCTTCAATTAAAACCCTTTCATCATTACCTAGGACACGTTCTCTCATTTTAGCTTCCAACTTCAGGTTAGCCCTTTTTAATTTTAACGATTCCACATACAACTCACGAAAGGCAACTTGAAGTCCAGTCTCCTCCTCTTCTTCATTCTCACTCTCTTCTCCACTATCTTTACCATCAAACTCATGGTATTCACAAATAATGGCCTCGGAAGTGTCATGTATTAAGTTATCATCAACGAAAGATTTTTCACTATCGTTCACTTGACTAAACTTGAATGCAGTAAAATTGCGCTCAATAGGGGAATCTAGTCCCGTTTTCGGTTCACTGTCAATAAGGGTGTCAATATATGAAATTGGTTTCTTTCCTTCCTTCCTTAGTTTAGTGGTAGACCCGAATGCCCTATGTCCATAACCCTCACAACCATAACATCTATTAGACTCGTCCCTATTAAGATCTTTATTACGATTTCTAGCGAGTTTCTCGACTTTGTTATACTTAGACTTTTCAAATTTCTTATAATCATTTTTAAGATTCTCTTTATTAACCTTAAGAAATTTTCTAAACTTCTTAGCGAAAATAGCCATATCATCGGAGTCGATATCAAACTCATCATCAAAAATAGGTGTTTACTCCTTCCGAGCTTGCAAAGCTATGCACTTATCACCCTTCTTCACATCCTTGGAGGTAAACATGTAAAGTTCTTAGGTTTATAAGTAACCTACAAGCTATTCAACTTTCATAGAGTTTAAAGTGCCTAAATAATTTAAAACGGTCACTTTTGAATTAAACCTTTCGGGTAATGACCTCAAAATCTTTTTTATGAAACCATTATTGGGTATCTTTTCTCCCAAATTAAAAGACGAATTCACAATTTCAGACAATCTAGCATAAAACACATCAAAAGTCTCACATTGTAACATCTTAATGGTTTCAAATTGAGTGGTGAGATTTTGGAGTTAATAAGCTTTAACGAAACTTAAACCATCATGAGTTAGTTGGATAATGTCTCATGCCTCCTTAGATGTTTCACACATCATAATCCGGCGGAACTCATCCGGTGTGATCGCACTAAAAAGAGCATTTAAACCTCTAGAATTGAAATTTGCTTATTTAAGCTCATTCTCACTCCATCCTTCTACGAGTTTAGGTACACAAACTTCTCCTTCTAGACATGTTGGTACGAATTACACTCTGACAACCGATTTCCAAACCCGCTTATCTAACGATTTAATTATCAACCTCATATGCACTTTCCAATACACATAGTTAGAACCATAAAAACTGGAAATTTTGAAAAAGGTATATTTTCCACATTTAAACCCAAAAATGATCTAAACAAAATAAATTAGTGTTCTAGGGGGGTATAGTTCCTGAAATACCCAAATTTTAATTTCTTTTAAATTAAAATGAAATTAAACAAATATTTATATTTTCTTTAAAACAAAATTAATTCAAGTTCCAAATTAGGCCAAACAACCAAACATGAATTTTACCATATTAATTAAACTGACTTGAATTAAATTAGACCAAACTTTATCCAATATTAAATTTTCACCAATTTAAACAAATGTTATGATTCAACCAATTTTTATCCTTTTAAGATTAAGCATGCATCAACATTATAATTTGCAAGATAATAATAAACACACCACAATATCGCGATGTACAAGGAAAACCCACAATGGGAAAAACCTCGAACGGCCCAGCCATAAGTCCACTCAGTACGGTTTTACAAAGGACACGACAATAATACTTACTCAGTGAATTGATGTCCTCACAACCCTTGACGCTCTTCGTTCCCCCACCTCTGCCTAGTCGACAACTCAGGAGTCCACCTTTGTCTCGGAATCTATCGATGGGGAAAATCAACCGTCAAACACAAGGAATCCACTTTCGTATGTGCACCATGAACCACAAAATGAAATCCTCCATAGGAAACTATCTCTTTCTGGGGTAGAAAATGAAATCCAGTGCCAATCCAATGATCTCCAAACAAATGTTATGTAAAAACTGGGATCATGTAAACTATATGGGTGTAAAACTTGTTATAGTGTTGAAATTAAAGCATTTTGATTCACACAGCCAAAAAGTAATTTTGGATAAGTGTTTATGCTCTCAAAGTGTAGGAATAAACCTCTCAAAAGTCTGATGAAAAACTTTACTCTCGCATTATTAAAGATTTGAAAAAAGTAGTGGAAGAGAAAACTGCTGAAAATTGTTTAAACTGCCAGTCGCTCGAATGACTTTATTATGTCGTTCAAATGACTAATCGAATAAGATTTCAGTAGTTAAAAAACAAAGTTCATTCGAACAAAAATTCATAAGAGCTTTCAGAGAAAACATCGTTGGATACCTCATTCGAACGACCTGGAAATCTCGTTCGAACGATGTCGTTCAAACCACCCTATTAAACGACTTTTTAGAAGAAAAAAAATTCTTTAAAAATAAAAGCTTATAAGAATTTTTTTAAGATATTATAAAAATATGACACCCAATAAAAATTCCAAGTCTCTAAATAACGTGAGCATTCATACCTGAGAGACCTTGAAAAGATGAAAAGTTAATAACGTAAAATAAGGCACAAAACACGGTAATGATGTGAACTTTAATCTCATGGTCACTATGTCTTCAACTGAAATGTCATAGGATTGAAAGGTCACAAACTTGTACCATATAACTCAAATAGTTTTGTCCAGAATTAAGACAAGACTTACAAATTGACTCAATTGGAAATTTGTTCTTACACTCTTGATATTAATTTTTTTTAAATTGTTGATCTTTGAAAAAATCATATTTTAATGGAGAATTTGTATAATTGAGTGCCCATCTTTGATGGTACGAATTATGAATATTAGAAGGCCAGGATGAGGTCTACTTTAAAATCCATAGATGTGCGAGTCTGGTTAGTTTGTGAAAGAGGGTGGACTCCTCCCACGATCACTGTTGATAATGTTGTTGGCTCTAAACTTATTCCTTCTGGACTGATGAGGAATTTAAGTAGAGTAATTTCAATTCTCATGGACTTAATGCTATATCTGAAGCCATCACACCTGACGAGTTCTATCACATCATGGCATGCACTACATTTACGGAAGCATGGGATACCGTTCAGCTCACTCATGAGAGTACCAACGTTGCAAAAGAGTCAAAGCTTCTAATTTTTACCACCTAATTTGAGACCATCATTAAGTTAGAGTCTGAGTCATTTAATGAGTTTTATGCAGGTTTGTAGGACATTATTAATTCGAGTTTTAATTAGGGTGAGAAAATTCCAAAAATGAGAGTTGTGAAAAAAAAAATGTGATCACCCCTTGTCTGTTTTATTCCTAAGGTCACCATACTTAATTCATTAGGGATTTTAGGCAATCTTAGGTTAGAGGAACTCATAAGAGACCTTCAGACTTATCAGATAGATATGTTCCCTAAAATCATATAACCTAAGTAAGTAGGGATAGCTTTAAAGACTCAAACTAAGAAAAAGAAGAAAGAGAAAGTTTATGAGTCTGAATCTGAGGGTGTGTCTGATTTCGATGACTTGGACTTGTTTTGCGAATTTTTTTAAAAAGTTTCTCAAATTTTCCAAAAATAATTCTTTTGGTAAAAATTTTTTGAGAGAAACAAAAACAAGAATGAGGTCCCTGTGACACCGCGCCTAATTAATTATCGGGTGATCAGTCCTTAATTAATTAATTTCAAAACATCAAGTTGATTCAGATAATGCATCATTGTCAAAAACTTAAATTTTAATTGAATAAAAACTAACCACCTAATGTTTAAAAAGGTTGGTGTCAAAATTTTATCTTGTTATTAGCAAACATCATCAAAGGGAAATATATTTAATCATCATCATACATCACAATAACATAAGGAAAGAACTAACTGAACTTAAATAAAGATCTGGAGGTATCTACTCTCCACGATATCCATTTATATATAAACTCTCTAGGACTCACATTCTCTCCTAGATTTCTAAACAAGTTCAATACCTCGAGGACCATTACACCCTTAATTCCCTAAAATTTTGGAATTTAAGTCACCCGCTACTCACATGGGCTAATACACTCGCTTGTACAAACCTAGGATGGGTTTTAACTAAATCGGACCCAAAAATCCAATTATGGAATCTCTTTCGAAGTTCCAGGATTCTCGTTCGAACGAAGGTCTCACTTCGAACGAACTCAACATCTCGTTAGAAGGGCCATTGAATTTCTCGTTAGAAGTCTCGTTCGAACGAGGTCGTTCGAATGACCTGGGCTGGTCTTCGAACAAAAAATCTGGACAAACCCAGCTCTTCCCAAATTAGATTTTTTTTTCCAACTTTAAATCTTCAATACCAATCCAAAACTCATCCCAACTCTAATTTAATGTTTCTAAACTATTTCTAATCACCATAGGACCTCATTAATGCGAATTAGACCGCCAATCCTTACATGTATTCAAAGGGAATTCATCAATTTCTTAAATCTCTAAAATTCTTATATAAAGAACCCACCAGATTTTTATTATTCTAAATCCTTAACTTAACTCGTTTTTTTAACATAAAACCTTCAGATTTATCAAAATACCTCTACATGCATACCCATTCCCAATTTCTAAGATTCTCCATAATTTAGTCTAATTAAACCTAGTTTCCTTTGTAACAAGTTTATATCATCTATTTTACATCAACATGAACAATATAATGCTTAAAGAGGATCAAGATAAACACTTGCCTTGGAATGGACTTCTGATTCTCGGGTTGAAATTGATATGTGGTTGATCCTCTCGTCGCGATCTACACTTTGGCACAACTTTTGGTGGGAATCCTTGAGTTCTTGCCCTTGTTTTCCAACAGAGTCTTCTTCCTCCTTGGTTCTCTCTTTCTCTCTCTCTCACGTAGGTTAAAACTGACAATAAACTCTAACCCACGTAGCTTTTATTTTACTCCTATTTTTCATCTATTTAATTACTCAAAAATCCCAAAAGATTAAAATACCCCTCTGGGGTGTCATTTTGGGCTAAAATGCCCCGTACTCCAAATAAAACACCTGAGTAGTGTTTTATAACTATTTCGACCCTTCCGGATACACTAGCGCACTCAAAATAGTCATTCGAGTTATATAAAAATAATTTAAATTTTTAACCCCCAAATGTATAATAGTAACGTGACTCATACGTGCGTCCCAAATAATTATATCTTAACTGTTGTGTATCTTGTCCTCGGTCATATTATTATTTTCGAAACCATCTATTACGTTTCTCACTATGTAATGTTCAACATAGTTATTACTCAACATGATTTTAACATAATTATTTCTAATAACTAATAACTCTCATCACGCTAGTAATTTTTACCATTAAGTCTGATTAATTATTAATTAAATTTTCTCTCTTTAATTAATTAATCCCAATTTTCATAATTTCATAGTAAAACAAATATGCGTAAAAATACGGGGTATTACATACTTTCTCTCTAATTTCCGAATTTCATCATGAAATTCGGAAATGAAAATATACCTAGCAAGAATAACTCTAAACAACTTTCACGCATATCATCCTCGTGCTCCCAGGTAGATTCCTCAACATTATGGTGCCGCCACTGAATGCGGACTAGTGGTACTATCTTAGACCTCAACTTCCTCTCTCTACAGTCTAGGATAGCAACCGGCCCATCCTCATAGGAGCTATCAGGCTGTAAGTCGATCTCCTCCAATGCAATGTGAGTATGGGCAAAATCATCTCGAAGATATCTCCTCAGCGAAGAGATATGGAACACGTCATGGACTCTATGCAAGTGCTCCGGTAACCCAAGTCTATAAGCAACTGGCCTAATCCTCTCGATAACAGGGAATGGCTCAACTTCCCCTTCTTCCCAAAATGCATAACTCCCTTCATAGGAGACACTCGAAGTAACACCTGGTCCCTAATATTGAATTCTCAGAAATATCGCTTTGCGTCGGCATAGCTCTTCTGCCGATCATGAGCAACCCGAATACGGCTCCGTATCAACTTTTTCCTTAACGAAGTATCATGAATCACCTTCGGTCCAAGCAATCTGTTGTCCCCCACCTCTAACCAACATGCTGGGGAATGACAAGGTATGCCATATAGTGCCTCGAATGGAGCCATACCGATAGTAAACTGGTCGGAGTTGTTTAGGCAAACTCCACCAGCGAAAGATACTCCTCCCAGGCTCTGCCAAAATCAATAATGCATATACGTAACATGTCCTTTAACGTCTGATTTGTCCGCTTGGTCTATCCATCCGTCTGTGGGTGATAGGTTGTACTCAGTCGCAATTCCGTACCCATCTCCTCCTAGAAACTCTCCCAAAACTGAGACATAAACACCTTATCTCTGTCAGACACGATATTGAGAGGCACCCCTTAAAGTCTCACTATTTATTCTATGAATATTTAGGCGTATTATCCCGTGGTGTAATCCTTCTAGGCTGGAAGGAAATGGGCTACCTTAGTCAATCGATCCACAATCACCCATATAGAATTGTGACCCCTTTGTGATGTAGGTAATCCCGTGATGAAGTCTATGGAAATGCTCTCCCATTTCCACATAGGAACCTCGAATGGCTGTAGAAGTCCTGACGATCTCTGATGGTCCACCTTTACTAAATGATAAGTGGCACTTTTCGAGGCGAACTCGTAAATATCCTTCTTCATATCGCTCTACCAGTACTGTCTCCGCATATCCTGGTACATCTTATCCCCATCGAGATGTATCACAAATCATGAATCGTGTGACTCTGTCATAATCTCATGTCACAAGTCTTATCCCTTAGGAACAACCAACCTTTTATTTAAACGTCGACCCCCATATGAACTCATGGTATACGACTTGGCCCCCTCAGCTAAAAGTTGCACTATCTGACTCTGGCAGAAAGGATCAGTTGCCTGAGCCTGTACTACGCTCGTAATAATCTGAGGCGTAATTGTCATCACAGATATGAATGATTGATCCACCCCATCTTGGTGTCCTAACTCCTTCCATTTTGCTTTCCACACCTCGGTCACCTAACCTACAGGCCTACGGCTCAATACATCTGCTACTACGTTAGCGTTCCCTAGGTGGTATTGGATATCAAATTAAAATTCCTTCATAAACTCAAGCCACCGACGCTGACGCATATTTAACTCCTTCTGCGTGAAGAGGTACTGTAGTGACTTGTGATCCGTGAACAAGCAAAATTTCTCCCCCGAGAGGTAATGTCTCCAAATTCGAAGTGCAAACACAATCACCTCCAACTCTAAGTCGTGGGTGGGGTAATTCCTCTTATGAGGCTTAAGCTTACGGGAGGCATAAGCTATAGCATGGTTCACCTGCTTAAGTACACCCCCAAGTCCTAATAAGGACGCATCAGTGTAGACTAGATACTCCATTCCCAGCCTGGGCAATGCTAACACTGGTGCTGAGGCTAGCTTATCTTTTAACTCGTCAAAGGCCAACTGACAGGAATCACTCCAGATAAATGGCACCCCTTTGCAAGTCAGGTGTGTTAACGGACCCGCTATCTTCGAAAACCCTCCAATGAACCTCATGTAGTATTCGGTCAGGCCTAAGAAACTACGTATCTCGATTTGTGTCCTGGGTTGTCCCCACTCCCTCACTGCTGACACCTTCCCTAGGTCCACGGATATCCCTCTGTCAGAGATGATATGCCCCAAAAACTGGACCTCCTTAGCCAAAATCCATATTTTGCATATTTTGCATACAACTCATGCTAACGCAGTGTCTGTAAAACATATCTCAAGTGCTCGGCATGCTCCTCCTTGGTCTGCGAGCAAACCAGAATGTCATTTATGAAGATGATGATGAACTGGTCCAGGAACTCTGTGAACACTCTGTTCATTAAGTCCATAAACACGGCTAGGGCATTGGTTAGCTCGAAAGGCATAACCCTGAACTCATAGGAACCATATCTCATAAAGAAGGCCATCTTGACACATCCTTCTCCTTGATACGCAATTGATGGTATCCCGATCTCAAATCAATCTTTGAGAAGAAGGAAGTTCCTCTCAACTGGTCGAATAAGTCATCGATTTGAGGAAACGGATATTTGTTCTGTATCGTAACTTTATTCAATTCTCAGTAATTGACACATAACCTCAACAATCCATCCCTCTTCTTAATGAATAGTATGGGAGAACCCCACGGTGAAGTGCTCCTATGAATAAACCCCTACCCCAACAACTACTCAATCTGGTCACGTAACTCCCTCATCTCTGCTAGAGCCATACGGTAAGGTGCGCGGGCTATCAGTCGAGTGTCCGGAGCTAAATTAATGACAAAGTCTATCTCTTTAGTCGATGGTAACCCCAGAATCTCCTGAAACACATTGACAAAATCTTGAACAACATGAATCGAGTTAAGCAGTACCACCACTTCCCTAGAGGTCTCCTCCTCTATATAGTATAAGTGTGTGGACGATCCTCCCTCAGAGAGAGGCATCGCCACTAGTAACATCTCCTGACTGGATATGGCAAAAATTATGGTCCTACTAAAATAATCATTCATGGCCCTATACCTGACGAGACAATCCATACCTACAATCGTATCATACTCGGACATATCCAATACGAGCATGTCAGCGGGTAAGATAAACCTCCCAATCTCTATACCCACTCCCCGACAAATAAAAGAAATTATGAAACCTCTACTCAACGGATAATCCACATAAGTAACTGTACTCTCTGATATATCAAATAATCCCGTAGTACATGCAAACCCCTTGGCAATAAAATAGTGGGTGTCCCCCATATCAAATAAAATGCTCCCTAAAGTCCCCTGGATAGAAAATATACCCTCAATCGCGGGTGGGTCCTGCGAGACTGTGGCCTGGTGAAGATTGTAGACTCATCCATACTGAAGTTGCCCCTACTGAACTGGGACGACTGGAATGGGTGGCAGTGTTGGTATCTGTGGGGGTACTGGGAGAGATGCGGGGAATAACGACCGCTGGGGCTTCTGATGAGTACCCTGTTGCTGCTGCTGGCCTCTACCCTTCTGAGGGAAGTCCTGATGCTTGTGGTCAATGTTTCCATAAGTGAAACATCTACCTGGTAAGGTTCCTCCCCTTTGTCCCTACTGTCCCCGGTCCTGATGGTCGTTACCACCCCTCCCTTGGCCATGCTGGCCATGTTGAACCTGCTGCTGTCCCTGATGGTCGTGTTGGCTATATCTAAAGCCTCCTTGCCCATATATAAAACCTGATGACCTGAACCTCTTAGGATCCCCCTGTTGGGAACACTGATCACTGTGTCTATACTGACCCTGAACTGTCTGTGCCCCACTGGCACCATTTCCTCATGTCCAACCCCGCTGGCTAGACTCTCCTACTCGCTTAACCTCTGTCAGATGAAAACGGTAGTCCTGAAAGTGGAGTAGTGATGCATTAACCACGTCCGAATAGAAGGCCAAAGAAAGATTATCTATCAAATGCTGGAGGACCTCCATGTCAACCCATCCATGAAATGCTGAATCTTCTTCTCCTTAGTCGGGATTTCATCCAGTACAATGTTCATAAGGTTGATAAACTCTGCCTCATATTCTGCCAGAGTCTTTCCCTCCTGCTTCAAGTTCACTAATTTTCACCTCATCTCTATCTGAACGGCCGAGGGGAAATATTTGTGGTCGAACCGCACCCAAAAGTCTCAAATCATGCGTGTGTCCCTCTCCTCAGTGGTGGTAATAGACTCCCACCACTGTAATGCTTCTCCCACTAACTTGAACGTGGCCAGTATCTAACTCTGTACCTTTGTGCACTCATGCATCCTCAAATGCCTCTGGATGTCCTTATTCCATTGGATTGCTACTATAATATTGAAGCTCCCTGTAAAATCCGAAGGATGCGCCTTCTGGAAGTCATCCCTAACACGTTCCCAAGAAAATGGGAAGGCCTAAGCCTAAACTAGAGCCACCACCGATGCCTAAAGTGGTGTCTGATGCATAACTGCCAATGTCGCATTTACCTCTTGAGCTACAATGGCGAAAACTTCAGTGGCATTCATCATACCCTGAGCTGGTGCAGGCTGAGGCCCCGGCTGGGTATCCCTGGGAACTCTCTGTGCACGTCGATGAGGCATCTGAAAGGAAAGAAAAGTTCCATAAGTCTACAGTTATTATCTCAAAGTAGATGAAAGACGTAAAATGCATAAATAGTACAACAATCCTAAAATATAGGGCTCTGTATCAAAGGACGCTACGAGAAAACATAATAAGCCGTACAAATCCTAAGGGCACTAGAACCTGATGCTCTGATACCACCTGTGACACCCCACCTAATTAATTACCGGGTGATCAGCCCTTAATTAATTAATTTCAAAATATCAAGTTGGTTCAGATAATGCATCACTGTCGAAAACTCAAATTTTAATTTAATAAACTAACCACCTAATATTTAAAAAGGTTGGTGTCAAAATTTTATCTTGTTATTAGCTAACATCATCAAAGGGAAATATATATAAGCATCACCATACATCACAATAACATAAGGAAAGAACTAACTGAACTTAAATAAAGATCTGGCGTAAACACATCCAGTCAAAATCCCAGACAATAATCCAATAACATGAAATCAAAGTCTAACAAAATAATAAAATAACTCTAAATCTCTGAATGTAAAATAGGAGGTACGACATGTCCAACGAAAATAAATGACTGATAGATAAGGAGAAATAGACTCAGAAGCGTCTACTGGAAATATCCTGTAGCTTCCACAGCAACTACAGCTCGGCAAATGAATGGAATCTCCTAGGCCTGGTGTCCCTGTGGCTGAGCACCTAAAATAATAGAACAAGAAAAGAGATTTGCAGAAAAATGGGTCAGAGCCCGAGTGGAAAACAGTTTAAATATAGGAAGTGCTTAAACTGATTAATTAGCACAACTATTATTCAAGTTAACTTATTCAAGTTAAATATATCAAGTTCTTATATGTTCATGCTCGATTAGACGAAGATAATAAATTTCCATCGCACTTGGCTAATACACCGAAATCAATAAAGGCCATCATCATTCAGTCAAGTCCGATCCCTTTTGATAACCTTGAAAATGATGCCTTGGCACAACCCTATGGAATGGACAAAAAGGGGAGGATGAGAGGTGTTGGCTCACATATGCCAAAAATAAAATTAAAACACATTTCACCTCTCGTAGACGAGCTTTCTTCAGTCAGGGATTGTTTCTCAACCCAAGAGAAATAATAGTCCAGGACCGATGGGGGTTGTCCAGGACATTAAAAATAACCTGGGATTCTTATCGAATAAAATTAGGAAACTTCTTACTCTTTTTGAAGGTTATAGGCCCCCAATGCCTCCTCAAAGTCTCCCTCACCCTCCTCCTCAAGGTTTACCCCATCCTCCACCTTCAAGTTTCCTTTCCCAAATGCCGCTTCATTGAACATTCCCCTCCCAAATGCTGCCTCCTTCAACATACCCCTCCTAAACTCCACCGCCTTCAAAATTCCCCTTACTTGTGCCTCCGCCTGTCACAGGACTTGGGTCATCATTAACAACTCACGGTGACCCTAGCCAATATTTATATTTCAAGGATGTGGCCAATACGAGGATTATTGGCGTGTGCACACTTATCTCCATAATTATCGAAACTACAGTACATGGTCGAGCTTTGCAGAAGGGTGAGGCTCAAATAATGGTCGATGAAGTATACAATGGCTGCAAAGATGTATTTGTGTACATTGACAGCAGGGAAGGCAGGGAATTGAGGAATTATGAAGATTCTTTTATTACTTGGCCAGTTTATCTGTTGGTCAAAGTTTAATAATATTTTTTGTGTTTCAGTTGTAATAATATTTTTTGTGTTTCAGTTGTAAGAATATTTTTTGTTTCAGATGTAAGAATATTGTTTTTGTTTCAGTTTTAATACTATTGTTTTTGGTTTCAGTTGTAATAATATTTCTGTAATCATATTAAGTTCTTGTATGCAACATGACATTTGTTTTAACCGATTAACACGTGATCGAAATTTGAATATTATTAAATGGATTTCCCACAATACAAAGAATGGATGGGGGAGAATAATCGAATAACAAATAATGATGTAAAAAGTGTACAAGAATTTGTTAAATATGCTTCCAAAAATCTTAAAAGTGATAAGATTTCGTGTTCGTGCACTTATTTTATGAACAAAAAATATAAGTCACTGGAAGATGTTGAGTTGTATTTAATAAAGTGGGAAATATGTCAAGATTATAAAATATGGACATACCATGGTGAAAAAAATATATCTTATGTTCTGAAAGAATTATTGGCACCCGACCGCATAATGGAACCCCAATGAGTGGAAGTGGTACATGATTCACCGCCACATCGTCCATTAACCGACTTAATTGATGATGCTTACAGAGTCCACAATTATCAAAACCACCAACATATGGATACGGATAATGCGCATTATGACCAAGTAAATGAACAATTTGATGTTGAATTACAAAGAGATCGGGAATACATATGGTTGTAAGCCGATGCGACTAGATCGTTGTATAAAGATTGTGATGAAGACCACTCAGTATTATATGCAATGATTGGTTTGCGTAATTTGAAGAGTTAAAAATTTGAAATTCTCCGAAAAGAGAGTTACTAGATAATTATCCTACAATGAAGAAGAGATTTAATGGTTTGGGTTTGAAATACAAATCTATTCATGCGTACAAGTATGATTGCATATTGTACCGCAACGAGCAGGAAGAGAATGATGAATGTCTTGTATGCAGTGAGCCTAGATATGTGGTTTGTGAGAATGGAAAGGAAAAAATTTTAAAATATCACAAGTGCTCGCAAGTCCCACAAAAGGTTTTGAAGTATTTTCCACTTGGACCACGATTAAAACATTTTTTTATTATATCGTGGATAGCGTAGGCCATGACATGGCATGCTCGATGCGAGGTGGATAGGAATCTGATGAGTAATCTAGATAATTCACTCATCTGGTAAATTTTAAATGCACAACACCATGAGTTTTCAAAGGAATTACGCAACATTTATCTTGTAATCTCAACTGATGGGTTTACCATTTCGATAATTTAAGTCGGAGTTACTGGCCAGTTCTCATGGCGCCTTTAAGACTCCCTCCAACATTATGCATGAGAAAGGAGTTCACATTGTAATCTTTATTAGTACCCGGGCCGAAGGCTCTCGACGATGATATTGATATATTTTTATCACCATTACTTGAAAAACTTAAATAATTATGGGATAAATGCGTGATGGCGTTTGACTCTCATAAGGATGAAGAGTTCACACTTAAAACAATGGTGATGTGGGTAATCCACGACCTTCCTGCTTATGGGACCTTGTCTCGTTGTAATGTTCATGGTTATTATGGATGTCCCATATATGGGGAGGAAACTGAAGCCAGTTGGCTAAAGCATAGTAGTAAGATGAGTTACATGGGTCATCATAGATTTTTGCTGACTAGTCACCCTTTCAGAAATGATAAGTCTAACCTTTTGCCTATCGGTCACGATCACAGGATGCCACCTACTCGGCTTTCTGGTCAACATATTGAGGAGAAAGCCGTGGCTGCGACTGCGAGGAATAGGTATACAGGCAAACACCCTCAATTTATAAACTTGAAGCACAAAGCTAAGGGGGTCCGAACGACTCTAATAAAGCAAAGCCATTGTCCAGGCGATCAATATTTTTTCATTTGTCATATTAGAAAGATCATTATGTAAGGCATGTAATTTATGTGATGCACATAGAGAAGAATATTTCAGAACATCTGATAGGAACATGTATGGGTGGATCTCATTCCAACTATAGAGAGCGTGCCCTTTGAGATATATTGGATATGAAAATAAAGAAGAAACTTTGGTTAAAAAATGATCCTAAAATAGGAATAATTTTTATCCCCCGACTACATTCACTTTGACTACTAGTGAGAAGAAGATCCTCTTAGACACATTATTCAACTTGAAGACTGCAATCGGTTACTCTTCTAATTTACGTAGGGTAGTAAAATACCAAGCAAATGACTTGAAACAGTGCAAGTCTCACGAATGGCACGTAATCATCCAATTAATCCCTCGATTATTCCGGCATTGCTTTTCTGAATACAAAGATCTTTGTCGGGAAATTATGCAAATCAATCTGTGTTTTACCCTACTTTGTGTAAAAGTGGTAAACATAAGGAACATTAAAACTACGAAATTAACTTTAGTCGTGGCAGTTTGTATATTAGAGAAATATTTCCCTCTGTCGTTCTTTGATATCAACATCCACCTACTTGTGCATTTATGTGATGAAGCTTTATTATGTGGTCCCATTAAGTATCATTGGATGTATCATTTTGAGTGTTTGATGAAAAGGTTCAAAGATTACTGAAAGAATACACGGTATATTGGAGGATCAATTGTTGAAGAATGCATAATTGTGGAATCATCGATATACGCTAGAGAACATATTCCAGAACAATAGATGAGGAGGTTCAATCCTCATGGAGAACGAGTGATCGAGGAACCTGGAGAGTTTGAGGAAGAATTATCGTTTGAGAACCTTAAAGAGGTAAAACTCAAAAATCTATAATATGAGCAATCAACTCGTTATGTCTTCGAATCGCAAGATGAAGTCGAAGACTGGAAAGGGTGAGTAACTACTAAATTCCTCTCCTTTGATTATATGTATTTTATATTTTATAATCTAAAGTCTACAATTTACCAGTAGGAAGTACGAGAATGAAATTGCCTAAAATCAAAGGAGAAATTGCACGACAACTTTTAGGTCATGGGTGGGTATCAAAAGAGGTATTTTCACATCTTACGTGTGTAGTTATTTATTCATGTGTGTTAAAAACATGGCCTAATACAAATTCAATAATAAATGTTTTTTTAAAAAAGAGGTGATGTCGCTTCCAAGCTGCACGCCTAGGAAAAGGTCCTAGTTTTCGTGTGAAAGAGTTTAAGAAATTTTGCCCCAACGGTTTTGATTTCATTTCACATCGATATGAGGAAACGATTTTGATGCAAAATAGAGGAATATCAATTTCTGTCTTGACCACCTGTATTGCTAACAAAAGCGTTAAATATCCAAAGGATACGGTGCTAACCTATTATGGGATAATCAGACAAATCCTAGAACTCGATTACTTAGATTTCACAAAAATCGTATTCTATTGTGATTGGGTAAAGGTAGAGGATACTACACTTATTGTTGTATATTTATCAAAGTTGAAGAGTAAAGATCGCATAGTCTACAAACCTTTTATTTATGCCTTTCAAACATAAAGAATGTATTATACTCTAAGTGGATAAATGATGGCAATTGGTCTATTGTTGTGCATGCACCAAATGGTATGACTACTTAGGTAGTTAATTAAATACTCCAAAGGAGTTCTTGGTGACAACTCTAATTTGAAGGATCTTTTAGTTTATTTAGGGGAAGATTGAGTATCAAAACATTATTTTATCATTGTCAAACTTATTTTCATCCTATTACAATATTGACACTGTATTAGCGCTTTATTTTGATGAATGAATCTTTACTTAGTTTTAGGAATGTTTAATATGATTTATGTATGTTTAGTCATGACAATTCAACACTTTTCTTATTTAATGTATGTGTGGTGTGTAATAAGACTACAGTGACATACTAATTTTACCCTATTCATTTGTAGAAGGTGCTCGATTTGAGAATGGATTCATTTGAGTTTGTGAATGGATCAAATTGACCCACCTAAATTTCTACGTGTTCTTGTACATATACATTTGTTGATCATTTTAATTGATGCAGTCTTCATAAAATGAAGTTAAATTAGCTTTATTTTATGAATAATATATCAAAGAAACTAAATAGCAAATGTACATGTACAACAATACGTCGGG
This sequence comes from Sambucus nigra, assembly GCA_949130495.1. Lineage (NCBI taxonomy): Eukaryota > Viridiplantae > Streptophyta > Magnoliopsida > Dipsacales > Adoxaceae > Sambucus > Sambucus nigra. The sequence continues at coordinate 22,002,306 of OX422213.1, read as the reverse complement.
GGGCTCCAGGATCAATTTAGTCTAATCACACGTTCAGAAGACTCTATTTAATGGCCTTCTTGGATCGCATGAACCAGGTATTATTTACTTTAATTGAAGTAGTTATATAATTGATATGCATTATTTTTTTGTAAGCACAAATTTCTAATCTGTCAATTTGTTTTTAAATTGGCTTAATTCTGGACAACTAAAATGAGTCTAGACTCGTTATTAAATCAAGATTATTCAAAGTCTACAAAGATTCGAGATTGAAGAAGTTTCAATTCAAAGCCATGAAGAACAAATCAATTCAAGTTGCAACTTAAGACTTTATTTGTTCTAGGATCACACAGGTATGAATTAGCAAAGGAATATGTGATTTAGAATTTTGTTTAAATATTGGATGAATTAAAATATTTTTTTACTAATGGAAATTAGAATTAAAGTTTTGAAAAACACTTTTATTATATCTGAGCTAAATTATTTTCAAAATATTCGAGGATAAAGTTTAAATGGGACATTTGTTCACTGCGGCTCAAACAACACTTAAGGTCGTTTGAATAACAATGATTGTCGTTTAAATGACAGTGTTGGTCGCTCGAATGAGAACCACCTCGAAATCAATGTTTTAATTTTCTTGGACTCTGTTTTGCTCAATTATAAAATAAACACTGCATAGACGTTTTTCACAGAGATGAACAGTTCTAAAAATTCCCATTATGTTTAGCTTTCATCCAAAGTTTATTCAAGATCCAATTTGCATAAATACAAAGGTTTGTGATCTTGAACACATACACTTGAAGAAAATTGTTGACTGAGGTTATTGGGAGTGCTTGAGGGTATTCCTTGGTGAAGATTGGACTACGGTCTTTGAAATTCGTTACATGTGGATCTTTGCTGAAAACAAAACTGCGTGTTCTTGAGGAGTAGCTACTGTTGTTCCTTTGCTTACGACACCGACCGACACCTGCGGGTATTCGTGTGTCAAAAATCTATTTCATTGTAATCCGTTGTAAGTTGCAATTTTCTAATTATAGTGAAATAAAGGGTTTTGCCCTTTGGGGATTTTTTTCCTGAAATTGTTTCTTTTTCCCGCATGCTTTATTTGTTCAATGGGTTAAATTGATTAGATGCTTGATTAGGGTTTAAAGAAGATAAAATTGAAAACAACTGAATTTTAATTGAAAAATTGGTTTTACCTAGAGCACTTGTTAAAGGGCCTCTTCAAATTGGTATCAGAGCCTGTTGCACTATTTTATTGTGTTTGTGATCCCGTGTCTTTAGGTATGGCTTTCGATAATTTTGATAATTTTAGAACTCACATGTTATAAACTTCTAATTGGAAATCTAGCATGAAGTCTACTCTTAAAAATTTTGTTAAAAAAGAGAATTGTGAGAAGTGTCTTTATTGCGAAGGGTTTGGCCATAAGTTAGATGAGTGCCCCACTAAACTTAGGGGGAATTTTAATAAATCGTTAAATCATGTTTCTACCCTTAGTGAGAGTGACCCTGAAGAAGAAAAATTTTATGCTAGTAAGGGAGAACTTCCCAATCTTATGGCTAATCATGTAGGTGATGAAGAGATACTTTTGCATGATTCTTCCGCAGTCACATGTTATGATACCCTAGAAACTGAGGGTGAGGTGAGTGATGATGAGAGTGAGGATAAGAGAGACTTTCAAGCTAACTTTAATGAGTTATATGAAGAAACCTTAAAAGCAGATAAGTAAAATTTGAAGTTAGAAGCGAAACTGAAAGAACGTGCCATTGAAAATAATAATTACAATACTTTAATTGAGGAACTTAGGGCGTGTGAGAAGAAAAGTCGAGAGAAGCTAGAATATGTCGAGGGTGAGAGAGATAGTCTTCGAGGGTTAATGGAGGCTATGAAAAAAGAATTACTTGAGTTTGAGGATTCTAGACGTTTACTTGAGTCTAGGATAGGTGAACTTGAGAAGATATTAAGAGACTCGAGTGAGGTTAAATTTGATTTGGAATCTAGGTCCTAAAATTTAGACAAAATTTAAGGAACCGTCCAAATCAAGGATAATAAGTGTGGTATTGGATTCGATAAACATGTTACACCCGTTCCCAAAATTAATACCAAGCTAGCTAAAGAGCCACCCAGGGTTGTTAGGAGAGAGCGACCGAGGAATGTTAGATTTAATCGTCCTATAGTAAACACTCCCCGTTGTATCTACACTTGCACTCACTGCGGTCGGAGAGGTATCTTAGGCGTTTTTGCTACAATCTTAATCACGTTCCTAGAAAGTCAAAGAATTCGACCATTCCTGTTTCAAAATCCCCCACACGTCGTTTCACAACCACGTGGGTTAGAAAATCAGATTTATAGGCGTTAGGGATTAAACTTGGTGATACGTGTGTCATTTCACGTGGATTTCCACATGTTCGTCGGTTTGTTATACTCTAGTTTGTTTTTGCGATATATTCTATCTCTATAGTTATGATGTTTATCCAGTTGTCATTTTGAGTCTATTTAAAAATACAAAAAAGATTTTTAAATTTTGAACACTTTTTGAAATATAAAAAAAGATTTTATTTTGAGTCAATTTTTTAAAAAACACAAAAAGATCTTTGGTTTTTGAGTCGTGAATCTTCATGTTTAATATGTCTTGTTGGTGTGCTTGGAGCCCCCATCTCTTCATTATCCATGTGGATCGGGAATTTGGTCATATTTATTGATGCGTTGAATGATCTTAATCATTGTTATACTAGAGTTGCCTCGAAATTGATGTGCATTTGGATTCATCTTTATATATATGCCATTCTTGCACACATACATGAGCTTTTATGAATGTTTGACATCACATGCAAATTTGAGTTTGGTGAGACGTTTTTATCTCAATTTTGTTGTCAATGCATAAGTAGTCTTAGGAGGAGGTGTGCATGTAAGAACCGTTTACCGTAAGGAATTAAATTACTAAAATGTTGAGTGTTTGCGGGAAAGGGCTGCGGGAGTGTAAAATTGACTCGTCATGATAGCCACCTTATAAAAAGAGCCCCGAAAAATTAAAACGGAAATAAAAAGATAATTATGCCAAAAATTGAGCCATTTAGTTTAGATCACCTCAAAAGAAAAATAAGTGTGTTTTATTTATGAGAGTGTTAGGATGGAAAATAAAAACGGGTTTGCACCACGAATCTGAGGGATGAAACATTGCATCATGATGCGATTGTTTGTAGAATCGTCAAAATTCTGGATTTGTGAGTATGTTGACCGTTTAAATTCATGAAGCTCATTTATTAATTATCACACATATCATTGTTTGTTGACATAATTCTATCATTTAGAGCATCTTTAGCGTTTTGATGTATTAAAATTGTGACTCATTTGTCGTAGTACACGCCCATTCACTCCATTTCATCGTTTGAGCACAGTAACTCCATGTTGGAATGAATTTTAAAAATTTTAATTGAGTCTGTTTTATTAGTATTTTCTTATAGAAGCTTGAGTTGAAGCTTTTCTGGGATTATTTTTTTACATCATACCATCATCTCGTTCGAACTAAGTTCCACCTCGTGCGACAATGTCGTTCAAACGACATTGTCTTTGGTTCGAATGAGAATGGTTTCGTTCGAACGATAGTGGTTCAACTCTTAAACCTCGTAAAGTCAGTTCAGTTCACGTGTTTCCCACTTTTCAAAACCCTTGTTTTTGTTGTTCATTTGTTTGCGTCCCATGAACCCCATTTTCGACCCAAAGCTTGAGATTTTAACCATTTTTTCAACCAAAAATCATCTACGTGCTGCTCTGGAATTTTTCTGCTTCTGGCCTAAGGTATTTTTTATTCCAAAACTGTTGCAGTGTGTCTTTGATGGTATTGTTGATTGATTTCAAACTTGAATGATAATGTGTTACATGTCTTGAACAATACTCTATTTTTCTCATCTTTCTAGCAGATTTATGGTATTGTTCTTGAGTATTTTGGTTTGAAATCAAAATCTTTCTGTTGGATTTTGAAAAATTGGATTTTTTTTATTAAATCACAATGACACCATACCTGTTTTGTGCAATTTCTTTTATACTGAAAATGAGGTGTCCACGGATTATTCAAAACAAAAATCCTATTTTTTGGATAGCAACTGTACCTCTCATATGTGTTTCTCTTTTTGGCCACTGTGATTGTTTATGTCTTTTTTGATTGCTTCTTTTGATGTTTGTTGGTTGTTGTTTGTTTGGATTAATCCGGTGGTTCGGTTGGATATGTACGGAAATAGGCTCGTAGGCGTTAGTTTTATTTTTTTACTTACCCGTCATGCCTCCAAGACGTAGGGGTTCTTCTACTCGTAGGATAGTTGAGCCCTCCACATCATCACAGGTACAACGGGCTAGGAGTAATAGGCCTCATTTCATTCAAGTACGTTAGCACACTCTTTTTTAGTACGAGTACTATTGCCATGTGGGTTTGCATATACGCGCTGTAGTTAGAGAGAAAGTTTTCTGTGTCGGTCATTTTTCTGAGTTATCCCCACCTATATGTATGTAGGGGTTGGGATAGGTTGTTTGACGCTCAGGGTATGGTATACCCAGACATAGTTCGGGAGTTATATTTTCGGGCGATGCACACTCCTAATGGTATTCAGACATCAGTTAGGGGAGTCCAGTTATTAGTCACTTCTGATCTAATTTCTGAGACACTTCAGTTACCTCGAGTACCTAATGCAATTTTCCTAGATGTTCTGAGGATGGTCCATCCACTGATGAGATTATTCTACACTATATTTAGGAGATTCCCCCCATAGGGAGCACTATGTATCATCGTCAGTTACACACCACGTTCTGGATTTTTAATAGATTTGTATCTTCATCCATTTATCCTCTAGTCAATCAAACTTAAATTGGCTTCGACATTGTTTACTTTATGTATGTAGTATGTCAGGGATGATACATAGATCTACCATCACTTCTTTTTCGAGTTATGTCCTATGTTACCATTATTATTACAATACCGGTATGCCCCTCTCTTCCTTACGGACTGTAACACCCCGTATTTTTATGCATTTAATATTTAATTAATTCGGGAATTCAAAATTACTCGTGTGTCGTAATTTAAATTGAACTAATTATGGTAATATATATTTAAATATTAATCGGGGAGTGAATGGTTAATATTTAGGGAAATTAAATTACTAAGTGAATAGTGATAATTTATTTACATCATTTCGAGTATTAATGACGAGGTATGTACTTATCTCAACCGGGGGTCGATATAGACTAATTTGGGTGTGAGATAAAAAAAATTATAAATTAATTCGAATACCAATTCTGAGTGTACGATTGAGTCCGAATGGATCGAGATAGTCAAAAAAGGGTACCCGGGGGTAGTAAACGGGTCACGGGACATTTTTAGGCATAACTGGGCCCACACGGGGGCATTTGGTTCACTTGGGCTTGGCCCATTAGGCAAAAAACGGGATTTAGCCTAATTAATTAATTATATGAAAAATGGGGACGGCTGATTAGAGTTTACAAAATAGTTAGTGGGAGAGGAAAACCTAAGAGGCAATTAAAGGCAAATTGGGGGATAAAGGAAAGAGCCAAAAGAAGGGATTTCATCTTCAACCTTAGGAATTCACAACTCCAAATCAGACCCTACTGATTCGTATCAAATATTTCATATTTCCGCCCGTTATCTTTTTGCATTCTAGCGCTTTTATGGTCCTTAATGCCTATATTTATGCTCATTAACCAGACAACCTTGGTTTTGGATATATACATGCTTTGCAGGGGTTAATTGTGCTTTTGTAGGTATTGGAACGCTAAAAGTGAGGATCCGTTGCATTTCAGAGAAGTTTCATCATCGGATGCTACTTTAAGGGTAATTTAGTCAATTCATATTTCGTCTCTAGCTCATGGAAATTCCACGGATGCATAGTTCGTTGAGTTAGCGTCGCGTGGCAGCAAACGGTGCGTCGTTTGGAGTTCGGACGAAGATGATATGGCCATTTCCGTGAATGGACTTTTTCCCCTCTTCATGGACCAAATGCAGCCTAAAACAGAGTACCGGTCGACCGCGCCCCTGTAACTGGTCGACCGCGCTTTTGAGTTTTGCCTACGTATGGAGACAGTGCACTTTTGCTTGAAGGACCGATCGATCGCGCCCCTGCGACCGGTCGACCGCGTTTAGAAGATATTTGTTGCCTCTTTCCTTTCTTTTTCCTTTATTTCTTTTCCAACTTACTATATAAACCAATTTTGGTTTCTATATCAGATATACATTCATATATTAGGTTTTAGAAGATAGTTTAGGATTTTGTTTGGGTTTTTGAAGAGCTCTTCTTCATTTCTTCTTGGATTGACAACCTTTTGGGCTTGTAAGTTGACTATTCATCATCCTCTCCGTTGAATATACTTGTATTTCCTTAATTCTTTCTTTGTAGTGTCATTTACATGCTTTCTAATTTAGGTTTACGTGTTCTATTTACGAGCTTTCTAGTGTAGTTTTATCGCGTTTATTTATCGCGCTTTTATTATGCTTTCTATCTAATATAAATTAGGTTGTGTTCAAATTGAACTCACTCGGGTTGACGCGTTATTGTGTTCTGGTGATGGTGTTTACGAGTCTATTTCGCGTGCGTTGTCCTAGTTATTGTGCCTAGGAGATTTGGTGGGGCATATCATGTATGTCCCGTGCTTACGACCTTGCGTGCGTAATTTCTGGGATATTGGTTGACGCCAAAATCCTATTAGACTTTTATGCGGATTTAGGGGCATGACAACCCTTGGTTCAATTAACTGTCGAAACGAGATGCATTCATAATAACTCGTCGACCCATGTGACCATTTTATACTAATTAACTCGTGTGAGGGATATTCAACGCAACCTATAGTTTTATCCGCTTTGTTAATCTAGTTTTAAATACACTTGCATAGATTAATCATTTACCTTTTTGCATCTTTTCCTTTTTGTTCATATTCATCTTTTACACTTTTATTCAGGAATATTAAGTCCAATAAATTTTAGCAACTCGTCTTTGTAGATTTTCGATACCCGACTTACTGTTGTGCTTGCCTCGCAAGTGTAGTCGTAATTTAGGTTTGTTTATATTATCGGGGTGAAATGAAAACAACGACTGTGTCCTTACACGAACACACATTTCACACGTGATCAAAATGACGCCGTTGTCGGAGATGAGTTTGTTTTAGAATTTATTTGATTTAGTATTTCATAGTATTTTCTTTCTATTTGTATTTTTTGCCTAACATTTTTTGTAGGACTTCTACATTTGAGCGCTCAGAAATGCTTGAATTTATCGCGCGCGCATCTACTTTGTGAAATTCGCCATTTTGAGCCATTTTTGGGGTAAGCATGTCTTATTCCAATTCTTTCGGTAATCCTTGTCATAATTCTCAGAATTCTCGCAAACCTATGACTTTCTATCAATACTTAGAATCCCAAAAAATTGCAACATCTAAATTGACTTTGGGGGAGTATAACGAAAGTCAAAACTTGGGTTATTGGAATTTTGATGATGATGATAATGATTTTCGGCCTTTACCTCCTTATAATAGGAATGAATAGCTATAGTTTTCAAAATTCTTACAATAATAAGCTTAACTTTAGTGTCGCTACTGATTTTCAAGCTCCTCATTTTCAAGCATCCGCACCTCGGCCTATGACTTTCGGTGAGGGTTTTCTTATGCTTGAGAACGAGAGGTATGAAGAACGTTATCGGGAAGAAAATCATTTTGGGGAGCGAGACTTGGATTTATTATTCGAATCCGAAGACGATTTCTCTTCCGAGACTTTTGAAGTTGAGGAATGTTTTGAACTAATTGAGGACTTTGTGCCTAAATTGGAACAAACCATTCGTCACTTAGCCCACCTTTTAATTGATAATGAAAGCGAGAATGAAATGGATGTAGTATCCATTTTCAATGAGATGATTTCTTCTTTGGATGCCAAAGAAGAAAGTTTCATTGAAAATGATCCTATCTCTTTCGAAATTCCAACTTTGAGTGACGATAACTCATCTCTTGAGTTTTAATTTCTTTCCTCCCCCTTTTCTTTCTCTATTATCACACCGTCACAAGTACCCGATGAATCGGTGTCGAACTTTAAAACGTTCAACCCTTTCACCGACGAGGATTACTTGCTAGAGTTGCTTTCCATAAAGGCATATTTGCCCTCGTGTGCGCCACCTCCCATTCCGCTGGCTAAATCTTTGGGAGGATATTCAGTTTTTCTCAGTCCTCACATGTTTTTATCATCCATTCAATCCAAATCCCCCATCGTCCCTCCAAAACTTTTAATTGACGATGGTTCATTTCTTTCGCCTTACACATGCCTTCCGTTGTTCAAACGGAATTCATAATTTTTGAAAGGCATGCTTGTATGTGAGGGTACACCGTTCACCCTCCAAAGTCAAATTGTTTTTGCGGTGGACCCTCAGCTATTTAGACTTCTAGTGTACAGTTAGTGTGAAGCCTAAATAGTAGGTTGTATATAGTTAGCTTTTTATCATTTCTTTCTTTAGTTTTTCTTTCCTTTTTAATTTAGCCTCTTGTAATTAGTTAACTTTTTGTTATTTGTTTTTTCTGTGCTCAGTACTAACTTGTTTTGTAGATTCTTTGGACTTGTTCTTATGGGGATCGCTCCAATTTTGGGTAATATCGCTCTTTTCCTCTCTTTAACTTGGTTCTTAATTCACATTGAGGGCAATGTCAGGTTTTAAGTTAGGGGGTGTTGGTATTCTATCCATTTCTTTATTTAGTCCATGTTTTTGCTCACATGTTAGTTACTTAGTATGCTTTTCTTAGAAAAATTCAAAATTTTCAAAAAGATTTTCTATCTTTTTTCTCCTTTATTCGGCATTTTGCCTTTGTTTTCGATGATAAATTTCAATAAATGTCCGATCCAAGTGACAACCCAAGGTGCATGTTCTCGATTTTAGAATTTATTAGACTTTAATCCTTGATTATTGATATTATGAATAACTTCATGAATTAAAGTTTAATCCCATGAGCACATGCAGTTTTCTTATTTTATTGATTTGGTTTAAGATTTTTATAACTCGGTAATCTTTTGTTGCTTTGTATATACTTACACCGAGTAAGCTTTGTACCTTTAGTCGTTTGTGAGTGTTATACACTATTCTTTCCTCTTTTAAAATGTTGAATTCGTTGGTAATCTCACTATTCTTTCATTTGATCGTTCATTAATTGAGCTTATATCTTGAAATGTGTTACTTGATCATGATTTTCATATATTGTTTTGACTCAAGAATTGCGTAAACTTTTGAAAATGATCATAGGCCATCCTTGTTATATTACCCATATTAGCCTTGACCTCACCTTAAATGTTTTCCCTAGTCAACCCCTTTGAGCCTTAATATAGCCTTTCGTTTCATAACCCAAATTCCCATAACCAACTCCACATTGGAGTTATATACCATACATAAACTTCCATACCTTTGTTTGGAATGTTACTTGGGATTGAATGATGTTGTTGTGTTGCGGTTGCAATCTGGGCATATGAGAGTGAGAAAAGTAAAGAAAGAAGTGAAAAAGAGAAGAAAAAGAGAAAGAAAGAAAACAAAAGAAAACAAAAGAAAAAATGAGAAAAAGAAGAAAAGAAAAATGTTGTGTATAGTGTTCAATAAGCTTTGTTTACTCTCCCCATTGTTATATTCAATGTCTTATTTGGAAATCGTTTTCCAATTTTTGATTATTGCCCGCATTTGCCTATTATCCCAAGTTTTCATTTCTGAACACTTTGAATCCGTACATATATATCCTTCTTTTCGTACCCTAGCCTAGCCTACATTACAACCCTATTAAAGTCCTATGTGATCTTAAGTAGATGTAATTCAAAGGTTTAAATAGTTTTGATAATCTGTGAAAATACATTTTGCCTTATTTAATGTGTGATATCCTTTCATTGAGATTACATTTTTCATTTTTTATATAGCGTCCTTCATTTGTGACATGTGCGCAGCCTAGTTTCCATTTACATTTACTCTTTATTCCCGCATGTTTCGTGTGTTAGCTCCCTATTTTGAGTGAATTCACTTGACGAGTGTAATGCCCGTGAGGATTGAATATATGCTTGCTTTATCTAGTATCCGATTTATTTAAGTTTTTACCAAATCTCACTTTGCATGTGCTCGCTCCCCTCCCACATTTTAAAGTTTCAATTCTATGAGGTGCATTCTATAATGTTAATTGATTTAGACTTTTGTGTGAATTCGTTCACTTTGCTAATGATGCGTATGAAATCTTGTTCGCTATTTTTGGGCTTGTCACATGTTGGTTTGGGCATATTTTGAGAAAACCATATGATGTTTGTGGGTATCATCCCTGAAAACCCTCACGAGACGACACTCGTCCACTAGGGTAACCTAGGGGTTTAACGGCTTATTGCATATGCTAAATGCAATCGTGCTCCCTACGAAAGTGGCATTTATATTTCGATGCATATATACATCTTGTACTGCCCTCTATGGACTATTTTTGTTTGTTTCATTACTTGGGACTAACAATGTTTAAGTTAGGGGGTGTGATTCGTATCGAATATTGCATATTTTCGCCCGTTATCTTTATGCATTCTAGCGCTTTTATGGTCCTTAATGCCTATATTTATACTCATTAACCAGACAACCTTGGTTTTGGATATATACATGCTTTGCGTAGGTATTGGAACGCTAAAAGTGAGGATCCATTGCATTTCAGAGAAGTTTCATCATCAGACGCTACTTCAAGGGCAATTTAGTCGATTCATATTTCTTCTCCAGCTCATGGAAATTCCACGGATGCATAGTTCATTGAGTTAGCATCGTGTGGCCGCAAACGGTGCGTCGTTTGGATTTCAGACGAAGATGATATGGTCGTTTCCGTGAATGGACTTTTCCCCTCTTCATGGACCAAATGTAGTCGGAAACAGAGTACCGGTCGACCGCACTTTTGAGTTTTGCCTCTGTATGGAGATGTAACCCCCCGTATTTTTGTGCATTAATATTTAATTAATTCGGGAATTTTAAATTACTTGTGTGTTGTAATTTTAATTGAATTAATTATGCCAATATATATATAATTTTAAATATTAATCGGGGAGTGAATGGCTAATGTTTAGGGAAATTTATTTACTAAGTGAATAGTAATAATTTAATTACGTCATTTCGGATATTAATGACGGGATATGCACTTATCCTAGCCGGGAGTCGGTATAGACTAAATTGGGTGTGAGATAAGAATTTTTATAAATTAATTCGGATGCCAATTCTGAGTGCGCGATTGTGTCCGGATGGGTCGAGATAGTCAGAAAAGAGTACCCGGGAGTAGTAATTGGGTCTCGGGGAATTTTTGGGCATGGTCGGGCCCACACGGGGTGATTTGGGCTATTTTAATTAAGCTCATTAGGCTAAAAACGGGATTAAGAGTTTTTAACCTAATTGGGGGATTTAGGAATGGCAGCCAACTTAACTCTAAACCTAGGGTTTGAGAGGGGATTTGAGGGAAAGCAAATCAAGAGAAAATTGGAGGTTATTGGAGCCAAATTAAGGGACATCAACAACGGATCAGACACTACGAACACTTACAGGCAAGTGGTTAACTGTTGTGATTCTAAATTTATGATAATCAATTCATATCATAGTGATGTGTAAATGAAAATTCGTTTTGGGTGTATGACCAAAAATTTAAATTGGGTTTTTGGAATTTAATATACCTTAATGGGATTAAGGGTAAGATTTATGGTGTTTATGATTCTAGAATGTAGAGAACTGAATCAGATGTTAAAACCAGTAAGAATAGATGGTTAATTACTGATAAAATGAATGAAATTCGTATTGGGGATTTGAAACCCAGATAATACCCAAATTGGGAAAAAGTAGAAAATCGTGAGATTTAATTTCAGTTTGATGTTCCATAAGGTGCTTTGATCCTATTCCTATGTAGATATAGGGTTGATTGGGCTCGAGTTAGTCCAGGGGAAAGAATGAAAGTTGGAGGTTTTCGTTAATGGTGAAACTGCGTCTCGAAGAAGACGAAGTCAGGGTCGATCGATCGATCGACCCAGGGGGTTCGATCGATCGATGATTCAGAATTCTGGGCAGTTCGCCCAGTTTGTATATAAGGGGGGGAATTTAATTAGAAATTAATTCCCATACATTAATAAGTGATAAATAATTATGAAACAAATATTCCTAGCAATTATGGGAGAAAGTAATTGGGACTAGGATAAATTTATGTGGGGCACTTAATGGATGAAATTGAGAGGTTTTATTCCAAAATGGTGAAGTACGGATCAAGTGAGCAAATCCGAGAATATTGGTCAAGCGACCCCAAGATGTTGAATTAAGTTGGAGATAAACTATTTAATTTAGAGTCGGGATATAGACCAGGGAAATAATCAATTTCGGGCCCAGTGAATCGAGCCCGGGTATGTTAATAATTATAGGCAAATATAATTGGGAAATTTATAGAAATAAAGGTGTGACACATTGTAGGCAAAAATGTGGGTATGATATTATGAGATGTAAATTGGACCAAGTGAGCGAGTCCGGGTATGTTGGTTAAGTGACATCAAAGTGTTAAATTAATTATTGAGAAAAAGTAATTAGTTTGGAGTCGGAACATAGACTCGAGAAATGTTGAGGTACGAACCAAGTGAGAGAGTCCGGGGATAATGGTTGGGTGACACCAAGTTATTAAATTAATAAGAGTGCTAATTAATTTAATTAGAGTCGGATTGTAGACTCGGGTAGGATTAAATTAATAAATGTGATAATTAATTTAATTAGAGTCGGATTGTAGACTCGGGTAGGATTAAATTAATAAGTGTGATAATTAATTTAATTAGAGTCGGATTGTAGACTCGGGTAGGATTAAATTAATAAATGTGATAATTAATTTAATTAAAGTCGGATTGTAGACTCGGGAAGGATTAAATTAGTAAATGTGATAATTAATTTAATTAGAGTCGGATTGTAGACTCGGGGAGGATTAAATTAATAAATGTGATAATTAATTTAATTAGAGTCGGATTGTAGACTCGGGGAGGTATTAAATTAATAGGTGTGTTAATTAATTTAATTAGAGTCGGACAATAGACTCGGGGAGGTATTGAATTAATATGTATGTTAGTTAATTTAATTAGAGTCGGGTGATAGACTCGGGAAGGTATTAAATTAATAAGTGTGTTAATTAATTTAATTAGAGTCGGACCATAGACTCGGAGAAAGTATTTTATAAATTGAGGTGTGAATTAAATATATTAGAGTCAGACCATAGACTCAGGAAGACGATAAATTATTAAGTGAGAAAATTAATTACGTTGAGTCGGGCCATAGACTCAGGGAATTACAAACAGTGTACGGGATTTTTAGTACACGGTAAAGCCGGGGTTTATAATATATATATACGGTGTAGTGATAGTATATATATATATATATATATATATATATATATATATATTGTGTGTGATATTAAATTACAGGCAGTGTATGGGATTTTGAGTACACGGTAAAGCTGGGATTTATATTATATATATACGGTACAGTGATAGTATATATATACGTGTTTATATTGTGTGTGATATTAAGTATCAGTGACTAGATATTTATTCAATTTATATAATCTAATGCTCTCAAGGGAGGTTACGCGATGTGGGTGAATCCCCTAGCTTGAGGAGTAGGGCGAGTATATCCCCAGGTCATAGTGTCCGGTATATATGGGTGAGGGATTTATCTCACTTTCAGGGAAGGAATATGATCACCTCCACTACGTTTATATTTTGGGCCAGGTTGGTGAGCGATTCCAACTTGGGGAAACTAGGGCTTGTGAGCACACCTAGTGAGATAGCATTTTAGAGGGAATCATCCGGCGAGGGTATACTCGAAGGGATGGATATACGTATGTTATATATGTGGATTTTGTGGCAAAGGTACGTATATAATGGTAATAAATATTATATACGGGTAATAATACAGTGTGTGATGTATTTACTTTATATAACTTGTGACACGGTTATATGCTACTATTTAAGAGGAATTAATTAAGTTAATTGTGAAATAACTTATAATTCAAGAATCATTATAATCGGGTTAGAGTAGTATGGCAAGGGAAGGTTATACCAGGACTAGTTGGATGAGGTAGTACAACTAGGTGGGGTTAAGGTAACCGGTAGGTGTGCACAATAGTGGAGGGGTGAGAATGTCCACAAGGGAGTGCGACACTAACTTAAATATGAAGCGCATTCATGCATTTTAAATTACTGCAGTTAATTCACTTTCTAAATATTTTCAAAATGTTTTGGGTTCTAACCCTTGCTATAAAACTATTTTCAAAACCTTTTAGGTGTCCAGCCACAGGGACGCCAAGATTGATATTCTATTCCAGGGACACGGAGCTGCGGCATATGTGGATGCTAGCAGGAGTTTGGATTAGACGCATCATTCATTCATTCCTAGAGTAGGAATCTTGTATCAGTTTCAGTTTTATTTAGGGCTTGTCGCCCAGACTTCTCGGTACAGTTTTCAGGTGTAATTTATTCAGGTGTTGAATATTTGTATTGGATTATTTCTTTGGTGGCCGGTGATTTATTCGGCAAGTTGTGTAATTATGATTCAGTTTATTTTCATTCATTGTGTGAATGGTTTATATTTTAATTCCGCATGTACTATTTTGGTTTAATTAAAAAGTTAAAATTGGCACCAGCTTTTGGAATACTAGGTGGTTAGTAAGTTTTAAAAAGTTTTCGACAGTGATGATAAGGATGATCCAACTGGGATTCCTGTTTTAATTTGGTATAGGACTGATCACCCGGTATTTTATTAGGCAGGGTGTCACATGAGACATTGCACTTTTTCTTGAAGGGCCGGTCTTCCGCGCCCCTGCGACTGGTCGACCGCGTGTAGCAGATATTTGTTGCCTCTTTCCTTTTTTTTTCTTTTTCCTTTATTTCTTTTCCAACTAACTATATAAATCAATTTTGGTTTCTATATCAGATATACATTCGTATATTAGGTTTTAGAAGATATTTTAGGTTAGGGTTTGGGTTTTTGAATAGTTCTTCTTCATTTCTTCTTGGATTGACACCCTTTAGGGCTTGTAAGTTGACTATTCATCATCCTCTCCATTGAATATACTTGTATTTCCTTAATTTTTTGCTTTGTAGTGTAATTTACATGCTTTCCTAATACAGGTTTACGTGTTCTATTTACGAGCTTTCTAGTGTAGTTTTATCGCATTTATTTACCGCATTTTTCACGATTTCTAGCTAATTTAAACTAGGTTGTGTTTTAATTGAACTCACTCGGGTTGACGCGTTGTTGTGCTTTGGTTATGGTGTTTACGAGTCTATTTCGGGTGTGTTGTCCTAGTTATTGCGCCTAGGAGATTTGACGGGGCATATCATGTATGTCTCGTGCTTACGACCTTGCGTGCGTAATTTTCGAGATATTTGTTGACGCCAAAATCCTATTAGAATTTTATGCGGATTTAGGGGCGTGACAACCCTTGGTTCAATTAACTGTCGAAACGAGATGCATTCATAATAACTCGTCGACCATGTGACCATTTTATACTAATTAACTCGGGTGAGGGATATTCGACGCAACCCATAGTTTTATCCGCTTTGTTAATCTAGTTTTAAATACACTCGCCTAGATTAATCATTTCCCTTTTTGCGTCTTTTCCTTTTTGTTCGTATTCATCTTTTACACTATTATTCAGGAATATTAAGTCTATAAATTTTAGCAACTCGTCTCTGTGGATTTTCGATACCCGACTTACCAATATGCTTGCCTCGCAAGTGTAGTCATAATTTAGGTTTATTTGTATTATCGTGGTGAAACGAAAACAACGACTATGTCCTTACACGAACACACATTTCATGCGTGATCACCTAGAATCATAAGGTAAGTGGTTAACTTGATGTAGCATTTAATTTGCTTTTCGATTCATATTTATGTGATGTGAGAAATCAAAAATTCATTTTGGGATTTAAAGGGTACAAACATGGGATTTTTGTAAACCAATATTTTGATTGCTAAATTGTGTAGAAATTGACGTATAATCTGAGATTTATATATATACCTGGTAAGATGTGTAAGCCCAGAGGAGTTAGGAACGAATTGGAGATAAGGGTTTGATGTCGAAATGGGTTAATGATTAAAATGGATTTTTCCCCAAATTTATGAAAACAGTAGAGAACGAAAATTAAATGGTGTTTGTGGACTTTATGGGGGTCCCTTATGAGGTTCTTGGTGTGTGATGTTTAAGAGAGGACTTGGGTTAGACTGTAGAAGAAGTTAGGGTTTTGGAGTTTTCTTCCATGGCTAAAACAGAAGGCTGGAGAAGATGATGACTTGTACGATCGATCGTAGGGTTAGGGATAGATCGATCGGTGGTTAGTAATTTCTGGCAGTTCGGCCAGTTTTTATATATAAGGGGAATTTAAATTAAATTTCCTTCTTTTACCTTATGTAATGAGAAATAAACATAGGGATACAATTTAATCAATTATGAAGGAAAATTAATTAGGATTGGAGGAAATTTATGCGTGTCACACTACGGTTAAATTTTGGAAAGAATATTTTGAAATAATTAAATACGGATCGAGTGGGTGAGTCCGGGTATATGGGTTGAGTGATACCAAGGCGTTATATTTATTTAGAGTGAAATCTAACTAATTTGGAGTCGGAAATTTAGACTCGGGTATTGTTTTATTTTGGGCCACGAGAGTAAGTCGAATATATTGGTTGGGGCGATACCAAAAGTAATTTAATTAATTAATGTGCGAAATAATTAACAATTAGAGTTGGTCCATAAACTCATAATAATTTGAATAGGCTTGTGTTACGGACTTAGTACACGGGATAGTTTATTATATATATATATATATATATATATATATATATATATATATATATATATATACGGTGTGCGATAGTATATATATATGGTGTATGAATTAATATCAGTGGCTAGATATTATTATTATATCGAATCTAGTGCTATAGGAGGGAGGTTGCGCGTAGTGGATGAATCCCCTAGCTTGAGGAGTAAGGCGAGTATATTCCCTGGTCATAGCATCCATTATATGGGTGAGGGGCATCTCACTTTTAGGGAAGGAATATGACCGCCTCCAATTTTTATGTATTATCCAAGTTTGTGAGCGATTCTGACTTGGGGTAACTAGGTTATGTGAATATGCCTAGTGGGATAGCACTTTAGAGAATTTACATCCGGTGAGTTATTACTCGGGAGTATGTTTAGTATTAATTATTATTTCAGCATGTTTGGGAATGTTGTAATATAACTATACGTATATAATGAGGTAAATAATGATATACAGGAAAACTAATACAAGAGATTATATCAGTTATCTAGTCATGAGATAAATAACTAGGTAAATTAATCAAGGCGTTAGTAGTGCACATTAGAGGAGGGGTGAGGATGTCCTCAAGGGAGTGCGGCACTAACTAAAATATGGAGATCATGCATATTTACTTATTAGTGCAAGTTAATCATTTGCTAAATATTTTCCAAATGTTTTGGGTACTAACCCTTTTAGGTGTCCAGCCAGAGGGATGCCAGGCTTGACTTATTCCAGGGATCCATTGCTGCATCATGTGTGGATGTTGCGGGAGTTTGATAGGCGCCTCATTCTTTTCATTCTTAGTGTAGAGACTTCCTATCAGTTATTCGAGCATGTTGCTCACAATTTTATTTCAATACTTATGTCAGACCTATTGAGATTTATTACTTGTATTTACTTTTGTTGGATTTTGAACCGATGGTTTATTCGGTCAGTTAATTAATTATGAATGGTTGATTTCAGTTAATTGTGATTGTTTATATTATTTTATTTCCGCATGAGTATTTAATTTTAGTTAATGAAAGATAAAAACTTGGCACCAGTCTAATTTTCTCACTTAGGTGGTTAGTAATTAAAAAGGTGACAGTGATGCTAAGAATGAACTAATTGAGAAATCTGTTCTAATCTAATTTAAGACTGATCACCCGGGGTTAATTAGGTGGGGTGTCACACGGACTCCTTGTCTCTCGTATATGCACTTATGCTGGAGTTTCGATTTTAGAGGATGATGTTTGAATTTCTGCTCCCTCCTTCATTGATCGCAGTACTTTGACTCGATCTGAGAGTCATCTTCCATCCGATGCGAGAGCGATACCTCCACCAAGTGATACATCATTTTCTAGGGAGACGTATACTCCTGGTTATTGAGTTCTATACCTTCTAGGTCTCGTCCTTCTAGATCTAGTCGACCCACAGTGGAGGAGTTTAATTCATTATAGGCATAGGTGGCGTCACAGTCACAGATGTACGATGCTTTAATGGCTCGTTTTGATGCATAGGTTGAGGCTAGGGTCGGAGTGACTCACATATGACTGCCTTCTTTGATGAGATAAGAAGGTGGGAGATAAGCAGAGAAGAAGGTTCATCAGGATTGGGCAACATAGCGGCCACATATGCTGACTCTGTTGATGATGATGATGATGATGATGATGAGGAGGAGGAGGAGGAGGAGGAGGAGGAGGAGGAGGAGGAGGAGGAGGATACATGTTGATGTATTTTTTTTGAGACATTGTGTTTAACAGTTTATGTATTGAGTTATTCATCTCATATGATGTACTCTTGGACTTCTGATGATACATTTCCTGTATGTGACGTGATATATTTTGTAGTTCGGATATTATTGGATTTGATACTCACTTACTGCCATTCATTCATATTCACTATCACAGTTTATCCTACTTATCATTGATATCCTTTTCTACTTAATTATTTTATATGTCCCGTGATTTGTCTATTCCAGGAAAAAAGGGGGAGAGATATGTGATGTAGAGGGAGTTTCTGTTTATTCTGTTTAATTAAAATTATATATTATTATGTTCCTCTATACTTCACTTGGGTATATTTGTTTATGTCTCATGTGTGCAAGTACTTGTTTAGATTTAAATATTCATTGCTACATCACATTCAGAGATTCAGAGACAGTTTTAGACTTCTTAGACTCATATGTTGCTTTATAGTTTATTCATGTATTGTATTTTCATAATGGGGTTTCTGGGATAGGACATTTGAATACAGTTAGTTATTTATTTTTAGTTTTATCCCGGAATAGCCAAAGGGGGAGATTTGTAAGCACAAATTTCCAATCTGGCAATTTTTTTTTAAATTGGCTTAATTTCGAAAAAAAAAATGAGTCTAGACTAGTTGTTAATTCAAGATTATTCAAAGTTTACAAAGATTCAAGATTGAAGAAGTTGTAATTCAAAGCCATGAAGAACAAATCAATTCAACTTGCAATTCAGCACTTTGTTTGTTCTAGGATCACACAGGTATGAATAATCAAAGGAATATGTGATTTAGAATTTTATTTAAATATTGGATGAATTAAATATTTTTTTTACTAATGAGAATTAGAATTAAAGTTTTGAAAAACACTTTTATTATATCTGAGCTAAACTATTTTCAAAATATTCGAGGATAAAGTTTAAATGGGACATTTGTTCACTGTCGCTCAAACGACACTTAAGGTCGTTCGAAAACGACGGCGTTGGTCGCTTGAACGAGAATCGCCTCAAAATCAGTGTTTCAATTTTCTTGGACTCTATTTTGCTCAGTTATTAAAATAACACCGCATAGACGTTTTTCGCAGAGATGAACAGTTCTAAAAATTCCCATTTTGTTTAGTTTTCATCCAAAGTTTATTCAAGATCCAATTTTCATAAATCCAAAGGTTTGTGATCTTGAACACATACACTTAAAGAAAATTGCTGACTGAGGTCATTGGGAGTGCTTGAGGGTATTCCTTGCTGATGATTGGACTGCGATCTTTGAGATTTGTTACGTGTGGATCTTTTCTAAAAACATAAATGCGTGTTCTTGGGGAGTAGCTGCAGTTAGGGGTGGTCATAAGCTCGAGGCCCGCCCAGCCCACCCAACAAAAAAATAGGGCTTGGGTAAGGTGAATAGTCCCGCAGAGTGGGCTTGGCAAAATTTGATAGGCCCGGTTTTTTTCGAACGAGCTTGGGCATGAATTCTTAAGCCCGATGAGGCCCGTCCCGGCCCGAGGCCTGGGCATTATATATATAATATTAATATATGTGTGTGTGTGTATATATTAATTTATTATTAAAGTTTAAGACTACAAAGTTATAAATAAATATATAAAGTGGGTAACTTTTATAAATATAAAAACATATACCAAGTCTTTTTGTGTGGAGTGGGGAACTTTATATATAGACTTTGTAATATATAAAGTTTAAAACAAGTTTTTAATTAAAAAAATAGGTCTTTGATTGAGAAAAAATATATTTTTTTATTTAAAAAAATAATAATCGGGCTTGGCCAACGGGCCTGTGTAAAGAGCTTTCAAATCTGGGCGGGTTTAGGATTACATAATAAGGCCCTAGCGGGCTTGGGATAGCTCATAATTTTTTAAGCCCGGCCCGAGCCTGCCCAGGCCCGGCCCATGGCCACCCCTAGCTACGATTGTTCCTTTGCTAATGACACCTACCGACACCTGCGGGTATTCATGTGTCAAAAATCTATTTCATTATAATCCGTTGTAAGTTGCGATTTACTAATTACAGTGAAATAAAAGGTTTTTCCCTTCAAGGATTTTTTCCTGAAATTGTGTCTTTTTCCCGCATGCTTTATTTGTTCAACGGGTTAAATTGATTAGATGCGTGATTAGGGTTTAAAGAAGATAAAATTGGAAACAACTGAATTTTAATTGAAAAATTGGTTTTACCTAAAGCATTTGTTAAAGGGCCTCTTCATTTTTAAATCTTTTAGATAATCAAACGAGTACGGGATAATTATTGGTTTTGTTTGGTTTGGCTGTTGGATAATTATTGGTTGTTGATTTGTTATTGGATAGTATGTTAGAAAGAGTACGGGATAGTTATTAGTTGTTGGTTTATTGTTGGATAGTATGTTAGAAGGAGTATATGATACTTATTTATTTTGTTGGGTTTGGTTGTTGGATTATTATTGGTTATTGTTTTGTTGTTTGATAGTATATTAGAAGGAGTACAGGATAATTATTCATTTGGTTGTTGGATAATTATTAGTTATCGTAACACGTAGGCTTCCCAATTTCTCTCGCCCTATCTCCGATTCATATTATGTTTGCAAAACTCTTGAGCTCTAAAAAGTTGCAAAACTCTCGATCTCTAAATAGCTGCAAACATGATATTAATTGGAGAGACATGGTAGGAGAAATTCGAAAGACAAATGGACAAAGATGTCTAGGACAGAATCGTGAAATACGATCTTGTTGGGTACCCATGCATTATAAGGAATTTCTAATTTTTGTAATTTGAAATGAGTTTTTTTAAGAATGGAATTTCATTAATTTAAAAACGTGTCGCGAGGGGGAGGAAACCACTAACCCCCCCAAATGAAACCATTTTAACTTTAGCGTCACCGACAAAGACATTATAGTTATTCTATTTTTGAAAATAAGTTTGAAGCGCATTTTTTAAATTAATAACTCCTTTCAAATTTTGAAAAAAAAATCCTTATAATGCATGGGTACCCAACACGATTGTTTGGAGGTGTCTACCCCCATACGGCACATGAGTGGCACAAACATGTCATGCACGTCCAACGTAATACGATTGCTACGTGTTACATTGGACGTGCATGAGGTGTTCGTTTGGGGGTCATTGGTGGTCTCGACCCGCTCACAGAACATTTTCAAGCCTAAGTGTGCTTCGGGTCCTATTTTCAAATCGAGAGTCCTACGACTGTATTGTAGATTGCTACATGTTATGATGGACAAGCATGAGGTGTTCGTGCCACTTGCGGTGCCATTTGGGGGCCGTTGGTGGTATCGGCCCGCTCGCGACACGTTGTCTAGACAAAGTGTGCCTATTTTTAAATACGTGTCCTATTCTCAAACCAGCAGTCTCGCGACTGCGCGACCGGTTGCTACGTGTTACGTTGGACACGCACGAGGTGTTCGTGTCACTCGCGATCATGTTTGGACTTTATAATCCAAAGTTGGCACCATAATCCAAATAATTTTCAAAACTCGAAAGGTAGAAGTGTTGCTTTTTGTCAACAAGAAAGTTTCAATTATTGCCCTTCCGGTGAACTCGTAAATTTATACCTTTTCCTAAAAAATAATCATATGGGTCAACCAAAATTCATAGATTTTTAGGTTTTTAATACATGTGATGCATGCCCTTTATGGGATATTGATTTGGCCCTGAGGATTGTGTCAATGACAACTGAAAATCTATGAATTCTATTTGGGCCATGTATTATTTTTTAAGAAAATAGATGTTGGTAATAATTGAAACTCTCTTGATGAGACAAAGCAACACTTCTACCTTTCGACTTCTGAAAATGATTTCGATTATGTTACCAACTTTGGATTCGAAATCCTAATAGCACCACGAGCGGCACGAGCACCTTGTGCGCGTCCAATATAACACGTAGCAATCCACCGCGTAGTCGCGGGACTCCCGATTTGAGAATAGGACCCGAATTTGAAAACAGGCACACTTGGGCTTAAAAACGTGTCGGGAGGTCCAGACGCCCTCAGAGTGCGTAATTATCTAATGGAGTTAACTCATTCGATTAAGATGACAATTCACACCAATTTCTAATTCGATTAACCCTAGAACATGAAACTATGTGATTCAAAACATAAATCAACAAATCATGCAATCAAAACAGAGTTTCACGAAGAAAAAAAAGCTATCGGATAAAACCTTTTATTCACTTCATAAAATTTGCATATCACAATTCTTAAATTGTATAAATGAATCTATTATGATCCTCTCAAGAATCACAAGATCGAAACATTCCATCAGCAATTATCCTTGCCATTATCACAAGAACCTAAGTCCTCTATCTTCAGTTGTGAACCCCTCGGGTTTCACAAGTCAGCCATGGAGATGTCATTTCCACAAAGATTGTGTATGCAAGGATACAAACTATAGATTTCAACTTGATTCACTAAAATATACCTTGGGAATGAAGATTTGTGAATCAAAAAGGTTTTTCAAACTCAGAAGGCTGAAAACTTTTGATAAAGGTATGCAGAATCAGTTAGGGAAAACGTCTTAACTAAAATAAACACGAAAGAGGTATTTGTAAGACGAACACAAATTTCAAGGTGACATCTCATTCGAACGAACAAACTATCTCCTTTGAACGAACGAAGTTCAAACGGTCGTCAAATGGCCTAAAACAGTACGCTCTCGTTCGATGTTCGATCGAAGTAAACTTCAAACGAGACTTTTAACGAAAATAAGATCTCGTTTCAATGAGATATGAGCCTTTTAGAAACTTTTAAATAGATAAAAATGCCTCAAGTTTTAAATAAAAAATCATGTTCAAATTCTTAATAAAAATTCAAACCCATCCCAAAATAAATTTAAAGAATAAATTTAAACATAATAGTAACCTTAATAAAGTGGAGATGCTTGAAATTTTGAGATGTTGGATCTTTGGATCTTCGTGATGGATCGAATCAAATGGTAGAGGGATATGCCAAAAACTATATTAGCCTAAGCTATGAGCAAACGGTAAAAAATATGCTCTTACAAATCTCCTCCTTTTGGCTATTCAGGTATAAACATAAAATATAAATCCAAATTACAATGAAATCCCCTAAGACAATGACAATATCCTAATACCCTCCCAAACCCTCAAATGGATAGGTATAAGATAGAGATGTCTTCAAATATCCACTTCTTCATTGTCTTATCTTGGGCACTTTGTCTTCATTGCGTGTAATCCAAATATAGTCTTTCAAAAGTACCTACACACATGAAACAAAGCAAATACCCCATGATGCGTCAAGTTTGACATATCAAATAAAATGCATATAGATAAAATCTCCCCCATAAATACTCTCCCGTAATTTGTTCTCCCCTTTTTATTTTGTCCAAAATAGACAAGGAGTGGAAACTAATCATGAAAAATAGGGAACATCACCAAGAATGAAAAGATATCATTATAAAAAGTTATGAATGAATAATCATGCAATGATAAACTCAAAGGTTCGACAAACAATTTTTGAAATTTTTTAATTTTCAAGGATTTTCTTTAATAAATACAACACACCATGAAGAAATACAAAATAACCGAATCATGGAAATGAAATGTAGGGGTGTGAACACATTCTATAGGTTGATCAACGTAGATAAGCATAATGTATCTATACGAAGGAATGAGACACCTCTAATGTAAGAGCTCAAAGTCTACCTTATGTGTAAAAATGGTAAACTCAAGTGAAATCTACTAAACATATTCAACTAATCAAGATTGTGAGTGATTTTCACACTAATAACGCCCAAATATATGTAATGCTTTACGATATTTTTAAGGACGTGCAAACCCATTGATTTTCGACTTAACTCCCTCAAAACTCACATATTGAGTTTTTCTCTCAAATCTTTTCGAAGAAATCAATGCTCATATGTAGTGAAGCATCAATGTTCTTTGAAATTGGCCTGACACTTTCTTTTTCTTTTTTTGTGCCTTTAACCCGTTAGGCTATTTTCTTTTTGCAAATGGTGACTATTCATGCAAAGTCAACCTGTTTTTTGTAGCCCGATTTTATTGCTTAAAATATACTAAATTTACCAGATAATTGATTTTCTATTTTTTTCAATCCGGGTAATGGTTTTTACATGCACTAATTTTATTATCTCATTTTTCACATTTGGTTCATTTTAAAAGCATGATTGAGATAAAAACACTACAATTGACATGTGAAAGGTAAGTGCAATACTCAAATAAGTTCGTGCTTGTATACATTAAAGGTGATAAGGAGTCAAACATGTAACAATTTGTCATCATATCACATCTTAATGACTCCACACATTATTAAGCACATAAATGAAATGATGTCACTTCTCAAAACACTACAAAATAGTCACATAGATATGGAATGAATGGTGACTCAGGCATCTTAAACTTTCATCCACATATGGTGTAAAAAATACAAAAAAAAATTGGATTTTTTTTCAAAAATTTTATCAAAATAAAATGCTTTTGTCTATTTCACCTTTTTCCTAAAAAAAATCGAAAATCTTTTTGTATTTTTCAAAAAAAAATTCAAGAAAAACAAAACTCTTTTTGGATTTTGAACAATATATCAAAATGAAAAATATAAGTACAATGATAGTACAATCTAGCAATAAGCATGTAAAGTATGAACATGAAAAGCATCCTATGCTATAAACAAGTCGCAACCTCTATCATTAGGCCTGGAGGAGTTCTCTAAAGGAGATGGCATCCTATGAAAAACCTACATCAAATCTTGTGAAGTCCTGACCAAATACTCTACTTGCTCTCGAAAAATCTCAAAATTTCTCATGTGATGTGCGGAGCATGCGGAGTAACATGTGTGGGAGTGCATGCGGGAACTCGTGTAGGTACTCGTGTAGTAGCATAACAAGGAAGGTACCTATAAGATACTTTCTCAACTTAAAACGAAATTCCCTAAGGTGGCCTCTTTATTTGCAATGGGAACAAACATAAACGGTATTAGGTACACCTCTATCAAAATGTCTAGGACTAGCACTCCAAGGTGGGTTTGATCGAGGGTCATATGGAATCTAACACAAATTCGGGAACCAACTCGGGTAAAATATGGGAAGTGGACGCACTATCATAACCTATTCTTAGTCTATCAACGTTACCCAAAGCGGGACCGAGGAGAATTTTTCCAACCTTCTTAGATGTGTCCTCTAAAGTGACTTTGACCTCCAGGGCAAGTTTGAGATCTCTCTCGAGTTGGGATACACAAGCTTCAAGTTTCCCACGGGTCTCCGATGAAGATTGAAGATCTTCTGTAAGACTAGCCACAGTGTTGGTCAAGTCTCTTTTCTCCCTACCTAAGACGATCAACTCCTCACTCAAATAAACCTTCACCTTCTCGAGTTGACTCGCTGACACCTCACAGACCCTCAAAACTTTCACCTCTCTCTCCAAATCTAACACTCTAAGAGACAAATATTTATTTAACTTTTTAGTTTTCTACGTCTTAGTGTACAAATCACTAAAATATTTCTGGAGATTCCCTTCTCCCTCACTAGCTATCTCATCCTCACTCTCACTCGAATGGATCGAAACGTCATTGAAGCTCTCACGTTTAAATATGTCCTCATCAGTGTGGGACAAACTAGATGTTCTAATGTGACTAGCCATGAACTCAACGCACGATTCATGTGGTGGTGATTCTCCCCCTGAATCAACCAACTCGATGTCACTATCGCTAAGAGTGGCTTTATTTTCAATATCTTTTCACTTTCTCTTTCACATAGTGGGACACTCATATGACTTGTGCCCTTTGCGTTCGCACTCAAAAGACCTTATATCTTCCTCTTTCTCACCACTATCCTTGACCTCACTCTTATTTTTATTTTTCCCAAAAATCTTTTTATTGAAAGAACTTTGTTTGGAAAATTGGAGAAACTTTTTAAATTTTTTTGCAAACAAGATCAAGTTATCAACATCAAAATCACCCTCATATTCAGACTCACAAACTCTCTCATTTTTCTTTTTCTAAGTTTGAGTGTTTAAATCTACCCTCATATCCTTAGGTTTGTTTAATGGTTTTAGGGAACATATCTATTTCGTAAGTCTGAAGGTCTCCTGCGAGTTCTTCTAACCTAAGAGTGTCTAAAATCCCTAAAGGGTTAAGCACGATGACCTTAGGCATAAATCTAGAATGGAGTGACCACAAAATATTTTTAACGACCCTAATCTCAATAATTTTCTCACCCAAATTAAAACTAGTGTTTACAATATCCGATAACCTAGCATAAAATTCATCAAAACTCTCGGACTCTAATATAGTGATGGTCTCGAATTGGATAGTCAAATTTTAAAGCTTAGACGCCTTGACAGCATTAGTACCCTCTTGTGTTAACTCGAGGATATCCCATGCTTCCTTAAACATAGTGCACGTCATAATGCGTCGGATAGGGGTGGCAATTCGGGTCAACGAGTTGTGTTTCGGGCCGACACGATAAGGTTTTTTCGGACACGAACATGATATGACACGAATTCGTGTTTTTTAAGTTGACACGAACACGACCCGAATAAAAAACAACACGGCCCGACACGATACAAATACCAGAATTTCTTAGATTTCATGCCTAAAAAACACGATGACGCGACTTCGTGTCAAAAAAATACGACACGAACACGATATATAGTGTCAATTTCGGGTCAATTTCATGTCATTCTGTGTCGTTTTTTAATGTCGTTTCTAAAATTGCTACCCCTAGCGTCAGAACTCGTCAGGGGTGATGGCTCCAGAAACAACACCAAGGCCACAGGAATTCTAAGTGCTCCATTTAAACTCATCATCAGTCCAGGAAGAGACGAGTTTAGGATTTTTGACATTATCAATAGTGATCGTGGGAGGAGTCCACCCTCTTTCAAAAATTAACCAAACCCTTTCAACTATGGCTTTTAAAATGGATTTCATTCGGGCTTTCCAATAAGCATAGTTCAATCCATAAAATCGGCATCCTATTATATAAGTTCTCCATCAGAAAATTTGCAATTTTTCAAAGATCAACAATTTTTAAAAAAAATTGATATCACAGAATTTTTTTGCAAAAAATCAGGATCTCACGATAATTTGAAGAAACCTTCTCTGATACCAATTTGAGAGTGCGCAATTATCTAATGGAGTTAACTTATTAAATTCAGATGACAATCCCCTCCAATTTTTAATTTTATTATCCCTAGAACATTCAACTATGTGATTCAAAACGTAAATCAAGAAAGCATGCAATCAAAATAGAATTTCAAGAAAAAAAACCTTATGGGTAAAATCTTTTATTCACTTTATAAATTTTACAAGTCGCAACTTACAAATTTTATAAATGAATCTACTATGATCCTCTCAAGAATTACAAGACTGCAGCCTTCCTTCAGCAATGATCCTTATAAGAATTACAAGAACCTCAGTCTGCCATCTTCAGCAGTGAACCCCTCGAGTTTCACAAGTCAGACACGGAGATGCCTTCTCCACAAAGGTTATGTATACAAGGATACAAACTATAATGTTTAAACTTGATTCAATAAAATATATCTTGGGAATGATGATTTGTGAATCAAAAAGATTTTTCAAACTCAAGAGATTATTTTTTTTGCTAAAGGTATGCAAAAACAGTTATAGCAAAAGTCTTAATGAAAACAAACACAGAACAGGTATTTATAAGACAAACAAAAATTTCAAAATGAATTTTGACGCTCGTTCGAATGAGAATAACAATTTGTTCTAACGAGAATGAACTCATTCGAACGACAAAGCTATCTCGTTTGAATGAAGTTCAAATGACCTAAAACAGTACGCCCTCGTTCGATGTTCGATCGAAGCAAACTTCAAACAAGACTTTTAACCAAACAGGATCTCATTTGAACAAGATATGCAAATTTTAAAAAATTTAAATACAGAAAAATGGGAATTTTAAATAAAAAATCATGTTCGAGTTCTTAATAAAAATTCAAAAATATCCCAAAATAAATTTAAACTTAGTAGCATTATACTTTCATAGAATGGAGATGCTTGAAAATTGGAGATGTTGGAGTTTTGGATCTTCATGATGGATTGAATTAAACGGTAGTGGGATATGCCAAAAACTATATTAGGCTAAGGTATAAGCAAATGACAAAAAGTATGCTCTTACAACCCCTAACTGTCCCGAAATGGCACCTCGAGCGGCACAACCACCTGATGCACATCTAATGTATCACGTAGCAATCGGTCACACAGTCGTGGGACTCCCAGTTTGGGAATGGGACACGAATTTGGAAAAAGTCACACATTGGGGGGTGGTGTCTTCCCCCTTGCTCCACATTTTTGAGCCTAAGTGTTCCTATTTACAAATCCCGGGGGCGAGGACTATAGGAGTTTTGAGGGATGTCGCTGTGTATATAAATGTGGGTTTCGGGGAATATTGATTAGAGATGTGCGCAAGAATGTGGGGGTTACAATAATTAACTTGAGATTGCATTACGTAGTGAGGAACACCAATAAAGATAGGGGCTTCATCATGAATTTATCTTAAATGTTGTTGTTGACACAAAAATTAGTCAGCTGACGTGGACCAATTGTATGAAGACACATGTCATCCAACGTGGCATAAGTTTAATGTACCGAGCTACTCAACACACTGAACTACTTGACGTATCGAGCAACTTCTTAGGAAGACCAAACGACCAAGGCAGATTTAATGTTCATTGTATTACGATCATTCCTTATCATATATGGATGTATATGCCTATTCGATAAAGGCCTATTATCCATTCACATTGACAGCCCAAAGGCTACAAATACATTGTAAAACCCTCATGGCAGGGTAAGCTATCATAATCAAACATAATCGAGATTAAGGCAAGACACCTAGTAATACAAGACAGTGGACGTAGGCCATTTCATTAAGGCCAAACCACTTTAAAAATCTCTTGTCTTATTTCTTTACTCATATTTATCTATAATTAATTAATTAGATCAAGTCTAGTTTTTTACATCAATAGATTGGCACCGTCTGTGGGAATGACTATACGTAGCATTTGTCACTTAAAACTCACCATAAATGGCTGATATCCCAGAATATAGCAACAGGAATAATGAAGGGAATCCTCCTAACCCTTATATCCCCCAAATGCAAACGATATCACAGGAATCTTGGAAAGCTTAACCAGGGGACAAACGGCTATGTAGGAAACTATGCGATAGTTCATTCAGACTGTTCAAAATGGAGCGTTTACCCAGTCATGCCAACGAAGCGTTCATAGAAGCATGCGTCTACCGTTTTCACGATCCATACGTATTGAACTCCATCATACAGGGAATTCAACTGATCCATCCTATCACCCTAGTTTGACATCTCCTATAAGAATTTTAGATTCTCAAGAAAATGTCACTCTAACTCCAAAGCGAACAAGTGCTCTAGAAATGTTAAGAAAAGTTTCTCCCTTCGACCGTTTGGGCTCTAGGAGGAATAAAAATCCTCCTCGAATTGCGTCGAGAAATTCTCAATGACCAAATGATTTAAGGGAAGGCTCATCCCAATCACGTCTAAACCCCAGACCTGCAGTTTACAAAGAAAGATCCCAATAAGAGAATTCTACACGATCTGTTGCTCGATTAGACACAAATCGATCAGGGGTTGGGAATGACGCATAGAGAGGATCTATTCAGAGATTAGAAGACAAATTAGGGGAGATGGCTAAGGTAAAAAAAACTCTCCAATGAACCTTTTTCGTGTAATATCCCGTATTTTTATGGCTTTTAAATTTAGGGATTTATTAAATTTAATTGAGATAGATTAATTTAATATTAATTCAGAAATTTATTTTAAATATTTACTAGCGTGACGAGAGTTAGTAATTATTGGAAAATTATTGAATTGTTAAATATTACTTATTGAGTAGAGTAATATGTAGAATTGAATTTATTAAAATTGTCACGAGGGAATAATTTGGCAATTATGGAAACTTAAGTAGGGACGTGCCTGTATCGTGTCAGGACTAAATTATTATTATTAAGAGTGAATAAATTATAAGTCGCATGTATGGTCATTTTGAGTGCGCCAATGTGTCCGGAAGGATCGAGATAGTCAAAATAATGTACCCGGGAGTTTAGTTTGAGTCTCGGGGCGTTTTTAGGCCTAATTAGCATCCCGGGAGGGTATTATAGACATTTTACATTTTTGGGTAATTAAACCCACGAATTTCCTAAGGATAAATCCGCCTTTAGGAGTTGCCTTCTAGGGTTAGCAATCAGAAAATCAAAGAACGGCCATTAGAGAAGGAGTTGGAGAGGTTTCCAAGCAACTCAAGGCCAAGGACTCAACCGTTTACACCGCCACCACCACCAAAGCGTATATTGCGCGACGAGGAACATAACCATACCTCTTTCGTCCATAAATCAGAATCCCAAATTCCAGGCAAGTATCTATCTTGCTTCTATTTTAGTTAATTATCACACCATGTTAGATTAGGATGATTGAACCTATGTTTCATGGAAAAACTCAAGGATTTAGAGAACCCAATCACATGTTGTAGGGAATATAAATAAACTCTGGACATCCCAATCATATATAGAGGATTACCCACGAAATTTGATTAATTTAGAAGTGGTAAATCTGGAAGAAGACACAGAATAATGGAATTTTAGAGGAAAGCTAGGGTTCTTGATAATTAAAATAAATTGGCCCATTAATTCAATTTCGTTTTTAAATTTATACATGTTTCACGTAGGAAATCTTGCATATATAGAGAGAGAACTTGTGATAATGTTATTTGAGAATTTAGGAGTTGTTAATGACATTTTTGGAGAAACTGGAAGATGAAACCCGTAGGTTTTAATGGCAGTTTCTGGGCAAGAACTGCTTGATCGATCGATCGACCAAGAACATCGATCGATCGACCACCTTTCCTCGATCGATCGACCCCTCCTGGAAAACTGCATATATCTCGTCCGTTGGTTTAATCCGATTAAGATGCATGGGAACCCTTGATTGTTATTGTTGGAGTATAATGGGATATAGAGAAGAGCACTAGGGTCTAGGTATACCCCGTTGAGTGAAATTTAGTGTAGGATGAGATTTTGGATTAACGAGGAATTATTCATGTGTATAAGAAATCATGCGTATATTTAATAAAAAGATCGAGACTCGTAAGGGAGTTAGACCAGAAGGTAAGTGGGTGTATGCCTACTGAAATTATACTTAAAATACTTCAAGAGAGGAGAAGTGAGTATGAAGTGAATTATAAATGAGAATAAAAATGACGAGTCCGTTATGCGAAGTAATCGAGTAAAATGTGTTAATAACGGACAATTATAATTATGGGTCGTGAGCACACCTAATTTAGAAATGTGGATATTTATATATATATATATATATATATATATATATATATATATATATATATATATATATATATATATATGACTGTGTGATTGTGCATATATTATATATCTGTATAAAAATCATACTCGGGCTACTTGCTATCACGGGGGTTTCTGCACCAGTACGGTCTTATCTCGATTGGGCCTTTATGTGGGATATTGACTCGCACCCTAGAACATATGATTCCTTGGTACAGGCTATCTGATTGATAGTCAGACAGTCCTAAGATATGTGAGGGTATATGTTGACCTCTTAGAGACTTGGAACTAGGCTTCGCCTCCATTTGTATGTGTTTTATGTTAATACAGTTCGAGAGTGATTCCGAACTAGTATTTCCCTTAATATGTGTGATACGGGGACTTGATAGCAGAGTATGGCAGCACCATAGATTTTAGGCGGGGTGCCGATAGTATATATATATTATATGAGTGGCTAATATATATATTTATATTTAAGTATGGGAACTTTCTACTGTGCATAAAAGTAGTTAAGTAATGAATAAATACTCCAACTTTACTATAAGTGTTTGGGAATTTTTTGACATCACTGGGCTATTTTAAATAACATAAGATATATGAGATAGCTAAATTTTCAAAAATTAAATATCTTAGCCATAGTATTCTTCGGAATGAAAACTTTTGGTAAAGTTAAGTTAAAATAAACTTTTGAGGTTAATAGTACGGTAGGCGTGCACACTAGATGAGAGGTGAGAATTTCTCAAGAGAGTGTCGCATACTAACATGGCTGTTACATTAGCCAGTAAGCATTTTAAATACTTGCTAAACTATTTTTAAACTGTTTTACACTCGGGCTCTGACCCGTTTCCTGTTATTTCTTTTCTCTTGTATATATATGTATATATTACAGGTGCCCAGCCACAGGGGCGTCATGCTTAGATTCCTTGGAACGGATGCGTTGCAGCTTATGTGGGAGTTGCAGGCGATTGCTTAGACGACCTCATTGATTGACTCTACTCTTATTTTTAGACCTTATTAGTTTGGGCATGTGTCGCCCGTTCCTCTATTCAGTTTAGATTTGTGTTAGAGATTTATGTTCATTTATATTCCAGTATTTGGTATTCTTTGGGATTTAATTATTGTCAGGATGGTTTCATTTATAGTTTTAAACTAGTTTGGTTTATCTATATGATTCAAATTCTTGTGTGCTCTTATCCATCCTTAGTATTTCTGAATTCTTAAACTATTGGTTATTAAAAAGGTTTTCATGTTTGGATTTAATAAAATTGGAATTTAGGTTTTAAATTGTTTTGACACTTAGCTTAATGATTTAGGGTGTTTAAATTGGAAATTTTATTTTGCGACAATGATGCTGAGAATAAACCAACCGTTCACCTTGATTTTTAATTTAATAGAGGAATGATCACCCGGTATTTAATTAGGCGGGGTGTCACATATCGGAGGATCTGCATTTGTACAGGCAATTGTGGATTTTCCCACACCATCAAAGTTCAAGGCTCCTGTGGTCACACTGAAGTACGATGGAAAAATCGATCATGTTCTCCACGTAGAGCAGTACCAAGCCGCAACAGATATTTATGCAGTCCCAGATGAAATGAGGTGCAGGGCATTCTCAAGAACCATTACCAGATCTGCTCAGATATGGTACAATGACCTTCCTCGAGGGAAGATTGCAACCTTCCATCAATTAACAAAGCTCTTTATAGGAAATTTCTGTTTTGGTGCAAATCTAGATAAAAGGGTAGCACATGTGTTGAGTGTTAGGCAAAAAGCGGGAAAGAGTACTAGGGATTATATCACTCATTTTAACAACAAGAAACTGGAGGTTATAGACTATGAGGAGAAGATAGCCATTAGAACTATCATGAGTGGTCTTTTACAAGAAAAGTTATACTACACCTTGTCCAAGGATCCCCCAAATCCATGGCTGAATTGATGGCTAAAGCAACCAAAATTATGAACGCCGAAAAAGCTACGACTGCGAAGAAGAATGTTGAGGCAAAAATGGAAGCTAAAGTTGAAGGCAAGTCGGAGAGGAAATATCACAAGCATGAAGATGACCCTAAAGAAATCGAAAAGAGATGATAAGAAAATAGACCATGAAGATGACCCCGATCTCCCAAAAAGGTCAAGACAACAAAAGCGTGAGGTATTTTCAATTCGTTTTGGTTCATTCGATTGTAACATGATCACAGGTGGAGATGCAGGAGGGGGTGATCATACCGCTGAAAGGAAATATTACCTCAATGAGGCTCAAGCTTGTTTCTATATACAACGGATAAATCAAGAAGAAGAAGATCGCCCGAGGAAGGTTAACAAAGATAAGTTGGTCATTGGTTTTTTTAAAAATGATCCGGAAGGCGTTTTGTATCCTCATGATGATCCTCTGGTGATCAAAATAAGGATGAAGGATGTAATCATTTCAAAAGTGCTGGTAGATAATGGTAGCTAGGCAGACATCATATTATACCCTTGCTTCGATAGTTTAAACTTGAAACTTGGACAGTTAGAGCCATATCACAGGCCCTTCATTGGATTTTCAAGAGAAAAAGTTTTCCCACTTAGGACGATCAAGTTAGACATGTTGATTGGTACCTAGCCTGCTTGCAGATCAGAGAAGGTGGGTTTCTTTGTGATGGATAAAAATGTCCAGTCAGCCTATAACGTAATCATAGGGAGGGTAGGCTTGAAAAAGTTTGAAGCAGTTCCATCCACTGTACATCAATGTTTAAAGTTCTCGACCAACTTTGGGGTTGAAATTATGAAGGGAGATCAAAAAGTATCTCGGGAATGCTACTACTCATCTGCCGAGCAAGAAGAATTGGAGAATGCTAGGAAGAAAACAACCACTTATCAAGTGGATGAATCTGATGAGTCTGAGATTGAAACCTTATACCCAAGAGATAAAACGGAACTCGTTAAAGGCCAAGTCAAGGAGGCAACAGAAAATATCATTTTGGATGACGAGCAAATAGAAAGAACAACTCAGATTGGTGCTTCACTTGATCCAGTATTGAAGCAAGATCTGGTGGCGTTTTTGAAGCATTGAAAATGGGTATTTGCGTGGAGTCATGAAGATATGTTGAGGATAGACCCAGCCTTCTTATGTAATGAGCTCAATGTTAACAAGGAGATCAAACCAGTAAAGCAAAGAAGAAGAGTCTTTAATTCGGAGAAGAACTAGGTTATTCAAGTAGAAGTGGAAAATCTGTATAAAGCTTCTTTCATCGGAGATGTGAAATATCCTAATTGGTTGGCTAATGTCGTGATGGTTAAGAAGAAGAGCAATAAGTGGAGAATTTGTGTGGACTTCACAGACCTGAATAAATCTTGCCTAAAAGATCATTTCCCTCTGCCCAGGATAGATCAGCTGGTAGATGCAACTTCGGGGCATGAGCTGGTAAGCTTCAAGGATGCCTATTTTGGATATAATTAAATTAAAATAAAACCCCAAGATAGGGAAAGTACCTCTTTTATTACCCCACGAAGAACATATTATTAAAATGTTATGCCTTTTGGTCTTAAAAATGCAGGTGATACATATCAGTGACTGGTGAACAAGGTGTTTGCGGAGCAAATTGGCAAAAGTATGTAGGTGTACGTCGAAGACATGTTGACCAAAAGCAAGAAAGTTGCTGACCATATAACTTATTTGAGCCAAACATTCAATCAGTTGGAGAAATACCAAATGAAGCTGAACCCGACCAAGTGCATTTTTAGCATACAAGAAGGCATGTTCCTCGGGTACATTATGAATCAAAGAGGTATTGAAGCAAATCCTGATAAGATAAAAGCCTTGCTGAAGTTACAATCTCCAACCACCAAGAAGAAAGTGCAAAGCCTTATGGGGCGTGTTGCAGCTCTCAACATATTCGTCTCCCGAGCAACTGATAGATGTCTTCCATTTTTCAAGGTGCTCAGAAAGACCTTTGAGTGGAATAATGAATGTGAGCAGGCATTTTTATAGTTGAAGAGATACTTGGGGATGCCTCCTTTATTGTCCAGGTCAGTGGAAGGGGAAAAATTATACTTGTACTTAGTTATTTCAAAAAGTGCAGTCAGTTCGACCTTGATAAGAATAGAAAGCAGAGTGCAAAAAACATTTTATTATACTAGCAATGCATTCAGGGGAGCAGAAGTTAGGTGCCCAAAACTAGAAAAGTTGGCATTGGCATTGATTGAAGCTAGCAGGAGAATGAAACCATATTTTCAAGCCCATACAATAGTGGTATATACTGACATGCCACTCAGATAGGCTTTACACAAGCCAGAAAAGTCTGGAAGATTGATGTATTGGACAGTGGAGTTAGGGGAGTACGACATTATCTATGAGCCAATATCCTCTCTCAAAGGACAGGCAGTGTCGGATTTCATCGCTGAGTTTACTTACCCAGATGTCTCCGACCAACAGGGGGCTAATGCCGCCCAACTAAAGAATGCAAAATGACCAATAGAAACTGTCTCCAATCAACTCCCAACAGCAGAATTGCCAGAAGGAATGGTCACCGATCAACAGAATCTTCTGGTAAGGGGCAAGAGTTAAAGGAGAAGTATGAAGAAAAGAATGACAACATATTTCATCAAGGGATTTTATCAGACCAAGGGTTTGATGATAATATCCCTATATGGAATTTATATGTTGATGGTTCTTCGTGTGCAACAGGTTGCGGAGCTGGAATTATTCTCAACATTCCAAATGGAATAGACATAGAATATGCTCTGTGTTTCCAATTCCAGGCTTCCAATAATGAAGTTGAGTATAAAGCCATGATTGTGAGCCTTAACTTAGATAAATCATTTAATGCAGAGCAAGTTATGGTGTTCAATGATTATTAACTAGTGGTAAATCAGATGCTAAGTCTTTATGCAGCAAAAGGGGAGTTCACGTCAAGGTATTTAACTCAAGCTATGGAGATTGTATCCGATTTAGCAATTGTTTAAGTAATCAGAATGCCAAGACTGTAGAATGCAAGGGCAGATGCACTTGGTCGGTTAGCCTCAGCTACGCGCATCGAGCTGCAAAGAATAATCCCTATTGAAATACTTGCAAGCAGAAGTATTGATGAAGATTTAATGGTGAATTTTATCACCTTGGATATGGGACCATCTTAGATGGATCCCATCTGGGCTTATATTGAAGGAGGTACTTTACCAGCTGACCTACTTGTAGCCAAGAGGTTGAAGTATAAGGCTGCCAGATATGTTTTGAATAATAGAGTTTTGTACAAGAGAAGTGTGATAGCCGGTCTACAAAGGTGTGTTCATCCAGTAGAAGTTAAAGATCTAATAGAGGAAATTCATGAAGGATCTTGTGGAGCTCACGTTGCAGGTCGAACTCTTTTACAAAGAATAAATACGCATGGGTACTACTGGCCAACAATGTGCACTGATTGTACAGCTTATGCTAAGAAATGTGACAAGTGTCAGTGATTTTCTACTATACGAAGAACTCATCAGGCACTGTTAGCACCAATCACTTCACCTTGGCCATTCTCTAAGTGGGGAATAGATTTTATCGGTCCACTGCCAACTACAAGAGGACGATTCAAATATCTGGTGGTAGATGTCGATTATTTCATAAAATGGGTGGAAGCAGAACCTCTCATCGATATGGATTACGAAAGGGTCTATCAATTCATCTGGAAGAACATTATTTGCAGATATGATTTGCTCCATGCTTTTATCACCTATCATGGTACCCAATTTGACAATGACGAATTCGCAGTGTACTGTCTACAATCCAACATTCAAAAGATCCATTCTGCTTTAGGCCATCCCCAAAGTAATGGGCAAATCGAGGTGACGAACATAACTCTATTGAATGGATTGAAGAAGAGATTGGATGATGCCAAAGGTAATTGGATCAATGAGTTGCACTCAGTGTTATGGCTTACCGAACAACTCCCCGAACAGTAACTGGGGAATATCCTTACATATTGGCTTTTGGGAGTGAAGCAGTGATACCTGCCGAACTAGGATTACCTACTCACGGGGTGCTTAACTTCAATTCTCCAGTAAGTGATTTGATGAGATGCTTAGACTTGGACATGCTCGAAGAAGTTAGAGAAGATGCAGCGATCCAAAATGCAGCTTATCAGCAACGGACTGCCATGTTCTATAACAAACGGGTCAAGAAATATGATCTCAAGGCAGGCGATTATGTTCTCAAGAAATTAATTCAAAAGCACAATAAGTTAGAAGCCAATTGGCATGGGCCCTATCGTATCACAACTGTTGTTCGACCTGGCACTTACAGAATAGAAACTCTTAAAGGGGAAGAATTCAAAAATGCCTGGAATGCAGAGCACCTGCGCAAATACTACCAGTAATGTAACTGCCCATGTACACATTATTTAAGAATAAATGAAAACAATGATTTCCTCGTTCATTTTTTTTTGGAGTACTCATTCTACACACTACACTTAACTTTGATAAATTATTTTCCATCAACTAAAAGTTGGTCGGCATCAGCATAAAACAAAGTTGGTCGACATCAACAACTACCAACTAAAAGTTGGTTAGCATCAACTTACATACCAACAACGTTGGTAATATAATCGATCAAGGCAAAGCCTGTTTGATTGTGGGTGACCCAAGTGGCATCTAAACTAGGCAAGAAGATGGGTAAAATATCCACTGCCAAGGCACCAGGGCAATTATTTACTTAAATGATTTCTACAACTAAGCAGGAACATGGGATAAAAAATAATTCCATTACTTAGGTAGCTATGGGTGATAAGTCACTACAACTAGGCAAACACAATGGGCAAAAGTTCCATTATCTAGACAATCAAAACAACAAAGGGAAAATTGTCCATTCAAATATATACATACTCAATGACTGGAAAGTAAAGTAATAATTGATAGAATAAATATCATGTGATTGTTTTATCTCCAAGGAAATAAAATTACAAATAGATGATTTTTCTTCATTAACAATTACTAATGAAATAAAAATAGCCTATTCTATTGGTTTCTTTCCTTCAGATTTAGACACAGGATTCATTCCAACTGAAGGGTCATCTAAAGCAAAAGAAGAATTGGTAAAGTTCAAATCTCGCAGTATTTTGGTATTGCTCGTACTTGGTCTGTCAAGAAAATATGGAGGTCGAAATATCTCAAAATCTTCGTGAAGATTGTAATCACTAAGGTATTAGTAAATCAAACATTGAGGAATAGAGTTAACTAAAATCCAGCTAACATCTAGTTTGAACGGAGGTACTAGCAGATCAAGTAATCTAGGGTCACACCAATCCCACAGTTACGTTCCTTGCTTAACTTTCATTACAGTTAGAGCATTCATCCATCCATATTTATATCCATCGTTGTTTGATTGTTTTAACCTGGCATCAAGATGATATAAAGCTTCATTGTATCCCTCCATCCAGAACTCTCTGGGCTGCTTGTGAAACTGATAAGTTAATCATTCAATATGTTGATGAAGCCTATTCACCAAATTTTCTTTATTCTGCAACGCATAACTTTGAT
This sequence comes from Sambucus nigra, assembly GCA_949130495.1. Classification (NCBI taxonomy): domain Eukaryota; kingdom Viridiplantae; phylum Streptophyta; class Magnoliopsida; order Dipsacales; family Adoxaceae; genus Sambucus; species Sambucus nigra. The sequence goes on along the minus strand of OX422213.1, from coordinate 21,962,964 downwards.
TGGAAAGCTACTCGGTAAGAGTTTGAATTTTTTGAGACATCTTATCCAGAGCTTGATTTTTGCCTTCAGTTGAGCAGCTTAATTTTTTACAGCTTGTTGAGTTCTGGTCTCTTCAATGCTACTTCGACCATATCTTGTTCTACCCTGGGGAGTGGATGCATGTCTGATACTTTTCAAAGCTTCTAATTCTTCTCTTAATGAAGCATTTTCAGTCTCCAAAAAGGGAAAACCTTCATCATTAACTGGGACCAGAGCTACAGAGGAAGAAACAAATTTTAGTTGTCTCAGTTCTTCTCTTAAAGAAATATTTTCTTCCTCCAACAACTTAGCAATGTTCCTATGTTCTTCAATTTCAAGTTTTAGCACACTCTCTCTTTTATTATGGGCCGAGATAAATTTGTCATAACCCCGATCAATGCTCAATTACTGGTAATTCTTCTCATAACCTTCATGAGGAAGAGCAGTGGATTTCTTGTGTTAAAGTTGAAGTTCATCAATCATTCCTTGAAGATCTTCAATCATTTCGTAGTAAGCTACGTTATTTACTACTGCCCGATCAAGTGGACATTTTAAATACTGGTAAGCCTCAATTACTCGTTAAGAGGCATCAGATCCAAGAATATCAATTATGTGTGCTTTAGTGAAATCTGCATGACTAACTTTGAAGTAATCTGTACATTTCTTCATCAACTCTGTATCATGAGCTGACAACAGTTCCATCCTGACAATAAACTAGCAAGGAAAAGTAAAAACAGATCAACAATAATACAACTATATTGAATAGTAAAGGAGAAATTCATAATAAGTAACAAGTCCATTTTATTGATCATAATAGAGGATGGTACAACCAAAAGTACAAAACAAAGGGAAAATAGAGGAAAGTAAAAAATTATCGAACAACATTACACCTTCTCCTTATTCCCTACAACATCTTCAACTGATTTTGAAGAAGGGGTTGGTTGCTCGAAGGGCAGCTGATGTTGTTCGAAAGAAGTTATTCTCTACTGAACTTACTCAAAGGGTTGAGGGATAATGGCAGCATGTGTTTGTTCTACTATCATTAAATAAAATTCATCATATCCAGCTTCAACTTCTTCTTCTTCTTAAATAGTGGGAGGAAGGTCGTAAACATGTCTCTGAAATAGTTCAGAGTCCTCAGTAACGTGCAACTCCTTCAACTCTGTAACCCATCCATACCTAAACAACTTCAAACTTGTATACTCCATTTGAGCAGAGGAAACAGTTATAACTTTGTTCCACCCTTTGTCCCAGCCAGAGCTAAAGGACTTCTTTATAACACACTTCCTCTTCATCCTTTTCTGAGGAAGCATTCTCCCTAATTTGATCTTCAATATATTTAACTTTCTGTTCAAGCTCTTTTTATGTCGTTCAGCCTCTTCGAGCTTTCCCTCAGCTTCTTCTTGCTGGTAATGGAAACCTTCAATTTCTCCCTGCCTCCTTGGAAATATCCACAGCTCTTTGCAGAGCTAGATCAGCTTCCTTTGTAGCATCCACAACTTTTTATTGAGCTGTCTCAGCAGTCTTGATTTTATTTTCCCAATCAGTCTTTGTATCTTAATACTTCTTCCAGGACTCCTCCAAAGATTTTGATAACCCAGTAAGGGCTTATTCTACTTCACTGGAAGAGAAAGAAGCTTTGATAGCTTCATCATTCTCCAGGATATTATTGAAATACACCAAAAACAGCAAGAAGAAGAGAAACTCAAGTTAGAATATGAAAATTGAAAACAGAACTGAGATGACAAGTATAATGACACTTACTGATGCAAGATGTTGGGTTTCCAAGTCAGTAACTTTCCCTCGAGGAGTATAAGTCTCAACAACTCTGTGATCAGGACGAGTTCCAGACCAGATCAATTTCTTGGCCAAGCCAGGAGTAATGAATGCTGGAGGACTAGCTCTCAAAGAAGGTATATTAACCCCTGAAGCTTGAGCAGCGACATCAATGGTCTTCTTAGCAAGACCCCTTCTCAATCTTTTTAAAGCAACAGCCTCTTCAATCAAAGGTGCTGCCTCTTTTAAAGAAACATGGGGCTTCTTGCTGACCTCCTTGATAGCTATGACTGCTCCCCCGGATGGAGCAATGTCCTTTTTCTTAGTCCCTTCATCTGGGATATTTTCTTTGCTCTTTTTTGCCCCATCAGCACCGGGGACAATCTTGGAAAAGAGATCAAGCATTCTTCTCTTCTTCGTCATCAAATCAGAAGAAGATTCTTCAACAGCTGAAGAAGATGCTGGAGCCTGCTCAAGATCAATCACCAAAGGAGGGGCAATAGGACGATCAATAAAAGAGGAACTGGTGTTCTTATATTACAATAAATAGGAAGCAACTCTCATGTGCTCCCCAACAACTAATTGATGCAAACCCCAGATAAATTTCAAATCTTTTATATAGATATCACTCTCTTTTGAGGGGGTTTCTTTTACTGTCAACTACAAAACAAAAAGTAAAAATCAATGACATATATTATCAAACAAAAACAGAGCTAGTTTAAAAAACAAACAACCTATCTCATTGCCATAAGGTGGACATCTGGGACCTTGATACACGTCTTTCCCCTTTAATGAGAGGTGTTGCCAATTTTTCATCACAACCCCAAGTTCAAAATAATCTCTGTTGGAATCAGGGAGATTGACCACTAAAGCTCTGTTAGAAAACCTAGTTTTTAAATAAAAGGTGGTGTCGCTAGTGACCCATTTATAACAGTATATAATTTCAGGAATCCTTAGACGAGTTCTATGGATTTAATTCAACCTATGTACGCCATTAACTACCCTCCATGATTTGGAACTACTTTTTCAGGTACAATATCAAAATATTGGCAAAATTACAAACACAAGGGATTAGACGGGAAAGAAAAACCACATTCTGATACAAAAATGTAGGGAAACCAGTGTCCCTCGGCTAGAGAAAATAAATCAGAATGGCAAGGAGGTTCTTCCAAATTAACCCAAGAAGGAATCTTAAAATCGGCCCTAAACTTATCTAATGACTCGACAAGATAAACCATGATGACTAAATCAAAGAAATAAGATGGAAAGAAGTAATTATTACCAAAGATTAAGAAGTCAGCTTAGGCAGATGGCAGAAATAATGATCATAAGAAGAAAAGCGAAAAAATAAAGAGTTTGGGAATCTAGATGACCAAAAGTAGAAGACAATCGGGTTTTACCACCTTTATATACGTTGCCTTGGAAAACGGGAAACGTAATGATCACAAGTGACGACGGTTGCGTTTCCGACGGCTAAACAAGGGAAAAAGACGCAAGTACCCAAGCATTCACCAAAAATTCAAAATATTTACAAACTTGCCATTTCACGCTCAAAACTGTTACGCAAAGTGGAAAAATGTTACAAGTCTTGAAGCTCTGTAATTAATCAAGACATGAGAAATATGCTCGAGCAACTTTTTGGTAAAATGTTCCACACTCTCACATGAAACCTCAACTGTGAAACATTGGGGGCTTCTGTTAACATAAAAATTAGTCAGCTGACGTGGACCAATTATATGAAGACAAGTGTCATCAAACATGGAATAAGTTTAATGTACCGATCTACTCAGAGTACCGAGCTACTCAACACACCAAACTACTTAATGTACCGAGCAACTTCTTAGGAAAACCAAATGACCAAGATAGATTCAATGTTCATTGTATTACGATCATTCCTTATCATGTACGGATGTTTATTATCCATTCACATTGACAGCCCAATGGCTACAAATACATTGTAAAACCCTCATGGCAGGGTAAGCTATCATAAGCAAACAGAATCAAGATTAAGGCAAGACATATAGTAATACAAGACAGTGAACGTAGGTCATTTCATTAAGGCCAAACCACTTTAAAAATATCTTTTCTTATTTATATACTCATATTTATCTGTGATTAATTAATTATATCAAGTCTAGTTTTTTACATCAACAACTACTTTTGTTCACAGAAGTTACACGCTTGTAACTCCTGTGAATAGAAGTAGCATTTCAGATAAATTCATGACGCAACCCCTATCTTTATTGGTGTTCCTCACTACTTAATGCAGTCTCAAGTTAATTCTTGGAACTCCCACAGTCATGCGCACAATCTCAAATCAATCTCTCCCTAAACCCCAATTTATATACACAGCGACATCCCTCAAAACTCCCACGATTCTATATTTCCCTCACCTCCGGATTTGAAAACAAACAGACATAGGCTTGAGTAAGGGGGTGGACACCCCCAAATGGCACTCCAAGCGACACGGACACCTCATCAGCATCCAACATAATATGTAGAAATCGGTCATATAGTCGCGGGACTCCCGGTTTGGGAATAGGACAAAAATTTCAAAAATAAGTAAACTTGGGCTTGAAAACGTGCCGCGAGGAGGCGGATACCCCCAATGGCCCCCAAACGGAACCGTGAGTGGCAGGAACATCTTATGCACATTGATGATGCTAGAAATAGCACCACCAGTCAAGGTGTTTGTAAGCTCAAACCAGTGATAATAATGGCAGCACACGAGTATACCAAATATAAGAGATTGAGGTGAGGTGAGGTGAGGAGAAGAGGATGAACACTTGAATATAAGTGGTTCAACTAATCTGGCCTACGTCCACTGTGAGTGTGTGAGTAATATCACTGAAATAGGGCACTAATGGCCATGGATACAATCTCTCAAGCTTTTCTCTCTCTCTACTGAGTAAAATGATAGAGTTTCAGCTAGGGTTGCAATTTTGGATCCCTTTACAAGGTAGAGGATAACTTCTATATATAGTGCTTGGGGGGTGTCATGTACCCCCCCTAAGTATGCAATGGGTAGGTATACGAAGATCTAAACAGTGCCAGGATAACACCTGGTTGATCTCAACTAAGTAATGATGACCTCAGTATTTCCTCACGTGGAGGGAATGATTCAGTTGTAACAGATTTGTCCACGTGTCCTATGGTGTCCATGAGTGCAAATGCTCGGCTGTCTTTGATAGTTACCAACCTCGGCCTGGGTGGGTACGAGGTTGGGGGACTATGATCCTTGTTGGGAAAAATATAGGATGAGGACCTCGGCCAAGTGGTGGGACGAGGTTATCTTAGTGTATGACGTCGGCCAGGGCTGATGTTTGACATGCAGGAGGTTGCAAGAACTTGCGAGGCTTTTATAGGTCCTTGAGTGAAGCTTGTAGTGTCTGCCATAGCCACCCCCATGTTCTATGTAGTCATTGTAAGAGGCTCAACTTAGGTTGTAATGGTAACGCCGGCCTACGCCGACCTGAAGAAAGTTGAGTCCTGAAGTCTTAAATCATCTCGGCTTATTCCGGGCCGAGATGAGGTTCATAATTGAGGGAATGTCGGCTATGGCCGACCTTCAGTCGGACGATCTTGCTAATGAGTATTCTCGAACTTCTATTACCTCGGCTGCCACATAAGCTGAGGTTGAGGTCTTTGATTTGTCAGGTACACTTTGGGCATATCAATCACCCCTAGCCCTTAGTTACCTATGTGAGTAGGTGATTAAGGGGTATACATGTCCGAGGCTATATTTTCCTTGTGTACCACCATTTCTTTGACAAGTGCCATCTATTGAAGTGGGTAGCGTGTCTGACAAGTGCAATGATTTTGATTATCTTTTGGGCTCCCAAAGCAATGATGGGCCTTGGGAATCATGATATCCTACTTTAAGGTTTAAACCTCATTTCTTTCTCTTTCTTCTTCATTTCTCTTTTTCCGGCCTTGGCTATCTCTGCAATTCTCTCTCTCTACAAGAGCTTGGCTGCTGCATTTTTAGAGGTCTCCTCATTTTCACATCTCCTCCTTTATTTTGCGAGTCTACAGGTATCGTCTCCACCTCACTCTGCCATTTTCAGCCCGTTTTATTCTTGCTTCTTCATTTTTCGGTAAGATTTTGAGTTTCTCACTGACTGTTTGAGTTTCTCGGTGACTCATTGAATTTTCTGATGGCCCCAGTTCTTCATTGTTCTTGCTTGTTCATGCTCTAAAATCCCAGTTTGATCCTTAGTTAAGTTGTCAATTTGTTTATTTTTTATTTAGAGTCCCAAGTGTAAGGTCTGACTCCTATGCTCAGACGTCTTTATCAGCTCTTAGAGGAATTACCTTCTCTTAGGGAGAAGACTTTAAATAAGATTAGGCAAATAGAACGAGCCCACGATGAAGCTTGTAGGGCTGAGGCTTTCCCTCTTAGACCAATCTTTCCACCCCCTCTGAGGGTGATATACCCTGAGCCAGCAGAACCAGTTGAGCCAGCGGAGACTCCATTGGAACCTACTCCAATGTCTGAGTCTGAGTCTGAGTCATCCACCTCAGACCCTATGTCTGTTGACTCATTCCAGGAGGCGATGGACTTCTCTATTAGGCAAGATCAAGTCCCTGATCAGGCCAAGGTCCAAAGTCGAGCCTCGTCACATAACGGCACTAGCACCTCTCGCACTTCCTCTGGTGTTGAGTTTCTAGAGACCAGTGTGGACTTTCCACCACCTATCAATGTTATCCCCTTGTCGTCCGCTATAGGGGCTGAGTTGGCTCAGAGACTGCCCACTGGTGTTCCCACCCTTGCCCTGGCCGACGTTTCCAGGGATGAGGATGATGGTCACGAAAGTGATGCTGACACCTCGGAGGCAGCCGAGATAGAGAGCACTGTCAGCAAATTTGACCTCCTAGCTTTCAGGCATCTTTATTCCATAGGACCCTCTATCAAACTTAGGAGACCTCAGAAAAATGAGAGGGCCTTTGGTGGCCGAGACGGTGAAATCTGCCTATACGAGCAGATGTTTAAGTTAGGGTTTTTCCTCCCCTTTCATCCAATAATCAGGGCCATATTGTCCCACATTGACTTGGCCCCCTCCCAATTATCTCCCAATGCTTGGAGGGTGATGATTGGGGCCATCGTCATATGGAGGGCAGTACATCACTCAGACCTTCCTGTACAGGTCTTTATAGGGTGTTATATGCCTTCCTCTGCAGAAACCATCCGAGCTATTATCATTTCCTGGCCAGGAAGTCTAATAAGAAAATGTTGTTGGTCACCCAGACCTCCAACCATAATTCGAAGCCGAGATATTTCTTTACCTCAGGGTCCTGGGAGTTTGGCTCTTATGCAACTTCTTCATCCTTAGAGCCGAGGGATGCAAAGTTTTTGAGTTGCATGACATGCCTAGGGATGCAAAGTTTTTGAGTTACTTTTGTAATACTTTATGGGGAAATTTGGGAAGCATGTTGTTATTTTCTACTACTTGTCATCCACAAACTAATGGTCGAACTGAAGTAATGAATATAACTTTGTCTTCTTTATTGCGTGCTATCATTAAGAAAAATTTGAAAGTGTGGTAGGATTGTTTGCCACAAGTTGAATTTGCTTATAATAGAAGTATACATTCTCTAACTAAGTTTTCACCATTTGAAATTGTGTATGGGTTTAATCTATTATCACCTTTGGATTTAATTCCTTTACCTTTGAGTGAACAGGTAAACTTAGATGGCAAAAAGAAGGCTGAATTTGTAAAGAAGATTCATAAAAAGGCTCGAATGAACATTGAAAGGAGGACTGAATAATATGTCCTTCAATTCAATAAGGGATGCAAGAAGGTAGTGTTTAAACCAGGAGATTGGATTTGGTTGCACTTGAGGAAGGAGCATTTTCCAAGTAAACGGCGTTCAAAACTCCTACCTCGGGGTGATGGACTATTTCAAGTTTTGGAACGCATCAATGATAATGCATATATGATTGACTTATCAGGTGAGTACGGTGTTAGTACAAGCTTTAATGTTGCTGATTTATCTCCTTTTGATGCAGGTGATGATTTGAGGACAAATACTTCTCAAGAGGGAGAGAATGATGCAATTCAAGGACCTGAATATGTTGAAGATGAATGTTGGCCTGATCATACACATGGGAGCGGAGATAAATTTGCACAAGACCCTCTGTCACTTTATAGTGGTCCAATTACAAGACTTAGAGCCAAACATTATAAGAAATCACTTATTGGGTTGATCCAACAGAAGTGGGTTGATTCTGAAAAGATAGAGGCCAAGATGGGCCTAAATGATAATCAAGGCTTAGTCCATGTCATTAAAATAATTTGGGGAACTAATTATCATGCAAAAACGTGACCATCATGTTCACACCATAAATGGGCACGAATTTATCTATTTTCAACGTTAATAAATGGGGAATGAATCTAGTCTTGGATGGTTATCTTTAAATACATTGAGCTTAGTTATTTAGTCATATTTTGTTGTTTTCCATGTCCAAGTGGCCTAAAAAAGTGGAAACTTGTTTACTTTGACAATTGTGTTGTTTTAATGTTGTTTTTATTTTATTTCCTATTCTTGGAGGGTTGTTCCAAGTATAAATAAGGGGAGCTACGAATCTTGTAAGCACTTTTTAACATAAACTAATATTATTGTGAGGTATTTTTGTTCCTCTTGGCTCTTAAGAAAACTTTCTGAACTTATCAAGTTAATCTTGTGGCGTTCAAATAACCAAACTTATCACCTTGATTTGTGAGAGATTCTTGGGTTTCTTGGGGTGGCGTTTTAATCCTTTGTAGTCTTGGTTCTTATCTTACTAGGTAACGGGTCAAGGCTCAACAAACTTTATTTATACGATCTTGGGTTCTTTAACCATCATTGTTATTGGGTTTCATCACAATTGTTGGTGGGGTTCATATCATGACACTAGGCCCCTAAAATGGGGCAAATTGGGGTATGTCGTCGAGAACTAGACGGCCTTACTTGCTATAGGCCTGGAGTTGCTCAAATCCATCATCGAACCGGGAAACACGGATTGGAGGAAGGTGCCACGGGAGCTCAAGATGGCCATCTTGGGGGGGGGGGGGGCACTACAAGTAGTTGCTCACATTATTTTTATTATGTAGTTATATTTATATTTATATATACTTTTATATTTTATTATATTTATAATTTAAATATGACTAACACTTTCTTTCTTTTTGGTTTGTATTTATTTGAACGGAACAATTCGGCCTGCCCCCACATGTTCGCAACTCCATGTTAGAATAATTGAGAGATCAATATAAAATGTGAAAGAAAAATATGCGGGCACGACACTTTGGGCAAGACTGGGAGTCCATATTGAGGGTCCGTGACACCATACCATCGAAGGAGCTGATCTCATTGGCACAGTGGCATAAGTTTATTGACAATGAGATCGAGGAGCGGCAGTTGACATCTCTTCAATAGGGGAGGGAAAATCGGGGAAAAAGGTGGACGTGCACTACTCCGGGTGGACGTCTTACGCCGATGTGGAGCACAGGACAGTAAGTTTTTCTTTTTCTTTACCTTTAGTTTTATGTCATTCAAATTTAGCATTACTTTGCATTATTTACTAATTTTGCATTATTTTATTACAAGAGACAGGGAGTAGCCCTGGGGGTAGGCCACATAGGCTCGATGCCAATGTGGTAATTCAGACGAAGAAGGGCAAGGATAAGAAGGTATCCCCGAGCGTGGCAACCGCGATTGTAAGTTATAAAAATATCTTACAATTTTTTTATTTTCTTAATTACGTTATAATTTTTTTATTAACTTAACTAATCGTGTATTTTTTGTCATTTCAGGCAAAGCTTAAGGAAGTGCATGACAAGCAGTCTGATGCTGATAAGGCATCTTTGGCTACGGACGCACTAAGCCAAGTGGTCGGGGTGGATCACAAGGGGAGGACTAGGGGTGAGATCTCGGGTGGGGAATTTGAGGCTCACCAGGATTGAGATGAGCAACACTGGGTTAGCTCGTAAGGTGGGCACTCATTGCGATAAGTTACAAACGATGGAGGCGACGGTCCTTGATATGTTTGCGTTCATAAAACGTCAGTTAGGGTCCACCTCATACAAGGGCAAGGGGAAGGGGAAGGGGAAGGAGGTAAACGAGAACACCACTGCTCTATCTCTCTCACCCTCATTGTCGATACGCACCCACTCGCCACCTGAATATGATCCATTTCCCATCTTGACCCCCGTCAAATGGCCTATGTCAATAATGGGTTGGCCGAGCGTGTATTTAATAAACATCTTTGGTGGCATGCCGATAGCTAGGGAGTTTAGGGATCCAAACACACAACCGAGTAGTGTGGTTTATGGACGTATCATGCAAAATATAGAGGCAAAGATTCGCGTCACCCATATTGTGCCTGGAAGAGAGAATGCACCTTTGTTGTTGGAACAACAATGAGTCATTCGACGAATTGATGGATGTATCAATTCATATGTAATGTGGCCTATCTTCTTCCTCCAACTTATTCAATACCCTAGCCCGTGACATTATTTGTATTTATTTGATTTCAATATTGAATATTGGATATTATATGTATTTTTTATTTACTTATGGATATTTGTTGGTTGGTTATGGATATTTGTATTTATTTTATTTGGTTATTGAATATTGAATGTTTCTTGATATATATGATGTTTGGACAGGTTTAAATATCCTATAACAGGTATAAATATACTGTTGGGCAGTGGTAGTGGCCATACTTCCCAATAGTTTTTTTTTTTTAAATTTTGCCCAGATTTGTCATGGACTTTGACTGTGACAAGTCCATGACAAAGGAAACTTATCACGGACTCGTCACGACCAAAGTCCGTGATAAATTCTCATTTGTTACATACTTTGATCGTGACAAGTTTTCCTTTGTCATGGTCAAAGTCCGTGTCATGTTCAATTCTTGTCATGGACTTTGACCATGATAAGTCCGTGACAATTACCTTTGTCACCTCCAAACTTGTCACGGTCTTTGACCTTGACAAGTTTGCCTTGTCACGATTTTTTGCCGTGATAAGGGAGTATTTTGGTATAGTGAAGGTTAATGCTATTATTAATGTGACATCTCTAGTATAAATGTCATTATATATATATTAGTATTATTTTTCTTCACGGTCTAAATATAAAAATTATATTTGATTATAGATATTAGGACCTTTTTTAAGAATTTATAACTAAGTGTACATGTTATGACCTTTTTTTCTCCCCCCAAAATTTAGAAGTGCTTCTCTTTTATCCACTCACGTCGTTCTCTCTCCTTTCTTATTAACTCACGTCTCTCTCTCTCTCTCTCTCTCTCTCTCTCTCTCTCTCTCTCTCTCTCTCTCTCTCTCTCATCTCTCTCACGCCAATCTTTCTCTCTCGCTCACGCACACACACACATTCTCTCACAGTTGTTTTGTATAGTATGTTTTCTTCAATAACCTCTCATGCTAGTATGTTTTGTATAGTATGTTTTGTAAATCTGTAAATCTGTTTTAGAATGTGACATTTCTTTTGGAACTTTGATGTCTTCTTTTGTTATAGTATGTTTTGTATGTATAGTTGGAGCTTTGTCTTGTTATAGGTTATGTATATTCCCAATATACATATTATATGGTTAGGGATTTTGATTTCTGAATTAATATTACCATATTTTGAAAGATTTTGTGCGAAATTAGAGGTTATTAAAGAAATCATATGTATGTACTATGTATAATATTGGATTACCATTTTTTTATTTAAAGTTTGTGTAATTTATTGATCGATTTTTTAATCGATTGTATTATTTTAATTTAGATTTATTATTTTCATCGTTTTATAGATTCTGGTTTAGAGTTTTCTTCTTAAAAGATCATATTATTGGGTTTTCGAGGTTGTAAATATGGTTTTTTAGAGGAAATTTTTAAATATCAGAGCTAATTTTCTACGCGTATATATTATTTAAATTAAGAACGTAGTTGAACTAGTTGATTTTTTTATCTGGTAAGCGTTGTTGACCTAGGTTTATTGTGTGTAGATTTGTTTATACATTTGTAAATCTATAAATCTGGTATATATTTCATTACATGATAGACCTAATAATTCTGTAAATCTCATCCTCCCACAACTATACATTTCATTACATTTGTAAATCTCATTCTCTCACAGCTATACAATGCAAGAAATTAGGTAGGCAACACACATGATAGACCTAGTAAATATTTGGTATACATTTCATTATGCTGATTTGTTTTACAACTTGCATTGTATAAATATTTTTTTAACTCACGCTAATTTGTTTGTACATTTGTAACTCACGAAGTAACAAATGTTGTAACTCGTGCTGATTTGTTTGTAAGTTACATATGTTCTGATTTGCTTGTAACAATTGTTGATTAGTTAGGTTGTGCATTTGTTTATTTGATTTGTTTGTACATTTGTACAAAACGAAAATATAAAATGGATGAAAACGGTGGTGTATATGTACTAATTTACAAAAGTTACATATCTCTAAAAATGCTGATGTATATTGTTTGATTCAATTTTTTTGTACATTTGTACAAAACGCTGGTCTAATTTTATTTGATCTATATATACCTGATTTTTTAAGAGTGAAAATCAGAATTGTTAACTGGTTATATATATATATATAGAGAGAGAGAGAGAGAGGCAGGCTCTCATACATATCAAGTTTACATACTTGCTGGTGTAAACCTATTTTAATAAAATATTAAAAATTATATTTTTGAGTTGAATTTTTTTATGTGATATTTAAACATTTCATGGGACCTATATAAAAAACCAGCGCAAATAACTTTTTTGCTACTTTTAAAAAATCGGTCAAACTTTCATAGCAACTTTTTTTGCTATTTTTAAAAAATTCGATCAAACTTTCACAGCGCTTTAAAAGCTGTGAAAGTTTGGCCAATTTTTTAAAAATAGCAAAAAAGTTATTTGAGCTAGTTTTTTTCATTATGGGTCCATTGGAATATTTAAATACCATATAAAAAATTCAACTCAAAAATAATTTTTTTACTATTATAAAAAAATCGGTATGTAAACTTAGCATGTTTGAGAGGCTGGCTCTATCTATATGTGTGTATGTGTGTGTATGTGTGTGTGTGTGTGTGTGTGAAAATAAGATTCTTTTTTACCATATTAGGGTCTTCGTTCTCCTAATTTAATTTAGCAAGTGTTATTCAGATTTTTATGCTCCAAGCCCATATTTTAACTCTTAGGGCTCGAGATGAAGGTTGAATTTCATGTGTGTTAGACACTTGGTTAAGTTTAGAATAGTTCATATTTACCTAATACCTATATTATGAGTTTATATAATTAATGAGTATGTTGACTAATGTTTTCTCACGGTTGATATTAAGCGTCTTATTCTCGTACAATGCGACCATCGGAGTGACGTCTCTATCGTTCAAGCCTAATGATTCTTTACCAAACTCATCCAAAAAAGGTTTCTTTATCGTAGCGACATTTATGTAGTTCTCAATTTGTAACACTTCGTGCTTTTCAAATTAGAAAATGACAAATAGTTTCGAACTTTATAATTTATTTGAAGATAATAATGTGTATGTTGTGATTCTATTTAAATGAAAAATATAAAATATATATCAATGGAGGAAAAATAATTGAATTCTCTTATTTACACTTGAAAACTATAAAGTTGTTATATTTAAATCAATTTTATATTCGACTTTGAAAGTTATGGTTATTGATGCTTTTATATATATTTTAGTACGATTAATATGATTTGAGGATTGTATTATTTTGTATTGAAATCACATTTGTACAATTAATATTTACAATCTTAATATAAGTACATTTTGAAAAATGGGAACAGATAAGTCGTGGATGTCTACGCATTGATTATCAAACAAGTACTTGCAAGGGGATGAATATTTTTTTAAAGTTGCAGAAAGGAATGTTGTAAATAGTGAGTTTGTACAGTGTCCATGTACATCATGTGAAAATTTCTTTAAATTTAGTTTAAAAGAAATTAAAGGTCATTTATATGTGAACGATGTTGACCAAAGTTATCATATATGGATATTACACGGGGAAGTTGCTTCTAATTCAACTTTCTCATGTGTTAACATGGGTGACCCCATCCATCATGATAATTTGGTGGAAAATTCTGAAGATTCTGATTATATGGAGGAGATGTTTGAGACAGTAAATGAAGACTTTATAGGGGGTCTTACATCATTTGAAAAGTTATTTGAGGATGACAAAAGGACCTTTTACAAAAGGTGTAAAAAGTTTACAAAGATGTCTACACTGGTGAGTTTACTCAATTTGAAATAAAAGAGTGGGTGGACTGATACGAGCTTTTCAAACATGCTTGAATTATTTGCCCAATTGCTCCCAGAAGCTAGTGAACTGCATTTATCTACAACAAAGGGCATACAAACATTGTCTATGTTTAGAATGGGGTATGAAAAGATACATGCATGCCCTAATGATTGCATACTTTATATAAAAGATTATAAAGATTCAACTGAATGCCCTACTTGTGGAACACCAAGGTATAAGTTGAAAAAAATACAACCGAGGTGAAGGTGGGAGTGCATGAAAAAGTATTATGGTATTTTTCGCCCATTTCTAGGTTCAAAAGGTAGTTTCAATCTATATAAACTACAAAGGCCTTAACTTAGCATGCAAACTAAAGACAAGTTGATGGTAAGTTATGTCACCCCGTGGATTCCCCTGCATGGAAGTTAGTGGATGAAAAGTGGTCGGAGTTTGGAAACGAAGCTAGAAACCTTCGGTTAGCACTTTTAGCAGGTGGAATACCCGTATGCGATCCCGAATCATCTTGATCCTACTCGACGTATCCTGAATTATATCTGGCCCGAGTAGCTTATTTTCTCCCACCTCTAGCCAACAAGCTGAAGAACAACAAGGTCTACCATATAATGCCTCGAACAGGGCCATACCAATCGTAAACTGATAGGAGTTGTTGTAAGCAAACTCCACCGGTGGAAGATACTGCTCCCAACCTCACCCAAAGTCAAGGATACACATGCGCGACATGTCCTCGAGCATCTGATCAGTGCACTCAATCTGCCCATCGGTCTGCGGGTGATACATTGTACTCAACAACAACTCGGTACCCATAGCCTCCTGAAAACTCTCTAAAAATGAGATACAAACGTCGTGTCTCTATTTGACACTATATTAAGAGGCACACCATGCAGTCTCACTATCTCTGCAATAAATAGTTAAGCGTACTGTCCCGCTGTATAGTCTATCCTGACTAGCAGAAAATGGGCTACTTTCGTCAACCGGTCCATAATAACCCATATGGAATCGTGTCCCCTCTGTGAAGTAGGCAACCCAATAATTAAGTCCATGGAAATGCCCTCCCATTTCCACATAGGGATCTCTAACGGCTGAAGTAAACCTGTTGGCTTCTGGTGGTCCACTTTCACTAGCTGATAAGTGGTACACTTAGAGACGAACTCCACGATGTCTCTCTTCATTCCTCTCCACCAGTATTTATGCCTCATATCCTGGTACATTTTTTCCCCATCGGGATGTACCTCAAATCGGGAACCATGCGATTCCATCATCACTGCATGTCGAAGGTCTTCCTCCTTTGGAACAACTAGTGTCACATTGAAGCGCAAACCGCCCTCAGAGCTCACTAACAATACTCGGTTCCATCGGCTAAAAGCTGCCTAATCCGATCTTAATAGAAAGAATCCGTTGCCTGTGCATGTACTACTCTCGTAATAATCTGAGGCGTAACTATCATCGCAGACATAAATGATCGAGACACGGCATCCTATTGTCCCAATTCCTTCCATTTCGCTTTCCATGCCTCGGCCCTCTCGTCCACTGTCATATGGCTCAACGCGTCTGCTACCACGTTAGCCTTTTTTGGGTGGTATTGGATATCGAACTGATAATCCTTCACGAATTCGAGCCATCGACGTTGATGCATATTCAGCGCTTTCTGTGTGAAGAGGTACTGCAGTGACTTGTAATCCGTGAATAAGTGAAATTTCTCCCCTAGGAGATAGTGCCTCCATATCCGAAGTGCAAACACGACTGACACTAACTCCAAGTCATGGGTGGGGTAGTTCCTCTCATGAGGCTTAAGCTTACGGGAATCATAAGCTATAGCCTGATCCTTCTACTGAAGCACACCCCCAAGTCCTAGTAAGGACGTATCTGTGTAGATTAGATACTCTACTCCTGGCCTAGGCAGTGCTAACACTAGTGCTGAAGTCAACTTGTCTTTCAGCTCATCAAAAGCTAACTGGCAGGCATCATCCCAGATAAATGGCACCCCTTTGCGAGTCAAATGAGTCGATGGACCCGCTATTTTAGAGAATCCCCGAATGAACCTCCTGCAGTATCCTGCTAGGCCCAAGAAACTATGTATCTCTGTCGGCGTCGTGGGCTGTCCCCACTCCCTAACCGCTGACACCTTCCCCTGGTCTATGGATATTCCTCTATCCGAAATGATGTGCCCAAAAAATTAAACCTCTTTCAGCCAAAATCCACATTTCTCATATTTTGCATACAACTTGTGCTGGCGTAGTGTCTGCAAAACTTGTCTCAAATGTTCGGCATGCCCCTCCTCAGTCTGGGAGTAAATCAGGATGTCATCTATGAAGACAATGACGAACTGATCTAGGAACTCTCTAAACACCTTGTTCATCAAGTCCATAAACATGGCTGGGGCGTTGGTTAGCCCAAAAGTTATAACCCTAAACTCATAGGAACCATATCTCGATAAGAAGGCAGTTTTCGACACATCCTGCTCCCTGATCCTTAACTAATGGTACCCTGACGTCAAGTTAATCTTTTAGAAGAAGGTAGCTCCTTTCAATTGGTCAAATAATTCATCGATTCGGGGAAACGGGTGCTTATTCCGTATCGTGACTTTATTCAACTCTCGGTAATCAATACAAAACCTTAAAGATCCATCTCTCTTCTTAACAAACAGCACAGGGGCACCCCAAGGTGAAGTACTCCTACGAATAAACCCTTAGCCCAACAGCTGCTCTATATGATCCCGTAGCTCCCTCATCTCCGCTGGGGCCATACGGTATGGTGCGCGAGCAATCGGCCGAGTGCCCGACGTTAAATATATAATAAAGTCTATCTCTCTGCTAGGTGGCAATCCCGAAATATCCTGGAACACCTCAGCGAATTCCCTCACCACTGGTATCGAATCAAATGGTATCACTACTTCCTTAGAGGTCTCCTCCTCTATATAATATAGATAAGTGGATGATCCTCCCTCAGGATGAGGCATCGCCACCAGGAACATCTCCTGATCAGGTATGGCAAAAATAATAGTCCTACCAAAATAATCGATAATGGCCCTATATGCAATAAGCCGATCCATACCGATAATCGCATCATACTCGGATATATCTAATACAAGCATGTCGGCAGGTAAAGTAAGTCTCCCAATATCTATACCCACCCCTCGACATATAAAGTGAATCAGTGAACCACTACATAAAGGTGAATCTACAGAAGTAACAGTACTCTCTGCTGTAACTAATAACCCCAAAGCACGTGCAAACCTCGTGGTAATAAAATAATGTGTGGCCCCCGTATCAAATAAAATACGCCTTATATCCCCTTAATAGAAAACATACCCTCAATCACGTGTGGAGCCTGTGGGGCTGCGGCCTAATGGAGGTTATAAACCCGTCCCTACTAAAGTTATCCCTGCTGGACTGGGACTGCTGGAATGGCTGGCAGCCCTGGCATCTGAGGCGGTGCTGGGAGGGCGGCGGGAAAAATCGATCTCTAGGGCTCCTGTCTAGAACCCTACTGCTGCTGCTGTGGACCCCTGCCCCTCTCAGGACAATCATGACGCTTGTGTCTAGTCTTTCCACATATAAAACACTTCCCACCTAAGTTTCCCCCTCGCTGCCCCTGCTGGACGTTTCCACCTCCCCCTTGGCCCTGTTGGCCCTGATGGCCATACGGACCCTGCTGGCCAGGCCTAAAACCTCCATGACTCTGGCAAAAACTCCCTGACCCGAATCGCTTAGAATCCCCCTGCTGGAAATTCTGATGGACCTGTCTCTGCTCACCCTAAGCTGTTTGTGCCCCGCTGGCACCATTACCTCCTGTCCTGACCTACTGGATGGACTCCCCTGCTCATTTGCTCCCAGTCATATGGAAGAGGTGGTCCTGAAAATGCAGTAGCGATGCATTAAGCACATCAATATAGGTTTGTAATGAGAGGTTACCTAGAAGGTGCTGCCTGATCTTCCAGGTGAGGCCATCCATGAACATCTATATCTTCTTCTACTCGGTAGGTACCTCTGTTGGTACCAGATTAACTAGCCTAGTAAACTATTCTTCATACTCAGCTATGGTCTTCCCTTCCTGGGTGAGTTTTAGTAGCTTCCGCCTCATCTCAGTCTGAATGGCAGAAGGAAAGTACTTGCGGTCAAACCGCACCCAGAAATCACCAATTGTCAACAGATCTCTCTCCTCTGTAGTCATAGTGGACTCCCACCACTGTAAGGCTACCCCTGTTAGCTTAAAGGTAGCCAAAATCTACCTCTGGACCTTGATGCACTCATACATAAGGAGGTGATGATGGATGTCCTTCTTCCACTGGCTAGAAATCACCACGACAGAACCACCTGCGAACTCTGGAGGGTGTGCCTTCTGAAAGGCATCCCTAACTCTCTCCCATGAAGTAGGGAAGATGTGGGCAGGTGCTGGCGCCACTACTAGTGCCTGTGGTGGTGCCTGCTGTACCACTGCCAATGCTGCATTAACTGCCTGTGCAACGATGGCAGCAACTTTCATAGCATTTATCATGCCCTGAACTGGAACTAGCGGTGGCTCTGGCTGGGCATTCCTATCCTTAGGTGCACGTCGAGGAGGCATATGAGATGAGGAAGAATTTTGTTAGTCCACAATTACCGTTAAATTTCAAATAGCTGAAGACATAAACGTACAATCTAGAATACAACAATCCTAAAAATAAGGCCCTATATCAAAGAACGCTAAGCTGAAAGCATGATAAACCGTACATATCCTAAAGGACTTTAGAACCTGATGCTCTGATACCACCTGTGACACCCCTCCCAATTAAATATTGGGTGATCAGTCCTTTACAAAATTTAAAACAGAATGTTCGATTGGTTCATTCTTAGCATCACTGTCGAAAATATAATAACCTTATTAATCACCTAATAATTAATCAAGTTAGTGTCAAAGTATTTTCCTTTTTAAAAACAATCTTTCAATTATTAATCCAAGAATATAAACATCATCCATCCACCACAACTTTAAGGTAAATACTGAATCTAAATCACACACTGAAATAAATAAGACTAGATAAAACATTCCAGTTCAAAATTCTAAACCAAGAACCATAGAAACAATAAATCTAACTGAAATGAAAGGAAAGTAAACTGAATACAATCTCAAATAAATGTCTAAGGAATGGACGACACGTTCCCTAAATGAATAGTCTATCTAGAACTGAGTGAAATGATAGAGGCGTCTAATGTAAAGACCTACAACTTTCACAACAGCTGCAGCACGCCAAGCAATCCAAATCTCTAAGCATGCTGTCCCTATAGTTGAGCACATGATATAATACATATATATATATATATATATATATATATATATATGTAGCAAGAGAAAGAAGAGATGCAAGAAACGGGCCAGAGTCGAGGTGTAAAAATATTTGTTTTTGCAAGTATTTAAAATTTGCAATAAAGCAAGTATCATATGCATGTTAGTTCGAACCCTCGCATGAGATTCTCACCCCTAAGCTAAAGTGCACACCTAACGTACAACTAATCCACACTAGCCATCTGTAAAACTTCTAACTAGGTACAGACTTATGCTCCTAATGATACCTCGTAGTATTAACCCGTGATTCTCCGCTTTCCACATTATTAATTGCATCAATTATTAATTTGATAAAGTGTTATCACACTAAGTTAAGTATTCTCAGTTGTCGTGATTTAAGAGTTTACTATCTCGATTACCTACGATTATCTCACAGTAGGAATAACGCAAGTATACATATATATAACCATCACTATAATATACATATATCAATACAGCACCCCAAGGCTAAACCTTGCATACTCTGTTATCATGTCCCGGTACATCTCGTACTCCAATAAGGACTATCGGCTCAGAAGTCTCCCACGAACCATATACACAAAACACACATAGTGGAGGCGAACATAGTTCACATACCTATGGGTCACACACATACCTACGCTCCCATAGTCAGCTGACTTATCAACTCACAAATAAGTCTTCATAGTCCTATGTTCTGAGATACAAGTCAAATATCCCCCCGAAGGTCACCTAGGATAAGATTGTCTCTGCATAACCTCCCGCAATAGCAAGCAACTAGGTATGTCTTACACATAATATATCAAACATATAATAGGTATCCACACATCCTATTAATATCCATTAGGTATAAACCCAACCCAATCGTATTCTTCCCACTTAATGAAATCTCTCTCATTACCATTTTTAATATAAGTATTTCAAGTATTCTCTCTCTCGAATTTCCACAATTTATTCACCATCCTAATTGTTCAATTTACAACACTTAAACATTCCCAATAATTCTGCACTATTCTGGGATCATCGAACATTGCCTTTCCTCACTCAATTTGGCTATATACTTAGTTAGGGGTAAAATAGTAATTTCACTAAAAAAATCAGAATGTCGCTCGAACCAGAATGGATCTCGCTCGAACTAGAATGGAATTCGCTCTAACGATAACACGTGTCGCTCGATCCAGCTTCGCGCGACAACTCTATCTCGCTCGAACGACTTCGCGCGAGATACTGATCTCGCTCGAACGACTCATCGCGTGACATCTCGCGACCTGGGCTGTTTCGTCTCTTACCTCCAGATTCAGCATTTTCCCACCATTTTTAACACTAAAACCTCTACATTATCATCCCAAACTCCAATCAATCAGTCCCAAATCGAATCCTAACAATTACACATGGATTCTAACATCCTAAAATCATTAAATCATTACAAATCATCAAAGAAATATGAAATTCCCCAAATTAATTACTAGAACCCTAATTCTTCAAATTTTTATTCAAGAACACATGATTTTTAGATTCGTTCTTCACATAAGTTTCTCAAAATGTGATTTCTATTCTACATACATAAAGGGTTCAATATAATTAATTTCAGATTCAAATCGTACACCCCAAATCTCCAATTTTCATCACTATTATGATCAATACATGTTTATACCATCCCCATACTAACATGAGTATGGTTCTTGCTAAAGAAAAGTAAGTAATAAACACTTGCCCGATTATGAAGGTTTGATTTGTCTTTTGAAACTGGTATAGGTGCGTTCTCCTCGTTCCGATCTACTCGTTGATGGTGTTTTTGGTGAAAGGTGACTGAGTTTGGCCTTAGAACTCCTAGAAACCTCTTCTCCTTCTTCCTCTAGGACTCTTTCTTTTCTTTCACAGATGAAACCCTAACTGTGACTATGTAAGGGATAAAAAGGCTTCCTAATTTTCGTCCATTAATTAACCCCCAAAACATAATTTACTAAAATGCCCTCTCGGGACGCCGATTAGGCCTAAAATTGCCCCGGGACCCAAACTAAACACTTGGCTATACTATTCTGACTATCTTGACCCTTCCGGACTCAATGGCACACTTGAAATGACCATACGAGTTACCAAAAATAATTAATCTTTTTATTCCATTAAATTAGTCCTGACACAACTCACACGCACGTCTGACTTAATTTACTAAACTGTCGTATTTCTTATTCATAACAATTTATCGAAGTGTATAGTTCCATATTACATATCACACAGTAATATTCAATTAATAAATATTAACCCTTGGCACCTTAGCTAATATTTATTTTAAATCCGGATTAATGAACAATTAAATTCTCACATTTTAATTCAATTAATCCCACAATAATAATTAATCCCATAATTATTTAAATCATAAAAATATGGGGTATTATAAATGGTATTAAAGTATACGAGCTTGTCTTTAAATCTATTGATCTTTGTAGAGTTGTCCATAAGAATGAGTCCTTCATATTCATTTCTCAAGCCAAACAGGTTTTTTATGTTCAAGACCAGCTCGATCCAAAATGGTCAATCGTTCTTGTAACTCCATAAAGAGTTTATAACTACGGATGTGATGATGATGACTACACTGCCGGATGTGTCGAAAATCATATCGTCGTGAACGGATTGTCAAAGTTGAATTTATTAATGAAAGTTAAGATTCGTGTGCACGTGTAGATTGTGAGGGCATTTGGATTGATAATAAAAAATAAATCGAGTCTTAGTTGTGTTTTGCTTATGCTTAGAGTTATCTATGCTTTTAAGGTGGTTGGGTATTTTTTGTCATCGTATTATATTGGTTTATATTATCAAGATAGTTAATTTGAGATCTTATTATTATGAAGTACTTTGGTTAAATATTATGTGGCTGTATATGGATTTGTTTTCTTTATTTACTTTTTAGTTATTTTACTTTAAACATTCACATGTATTTTTATTTGTTTAAGTTCGATGAGAACATTGGGAAATGGTTAAATGTAAGTTGGACATCATTTTCCTAATTTATTTACATTATGTATAAGTTCTCTTTAATGTATACACTTCCATCAATATATGCTCATAATATATTCACTTGTGAAAGCTCTTATAACATAGGTATAAAAAGGAATGGATACTAACAAAAGCGATGCTTCTAACTCACACGAAGAGAGAGAAATTCCATGTTTGCTTCTAACTCAAATTCCATGTTTGCTTCATATACGGTTTAAAGAATTTATTAAATCTCTTGTTGGTCTAGTAAAAATGTATGCTCTAATGTATTCAAATTTTTTATTTCATTAGTCTTTGTATATGCATATCTGATTCTTTATAAGACATGGTATGTGATTTTCCCTTCTCTCTTTGAATAAATTGGGGTTATTCCTCTTAAAAACTCTAATAGTTTTTTGTCGATGATGTGTTTCATGATTTTGATCATATGCTCAGACTTGTTTTAAAATATACACTCAATCAATATTTTAAAAAGTACAATGGGCCCTTTCTTATAGTGTTTGCTTAGTAGTGTACGACTAAAGAGAAGATGTGTACTGTTAGTTTTTACATAATGGTGATTGCTTATTGATGCCTCATATACATATGGTGCTTGCTTAGTAGTGTACGACCACTCCTTTATCTAAGAAAAATGAAAACAAAGAATGTCAGAAAAGCTTATTGATGCCCTCATATTCAAGAGTATTTGACTTGTAATAACATACATATATGCAACAAGTTAGCAAAAAGTTGTACAAATAAAATTAAGAGCATTTACATGTTCTACATGTTATACGCATTTAGTGTTCTACATGGCATTAAATGCGAGATTTACTATTATGTACACTTACTTCAATTCATGTTATAAGCATTTACTGTTATATACACTTATTTCAATTGTTATTCATCAGCATATTCTACATGGCATGTAGTGGAACACTTATTTCAATTCTCATTCATCAACATGTACACATACTTCAATCTATTTGTTTGTCATCGTAGTGGATATGGACGAGGAAGATGATTTTCATTCAAAAAGTCCACACGATTTAGCAAAGTCATCACAAAATTCAAATAATAAACAACGAAAGGTTAGAGGCATGGATGTTTTAGAACGAATATGCAAAAGGGCTTATTGTGATCGAATACTAGTAACTTATAATAGAAAACAACAACCAAATGGTGAAACAATGAAGGATTTTGCAAGTTATAGGGGGCATTTTAGTAAGGACAATGGTGCATATAAGTTATCCAAGTTAGCCCAGAGTCCCACAGTAATTAAAAGAGAACTTATGGATAACTATGTAGGTAAATATTAATAATTTATATTAGTGTTATTTGAAGTTTATATTTGTATTATTTTAATTTCGTTATGTAATATAATATTCATTAATTACAGTCTAAGTTCAGCATGGACCCCAAATCAAAGAATGTAGTTATACCTGTTATTGGTTGTTCGTGGAAGAATTTCAAAGGAAAACTCACCAAGAGCTATGCCAAGCCATTCAAAGTGCCCTGGATAATCTTTCGAACAATCCAGAAAAGTATAAAAAATTTATTGATCAGATGGAGTGGGATGCATTTGTAAGAGGAAGACTATCCCAAAAGTTTGAGGTATATATTAAATTCCTTTTATTATGTAAATGTATAACATTTATCCATTACATGGTTAAATTCTTACATTAGCTATATATTCAATGCGTAGAAATTAGGTGATGTACAATGAGAAGGGCGAGCAAAGAATAGGTTCAACATATAATCGTCTTGAGGAAATTATAGTATGTGGTTGAATTCTTGTATTATTTATAGAGTATACAACTATAATCAATTCATTGTGGGGATTTTGTGTTGTGTGCTTAATTTCTTATATTTTATTTTATAATTGGGACAAAAAAAGAGACGTGGAGATGCATTTGATGAGGATGATAGGTTTCTAATGTGGATAACCGTCTGACAATCGAGAAATGGAGAATATCAAGACGATGCAACAAAGGAAGTTGATGAAAAAAATGTGAGTTTCTTTCAAAAGTTAAGAAAACGTATTTTTTTTATATAAACTTATAAATTTGGATATAAACTACATATGAGGATTGAAAAGAATATAATTTAACAATACTCTGGATAATTTTCTTTATTGTAGGACGCTTTGAAGAAGTAAGCCCATGATGGGAGCTTAGTAACTCAAGGGACTTTAAATGTCTTAACCTTGGCACTTTGTTCTCCATATTGTAGTGGTCGAGTAGGGGGGTGGGAAAAGGAGTCACTATTATAACTTACTTTCATATCCCTAGATGGGGATTGAAACAACATGTTGAAGAATTAGAATCTAGGCTTTGTCAATAAGAAGAGAAGGGAAAGAAAAAGATCAAAAACTTCAGGAAGCAATGGCAGAATTGAGGAAGTATCAAACTAGATCACTTACACCGTCGTTAATTAAGAAGATTTCCTTAAATAGTCAGGAAAATTATAATAAAAAATACTAAAAACATTCAAATACTGTGAGTGAATCATGTGATTCTCCATTTAAGAGGAAAAAAGAAAAGGTAATCACGTTATTTGTAAAATTTTATTACATTTATGTCTCATACTTGACTATACTTATTTTGGAATCTTTCATGTGTAAATAGACCCAAAGCAATGTGAATAGACAATGTCTAATTTCACCGTCGGATCCTAAATCTAATATTTGGAAGGTTTGTAATAACTTTACCTATATTAGTGACATTTATTTATTTTTATCAGTATATATATGTTATTCATTATTCATTTTATTTTTTATAGGGAAAACGATGTAAATTGGTGGTAGATTCATTCTCATCAAGCATGTTCTCTCATCGATTCCTTTATACCTTTTAGCCTCCATCAATCCTCCAAAAATGGTGATTAATAGAATTCATGTGATGCTGAACAAATTTTTTTGGGGAGGGAATGAAGACCAGGGATGGAAACATCAATGGAATAACTGGATTGAGCTGTGTAAAGATCAAGATGAAGGAGGTCTGGGATTTAAAGACTTTGGAATTACTACTAAGGCATCTAGTATGAAAATGTTTTGGAAGCTTAAAACCGAAGATTCTTTATGGTCCAAATATTTTTCAAACAGATACAAGAATTGGAACAACAGAAGAGGAGTATCCCTATCTTGAATGCAAATGAAGCAAGTGGAGGATGTATGTTTAAACCAGATTGAAGCAGTGGGTGATAACATGATCTGGAAGGCTGAAAATTCTGGTAACTTTTCTATTTCATCAGCCTATGGTTGTTTAAAGGATCATTTCCTAACTTCTGTAGTTCATTGCAGAGTATGGGATGATAAAATTCCAAAGAAAATCTCTATCACTGTTTGGAGAATCTTAAATAAGTGCATTCCTACTGATGATAATGCCAAAAAGCTTGGGATTAGAATGGGTTCTAGATGTCACATTTGTTTCAATAGCGAAGAAATGTCTGATCATTTATTCTTTTCCTTCTCAGTTGTATCTCAACTTTGGGACCATTTCTCAGACTTAATGGGTATCAAGCTGGATAGGAACAATTTGTCTACTATAATTCTGAGCTGGTGGCTTCAAGTGGGGAGGTCTGAAGCAGATAAATTTTTGGGTAAGGTTATTCCTCTGGTAGTGATTTGGGAAACTTGGAAATCCAGAAATAAATCATTATTTGAAGGAATTAAATGTAATTTTCATTATGTTAAGATTCAAATTGTTAACTTGATCTCTAACATATGCAAAGATCATTCATTACTTAGTATTTATTCTCCATTTTCCCTAATCGGTTATGAGACCTTTGGATTGAAATTCAGATCTAAATCAGTTAATGTTGTTAAAGTTAAATGGATTTTCCCTCAAGTTGGTAGGATAAAGATGAATATTGATGGGGCTAGCAAAGGTAACCCAGGTATAGGGGGTATGGGAGGTATTTTGCGTAATGACAAAGGTGAAATATTGTTTGCCTTTGCCAAAGAAAGAGAGGTTGAAACTAACTCTATAATGGAGCTGAAAAGTTTAAGCTTTGGTATCAAGTTATGTGTGCAGAAGAACATCTCAGATATTGATATTGAATCATATTCTCTTTTTATGGTTAAGTTGATCAAAGGAGAATGAAAGCCTCCATGGAGAATGAAGAAAATTTCAGAAGGTATAATTTCAGATCTTAGTGGCCTTAACTACTCTATAAATCATTGCTATAGAGAATCAAACATGGTCGCTGCCAATGTCGGAGTCAATTTGAAAGGGGTTCGAATCTATGAGGAGTTGAAGGATCTCCCGCAGTTGGCCAGAGGAGCTTACAAGTTAGACAAGATCAATTGTTTCAATTTTAGGTCGGTGTCATATTGAGTGTCTTGTTATGGGGTCATAATTAACCCCTTCATTAGCATTTATGCGTTAGTTTCTTTTCAATTTTTCCTTAGATTTTAAGCTTGTAATAACCTTGGAGAGGTTTTCTCCTCCATTAATAAATCATGCGGAGGTTTTGTCCCCTTTTAAAAAAAAAATGTTGTTGCATCTGTAGTATTTTTTTACCTATTTCACTTAATGATACCATCCACAATGTTCACTTGGGGATAGTTATATACGTATATCAATAACTGATGTTCACTCTCCCTAAGAACATCTTCATGTACTAATACCTAACACAGACATGTATGTTGTCAAATATGCACACAATTCACACATTGCTTGGACTAAAGAGTTTGTGTTGTCGTGTGTTGAGGTAACTTCACTTACTTTTTTTAAAATAATTTAATGCCACATTCAACAAAGGATTTACACCACAAGAAGTCTTCTTTATTGACAAACACTATTTTGGGGCCCAAGCACATTGTGTTTCTTATCATTGTTTATTTTCTCTCCCCCCCCCCCCCCCTTGATTCCCAGTGAGATAAACAGAGTAGATATATCAAGAAGATTAACTGAATAAACTTTCTTACTTTATTGGTTTGAAACTACTGGTGTTTCACAAGATATGAAGTACATATGTTAAATAGAGATCACAATTTATAATAATCCCTCCCAATTGAAATATAAGATTACTTATTTAGATATTCCTAGCATCTGTACGTTCCATTTGAAGTCATTGCTTCTTAGAGTTAATTGCGAACACTCTTCTTATTCTTTTATCTTGATTTATCTATTTGATATTTTATTCATTCTTTTTTTCTCTGTTTAACTTATTATATGTGTGTGTATATATTGTAATTTAAGGTTTAGAAAAAGATCTAATATGGTTATTTTATTTCTCAATTTTGTTCTCTCTTGAATTATGGTTTCTTTAGTTAGGTTCTACATAATTTCTTCTAGGATTGTTTTGTTTCCTCTGTTTGGTTACTGATAAAGTTCGGACAATGCAGCGTAATTAGATTTTTAGCTGGTTTTTCTGTACTCGAATCTTGATTTCTTTAGCTAATTTTTTTTATACTTGTTCCAATCCTTAATTTTATTGGGTGAATATTTTTATAATTTAGTCGATTTTTCATAGTTTCATCTAGGTTTCTTCTCTTGCCACGATTTGGTTGCTGAGAAAGTTGGGGCAATGTGATGTAATTGAATTTGTAGTTTATTATGAATAATTTTCATCTTGTCCATTGATTTCCCTTCTTTGATTTTGTATTCATTTTTCATCTTATATTATTATTTAGATGTTTGCAAAATTTTTCCTAGAGTAAATTTCATAAAAAGATTTTGTATTGTGGTATTTATGGTTTGATACATGCAAAACACTTAGGCAAAAAGTTATTGCTTAATATTATTTATATTGAATCTGATTTAATTCTTTGCAGTTCGTTTATCTTTGTAAATGCCTAATGGTAAGGTTTAAACATGTTTTGTGTGCTTCCTGGTCAAATGGATTCATCTAGTTAGTGAGACAAATCATAAGCATTTCGTTGTCCCTCTGTTAGGGTATGTAAAATCATAGGCGTTTCGTTTTCTCTGTGTTGTTTCAATCTTTGTCGGGGTATGTAAAATCATAGAACTGATTAAGCCTCTTTGCTTGGGAAGGGGAACCTGCCTTAGGATGGTAGGATGAGTTGTGTAGCAATGTGGTTTCAACAAGTTTGATGAGTGTATGCCATGTAGTACACCTTGAGTGTGGAAGATTATTTAAAATTCTTCTTTTACATCATCCCTCTAGTGATTTTTGGGAGATTTAGAAAGTTAGGAATGATAATGATTTTAAAGGCAGTCTTGTTAACTGAGAACGTTATTTAACAGGTGCACACTATGATGCTTCTAAAGGGAATACAGAAGTCATTGGTGTGGGAGGGGTAATAAGGTATGACAAAGGTTGTTTTAAGGCTACATGCTTTTAATGTATTGGCATTAGAAATAGTCTTTATGCTGAAATTGTTGCTCTACAAAAAGGTCTTCAACTTTGTTTTGATTTGGGCATACAAAATTTTATCATAGAGTCTGACTCTTAATGAGTTATTTAAATGGTATTTGGTACTTGGAAGCCTCATTGGTTACTATTTATTTACTGTAGTGAAACAACATATAACATAAAATGGTTGCATTATAAATCACACATAGTGAGAATCAAACTCAGTGGCAGATAGTGTTGTAGACCATTTTATACACTCCCATAGTTCACCCAAGAGCTTGGATTATATCCATCTTCCTCTCTTAGTCAAAGGTTGCTTGAAGCTTGATAGAGTAACCCTTCCAAATGTTAGAGCTTTATAGTTTTTATTGAGTTATTGTAATGAGGTTGTTTATAAAATCCCAATGTTCAAACAAAGGTGTGTTTATAACTATTCAATTGTTAAATATCCATCCAATGATATTTGACACTGATTTGAAGCGCAATAATGCTAGAAGTTGAATCGTTCAACTGTCAGTTATGTTTTTACAATTGTTTTTTTCTAAAGAAATTTCACTAATTTACCTTTTTTCATATATGTTCAAAGGTTATATGTCCTAAAGAGGTAACTAATGTCATCCTCAAGAGCTTATGATTTTATATGTTCACATTGTTGATTAGGTAAAAAGTAAGGAAAAAAAGAAAGATTTTAGTGGCAAATATGACGCAATTATTGCATTTGCTAATACGCTTGATAACATCATGGCGATGGATGCGGGAAAGATTCCGGTGGCTATTTTTGATAATGATCTTGAGACCACCTATATTCCAAAAAATGAATTAATGCGATTTTATAAGATGCAAGAACTAGATAGAGTTTGAATTATCGCCTACATGAGGTTAGATTTAACTTTTACCATGTTTTATTTAATTCATGAATGCACATGTGAGGCTAGATGGGGTTTGCGTTATTGCATACATGAATGCCCTTCTAACTCACGTGCATTTGTTTTATGTATAGATGTTTGTATGAGAAATTTGGAAGGAGTTTTGAATTTATTAGATTGTAAATTTTCTCTCCATTCGGGTCGCATTTTCTAAAAATAATGGGTATCAATTTAAAACAGAAACGTTACAGAAGGCTTCAGACAAACAAATATTTGTTATTCTAATCAATACTGGGTAAGTTTGGTAGATATGTAAAACTTGTTTAGCATAATAAATATGTGTATGTATAATATTCCTAATCTCCAATAATTCTTCATAATGTAGGTATCATTGGGTTTTGGTTGTGATCGACTTTATTTCCAACAATGTATTTTGGGTTGATTCTTTACACGGAGAACCGAGCTTGTACCTTAAGCCCTATATAAACACGTAAGTAATGTCCTAACTAATGCTTATAATAGAATTATTGATTTTATTTTTGGTAATTCTAATATAAATATATGTGATTATGTTTTTTTTTATTGAAGTGGAATTATATCGTTTTTAACAATCAAAGGAAAAAGATCACTACTAGAGTGGAAGAATGTTAATGTATTGGTTCAATAAATTAAATTTAATGTTTATGTATTCACATATGAAATGAGTAATATACTAACTCTTTATTTTCAAGGCCCTAAACAACAAAGGGAACTTGTGTGTGGCTTTTTTGTATTAAAGTTCATGCGAGAGCTCTTCAAAAATTTATTTAAGTCCATAAAAATGAAGGTTGCGTGTTTTTTTAAATATTTTTTTATATTCCTTTTTATTTAGATGTGATACAAACTAAATGTAATTTTATTTGTTTTGTTTAGATGAAGGAGTTGGATGGAAAGTCGCCATCTCAAACACATGAGATCAATGAACTTCAACATGAGTTAACTGAATTTATTCAGACTTATAGTATATGATTTGGAGCTTTTAAGGTGTCGACACTGTCTTGCAAAGGCCAAATGACGACGGACACATATATGCGTGATTTTTGGATGTACAGTTTGTTGGAGGCATTTTTTTGAATGATGTACGTAGTGGGTATATCTAGCTATGATACATGTAGTCGGTCATTGTTTTTTTTATGAATGATGTACAAGGTGGGTATATCCTATTATTTTTTTGACATGGACAAATGGCTTAGTTTGGTGCATTTTAGATGTACGTGAGTTCGAATACAAAAAATTTCAAGACAGTTTTTATGTTTCTGTGAATTTTGATCCGTATTTAGATTTATTTGTCAAGTATGGCATTAATATTGATTATTATTTTTTTATTATATGTTTAATTTATGACCATTTATGTTAAACCTTCATGTGATGAAATATTTTATATGATCTTTTTTAATATCTGAAAATTATTTGCCATGACGTTTTTATATCAAATATGACAGTTTGTAGAGTATATTATTACTATTTTGTAGCAGACATAACTATTTTAAAAAAACATTCATATATAACTGTTAACCTAATATGATAGCTTTTAATACCAATTATGACAATTTTGATTGAAAAATAAACGGTCATAAAAGGCGTTTTATAACAGTAAAAAAGTCATAAAGGCTTTTTTCTTATAGTGTGTATATATATATATATAATGGGTCATGTGCACGACACATGACTCATTTCCATCCAAATTAACTGTCCAAAATGAGAGAAAGGTGTTTTTAAATCAATTTGATTAGTTTGAGAGCTTATTTGACACTTTTAATACTTTAGGGCCATTTTGGAATAGTTGTGATAGTTTAACGCCCAAATGAGTAATTTACTCTATTTTTTATTTCTATTACAATGATTTGTATATATAAAAGTTAAGTGTGACAATTAGTGATTTTGAGTCGGGTTTCAGGCCAAAGACACAATAAGTTTTTTTTGGATACGGATACGGACACAACATTACTTCATTTTTTTTATGAGACATGAACACGACACAACACGACTAACACAATGACTTCTTAAATTTTACACTCGGCTAAATAAAAATAAACATAATAACCTGAATAAAAATACGATTAACACGATAGGACACTGTAATACGACTTATAATCTTGACATGAACACGACACAGCACAACTTCGTGTTAGAAAATCCGGATACGAACGTGATTGGTCGTGTTAATTTTGTATCGTTTTGTATTCTCTACGTTTCTAAAATTCACACCCTTAAGAAATGGCTACGGGAGATGACCTTGATGAAATTAAAAGTTACCACAATTACTAAAAAGCCCCTAAAAACAACGGAGGATATTTTAAGTATGTACTTTAGGTCTGTTTAATAAGATATGTTGGAGACCCTAAAAGTGGTGTATCTTTACCATAATAACTCATATTTTGTTCTTTTAAAGTGCTATAGGTTTTGATAGTTTTGTACTTTGGTCATTTAATAATTTAGGGGTGATTTTGAAATGAGTAATGAGTAATGTTCTTATTTAGAATTTGGTACATCAAAACTTATTTTTTTAGATTTTGATACTTTTTTCATTAATGAATGTAAATATTTCGCAAAAATTACATTCAACATCCAACATTACAATCATTGATGAAAAGTGTACCATTTTCTAAACAAATATTATGCAAATACCAAACTGGAAATACTATAATTAGCCATGTGCCCAAAATCAAGAAAATCAATAATTTTTTAGGGGGATATGTCGACAACCCTCTCTACTATTTGTTTATATACGGAAAGGACATGCGAAAATCTTCTTGGTACTTTAAGGACAACATATTTTCAATTAATTAATGACAAATTGATCTATTATGTAATTACACTTTTATACAAGTACATTTAAGATAAATCTATAGCACTAAAACCCAAACTAAAGGTACATAGTTATTCTAAAATATTAAACTAATATAAATGTACTTTCTTTCTTAATTTTGAGCGTCGTAAATTATGTAGATACATTTTCATGGTAATGTTTGAGTATTAATCAAGCGTATTTTTGTCTTGAAATGTTGTAGGGATTATATCTAATTACGAATTATGAGTTTTTTTTAACACTGTGAGGCTTATGTTAAAAAGTAAGTGTTATGTGTAGCAAATTAGTAAAGTGAAAATCATGTGAAATAAGACATTATTAATCGGGGTTATGTTAAAATAACCCTACATTAAATTAAAGTTAACCCACAATTACCAAACAACCCTCTAAAATGATTTGACTAACTACTCCGAAAGTATCACGCGTAAAGGGCACCACATGTCCGTGATCAATATAAATAAGGGACTTTTAGGGAAAGGTTCAATCCAACTCAAAAGTGTGTAAAAATAGGACACACCACACTATTTTATAAATCATCCCCTTTACTAAAAAGACTATGAAAAATGATCAATATACCATTCCACAACTTGTAAAAAAAAAACATCAAATTTTTAAAAGTTTATAACTTTAAATTTACAAATCCAAAATTTACAAAATTTATATATTTGAAATCCACACACTGAGATCTACCCAACGACACCTATATTCGATGTTTTTTTACAAAAAAATCGAAACATATAAATTTACTATTTCACTAAAACCTCAAATTTTTCGGCGAAAACTCTATTTTTCCCGACGAAAACTCCATTTTTTCCAGTGAAATTTCTTTTTTTGGTGAAAATTCATTTTTTCCGGCACTGGTAATGGCGCTGCTGGCGCGGACCAAAAAAAATGAAAGAAATAGACGAAGAGAGAGAGAGAAACGAGGAGCGAGAAACAATCCGGCGAGGATTTCGATAGGTGGGGCGGGGTGGAGGTGGGATTATGTGTTTATTTTTAGAATGAGTATGGATATGACTATGAGTATGAGTATGAGTATGAGTATGAGTAAGGGTATAAAAATAAATACATCTTCAACTAAAACAAATAAATTTACCTATTTTGTTGTATACTCCTAACTCTAAAAGGACCAAACAAATAAATGCTATTGTACCACAAATATTTATAAATCTAAATATAAAATGAAACATAATCTTGAGCTTAATTCTTTATATAAATAAATATACGACACGTTTGTGATACGTATTCCACATGTATCCCACTATACAGATAAGAATCTTAAATGTGCATACGCGTACTTATTTTATTTATACTTTTATTTGATAAGCCTATTTTGAAGCTTATCCTTTTGTTCGGTTACATAGACATTTTTCATTCTCTCTCTTACCACCATGGATGGTATTATTCACAGCTCAACTATAACAATCTTAGTATCACCCAAACCACCAACAAGATTACCCAAGTCTCTATTCTACCAAGAAAAGAAACCCAATCTTTTTATTCATCATTACCATTCTCTATCTTCTTCCCATTTAGCCTTCGGTTTTTCTACAACCCCTTTATTAATCTCTTCACGTTGTCCACTAACTGGTATGTTTCTGCAACACCCTTTTTGGGTTTTATTTAGTTATCATGTTGGTTTTATTTTAGTGAGCTCAATTTCAATTTTTTGCTCAAGTTTTGTGGGTATTATTGCATTGCATGATATTTGTTTAAAATTTAATGTTTTCTTTACTCTTCGTAATAATCATTATTTGATAGTCTGGTCCTGAAAAGTGTTATGGGTTTTGATTGTGAGTAATATTAGCTATAAACTTTTTTGTGACACGTTTTTGTTATCTGATGTGTCAAACACACATTGGCTTGACTAGTATTTGTAATTGTCCATTTGAATTACAAATACCAACGAATGTGTATTAGCCACATCAGATAGGTAATAAAAAAGGGTCACATGTGAGGGGTTAAGTCTAATTTTTTGAATAGCAGGGGTTATGTCTAATTAAGACATTATCTCGGGGGTAAAGTACCCTCCTTTTTTAAGGGGAAAGTACTCTTAGGTCCATCGCAAACATTTTAAACACTAAGGGCCCGTTTGGCAACCCAATTCCAAGGCTTGGAGTTGGAATTGGAAGAGACCAATTTCAATTCCGTGGAATTGAAATTGGCCTGCGAATTCTATTTCCATGGCTTGGAATTGGGTTGCCAAACTGACCCTAAAGGAATTTTGACAAATTTTAAGGTTCATTAATTCTCCTATTGTAGAAGTCCACGCTAGCGCCATAACAAGTGGACCTAATAGTAAATTGTCCTTAAATGTTTAAAAATTGTCAACGAGGGATATAATTGTTGTGTATTATATATGTTTCGGTGCCAAAATTTAAGATAATTTCAATGTGTATCATTTTCCATTTTTTGACACTTTGGTATCATATATTCTACCCAAAAAAAAAGCCAATCTTTTTTGTTATCATTACCACTCTCTCTCTTCTTCTTCTCATTTAGCCTTTGTTTTTTTTTACAACTGCTTTATTACTTTCTTCACGTTGTCCTCAGTCTAATGTCAAATGGAAAGTAAGAAGAAGATTTAACTCTAGCCTCAACTCTTTCTTAAAATCTTAAAATGATTGAATGTCCCAAATGGGGCTACAAGAGAAGTACTTATAAGGGGGAGTAGAAGATTGTTACTTGCGGTACAAGAAAAGAACTTAATTACAATTATACCCGAATACTTCCCACTTATAATACAAATAAAAACAACTAATAAAAGAAAGTGCATCATAATAGAGAAAATCACCAAAATGCCACTATGTACTAAAATGACTAAAAATAGCCTATTATAAATCTCCTACTTCACATCATTCTCCCCTCCATAAAAAGAGTTCGTCCTCGAACTCATACGAGAATGCCATCGGTGTCACCCTGTAGAATGGTGATGAGAGCATGCTGTGGCATGGCATCATCAATCTCCTTGAGATACTCTGGGCCTCTCGAAGCAAGCAAGGCACGACGATGTGGCAAGGAACAATCCGAAGCCTTATGGGCTACAACTCCACAATTTTAGCCTTTAAATGTTACTTGAGGAGAAGAGGATGAAGGAAGAGGAGGAGTATCTGGTGCCGCCGTCGTAGTGGTAGAGTGTGGAACACTGGAAGTAGCAGGGGGTACAAAAGTAGTAGTGCGCGTACGAGTAGAGGGAGCGGTTTGATGGTACACCTCAACCTTCGTGGCATACTCCACCGCCTTTGCAATGGTGGAGATGTCACGTAATGCAAGATCCCGTTGAATATAACCCTGAAGCCCATGAATGTAACGGCTGATCCTCTGTTCCCCAGTCTCTCCTAGGCGAGCTCGTGTGCATAAGATCTGAAACCTCTCAGTATAGTCCAATATGGACGTATTGTGTCAGAGGGCTTGAACTCGGAGAAATAGATCCCGCTCGTATGTGGCGGAACGAAGGAAGCCATCATCGCTGTTCGCAACTCTGTCCAAGCTTGAATAGGAGGTTGTCCCCCAATCACCCGACGCTGCTCCAAATCATGCCACCAAACACTCGCATAGCCTTGGAATTTGGTCGCCGCAAGGACACAACGTCGGTCACTCAACCTCTTATATTAAAAAATACGCTCCATGGTAGCAAGCCAATCAATCACTGCATCAGGCTGGAGATGTCCATCAAATATCAGCACATCAACTCGGATATCCCCCTGCATGCTCCGAGAAAGCATCCGTAGAGCCATGCGAATAACGGGGTCGCCTCCCCGGAGATCTAGATCATCCTCATTAAACTCATCCTTGCCTAGCGGAGGATCCTCAACTGGGGTTCGATAGTGTTGCCTCTGAGACGGTAGATGAGCAGGAACTAGGGCTGGAGGAGGTGTCTCTAACTGGTTTGGAGGTGGAACGTATGGAGGAATTGCAGTTACCATAGGTGCAGGAGGTGGCTCTGCTAAAACTGGCTGACGCTGTGGGAATTGATCCATTAAATATAATGCCTGGTATTATAAAAAGCAGTGCCTATCAGTAATTGTGCACCACTCTGTAAGGAGAGGTGGCTCAAAATTCGGTAACGACTGTGGTTTAGGGAAAGGGGACCCATCCTGCTGGAGGTGACCTAACCAATTTTGGACACGCTCAAAAGTATCAACAGGAGCGGAGTATGCTGAACGGGTATCCCATATAGATTGTGGTAAACATGACCTCTGTGGCTGAGTGGAGGGTATGAAGTAAAGGTGGGGGGAAAAGTGTGGCGAAAGTAGTAGTGGTTCAATGTAAGTAGGTAGAGTCGGGGGTATGGATGGAAGAAGGTGTGGATGATACGACTTGTGATGTCACTAGGGAGGGTGGCGGGGGTATGTGGAAACATGTAGAAGGTGTAAATCATGGTGGGAGTCAAGAGGGGTGGGATTTAAGGTTTGATGTGGCAAAGTGGTGGGTTGGAGGATACTTGGTGGTGGAAGGTGTGGTGACGGTGGTTGGTGATCGAATAAATTTGGATTGGGTGGCGGTGGAGGAACTTTGTAGGGTTGGAGGCTAAGATTTGAAAATTGTGGATTTGTTTGAGAAATGGATGGTGAAACTGTAGAATTGGGTTGACTTGGATCTTGGATGGAAGGATTATGAAAATGGGTTGGATTTTTGGGTAAAGAAATCAAATTATGGTTGATTAGGGGGGATGGGTTAATCGGAAAAGGGGAAGGAGGAGTCGCGTTCCGCGGGAGGCCAGCGCTGCTGCCAGCGGCCACTGGCGGGGGCGGACAGAGATGACGAAGGCTGCTAGGGCTATTTCGGGATTTTTCGACGGGGGCTGTGGAGGTTTCCGACTGGTTTGCCACTCCTGGTTGCCTTTTTAACAACCGCGGTGGTGGGATTCGGTAGCGTATTTCTTTTGTTGTTAAAGGGGTAGTATGAGCGGAATTGGTGGTAATGAGATTAGGGTTTTGTGCGGGGGTGGGAGCGGAGTGAAGGCAACTCGTGGATGCGTCAGGTGGAGGAAGGCGCGCGTCGAGAGCATCAAATCGTGCTACGAGGCTGTTTAAAACCTCTTCAAACCGATCGGTGCATGAATAAACGGGGGCAAACCTCTTCTTAGGTTCCATTTGCCGCCGTCTATGGTTTTGTTATACAACAGTAACAACAACAACGGGTGGAGCTAACGAGGCTCTGATACCAATTGACGTAAATGAGCGTCAAAGGGAAAGTAAGAAGAAGATTTAACTCTCGTCTCAATTCTCTATTAAAATCTCAAAATGATAGAATGCCCCAAATGAGGCTACAAGAGAAGTATTTATAGGGGAAAGTAGAAGGTTCTTACTTGGGCTACAAGAAAAGAACCTAATTACAATAATGCTGTCACTAACCTTTAATACTTCCCACTTATAATACTAATCAAAACAACTAATAAAAGAAAGTACACCATAATAGAGAAAATCACCAAAAAGCCACTATGTACTAAAATGACTAATAATATAGCCTATAAGTCTCCTACTTCACATCAGTTTCTGCTACAGTCTTTTTGGGGTTTATTTTTTTGAGCTCAATTTCAATTTTTTGCTCAAGCTTTCTAGGTATTGCATGATATTTGTGTAAAATTTAGTGGATTTTCTGTATTATAGTTATCTATATCTCTACCCTTCATGGTTATGGTAATCAGTAGTTATTCATATTTTGTTGGTTTAAACTGTTTTGAATTTTGATAATTTTGTACTTCGCTTGTATCTTTATTAGTTTTTTATTTTTATTTATTTTTAATCAGGAACACACACACACACACACACACACACACACACACATATATATATATATATATATATATATATATATATATATTGACTTTGACTCCTAAGATAATTGCATAATAAGGGGTAAGTCTGACCATGCATGATGTGAATACGGGTGTGGAAGCGTAAACAACAACAACATGAAAGTGAAGGGAGTTTTATTATTTCTCTCTCTAGTCTCTTAATCTCAAATGGGCAAAAGTGATACAATGAGGGCTTCAATAGCTATTTATACTCGAAGGCTAAAAAAAGAAAAAATAAAGAATAAAGGTAAAAAGATAAGTATATCCCTATGCTCCTGCATCATTCTCCCCCCCCCCCCCCACCCACCTTGAGAGGAATCCATATATGCGGAGTATTGGCGAAAGAAGTTTGGATCAACATGCTGGAAGGTCGCCTCAGTAATCCAAGAGTCCTCGGTCGCCGGACGACCAACCCAACGGACCAAATAACGTGTATAATCACCCGAGGCAGAGGAGACACAGGCAGAGTCAAGTATGCCCTCAATACGATCTACATGAGAACGGACTGGCTGAGACGGTGAAGATGGGAGGAGGATGGGTACCCCGAAAAGGAGAAAGGTCCGCCACATTAAATGTACGATGCATGCGAAACTCCGGAGGAAGATCAACCTCATATGCATTCGGGCCACAAACCCGAATAATAGGAAACGACCCAAAAAGGCGCATAAGAAGCTTGTTGCCTTTGCTGACACGTTGTGGTTTTTGGAGGTACACCATAACCAAATCCCTGGGCTGGTATGAAACAAAACGGCGATGCGCATCAGTCGCCTCTTTATAAAAGGCATAAATGGACTAGAGAAGAGAACGGACATCGACCTGTACGGAAGTCAAATGGGCTGCAAACTCCTCAGCAGATGGGCACGTAGGAACTGTCGGCGGGAGCTCGACGAGGTCAATAGGTATAGTGGGGGACTGGCCCAACACAATATGGAAAGGGGGGAAACCAGCATTACGATTATCAGCGTTGTTGAAAGCAAATTCGACTTAAGCAATCACTAGGTCCCACCTACGGGGATGCTCAAACGTCAAATAACGCAAAAGATCTCCCACACTCCTATTGATCACCTATGTCTGTCCATCTGTCTGGGGATGAAAGGTAGTGGAAAACTTGAGCTCCGTCCGTAGTAAGCGCCATAAAATCCGCTTGAAATGTCCTGTAAAGCGAACATCGCGATCGGAAGTAATGCTACGGGGGATGCCGTGCAAGCGGACAATCTCGCAGAAGTATAAGGTCGCGACGTGAGAAGCGTCAGTCGTGCAAGAACACGGAATGAAATGGGACATCTTGGAGAATCTGTCAACGACCACCATAATATAATCATGCCCTCTGGTATCGACAGGGGAGTGTACAATCCCGCATTGGAGTGCTGGCCCTTGGCCGCCTGACAAGTATAACAACAACGAATGAAGGTATTAGTATCCCGTCTCATAGTGGGCCAATAAAATCGGTCTCGTCACAAAGCATGGGTGCGGGTTGTCCCAAGTGACCT
The DNA here is from genome assembly GCA_949130495.1 of Sambucus nigra. Lineage (NCBI taxonomy): Eukaryota > Viridiplantae > Streptophyta > Magnoliopsida > Dipsacales > Adoxaceae > Sambucus > Sambucus nigra. The sequence goes on along the minus strand of OX422213.1, from coordinate 21,923,310 downwards.
GCTAAACCACCACCATGAACCTCAGAAATAATCTTCTCTCGCAAGGAGGAATAAAGAATACACAAAGCCGTCCCCCGATGCAAAAACCCATCCTGTAATAAGTACTCGATGCACCATTGCCCTGCTAGCAAGCGGCATAAATGGGTCCCAGCTCCACGTCGATCGGATAGAGGTCGTGAATCTGATCGAACCCAAAAACCTGACTCCTCAAGGTCACTAATGCATGAGCACGTCGGCTAAGTTCATCCGCTACCATGTTCTCCTTTCCAGGCTTATACTGAAGGTGGAAGGTATAACGCTGAAGGTAGGCTATCCACTTGGTGTGTCGATCACTAACACGTTGCTGGCTATGGAGGAATCCTAGGGCCTCATAGTTCGATTTGATTACAAACTCCTTATGTAGGAGGTAGGGTGACCAAAACTTCACGACTTTCACAACCGCATAGAATTTCAAGTCATAAGTAGAATAGTGTAGGGACGCTCCTGTCAATTTCTAGTTAAAAAACGCAATGGGCTTCCCATTCCGACTTAAGACAACACCCACTCCTGTCTTGCAAGCATCGCAAGACAGCTCAAACAACTGATCAAAGTCTGGCAAGGAAAGGATAGGAGCAGTTGTCATCAACTCCTTGATACGTGTGAAGGCCGATCAGCCTCCTCAATCCATCTGAACTCAACTGTCAAAGAAGTGCTCATCAAATCTATGACTGGAGCCATGACAGTGTTGAACCTTGTTATAAAACGTCGATAGAACCCCGCAAGGCCGTGAAACTACGAACCAGCGTCACCGCAATGGGGGTGGGCCAATCCACTATCGCTTGAATGTTGGGGTCATCCACCTGAACGCCATCTCCCGATACTACGTATCCCAAAAAGGTCATAGATGGAACCATAAAATCACACTTTTTCAATGTAAGGAAAAAACATTCTGCTCGTAAAACATCCAGAACCTGAGTCACATATCGCAAGTGCTCCTCCTCGGACCGACTATAAATCAAAATATCGTCAAAATACACCACAACGAACTTACCCAAGAATGGGTGCAAAATCTGAGTCATCACCCGTATGAATGTGGATGGGGCATTGGATAAACTAAAAGGCATCACAGTCCACTCATAAAGTCCATCATTGGTCTTAAAGGCTGTCTTCCATTCATCACCCGGCCTCATACGTATTTGGTGGTACCCACTATTCAAGTCCAACTTGGAGAATATCATCGCTCCATGGAGTTGGTCCAGCATATCCTCGAGCCGGGGAATCGAAAACCGATACTTCACTGTGATTTTATTAATGGCACAACTAACCATGCACATACGCCAATTCCCATCCTTCTTGGGTGCTAGAAGTGCTGGGACCGTACAAGGAGACATGCTTTCCTGTATATATCCCTTGTCATACAACTCGGTGACCTGCCTATGTAACTCTGCATGCTCTGTGAGGGACATGCGATAGTGGGGAAGGTTGGGGAGCTGCGTCCCAGGGATGACGTCTATCACATACTGTATGTCCCGAAGGGGAGGAAGCTTGTATGGGGGAGTGCACACATCACTATAAGAATCCAGTAAATGCTGAACACACGACGGAACGGATACCTCAGGAGTGGTGATGGGACTAATAAGAGCATAACACATCCCCGCCTCCACGGCCTCGGTGGCTAACTCCTCCTGGGAAACAAGTAGGGGTGAGGGCCGAGTCATCGGAAAAGGCCGATGGGGCGAAGAAGAAAGTTTCGCCCTCTATGTGTGAAAGAGTAAGTGTTGGCCCGACCATCATGCATACTATTATGGTCAAATTGCCATGGCCTCCCCAAAAGCAAGTGGCATACCCTCATGTCAATGACGGTGCAAAGAATCTCATCATGATAGCCTCCAATAGAGAAAGCCACTCGACAATGACGGCTCGAGGCAAGTGTGGCTCTGCTACCTAACCACCCAATACGGCACGGTGTAGTCAATAACTCCGTGGGAAGCTTTAGTTTATCTACCATCTCCCATCTATGACTAAAGTGCACAACCTACCCTTCGCGGTGCAACGAGTAAAATAAATGCTCGTTCGAATCCATGCATCATCATTAGGAGGAGGTGACTGGACATCCACCGAGGTCGTGATCATAACGGTGTGAGTATAGGCGGTAAAGACATCGACGATCCTTGCTTGAGAATGGCAAAAAGTCACGTTGACGGCAAATGGATTGTGCAGTGGCTAAGGGCACGTCGAGTGGGATGGGTATGATTCCCAAAGAGGCGCATCCCTTGTATACAGAATTAGGGTTTTTAGAAGGCATAAGGGTTAAGGTTTCTCAGGAAGGGGGTAAAGATGATTTGGAATCGAATTTGTGTTGGGAAGATTGGTTAGGGTTTGAATTGGGATCATTCTTGGGGCTAATTTCAGAATTAGAGGGTTCAATTAGGGTTGTGGTTGATCTGAGAAGGCATTTCAATGTTATTGGACATGGTTTAGCAATTTTTTTGAGCCCGTGCTCTACTGCAGTAGCCCCTAGGGCTTCGGTGGGGCCTTGCAAGTTGTATCGGCTCACCATAGGGTTCACCGCCCCCATATTTCTATCATCCGTGGTCGGACGAATGGAGCGGCAGATTCAGAGGTGGTTCCGGCTGTTTCTGGTGATCTAGGGTGGTGGTATGGGGTTTGGGGGGCTCGGGTTGAATGTTCGGGACAGGGGAAGGCCGCCCAAGGCTGGAAAGTTGACTTTCGGTGGATCTTGGTAGGGTATGAACATCCGAGGGAGATTCTAGGGTTTTGGTTGTGGTATTAGGGTTCGGGCGACATTCGTTTGGATGAATCCAATTTGAATCCCAATCTTCAATTATCATGATCGATCCAAGAACAAACCTCGCGTTGATACCAATTTGATGTGAATACGGGTGCGGAAGCGTAAAAGAAAAGAAATTAACTACACAACAAGAACAAGAACAACAACATGAAAGTGAAGAGATTTCTATTATTTCTCTCTCTAAGTCTCTTAATCTCAAATGGGCAAAAGTGATACAATGAGGGCATCAATAGCTATTTATACTAAAGGCTAAAAAAAGGAAAAATAAAGAATAAAGGTAAAAAAAAGTATATCCCTATGCTCATGCATCAATGCAATTTTCTCACGTGGTAGAGTAAAAAACTCCCACAAAGGTCATTTGGCCTTTTGGTCCCTGTCATGGTTCAAAGTATCGGCCGAGTTGACTCGGTATCGGCCGAGTCAACTCGGAATCGGAGGGTAACGAACCGATACCGAGAGACGTTTCAAAATAAACACTGAATCGGCCGAGACAGCCGCGATATCGCCCGAGACAACCGATTCCGAGACGCCTCGCCGCGATATCGGCCGAGACAGCCGCGATTTCGGCCGAGACAACCGATTCAAACGATATTGTCATATTTTGTTTTATTTTTTTATAGAACTTTTATCTTTTACCATATTTCTTCGTTGTTGAAAATATTTTGTAACATTTACAGAATGGTATTACTTTTTCAAAAGTATTAACATTAATTTTTTAGAACATAAAACACTTTTTTTTTAAATGACTACTAAAAAAAATATACAAATCTTTTAAAAAGTAGTACTCTTTTTTTTTTTTAAATGACTCTACTAAAACTCTTTTTTTAAAGAAATGTTATTTTTTTACAAAAAATATTCAAATCTTTTACAAAAAATATATAATGTACATTTATGTTTGTAAAAAATTTACATTTTTGTACAAATGTTATTTTGTTAAAAAAATGTACATATTTGTAAAAAAATATATATTTTTGTAAAAAATATATATTTGTACATATTTGTAAAAAAAAGTGTACATATTTGTAAAAAATATATATATTTTTGTTAAAAGAAATGTACATTTTTGTTAAAAAAAATGTACATTTTTGTAAAAATGTCCTTTTGTACGTTTTTATAAAAATGTCCTTTTGTACGTTTTTGTAAAAATGTCCTTTTTTGTAAAAAATGTTCTTTTGTACGTTTTTATAAAAATGTAAAAAGAAATATACATATTTGTTAAAAAAATGTACATTTTTGTAAAAATGTACATTGTTGTTAAAAAAATGTACATTGATGTAACAATGTTCTTTTGTACGTTTTTGTAAAAATGTAAAAAAATATACATTGTTGTTAAAACAATATGTACATTTTTGTTTTTCAATATTATTATTGGTTTACTATGCAATATTGAATCTGACAACTCTGCCGCGCTTCAGTATAACCAATTCTACAATGCAATGCATATTGAATGATAGGTTTGAATGCATCTCATTGGTCCACATTGTTAATCTTATTTTTTTTTAATTTTCTATATTTTTTCCGGAATTTTTTGCGCTCTCTAAATAGCGTATATTTGCGTATCGCCCGATACCGCGACCGAGTTGAAAATTGGGTGTCCGATACCGGGACCGATACCGAGACTTTGAACCATGGTCCCTGTTTGTTATGTAGTATATCACTTTCGGCGCTAAAGTTTAAAGTATTGTCATTTGGATACCACTTTCACTTTTTGAGACACTCGCACAAAGTAAAAACGTACCTAATAATACATTAAACTTTTGTACCCATAATGATATACGGATAACAAACGGGGATCAAAGGCCAAATGACCCTATATATGATGCGGAAAGAGACAAGTGGATATATGCTTAAAAGGATATACAATCCACTGTTGGTTGTGTGTTTACCCTTGGTCCTGGTGGTGTGTTTTGAAGATCTTTTAAGCAGACGTGTAGAACAAGACATGTTCTGAGGCGAAGTGTCAAAAAACCTCTTGATAGTTTTCCCCATATGTGTGAAGTCGTTAATCATAATTTGTTCTAATGATAACACACAAATCGTGCAAAATGCATTTTTACCCAGAAGTCTACATTTTAGCTAGACTCCTGTCACATGCCGAATTGACAAATCAAAGACTAAACGGCCCTTCAAGTGCAACCGGGACCAAGAAACTATATTTTGAATGTAATGTACTACTTATAATGCAAGCATCGAATACATAAACAAATGTTCACTTTCTCATGTGCGACGCTTGTAGTATGATAGTTCAACAAGCACTATTCGTGATTCATCTAGAACAACTCCAATCCATTGGGCAAAATAGGTTCTAATCATTTTTTCCAGTTGGTTCTACTCCGGGATATTTGCCAAAATATGGTTTACTCAGTTTGAACCCAAACTTTGAGCTATTTTGGCCAAAGTTTCCCTGAGTTGGGCTAGCAAATTTTGGCCTCGGGACGCATTTGTCTTACTGCCCTGACCTTTTCTTTTTCTTTTTCTTTTTATTCTATTTTCTTTTTAATTCTTTTAGTGGGGTGGCAAAACTGCCTGAGGTTGAAATATAGACAAATGCCAAAAAATCCAGGCTCTTAGAATAGGCACAATTTTACCCACGCAAAATACCGAAACGTCTGGAGTTGGTCTTATTATTCTGTTCATATTTAACATCTTGAAATGTCAGCATTAGCCAGTTATTTTGCTTATTGATTATGTTTATATTTAATTGAAGTTGGTTTCTGTTTTGTTCTCAATACCAGCAGTGGGAGTGAGCACTGAAACAAGCGAATGGGCAATGCAAGGTATGTTGTAAGTATTTTAGTTCATGTTCCTCTGCTAAGTAGATATAGTGGTTATCTTGTGACGCACAACGTGAAATTTTCCCGTAGATGACCGTGTGTGCACAAATAGCTAGTTAGTTGACGGTTATAGAGAGAAGTTCTATGAAAACTTGTGGATAATCACATTGTGGGTAGGTTAGATTTTCTTCTGCATGTTTACTTGATCCATAAATATATAGCTGTATTACATTACTTTTGTGAACTCTGAATTAGTTTTACTCAATAGATAGTTCATTGAACTTGGGTGGAAGGGGAAAAATTAGAGAAAATAAAATATGTATGAAGAAGATTGTATACAAGTCGAGCAAAGTGGTTCTCTGATACCACTCTCTCACTCCCCGACCCGCGGCATGAGAATGGCCCCGTCTCACACACTAGAGGTTAAAACAACAAACCTAGGGCTGTGGCGGCCTTACTAAAACCTCGGCACACGTGTCTACTCCTTGGCATGTACTTTATACTTGTCATATTTTCTCATTTTTAAATCTACACAACGCCTCATACATGCAAATAGAATTTAATACATCACTATGCTATCAAATCATTCATCATTGTTCAATAAAGTCCACAACCATAACTTTAAAATGCATCAATAGTATCCTCAGTCTTCAAATAATGTTCACCCATTTCACTACTATATCTCCTTCACAATTGCATACATGAAATTACAAAATACTAGTCCTTGGCCTCTTAATTACATGACAAGGTAACTACAAAACCTCTAACTGCTTCAATAAGTGTAGCTAAGTACTTGGCCGAAGATGCCAGTCCGTGTCCCTAAATCACCACTCATTATCATGAGGAAACAAAGAAAGAAGGGGACGTGAGCACTCAAATGGCCCAAGTAAAAGAGCATAATATCTGCAACACATATACAATCCTCAAATAGTCACCTAAAAAATAGGTAATGAACAAAATATCAAAACAATACGTGAATATTTCAATAACATATCAATGTGAATAAGAATGATCTCAACAGAAATTATAAATATAGAGTCCCCAAATCTATAGTCCAATGATAAGTGACAAACCGATCGAATCTCATCTCAAGGGTCAAAGTTGGTCTAGAGTATCAGTTGATATAGAGACCTCGCGTATTCCCAAGGCTTTGCAGCCTGAGTCAACAAATCACAATCCTCCGCAGAGGAGGCCCTTATGACTCTGGTAGGATCCTCCTAAAACACTCTCAGTCTTTTAAAATCCTGAGGCCATGGCTGCGGCCTTATTTAAGACTTCGGTATCCAACGTAAATCCTCGGCCTCAAATGTGAACTTAACGTCTTCAATAAAGTCCATAGTCAGACTATCACACCAGTTGTAAACAAAATTAAGTCCCCTGATAAAAGTGTTTTATTACATAATGGTACAAGAAGTTAGAGCTAAAGTACAATAGCAGTTCCACAATCTTAATTACATCAATGACCTCCAACATGAATATACAACTAAGTAACAACTTTAATAAATCTAAGATAAATTTTACTTCAGTCTCGGTCCCCAATCTCCTATCTGCGGCTCTACGTTTCCTCGACCTCTATCCTATCATGACAAAACAAATAAAGGAAAGGAATGAGCACCCAAATAGCTTAGTAAATTTGGCCGACCCACATTAATCGATTTTATTAGCATAACAAATATTTACCAAATCTCAATAATAATTGAATCAATGAAAGTAACGAACAAGACATCACAATAATGATGTAATCATGAGACAGGGTGTGAACGCAAGTGTAAAGAATGTATATAACCTCAATTCCCTTAAAATATTCCATCAAAGCAAAGCTACTCAAATAAATCTCAACTCAAGGGGAATCCGTTGACCCAGAAGGTAGGTCGCTTATTGAAGACCTCGGTCTTGGTAAAAGCTTTTCAACCTCGAGCAACCTACTCCACGATGTGTGCTCCGCGACCTACTCGAGGCACTAGTAGGACTTCAACTCATCTCGAACTTGTTCCAGGATTCTTTGTCTGACTATGTAACAGCATACAACTATCTCCTCTGTTAAGTCCACAATGTGCTTTCTACGGCTTGTCATTGTGACACCCCACTTAATTAAATTCCGGTTGATCAGGCCTTTATCAAATCAAATCAGGATTTCCATATGGTTCATTCTTAGCATCACTATCGCAACATTATTAATTACTAACTACCCAGTCTTTAATTAAGCCGTTGCCATATTTTATCTTATGAATTAAACCAAACCAACAAGTACAACAAGAGTCCAAGTATTAGCAATACAAAATAAAAGAGTCTGAACATATCACAAATGTCTAAAACAAGTGTTAGCCGAATAACTTCGACTAGATACAAGCAACCTAACATAAATCCAACATCTGAAAAGTAGCCAATACAAGCTGAATCAAAATAAAGAGAACAACTGTCATGGGCAACATGCCCGAAGTACAATTGAGACTATCCCTATTTAGCAAAGAATGATATAAGCGTTTAGTGGTAGTCCTGCAGCACCCACATGTACCACAGCTACGTACCCTGGAAAGGAATCAAGCCTGGCGCCCCTGTGCTAGGACACCTAAAAGGTTTTGAAAATATTTTTATAGCAAGGGTTAGAAACCAAAACATTTGAAAATATTTAGCAAGTGAATTTAATTGTAGAAAATTAAAATGCATGAATGCTCTTCATATTTAAGTTAATGTCGCATTCTCTTGAGAACTATCTCACCCCTTAACTAATGTGCACACCTAACGTCTTTCTATATAACCCATCTAGCTATCTACCCCGTAACTAGTTTTGTCATATAGATTCTACTTCTCCCATTACTCTACCCCGAGTAGGTTTAATACCCAATATATAGGTTATTAATCACATTACTTATCCCCTTTAAACCGTATAACATCCTCACAAATTATATAACATCGATACAATTCACATGTATTTTACCCGTACATATTTATTCGCACCATATATTCGTATCAATTATTTACAACATTCACGCACATGTAGTAAATTTATATAACCATCCGCCCGAGTAGGCACTCACCGGATGTTCTCTAAAATGCTATCAGTTCCAGGTATACTCCGGACCCCTGGCACGGTTAGCTCCCCCAATAAGAAAATAAAATAAACGCAGTGGAGGCGACAATAGTTCCCCTCAGAAATGAGACCGACTCGTACCCAAGACGTCTCACTGCTAACAATACGGACGCTATGACCTGGGGACTATAATCACCCTGCTCCTCAAGCCAGGGGATTCACCCACGTCGCGCAATCTCCTATGATAGCACTAGAGGGGTATGTTTTCCTATAAATATTATTCCCACAAATATTTATAATTTACACAAATATATATACTACACATCACCGCATATATATATATATATTTAATTATATCCAGGCTACCCATGTACATTTACCATAACACTAGCCTAACATGTCCAAGTCCATATTTCGACCCAAAATTCAATTAATCACACATTAATTAATTTATATTACCTTGGTGTCTCTCAACCAAATATACTCGGACTCGTTCGCTTGGCCCGCAAATAAACATCCCCACATTATTATTCAACTTCTTTCAAATAGGTTTGCACATTTATAATATAAGGTCCTTAACTCACTCAAATTAAACCTTAAATTCCTTTTGGATTCTCACCCTAATAATCCATGAATAATTCCCCACATTAAACCCACAATTGTACCCCAATAACCAGATTCGTCCAAATAGTAAATCCCTTACCAAAATTTTAACACCCAGGGCAGAAACAGGGGAGGGGGAAGGGCTGTCAGCAAAAGCGACGTCGTTCGAGTGATTGAGCTTGTCGGTCGAACGACTTTAGCTGTCGCTCGAACCAGAAGCCAAGTCGTTCTAACGACCCTGGTTCTCTCTCTCCTCCATTGTCTTCCCCAAAAACCCATCTGCCATTACTGAACTTAAAACTCTAAATTCTGTGCAGATTTTCCCATTTAAACCCCCCAAGATTTACATTAAATTCACCAATTCAAGATTCTAAACCTAAATATAACATCCCCACAGATTGGGGTTAATAATTCATATTTTTAAATCCTCTACAAATTTTTAATCAGAAATCATAAAACCTCAAATTTAATTAGGGAACTAACCCTAACATTTCATTCAATTTACACCCACTATGATATGAACAGGAAAATGCAATTAATTTAGAAGCAAGTTAAACCACTTGCCTTCTAGGGTTTGTAGGGTCTAAATCTCTTGTTGAAGATGATGGGTTTGATGAAGATTGTCCACACTAGTCCTTGATATAGGCTCCTAAGTTCTTCTCTAATTGCTCCCTCCCTCTTTTGTCTTTATTTGATTAGGGTTTCTAAGATGAGTTATGTCTCTCACACCCTATCACTTTTAGGGTTTAATAGGTCAATCCCGTTTTTTGGCTTATGGGCTTTAATAAAAGGGCTCAAACACCCTCGTGTGGGCTCCAATATGCCTAAAAATGTCCCGAGACCCATTTACTACCCATGGGCACTCTTTTCCAACTATATCGACCCATCCGGTCTCAACCGTACTCTCTGAATTGCCATCCGAATTATTTTACTAAAAGTTAATAGTCACTTATTAACTCATTACTATTCACTTAGTAACATTTAATCCCATAAATATTAATCGTCTACACACCGGATTAATATTTAAATAACATAAAAATAATTAATCCAATTAAATTACGACACACAAGTAATTTAAGATTTAACGAATTAATTAATTAGTATAAGTCCCAAAAATACGAGGTGTTACAGTCGTAAGAGCTCTCCACAAAACGCTAGCCTATAATTAGCTCTCTTCTGAATCACAAAGCAGGAGATGAGCTGAACTAACCCGCTCTTTTCCCAGCTTTAAGCCCAAAGTAAAAGGCCGAAGGAGTGATGCTGCGGCCTGGTGAACTCCCAATAAATGCTGAGGCCGTGTCAACCTTAAAGTACAAACATATACAAAAAGGAAATTTAGGCACAAGAAGAGGCTTGCCTTAAATCCGCGGCCAAAACGTTGGAGTTTAGAGATCTTGATCTTCAAATAAGTGTATTTATGAAAAAAGGACACTTCTAACCATTAACAATTAGGTGTTAATGATTCAACACTTAACCTTACCCAGAAAATGAAGAACACAAAGAACATAACATGAACTACCATTGAACCCACCATAATTCACATGAAGTAGTATAAATAATAAAAATCTATGAATGTAATCGACCTAGGCTAACCAATATAAGCTAAATGAAGCCAAAAAGCAGAGTTAGTGTAGATTTCATCAATTAAGGCGCATCTCAAGTGGAGGAAAATATGCGGAAACTAAGGTTTAAACGATAAAGAAGAAAAAGAACGGGGAATCCCTTACCTTAGATGGACTAAGTACGACGAACCACCGCACTTGCCCTCTTCTCCGCCTTTGCCGCCCCAAGTTCTTGACCTCCTATCGCTTCTAGTAACTTCTTCATCCTCTTACTTTCTTACTCTAAGAGCTCTCTCAAATTTTCCAGTAGCCTCGAAAAGTGAGTCCGAGGCTCCTTTTTATAGTATTAGTATTTCTCAAAATACAACCACTTATCTCAAATATTTAGCGCAGAACCTCCTAGAAGATCTCAAATTCTTGCTCCCCAAGTTATAACCTGATTGGTCCCCGTCACTGGACTTATATATTTTCCCATAAATCAAGTGTCCGCGGCCTCCATGTAGACATTAACCATTCTGACATCATAATCCTTCGGTGTCTCCAATTCAACTCAAGTTTATCTCCCTAAAGAGACCTTGGCCTAACACTATACTGTCCACAACCAACACTGCGACAGGGTCTATACTTAGGATTTTCTTATGGAGTGTGTCTCGGTCGTTACATAAACTACTACCCAAAGCAATTGATGAAAGAAAATTTTACAAACATTGAAGAATTATGTTTTATGTATGCATTAAAATATAGCTATAATTGGCTCTTTACAAAAATAATGGGACTTATTAAAATTCTTCACTGTACAATCTGATTATCACTTTGGTTGTATGAACATCCTTTTTTTATGGTATCAAAACTATATTTAAACAGTTGATAAACATAAATTCATACACATTCACTAATGTAGAAAGAGGGAGGGAGAGAAAATCTACATCAGTCATTGAGCCTCTTAAAAAACATGAAAAAATCTAAAGAATGACAAAACACTTGCAATTTGATTATGAAAAATGTCAAAACATAACTTTCACAGAACACACAAAATCTTAATGAAAAAAGGGGAAATTGATGATTTGAATGGTTACCATGAAAGCTATATCTATTTGTAAATATAGATGAATGGAATAATCTTTTCCGAAGCTAGGAAATAGAACGGGAGAGAGCACAATTCACAATCATAATAGTAAAACTTGATAAACAGAATGTAGTAATAGAGGAAAAGGATGAGGAAATAAAGGCGGAAATAGAGATGGAGTATGGGAGAGAGAGAGAGAGAGAGAGAAGATATTGGAGAGATAGGTTGGATGTGTTTGAATTAATAGAAGAGAGAGAAGACAAAAGACGGGAGGGGAGAGAGAGAGAGGAGATGTGTGACTTTATCGATGGGGCTCTTAATTTTGCCATGTGGCACACAAAAAATTCTTCATGAGTTAGTATTACTATATATATATATATATATTCCTGATTACAAAATAAAAACTATGTGGTTGCAATGTCTTATTTAGTATGGTACTTATGACAGATTTCTACACATTAAGGAGGGATGTAGAAACTGCCTCACAACGTGTTGAAGAGATTAGGGCCTCTGCTGGTATGAAGCAATTAGAAGAAGAACTTGCAGAGTTGGAGACAGCGGCGGCTGACAACTCCTTCTGGGATGATCGTGCAAAAGCTCAAGAAACCCTCATGGCTTTGACCGATGTCAAAGACAAAATAAAGCTTCTCAGTGAGTTTAAATCCCAGGTCCAAACTTTTATCTTTTGTAATTTAAACACGTCATATGTTTGTTTTTGTTTTTCAGTATAATGGTCTGCAAGAATCTAAGGGTGCATTGGATTGAAAAGAAAACATTTAATTTGGAAAGTGTTTTCAAGCTATACTTTCATCTTTTATGTATTCAATTGTCTTGATGGAAAAGAGGTTGCTTGGGTGGAAAAGAGGGTATATATATATATGTAAGCTAAACTTTTCCCACTTTGCATGGAAAACGATATCCCATTGGGGGCGGTGGGAAAACAAAAGTTCGAAATTTGAAAAGATAAAGCTTTAGATAGTTGTACGGAACACGTTTTCCATGGGAAATTTTATGCATCAAACACTAACAAAGGTTGGAAAATGCTAAAGATCCCATATTTTCAATGAAAACTTACGGCTATCAAACACACCCAAAATGTATTATTTCCTATAATTTAACATATAATCTGTTTTGTACTTTTGTTTTTAGTTTTATGTTCTTCTCCAAGATATGTAAGATATGTCAATATACATTTAGTTTCTTAGCTCAACTCTTTTAGTAGAAGTTTATGATAAACGCACCAGTCACTTGTAACAAGCCCAAAACTCTTCAAAAGACTCGTGATAAAATAATTCAATTTTGAGGGCACTATTTGCTTCATTAACAAGGACGTATTGAACCCTTTAATTAGCGTAGTTGTGCAACACTTGTTCCAGATTTTAAGGATACAAGTCCTTAGTTAATTTTTACTACTTTATAAGGTGCATCCCTTCGATGTCCTTGGACATCATTGTTTTATATTCATCTTAAGTTACATTTGATAGTCTTGAAACCTTCTCAATCAAGTGTTTATGCTATTCAAGCTCCTCCAATCTTTGGGATGACATTTAAGATAATCACTACCAAGTATCTAGAGAAGATTTGGAAGATTTGGGGATTATATTTTTTCTTTAATTAAAAGTAAATTGTATCTGATGTAACGAGATCAGATGTGTCATCTAATTTGGAAAATCATATATGGTGCCCAGTGAGGGGAGGCCGCGCTTTTATAGCCTTCAAGCCTGGCAAGTTGTCCATGAGTTCACAAGGTTAACAAACCAGTGTTGATGCACATTATCCTCCCCACCACATAACGCCCACGCGACTCAAATTATGACCTCGTTCGGATACTACTTAATGTAAACAGGATAGGTTGTGCCATCTCATCTGAACACTATATGGTTCTTGGTGAGGGAAACCACTCCTTTTATGGCTTTCAAGTCCAGTGAGTCGCCCATGAGTTCACAATACATTACATAAGTATTGGGATTATCTTATAAAAGGGTATATATATATATATATATATATATATATATATATATATATAGAGAGAGAGAGAGAGAGAGAGAGAGAGAGAGAGAGAGGCTCGCCTACATCACACCTAGATCTAGGCCCTAAGAAAACTTTTTTCCAAATTTAATATTTTTCTCTTGAAAATAAACTTCCAATCAACCCATATTCAAAAAATTAGGTCGAAATACATTTTGTAGCTATTTTTAAAAAATCCACAAAAAACTGTTGGCGCTGACCCTTATGAATAAGGTATTTTGAGCAGGTTTTTGTGGATTTTTAAAAAATAGTTACAAATGTATTTTGACCTAATTTTTTGAACACGGGTTTATTGGAAGGTAATTTCAAGAGAAAAATAAAAAATTTGAAAAAATAAGTTTGTTAGGCCTACAACTAGGTGTGATGTATGAATTTTGTATAGAGCATAATGTAGGTGAGAATTCTTATATATATATATATATATATATATATATATTGATGTTGTTGATTTTGGTCAGAGGTAAGTTTTCATCTGAGGCTAATGTATTGTCAATGGCAGCCTAAAATGAATTTAAAATATTTAGTAAAAGCTTTGTGCTTTTGTGTTCTTCAATTCCTTCCTTTCTCTTCTTTCTATTATTCTATCTCTATTCCATTATGTTCATTAATCGATCTCTCTTCATAATCCCTCTCTGTCAGATCTTTTCTCCACCACCTTTCCTTTTTTCTATCCAAACAAATGATCTACACGGTTGTCCTACGACACCTACAATACCTTATCATTAACACCAAGCCCATCATAATTATCACACCACTTCTATATAACATTGCTATTGCATCAATCATCACATCATAGATTGTTTAGAATCTCTTTGAACCGCAACATGTTTATCGTTTATTTGATCTCGTTACATCCATCCAACATTGCAACTTGGAACCTTTCTTTCGAGAGAAATCTCAACGATTGTTAAGTCTCCGAAATTGCAGCCTTGTTGGGAAAATTGAGGGAATTAGATTGTCTCCTGGTCATAAAGATGGGATAACATGGAATTTATTATTCATATTTTCAGCAGTTGTTAAATTCATCACATTCTTAATATTTTTCACCTTTAAAATTTAAAATTTATATGGGCAACAGGGATTCCAAATATGGTTCAGATAATTTTTTGGGTTGGTTGGTGGCTAATGGCAAGGTCAATACTTGTGATCTTTTGCAAGTGAGAAGTCAAAAATACATTTCACCTCATTGGTTCATCCTCTGTAAAGAAGAAGAGGGAGAAAGCCTTGATCATTTGTTCCTACATTGCCGTTCTTGTCTTTTCTATGGAGCAAAGTTTATGGCTAATTGTATGTGCCGCACCACAAAATTTTTTGGACCTTATGATAATGAAGGTTATTCTCGAAAGAGTAGATCTCAAAGCAAAAAGTCTTTGAAGATGTGCATTCTTTGCACTATCTGTGGGCAGGAAATGAACATCAATCTTTGAACATAACTGGGTTGAAAAGGGCTGGGTTTGGGAGAGAGAAAATTATTGGCTTCCTTACGGGCATCTAGCATGAAACCTTTTATCATGGATATTCTGTTGTCCTTTATGTTATCGTGTTGGGATCAGGTCTCCACATAATGCAGCTCTCTACTTTAGATGACTATGGGGTAGTTGTCTGATGGCATGAGGGACTGCAGGGGAATTCTATTATGCCTCTGCGTGTTTTGTATCATTCGTCTTTTGAGATGTTGTTTTTGTCCTCTTTTCTGTTTTTTAAATGAACTTCTTGTCCATCCTCTTCTTATGATTATTTTTGTATTCGATAAAACTTATTTGTTCTTGTTCAATAAAAGTTAGATGTTATTCATTGTCTTTGTATTCCTGTAGGTTGAAGAAGCAGACACCATAGTCAAACTTACCGAGGAGATGGATTCCACTGATTCAAGTCTTCTTGAAGAGGCTGCTATTATCATTAAAGACTTGAACAAGGCGTTGGATCGTTTTGAGTTGACTCAACTCCTTTCTGGTCCCTACGACAAAGAAGGTGCTGTTATCTCTATCACGGCTGGTGCTGGGGGTACTGATGCACAGGTAATATAATCTTGTAATTAAGAGTCCCTATCTTCTTTTTGTACAAATTAAGGATACACTCAATCAACGGCTAAGATCAACACTTGTTCACTATCGTAAAATATGGTTCGTTAGTTAAATCCAAAAGAGGAAAGTGGACTATATATTTGGGATGACCCAAAAAGGAATAGGGGACTCTTAATGTGGAACGGAGGGAGTACATTGATTTGACTACATGAACTTTGTGTTGAATTGTTAAGTTTATGCTATTAGTTGATTCTTATATTAGCATATTTAAATCTAAAGATAAAACCGCCTAGGTGGCCTGTGCTTTTTAGACATTGTAAGAATATCATACCTGATTCTCATGTTTTTAATGCACAATTGTTAATGGGAATCTCATTCCTTCAAGAAGGAGATTCTCTTGGAAAGTGTCTCATTCGTACTCAAGGGGTACCACTCTCATGTTACTAGCTTCAATCAAAGTGTTCAGCAGAAAATAATGCAGCTGCTTAATGATTATACCGAACTTATATTAAAATATAACATACTCAACTCAACAAAGCATTTTTTTGAATTATTTGGGGTTATTTGGGGCTGGCTAAATATTTATCCTTAAAACATTGCCATGACTTGTAAATATTGGTCGTTGGTTAACAAATTACCACTGGGTTCTAGTTAATTTTAGGATTCCTCGGTGCCTAAAAGACTTAAAGAAGAATTTGTCATTATATTTAAACAAATTGAATACATGCTGGGTGTGAATCGGGAAAGAATTGAAAGGGAATTGTGATTCTTAGATAGGGGGTTTAGAGATCCGGTTTTGAATATTGATTTTTCAATGAGTGATTTGCGGTTTGACACTCATGGCCCCCAAACTTTTCATTTCTTGGGGATTCCCTGAATGACTTTTAGCAACGCAAAAAAGTGGATCAAAAGGTTATACAAAGTCCTGCTAAAAGTCATTTTGGAGGTCAAAGCAAAGATATAAAAACTTTGGGGGCCAATTTAAGTATCGAAGAATAAATGAGGGCCAAACACCATATGACCCTATTTGTATACAAGTACTCGTTCTTTGTGTGTTTCCCCTTCTTCCTTGTCTTTGTTGTTGTACTTCATCCTGTGCTTCTACGATTATTTCTCTCTTAGCTTCAACATGTTTTGTGTGAAAAAAAGTTGTTAATTTTTTTTAGTGCAGGACTGGGCTGACATGCTTCTCAGGATGTATGTAAGATGGGGAGAGAAGCAGAGATACAAAACAAGAGTTGTTGAGAAGTCTATGGGAGAAGAAGCTGGGATAAAGTCGGCTACAATTGAACTGGAAGGCCGCTATGCCTATGGGTATTTGTCTGGAGAGAAAGGAACACATCGCATTGTCCGACAGTCTCCTTTCAATTCTAAAGGCCTTCGTCAGGTACAATGGGACTTGTTTTGTTCTTAAAAGAGCATCTCCAATAGTAATTTAAGTGTCACACAATAATCAAACACAACCTAATTTCTCGCCAATTGTCCCTTTTAACATTTTGTGTAAAAATAAACATATGGAATTAGGGAAATGACATATAAACATGTGTGATGAATAATAATATAATAACACTCCATAAAAGAAGAGAGAATGACTGGGCTTGGTAATAGTGTAGTCTAAAAGAAGCGGAAAGAGAATGAGTGCGAGAGAAAAATGATGATGTCGATGTGTATATTGAGTGTGTAAAATACATTATTTTTGCAAATGAAAAGTTTTGTATATTTTAGATAAAAGGGTTATTTACATAAGCATTGGAGATGCCCCAAGTACAATAATAGTGCTGAAATTTAACAGTGTCTACTTCTCACTTTAAGCTGCCATGCTAGTTGAGATAAAAATGGAGCCAATTTGGGACATTAGCTGAATTATTGATTACCTGGAAGAAACATTATAAAGGAACATATGACTGTTTAAACAGACCTCGAGGGGGAGGGGGTGGGGTGGAATTGTAAATACTCAATAGGTTTATGGTCCAATTCCTACTAAATTTAAAACCCCATCTTAAAATTCACCAAAATAAACAAACTGATTTTGTTATCTACTATTTCACCAGTCACAAAAACACAAATTCGTTTTGTTTTTAGGGTTTCTTGGAGGTCAACACTCCTTTTTCCTCTATATAGCTATGATTTAAGCCTCTTGGTCAATTATTCTTATTTTATGTTGACAGTATCTATGTTGGTTTGCATGCTTTATGTTTGGTGCCATTGAAGAGTTACATCACAATCAATGAAAAATGGTATTCTGAACACTGACTAATTTTTACATAGATCTGTTCAAAATAACTTTTCTCGGTGAATTAATTGTGTTGATTTTGGAAGGAGTGAGATCAACGTTCAAGGGAAGTACACTAAATAAATCCATTCATGCTCATCACACAGAACGTAATTAGTTCTTACCAGTCATCACAACATGAATACGGATTATGGAGTTTTTGAATGGATTGTATACCATGAAATAGATTTTTTTTTAATGGATTGGACCCCAAAATGACTTTTAGCGACGTAAAAAGTGACTTTTTCTGTCGCTAAAAGTCATTTTGGGGGGTCAAAGCCCAAGAAGTGTAAATGTTGGGGGGCCAAAGTCAATGTCAGAATTAATGGGGGGCAAACCTCAAATAACCCCAAGATTTATTGCCAATTGGCAAGATAGCTGATAAGAATAACTGATGGGAGACACGTGCAAAAATACTGCTGCTGTGAAAGGTAAATAAAAAAATATTGTTACCCTCCTGAAATAAGAAACCGAATCCTCATCTCTTTTGTAAAGTTTTTTTTTTTTCCTGTGTAAATTATAATGCTATATGAAGTGATGCATGTTATTTCCTTTAGATCTTTAGAGGCTGGAAATCAAATTTTCGGTTAATTTAGAGGCTGAACGTGTTTTATGAACCCGAGTCTAGGAATAAACCCCAAGTTGGTGGTTGGGAATACACATAACATATGGTATTATGGAGATATAGTGCACCACAATACTTTGCCCCTGTGATAATGGCACACGCAACCCATGTTCCCCGATGGCTAGTTATCATTATTTTGAGTCCTATGCGGACACAAAATCGCGACACAAAAATGCGACACAATTGACGTGTCGCACTTTCATTCGCTCGTGTCCGAGATCCACAAGGCTACACTCTTAGTGCGACCGCACACAAGCGAATGAGAGCGCCGACGCGTCAATTGTGTCGTAGTTTTGTGTCCGGATTGTGTGTCAGCCTAGCATTTTCGTTATTTTTTTATTCTCTGTGGATGTATTTAGATAACTTGGTACTGTTGTGTTTTTAACATTCAATTGTACACAGACGAGCTTTTCTGGTGTCGAAATCATGCCTCTTCTTCCTGAAGAGTCGTTGAATGTTGATATACCCGAGGAAGACTTGGAAATCGGTTTTTCGCGAGCAGGTGGTAGCGGAGGTCAGAATGTGAATAAGGTAGAAACTGCTGTCCGAATTACGCACATCCCCACTGGCGTCACTGTTCGTTGCACAGGTAATACAATTTTTTCCAAATTCTTCTAAGTATTATTTGGAGTTTGGCCCTTATTGTTTCTTTGTAACCAAGTTTAACCTCCGTAATACTCATTTCTTGGAGTTTGTCCCCCCAAAATGACTTTTCGCGTTGTTGAAAGTCAACTAGGATCGAAGCCCAAGAACTGAAAATGTTGGGGGCCAAAGTCGATGTCAAAGAATTAATGGGAACCCAACCCAGCATAACCCAATTTTAAAATTTTTAATCATGGTAAAACAGTCCGTCCTTGCTCCCCGGGGTGTCATCTACCAAGTTCTTTAAATTTTTTATTTTCATTTTCTTGTTTTATAAAGCAATCCAGGGACAAATAAATGTTTACTTTGTTGCAATGATATTCACTTTCTTGGAAATAAGGCAATTTAGCAATAAATGTTTAGTCTGTTGCTGTGACAATCACTTTCTTGGAAATAAGACAATTCATGATAAAAAAAAATAAAAATCATTCTCTCTCTCTCATCGAGACTTTTGACTTGGGGTTAAAATGTTTATATGAAAATTAGTTTGACGACTAGTTTTGTATTTGAAGCACAAAATAGATTTAACTATATGTATATAATTATAAAAAATATATTTATCTGTCGTTTATCTCCGCTGTGTCGTGTCCTAATTCCTTCAGACTATTCATGTTTGTGAGTGCATGTCGTGTTGGACACACGTACCCATATCTATGCTTCATAGCATTATTATGACTAGACCTGACAACACGTTAAAAATCTTTTACGGCTTTGAGTTTATTTCTATTAGGTCAACATTATTAATGAGGTGAGATGTTCACCCTGGTTGCTCCAGCGGTAAGGGGCGCACTCATTAGGTCAAAGGTCTAGAGTTCAAAAAACCTCAACGGATACCAGATAGTAAGCGGGACGTGTGTTAGGGTGGCTCTGGCACCACGTCCCTCCTGTTTAGCTCGCATGGGGGAGTTCAAAGGGGGAGTTCATATGGAAGTTCAGGATATCAAGAAAAGAAAAAGTAGAGTGACCCAAACCTAATTATATAGACGACGCGGCCCTGTTATACTCACCATTAAGCACATGAACCTGACCCGACATGATCCATTGCTAGGTTTAGTTATGACCCTAAAATGAAAATGGACTCCGAAGCACAAATAACGAAACTTTGAACCCTAAAGTGCAGTACGAAGAACCACTTGAGTTCAAAGTACAAATAACCCTATTTTTATATTTGCAGAAGAGCGATCCCAACTTGCAAACAAAATCAAGGCTTTGAGCCGTTTGAAAGCCAAACTATTGGTGATAGCTGTGGAGCAACGCGCGTCAGAAATTAAACAAATCCGGGGAGACGCGGTGAAAGCCGACTGGGGGCAACAAATTCGAAATTACGTTTTTCACCCCTACAAGCTTGTGAAAGATGTTAGGACAGGATATGAAACATCAGACATTACTTCTGTAATGGATGGGGAGTTGGATCCTTTCATTAAATCCTATCTCAGATACAAATATAGCATGTCAATGTCCAGTTAGTTTGTTAGAATCTTACACATTCAAATTTGTTTCACCACCTTTACATATTAGGCTCCTTTTAGGAAACAAAGTTATACAATGCACAATGTAATACTGTTAATACTCTTGAACAATGTAACTCAAAAAATGCTTTGTTGAGTTGAATTGTAGTACATATCAAGCTTTGCTGTTTATTATACGTAATTAAGTTTCTACCACTCCCTCCGACCCGATGTAAGAGTACCCGTTTAAAGTCAAATAATTGAAGAAAAATTTCACGTTGCAAATTTATCCTCGTAAGAATTATGAATCATTTGGAATGGAACACATATATTTGGATAATTGCTCTTCTAGGGGTGTTGTCCGGAAAGGTTATTTTGGAATCTCACCTAGTTTTATATATTATTTTTAGACGTATAGTTCTCAATTTGGAAAGGATCATTAAATTAAGCGCAGGCCCGTGTTTATTGCTAAGTGAGTATTTAGAAGAAAAAATATTCTGAATTTAAATTACTTTTCCAGTTCCAATATTTTTGGAAATCCTCATATTTTTTTTAAAAATTTAAAAATTTTTGGAAATGTAAAAAAATTCCAATTTCTATTTTTAATTAATTTTTTTTGGTGAATATACATTGTATGATAAATCATGTGCGTGGGCACCGGAGTTGGGACTGCAAAGAACCCATAGACTTGGTGCCAGCAACACTGTATGGGTTAGCGCCCATTTATATACTAATCAATGTGGCTATAACAAAAAGTTGCATTTTGACATCTTTAACTCTTTTATTGTAGTACCTTATACGACATTTTGGCGTATTTAGGGCCCGCCCGTTTGTTTATGTATTTAAAAAAAAAATCAATTCAACATTATTTTTAAAATTTTGTTTTCTATGTTTATAAACATTGGCGTGCGTTTGGTAAACTTGTTTTTAAATACAATTTTATGAAAATTTGACAAAATTGGCAAACACGTATATTTATATTATGCATACATGTATATCTGTGTGTGTGTGTGTATGTGTGTGTGTGTGTGTGTCTCTCTCTCTCTCTCTCTCTCTCTCTCTCTCTCTATCTATCTATCTATATATATATATATATATATATATATATATATATATATATATATATATATATATATATATATATATATATATATATGTGGATAATCTCTGGTGCGGACGAAATTGTGCGAACTTGGTGCGGACTTTGTCATTTTCCCAAAAGTGGTGCCGTTGTGGTCCCAAAGACAATGTTATTATTTCCTTAGTGGTTCCCTCTTGTTTTATAGTAAAATCTCTTTTTAAGACTAATTATAACAGATTTATATTTTAGACCCAAAATTGGTATCAAGCCTTTAAGAGTTTTAGAATCCCTCCAAATTTCGATTCAATCCCAATTGTGGTATCAGAGTCAGGACGCTCCTTTTTTATTTATGGTAAAAAGACTGCCCTTGGGATTTATCCTTCGCATTTACAAAGATATTTTTGGAATTAATCCAGATTACCAACCTATAGCCATAACTGATTTAGACTCAGAAGGTTGCTTAACTTCGCACATAGACGGTTGTTCACACATTGAACACATCCCAGCCAAATACGCAGATAGTAGATAAGTTACCGTCAGTGCTATTAATAACATAATTGATCAAAATAAGTGTATACTTCTTATTTTAAGACTATTAATTAAAGACACTCAAATCCTAGAAACAGAGATAAAAAAATATCTCTAAAAGAATAAAAGAAATAGATAGCCAAATCCCAATAGACCTTGTACACATTTTTTAACCATAATAAGGCTATTAAAATACTAAAATTGTACATATCATAAAAATATGTCTGAATATTTGCAAATTAAAATACCATTTGATTATTTTGGACGAGATAATGGTCTGGTTTGTAAAATAAGTCTTTAAAAGGCAATATCGTTTCATTAAAGCATTGTTATTTTAAGAAATAAGTGCGCCTTAAGATTTTTACCAAGAATAAGACGTAAAAAGCTTAAGGCGGGACGTTTCTCCCAAGCCTCAACATTGATATAAACTATGTTATGATGGTTTAAAAATAATGATAACGATATACTCAAAGGTAACTTACTATCATGAAAAGGTTCACTTTTGCTTTCTATACATAATAATGTTTTGCAGTTTTTTTGATGTCTATCACAGTGTGTGATGGGATAATTTTTAATTATATCATAAAGTTCTATATATGTTGTTCCAAAAATAAAGACAATTTTTTTCAGGATATTGCACCAAGTTAAAGATTTACACTCTGTTGATGAATCCTGTAGATTAATTTGGCAAGCTAATCCACCCCATGCACATTAGTGAGTGAAAATGAAACTCCTTAAATTCCTTAAAATATAGGATTGCCATCAACTATGAGCAAAAGATTTAATAAGTATTTTAGATACATATTCTTTTTTGTTTTTAAAAAATGTAATTTCGATCATGTATACGTATCTTTATTCATTCAACATGTATATGATAATGTGTAAATTTATTGATTGGATTTATATATTTCCCAATTATTTTATGTGTTTGTTTGCGATGATGCATATTTATTTCAAGGTATGAATTGGTTGTAATATGTTTATAGACAACCAATTGTTGGGTCTTTATTTTATTCGTTATATAGTTCGGCTGTATTTATATCAAATATTATAATACGTTCATGCATCATGCGGATTGCATGCTAGTTTATAATAATTTATCCCTTCAACTTTAACTAATTATAGCACGACCCTAACATTATGGCATTTAACGTCATAACCTCTTTCTTCATTATTTTTTCAATAAAATTTAACTTATTTATAATGTCACCTTGGAGTATTATAAATCCATTTAAGATGTAAAATTTTGAAAGTTATATTTAAGTAGAGATATGAAATCGTATTTTTGGGTCATATTTTGGTTTTATACACCACGAGAAGAACTGCTAAAATAGTACATGATAACACATATCATCACGATTTTTCCTTCACACAAACACAACCCATTTAAACCAAAACACGACAATTAACATGATTCATTGAAGCTCTATCTACTCAAAATAAGTTCCATATCTTTTTTTGCCACTACTTATATTATGTGATGAGGGATATTTCTTGTCAGATTGAGTCCGAACATGATGACCTTAAGAATTGGTTGAACGCTACTTTGAAAGTACGATCGGTTGTTCAGTGATAACTTGATTAAGTGGGCATCCAAACACACCCTTTTGCCAATCGAATGACGATCGATCATTTGTATAATGAGACTTTGTCAACTAGACGTTATTTCAAATTAGGGAAGGTGGACTATTATCCTGGTGAATAGGAAACGTGGGAGCATGGGGGCAGCCAAGGACAAACACCTGTACCACTAAGCTTAACTTCCCTCAATGTGCAACTGACATAGTAGGAATGACATTGTAAGGCTAGGTGAATGTATTCCCATGCACAAAGGGAGATCAACAGTGTGAATCCGCAAGTCATCGTCAAAACAAAGGTCCTTTGTATTGGATTCTCCTAACCACATTTTACTTTGTTAAGATTCTAGACCTGAGTCTATTATTTTTTCGCTCCTTGTTCTAACAAAATGGGGGCTCCTCCCTCCTTACCTGAATCGAATGGAACTTTGTTAAAGTTCTCATCCATATAACGCCAAGCATAGTATTGAGACAAATGTGTGAATCTCTATGTACAAAAAGCTCTCTGTAATCCTCCAAATCAATAAAAAGATCCCCTCTTTTATCCCGTGGATGTAGGCCAAATCCGGTCGAACCACGTACATATTGCGTACATCTCTTTTATTGTTCATTCATTCCTGCATTATTGTTAAGCTTTTCTATTAGTTATTATTATGTTGTGAGTGAGTTATATTTTGCCTTAACATAATTGGTGTCGTCTGTGGGAACGATAATTTTTAAGCCATGAACAAGAATCAAATAACCCAGACCATCAATGGACTCAGGGAATAACAATAGGCTCTTTAAGACCATCTCACCTTGATTTTAGACAAATTGCAGCCTAACCCGCTGCCTGTATCGGAGCAGCATGTGGTTCAGATCCACATGCAAAGCAAAATCTGGATAACAAGATTCCCCTTCCACCTCCACCCACTCTTTTGTCAACCGCTTATAGAGCGTCAACAACGAGGGCGATTGAGACCGCACAAGTCTTCATAAACACCAACAAGGCTGGATGCGCATCTTCATTCTATCAAGAGGTCATGGACTGTCCTTTACCATCGAACTTCAAACTTCCAAGGATGGATTCGTTTGATGGAAAGATGGATCCTATGTATCACATATACCATTATGGAGCACACATGGATTTCCTTGTCACTCCCGACCAGATTAGATGTTAGGCCTTCGCCTTGATGTTAAAGGGGTCGATAAATACCTGGTTTAATCGGTTGTCGCCAAATTCCAACTCATGCTTCAGACATATCTCTGAACGTTTTTTCAGGCACTTCATAGGAAACCGGGTTCATTGGAAAACCACCAACCATCTATTCAATGTCCTCCTGACTAAGGATGAGACCCTCAGGGAATACATAAAGAGGTTTAATGACGAATTGCTTCGAATTGACTACCTGAATGAGAGTTTAATTGTCTCACCTCAGCTTTCTTACGCAACCTTTTGTAACACCCCGCTTACAATAATAACGGGTGGCCAGCCCTATACTACATTAAATCAGGAATTGCAGATGGTCCAGTCTCAACATCAACTGTCGGTACAATATAATATAGGACTAACTACCCGGTATCATACAAGCGAGATGTTAAAATTAAATAAAATATGCAACAGACAACAAACTGACACTACTAATAAATGAAAAGAAAGATGCATAAAAGAACTAAGATAAATGAAATGCTAGAAATAAAATGAAATAAATAACTACAACAGAATATACTACAAAAAGTAGACCCGAATAAGCTGTCGGGTCACAGCCAATACAATAACTAGAATGGAATAAATATAAACATGTATATAAATATCCTTTGGGTACAAATCCGATATACAACATGAATCCTGCCTAGAATTTTTTTAAAGGAGTAAGCGACTACATTCTACATTCCGCAACAGTCCGCACCTGTCGCGGCTCCCAAGACTCTGGATAGAAAGTCATCCGGCATCCATGTGGTAGGACACCTGTATTAATATATATATATATATAGGCAGGAGAGAAAAGTAAACGGGTCAGAGCCCGAGTGTGTAAAATATTTAGCAAGTGTGTTAACCGTGCATAATAAATACCGGTGCACTTATTTCATAATTAAAGTGGAATCGCACTCTCGTGGAGCCCCAACTCACCTCTCATCTAAAGGCGCGCACCTATTCGTGTCTTCAAATTTTAGTTAAATTACCCCATTATTAGGACAACCTAACTTATCATAGGCCTAGCCTATACCCACGAGATCTACCTTCCTATCATACCCCAAGAATCCACCCCTTTTCTAAACACGGTTAAGTATTTATTTTCAATCATATGTGCCTTATTAGGCTTAGTGGATTCCGATTTATAATTTAACCATTTATAAATTTAATAAGTTACCCAATATGCATTTGGGTTGAAACATATGATTAAATTTATAATTAATAAGCATGCAAAATTATTATTGACACAACCTCCCTCCAATTTCAACGCTGCGCTGCGTTTCGTGTGTGGGGTGTCTCGCAAAGCGAAATCCAAACAAGGAACCACCCCGTTACACTACTCCTTGTCAACGTCGATCCTGGAGATCCATTATGCCACACATAAATATCGACAGAACTGCTCTCTACTCTCAACAATGTACTACATTTCGTGCGTGGGGTGTCTCGTAAAGCGAAATCCAATCAAGGAACCATCCCGTTACACTACTCCTTGACAATGTCGATCATAGAGGTCCATAATGCCGTACATACCATAATTGGCAGAGCTTTTCTCCAATAATATCCTTGGGATGATGTAACCGAAATATTCCTTAAATGCGATACATCAACCCCCATCAATCTAGTACACCATAATCATCCAAGATGTACTCTACAAAGATTCTACATCCTTTCATCTAAAGGATATATAAATATATATATAGGTATTTTATTCTCACCATATATATATATATATATATATATATATATATATATATATATATACCAATCATCCATACCCATGACCAAGTGTACGTATCATATCTGATGTACAATGGACATACACATAATCCACTCGACTATATATATCGTCGATAAAACTGCATCAATGCTATCATCTTCCCAGTGCCAGGCTCACGTAGCAAACTGGGGACCACCTGGTGGGGATCAACGACACCCACCTCGTGATAACTCACACAGACGACGTCCCGGAAAGCGGTCATAGCTCCAACCGGTAATGAGACGAAACATACCCATCACGTCTCATCCCAAAATATATATCTATCGTATAATAACACACGGGACGACTATGACCTGGGGAATATCCACACCCTGCTCTATATGCCAGGATGCTCACCCTCTGCGCGGAAACTTCCCAATGATAGCATGAGCGGGGTATGCTTAACCACATAAGTATATATATCGCTCACATGCGCAATATACATACATCATATGATCCCATCATATGACCAAATAGTAAACCATCATATACGGTTTAAATATCCATACCATGTATGTCCACAACATAAATATATCCATATATTTATATGCATACAAATATATATATATACACATATTCACATATCCATATATATAAACTAGTTCTCGTTCATATGTATAAGATATGCAAACCCGGCTATAAGTATACATAAATCCTCAATATGCAAGCCGTCACCACAAACTCATATCATTTACCTTGATATGTGAATACAATCCCTCACTTGAAACATATTCAATCATTTTTCCTATGATGAATAGTCTCCCAAAATCATATGTATTTATATATACATATATATTCAACCTTAGGGTTATCACCCAAAATTTTGTGTAGGAATCCATCACTACACATTTCATCCATATTCAAAAGTACATAATTTCCTTTAGTACTATTTAACCATATGCATATACATGACTTAATAGTCTAAAATCTCAAATTATTCCAACCTCGTTTCAAGTATTGGAATCTCAATGGTCATATCCCCACAATTACGTGTAAGCTATCCTAACTAGAATTTATGCTACCGCTTATTCTCGTCGATAGTACGATCCCAAATGTTCCCAATTTCACCTATGGTTCAAATAAATCTCAGGAACCCTTATTCCTATTGAGTTATCAATTGTTCCTTAGTCTAACCATTTCTAAGGATATGAGACCCCTCACTCTTTAAGAGTATGCGACCACTCTCATCCATTTGGCCCCAAATTGTATCTTAACAATATCCTATCCTTATAAGGATTTGACATAATTGTCGGCCTAGAAATTTCACAACATACATGGATATTTCTTATCCAATTATTCCAAGAAGTCCCCACTATCATATACTAAGTGAGAGACCCCCTATAAGTCACCAAAAGATATCTCTTGCTTCGTAAAAGAAAGCCCCAAATCAATAAACTCAACCAAAAAGGGTTTGAATTCACTAAAGAGAAAATTCCCCAAAATGCTTTGTTTCCGAATCGATTCGGCCTCTCCGAATCGATTCGGCCCAACAGCGAATCGATTCGGCCCATCCGAATCGATTCGGTCCAAGGGACCTGAGATTCTGCAACCCTCCGAATCGATTCGCTAGGGGCGAATCGATTCGGTCTTAAAGACCTGAGGCTTCTGCAACCCGGCGAATCGATTCGGTTGGGGCGAATCGATTCGGCCAGTTTAGAAAGCCACGAAAATGGTTGTTTTTCCATAACCCAAAATTCCCCAAAATTTGATTTATACTACTTCCAACCCTTAATCTTCAATCCGAACATAATTTCCAACATCAAAACACATCCTAAATTTAACCTCATCAATATCCCTTAAACCCAATTAAAATCTTCAATTTCAAGATTTGAACCAAAATTTAGGTTTTGATGTTTATACCCAAAAACCATTTCTTTAACCCACAAATTATGAAATAAAATACACAAATAGCTATTTAGCAAGATTAAACACTTGCCTCAGATTTGTAGAGGTTGGATCGTCCTCGATGTCGCAATTGGGGCCGGAAATCCCCAAGCTTTTCTTCCTCTCTCCTTTCCTTCTTCTTCTTTCTCTTTTCTTTCTCTTTCTCTCTTTTTCTCAAATGAGAAGGCTTCATCCGTAAGCCTTAAATCCTTTAAAATAATAGACCCAATTTAAAATGTTAATACACACTTTAAATGACTCGTTTACTCCAATTCGAGTCAACTGACTTAAAATTATTCCAGAGCCGAAATTAAACTCAATGACAGTCATTTTGACTATCTCGACCCTTCCGGGATCAATGGTACCCTCAAAATCATCATCCGGAATACTTTACAACGTCCTATATATTTTGACTTAAATTCCCAAGTTTAAAATTCTCCAATTTAATTAAATTTTATTTTCCCAAAAATTTAATTTCTCAGTCTCCAAAATCGTGGGGGGTTACAACCTTCCCCCCTTACAAAAATTTCGCCCGCGAAATTTAAAATACGCATAGGACCTCAATAACATCTAGTCCTAACATCAACTCTTAGGATCACTATACCGATCCTTACTAGTTCTCACGTCGAACTATACTGATTCTTATCGATCCTTAAAATCAACTAGCTACCCAGGGTGCCCATACACCCCGTACCCGAGTTTCCACTTGTAGAATTTTAATCAGGCTCCATTAGCCTCAAATCATAACATAACCCTCGGCAATATAATCTATAACAACATACTAAATATATAAAAGTTTGAAAATTCCCAACGGTTGAACTCTCCTCAATTCCTGACGCTAGCTACCTTCGTGCGGGGGAGGTCTCGCAAGCGAAATCCAAACAAGGAACCCTCCCAATACACTATTGTGTAGCTAGGTCGAGAATTGAGATTAGTTGAACCAGGGTTAAAGTTTTATAAAAGATTTTTCATATTTTAGATACTGCCCGAGGGCCTATACAACAATACGATATAAATATATTCCGCATCTTTCGACGCGCCAAACAAACACCTTATGTTTAAAACACAAGGCCTTAACACATACAACACTTCTAACCACTACCTAGTTCTCAAAACTAGCACAACTATGAGCTAAATTCTACGCTCAAAATAAATCCACTAAACTCTAAACCTCTCAACCATACTGATTCTTTACATCACCCCAAAACATCATTTCAAGGCAAGTCCTTGAATCTCAACTCAGGGTCCCCTACTTCCCCCAGGACATTCATTAATTCTAAACCTATTTCTCCACAAGATAAACATCTTCCTCAAAGTCCTTCCTAACCATAATGAAGGACAAAACGCGATTGCGACTACCGAAAACTCCTTCCATCCTACTCGACAAACCTTAGTCTCCAATTTCTTACGTCCTTCTTAAATAAAGACGATACCCCCGACCATTTGTCAATGCCACCTACCTCCCACCGGTAGAAGTCAGCATTACAAGGCTCCCTAACAAAGATTGACGGGTTTCTCAACCTAAACCTCCCAAGGACTACACTAATCTCTCCTCAGACTTACTTTACTAAGTCCAAGGTTCGCCATTCGAGTAAATTTTGCTTTCTTACTTAACTGCCGATAAATCACCTCAAACCACTGCTAAAAATCTCCTCCGGAATCGGGGAAAACAAATACCCCCGAATAAAGCGTACCCAAAATATGCTATGGGTATTGTACTTCTAATCCTATCCTTTCATAGACGACAAAACCTAGGCGACGTCTGAAATGAAACAAGAATATACTTCACAGAATAAAACAACGCAGTGAACACAACAGTCCTAATTGTAGGGCTTTATGTCAATAATGTTAATGGAAGAATGCAGAAAACCCGCACAGATCCTAAGGACTCTAGAACTTGATGCTCTGATACCATCTGTAACATCCCGCTTAAAATAATAACGGGTGGCCAGCCCTATACTACATTAAATCAGGAATTGCAGATGATCCAGTCTCAACATCAACTGTCGGTACAATATAATATAGGACTAACTACCCGGTATCATACAAGCGAGATGTTAAAATTAAATAAAATATGCAACAGACAACAAACTGACACTACTAATAAAAGAAAAGAAAGATGCATAAAAGAACTAAGATAAATGAAATGCTAGAAATAAAATGAAATAAATAACTACAACAGAATATACTACAAAAAGTAGACCCGAATAAGCTGTCGGGTCACAGCCAATACAATAACTGGAATGGAATAAATATAAACATGTATATAAATATCCTTTGGGTACAAATCCGATATACAACATGAATCCTGCCTAGAATTTTTTTAAAGGAGTAAGCGACTACATTCTACATTCCGCAACAGTCCGCACCTGTCGCGGCTCCCAAGACTCTGGATAGAAAGTCATCCGGCATCCATGTGGTAGGACACCTGTATTAATATATATATATATAGGCAGGAGAGAAAAGTAAACGGGTCAGAGCCCGAGTGTGTAAAATATTTAGCAAGTGTGTTAACCGTGCATAATAAATACCGGTGCACTTATTTCATAATTAAAGTGGAATCGCACTCTCGTGGAGCCCCAACTCACCTCTCATCTAAAGGCGCGCACCTATTCGTGTCTTCAAATTTTAGTTAAATTACCCCATTATTAGGACAACCTAACTTATCATAGGCCTAACCTATACCCACGAGATCTACCTTCCTATCATACCCCAAGAATCCACCCCTTTTCTAAACACGGTTAAGTATTTATTTTCAATCATATGTGCCTTATTAGGCTTAGTGGATTCCGATTTATAATTTAACCATTTATAAATTTAATAAGTTACCCAATATGCATTTGGGTTGAAACATATGATTAAATTTATAATTAATAAGCATGCAAAATTATTATTGACACAACCTCCCTCCAATTTCAACGCTGCGCTGCGTTTCGTGCATGGGGTGTCTCGCAAAGCGAAATCCAAACAAGGAACCACCCCGTTACACTACTCCTTGTCAACGTCGATCCTGGAGATCCATTATGCCACACATAAATATCGACAGAACTGCTCTCTACTCTCAACAATGTACTACATTTCGTGCGTGGGGTGTCTCGCAAAAAGAGAAATCCAAACAAGGAACCACCCCGTTACACTACTCCTTGACAATGTCGATCATAGAGGTCCATAATGCTGTACATACCATAATTGGCAAAACTTTTCTCCAATAATATCCTTGGGATGATGTAACCGAAATATTCCTTAAATGCGATACATCAACCCCCATCAATCTAGTACACCATAATCATCCAAGATGTACTCTACAAAGATTCTATATCCTTTCATCTATAGGATATATAAATATATATATAGGTATTTTATTCTCACCATATATATATATATATATATATATATACCAATCATCCATACCCATGACCAAGTGTACGTATCATATTTGATGTACAATGGACATGCACATAATCCACCCGGCTATATATATCGCCGATAAAACTGAATCAATGCTATCGTCTTCCCACTGTCCGGCTCACGTAGCAAACTGGGGACCACCTGGTTGGGATCAACGACACCCACCTCGTGATAACTCACACACACGACGTCCCGGGAAGCGGTCATAGCTCCAACCGGCAATGAGACGAAACATACCCACCACGTCTCATCCCAAAATATATATCTATCGTATAATAACACACGGGACGACTATGACCTGGGGAATATTCACACCCTGCTCTATATGCCAGGATGCTCACCCTCTGCGCCGAAACTTCCCAATGATAGCATGAGCGGGGTATGCTTAACCACATAAGTATATATATCGCTCACATGCGCAATATACATACATCATATGATCCCATCATATGACCAAATAGTAAACCATCATATACGGTTTAAATATCCATACCATGTATGTCCACAACATAAATATATCCATATATTTATATGCATACATATATATATATATATACACATATTCACATATTCATATATATAAACTAGTTCTCGTTCATATGTATAAGATATGTAAACCCGGCTATAAGTATACATAAATCCTCAATATACAAGCCGTCACCACAAACTCATATCATTTACCTTGATGTGTGAATTCAATCCCTCTCTTGAAACATATTCAATCATTTTTCCTATGATGAATAGTCTCCCAAAATCATATGTATTTGTATATACATATATATTCAACCTTAGGGTTATCACCCAAAATTTTGTGTAGGAATCCATCACTACACATTTCATCCATATTCAAAAGTACATAATTTCCTTTAGTACTATTTAACCATAGGCATATACATGACTTAATAGTCTAAAACCTCAAATTATTCCAACCTCGTTTCAAGTATTGGAATCTCAATGGTCATATCCCCACAATTACGTGTAAGCTATCCTAACTAGAATTTATGCTACTGCTTATTCTCGTCGATAGTACGATCCCAAACGTTCCCAATTTCACCTATGGTTCAAATAAATCTCAGGAACCCTTACTCCTATTGAGTTATCAATTGTTCCTTAGTCTAAACATTTCTAAGGATATGAGACCCCTCACTCTTTAAGAGTATGCGACCACTCTCATCCATTTGGCCCCAAATTGTATCTTAACAATATCCTATCTTTATAAGGATTTGACATAATTGTCGGCCTAGAAATTTCACAACATACATGGATATTTCTTATCCAATTATTCCAAGAAGTCCCCACTATCATATACTAAGTGAGAGACCCCCTATAAGTCACCAAAAGATATCTCTTACTTCATAAAAGAAAGCCCCAAATCAATAAACCCAACCAAAAAGGGTTTGAATTCACTAAAGAGAAAATTCCCCAAAATGCTCTGTTTCCGAATCGATTCGGCCCAACAGCGAATCGATTCGGCCCATCCGCATCGATTCGGTCTAAGGGACCTGAGATTCTGCAACCCTCCGAATCGATTCGCTAGGGGCGAATCGATTCGGTCCTAAAGACCTGAAGCTTCTGCAACCTAGCGAATCGATTCAGTAGGGGCGAATCGATTCGGCCAGTTCAGAAAGCCACGAAAATGGTTGTTTTTCCATAACCCAAAATTCGATATATACTACTTCCAACCCTTAATCTTCAATCCTAACATAATTTCCAACATCAAAATACTTCCTAAATTTAACCTCATCAATTTATATCCCTTAAACCCAATTAAAATCTTCAATTTCAAGATTTGAACCAAAATTTAGGTTTTGATGTTTATACCCAAAAATCATTTCTTTAACCCACAAATTATGAAATAAAATACACAAATAGCTATTTAGCAAGATTAAACACTTGTCTCAGATTTGTAGAGGTTGGATCGTCCTCGATGTCGCGATTGGGGCCGGAAATCCCCAAGCTTTTCTTCCTCTCTCCTTTCCTTCTTCTTCTTTCTCTTTTCTTTCTCTTTCTCTCTTTTTCTCAAATGAGAAGGCTTCATCCGTAAGCCTTAAATCCTTTAAAACAATAAACCCAATTTAAAATGTTAATACACACTTTAAATGACTCGTTTACTCCAATTCGAGTCAACTGACTTAAAAGTATTCCGGAGCCGAAATAAAACTCATTGACAGTCATTTTGACTATCTCGACCCTTCCGGGATCAATGGTACCCTCAAAATCATCATCCGGAATACTTTACAACGTCCTATATTTTTGGACTTAAATTCCCAAGTTTAAAATTCTCCAATTTAATTAAATTTTATTTTCCCAAAAATTTAATTTCTCAGTCTCCAAAATCGTGGGGTGTTACACCTTTATAGCAGAACCACCCTTTATTCCTTGTGAAAGATTTCTCCTACTAACATAACGGAGTTAATGAACAAGCTTGAGAAGCACATCCACCCAAAGGACACCATCAACATCAAACAACCCATTCATATGGTGGGATATTTGTAAGATAGGATGTCGAGAGATGACTTGAAAAAATAAATACTTCCCTCGAAAGGGAACTATATGGGGAACCAATCACGAGTCGAGCAGTATACTCCGCTCAACACGATCGCGGTATGAGTGATGAGTACCATGGTTGACCCAAAGATGCTGAGGTGGATGAACAAACCTAAGAACATCCCTCTCAAGATGAAGTCCAACTTCACCCAAGAATCTGGCCACGAAAAGAATGAGTGTCTTCATCTAAGGAGTGAAATTGAGGCGTTGGTTTATAGGGGACATCTACGAGAGTTTGTAGGTGGAAGAGGTCGAAATTAAGATGTACAATATAATGAATGAAGGGAAGATTGATGGAGAATTAGATCGAAGGAACGAGAGCAGAGGGGCAGGAGCCTAAAGAAATAACTATTACAAAAAAAAAGAGGAGGATCAACATGATTTTCAGCGGATTCCGGCCATAGAGGAATTACGTCAACTCGTAGGGCATATGAGAATCATAAAAAAGGGGAGTTGATGAAGGTCATGATAAGGAAGCCACTGTAGGATTGGGAGGGCATCTCATTTTCTCGTCGAAGGATTCACACGATTTAATTACCCCACGTGAAGATCCCCTCCTGATTGAGGCATTAATATCCAACTGGACAATCGAAAGGATTATGATTGATATATGAAGTTCAACATGTATAATTTATTATGAATGCTTTGAACAAATGAAGCTGAGGGGAGCACGGTTGAAGCCAAAGAAAGGCCTGTTCTTGGGCTTCTTTGGAGAGAAAGTATATTCGGAGGGGTCGATCGAATTATTATTCATAATGGAGAGGAGCCCTAAGTCGACTACAATGCAAGTGGAGTTTTTGGTAGTAAGATCGCCATCGACCTACAAAGTATTGATAGGGAGAACGACCCTGAGCAGAATTAATGCGGATTTATTAATTAAGTCCCTTTTCCCTTCAATTCCAAATGCTGAACGGAACGGGGATAGTGCGCAAAGGATAATCGCGTCCCAAGAGTTGTTATTTTTCATTATTATTGAAGAAGAAGGAGGCATTCAATGTGGATGGGTTAAAATTGAGTAAAGAATCGACCACGACTTCAACAGTTGAAGATTTGGTCTTGATCCCATTATACGACGATCGTTCGGAGAAGGTAGTGTATGTGGGATCATCGTTGACTGAAAGGAGAAGGGAGGACTTGGATTCATTCCTAAAGAAGCTCCACAAGGCATTCGCGTGTATCCATAAGGACATCCTAGACATCGATGCCTCGGTAATGACCCACCAGTTGAAAGTTAATATGTCTAGTTGACTATTACCCTAGATGAAGAGGGCGTTTGTCCAAGAAAGGAACCAAGAGGGCCACGTCAAAGTTGGGAAGGTGAGTGATGCAAGTTTCTTTCGAGATGTTAAAGACACCGAATGGTTTTAGAACTTTGTGATTGTCATCAAGTCGAATGAAAAATGATGGCTTTATGAGGATTACTCTGAATTGAAAGGATCTTCTTTGAAAGACTCGTGCCTACTACCAAGGGTTAACGCATTGGTGGATACCACGTCATGGCAAGAAGTACTATCATTTATGGATACCAAATCCAAATGCACCCGACCGATGATGAGAAAACCTCATTTGTAACACACGGGGGAATATACTACTACCGAGTGATACCATTTGAGTTAAAGAATGCTAGGGCAACATACCAGAGACTCGTCAACTAGATGTTTAAGGAACATATAGGAAATAAGATGGAAGTGTATATTGACGATATGATGGTGAAGAGTCTGAAAGGGGGGATCATATTACCGACTTAAAACATACCTTTAAAATTCTCGACCAGTACTAGATGAAGCTGACCCAGAGAAGTGTGATTCGGCATGGTATTGAGCAATTTTTTAGGTTTTATGGTTACCCAAAGGGGGATAAAGGCGAACCCGAAAAAATATAGGAAGTGTTGTACATGAGGAGTCCGAAAATAGTTAAGGAAGTGCATTCGCTGATAGGGAGAGTGTCAACCTTGAACAAATTCGTCAGCAAGGCAACTAACAAGTGCATCCCTTTCTTCAGAACATTAAAAAAGGCGTTCATCTAGACCGACGAATGTGAACGAGCTTTTCAATATCTCTGAAGACCTATCTAGCTGAGGTCTTACTCTGTTCGAAACCAATCCCGGGAGAGGAACTGTATTTTTACCTCGTTGTCTCTTTTATGGAAGTCAATTCGGCTCTGATTAGAAAAGATGATGGTGTTCAGCGACCAATGTACTATGTTAGTAGGGTGTTCAGGAGAGACAGATATAGGTATTCTATTTTCGAAAAACTAGCCTTCGCACCTGTCATATCAACTCGAAAGCTAAGACTGTACTTGCAAGCTAACACGATAGTCGTCCTAACTTACTATCCACTCAGATTAGTTCTTCACAAGTACGAAGTCTTAGGATGATTGATGAAATGGTCGGTTGAGCTTGGGGAGTTTGATCTATTGTATAAGCAAATGATATTTGTAAAGGGACATACAATTGCTGACTTTATCGCAAAGTTTACAAGCATTGAAAGCGGTGAGACTAGTAGGGGAAATGAACAAAGGAAAATAAGTGTGGGTTGTCCATGTAGATGGATCTTCAGGAAGGCATTTATGAGGAACATCCAGGGATAAAGGAGCATAGCACAACAAGCACTAACAAGGGGTTATTATTGGCTGACAATGAGAAAAGATGTAGAATAGTATGTAAGGAAGTGTGGCCAATGCCAGTGAACCATGAACGATATCCATCAGCTCGCCCAAGATTTATAGGTAATCGTGTCGCCATGGCCTTTCAGACTACGTGGAATGGACATTCTCGGTCCATTTCCAACTGAAAAGGTCAATGCAAGTTTCTCCTAGTAGTGATTGACTTCTTTATAAAAAGGGTAGAGGCTGAACGCCTACCAAGGATTACCGACCGTAAGGTGCATTCGTTCATCTGGAGATACATCATCATTCGATTTGGCATAATCAAGCATTACTTCTACGCTCCCAAAAAAACCATGTGAGACAAACAAGTATAAGTCACGAACTAAACACTAATATACGGGATAAAATCCGAGTCTGAAATTTTCAAGGGACTGTGGGTAGATAAGCTAGTTTCTATCCTATGGAAATACATGATGACGACGAGGGGACCCAATTGGGAAACATCATTTGCTCTAACTTATGGCACGAAGGTCGTAATATCGATCAAACTTGAAATCCCAATTTTTGGGTGCATTATTTTAAAAGGGGGGAGAATGATGAACGAATTGAGGCCGATCTTGACCTCTTAGAGGAACAAAGAGAAGAGGTAGCACTGAAGATGTCGACAACTCAACAAAAAGCAATCAGGTACTACAATAGAAGGGTGAAAAATCGAACGTTTTATGTCGGCGACTTGGTCCCCATAAAAATGATACAGTCAGCCAAAAATTCAAGTTATGGCAAATTGGTTAACAACTAGGAGGGCCCGTACGTCGTTGCCTAAATAATATGACCAGATACCTACGAGTTAAGGGATCATGAACGTTGAGCACTCCACCAACTGTGGGATGTGGAGAACCCGAAACTATATTATTAGTAACCGAGCAAGTAAAGGTCAAAAGAAACAAGGCACCATTTCGTAATTAAAATTTCTGAAGTATCTTTGTATCCGTTTATTTTTGTTCGTATTTATTTACGTATTTCCTCTTTTTCTTATAATGTATCTTTTTGTAGCAACACCATTATGAATAAAGGAAATTGTTTCCACAAGTATTGTGCTTTTTTATTATGCCCACTCAACTCACTCAAAGCACACAAGTTTATGCACCAGTAAAGTGTTCGAATGCCCACCTAACTTGTTCGAGACATACTAGATTATGTTCCAAAAAAATGGTAGGATGAAGGCTCACAATAGGCTTCATCCCGTTACACCCTTTCCAGATCACATGGAAGAATAACTT
The DNA here is from genome assembly GCA_949130495.1 of Sambucus nigra. Taxonomy (NCBI): domain Eukaryota; kingdom Viridiplantae; phylum Streptophyta; class Magnoliopsida; order Dipsacales; family Adoxaceae; genus Sambucus; species Sambucus nigra. The sequence goes on along the minus strand of OX422213.1, from coordinate 21,884,602 downwards.
GGGATCACCGAGTGAATTTCTAACCCCCTCAGACCTGATCCAATTTGCATGGCATGGTCGGCACAAGTATAAATAAGGGATAACTATGGGTCATTAAAGGAAAATTCCGATCACCTAGTTCATATCTAAAAAAAGGGGATACAAGGGTAAATAAGACAGGCGTATTCAAGTTCGAAGACTTTCTTTTAAACAAAATGTTGATTGGAAACAAAATGATCATTCGCATCACCATTCACAACATTGACTTAAGAAATATAAATAACTCAGTTAGCACTTAACTCAAGAAACAATCGAGTATAAAAAAAAACTAAGGAAAACTTGTTAACAATGGTACATCATTCACACCATACAATTAAGCAATAAAAACATTCCATCAAAGAGAGGTAACAACACCTATATCATTCAATAAAAAGCGGTTCGAAATTACAGATAATCCATTGTGACACTCCGCCTAATTAATCCCGGGTGATCAGTCCTAAATCAAGTTAGAACAGGTTTCTCAGTTGGTTCATTCTTAGCATCACTGTCGTCTTTTTAATTACTAACCACCTAGGTGAGAAAAGGAGACTGTTGCCAATTTTTATCTTTCAATTAATTAAATGAAACTCATGCGGAACATAAAATAATACCCAATCACAATTAACTGAAATAACCATTCACAAATAAAATACCTAACCGAATAAACCATTGGTCCAATATTCAATACAAGTAAGGACAAGAAACAATCTCAACAAGTCTAATACTAATAAATGAATTGTGAGCGACATGCTCAAATAACTACTAAAGAGTCTCTACACGAATGAAAAGAATGAGGCGTCTATCAAAAACCCCACAACATCCACATGTGCTGAAGCAACGGATACCTGGAATAGAGTCAAGCCTAGCGTCCCTGTGGCTGGACACCTAAAAGGTTTTTAAATAAATTTTATAGCAAGGGTTAGTACCCAAAAACATTTGAAAACATTTAACAAATGATTAACTTGCAGTAATAAATAAATATGCATGCTCTTCATATTTTAGTTAGTGTCGCACTCCCTTGAGGATATCCTCACCCCTCCTCTAATGTGCACTACTAACGCCCTAATTTAATTTACCTAGGTCCTACTCCCCTGACCTGATAACTTATGTAACCCCTTTGCAATTAACCTACTCTAACCGAGTATGCCTTAAATCATGATTTTTAAGTTATTATAAACATCAACTTAATTTAATCATTATCCTTTTTACTTTCATATAACACTCACACCTGTTATGCACATAATACATTTTTCACTATGTATTAATTATCCCATATATAATTATTTGCCTAATTATATATTTAATCATATTGCAATATTCACAACCATACTAAAATAACATTTAATACTAACATCCAACCGAGTAAAAATACTCACAAAATATAAATTCTCTAAAGTGCTATCCCACTAGATATATTCACATAACCTAGTTTCCCAAATCAGAATCGCTCACTAATTTGGTTAAACATACGATTGGAGGCGGTCATGTTCCTTCCCTGAAAGTGAGATGCCCCTCACCCCATATAACGGACGCTATGACCTGGGAAAATACTCACCCTACTCCTCAAGCTAGGGGATTCATCCACTACGCGCAACCTCCCCCTATAGCACTAGAGTATAGAACAATAATATTTAATCACTGATATTAATGCACACACACTATATATATATACACTATCACACACCGTATATATATAAATATAAAATGTCCCGGCTACACCATGTACTAAATCCGTAACACAAGCCTATTTAAATTATTAAGAGTTTATGGTCCAACCCTAATTATTAATTAATTCGCACATTAATTAATTTAGTCACCTTTGGTGTCGCCCCCACCATAAAATTGGACTTACTCTCGTAGCCCGAAATAACCTCACCCGAGTCTAAATTCTCGACTCCCGAATTTTTAATCATGACGTGTCACCCAAAAAAAAACTCCCTCAAATTCTAATTAACTTTACGCACGATTAATTAGATTTAAACTCATGTATTAATTTCTCAATAATTAATTACATAAAGATTATTATATAAATTCCCTTTTATATACATAACTGGGCGAATCTGCCAAATTCTGCCGACCTTCGATCGATCGACCCCAGACCTTCGATCGATCGATCGAGCAGGTCTTCGTCTTCTTCGCGAAGACAGAATCAGCGATGGACGAAATTTCTCAAACCCTAGTTTCTTCTACCAGTAACCTCAAGCCCTCTTATCATTAATACATGTTAGAAACCTTATTAGGTATCTCCAGAATGTCCATTAACATTATTAATTTGTCCATTAACTACGATTTCTGAAGTTGGAACAAAATTCATCTTTATCCCTTAACCCATTTACACCCCAAATTCCTTCATCAAATTCGTTTCTAATTGTCCAGATATCATCCTACCAGATATGTATCAACTCATAAATATCAGGTTTTACATGAATCCTCACCCAAATTCGTAAGTCAGATTATTGTTTTCAAAATCCCATGTTTATGCCATGAACACCCAAAACGAATTTTTAATCAGTCACATCACATGAATATGAATTGAAAAACAGATTCATTACTATTGCAAGTTATCCACTTGCCTTAGGTTTCGTAGTGTCTGATTTGGTGATGAATTCTAAGGTTGAAGATGACCCTTGTTGGCTCTCTAGTGATCCCAAAATTGCCTTTAGGGTTCCTTAACACACTTAGCCTTTTTCTAAACTCCCCTCAGCCGTTTTCTTATTTCTTCTAATTTAACAATTGACCTAAATCCCCTTTTTACCTAGTGGGCCAAGCTCAAGTGACCCAATTGCCCCCCGTGTGGGCCGACTATGTCTAAAAAGGCCCCATGACCCGTTTACTACCCTCGGGTACACTTTTCTGACTATCTCGGCCCATCCAGACTCAATTGTACACTCAGAATTGGCATCCGAATTAATTTATAAAAATACTTCTCCCCCACCCCCTTTAGTCTATACCGACTCCCGGTTGAGATAAGTGCATACCCTGTCATTAATACTCGAAATGACGTAAATAAATTATTACTATTCACTTAGTAAATAAATTCCCCTAAATATTAACCATTTGCTCCCCGATTAATATTTAAATATATTTTGCCATAATTAATTCATTTAAAATTACAACACACTAGTAATTTAGAATTTTCGAATTAATTAAATATTAACCACCAAAAATACGGGGTGTTACAGCCATGTTCAGAGTTATGTTCATGATATGAAAGGGGGGAATCAATGGAGTTGGAGTTGGAGCTGGAGCTGGAGAAAAAGCCGAAGGCAGGATGCAAATTAATTCTTCCCGCATAGTTAGAGAGAGGTCTTCATTCTTAGATCATGTGGGGGTTTATGGTTCAATAAGTAGTCTTCAATATTCAGTATACCCTTTTCGATAATAACAATCAAGTGAAGGCATAAACTCCTCTTCAGCCCCCTTCAGAGTCTTAGGGGTTAAAGGAAGATAAGTACATGTCAAGACGAGTTACCTGAACCTGGTTCAACAGCTCCTGATAACCGTTCAAGAAGGATTAGCACTTCATCAAATCACAATAGTTGGAGGCCAAGAAAGACCTCATATACCTAAAACAAATAAGAGCCACGAGATCCCTCTCAGATTGAAAAACTTTGGTCTTCTCCTTATCTTTTTCAGTTAGCTGGAGCTTTTAGCTCGGGTACCTCATTTAAAAGCCAATCCCTTTCTACAACGATGTTGTTCTTCTCCGTTACGATCGAATCCTTAGCCTTCTTCTCATTCTCAAGTTCGACCCAGTTGTGAGGTCTAGTTAGGCCTTACTACGAAGACCCTTTTGGCCTCCAAATCTTCCTTCATCTTCGGTATGGTCATGGCCTCATTATTCCATTTATTCTACCTCTAGTCCATGGCATGCCTCCGAAGTGCCTCTTCATCCACTAATTGAAAGGAGGATGTCTCCTCAACATCATTTGTTTAACAAACGATATCAGCGACCCTAATTAATTAGACTAGGAGTTCTTAGCAATAATGGGAGAACTTAATTGAGGGACGGTCGGATCGACAGGTCAAGGGGTTAGTTTTTCCTCTGAAGGGCCACTCTGTATGCCCAATGAGACATTTTTGGAGAGATAGCAAGACATTTGGATAAATTTATACAAATAAAGAGATCAAGATAAAAGGTTTCCAGCATAAATAATCATACTTGAGAACTCTATAAATTGTGAATATTGGAATCGAAGGAGCCTTCTTTGATTTTAACCCGAAGAAGAAGAGCGTTTTGATCACGTATGTCCTCGCTCCTAGGGATGAAACCAAGTTATCTCAACCTATGAAGATCTATCTATGAGCTTTACCTATAACCTCTTGAACCCTCTTTTTCCCATCCTAAAAAATATCGTGGAGATTGAAAAAGGTTCCTGCGTATAACAATTTGCAGAATTATTAGGACGAACAAGTTTCTCGTAGAAAATTGGTACAAGACGCACTCACATCAAGTTTGTTCCAAGCGAGTTAAACATTAAATAAATGACCTGTGAGGTCATTCTTTTAATCGCATTCTCATCCTTCACCATAGATGAAGAGGAATAAGTGTCTCTAGACATGATTTTAGGAAGAGAGGGAAGTAACAAAGCATGCATTCTTATTTTTACAGGCAAATGTGTACCATCCCCTTGAGAATCCATGGGTTGTAGACGGTTAGAAATCCAATTGCGATTAGAAGGTGGTCATCTCCGAATAAATCACGGATCCTACTAGGATCCACTAAGCGTTCGAGGTCAGCTTAGAAGGTGCAAGGTTGAGAAAATAAGCATGCATTCTTATTTTTACAGGCAAATGTGTACCATCCCCTTGAGAATCCATGGGTTGTAGATGGTTAGAAATCCAATTGCGATTAGAAGGTGGTCATCTCCGAATAAATCACGGATCCTACTAGGATCCACTAAGCGTTCGAGGTCAGCTTAGAAGGTGCAAGGTTGAGAAAAGAAAGGATGTCACGGATAGGCTTCGACAAAGGGATCCAAGCTCGGCTTGGAAGCAGTGTTCATTAAAGAAGATTTCTCCCTCGCGAGAATTTGAAGCACGATCGATCTCATTAACCAATTGGATGGATAAAGCAAGATGCTCACCCCAATCGATAGCGTTCTGCTAAGACATATAGTTCACAACATCATAAGGACCGGGGGTAATTCCTAGTGGTCCCAGTCTTAGGGGAATTTGAGGGACCTGCATCTAAAATAGTGTTTCAATTTCTAACTGAATCCACTCATCAGCTGGTGAAGAAGCCCCTCGGATAGAACCTCTCCGTTTATTATGTTTGTGCCTAAAGGTGTCTACGATTTCAACATGTTCACTAAAGATTGCTTCTATTGGCATCGTTCTTGGTGAAACAGGTTGAGAGAATCACTAGACCAAAAATAACAATCTAGAACATTTAAAACTGTGCCAAAATCGACCGTGCGAGATCTTTTGTCACAATTTAAACCGTGCCAAATTTGACAATTAAATCGTACCAGATATTGAATCTGGCACAATTTTAAACTGTGCTAAATTTTCTTTTTCTCTCTCGCATTTGGAAGAATTATAAAGTGTGCCAGATTGTGGCACAAATATAAAGTGAAGACAATTGATGTACTGAAACAGGGGTGATTCAGAGGCAATGAAGTTGGAAATAAAAGGTTTACCCTTAGGGAATTGGGATACAAAACTACTAATCCTAGTAAAATGAAATATGAAACCAATGCTTTGATAATAAGAACTAATAATTTAAAAGGAGATAAATGATGGAAGAAGGGAGTACCAGTGGAAGAAATAAATTAGCGGAGGAACTATACGAAGAACCCTTTAAAACACATAAATACGAAACTGGTTAAAACTTGGAGGAACCTTGATTAGAAGGAAAGGCAAGTTCACAAAGGTTTGGAAACAAGGGAGTTTGGATAGGAAGCTACTAAAGAAGAAATGATCACAAAATTCTTTAGTATATGGAAGTTTGGAAGTGCGAACGTTTGATAAATGGATATTTCCCGGATTATATATTAAGAAGGAAAAAGCCTCTTCAAATTCAACGGACGACTTTTACTCAATCCAATAGGTGTGAACATTCGGTGTGTTGCACGAGCTATTAGAGCACGTGAACAAATTCAGGATTATACATGTGCCTTGGGAACAAGCATATCGTTAGACACGCAATGATTATGGCTCTTCTCCCAAATGATGCCTCACATCGGGATTACACATTGGCAGCCCATCATATCCTCACACGTCATAATAGAATCCCAGGTGGATTATGTAATTAGGATCCATCTAACAGGTGTGACTGTTTAATGTCAATATAAAGAATATTAGTGTCCTAGTAGGAAAGGAGGACGTCATAAGAAACAGAAGAAACGTTAATAGATCGAACCCTATTTAGCTACGAGACAGACTCTTAGGCTCAACTCTATGAACGCAAAGAGTCTAGGTAACTGATGAGCGATATTTCTGGTCAGATTCATTCCGAACAGGATAATTCTAAGAATTTGTTGAACGCTACTTCGAATGTACTATCAGTTGTTCGTAAGTCGAACTCATCTCGTCCCCGATCAAACGACGATCGATCATTTATATCCTTGAGACTTTGTCAACTAGTCGTTACTTCAAACAAGCTTTAAATTTATATGAAGGCGGACCACTATCTTAGTGAATAGAAAATGTGGGAGCATACGAGGAAGCCAGGGACGAACATGTGTACCACTCAACTTAACTTCCCTCAGCGAGCAACCGACAAAACATGAATGACGTTGTATGGCTGGGTATATAAAGTCAAGCATAGTATTGAGATATATGTATGAATTTCCATGTATAAAAACTTTCTTTAATCCTAAAAATCAATAAAGAGAATTCTCCCTCCCTTTACCTTGTGGACGTAGGCCAAATCTAGTCGAACCACGTACATATTATGTTCGTCTCTTTTACTTTTCATCCGTTCATTCGATACTGTTAAGCTTTTCTATACTTATTGTTGTGTTATGAGTGAAAGTTACATTTGTCATGAACATTATGCATAAAAAATATGAAAAAAGTTCGAATACATTTGGACATATTAAGATTAAGAATTGTACTCTTTAACAAACAGAATAAGGAAATATAATTATTTCGATAAAAGAAAGAGGTGTAAAAAATAATTTTCTTGTTTTGAAGACAAGGAACACAGAAAATTCATCATTTTAAATTTGAATATATATATTTATTTTAGTGAGATTTCCAGTTAGATTGACACTTTCATGATCTACATTCATTAAACTAAATGGTTATTAATGCTCTTTTAGTAGATTTATATTTAGAGTTGGAATTATTTTTCCTTTGAGTGTGTGATAAAGTCTCACCATTTTTATAAGTTACTTTTTAATTTTTAAATATTTCAAACTCCATATGGAAATCGTATTAGTCTAAATCCTCTTTTAAATCGAGGATGGGAGAAGAGAAGTTTAAAATAGTATTATACATAAAATCCTTTGATATTGATTATACACGTACCATGTCGTGATATTATTATATTTCATAATTCTGTTACATATATTCAATAATCAATTAACAATTATTACTCGGATTGCCATAAACCAATGGTTAAAAATGGACGAAACTTTAAGAACTCGAGGAATATATCTTAATTGTTTTATCAATTTAGTCTAAATCCAAATTGAACTATGAACTTAAGAGAGTATTTGAAACAGTTTAAACGCTCATCTAGGCAAGTTTGCCTAAAAGTTAAAATTGACAAAAAAAATTATAACTACTTCAAATATTTGGATTTTTAATACTAATTTTAATGTTTCTTATTTAGTTTCTTATTTTACACATTTGGATATTCGGGTTTTTATTTATTGGCATATATGTAGGGTTTGGGTTTATCCATATTCATTTGCACTCTTATGTTATTCCACATTCTTAGATGTTATTAATTGTTTGACTCTCGCAAATCAGTTATTTATGACAGCACCCCATATATGGAATTTACGGGCATCACACTACACATGTAACAAAAAAAAAACATGACCCTTCAAAGTTAATCCATTGACATGGAGCAACCATTCACATCAGAAATGTCCATGGACATATCTTATGTCGCAATGTTTGCGGGGCATATAGCTTTGAATAGTTGGATCCAATTATACAAAACTTGATTCCACCATGCATTCTCTGCCTCATGATATATACCCTTTAAAGATGTTATCAGGGGTATGAGGGCATTTTTCTTAATCTTGATGCAAACATAGTGCATGTTATCCACATTAAAAATGGTTATGAGACTTGGTGTTATTCAAAGTGGTGCGAAATGGAATGAATGGAAGGCATAGTTATTTCAAAAGAAAAACCCTAACACTCTTATACGCATGTGCAGTCAATTATGCCATTTCCGGAAATTAAAACCAATATTTTTTTCGTAAGGACATTATTTATAATTCAATGCTTTCAAAAATCTTTATACATCTTAATGCCCCTAAGAAGCATTTGTAGATAGTTCGAGCTTAAGGCATTTCCTCACTCTCAGTAACCACCCCATTAGAGGATCATGCCACCCCATTACCAATGATATTTCTTTGTACGTGTTGTAAGGACAAAAATTTCAATTGAGTCTAGTTTTGACTTATACCCGGAACAAAACATGTTTGAGTCATAGGTCGATTTTTATTGTCACGATCCCACACGACTATGACATGTTGAAGATGTGGCGAAAAAGCTTCAAGGAATTAATTATGCCGAAGGTCTATTGGTGCAAGTTTATTCGTCTTCAAAATTTAATTACATTCCGAGATCACTCGAGTATGAATGCACAATTTTTATGGGACTCAGAATTTATTTTTAAAATGTTTAAGGATGTAATTTATTAAATAAATGTTTTTAAAATGTTTTATGAGTGTTTGAAAAGGTTTACACTTCGTTTTAATCCGATAAGGATGGATTAGAGTTGAATTCAAGTTGAACTCTTATTTCAAATATGGTATTAATTGAAACTCTAATATGTGTATCGCTCAAACGACCTGACACGTTGTTCGAACGAGCTTGTCTATCGTTCGAGCGACATGCCATTTCGCTTGAACGAGTTGCCTCTTTAAGAAAAGTATTTATAGGCGTGTTTCCATCAGATTTCATAAGTTTGCGTTCTGGAAAAACTATTTATGAACCAGTACGCTTTTGCACACAAGTTTTCTATGGTTTTTCAAAGTAAACACATCCTTAGAGTTTCAAAGATCTGAGTTATCATTAATATAAGCTATAGTGATCTTTGTGGCACCGAAAGGTTTATTCTACATAGAATTTTGTTGGGTTTTCGGTGAAGAAGCGGAGGAGTTCGTGTTCAACATCGTAGACATTACAAGCCATATCGGTGGACACTGAGACATACATGGACACGTGTGTTGTGGACAAGCATCGTGGAAGAATGACTTTCTGCATGGGCACTGTAAGAGGAGTGGTTGAAGATCAGAAGAGCGTCAAGTCTCGTGGGGATTGAGTCGTTAAGTAAGACTTGTGTCTGTTTGTTGTAATTCCACATTCATAGTGATTGTCTGGCTTGGGTCGTTCGAGATTTTTCCCCTCAGTGGTTTCCTCGTACATACGGCATTGTGTGTATTCTTTTATTTACTCTATTTTATTTGTTTTAATCACTAGATGGATGTTTAGGATTAATCAAGATAAAATTTGGTTAAGTTAAAATTGGTTCACAACTTGGTGTGAATTAAAAATCAGAAAAAGGGGTTTTTCATACAAAGAGAAATTGTTTTTATCATCCTTAAAACACTTTCCGCTTAAGAAATAAAAAGGGACCATCAAATTGGTATCAGAGCTAGAAACATATTTTTATTGTGTTTAATCCCTTGTGTTTTTCGAGATGAATTTTGGTGGTTTTGAAAGTTCTCGTGCTCCTATTTTTTACGGAATAAATTATGCTTATTGGAAAATGCAAATGAGAAGTGCTTTAAAATCCATTGATGAGCGTGTGTGGTTAGCGATTGAGAAGGGTTAGACACCACCAGTCACAAAAGAGGGTAAGGTCACTAGTTTGAAACCCGTTGAGTCATTGACTGAAGCTGAACATTGTAACAACCCGCCCTTTTGGAGACAATTAAATTCCATAATTAAGTATAATTTGGAATTTGGAGAAATTCTCGAAATAGTAATTTTTGGGATTTTCGAGGATTTAAATATTTTCGAAGGGTGTTATAAATTATTTTGGGACTATATAGGTCGGAGTAATTTAATTATAAGTCGACGTGGAGTATAGCGACAAAGAGGTAAGATTTTGAGTAGAAAACTCGCATTTAATTATTTTGGGTTAGAATAGTGATTTGCGGTCAAGTACCTCGGATGGAAATTTCGACTGCACCATGAGTCTTGGAATGTCCAAGATAGTCGGAAAAGAGTGTCCGATTGTCGAAATTGAGTTCCGGGTAATTTTGGAGTTAAATAGGCTCGTAATTGGGTAAACGAGTCGTTTTTGGGTTTTTAAGGGGTTAAACCTTTTTCTCCTTATAAAAGGAGGGAGAGGGGGAGAAAAGAGAAGAGAAAAGAGAAAGAAGAGAGGGAAGAGAGAGAGGAGGAAGAAAAGAGGAAAAAGCGGGAGATTCCGGTCGGCCTCCGTGGGATTCGGCTCGAGGACGTCGGATTTCATCCACGAGGCAAGTGTTTACTTGCTTTATTTATTTTTGAGCATAAATATCTCATATCATTGTTGGTATAACAAACCCTAATGATTTTGGGTTGGGTATTCGTGGATAAAACGGGTTTTTGGGAGTTAAAACGAATAAACCCCTAAAATTTGTAAATTGGAGAAATTTAGAAATTAACCAAAAATATTGGGTGATTCCGGGTTCTAGGATGTTTAGAACCCGTATTATAGGTGTATTTGTAGTTGGTTGAAGTTGTAGGCCGTTTGGTGTAGAGATGGAAGCTTGGGGGAAGCTTCCATGGCCGAAACATCTTCTCGGAGAAGAAGCTGCCCGACTTGATCGATCGATCGATCATAAAGGATCGATCGATCGAAGCCTTCGATCGATCGACGGCCATGGGTCGATCAATCGACCCTTGCTGAAATTGGACAATTTTTCTAGGATGATTTGGAGGGGATAGATTCCATTTCATCTTGCTTTGAGGTTAATTAGGTGATAACCTAAAGGACCTTTTTTGGACTTTATGGTCCATAAATTAAGGCAATTTAGGAGGGTAGAGTAAGGGTTTTAAGTATATAACCCTTAATCTATATTTTCGAGGAAAATAGAGTATTTGCTGAAATTGATGGATTAGGGTTCCTAAATGAAATTGGGGACTTCTAAATGATTAATTGGACTAGGTATAGTCTTGGGGGTTCAAGGAAATGAAATCCTTAACTCGTTGAATATAAGGTTGTTCGGGTGAGGTAAATCCCGAGGATATTTCTCGTAGGCACAGAGGCCTATATAATTATGCTTATAAAAAGCCTAATTATATTGATTATCGTTAAGTGCACCCTAGGAGATAATTAGGATAATTTGGGAGTATAAATATTTGTTGTTATTCACTTAGAGTGAATTAGTATAATTGGAGATATCCAAATAAATCCGTAGATGGGATTTAAGTATTTATTACTTATTAAAGTAAGAAAATACTTTGGGTTTAGTATCATGCATATACTAATGCATGATTATGATTCCTGGAGGGAATCTTTGGGATTATTGGTCATCGATAGATGGTTTGGCAATACGGCCATTTTTATATATTCAGGGAGGAATATATGGTGTATATATATACTATGTGATTAAGTATATATGATATGATATAAATGATTTTGAAAATATATAGATGAATATTTTCAAAATGGGAAAAAGGTAAATGATTTTCATAATTGATAAATTATGGTTACACACCTCCCTAAATCGCTATCATAAGGGAAGTTGCGCGCGTTGTGGTGAAGCCTTCCTGGCTGTTGAGCAGGTTGGATATAGTCCCTAGGCCATATGGCCATTTGTATTACTGCGCTGGTTAGGGGATTCCGGGTGTGGTCCTGACTTTCCCGCAGGCAATATGGCCGCTTCCCGACGTTGGTAGGTTCCCAGGTTGTCTTGTATAGATAGGCCCTGGAAGATGATAGCCATTTAGGGGCTCGTCCAGTGGGGAAACCCGGAGGGGCGGTCTTAGATTTATTAAAGCAATTCATGATAATGGATTGGCTTTAATTTACATTTCCTGAGTATAAAAAGGGAAATGGGGTAAAGGTTTGGCTTCGGTAACACTCCCGGATGGAAGAAGGGATGTGGAAGCATGATTTGATCAAAGCATTTTCATGATAATGGAAATGGCTTTGGGGTACATTTCCTGAGTATAAAAAGGGAAATGGGATGGCATATAAAGGAAAAGCATTTTTTATGATAATAAAACTGGCTTTTAAAAGTATATGATTTGTTAAAGCAATTCATGATAATGAATTGGCTTTTATATTTACATTTCCTGAGTATAAAAAGGGAAATGGGAAGTTTTGAGAAATGATAAGTATTGATAAATACTTTGTATATGAATCTTCAGTCCGGGAGATAGATCCGGATGGTTATTGTAAAATATGTATATGTATATAATTGGATGAATCGAGTACCGAGGGTCTAACGGATCCCGAGAATCGACCTTGCCGCATAGTAGTGTATCGGGGGGGTTCCTTATTTGGATTTCGCTTTGCGAGACACCCCACGCACGAATATGGCATTTTGTTGAGACTGGGAGAAGTTTAATCCTTAGTGCTCTAATATTATAAATGTGTATGGTATATATATATATATTTATATATATCTTTTTTGTACTGAGGAACTGGCGGATCTCGACGATCGATCGTGCCGCGTAGTAGTGTATCGGCGGGGTTCCTTGTTTGGATTTCGCTTTGCGAGACACCCCAAGCACGAACATTGCATAGCGTTGAGACTGGAGTGAAGTTTTGCCCTTAGTACATTGCTTGGACTATCTAGGATTGATAGTGGGTTTGGGATAGACTAGTTTAGCAGGATAGTTTGACTAGAATGTCTAGAGGGATGCGCTAGGAGTGCACTGTTAGTGGAGAGGTGAGGGGTATCTCATGGGAGTGCGATACTAATTTAAATATGAGATAAAACTATTTTTCTAAAAATAAAGCATTTATGCACTTGCAAAATATTTTCAAAAATTCGGGCTCTGACCCGTCTATCCATTCTCCTTTATTTCTATATATTATATATATATAGGTGTCCAGATACAGGGACGCCAAAATGGAAATTCTTTCGAGTCAGACGTCTGCTGTAGCAACTGTGGATGCTTGCGGGTTCTCAATAGACGCTTCTTTCCTTGTACGCTAGATAGGAGGTATTGTATAAACACTCGGGCCAATGGTCCAACTGATTTTATTTATTCTTCGCACTTATTCGATATGGTTGTATTATTTGAACCGAGTGTTCGGTTATTATAGTTCCTTTCATTTTCCTTTTTATTTCATTTACGCATTAAATTGTGGATGTTTTATCTTTTTGTCGTTAAAAAGATTAGTTAAGTTAAAATTTTGACACCGGCCTAATAGGTTATTAGTAATTAAATGGATTTTCGACAGTGATGCTAAGAATGATCCAAATGAGACTCCTGTTTTAATTTATATTGGAGTGATCGCCCGGTATCTTATTAGGCGTGGTGTTACAAACATAGGCTTGCACTTTACAACTCTAAAGGTTTGCACGTTATTTCCTCACATGTCACACCGGAAGAGTATAACAGAATCATGAATTGTGAAACATCAAAATAGGCTTGGGATACACTTGCACTTACTCACGAGGGCACTAGCACGGTTAGGGCGCCTAAGTTATAAAACCTCACTACATAGTTTGAGACGATTAAGATGTTAGATAGTGCGTCGTTTAATAAGTTTCATATTAGATTATCTAATATTGTCAACTCATCGTTTAACTTAGGTGAGAAAATTCCCGAAAAACGTGTGATAAAGAAAATTTTGAGATCTTTGCCGAGTAGGTTGGATGCAAAAGTGACTGTGTTAAACTCCTTAGGAATGCTTGATTCGAAGAAACTTGAAAAGATTGTAGGTAACTTACAAACCTATGAACTCGATATGTTTACCTCCAAGCAAGTGCCAAAGAAAGAAAAAGGGCATTGCTTTGAAATCCCGAAAGGAGGAAACTGGAGTTTCGAATCACGATTCCGATTCCGATTCCAATTTTGAGGATGTCGCTTTGTTGGTTAAAAAGTTCAAAAAATTTCTTAAGTTTCAAAAGCTATCAAAATATGCCAAAAAGTTTGAGAAATTCAAGAACAACAAGGGTCAGTCCACCCCTAAAGATAAGAGTGAGAAATTTAATAGGGTTGAGTTGGATAGGTGTTTTGGGTGTGAGGGGTATGGTCACAAAGTTGCCGAGTGTCCGACTAGACTTAAGAAAGAGTTAAGAAACCGATAGCTTATAGTGCCTCCTTAAGTGATAGTGAACCGAAAGAGGAAGAGATTTCCCCCAATGAGAGCATGTTTGTTGCTTTCTTAGCATGTCATGTGAGCGACGACGATAAATCTTCCCACGAAGATTCTCATGTGCATGACACTTCCGAGGCCGTTGAATCCCAAGTGAGTGAGGGTGATGTGAATGAGGACGAGGAGTTAAATGCGAAAGAGTTGTAAGTTGCTTTTAATTAATTGTATGTCGAGGCCGTGAAAGTAAAAAAATTCTAACTCTAAATTGTAAGCTAGGTTGAACGAGCTTGCCATAGAAAATAATGATACTTTAATTGAGGATCTTAGGGCACGGGAAAAGAATCTTAGGGGGAAGCTAGAGTACGTCGAGAAAGAGAGAGATAGTCTTCGTGGTTTGATGGAGACTTTGAAAAAGGATTTACTAGAGTTTGAGGAGTCTAGACATATGCTTGAGTCTAGGATTTGTGAGTTGGAGGAGAAGTTAAAAGACTCGAGTAAGGTTAAGTTTGACTTGGAATCTAGGTCGAAAAAATTGGATAGGACGTTAGGCACCGTCCAAGTCAAAAGTGATAGGTGTGGCATAGGTGACAATGATAGAGTTGTTTCCATTCCCAAATCCAATACCAATCGTGTGAGAGAGCTCACTAGGAACGAGAGGAGATGTCGTTATTTTGGTAATCATTCCCGTCGTGTTTACACTTGCTCCCATTGCGGTAGAAAAAGTCACCTTAGACGTTGTTTCTATGACCTTATAAATGCTCCTAGGAAGTTTAGGAATAAATTCATTTCGGTTCCCAAAATTCCCACCCGTCATGTCACACCTACTTGGGTTAGGAAATCGGATTTAGAGGCTTTCGGTCTAAAACTTCATGGTTCACATTTGGTTTCACTTGATTCTTCCCATGCTAGATCTAAAGGATAATTTTGTTACCATGTGTATCATTTTGTATTTATTTTTTTATTTATTAAGTTTTAGTTGAAAAATACAAAAAGATTTTGTTTTTGAGAAAACTTTTGCCTTTCTTGAGTCAAAATATATCGAAAAACCAAAAAGATTTTCGATTTTTTTTGTTTGTTTTTTAGTTTACATGTTAGATATGGCATATTGGTGAGCTTGGACTCCCTTCCTTTCATTATCTGTGTGGTTAGGACATTTCATCATAATTATGATGCTTAGAAGGATCTTAGCCATTGTATTATGGGGTTGTTTCAAGGTTGATATGCGTTTTGATCCTAATTTGCATATATGCCATCTTTGCACACATGCACAAGTTTATATGGATGTTTGACATATCTTGAATATTTGAGTTTGGTGAGACGTTCTTATCTCAATTTGTCATCTATGCGTAAGTAGACAAAAGGAGGAGGTGTGCATGTAAGAACCATTTACCGTGAGGATAGTAATTGAAAAAATGATGAGTGTTAAGGGGAAATGGTTGTGAGAGTGTAAAATGCCCGAAAGAAATTAAAAGGCAATAAACATAATCATATGCCAAATATGGGCCAATTAGTTTATGTTCATTCCAAAAGGAAAATATGATATATTTTAGGGAGTTTGGATGGATAAAAATTAAACGGGTTTGCACCACGAATCCTAACGTTGAAAAATCGTGTCATGACACTATTGTTTGTAGAATCGTCAAAATTCCGAATATTTGTGTGCATGTTTGATTGTTTAGTTCATTTATCTCACAATTTAATGTCACATATGGCTAAAATAAAGTTTGATAATTTATCGCTATCAATTAGAGCTTCTTGATCGCTTTCATGTGTTGGAATTGCGATTCATTTGTTGTAGTTCACGCATGTTCATATTTGAGCACATCGGTTCTATGTTAGCATGTAACTCACATTTGGTTGTTTTGTGTTTTCTTAGTTTAGCTACTGTTTTGGTACTGTTTTACAGTTTTGAGCCCCTTCCAGTTAGTTTTTTGACGAAATTTTTTCACTGGGCAAAAATGTTTGGTTTTCTGCGCAAACTGTGGAAGTTTGACTTTCTCGTTCGAGCGAGAAGTCAGTGTCGCGCGAAGTCTTTTCTCGGTAGATGCCTGTGTTGTTCGAGCAACGGAATTTCATCGTTCGAGCGACCATTTTGGATTTCTGATATCCTTCTGTTTCAGTACCCTGCTGCATAAGTTCATATTTTTGGTACTGCTAGTTGCATCTGGGCAGTTTGTTATATAAAGATTCATATTGATCACATCGCATTTAGTTCGTTTAATCACACCTGTGTAGATTGTCTATTCTATTGTGTGATCTCTGTTTGCTAGCTACGGACTTAATATTGTTGGTCGTTATTAGCTGGTTGTTTCATGTTTATCTAGATATACTTCATTGATTTATCTCATTCTTGATATATTAATCTCTTCACCGGGTTGTCTATTCTAGACAAAAAGGGGGAGATTTTTGTTGAGCACTGTGTTTGGTTGTTGCACATATTTGTATCTACATTGGTATCTTGTTTATGTGCATATTTGATATCCGAATTTAAAAGTTGTTTATGTTTCAAGTTGGTATCAAATATTTTGCTCACATATTTCATTATGATTTATATCATTTGTTCCTCCATACTTCACTGGGTATTTGTCTGTTTCATGTGTGTAGGTATGCTTAAGTGATTCGAGATTTCAAGTCTACATCACATTCAGAGACAATTCATGCTTGTCAGACCATCGTTCACTAGTCATGTCCTATATTTTTTCATTTTGGACTTATAGGATGGGATTTAGGCGTCATATGGCTTGACGGTCTGGCTTAGGCATTTCACTGTTGGTTTTGCCCTAGAATAGTAAAAGGGGAGATTTATAAGGACAAAATTTCCAATTGATTCTAGTTTTGACTTATTCTCGTAACAAAACACGTTTGAGTCATAGGTCGATTTTTATTGTCACGTTCCTACACAGACTATGACGTGTTGAAGATGTTGTGAAAAAGCTTCAAGGAATTAATTATGCCGAAGGTTTATTGGTGCAAGTTTATTCGTCTTCAAAGTTTAATTGCTTTCCGAGATCACTCAAATATGAATGCGTAATTTTAGTGGGACTCGAAATTTATTTTTAAAATGTTTAAGGATGTAATTTTTATTAAATAAATGTTTTTGAAATGTTTTATAAGTGTTTGAAAAGGTTTACACTTCCTTTTAATCTGATAAGGATGGATTAAAGTTGAATTCAAGTTGAACTCTTATTTCAAAGTTGGTATTGATTGAAACTTTAATACATGCGTCGCTGAAACGACCTGGCACATCGTTCGAGCGAGATTGCTTGTCGTTCGAGTGACATGCATATCTCGTTCGAGCGACATGCCATTTCTCTTGAACGAGTTTCCTCCTGGAGAAAAGTATTTATAGGCATGTTTCCATCAAATTTCGTAAGTTTGCATTCTGGAAAAACTGTTTACGAACCAATACGCTTCTGCACATAAGTTTTCTATGGTTTTCCTAAGTAAACACATCCTTAGAGTTTCAAAGATCCGAGTTATCATTGATATATGCTATAGTGATATTTGTGGAACCAAGAAGGTTTGTTCTACATAAAACTTTGTTGGGTTTTGCGATGAAGAGGCGAAGGAGTTCGTGTTCAACATCATAGACGTTACAAGCCATATCGATAGACACCGAGACATACGTGGGCACATGTGTTGTGGACGAGCATCGTGGAAGAATGACTTTCTGCGTGGGCACTGTGAGAGGAGTGGTTGAATATCAGAAGAGATTCAAGTCTCGTGGGGATTGTGTCGTTGAGTAAGACTTGTGTTTGTTCGTTGTAATTCCACATTCATAGTGATTGTCTAGCTTGGGCCGTCCGAGTTTTTTCCCTTAGTGGTTTGCTCGTACATCAGTCATTGTGAGTATTCTTTTCTTTACTCTATTTTATTTGTTTTAATCACTAAATGGATGTTTAGGATTAATCAAGATAAAATTTGGTTAAGTTAAAATTGGTTCACACTTTGGTGTGAATTAAAAATTAGAAAAAGTTTTTTTTTCATAAAAAGAGAAATTATTTTTGTCATCCTTAAAACACTTTTCGCTTAAGAAATAAAAAGGGACCATCCGTCGTAATTTCCATCCCTTTTAACATTCGTGATGTCGTTAATGTACAACTCGAAAATATCTTGTAGGTGCTAAAAGTTACATTTCATGATATATAACCCGTCAAGTTTTTTTTTTTGGTAGGCAGGGGGCTCCACATTTTGGCCTCCACTACTAAGTCATCAACTGACTTGGTTGATCCAAAGAATATGGGTTCAGTTTGGTTGATCTAACATGTTTTTTGTACTTTGTCGTAAGTTTTTTACCATGTGGCTTACTCTTAGGTAAGATGGGAAGAAAATTCAGCAAGGAAGTAGCATATATCATCACGCACAATCACCCACCTTTAATAAAATACTCTCTTCTGATCCTCAATTGATTCGACCCAACATCGTCCAAATGCTAACATCTAAGGCTCATAATAAAAAAATGTCACTGTATGTTGATCGATTTGGCACAATGTTTAATTTTGTTTTTATAATGACCATCCAAGGAACCAAGATGTATGGATCTATAATGACCATCCATAGACCATTTGTGGCACGTGTCCACGAGCTTTCCCATTAACTTTCGAAACCCCACTGAATCAATCTTATGTACCAATGGGTCCAAAGCGTAGTGTGGCACATATGTCCCCTCAAATATTTAAATTACGAGGGGTTGTGAGCTTGTCGGTTACACCCGTGCAGTTTCTCAAAGTCGACCTATATCTCAGTCACTTGTGGACCTAAAATGATTTCCACTTCTATCCATAACTTCACAAAAGTACGATTAAATGAACCAGGATTTTTTTAACAGGCATGTCAACCCTTAGCCCTGTTATACGTAATGTTACCCTTGTGCTTAACCATATTTGTCCATAAAATAGAAAACTTCTCATGAAACAACAACCATGTCTTGCCAATGTCGTATATGACTTGGGGGAACACAATATGATTATTAAATCGGGGCCATGCATATTAGAAGAAAATGCTAGTCTTTTACTCCGTTACCCCAAACCATTATTGTATGAACATCCCAAACTTCTTGCAATTTATTTCGACATTTTTGTTGGCATGGAACAATCAAATAAGTGAGCGTAGTCATGGAAATATGTACTTAAAGGCATTGATGTAAGATTATTGTCGACCAATATTCATAACAAGCGATAAATTCGCGGGGTCACATATCATCCTTAAACAAATTAACGCCCAAATAAATTGTTGCTCCATCAGAAGATAAGAATATAAAGGAAATGCATAAGATACAAGATGTCGATGTTATCCCCATTATCTCAAATAGCGTTATGGTGAACCAATTCATCTTGTACGTGTAATCCATCAACACTACTCGACACTTGGGAAACACTTTTCTAGCAATATAGATGAAGGATGGGAAAAAAAGTATCCTACATCTCATCCTTGTAGGATCATTTCAAGTCCAACACACAACATTTTTATCTATAATGAGTTTTAAGAGTTATTTCATCATTGTCCTCCCTTGCATGTTTTTGTAATTGAACTATCCTTAGCATTGTAGATCATTCGCACATGCGATATAGTATTCTTCGATCTATGCTTCACTTTTTTAGGTATCACCCCATTGTTAACCAAGTCCTTAGCGTTGGAAACTTCCTCCCAACTCAATCGACAACCATATAAGTGACCAACTAGTGACTTGATAACAACATGTTTTAACTTAAACTAGTAATTTCACTTCCTCGTTGCAGTATCCTTCATGTCTTTTTATATTTATGAGGATTTCTTCTCCGATTTTACGGTTTCCTTTTTGTTATGGTTCCAATATTCTCCATGCAACCCTATTTTATTAATAACTTCAAACACTTACTTCCTCGGTGGTAAATCAACTGTATGATCAACTATAACCAATACGGGCTCCTTAACAACCTATACATAAGAATTACTTAACAACATCCCATCCATTAAACCAACATCCCTTTCAATAACACAATCTAATCATAAGAAACTTATCACTAACTCTCTGTTCAGGTTAGTGTCCTAGCTTGATCGTCGGGTTTGAACTATTGATCATCCTCACGAATTTGGGTGCCGAGAAGTTGGTTTTATTCCATTTACTGTCAAAACATATTTCATCATCATCATCATCCTGTATTTTTTCGTCATAGATTAAGGGTAATCCTGAAAAGTAAAATATTTGAATAAATACTGCATTAAAATATGGTGATAAAAAATAATCCAGAATTGAATACCGAGGTTATACCATAATAATTGGTTCCTAATCACCGAGAGAATAATAAAAATAGACACCCAATCATTGTATCTATGTTTACGTCTATTATTTCATTCTAAATTAGGGGGGTTTGATTCGGCCTAAATATTTCATATTTATCCCCTTAATTTCGATTCTTTTATGGTCCCGTGCATTGTAATTAAATCGGATATATCTCGTATTTATTCTACTAAACCTTTTCGGCAAGTATTTCTTATTTTGTGTATTTCTCGTGTGTTTTACCAGTATTTCGTGCAAGTAAATGCAAGAGAGAAATCGAAACAGTGAAAGAAAAAAAGGAAAAGAAGTTGAAGGGCATTTGCATAATTTGTTCATCATAGTTCGAAAGAGGGGCCAACTGGAAAGTTGAATAATATGAAATCACAAGAACACTGGAAGAAACGACGCATTAATCCGAGCAACGGTGGAGAAGTTATGCAATTCAAAGTTCAGAAGAAAATCTATGGGCAAAAGAGAAATTTCAAACAAATGTACTTGTGAACCAGTTCGGATTCCAACATATCCGGTTCAAAAGAGAAATTTCAAACAAATGTACTTGTGAACCAGTTCGGATTCCAACAGATCCGGTTCGGTTGACCTGAGCAAAATTTTTTAATTATTTTGATTTTCCCCTAGAGTTGTATGGGTTTAAGACTCTTGTAAAAACAACCTCATTGAGTTGTAAACTAACATTTAGCATATCTAACATTATTTTAACCTAATTTTAGAGGGAGAAAAAGGGGCGAGAAAATAAGAAGATTAGTTTGCATTAAATTTATGATTTGTGGATCTTTCTCATGCAATTTTCAATCTAGTTTGTCTTATCCCCCTTTGATCTTTGCTATTAGTTATTTTTCTGGTTTTCTTGTATCTTTTATAATTTGGAATTCACTCTTACATGCTTAGCTACATATTAATGACGAATAGATTCACATGCGACGTAGAAATCACTTCTTTAATTAGCAACACTATGTTTGGCTATGTGTCCAAGGGTTGGGATGCATAAACCCAACCTTGTGTGTTTCACATGTATATAAAACATGTTCTTGAATTAAACAAATATTTGAAAATGTGGTATTTTGTTAATATAACCATTGTAGAACTTTTAACTCCGTTTTCCCTATATAACCGGAGTGTTTAAGAATTCAATGCGTGTGTTAACAATCATGTTACGCACTATATTTTTATTGTTGATTACATATTATGCAGGTTAATTCCTTTATATATGTAATGCTTGAAACAAATAAAGTCTATGTTTCGACTAAGTGTTTAATTCTCGACTAGTTTTGTATCCCGTGAGATTACAAGGGATTGGGGGATTGTATTCCAACCTTGTCTTTTTTTCATATTAATTAATCAGTCAATCTTCAATCTTGCATGTATAGTTAATTTAGATAGGATTTCATTGCTTTCGTTAGAAGTAGTATAAAGATTCCCATCATAATCAGCTTTTCCTTTTCTCTTTTGTGAGTCACTCATTAGGGTTAGTCATCTTACTTGGTAGTCATCACGAGCGATTGTCTTATTCCCTGTGTTCGACACCGAATTTATCGAATTATTACTTGAGCGACCAACTTACATTGAGCCCAAGTTACACACGCTAGAGACACAATTTCAGTCGCGTCAAGTTTTTAGCGCCGTTGTCGGGGACTAGGTAGATAACTAGGTTAAGTCCAATAAATCCTATAATTTGACTCGAATTCTTCAAAAAAATTGGAAAAAAAATCTAAAAAGCCAAAAACATTCATAAAATTAAAAAAATAAAAAAACACATAAAAAAATAAGAAATATCCAAAAAAAATATTATCTCCATCCTTAAATGAAAAACACTCCTCCTAATCACATCATTCATTAAGTACACGAGAATACTAAGATAGATCTTACCTCCGATAGCCCATGTACCCCAAACGCTCCAAATTTCTAGGTTCCACCTCTTACACTGCCTAACTCCATCACGGGTCACACTGCGAGTCACACGTCTAGGGCGTCCAGTGAAGATATTGAGTCATTAAGAGAGGGCGTGTTGTCTGACAACGCTAGTTGTGGTAACATTAACGGTGAGTTACCGTATCTACCTATAAGAGACCTTTCATATCCCGAGCGAACCGTCACTCCGAAATGCATTATACTCACGTATAATGTAGGGAAGTTTCATTTTACAAATTGGATGATCCATATTCTCCTAACATTTCATGGTATGGTGTAAGGATATTTTTGTCCATTGTCAATATGTATGTCGTACGCCGTTACACCGTTGAAGAAACTCAAGATCGCATCTACATCAATGGATTCGAATATCAAAGCGTCTTCAACATCATAACCTCTGCGAGAATGAACTTGGTAAAGTTTTGTTTTTAAGTTCCTTATGCTTCATACTTAGTATTTTAATTTTTATAAAATGAAGAAACTTAAGCAAAATGAAGTTTTTAAAAGAATTTTAATTTTTCTGGAATACCGGACCGGTCCGCCCATATTTCAAACGAACCGATCCGCCTCCGGACCGGTCCGCCTCCCTACCGGACCGATTCGCTTTGCACCAGAATACCCCGGATCGCAGGCAAACCGAAGAGGCCCTTTTGAAAAATGAACCGATCCGAGGTCGGATCGATCCGCCTCCATACCGAACCGGTCCGCCTGGGATAAAATCGAACAGTTCCGTGAGTGTTTTTACCACCGACTCAAATTTCCTATTTATATACCTATTTTGGTGGTGTATTTTTTAAGTCTTTGAGAAAACGTTTTTAAGAGTTAAAACACAACAAGACTTCGATTTTTGATGTGCCAAACATCTTTTTGATTCACACACAAAAATTCCAATTACTTTTGTGAATCTTTTAGAACCCTAGAACACAAGCTTTGCTATTGTTCAACCTTTGTGGGGAGATCTTTGCAACCGAGGCTGCGTGTCATTGCTGAGGGAGTCTCTACAAAGTGGTATGTCTGCGTGTCATTGAGGAGAGCTGCGGTTCTTCCTTTGTTGTTTGGGCTGCGAGTCCTTGGAGGGTGCTGCGTGTCTTTATGGGTTGGCTGCGCGTTGATCCATTACAGATTTCTCTATGTAATTGTAAGTTGCGATTTATATATTCAGAGTGAAATAAAGATTTTACCCGAAAGGGTTTTTTTCCTGAAATCTGTGTCTCAGCATATTTTTGTGTCACATGCTTTATTTATTTATGGGTTGACACACGCACCTTAGATGCATGTTTAGGGACTCTAATTAAATAAGGGATACTTGGAAACTTGCGAATTTAATTTAATCAATTATCACATAGTCGCACTTTTCATATGGAGTCGGAAAAGCCCTACCTCCACATTCGAGAGTCCGAGGAGGTGTGCGATACTTTCACGGACCAAGCATGCACTCAATATGTAGTGAGTCTCAAGCTTTTCCCCTTCTCCCTGAAGGATAAGGCGAAGATATAACTTTGGTCACTCCCACCGAACTCGATAGCCACTTGGAGGGATATGAAGGCTAATCACTTTCACTGAACTCGATAGCCACTTGGAGGAATATGCAGGCCAAGTTTCTCCAAAAGTTATTTCCCGCACATAGGGCCAATGCGACTAAGACTCATATTCAGACATTTAAACAACACAAGAATGATCCTTTTGATCGATGTTGAGAGCTTTTCAATGAGTTAGTCAACATGTGGCCACACCGGGATTTTAAGAAGTGGAGACTCATCTCCTACTTCCATCATGGGTTAAGCTTAACTTCCAAACAAGTCATTGAGACCATGTTCAAGGGATAGTTCTTAGGGATATATGTGAACGATACGGAGGCCCGATTTAAGTAAGTCACCGACACTCCTCAAGCATGGGACATATCAAACCCAAGTACCCAACCCAAGACTAGACAAAAGTCGTGGGCTCCTTCCGCATCCAGACTCTATCAATTGGATAAGGAAGCCAAACTAAAACTCTAAACTAATCAATAAGCTAAGAGGCTAAAGGACATGGATGAGGCTAGGGGAGAGACGTAGGTGTGTGCTATTTATGAGGCGGGAAATTCAATGAAGGAATGCCCAACGATACCCGCCTCAAAAGTGATGCTCCAAGAGCAAGTGGAAGCGGCAAGAGCTTTTAAGGGTAACCTTAATTCCCCACATGTGAATTCTTATAACCCTTCAAAGAGGTACCATTTGGGTTTTAGTTACATCCAACCAAATGTTGAGTTGAATACAAATTCACTTGTTGTCCAGCATCCACCAACACTCCTGCCTTTCCAACAAGCTCCACCCATACAAGCACCACCTCTTGCGCCTTCTATTACGCCACAGCAAAGAAGTCTCGAGGACACTTTAAATCAATTCATGCAAACTCAGTCAGTGATAAAATCTCAAAACGCCCAAAATTATGCCGACTTGAATGTGTCGTCATCTAAGTTGCAATCTTCCTTAAGTGTCCAAGATAAGGGAAAGTTTCCCTCCCAAGGCCAAAGACCTCCCCAAGGTCAAAATTGTGCTAGCTCTAATACCAATGAGAAAAAGGAGCAATGTAAAGCGGTTACCACTCTACGTGGTGGGAGGGTTGATAACTTATCACATCCCCCACATGATGAGCATAATGACAAGGAGGTTTCGCCCGGCACAAAATAGGTCGAATATGCCCCCTTGGAGGAGAGTGATAAATAGGACATAATTATGCCCGAGGTGGTAGTTAAATCCCCTAATGCCGCTCATTATTCTCAACGGTTGGTCTTTCCCCCTAAAGGGGCCAGCCATGATGATATCTTAGAAGTACTCAAGTAAATAAAGCTTAACTTGCCTTTTCTCGAGGCAATTAAACAAATTACTGCTTATGTAAAGTTCCTTAAGGATTTACTAATTGTGAAACGTAGACTAAAGGTAAAGAAGAAAGTATTTCTAGTGCAAAATGTAAGTTCAGTACTTTTGAGCAACCTTCCGCCAAAGTATAAAGTTTCGGGAGCACCCACCATTTAATGCACCATTGGAGAGAGAGCTATTAGATTTATGGGCGAGTATTAATATTCTCATTTACTCCATCTATAAACAGCTCGATTTGGGGGATTTTAAGCCCATGAAAATTACTCTCCAACATGTGGATCGTTCCATGAATATACCTCGGGGTATTATTAAGGACATGATAATCCAGTCGACACATTTTAATTCCCAATAGATTTTGTCATTTGGGACGCGGAACCCTCCTCTCATTTGAGCTGTCATATTCCCATGATCCTTGGCCGACCATTCTTAGATACGGCTAATGCTTTGATTAATACATGCAATGGGAAAATATAACTCATGTTCGAGAATATGACACTCGAGACTATTATATTTTCAACACCACCAAGCAAATGGGGGATGAGGATGAGTTATGTGAGATGGATCTTATTAAGGAGGTAGTACAATAATATTTTAAGGGTAATCACACGAGGGATTCGTTTTAGGCGTGTTTTTTTATGGTGAGTGAGGGAGAGAGTGCATACAACAAGTTTGAGAAAGAGGTGACAGAGAAAGGGGAGTTTTTAGATGGGAGTGAGAGTGATGAGGACATGAGATATATTAGTTGGGTCTCTCGATTCGAGGAACTACCACCAAGGGAGTCGCTCACGGTTCCCTCCGATGAGAAATTTCCTACCCTCGAATTGAAAAAGCTTCCATCGAACGTTAAATATGCTTACTTGGGAGAGGATGAGACATTTCCCATTGTTGTCTCCTCGAGCTTAATTAAAGAGCTAGAGGGAAAGCTTCTATCCATTTTGAGTAGGCACCGAAGTGTTTTTTATTAGAGCATCTCGGATTTGAATGGTATAAGTCCCTTGATTTGTACCCATAAAATTCACCTCGAGGAGGATGCAAGGACCTTGAAGGAGATGCAGAGGCTTTTGAAAACCACGATAAAAGATATCGTGAGATAAAATTATAAAATTATTGAATGCGAGCATCATATATCCCATCTCAGGTGGAAAATGGGTTAGCCCTATTCAAGTCATCCCAAAGAAGTCGGGGATGACTGTGGTCAAGAATGCTAAGGGTGAACTTATCCCAAAACGTACCACATTCGAGTGAGGCAATTGCATTGACTAGCGAAAGCTCAATGTCGGCACTAGAAAATATCATTTTCCCATACTGTTTGTTGATCAAATTCTAAAGAGAGTAGTAGGCCACCCATTTCATTGCTTTTTAGGTAGTTATTCCGGATATAACCAAATTTAGGTGGACGTAGTGGATCAAGAAAAGACAAAGTTCACATGTCTGATTCGTATCGAATATTGCATATTTTCGCTCGTTATCTTTATGCATTCTCGCACTTGTACGGTCCTAATGCCTATATTTATGCTCATTAACCAGATAACCTTGGATTTGGATATATACATGTTTTTCAAGGGTTAATTGTGATTTTGTAGGTATTAGAATGCTAAAAGTGAGGATCCGTTGCATTTCGGAGAAGTTCCCTCGTCAGACGCTAATTCAAGGGCATTTTAGTCAATTCACATTTCTTATCCAGCTGATGTAAATTCCACGTATGCGTAGTTCTTTGATTTATCATCGCGTGGCTGCAAACGGTGCGTCGTTTGGAGTTCGGACGAAGAAGATATGCCTGTTTCCCTTATTGGACTTTTCCCCCTCTTCATGAACCAAAGGATTGCAGAAAACAGAGTACCGATCGTCCGCGTCCCTGCGGCCGGTCGATCGCGGTTTGGTATTTTGCCATGGGAAGGAGACAGTGCACTTTTTCTTGAAGGACCGGTCGACCGCGTATTGCAAATATTTTAGGATCTTTTTCTTTTCTTTTCTTTTTCCTTTATTTCTTTTCCACTTTCTATATAAACCCATTTTTGGTTTCTAATTCAGATATACTTAGATAGAATAGATTTTAGAGAGTGATAGCTTAGGGTTTGAGGGTTTGGAGAGTTTGGCTTTGATTCTTCTTGGTTTGACATCCAATTGGGTTGTAAGTTGCACTATTCATCATCCTCTCCATTTAATATAGTTGTATTTCATTCATTCTTGCTTTGCAGTGTAATTTATATGCTTTGTTAATTAGATTCGCATGCTTTCTTCCCGTGCTTTGTAGGTAGATTTACCGCGTTTCTTTATCACATTTTTATCATGCTTTCTAGCTAATTTAAATTTGTTTTTGTTTGAATCGAACTCACTCGAGTTGACGTGTTGCTTTGCTTTGGTGATGGTGTTTACGGGCCTATTTTTAGTGCGTTGTCCTAGTTATTGCGCCTAGGAGATTTGACGGGGCATATCATGTATGTACCGTGCTTATGACCTTACGTGCGTAATTTTCGAGGTATTTTTTTACGCCAAAATCTTATTAGGCTTTTATGCGGATTTAGGGGTGTGACAACCCTTGGTTCAATTAACTGTCGAAACGAGACGCATTCTAAATAACTCGTCGACCCATGTAACCATTTTATACAAATTAACTCGGGTGAGGGACATTCGACGCAACCTATAGTTTTACTCGCTTTGTTAATCTAGATTTAAATACGCTCGCTTAGATTAATATTTTCCTTTTATGCATCTTTTTCCGTTTTAGTTTGTAATCACCTTTTGCACTTTTATTTCGGAGTATTAAATCACTTAAATTCTAGTAACTCGTCTCTGTGGATTTTCGATACCCGACTTACCGCTATGCTTGCCTCGCGAGTGTAGTCGTAATTTAGGTTTGTTTGTATAGTTGCGGCGAGATAGAAAACAACGACCGGCGTCTGACACACGCCGCACCTCTCGCGCGCTATCAGAATAGCGCCGTTACCGGGGATGAGTTTGTTTTAGACTTTATTTAATTTAGTATTTCATAATATTTTATTTCTATTTGTATTATCTGTTAATATTTTTGCAGGACTTTCACATTTGGGCACTTAGAAACGCTTGAATCCATTCCGCGCGCACCTACTTTGTGGAATTCGCCACTTCGAGCTATTGTTGGGGTAAGCATGTCTTATTCCAATTCTTTCGGTAATCATTGTTATAATTCTCAAAATTCCCGCAAACCTTTGACTTGCGGTCAATACTTAGAATCCCAAAGTATTACATAATCAAATATGACTTTGGGCTAGTATAATGAATGTCAAAACTTGGGTTATTGGAATTTCAATGATGATGATAATGATTTTGGGCCTTTACCTCCTTATAATAGGAATTTTGAAACGAATTGCAATGGTTTCCAAAATTCCTATAATAATGAGTTTTCGTTTAAGTCCGATGATAATTTCAAGGATCCGCACCTCGACCTATGACATTCGGTGAGGGCTTGCGTATGCTTGAGAGTGAGAAAATTGAAAATCGTTATCAAAAAGAAAATCGTTGTTGGGAACAAGACTTGGAATTATTATTCGAATCCGACGACGATTTTGCTTCCGAGACTTTCGAAGTCGAAGAATGTTTTGAACCAAATGAGGATTTTGTGCCTACTTTGGAACAAACCATTCTAGACTTTGCCCATTGCATAATAGATATTGAAAATGAGGATGAAAATGACGTAATATCTATTTGCAATGAAATGATTTCCTCTTTGGCCCCCAAAGAAGAACATTTCATTGCAAATGATATTATTTCCTTCGAAACTCAATCTTCATATGATGATGATTCATCTCATAAGTTTGAATTTCTTTCATCCCCATTTTCATTCTCTGTTATCACACCGTCACAAGTACCCGATGATTTGGTTTCAAACTTTAATGTTTTAAACATTTTCGCCGATGAGGAGTACTTGCTCGAGTCGCCCTCCACGATCGTATATTTGCCTTTATGTGCGCCACCTCCCATTACGCTTGCTAAATCCTTGGGAGGATATTCTGCTTTTCTCGGTCCCCACATGTTTTTGTCACCCGTTCAATCCAAACCCCCCATCGTCCCTCCAAAACTTTTAATTGACGATGGTTCATTTTTTCCGCCTTACACATGCCTTCCGTTGTTCAAACGAAATTTATATTTTTTAGAGGGCATGCTTGTATGTGAGGGTACACCAGTTATCCTCCAAAGTCAAATCGTTCTTATGGTGGACCCTCAACTATTTAGACTTCTAGTGTACAGTTAGTGTGAAGCCTAAATAGTAGGTTGTATATAGTTAGCTTTTTATTATTTCTTTCATTAGTTTTTCTTTCCTTTTTAATTTAGTCTAGTGTAATTAGTTAACTTTTTGTTATTTGTTTTTGCTATGCTCGGTACAAACTTGGTTTGTAGATTCTTTGGACTTGTTCTTATGGTTCGCTCCAATTTTGGGTAATATCGCTCTTTTCCTCTCTTTGACTTGGTTCTTAATTTACATTGAGGACAATGTCAGGTTTAAGTTAGGGGGTGTGGGATATTCTATCCATTTTTTATTTTAGTCCATGTTTTTGCTCACATGTTAGTTACTTAGTATGCTTTTCTTAGAAAAATTTAAAATTTCAAAAATATTTTCTTTCTTTTTTCTCCTTTTTGGGGCTTTTTGCCTTTGTTTTCGATGATAAATTTTAATAATTGCCCGATCCAATAGACAACCCAATGATGCATGTTCTCGATTTTAGAAGTTATTAGACTTTAGTCTCGATTATATATATTATGATTAACTTCATGAATTAAACTTTAATCCCATGAGCACATGCACTTTTCTTGCTTTATTGACTTGGTTTAAGATTTTTATAACTCGATAATCTTTTGTTGCATTGTATATACTTACACCGAGTAAGCTTTGTACCTTTCGTCATTTGTGAGTGTTTTACACTATTCTTTTCTCTTTGAAAACGTTGAATTCGTTGATAATCTCTCTATTCTTTCAATTGATCGTTCATTAATTGAGTTCATTCTTGAAATGTATTACTTGAGCATAATTTTCATATATTGTTTTGACTCGAGAATTGCGTAAACTTTCTGAAATAATCATAGGCCATCTTTGTTATATCACCCATATTAGCCTTGACCTCGCCTTATATGTTTACCCTCGTCAACCCCTTTGAGTCTAAATATAGCCTTTCGTTTCATAACCCAAATCCCATAACCAACTCTAAATTGTAGTTTTAGCCCATGCATACACTTTCCATACCTTTGTTTGGAATGTTACTTGGGATTGAATGATGTTGTTGTGATGTCGGTTGCAATTTAGGCATATGAGAGTTTGAAAAGTAAGTAAAAGAAAGAAAAGAAAAAAGTGAAAAAGAGAAAGCAAAAAGCAAAAGAAAACATGAGAAAAAGAAGAAAAGAAAGAAAGAGAAAGTTGTAAATGTTATGTATATAGTTCAATAAGCTTTGATTACTCTCCCCGGTGATATATCTAATGCCTTTTGAAACTTGTTTTCCAAGTTTTGATATTGCCCGCATCTTCCCATTATTCCGAGTTTTCATCCCGAACACTTTGAATCTGTACATACATAACCTTCGTTTCGTACCCTAGCCTAGCCTACATTACAACCCTATCAAGTCCTATGTGATCTTAAGTAGGTGTAATTTAAAAGTTGAAATAGTTTTGATAATCTGTGAAAATGCATTTCGCCTCTTTTAATGTGCGGTATCTTTCACTGAGATTATAATTTTTAATTTCGTTTGTGACATGTACGCGGCCTAATTTCCATTTACATTTACTCTTTATGCCCGCATGTTCCATGTGTTACCTCCCTGTTTCGAGTGAATTCTCTTGATGAGTGTAATGCCCGTGAGGATTGAATATATGCTTGCGTTAATTTAGTATTTGGTTTATTTAAGTTTTTTTCCAAATCACAGTTTGCATGTGCTCGCTCCCCCTCCCACATTTTAAGGTTTCAATTCTATGAGGTGCATTCTATAATGTTAATGATTCGGACTTTTGTTTGAATTCGTTCAATGTGCTAATAATGCGTATGAAATCTTTTTCACTTTTGTAAGGCTTGTCGCATGTTGGGTTGGGCTTATTTTGAGGAAACCATGTGATGTTTGTGGGTATCATCCCTAAAAACCCTCATGAGACGACACTCGTCCACTAGGGTGACCTTGGGGTTTAACGGCTTATTGCATATGCTAAATGCAATGGTGCTCCCTACGAAAGTGGCATTTATATTTCGATGCATATATACGTCTTGTACTGCCTTCTGTCGACTGGTTTTGTTTGTTTCATTACTAGGGACTAGCAATGTTTAAGTTAGGGGGTGTGATTCGTATCGAATATTGCATATTTCCGCGCGTTATCTTTATGCATTCTAGCACTTTTATGATCCTAATGCCTATATTTATGCTCATTAACCAAATAACCTTGGATTTGGATATATACATGTTTTGCAGGGGTTAATTGTGCTTTTGTAGGTATTAGAATGCTAAAAGTGAGGATCCGTTGCATTTCGAAGAAGTTTCGTCCTCGAATGCTACTTCAAGGGCATTTTAGTCAATTCACATTTCTTATCCAACTCATAGAAATTCCACGGATACGTAGTTCGTTGAGTTAGCATCGCGTGGCCGTAAACGGTGCATCGTTTGGAGTTCGGACGAAGAAAATGTGCTTGTTTTCGTTATTGGACTTTTCCCCCTCTTCATGGACCAAATGATTGCAGAAAACAGAGTACCGGTCGATCGCGTCCCTGTGACCGGTCGACCGCATATTGCAGATATTTTGGGATCTTTTTCTTTTCTTTTCTTTTCTTTTTCCTTTATTTCTTTTCCACTTACTATATAAACCCATTTTTGGTTTCTAATTCAGATATACTTAGATAGAATAGATTTTAGAGACTCGTAGCTTAGGGTTTGAGGGTTTTGGAGAGTTTGGCTTTGATTGTTCTTGGTTTGACATCCAATTGGGTTGTAAGTTGGACTATTCATCATCCTCTCCATTTAATATAGTTGTATTTCATTCATTCTGGCTTTGTAGTGTTATTTATATGCTTTGTTAATTAGATTCACATGCTTTCTTCCCGTGCTTTCTAGGTAGATTTACCGTGTTTCTTTACCGCATTTCTTTATCGCGTTTTTATCATGCTTTCTAGATAATTTAAATTAGGCTGTGTTTGAATCAAACTCACTCGAGTTGACGCATTCCTTTGCTTTGGTGATGGTGTTTACGCGTCTATTTCGGGTGCGTTATCCTAGTTATTGCGCCTAAGAGATTTGACGGGGCATATCATGTATGTACCGTGCTTACGACCTTGCGTGCACAATTTCCGGGGTATTTGTTGACGCCAAAGTCTTATTAGGCTTTTATGCGGATTTAGGGGCGTGGCAACCCTTGGTTCAATTAACTGTCGAAATGAGACGCATTCTAAATAACTCGTCGACCCATGTAACCATTTTATACAAATTAACTCGGGTGAGGGATATTCGACGCAACCTATAGTTTTACTCGCTTTGTTAATCTAGATTTAAATACGCTCGCCTAGATTAATATTTTCCTTTTATGCATTCTTTTTCGTTTTAGTTTGTAATCACCTTTTGTACTTTTATTTCGGAGTATTAAATCATTTAAATTCTAGCAACTCGTCTCTGTGGATTTTCGATACCCGACTTACCGCTGTGATTGTATACCAAGTGTATTCGTAATTTAGGTTTGTTTGTATAGTCGCGGCGAGACAGAAAATAATGACCGGCGTCCGACACGCGCCGCACTTCTCGCGCACTATCAATGTCCTTTTGGCACGTTTGCCTAAAACGTATGCCATTTGGATTATGTAATGCACCCGTGACCTTTCAATGGTGCCTGCATAGTCTTTTTAGTGATATGGTTGAGAGAGGACTAGTGGTTTTTATAAACGATTTCAGCATTTTTGGCCCCTCTTTTGACCATTGCCTCGTTAATCTTGAGAAGATGTTAGCCCATGTGTGGAAATAATTTGGTACTGAAATAGGAGAAGTGCCATTTCATGGTTACCGAAGGCGTAGTTCTTGGCCACATTGTTTTTTCCAAATGTATTGAGGTTGATCAGGTGAAAATTGACGTTAGTGCCGATCTTTCCCCACCTAAGTCACTAAAGAATGTACGCTCTATTTTGGGCCACACGGGTTTCTACCGTAGGTTTATTAAGGATTTTAGTTCCATCGCTAGTCCCTTAAGAAACCTACTACTGAAGGATGCCCTCTTTGAGTGGAACGAAGGATGTCAAGGAGCTTTTGAAAAATTGAAAAGCATGCTCGTCTCGTCTCCCATCATGCAAGCTCCGGATTGGTCCCTTCCATTCGAGCTTATATGTGATGTGAGTGACGGCGTGATTAGGGTTGTTTTGGGGCAAAGAAATGATAAAAAAGGATCACGTCATATACTACGCTATCCGGACCTTAATCGAACCCCAACTTAACTACTCTGCCATAAAGAAAGAGTTACTAGAGGTAGTCTTCGCCCTAGATAAATTAAGCTCCCACCTCATCGGTTCACCAATTACTTGCTTCACCAACTACGCGGCTCTTAAATATATCATTTCCAAAAAGAATGCGAAACCGTGCCTCATTAGGTGGACCCTACTCCTCCAAGAATTTGATATTTCAATTAAAGATAAAAAAAAGGAGTAAAAAATGTCATAGACGGTCATTTATCGAGGCTTTTGTCCGACGTACCTAGTGATCCTATGCCCATACCCGAATATCTTCTGGATGAGCAGTTATTTGCCACTTATTCTCTCCCCTGGTTTGCGAATATAGTGAATTATCTTGCCACGGTGTCCGTTTCCCCGATTGAACACTGCAAGAGAAAAAGAAGTGCATTACTTGGGCGCGCATGTTCTTTTATGATGATCCTTACTTGTTTAAATATTGCACGGACAAAATCATTCGAAAATTTGTGTCGAATGATGAGATTCCTAGTGTCACCCGCTTCTGTCATACGAAAACATGTGGAGGCCATTTTTCCATAAATAATACGGTGGCTAAGATCCTTCAAAGCGGTCTCTACTAGCCCACGATTTTTGGGGACGTAACCTCTCATGGCAAATCATGTGATAGATGCCAAAGGATGGGAGTCATCACTCGACGAGACATGATGTCGTTGACCCCTATTATCGTTATTGAGATATTCGACTGTTGGGGCATCGTCCCTCCCTCCTTCAGTTTCTTATACATCCTCGTCGCAGTAGATTATGTGTAAAAATGGGTTGAGGGCATAGCTACTAGGACGAATGACAATAAGGTGGTGATAAAGTTCATCCAAGAACACATACTTTCTCGCTTAAGTGCACCGAAGGCAATTATTAGTGACAATGGCAAACACTTTTTCAATAGACCGTTTGAGAAGTTAATGAGGAAGTATAGCATCGTCCACAAGATTGGGATGACTTATCACTAACAAACAAACGGGCAAGCCAATTTAGTAAATCGTGAGATAAAATAAATTATTGAGAAGACCGCTGATCCTAACCGAAATGATTGGTCTATATGATTGAACGATGCGTTATGGGCTTACCGTATCGCTTATAAGAACCCGCTAAGGATGTCCCCATCCCACTTTGTCTATGGCAAGCCTTGTCATCTCCACATTGAGCTTGAGCGCAAATCATATTGTGCAATCAAGAGGTTGAATAACAACTTAGATTAAGCCGATGAAGTGCAAAAACTTCAATTGCAAGAGTTAGAAGAAGTAGGCAATGACGCGTATGAGAGCGCCTGCATATCCAAATAAAGTATGAAACTCGCACATAAGCGCACTATCCATCAAATGGAGTTTCGTCACAATCAAAAGGTGCTTCTCTACAACTCGCGCTTACATTTTTTCCTAGCAAGTTGCATTCAAGGTGGACCGGTGCGTTTGTCATCAAGGAAGTGTTTCCCCACAGTGCAATTAAGCTAGAAAATACGAAGGGTTGGGATACATTTAAAGTTAACGAACAATGCCTAAAGCCATATCTTAAGGCGTGTGTTGAGGAAGCCAACATGATTTGGTTATCGGACCCCATAGACGGGGATGCGTGAGTTTGAGAGATAGGTCGTCGCACCCCTGACGCGTATCTGTTTATTTTGTTGTATACGTGTGAGTAGAGTCAGTCTTAGGGTAGTTTAGAGGTCCGTAGAGGTCATGAGTTTGGAAAGTTAGGAGCACCACATTGGGTTTTCATGCACAGGAGAGAAAACGTGCATTACAAGAGCAAGGTTGAGGTGTTCCGGGGTCCCAATGTGTTTAGGAAGGTTTGAGATCCATTAAGGAGGAGAGATGTGGGGTGGCAACACTTAGAATATGAGAAATATGGAAAAAAGGGGGCTTGAGGCAGAGCATATTGGTCGAACTAGTTTGCAAAATAATCAATTCGCTTGAACCTCTGAACCGGTTTGGAACACCTGCTTGCAGATTCCTCCCCCTTTTGTTTTCCCACCAAATTCACTCCCCTTTTTCCTCCTTCCCTCCATACAAAATCCTTCCCCCAAAACTCCCCCCACCCATTTTTGCATACTAATTCCATCCCTTCCCCCTTTCCCACCTCCACCTTTTACATTTCCCACCCTTTCCCACCCATTCCTACCTATAAATACCCTCCTCCCACCCTTTCCTTCACACCAAAACTCCTACTCTCTTCTTCTCTCAATTGTTGTCAAGTCCTCCGCTCCAATTCTCCATGGCACCTCGTCACGCCCCTCGCCTCCTCAAATAAGATTCCATCAAAATCCTAGACAAAGGAGTTGACCACATTTTCCATTCCAATCAAGAAAAAAATTAGCGGATGCCTCTTTAAGCCAACATGCACGATTAACATCGAACGTAGATTCAAGTGGGAGGAGCTCCCCATCTAGGTCACCGCCTCATTTAATTGCCATGGGTGGTGCAATTTCTTCAACCCACCACTCGATAGTATTTACGAAAAGGAAGTGCGTATTTTCTAAGCTACACTAGTTAGAAAATTGTCCACCCTCCACAAGGACTTCATGGACAACATCTGAATCTCGTTCTCCCTCGCCACTATACAAAGGAAGATGCGTGAAAAGGGGGTGATTCTTCCCCCTGCACCAAATTCGAGTGCATCACTCAGATGGTCCCAAACGAAGAATGGACTCAAGACACTTTCCCGGTGGGAAAACTTCCCAAGCCGATGCACTACGCCCACTTAATAACTTGTGGAACCATCCTTCAAACCACCAATGACTCGGTAGTACACCTAGGCCACGATAACTTTTTATACCATTTTATCCATGAGGCAAGCGTAATCAACCTCGCCTCTACACAGAAATTCTATATTCCGCGTACCAAATTTATGAAATCGATTGGACTATCTTCCACCAATCGGAGTGTCCGTCAAATGTGAGTGACCCACCCTCCATCTCCGGTGGTGGAAGAAGAAGAGTTTATGGATGTAGAGGGGGCTTGAAGGTAATCCTGAGATTAGGGATAATCCCCCCATTAACAACAGTGTTTGGAATTAAGGCAGCTCAAGCGTGGCAGCTCAAGCGAGGCAGCTTAGCGTGGCAACTCATACTTTAGCTTGTTGTGTTAGTTAGTCATATTATATTTTTGTTTATCTTGACTATGAGCTATAAAGATTGTAATGATGTAACGAGAATAATGATTATGTATGAGCTCGAACGGTACTCACGAGAGACCGGGCCTGACAGGGCCTGGGAGATCTTTCATGCTCTATCGAACGATCTCTCCGTGGGAACTCTTGAGGGACTTGGTTTGGAGGATTGAGAAGTGAGGCACCGTTGGGACTTGTCCTAACCATCTTAGATACACCTGGTAAAACACTGAAGGACCCGTACCGTGGAACCTCGGGCGGAGCAGCTTGGAGTTCCATCGGTTATTGAGCGGTGAACCAAACAGCCCTCTGCTGAATGTCACATCTACTGTAGGTGATGTCACTAGCCAGCTAGATAATGTCAAATATGCACTTGAGTAAACCACCGTGGTATTTGGGGCTGTCAGACAGTTGGTGAGCCACCTCTGTGACAACAGCCCCCTGACACACAGTGGTTAAGGGAAAGGCATATCTTGGCATTTAATGTCTATGACGTGGAGATAACTAGTGCATCAGGTATTTAATATTGGTGACATAAAGTATGAGGGATGTCTTTCACAGGCATTGATGACTGAGTTGCCTCGGGAGTGGTGTGGGTGGCTATTTAAAGACCCCACCCACCTATTGGGAGATATCATATGATCTTTTGATAGAGATAATATACATCAGAGAGAGTTATTACAAACCAGAGAGTTTACTCACCCACCATTGTCATTTATTACGAAGCTTTTAATACTTGACAGAGATTCTTGAGGGTGGTTGGTGTGTTTGGCTGCCTACCAAGGTGTGTCTAGGATTCTTACTTCTCTCTCCCTCTAGCTAAGTTACTTCTAAGTTCATTACTACCTTCTGAGTTATACACGAGAGATTTGTGAGTTCAAACTGAATCTATCTTCATTGAGTCATGTTTGCATGTCTTGTGGTTAATCAATAGTGTTGATATTTAACTTATCATTATTGTACTCAAAAAGGGGTTACACCTCCATCTTATCTAAACTACCCTCTTACAATGGAAGAGGACGCCCCTAAGCACGAAAGGGGGGGAGAAGCCGAAGAGGGAGAGGGGGACGAAGAGGGCGACTCGGACTATGAGCCCGATTTCGATGAAAGAGATTTTCAAACGGCAGTCATTAATCGTCGAATTGATGAGTTGGAGACACACATAGATGGCTTCATTACCGAGTTTCGTATCGAGAGAGAGTTGGATAGGAGGGACATGTGAGTGATGATGCGATGACAAGCGGACATGTACCTCTTGCAATTGGGGCCCGACGCACAATTCCCATCTTACTACTCTAACCCCTACACTCGTGATCCCAACGCTCCCAGGTCGTCTTTATAAATATTAATGGGTTACTTGTGGTTCTTCTTTATGTAGTTCTTCGGTTTTAATGAAAATCATTTTATAAGAACTATGTAATGTTTCTATCCTTCTTTATGCATTGTAATTCTTATTTTGTTTTAATGAAAAATTCGCATTTTAAATATTTTCTCATTTTATTTTCGCACTTATTCTTGTTCTTTTATAAATTTTAGTCCTTTTGAGTGAGAACAATGCAAAAGTCTAAGCTGGGGGGTGACAAGTGCATCTTTGAAAAACTTCACAAACTTTTAAAATGCTAATAAAAATGAAAATGCCAAAAAGTTCAAAAAAATTAGGAAATATCAAAATTTTCCAAAAAAATGAAAATATTTGAAAAAATACAAAAATATTTTTCTTTAAGATAAATAAAATTTGGAATTTAAATTTTTCAAAAAATATCAGTAAAATTTTTGTTTGAAATTTCAATTTGTAAAATTCAAATGCACAAAGCCAAAAGTGGCCAAAAACGAAAAGTGAGCCCAAATTGACGACTTTACGAATAAGTGTGGAGATTACTAACCCGGTGAGATTTCGAGCCTCTCACTTTTTGCGGGTAATTAAATCCATCTGAGTTAATGGTTAACTCAATGCTGAATTTAGCATTAAATAAGTCGTTGAAGATTTTTATTTTTTTTTTGCTTTGATCGGTTACGAAAAACGAGTGAGATGTCGTCTTAAAAATGCACTACTAATATCTCTAAATTAAATATAAACTCAAGACACGTATGGTAAAATAATTAGTAATTCGGATAAATGAAGTTACGCCATCATTTGTTTCCCCAAAAATAGTAGTCATATAATGTAATGAAAAATTACCCTTTTGCTAGCCATTTTGAGGCTAATAAAATTTTCCAATTTCGTTTGATAACCCAATAAACTCATTTAGCTCGAAGTTGCGAAAATTAAAATCGATCAATTAAGTCCAAGTAGTGCAATAAAAAGGGGCAAGAAAAAATTGAAAAAGAAAATAGAAAAATGGGAAAAACATGAGGGAAAAAATTAGAAAAAGAAGAGAAAATGAGCAAATGCCCGAAAAAGTGTCAACAGACATCTTAAGTAAAGAAATTCTCCAACTCCGAATTTTTCGACCGTTCCCATTTCACCCAATACACCTTATGACCCGAGAAAGTCCTAACTGAGTCTAAATAATGAAACTAATTATCGCGTGGAGAGCTAAAACACGAAAAAATAATAAGAGAGATTAATTGGTGCGCATAAGAGTCGATGCTTCCCGTTTTCCAACAACCGTATTCCAATGATGAGATCTATTCACAACAAATATTCCATCATTCTAAGTGTATGCATGACTTTGTGTCCATTATATTTACTCTTTCTATCACGCATACCGAGAGAAAATAGTCACATTCTGAGTGATTCATTTGTGAGAGCATCCCGTGAGAATTTGAATCAAAACGAATTTTTAAAAAGTAACCTAATGATCAATCGGTGGAAGTTAGCGATTTGATTTTCAGCTTCGCACACACATACTATAAATTGAGATTCTCGAATAAAAATTTAAAGTGACTATTTTTAAGAAATTTAAATTTTGCGGTTTTTAGTTATTTTGATATTTTTTTTCTTTGAGTCAAAAACTAAATTTTGTGGGTAAATTCATTGCATACCCTTACGAGACACCACTCGTACTACTATGGTAAGCCTAAGAGTTTAACGGCTTGTTCCATACGATAAACTCGAAGAGGTATTCTATCCCAATAATTTTTTTTAAAGTTTCTTTAAATCATACTCTTATTCTTTTACATTGCTCGAGACGCGCAACATTCAAAGTTAGGGGGATTTGATTCGACGAAAATATTTCATATTTATCCCCTTAATTTTGGTTCTTTTATAGTCCCGTGCATTGTGATTAACTTGAATTTATCTAGCTCTTTTTGGCGATTATTTTCTTGTTTCTTTTATTTCTCGTGTGTTTGACAAGTATTTCATGCAAGTAAATGCGGGGAGAAATCGAGACAGTGAAAGAAACAAAGGAAAGAAAGTTGAAGGGCATTTGCATGATTTTGTAATCATAGTCCGGAGGCGGATCCAACTGGAAAGTTGAAGAATCTGAAATCACAAGAACACTGGAAGAAACGACATCTTAATCCTAGCTACAGTGAAGAAGTTATGCGAATTCAAAGTTGAGAAGAAAATCTAGGGGCAAAAGAGGAATTTCAGAAAAATATACCTGCGAACCAGTTCGGATTCCAAGAGAAATGGTTCGGTTGACCTGAGCACAAAGTTTTAATTATTCTGATTTTTTCCTTAAGTTGTATGGGTTTAAGACTCTTGAAAAAACGACCTCATTGAGTTGTAAACTAACATTAAACACATCTAACATTGTTTTAGCCTAGTTTTAGAGGGAGAAAAAGAGGCAAGAACATAAGAAGATTATTTTATATTAGCTTTATGATTTGTGGATCTTTCTCATGCAATATTCAATCTAGTTTGTCTTCTTCCCCTTTGATCTTTTCTATTAGTTATTTTTCTAGTTTCTTGCATCTTTTATAATTTGGAATTCACTCTTGCATTCTTAGCTAGATAATAATGGTGAACAGATTCACATGCAACGTAGAAATCATGTCTTTAATTAGCAACATTATATCTAGCTAGGTTTTCAAGGGTTAGGATGCGTGAACCCATCCTTATGTGTTTCGCATGAATATAAAACATGTTCTTGAATTAATCAAATAATTGAAAACGTGGTATTTTGTTAATAGTAACCGTTATAGAAATTTTAACTCCGTTTGCCCTAGGTAACTGGAATGTTTAAGAATGTGACGCGCATATTAACAATCTTGTCACGCACTTTATTTTTATTCTTGACTACGTATTGTGCAGGTAAATTCCTTCATTTATGTAATGCTTGAAACAAATAAAGTATTCTTTTCGATTAAGTGTTTTATTCTTGACTAGTTTTGTATCCGGTGAGATTACTAGGGTTGGGGGATTGTATTCCAACCTTATCTTTCTCTCATATTAATTAATCAGTCAATGTTCAGCCTTGCATGTGTAGTTAATTTAGATAGGATTTAATTGCTTTCGTTAGAAGGAGTATAAAGATCTACATCATAATCATCTTTTCCTTTTCTCTTTTGTGAGTTAGTCATCTTACTTAGTAGTCGTCACGAGCGATCGTCTTAATCCCCGCGTTAGATACCTAATTTACCAAATTATTACTTGAGCGACTGACTTACACTTGAGTCATAGTTACACGCGTTAGAGACACATTTTGAGTCGCGTCACTCAACATTGTATCATCGAAACTACTATGTGCGAGTTTTTCATATTCAACATTGAATGTAGGTTCATTTAATGACTAAAATGCTCTAAATAAGCAATACAATAACTCTGGATTTCCATCATTGAGATATTCCCTCGAGTTTGAAGGATTCACTTCTTCATTTGTGTTTTAGTATGAGTTGTGATGCTCCATTGCTTCCAACAATGATTAAAAACAACTAGCATCTCCTACTTAAGCTTCATGACACCACCTAAGAATCTAATGGTGAAAAAATTAATTGAAACAGCCAAGGGTTTACGTTCAAGCTCTGTGAGTAAGATTACTGAATCAAAGTTTACGATATATGAGGCAAATGATTTTTCCCTCTTTCCTTATTGTTTTATGTTTTTTTAATGTAACTTATGAGGGTAAATTATTTCATTGGTTATTTATATAGAATATGATGGAGGAGATAAATATTGTGCGTGTCCTTAACACAACCCTTTGCCTAGATGCATAATTCAAACTAACATAATGTTGGATTTTCATGAAAATGAGAGTAATTTTTTAATATTTGAAATGAAAATTCAACTAATACGATCTCATAGGAGAAATCAAACTAATAAATTTAATAGAATGATAAAATTGAAACAACAAAATAAATTTCTTACAAGTATAATTTATTACACCAACATTTTCATCATCTCTTTCTTGACCCCTTCAATGGTAAATTAAGGCGAGCAAGTTGCATCCACGGCATTAGATTAGGCAAAACAACCACAAGTGAGACTTTAGCAATAACAGATCCTTCAACGGTTGGCGTCGGACCAAGATTGATCACACAGAGACCAACATATCTTGTAGGTGGAACGGCCGTTCCCACCAATGGAACAACAATTGGTGATATCGGGGTAACAGAAGAGCTTGGGTCCATCGTTGAACCAAATATAACCATCCATTGAGTTTGCGAAAACTCCATAAATTTATCCATAAGGCTAAACCTTTGGTTAGGCCACATCAGAGAACTCGTGGAAGCTTGTCCCACCTGAGTGTTTCCTATGACAGCGGCAACTGGAGAACCCTCAGCAATAGAAGTAATATTTTATTCTTCCTCACATAAAATATAGCCAAAGTTAATAGTATGGTTAATGTTATCATTCGCTATTTCGAAGAGAATACCTCCCCAGCAGGGTCACCAAATGTAAGAGAGTAGTTCCCTTTGTTAAGGTGTTTAAAGATAAGCTGAGACGTAACCCGTATTAATGGTGATAACACAATAGTGAATGTACTCTTAATGAGAATGTGTAAACTCAAGTATATACCTCAAGACAAAGTAATAAATATAGTTTTTTTAATACAATAAATGAGCCTCTGTTGAATGTTAGTTTGAGGGAGAAAAAAACAATCACTTTAACCCAGGTAGGCAGGTAAACAGCAAACTATGAAAGGATAGTGTTCATACTCAATAAACACGTGTGTTGTTAGTAGACCTGTCAACGGGTCGGTTTGGGTCGTTTACGGGTTACGGGTTACGGGCAAAACACCCTAACCCATACACGACCCGTTAAGCCTAACGGGTCTAATAACAATACCCAAACACGACCCGTTAATATTAACGGGTACACGACCCAAACCGTTAACACCCGTTAATATTAACGAATCATTTTGGGTCGAAATGGGTAACGGGTTTGGTGACCCTATAATACCCGTTAGTCTTCAATACTTTAAAAATAATGGGTTTTAATTGTAATTTTTATTGGGTATAGATTGGGTGACCCTATAGCACCCGTTAGTCTTTAAAGATTTAGAAATAATGGGTTTTAATGGTTATTGTTATTGGGTACGGGTTGGGTGACCCTATAGTACCCGTTAGTGTTAACGGGTGTTAACGGGTAAAAACGGGTTAAAACGGGTACAGGTAAATTCCCGAACCGTTAGTGTTAACGGGTCTACCGTGTCAACCCGTTAATGATCCAAACCCAATAAGGGTAAACCCATTAACTTATAATTTCGTGTCGGGTCGTGTCGTGTTAACGGGTTATCGTGTATTTTGACAGGTCTAGTTGTTAGCAAGAACATGTCAAGTGTATTAATGGAGGGGAGTAAAATCTCTAGTTTGTAATAAATAACTCAAAAGAGGTCTTTTGGCTCAAAAGTCTCATGGTTTATCAAAGGATACATGAGGTATATATAGGCTCAGCTCACGCATGTGGAACCTCATGCGCATTAAATGTTGGGTCACACTAACATACCCAACATGTCATTAGCATTAAATACTTATTGAAATTCTCGAATGACCAACCGTTGTGTCAGCTGACACCATAGGTGCATCAACACTCTTTTGGCCAACAACTCACTAACTCATTACTATACTAAGATAGGTTTGATTTGACATGTGTAGGTATAGTATGACATTACTCAGATATTTTATGGAAAGATACTATTTTTTGCGTTAAAACCCTATAGCTGAGTAAACTCGTGGTTGGTAGCATAAGGTTTCTCGAGTGTGCTCAATCGGGCAAAGCTGGGTAATTTTACCTAGTGTATCTAAAATGATTAAGCCATGCTTTAACGATGCCTTATTCTCTATTCTCCAAAACAGTTCCCACGAAGGTTCTCAAGTGAGATTGTCCGATATAGCATAAAAGTTCTCCCAAGTCTTGCCAGACCTGGTTCATTGATGGTATCGAGTAACCTCACCACTATTACAACATAACTTATAATTTACATAAAT
Organism: Sambucus nigra; assembly: GCA_949130495.1. Classification (NCBI taxonomy): domain Eukaryota; kingdom Viridiplantae; phylum Streptophyta; class Magnoliopsida; order Dipsacales; family Adoxaceae; genus Sambucus; species Sambucus nigra. The sequence goes on along the minus strand of OX422213.1, from coordinate 21,840,262 downwards.
AAATAAACAAAATACGTGGTGAATCAACTAGCTTCTTCTGGAAGTCTTCCTCAATCTTCGATTAAGCTCAACTTTGCATTGATCTTTTCATCAGTCTCTTAATGAGGAGGTTTATCTATAAGCCCCTCTTACACCATTCATTAAACAACATCCCTTTCAACGACACGGTCTAATCATATGACACTTATTAGTAACAATCAATTCTGATCAGTGTCCTAGCTTGATCGTTTGGTTTGAACTCTTGATCCTCCTCACGGATTTGTGTGTCGAGGAGTTGGTTTTATTCCCTTTACCCTCGAAACATATTTCATCAATGTCATCCTATATTTTTTTCATTATAGATTACGGGTAATCCTAAAAAGTAAAATATGTGAATAAATGTTGCATTAAAATATGGTGAGAAAAATTAGCCCATGATTGAATACTGAGATTATAGTACAGTAACTCGTTCCTAATCACCAAGTGAATAATAAAAATCGACACCATTGCATTGTATTTATGTTTAAATCTAATAGCACTTGGTTTGGTTCCATACGACTGAGTTTTATTCGACATATTTAGTATTTGAAATTGAGGGTTTTTTGACATATTCGATGTTTAGTTGTTGAGTGCTACGAGTTCAATATTGATAACCTCCCTACTAGGTTCAATGATCGAATGTCGAGTTTGGTCGTCGTTCTCGACTTTGTATCATCGAACCTACTAGGTACAAGGTTTTCATTTATCAACGTTGAATGTGGGTTCATTTAATGACTAAAATGCTCTAAATAAGCAATGTAGTACCATTGGATTTCCATCATTAAAATAGTCCCTCGAGTTTAAAGGATCCACTTCTTCATTCGTGTTTTAGTATGAGTTATGATGCTCCATTGCTTCCAACAATGATTAAAAACAACTAGCATCTCGTGCTTACGCTTCGCAACACCCACTATGAATCTAATGGTGCAAAAATTAGTGGAAACAATGGATGCTTGAGTGGGAAGATGAAGGACCAAGGGTTTAAGTTCAAGCTCCGTGGGTTAGATTACCAAAACAGAGTTTACTATATAAGAGGCAAATGATTTTTTTCCTTTTCCTCATTACTTTTATGTTTTTTAATGTAACTTATATGGGTAGTATATTTCATTAGTTATTTACTTAGAATGTGATGGATAATTCAAACTAACATATTGTTGGGTTTTCATGAAAATGCAAGTAATTTTTTAATATTTGAAATGAAAATTCAACCAATACGATCTCATAGGAGAAATCAAACTAATAAATTTAGTAGAATGATAAAATTGAAACAACAAAATAAATATCTTACAAGTATAGTTTATGCTTAATAGTTGCAGGCTGAATATCAAATCAGTCCCATTAAATCATTGTTGATTTTAAATAACAAATCGATGTTGTCACGTGCAAACCATTCGATCGGATTCATAACAACTAAATTATGTGGCAAGAGGAAAATAATGAAAAACTAAAGGACCACTTTTTAAGTTCTAACTACGGACTTGGAAAAATCTTTTTTCATGGCGTGACGTGGTGAGCGTGGAGTGTTGTAGTACGAAAGAAAGTCTCTTCAACCCAACCTAAAGAACAATTTAAAAGCAAAAAAAAAATCAACAAAACTTGGTTGAAATGATCTCCAAAGAGATCTACAAATATTCCATCAACAAATTAAATTAGGAAATGAGAAAAATGAAAATTTAAAAATTATATGCATTTTCTTGCGTTGGTTTTTTTATAATTATCTCACTTACTTCCCAGTTGAGACTCCCCATATATAATGACCAAGAAAAAACTATCCTAGCCAGAGTTCCTCGTTCAGCAAGCAGCTGAACACAAAAGGAATAAAATAAATAATAGAGAATTAAGGTAAAGGTCATGTTCCTTCTTATATTTGGATTTTTAGGACAATGCTTTTCAAGTTTATAAATCTAGTCTCTGTGGTACAATAGCATTTATAAATCTAATCCATGTGGTACAATACCTTTATTTTTTTTATCCGCGCCAGCGGTACTATTTTTCACCATTTTTTATGGTATTTTTAGTACAGGGACTAAATTTATAAAATTATATAGTGTCCTATTTTTATACACTTTGAGCAGTATGTGGACCTTTTCCCAAAACCCCCAATAAATAAATAAGAAATCATCTATGTACAATAAAAATATTTTTTCTTTATATTGTGAGCGAGGGTAAGCCATTCATGCATTAGACATTTTTATCAACTTAATATATATAATCGTTTGTCTGGATTAGTTGCATTTATAAATTGTTCAAAAATTTCATCTAACACAGTTTAATATAGAAAGTTGTTTTTTAACTTAAGATATATTCATAATATGATTGTTTAGACTTCAGTTTTTTTTACTCATTAAGAGTCAATCGGTTCGTTTAAGGGTTCTTAACCGTTATGTACCTTCCATGTGACCTTTAAAATAATATAGCAATTTAAAAAAAAAGAGAGAGAGAGAGAGAGAGAGAGAGAGAAAATCTAAGGAAAATGTTTTACAACTTAAAAAAATTACTCACACGCAACCCCATGTCCGGTACATGATCACCATCTCCCCGATGCATACCAACACAAATCACCATATGTCCACCACCAACAAAAATTGATCTTCATAAGAATTAGGCCGAAACTTCACTCTTTCATTTCAATCAAAAATCGATTGCAGTTTATTCCAAACTGAAATCAAGTCATGCAAAACTCCAACAAAGATCAATATATACATACATAATACATGTACATATAATCAATTTCCCGATATGATCTAGCCATTGTTAAGATTTCAAAACCTTTGTACTCATTGCACAGACCTACTAGTTTGATCGGTGGGTTTTAATAGTTCTGACGGTGTTGGGTTTTTTGGGGGTCTCGATGGTCGAGGTAAGTTGGGGATGGTGGGTTAACAGTGGCAGGGTGAGGTTGCGGTGGTGGTAGGTTGAGTGCACGCGCGTGTGCAAGAGAGTAGTAGGGTATGGGTAACCCATTAAGGCGAGATCGGAGTCATTTGGGTGTGGTTTTGGCGCCAATAAGCTCATTTTAAGTTAGGCCCATTAAAAGTGAAGAAAATCATGTGAAAAAAAATCGTATTTTAGCTTAGTTAACCTCATTTCATTTCATATAAACCCTAAACCTAGTAGGATGCTAAAGAGAGAGACAAAGAGTAGGGCTTGGAGGTTATGGAAGCTATGGAGGTGCCATGGAGGAAGATGAGTTTCAAAGCATGTGCATAAATAAAAGAACAGAAATATCATGCTGGCTCATTATGATTCATGCAAACACTTTGAAGCATCTTACAATTCTATCAGAGCCTAATAATACCCATCATAAGATACTCAAAATACATATGGTGTGTGCTTGCCAATATTGGTGACAAGCCTAGCAAATACGAGACATCAGACACTATGTACAAGCTCATAGCTAATCAAACACGAGAGACTTGTCGAGCTAAGTGTTTGATATTATGCATTCTACGTTTTTTTCTCATAATTCAACTACTTAAAAGTACAAGCATCACATTCTAAAATACCAAGTGCTTGCCTCGTTCAAGTTTTTGTGGTTTCAAAAGGAGCTAATTATGCATACTTTTATCATGGAGTCCAAAGTTTTACATATCTGCACTTTATAGGGTCCTTTTTTCACTTTTGCTACACTTATGACAGAGGTGTCGCATAAAAGTTCAAAAAGACTAGCAAAATGTGAAAATGGACCCGAGAGTGCAAATATACAAAACTTTCGACCCAGACTAAAGATTCACATAACTGGCCCTTTTCAAAAAACTAAATTGGTAAATTCACATGTGCAGGAATGACCTCGATGTGTCAAACTTCACATGAATTACGAGACTACATGCGAATTTACCGTTCCAGAATCCACAAAAACTTATCGGCGTTGTTGGCACATCTGGCAAACGGTTGCTGATTTGACGTTGGCATAAGTGCAGTACTCGCAAGACCAGTGTCCCGAGTCATCTATGTTTCGGGCGGATCTAGACGACGCAGTTCCCTTGCCCCTATTATTATTACTGCTTCTAGCCCCCTTGCTGCTACTGCTACCAACTCCTCCCAAGCTCTTTGAGCTAGCCGGCCTGATGCCCGCGTCCACATCCGATAGCCCGTTCTCTAATGCTCGCACGAGGTTCTCGAAATAATTCCGAGTAACACTGAAATAAATAAATAATTCCAATTAGACAGTAAATAATATATATATATATATATATATAGAGAGAGAGAGAGAGAGAGAGAGAGAGAGGACTCCCCAACATACCTCATTTAACATGCTTATATTTTGGTCATTGAAACTTGTGATAATCATTGCCCAACTAAATTAATGAATTTCTTAGTAAAATTTGGAGATGATCTTCTTCATGCTGAGGACATCTCCCCCGAATTTCATCAAAAAAAATTTATTTATTTATCCCTAGAAAGTTAGTATGTTTTTATGGGCATGTTTATATGAATTGAATTTTTACATCATATTTGCTTGATGATCTCCATGATGAGGTAACCATCCTCGCCAAATTTCATCAAAAAAATCCAAAATTGAAATATCTGTGCGCGCGCACATTGTGTGTGCACATATATATCAAACTTTAGATCATTGTCCACTAAGTGGTTGAAATTTTTTAGTGAATCTCCTCATGGTGGAAATCATCTTCAACAAAACTAATTTATTATAACTTCCATTACCCTTATTATAACTTCCATTACCCCCTAGAAGGGGAGTCTGTACAGCAGGTATCTATTAATTACAAGCTGGTTTTAAAAACCCTTCTACAATTTTACAATGGCATTATTAAATGTTATTTGGACTGACCCCAAAACTTGATGCCAAAATTAACCCCCAAAGTTATTCATATTTGAAAATTGCCCTAAATGACCATATTTGCTTTGCTGATTTTTTGTAGAAGTTTAAAGAATTCAGTGGAAGGAGTCCTTCCTAGGAAAGCTGAAGTCCGTTCATAATAAAAATGTTAAATATGGAAAGAAAAAGACACGGACATGACTTTGGAGAATTATAATTTACAGTTCTAGCACTTATTTGGCTACTATGGAAAGAGGAGATGCAAGAGCCTCGTTCAATACAAGTAGAGAGGGGGGAAGGCCGTATAGGAGAATATCAAATTCATAGCAACATCTTGGACATCTTTGTCAACAACTTTTGAAATCATTACTTTTTCATTACGCTAGTTGAGTTGGGCTGATTGAATTTTTTTGATCAAATTTTTAATTTTTCGTGCTTTTGGCTAGTCAAATTCCCTTGCATTGCATTGAATCCACTCTTGAGAGTTCATTTATAAAACCAGTTATGATTAAGTTAGGTGTTGATCTTCCCAATTAATGTATTAATTTCTGCCCAAAAATAATAATAACAAATTCCCTATAATAAAATATACAAATATAGATTAACAATTATGATCACTACTTTGCAATGAACCCCCAACCCGGAAAAAAAAAAAAGAAAAAGCAACATAATTAGCAGGCCATATATAACCCTATCTCCCAAACATTCTCTCCGGATCGAAAGAAAGGGAAAGAATAGAAAGCTGGGTTAATAAATTTATTTCATTGACCTTTTTACCCATAATAACAAAAATTATGGCCACCACTTCATCATGGACCCCGCCCTCGCAACCCCCAACCATAAAAGAGTCTTTGCAACATAAATTAACTTTCCAGAACAGAACCCATGATCATAATATTTATTGAGGCTTCCAGTTTTGGTTATTTTACTGCTAGAATATATTGGTTGGGTTACCTGGTAAGTCCAGCTAGCTTTGTGCGGAACTCATTGAAGTCCTTTGCCTGACCCTCAGCATTAATATACCCCAGTAGCTCCTTCTCAGCACATTGATGAAGTCGTTCCAACCCAGACTCAGCCTCACCTTAAGGACAACAGAGCCAAGTGTCAGTCGAGCAATGGAGAACATCAAAATGATATGGCCCTCTCTTAATTGTGGTAAATTATTTTCTGTTTTCCGTTTCCAAGTTTCATCTCCATTTCTAATTTTAAGTAGATAATTTTAGAAAACAAGAAATGTGTTCATTTGGCAGAAATAAAAAATTATTCTGAAATTGTAAAATATAGAAAATTTAGGGGTCGGATGTACAAAAACTTTTGGGATTACATGTAATTTAAAGAAATTCCAGGGGTTTAATGTATATTAAGGAAAGTTCAGGAGCCAAAATGGAATTTATAAAGATTTCGGGAGCCAAAATGTGATTTACAGAAAGTTCACATGGAAAATGTAATTTCACCGCATAGTTTAAGGCCAAATATAATTTACCAAAACGTCAAGGACCTGATGTAATTTATAAAAAGTTCAGGGGTCTAAATGTAATTTTGGGGTTAAAGATGTTTTGAAAATTGGTAGAATACTTGTCAAAGTGGTTCCCGTTTTTTGGAAAATTGGATAACTGCAGAGCCGGCCCAAGGGGTAGGCCAACGAGGCAACCGCCTTGGGCCCCCAAATATGATGTATTTTTATGGGCCCAAAAATTTATAAGTACACTGTATACACACAAAAATAAAAGCCCAAAAAAAAACCTACCTCATTTATCCCTTCCCTTCGTATCCCAAGAGCAAAGTTAACTCATTCCCACAAAACAATTACACGCAACAGCCATTCCTCTTCTTAACCAATCTCTCTTTAAATTCCTTCTTTATTTAAAATACTCACAATACTCTCAACCATATATATTAAAGATCAAGAGGTTTGTATTCTTTTTTTTATTAATCTAAATTTTATTTATTTATAGTTTTTTTATCCGTGTAATTTTTTTTGTCCCTCTAAATTTTTTTATTAATCTGATTTATTTAACAGCATTATTTTAGTATCAGGTTGTATTCGTTTTTTTTATTTAGGATGATTCTTAGTCTTTTTTTTATTAAGTTGTTTATTTATGTTCATGTTATTATCAATCTGGCATTAACTTAAAAACAATGTTGTTAATTATTAATTTGTCATTAACTTAAAAAAATGTTATTAATCTGTTAACTCGAAAAAAAATTGTTATTAATCTTTCATTAACTTAAAAAAAATATTATTAATTATTAATCTGTCATTAACTTTTAAAAAATGTTGTTAATTATTTTTTGTCCTAAAAGCTGTTATTTTTTATGTTAAATGCTGTTAATATCACCTCTTAATAAGTTAATGATGTTAATTTTTTATGTATTTTTCAGGATTTTTTTTATCGAAGAAAGGCTTTCAAAGTTGATTTATAAATTCGCCAAACAAGGTTCCATTGTTCCTTTATTTGGTTGTGGTTGAGTTTTTTTAGATTGATTTTTGGATTGTTGTGTATTTATACCATGCCTCCTAAAAAGTATATTTCTGGATGGGAAAAATTAAAGAAGCAAAAGGTAGAAAAATTTATGCAATCCCAAACAGGAGCTCTTGATAAATTTATTTTTAAATTGAATGAAACTGAAAATGGGCATGAGAAAGAAAATGAAGAAGTTTTGATTGGAGATGAAAATTTGGTGCATCAAGAGGATATTAATGAGAACGATAATGAAGAAGGTTTAAACAAAGAACATGAAAATTTAAACAAGGCAGCTTACAAATTTTGTTCATTTCCTATTATCTTGTAAAAATACATAATATATTTTGCGCAAAAAAAAAAATTATTAACTAAAGGCCCCATTTTATAAGTTTGCCTTGATCCCCAAAATCTTTGGGGCCGGCCCTGGATAACTGTTGTTTTCTATTTGGAAAAATATCAAACTTGAATGCAATTTCTAATTTTCCGTTTCTGTAGGAAACTTTAGGGAAAAATTTCTGAAACAACCTTATTTTCTCACAACTAAACAGGGCCTATGTCTTCTTTTTGACAAGGAGGTTAAGCAATACCTTGCAAGTACTCAAAGAACTGCCTCTTCGCATGTTCGTGATCGGGTAAGTAATATCCATAGGCGTATGTCCATTTTAGTACCCGTCTACATTCAACAATCTGCAACAAGAGGAGACGCAATAGTGATTACAGTATATACTTTCCAGCAAAAAATACAAATAAATTGTCAATCAAACTACGCATAAAATATGATCTACCTGTAACCAGGCCTCTATTATGAACTTAAGCTGTGATTCAGGTTGGCACTGTTTGTCACTCAACTTCTCAAGCTGCATAAATATAAACTATCACAACATGCTATCTGAGATGCATAGAAAAGCAGCAGTAGACATCTAACAGAGCAAAAGCACTACAATTGAAGGGATTACAGGAAGAATGAATGAAGAATAATATGTTATTGATTCATTTTCACTCAACTTTTCTTATCGAAGAACCTAGATAAGTAAGCAACTAAAAGCGACCACCCCCAAAAAATCCTGTCTAGATCCGCCTACTTTTTGAACAATAGCCAGGTTTAGTTTCAAACTAGCCATTGGGGCACACTACATATATTAAGAATGAAAACTAGAAAACGAGGAGGTCATCCGGCAAACCAGACACTGTCGCCTAACCTCGTCGACCTTCGCCAGAAGCCAGGGGAGGTGTAGCCTAGTCAGTTGGCCTCAAAATTGGGGTGGGCATGGTTCAAAGTCTCGGTATCGGTCCCGGTATCGGACACCCAATTTTCAACTCGGTCGCGGTATCGGTCGCGGTATCGGGCGATACGCAAATATACGCTATTTAGAGAGCGCAAAAAATTCCGGAAAAAATATAGAAAATTTAAAAAAAATAAGATTAACAATGTGGACCAATGAGATGCATTCAAACCTATCATTCAATATGCATTGCATTGTAGAATTGGTTATACTGAAGCGCGGCAGAGTTGTCAGATTCAATATTGCATAGTAAACCAATAATAATATTGAAAAACAAAAATGTACATATTGTTTTAACAACAATGTATATTTTTTTACATTTTTACAAAAACGTACAAAAGAACATTGTTACATCAATGTACATTTTTTTAACAACAATGTACATTTTTTTACATTTTTACAAAAATGTACATTTTTTTAACAAATATGTATATTTCTTTTTACATTTTTATAAAAACGTACAAAAGAACATTTTTTACAAAAAAGGACATTTTTACAAAAACGTACAAAAGGACATTTTTATAAAAACGTACAAAAGGACATTTTTACAAAAATGTACATTTTTTTTAACAAAAATGTACATTTCTTTTAACAAAAATATATATATTTTTTACAAATATGTACACTTTTTTTTACAAATATGTACAAATATATATTTTTTACAAAAATATATATTTTTTTACAAATATGTACATTTTTTTAACAAAATAACATTTGTACAAAAATGTAAATTTTTTACAAACATAAATGTACATTATATATTTTTTGTAAAAGATTTGAATATTTTTTGTAAAAAAATAACATTTCTTTAAAAAAAGAGTTTTAGTAGAGTCATTTAAAAAAAAAAAAGAGTACTACTTTTTAAAAGATTTGTATATTTTTTTTAGTAGTCATTTAAAAAAAAAGTGTTTTATGTTCTAAAAAATTAATGTTAATACTTTTGAAAAAGTAATACCATTCTGTAAATGTTACAAAATATTTTCAACAACGAAGAAATATGGTAAAAGATAAAAGTTCTATAAAAAAATAAAACAAAATATGACAATATCGTTTGAATCGGTTGTCTCGGCCGAAATCGCGGCTGTCTCGGCCGAAATCGCGGCTGTCTCGGCCGATATCGCGGCGAGGCGTCTCGGAATCGGTTGTCTCGGGCGATATCGCGGCTGTCTCGGCCGATTCAGTGTTTATTTTGAAACGTCTCTCGGTATCGGTTCGTTACCCTCCGATTCCGAGTTGACTCGGCCGATACCGAGTCAACTCGGCCGATACTTTGAACCATGGGTGGGGTAGAGGTTCCTTGAAGGTTGAATGAGCGGGGAAATGGTGGTGTATGACGTGGGGTTCCCAGACCTCCGATTGTCATCACCTGATGGCAGCAAGGGTCATCGACCATCGGCGATGGGTTACACCTCTCGGATCCAGGGTTGGGAGGTTGGTTTGAGAGCAGTGGGGGATGATCAAATTGTTCGGTGGTTGACCAGCAGGTCTCTAGGATTTGGAATGAAGGTTTCAGATCTGGAGGGTGGTGCCACTTGGCCGCTAGTAGCAGGGGCCTGATTTGGAGGAGTAGTCCACCGGTTCCTCCGAGCCTTGCCTATGGCTCTACAACCACCACCTTGGTGACCACCTCTGCAGATACCATTTTAATGTAAGCAAAAGAATTTTCAGAACAACAATTAAAAATAAAAGTCTCTCAATCATTTATCTCCAAAGTTAAGTCGAAGAGTGGCCAAGAGCCTTATTTATAGGCAAGGAAGTCTTGCTAGCCACGAAACTCTAATATTAAAAATGACTAAAACGGAAATTATAAAGACATAAAAAGAAAAGGTCACCCTCTAACCTAATATAACAACTAAAACGAGTGAAATAACTTAATATAACATGAAAATATGAATAAACAAAAATACATATACATCACAGGTCACTCGTACACGTCAATCTGCAGTGTGACGCTTTGGGCATGTCGTTTTCTTTCATTAATTTAACCAACAAATAATCAAAAATATCAGAACTAATCATTTGATTATAGAAAGCGATTTACGAGTTTTATTAAGACTCAAGCTGTGTTTTCACTTTTCTTATTTTCACAAAGTGATTCTTATTAATATGTTGACCTTGAGACACAATATCCCCTCACCTCACATCTATGAAGCACAGGCACGGATATGGGTGCCGTGTGCGACACGACACGGACACTCCGACATAGTCAACCTAAAAAAATTAGGACACGACACAGCAAAGACACAACGACATATAAATATATTTTTATAATCATATATATATAGATATAGATATATATATTCATCTATTTTGCACTTCGAAAACAAAAATTAGTTCTGAAACTAATTTATTAATATTAACACAGTCCAATATTTCATAATGAAAGTTAAATTGCCAGTCAAAATTTTGCATTGAAATTGAGCTTTCATTCTTTTAACTTTTCTTCTTATTATTCATAAACCCTTGCACAATTCAATTTTACAAGATGATACTAGAATTTAGTAGTGTTCTTTAATTTTTGGCACCCCGCCGTGTCCACGAAGTGTCCGCCTTCTTTAAAATGCCAAACAGGTCCAACACGACACGCAGCGTGTCCGCAGAGTGTCCGAGCTGTGTCATACGCGTGTCGAGTGTCCGACACGGGTACGCCACCTTTGGAGAAGTGTTCAAGCTTCTTAGCCTCACATATACCAACACAACACCTTCAGGAGATTATTGTCTTAAATGCATAGAAGGGACGAAGTGTGAGGCCTTCAATGGAGTTGATCATAGCAGTTGAATGCTGAATGTCGTGACAGCCTTGTAGTTACAGAGTGTTTGCATTATAGTAAATCAGTGGGCAACTATGTTAGACTTCATGTATCAAAACAAACGTCTCGCGTCAGAAGAGTCCAACATATGGTACACACCTGTGATGAACACTCTATCTAGCAACGAGGACTCGAGTTAAAAAACCCACATGCAGGTGGTTAAGTTGGGGACAATTCCCTTGGCTAGTTAAAAGAATGGGAGCCAACAAATCTGTAGAGGTTCGATAGACAGTCAACAGGCGGCACCTGAGCTTCAAGTAGTAGATCCAAAGTGGAGGTGGCAGCTAGTAGACTAAGATCGAGTTGCAGTGCACCATGGTGAAGCTCAAAATTGGATGATTACAATCATATAGTGATGTTGGACAAGTGGGTTTGATCCAATGTGGAGCACCATATGTGTATCAAAACAAGTGTACCACATCAGATGTAGAGTCTTAAACACATTGTACTCAAGTTCAGCGAGGCCTTTTTTGAGTAAAAAACACCACACCTAGATCTGTCCGGACGATATTTGAGGCTAGTTGGACATCAGGTCCCAACATATTATATATTACATCGATTATAATGGAGAAGTGTACTTCCCAGAAACTTCTATAAAAACATTGCGTCACTGGTCACTTCAATTGCTTTATTTTTTCCGTTGGTTTGTTTAATCAATGAGTGATTAAAATATGCGGAGTTGTTGGACATAGGCTTAGTTAAAATTGTTATATATTGATAATCCTATATACATCAAAATGAAAACTTAGTGATATATATATATAAATAAATAATATTAATAATAAATAAATAATTATAAAATTAAAAAAAAAATGATTAGGTGATGTATCAAAGCCCGAATTATAAAAACCTACCTCCAAACAAAACACTATAAGAAGCCTGGTTGCATGTAACAAAAACCAATCAAGCACAAATTAGTTTGCATGTGCGTGTGCCAGTGTTCTACTATTGGGCATCAGAGACCATGCAAAATAGGATCACATAAAGAACGGTACAACAGATCATCAAAAGCAATAGTGAAGGACCTGACATTTCCTTCCAAAACCATGAAAACTTATCAACAACTAGTTCAAAGTGAACAGTTGTGCCAACAACAAGAAGACCGTATTAGAAAAGAAGAAACTTCTCTTACATGCACAGTTTGCATTTGATGTAGATCTGCAAGAGCTTTTTGCCTGGACTGCAGAAAGGAAATAAAAATTTCAGGTTCCAACTTGGGCTAATAATTGCACATATTAAGAACTATAACTTGTATATAAACTACAGCAGGACTTTCAGTACTTTCGATTATTAAGCAAAAGAAAAGAGAACGCAGACAAAATACACTTCCTTACAGGCCGAGAACTTGGAAAAAAATCTCACCTTATGCTCAACAGTTGTCACATCTAACTTTACACTAATTATGGTCTAAATCCCAACTATTTTTATCCACTTAAACATTTTTCTTTGCTAAGTTGACTAAAACATTGACTTGCAAACCCCATGCCTAGGACCAGTTTAAGATCCAGCTGTTCAGTCGATCAATATCTAAGACACTATTTTTGTCTGAAAATGTAGATGAGAAAATGAACTTTTTAATGTAGGATTCATCGAACTCAATAAATCAAGATGTTTAGTATAGTTGCCTCCTTTCCTCAGACTCAACATATTAAGATGTTTTTTTTCTCTTACCCTCCAACAGCATCAAATATAACCATACATGTTTGAATTCTCAGGTACTATTTCAATCCACTTCAATATGTTTTATTTACTAGATTGATTCAAAATATTGACATTCAAAAGTCATGGCTAGGACCAGTGTGAGATCTAGCTGTTTAATCAGAAGATTACAAGACCTTGTTTTTTGTCTGAAAATCCAGATGAAAAATGACCTCGCTAATGTAGAACTTTCGCTAGATACATCAAGATGTTTAGTGTATTTTCCACTTTTTTGCATACTTTATTCGACTTGAGTATTACTGTAGAGAATTTCCCAGAATTTTTTATATAAAAGTATAACCGATTTTCTCATTTAAATTATGAGTACTTAAAGGAACCAAGGATAAGTGATGTCAAAGCTAAAAGCTAACAAAAGGTATTTCTCCATATGCCCCTACATTTAACTTGTAATTCATTCTTTCCTAGATAAAAGATGAATATTATTAGAAAGTGGGGAAATAAAAACTATTAAGGACAAGATGTCTCTCAAAAACAGTGTAGGAAACACCATTCAATCCCTCGTTATCAATCCAGTCCCCATTATCCTTGAACCCCAACAATTCTCAGACGCCACACCCAATTTTACCCCTAAACACCATCATGACTAACCTTGATTTGACAATCTGCAAAGATATCAACCACCTTTCTGTCGCAACATTCCACAACCATTCCTTGCTTGAATGCTTATCTGATAGCTTACCACGTCGCATTTAATACCTTGGGTACTTAGTTAAATGCATGGCACTGTTCATCCTAGAGATCAATGTCCCAGATCATTCCCTAAACCACTACAAATACTGCGATCAACCTCATTTATTAAGTTAAACGTTTTTCATATACCTAGAATTTACCTATAACCTCCATTAAAAACAGACCAATCTCTGAACCTCGTTCATCACCATTTACTAGCTATTGAGCCTTCCATCGCCCACCACCCTGTCCTCCACGACCTAAGGATCCTGTGCTAAAGTTAGCTCCCTCCCTGTCTTTCTCTGTGTCGAGGTGCCTATTCTCTCACCCTTTGTATCATAAGTCTCATGCTCACGACAGTATCGTAGCGCAGATTCTTCAAGATTCTTATGCTTCAACTCCTGAGAAGCACTCTTGAGAATCGCCCTCTCTGATTAACTACCCTCATACATTAGACAACTCTACTAGGAGACATTCTCATTACCATGGAGAACTTAGCCGATCAAAGCTAGGTTGAGCGCGTTGGCCCAAACCTATTCCTGATATAAATTCTAGTGACGTCACAAGCCCACCCTTGATGTCTCACCATCAACCTTGAGGGTGAAAAATCAACCCATCCCCCCTAAACTTCACCTCTGCCTCTTTGGTCACCCTAGACCAGAATTAAAACCCTGGAAAAGCCTCTGATTTGAATCAATATCTTTGGTTTTTTTATGAACTACTTCGTTATCAGGGGGACACCTGGCTCTTTCTTGCCCGAACTCACCAGTACCAGTACCAGTACCAGAACCCCAAGACAGGCCTACCACCGTCAACTAGAGCGAAACCCCCAATTTTCCCACCCACTACTCGTCTCAAACTACCAGTCCTTGAACGGTGAACATGGGGCCAATCTTCACTACGCCGTTAGGAACCCCACCTTCTTTTGCACCACAACCAGTGACCAGAACACCCATGGTGGTCTGGCCTTGCATCATCCGTTGAAATCACAGGAGTTACACCCGTCACTCCCCTTACAGTGACCGAGACACCTACGCTGAGTGGCTGTCACCTATGAAGCTCGGACTCGACACGTAATACGTGTTTCGACACGACACGCGATTTTTCCAAAAACTACGATACGGCGCGCTAGGATACGTATAATATATGATATATATTTAAATATATAATATAGATTTAAATATAATATTAATGAAATAAAACAATTTTTTCCCATAAAATACATTATTAAAGCATTCTCAACATAAAATTAAAAAAATGAACCATAGAAAAAAAATTCAAACACACCTTAACATTAAAATCATAAATAAAACAAAATCAGTATCACATAAGAAAAAAAATAATTAAAAAATGTGTCATTTTACGTGTCCCAGCGTGTCCTTTTACGTGTCCCAGCCTGTCAACGTGTCCTAGCAGGTCGGCAATGTGTCGGAGCTTGTCGCCCATCGGAATCGTGTCAAAGCTGATTCGTTACTTCCAGGAGTGTGTCCGTGCTTCATAGGCTGTCACTCTCAAGGCCATGCAGAAGTTTTTTCCAACTCGAGCAGCGAAATTCTCACCTATATTAACCCTGAAGCTCACCTTTGATCAAGAATAACTAAATGGCGCCATACCCTCAAAGTACATCTCACCTTGAAGTTCAGACAGTACAATGTAAAGAGGTAATCCCTAAGAGAACGTAAGGCAGTTTGTGGAGAATCTTGGCATTCATGGAGCAAACCACACATTGAGACTGATAGAACTCACGAAATCTTTGAGAGACAAAGCCTACACTTGGTATCCCTGGTCACTAAGTTGAAATAGAGATCTCACAAAAATGAAGCGAAACAAGGGCAAGGGTATACATAAACCGTTTCCGTGATTGTTCGTTGGACTGCAACAAGCCAATTGCAAAGCTGCAGTTCATAAAATCTGTGCTGAATGTCGCACGAATACAAGGTCAACTTGGTTGATCACACTCATGCTAGCTTTCCCAATTCTCAGAGATCGCTAGAAGTTAATCTCCTCCTATAATGCCATGCCCAGCCACACATATCTCACTAGACATGAGAGAGAGACCTGACTACACATGATACATAAATCAGAAGATAAAGCCTTATATGGCCAATGAACCAATATGTAACATGTCACATTAAGCCTATTTAGCAACAATGACAACATAGATCCCTCGACTTTTAGGGGGACTTTTGGTTTCTAAAAAACATTAACCCGGGGGAGTTAAAGCGCGCAAAAAGTGGTAAATATCAACGAGAGAAAATTTACGGTAAAAACATGTAGGATCCCTACTGTTTGTGTCTGGATAAAAGTTGTAAGAATAAAGAATAATCAAGCTCTGACACTTTTCAGCTTCTTTATCATTCAAATTCATGAAAAAATGAAGATAGAGCACCACAGCCAAAAGAAAATGAGAAATTAAAGCATGAAGAGAAACACATATATACAAGAAAAGATGCTCAACAAATGCAAATTCACAAACCAATGATCTTCCCATTAGCAAATATTGGATCAGTCCTCAACTCTGCAAGGGTAATGGACTAGAGAAATAAAAGTAGTCTATACCAATATACCTACAATATGAACTCCCAGTGGCTAATATATACGATGTCACTACCAGAATAACACCTCATCCATTCTTCTAAATATTGAATTTACTCCTAATCAACCTATGCCACTCCAGGGATAACCACCATAACCATTTTTCCACTACAGAAAATACTATTAGATGTCGAATTCCCCAAACCCCACCCCCGCAACCTCAAGGTTTGGCAGCAAAGCCCCAACTAATTAAGTGGTATCTCCAATTATCCCTACCCTCCTGGACCGTGGAAAACATCTCAGAACTTTTTCAATCCTCTCAACCACGCTAATGAGGGTTGCAAAAAAACTGCAGTAATGAGGACAACTAGAGAGGTAGGCCTAACCCCAAGGGGTCAGCCTAGTAGCATGGGCCACCTCCCATAGTGTGTCTTGGTGTGTGCGGATTGGATGGTCTAAACATACCCTTGGGAATATAGGAGAGATCAAGAAAAAATATAGAGAGGTAGGCTGACTCAAATTAATGGAACCCGGAGAGAAATAAGATCTCTTCCACCTATTAAAACTTCGCTACTGCAGAATTCCAGAATGCATAGCCTTAAAATTACTCCCTAAAGAAACAAATAAATATACCTTCAACTACACCCCTGGGCGCTTTTTGCTACCAATACTAGACTTGAAGAACCTAAGGCTCAGATTTCACCATTAATTTAAGACCAAAAGGCTAAAATTGTTACTGCACACTGAATTTCCTGCAACCTGGCACTTAAAAAACAAGCCAATTCCAACCCTTCCGCATCTACAAAACCTTCAAAATTCTATCTAGCATCTTAAACACCTTACATTAAAAGATTACCTAGTCCCAGCATAATCAATGATAAGTAGCATTAATCTAAGCCTCCTACAACTGTCCTCAATCAATTAAAGCTTAAATTATGGGTTTCATCTTCTAAGATTTTCCAGAAGCCAACATTTTTGCTGGGCATTTGACTCGGGGTAATATTGTACCATAATGAGAAGTGTCGTGGCAGGGGAGGTAATTGATGTAATTCCTGTAATCCAACACATACATTTTCTAATAATATTTATAAAAAGAGAATCCCATTTCTTATATATATAAACTGGAACTTGACAGAAGTGCATGCTTCAAATAATGAGAAGATTCTTAACAAATTAAATCATAGCACACAATCGCTGGGAATGCCTGCTTATAAAGCTTACACAAAGGAGGTGCAAACGCACAGGAGTTCAAGTGAGTAAGATATACACAATTTAAGATGTCAACTGAGACGACAAAAATAATATTTTATACCGGGCTCACTTTCGTAGAAACATTAGTATTAAATACATTTATCAACAATGGTTGATTTAAAACCTGTACCTACCGATTGGTTAGTCGCCCATCTTTCGTAATAATGAGTATATCTTTCTAAGGAGTTTTTAGCCATCTCTCTTCGTTTCTCGGTTTCATCATACTGTAAGCAACAGAGCATATTAGATACAAGCAGTGAGTACATCCCACAGTAACGCCGTATATTCTACATTAGTTGCACGAGGGAAAATGTATAAATGTGAGAACAATGTAATAAACTAGAATATTACAACTCCCTCTTGCTTTGCTGATTCATAACGGTTGCATGCATAGAAACCACCTGTTCTCTCACCGTGATCCGACCACGCACCAAGGCAAAGCCTGCAACCAATATTATCAAACAACATGCACTAAGAATAATCAACGTAAATAATTCTAAAAAAACATTATCCGTAAGTAAATAACAGAATCAGAAGAAAACGAATAAGTGAAGAAGCCAAAGTGACACAATAAAATGAGGTTCACAAACATTCTTCCTTGGAGCTCAGAGTTCATTTAACAGAAAAACTTGATATGCAGAAAACTTTAATATGTTCCAACATTTAGATCAAGAATAAATAGCTTACCAGCAAAACTCAAATTTACACGGTGGTGTACATGTTATATGCATACAGCCTTGGTTCTTCTCAATTGGGCGCTTGCATTTTGGACAAGGCTTGGAATTAGCTAATATCCTGAAATTTTAACCAACACTTAGATGATTGGGCTTTGTAGTAAAAGATTTATACTAGATGATTGAAAGAAAACTTAGGTGATTGGGGCGAGCAGCGATACAAACGAAACATTTTAAGTAATTTAATAATATTTTGCCCTGGTGCATATATATATATATATATACACACACACATAACTATATAATATCTAGTGCATATATGTTTCATGTAATTACAGTTGACGTACCCCCCAAAAAAGCAATAATTAACATATTTGATGTAAAATAATATTCAGAGTTTTGCAAGACACCTCCAGGCTCCAATTCAAGTGAATAACTAGATGTTTTAAAACAACCCTATTAAGAAAAATAAAGACATACATAATTGTAATGTAAAAAATATGAAAACTGATTTTTTTTTTTTTACCTTAAAATACTGAGAGCTTGGCAAATAGCTCATGTCCTGTATATGTACAGTTCTTAACAGGTCCCATTAAAACAAAATTTACGTCACTAGATCCTATTTGCACATGTAGTAAATATTTATTACCTATTTTCTAATAGAACCAATTGGAGTAAAAATCTTTTTAATGGGACCTATTGCAACAAAAAATATCCGTAGGACCTAATTGACTATATAATTGGATCAAATGAATCCGTAGGACCTAATTGACAAAAAAAATCTATCCAGAATTGGATGAAATGAAAATTTAATATATATGTGCTCTTTCGGCCGTTGAAACTTTTGATGATCGATGATTTTTTGTGTAAGATCTCCTCACTGTGGCATCTCCAACAAGTTTGGTAAAAAAATCAAATTTTTACCATTTCATAAAATTTGATCCAGTTTTTGGAGTCCACTTGCTACAAAAGAAAAGGAATAATAAACACCAGAGTCTATATCCTATTATTACATATTTTATCATAACCTATATAATATTATTACGTAAAATATTCTTCAACCTTGTCAATAAGTCAATATGACAATGATCAACAAGTCAATATGCTAATATCCAATACAATACCAATTCATATTTTCAGACTCTGCGCTATTCTTCAATATCCACTTGGCCACAGTGCCACAATCAACCGGCCGGTGAGCTTCCTCGGTACACTGCAAGTATAAACTCACATCACTAAAAGTAGCAAATAACTATGAAGCATAGATACAATATATAGGGATAAGAATGCGTAACGATACAAATACACGTCCGATACACTCGATATATATTGGATACAGGGTTTTAAGTATCCTGATTTTTATTTCTAACAATTTTCGGATAGCTCAGTTATGTTTTTTCTTCTTTTAGAAAAATAGTGCTCTATTTTTTTGTAATTGATATTCTGATTAATGACTTCTTGTTCGTTTTTATTATAACTTATTGTTAAATGTTAGACAACATTGTTTTGGGGTTAAAAATAGCTCACTCCCCCCTTCATCTATAACGTATATAGTGCTAGACAGCACTGATTTAGGCAAGAAACAACTGTTTCCCTGTTCAATTGGACTATGCAATCTATTGGGAGAATGTTGTTTTCGAAAAACACATGACCTAGTTTAAATGAAATCATCTTTTCAAATTATTAAACGTATATATAAATTGTAATATACAACATATTCCAGCATATCCGTATCTTACTTTTTTTTTAATCCAGATCGGTGCATCTGTATCGTAACCATATCGGTATCGCCGGTACCAGTAATGGTACTGGTAATTCTTAGGCAAAAGATTGCTTGGAAAAATTGTTTATAGAAGACAGCAATGAAACTAAAAAAATTAGAAGAATTTAGTAACAAACTGATGCGACTCACATTCCAGCAAAAGCTATATGAGCAATGGCAAGTAACATCGTAGCTTCCACCACCAACAATGAAATCCACAGCATAATCACAGCCAGGAGCAGGGCACCATTTTGTCTAAAGAAAACGCATAAAATAACAATTATCATAAAACTGTTAACAATGAGATGATCATTCGGATATGAATAAAAAGTAAGTATGATCCCGAGATGACAGAAGTGATGATGATAGTATAACCGTTAATGTGAAAAAGGAAAACATTAACGATTTACTACATATATATAAATAAAGAAAAATTAGTGAAACGAAGCATAATCTAAACAAGACAGCAATCCATTAGAAAGATGAAACAAAAGAGCAGAAAGGAATATATTGCCATGCCGACAATAGCGTTAAAGCAAACCAAAATCCAACACTAAGCTATTTTACAAATCAAAAACAACATCAAGTAATCTTCACCTTCCTTTGCAGAAGAAAATTGCATTATGGGTTATCAATAAATAACAAGCGTCCAACTTACAAAATTCAGAGCCAAAAATGATTTTAAAAAATGAAGAAGGCTGTCAGATTGACAAGTTGACTTTTCATTTATAACTAAAACCCATACTCGATTTGAGAGAGAGAGAGAGAGAGAGAGAGAGAGAGTGAGCACCCAATATTTCTCAACATTAGCATTCAACTTTAGTAATTAATAATTATAATAATGCAGCTTTTGATTTCTACAACAAAATAAGTGGCAACACAAGATTGTTGGACTTCCCAGGAAGCGTCCAATAATACAAAGTAGGAAACCAACTAACCCTATCCCCACAATCCCACGCACCAGCAAAATCAATATATTATATTTTATGTTTGACAGCTTAAATAAATAAAATTGATAAGTAAACAGCTTTTAAACAATTAAGGAGTAATTTAACATTTTGTTTATTTTCAGCTAAACCTATGTTTCACTATGAGCTTCATAAAATTCATTACCTTTCTATTGTCTTCAATAAATGACCTAAGAAAGTATCGGTTATACTTCTCTTTATCATCCCCAGAAGCCAGTAGTTTAATCATGTCGTGGCCAACAGCTGCACTACAAGATGGATCAGGACATCGCAAATTCAAACATCCAGGACCATCGTTGATGGAATTGCTAATGTATCCTGGAACAGCAAAAATAAAATAAATCCAGAAAAAGGAACTCAGAAATGGAAGGAAGAGTTTATTTCAAGCAGTACATTGAAATTCTGAAAGAAACAAAGTTGCGACCGTTACATTACATATGAACTGTCAAACGATGATAAATTAGTTCTGACAACGATTATGACGAGATAAACAATTAAGGATATACATAAAACAACACTAACTTGCCATTCTTGTGCAAACGTTATGTGTGTGTGTATACATATAGAGAATGAGAGAATGAGAGCAGCAGCAACAGCAGTAGTCTGAACTCTGGAGTAGGATATTACTTGAGCCGCAGCTCTTTTTAAAGTATAAGCCAACATGTTTCCAAACAGAAGAATTGACCAAGGAGCTGAGGGCAGTCCCTTGTGAAGAATATATCCCTCTAACCTTACCACAAGAACCACTAGCAACCCATAGGGTATCTTTTACTTGCGGAGAGGAATCTAATTTATATACTAAAAAATATCATGTTCCCTCTAAAATTTTGTAACATGAATAAATCAAGACCAGCAAATTAACATGATCTGGACAATCATAACATACACTCATTTTGTTGAAAGCATACCGGACCGATTTAAAAATTAATTAGTCAAGGCCTATCTAGGTAGAGTTAGGCCCTTTTTGTTTTCTTAATAATTTGGGGTGCCTACACCTCTTAGAGCATTGGACTAATACCTAAGGTATGTTTAGCCCCTCCAATCAGCAAGCAGAGGAACACACTAGAGATGTAGCACCAAAAGAACACCAACCCTTGACCTCAAGGTTTTGAGTTAAGCTATCCATGCAACTAGGCCGATATACCCCAAAATAAGATTCATTCTTATCTTCATGCTTGCAAGTGCACGTGTGCACGCAATTTAATTTTTGTTCATAAAAGGATGTAGATACAAAAAAATTTGACACTGAACCTCCACACGAACGAGCCCTTTAGACTTCCCCATGCAAGCTAAACAGGAGGGATGTTATGCTAGAGCCACCCTAACAACATGCCCCGCTTACTACTGGGGAGTTTCGAACCTTAAACCAACCGTTAATATCCGAGTCTATCAAGTTCGCTCCTTACCATCTTACCACTGGGACAACCAGGGTGGATGATGTAGATACAAGTTAATAGTTACACTATCGGTTACAGGCCCATTCTGTTTATAGATGTACTTGGTTATGCTCAAGGCTCTCGTGTTCCACAAAAGAAAACAAAATGACAGATGGTTGGAAAGTTCAAATTTAAAATCCCAAGTCCACTTGAGGATTGCTCTACTCGGTTCTCTATATTGAAGTATACTGACAAGGTCAAAAACCAAAGGTGGTAATAAAACATAGGTATTTCAAAGAAGAAAACGGGACAGACTAAGGGTTACCTAGTAGTTCTAGAAACATCCCATCCTTGAAGGTTTGAATCCCATCCCCCATGTCTCACAAAAGAAAACAAATCAGTTTTCCTTTGAAAGTTCAAATTCAAAAAAAAAAAAAGTCACTTAAGGATTGCTTTGCTCACTTCTCTATATTAAAGGGTATTACCAATGTTGAAAGGCGATAGAGGTGGTAAAAAATCGTAGGTATTTCAAAGACGAGAATGGGACAGACTAAGGGTTGAACTATTGGTTCTAGGACCATCCCACACTCGAGTTGTCAAGGGTTGGAATCTCATCCCACTCCCACCCCCATCGACAGGGGTCTTATCTAAGAATGAGTAAACCATCATTCAAGATAGCTTTCATTCATTGATTACATTCATCTTACATCATACTACTACCCCTTATTTCTCCTTCACAAGATTCCACCAGGAGCCTGGATACATCCCTCTTTTATTATTCTTTTTTTCTCTGTTTCCTAAACCTCTCTCAACATAACTACAATTTTTTGCATCTATATTTGGAGGCAAAGATATTTATATTCACCGTACAAAAAAGCTTTGAGATTAGGAAACATCGACTGAGAAACTGAGATATACGATATTGCTTGCTTTACGAGGAAGCAGAAACAAACAGTATACATGGAAATATATCCTACCTAACCTTGGCTAACACAAGGCAATGGTATGGCACTACTGTCTTGATTCTAAAAATTCAAAACAAATGAACTGGTGCTATGCATTATTCTTTTACCCTTTTCCCTTATAAACATAAAAGGGAATGATGTCTTGAAACAAACCTTGCCAACATGTAATACAAAAGGGATGACCACATGCCGCAGCACTCAGCCCATCACGAAGATATGGTTCGAAGCAGATCCCACAAGTCACCTAGAAAACATAAGCAGAAATGTAATAAGAACCAATGAGAATTTATATTATAGAGAGCAACAACCTATGTAGAACATATAATTCCAAATGGCGAAACTGTAAATCGGATTAGGCACTGATACAACCCGATATGTATTCGCTACTCCAGATACGTAGCCGTTGACCAAATTGGTAATTTTGACTTTTAGACGTTTTGGATACATTTCGTATATGATACAACTGGGTAAAATTCTGTAATTTTTTTATTCAAACAAATGCTCTGATTGTAATTATGAAAAGTTGAAGAGTTAATTATTAGATATAACATATATACACACACTATATGCTCTATGAAAACATGTAAAAGTTCGTATACCTTGTGGCCTAATTGGCTGGTTTTAAGAAACATTGATCATATGAATTATCAATATCAACAAACTGTGAATGCTAATATTAAGAGTTGTAAACATATTTTTAGAAGATATAAATACATGTAATTTTATATATATTGTTTTGTTGCCGTATCCCAACTCTTTTGTACTAAGATTTGTCGTATCCCCATATCGTATCACACGCCACGTATAAGTAACAGTGCAAAATAGGCAACTACACTAACAAGTGTAGTCAATATCTCTAACTTCAATTCACATCACCAGAAAGCACCAACCACAGCCTAAACTGTTGGTTACTAACCTCTTTAGCATTGGTAATTGGAAAAGGCTTCTCCAGCAAGCCAACAGCCCTGCGGACCTTTTCTTCATCGGCGAACCATTCATCATTCACTTTACTTACACTCCTACGAGTTTAAAAATTGCAAAATTCTTTAAGACACTGACACGAATTCCTTATTACCAAGAAACTAGACAACAAGAATGTGAAACCAAAAACTCGGACAAAATTGTAAAGGCAAAGTCACCATCAGCCACCTTGAAAGTATAATATACAACAGCAGATCATAACAACATTAATTACCAATTATAATGGCGGAGTAAAATGCCAGCAGCAACCTTTGAAATGGAAAGCACAGTTGATATCTTCATAATATCATCCTCTTGACGTTGATTAATATCAGCTTCGCTCAAAATGGTATAGTTTTGCTGCGACAAAAAACTAGAAACACTGAGAATCAATATGTTCTAAAACGACGACAGAATAGAACCAGAATACACTACCCAGTTCACAAGTGCACGCAAGATGACAGTGCATGTGTGTGAAAATGTGGTTTTTTTAACAATTCTATACGGTGATGTATAGCAACTGAGAAAAGTAAGTTGAAGAGAGAAGTGTGAACTTGTGATTAGAAAATAACCAGGGAGCAACAGACAGAAGTATAACATTTCAAGTACATTTGAAACAAGAAAGAGGTATCGTCCGACTACTTTTTTTCCTTGTTCTCTGTTTCATAAGTCGGTCAGTACTCAGTAGTTACACAATGAGTGTACAACCAAAAAGATACCTGTCTGCACAAGAAGTTAATCTGCACAAAAAAATTATGAAGAGACAACCAGATATGTCTGAAGTATCAGAGAAAAAAAAAGTCAAAAATAGATTAAGCTTCGAGATAGGCAACACTAGCCTTTCAATAACTATAGCATTTTTCACCCACCATATAAACCAACAACCACGAGGGGGCTGTTTCCCACAACTTAATTCCTCCTTCCTCATGCCATTGCTCCTAGGGGCGAGCCAACATTCCCACAGCTACCGTGCAACTACATAAAACAACATTTTTGCACTTTCAGAGACAGCTTTGCACATAAAACGCCACCTACGGTAGAATTTCCTTATTAAACTATTCACCCTTAGAATTGAGTCCCAGGTCACTTTGCAAAGAGAAAAAAGTCTTCAAGACCTTAGTTCACCGGATATCACATTGATCAATAGCCTCCTCTGGTAGAAGAAAATAAAAACATCCCATGTATACACCAGTCTTTTCCCCACTCCAGGTATTCTCCCTAACCTCACCCCATTCCCTTGAACAAGCTCAAACTCAACAAACCCAAAACAAGCCCCCAGACCCGCTTCCATAGCCCAATTCCATACGATCGCCGAGTTGTTGCTCCTGAAGAAACCCCTCCCATGTTTACAGCCCACTTCCCTCTTCCACATGGTATCACCCTCAGGCCTCGAGCGCAAACCTCCACAGGACCACAGCCACTTACGAAGTAAAGCAGACTTGAACGTGCACAGCCTCCTCGCGCCGAGATTCCTTCTACAAATGTATGAGCACACCATATTCCAAATTCACCAAGTAGTACTTGTGTGATGGCTTATCCTCTTCCTACTGGAAAAACACACTCAAACCTCTTAATCTCACTAGTTCACGAGTCCCACTAATTCTTAATTATAAAAAAAATAAAAATAAAAAGTCGTATCCAGTGCACAATGCTCCCGCATAACTGCAAGGTCTGGGAGAGACAGATGTCGGCTGGCGTTACCTTCATATATGGAGAGGCTACTCACATGTCTCGAACCCAAGACCAACGAGGTAAAATTAGAAATAACCCTTTGTGAATATTCGTTGGTGAGCATATGATAGCACTAACGCATTAGATTGCTTAGCCTCCAAGACATAGTGCCTAAATATACCTTGTATTCTCCCTAGTAAAGAACACGATATTATGGTTATGAGAATGCGAGTTGAAACCCTATATTTTTAGTTGCTGTTGCCTACGCTTCCGCGATTAGCTGGTTTAGAGCGGCGTTAGTTGGTCAGTCCTTGTTGTTTAACCTATGGATAAGGTACGGAGGAACAATCGCGAGGCCGTTCCTCCAAACGCCACCCCATCGCCAGCGACTAATTCGCCTTCCCCATCATTCTGCCGGCGTCAACCTCGCACCGTTGTCAACCGTTAGAATCACACTGCGGCATTTGCTTCTGCCACAGTGCAAAGTGGGCCATCAAAAGTCATAGCAGGGGCCTCTGTGGCATTGCTCCTCTTCGGCTCGCCAAACCCTCGTTGCCCCCGATTGTCCCCCCATGAGGCCAAGCAGAGCACAGCAGCAATCCTTCGTTTGTGCCTCTACACAGTACGTGCACCAAACCCCTCCAAACCTTATCACCCCCCAAATTCGGCCACCCCACAACCTCGTCAGCGTCTAGTGACCTTCGCCAATGTAAAAATGGTGAAACCCGTAGGAAGAAGATGAACTGGGTCTGTCACTGCTTGATCGATCGATCGACCCTGGAGTATCGATCGATCGAAGCAGTCGATCGATCGACCACCTTCCTTCGATCGATCGACCCTGTCTGAACTATAGAAAGTTGTGTAGAAATTTCTTTAATTGCCGTTACTTAATGGGAACCTTAAAATTGATATTTTTCCTATGAGGGGACTTGGAAATTACCAGTAGGTGTACCATTAGGTTCCTCCACTAATGATTGAGTAGGAATGTTGGAGAAATGGAATGACGGTAGAACGATTGACTTAGCCGTGAGTTGAAATGGTTAATTTAATTACGGAAAGAGTGAGACTTAATTCCGGAAAGAAAATACCAGTAGGTTAAAGTTAACTTAACTACTGAATTAAGGGAGGGGTAACTAGGACCCTTAGAGTTACGCGAATACTCGAATAAATACAATAGTGAGATATGTTGTAATTAATAAGTACGGAGAATATAAGAAAAATATATTACGTACGGGTATGATTTACTAGGTCGGGTGCGTACCTACTAAATTTATATAAATAGTTTTGGGTTAAGAGAATATTACCTAAATTAATTATGTTAGGGTCGATGTGACATTCCGAACTAACATAAGACTATTATAAATTTTGGGGTCGATGTTTAATGCCGAACCAAACTTTGAACTGGTGCCGCGATGAAAGAGTCCCGAACCAGAATATGTGTCTATATTTATATTTATAGATAGTTGGGGTCGATGAACCATTCCGAACCAACTTTCACTTGGAGTCGATGAATTATTCCGAGCCAAGGGTCCTTTGTGTGTAATAAAAGGATATATTAGTGGTAACTAATATTATATACATTGTTGTGGGATAAAATGTTTTATGTGCTAAATCTACAAATTGAGAATAGTAGACAATGAAATGATAAGTAAATGTCTCAGTAATAATTTATAGCATGATGTAATTATTACAAGAATAAGGTAACGAGCAGTTTTTGAGTTAACTACAGTTATGGACAGTATAACTAGGTAGACCAAGTTTCCTCAATAGTTATATACTAGGTAAGAGAGGTGAGGAGGTCCAAGGGAGAGTGCGAAACCTTAATGTGTGTAATCAATAACTTAATTGTGATAACCGCTTGCAAAATATTTTCAAATGTTTTGAGTACTAACTCTTGCTATGTAAAATTTTAAAAACCTTTTAGGTGCCCAGCCACAAGGACACCCAGCTTGATTTCATGTCAGAGATTTGGGAGCTGCAGCCAGTGTGGAGGTTGCAGGGATTGTTTAGACGCTTCCTCTTTTTCATTTCTAGTGCAGGAACTCAGTTTTATTATTTCTAGTTGGAACATGTCGTTCCACCTTTACTATTACAGTTTATTCTAGTTATGGATTTGTAGTTGTCTTTGGGCCGTGGTTTACGGCAAAACTTTATTTGCTTTCAGATTTTTATGTACTGAGCATTCATATCTAGTTTTGGTTATGTGTGGTTTGGATTATTTATTGTTTTAAGAAAGATAAAATTTGGCACCCGTTTTAATTACATTTAGGTGGTTAGTAATTTTAAAAAGGCGTTCGACAGTGATGCTAAGAATGAACCATTTAAGAAACCTGTTTATATTAAAATAAGGCTTGATCACCCAAGGTTTAATTAGGCGGAGTGTCTCAGCGTACTAGTGCTAGAAATTCTAATGGAGTTTACTAGTGCCAAAAACTCTAATGGAGCTACCAAATATAGGGCTAGAGAGAACACCCCAACTAACATTCAAACGAAATCCCACCTTAACATTATCATTTTCAATGTGCCCTAAAAGAACATGTTATCATTTTCCATATATATATACACTCACATTCATATCTTTCTTCACACACGATATACACAAGTGATTATCCCTTTCGCATCATTTTATAAAGGTTTCGTCACAAATTCCTCACTGACACAACAAAATTTTAGTTTCACAAACACTCCATAAATCCGATCCAACCACCACACCTTATTTTTCCATACACAAATTACACCTAAACCTATCTCAAATGAATGCATTGCCAATTTATACAATAAAACAATTTACAAACCCAACAAACAGCCCTAAGAGCTTATTTTCTCCCAAACAAAATTGCAAAAGCAAAAGTTGTTTTCTCTCTTTTGTGTATATATATATATATATATATATATATATATATAGAGAGAGAGAGAGAGAGAGAGGATCAAGTGAGGTCTCCCTAGTTGAGGTCCCTGAATGCGGTCCATTTTTTTAAAATAGTAAAAAAAATATTTTGGAGCTAATTTTTTTTCTATGGTTTTTAAACATTTCAGTAGGACCATAAAAAAATAATCAGCTCAAAACAAATTTTTTTGCTATTTTAAAAAAATTGTTCAAACTTTGTCAGTTTTTAGCAGCTTAAAAACAAACTAAAAACTGACATAGTTTGACCGATTTTTTTAAAATAGCAAAAAAATTCATTTTGAGTTGATTATTTTTTTATGGTCCTACTGAAATGTTTAAAAACCATAAAAAAAATCAACCCAAAAATATTTATTTTACTATTTTAAAAAAATGGACCTCATTCAGGGTCCTCAAACTGGGCCCTCACTTGATCCTTTCCCTATATATATACACACACACACACACACACACACACATTCATATCTTTCTTCACACACGATATACACAAGTGATTATCCCTTTCACATCATTTTATAAATGTTTCATCTCATTTATAAAATGATGAAACATTTATAAAATGATGCGAAATGGTTCATCTCATTTATACTATGATGAAACATTTATAAAATGATGCGAAAGGGATAATCACTTGTGTATATCGTGTGTGAAGAGAAGTGAATATCGTGTGTAAAACATTTTATAAATGTTTCATCTCAAATGCTTCATGGTTTTGAGATGAAACATTTATAAAATGATGCGAAAGGGATAATCACTTGTGTATATCGTGTGTGAAGAAAGATATGAATGTGTGTGTGTGTGTGTGTGTGTGTGTGTGTATATATATATAGAGAGAGAGAGAGAGGCGTTCTCACAAGCGGACGTCGTGAGCGGATTAAAAAAAATTTGCAAACCTTGTTGACAAAGTGGTCAAAGATGTCAAGCCACAAGTGAAACCCACTTAATAAAAACGACAAAAGAAACAACCTGTTGGGTCTCACTTTAACAACTCATGACTTAAAAAAAAACATTTCATTCATAATGGATACACACTTGTCTCTACTGCTATAACCAAAAACTATAATAATAAATTTGATAATGGCATTTGCATAACTAGCGAATGACACAGGCCATGCAGGTCATTACCAAATGCCATTATCAAGGCAGCATTCTCTCCATAAGCATCTTCTATAAAAAAATATAAAATCTCTTTTCAATAAAAAAAAAATTATACTGCATTCATAAAAAAAAAAATCAAACCACCGGTACGAACCATTTTTTTTAAATACCACAAAAAAAATTAAACTAAAAAATAATCTTTCTACTATTTTAGAAAAAAATGGCCCGCGCCAACGGTATTTATACTAATTTAGAAAAAATGGTCGAACCGCCTATACATACCGCCGGTGCAGACAATTTTTTTTAAATGATAAAAATATTATTTTCACCATTTAAAAAAAATGGTCCGCGCCAGCGGCATGAAAAAATACGACTCCATGCCACATCGCGTTTTATTTGGGGAAAATGAATTATAATTCGTGTTTTCATTTTTTAGGAAAATTATATTTTAACACATGTAATTCATTTTTTCCCCAAAATATAAAAACACACAATGTGTGCCACTGGCACGGTCCTTAAAAAATAAGAGAAAATTGTTTAAATGGGCATTGCCAATTTATACAATAAAACAATTTACAAACCCAACAGACAGCTCTAAGACCTTATTTTTTCCAAAACAAAATTGCAAAAGCAAAAGTTGTTTTCTCTCTTTTATATATATATATATATATATATATATATATATATATATATATAGAGAGAGAGAGAGAGAGAGAGAGAGAGGATCAAGTGAGGTCTCCTGTTTGAGGTCCCTGAATAAGGTCCATTTTTTTAAAATAGTAAAAAAAAAAATTTGGAACTGATTTTTTTCCTATGGTTTTTAAACATTTCAGTAGGACCATAAAAAAATAATCAGCTCAGAACGATTTTTTTTGCTATTTTAAAAAAATCAGTCAAACTTTGTCAGTTTTTATCAGCTTCAAAACAAACTAAAAACTGACAAAGTTTGACCGATTTTTTTAAAATAGCAAAAAAAATCATTTTGAGCTGATTATTTTTTTATGGTCCTACTGAAATGTTTAAAAACCATAAAAAAAAATCAACCCAAAAATATTTATTTTACTATTTTTAAAAAATGGACCTCATTCAGGGTCCTCAAACTGGAACCTCACTTGATCCTTTTCCTATATATATATATACACACACACACATTCATATCTTTCTTCACACACGATATATACAAGTGATTATCCCTTTCGCATCATTTTATAAAATGATGCGAACATTCTCTTCACACACGATATACACAAGTGATTATCCCTTTCGCATCATTTCATAAATGTTTCATCTCAAATGCTTCATGGTTTTGAGATGAAACATTTATAAAATGATGCGAAAGGGATAATCACTTGTGTATATAGTGTGTGAGGAAAGATATGAATGTGCGTATATATATATATATATGTGTATATATATATATATATAGCCTCCAGTACATACCAAGTATACATACCTATTTTTTTTAAATAGTCAAAAAATTGTGTTTCAGCTTAATTTTTTTATATGGTGTTTAAACATTTCAGGCGACCCGTATAAAAAATCAGCTCAAAACAATCTTTTTTGCTATAAAATGATGCGAACATTCTCTTCACACACGATATACACAAGTGATTATCCCTTTCGCATCATTTCATAAATGTTTCATCTCAAATGCTTCATGGTTTTGAGATGAAACATTTATAAAATGATGCGAAAGGGATAATCACTTGTGTATATAGTGTGTGAGGAAAGATATGAATGTGCGTATATATATATATATATGTGTATATATATATATATATAGCCTCCAGTACATACCAAGTATACATACCTATTTTTTTTAAATAGTCAAAAAATTGTGTTTCAGCTTAATTTTTTTATATGGTGTTTAAACATTTCAGGCGACCCGTATAAAAAATCAGCTCAAAACAATCTTTTTTGCTATTTTAAAAAAATGGTCAAGCTTTCACAACTTTTAAAATAAAATAATTTTGAGCTTATTTTTTTCATATGGGTCCCTCGAAATGTTTAAATACCACACAAAAAAACTCAACTCAAAAATATTTTTTTAATATTTAAAAAAAAATGATTTGTGTCGGCGGTATGTATACTTAGTATGTATGAGAGTCTCTCTTTATATATATGTGTGTGCGCGCGCGCGTGTTGAGCACACACAAAGAACCTAAAAATCGTAAGGACACGGTGCCGCCATTCAATTAATCAAAACATATGCCCTAAAGGAACACATTATCACTTTCCATATATAAGTGCAAACCACAATAACGGAATTACTAACGGACCACCTCAAAACGACGTAATTTTGAGATGTTCTGATGTGACGTGAGGGGGTATTCTCGTAATTTACCCCCGTATTCACACCAAAACCATATCGTTTGAGATGGTCCATTAGTAAACCCGTTATTTGAGTCTCCCACTGATCGACTTGTGCGTATATACATATATATATAACACAAGTGATTGTCCCTTTTGCATCCTTTTATAAAGGCTTCACGTCAAAACCCTCACCAACCACAACATTTCAAGTCGGCAAACACTACACAAATCCAATCCGTCCACCACCACATCTCATTTTAAACCTATCTCAAACGAACACACCAACAATTCATACAAAAAGAACAATTCACTAACCAAAACAGCCCTAACACCTTACTTTTCCGAAAACAAATCACTATACATATCAATATATCAATAATTATATAAAAAAATAGGTCAATTTGATTATATACGCGCTACATTCATATCTCCTCTTCACACACAATGCACTCACCTCAAAACCCTCACGGACACCAACCACAACAACATTTCAACTCCGCAAACACACACAAATCCAATCACATCTCATTTTAAACCTATCTCAAACGAACACACCAACAATTCATACAAGAAAAACAATTCACTAACCAAAACAGCCCTAACACCTTATTTTTCCGAAAACAAATCACTATACATATCAATAATTACATAAACAAATAGGTCAATTTGATTACCTGAACGCGATGAGATACAAAATCATCTGAATCATCGGAATCATTATCGATGAACTCGAAATCGTTATCACCGTCATCGGAATCCATGGCCGTTTCGCCGCTGTAGAAATCGTCGTCTAAAGACTCCGAATCGTTAGCATCGTGCATATCATCTTCTGATTCCATGTCCGGTTGATTGATAAATTGAGTTTTTGGTTTGGTTTTTGACTAATATTGATGTGTGCGTCAAAATCGGCACTTTTTGGAAGTTCTAATGGCCGGAGAGAGGATTTTGGTGGTTTGGTGGAGCGGAGAGAGAAATGATGGGAGTACCAAATAACTCTTCTTCCTTTTGGACAATCATAAATATGCAAGTAAATTAATTCACGCGTGGAGTGTTATTAATGCACTATTTGACTCAAGATTATCTTTGTCTCTCAATAATTAAAAGGTAAATTTGAATCTTGAGTTTAAGTCATTTAAAATATATTAATTCAGATGTTCATTCAGATATAAATAACTCGTGAGATGCACAAACAATGTACGATAAATAAATATAATGATAATTATACAAATTAGTATATATGTCATTAATTCAATATGTCATCTTAAAGCCGTTATAAAAGGCTAGTTTTTTCATAAATTAAATTAGTCTTTTATTTTGAAACATTTTTATTATATAGAAACTATTTTTTATAAATAAAAACTTCAAAATAATAATATGTATTTTATATAAAAAAAATTATACATATTTTTAGTTTAAAAAGTTGTATGTGATTTATAGATACAAACTTAAAGTTTTTTTATAAATAACACGTTAGAATATTTTTATAACCAAAAAAAAAAATATTTATATTAAAAACAATTTTGAAACTTTGAAAACTTTTTTTACTTAAAAACTATTTTTTATAAATAAAAAGTTCAAAACAACCGTACGTATTTTTATTTGCTTTTAGTTTAAAAAATCGCATGTTATTTATAGATAAAAACTTAAAAGATTTTTCTATAAATACAACATTAAAAATATTTTTATAACCAAAAACTTTTTTATTTATATAAAAAATAATTTTGAAAGTTTGAAAACTTCCTTTCTAGAAATAAAAATGTTATAGATATGTAGTAATTATAGTGTCATTGTGTGATGTGATTTGAGTAGAGAATGATGAAAAATGATTAATTGAATCTAGATTGTGTTGGATCAAAAGATTAATTAATGGAGTTTAGAATGGATCATCCTTTTAGTTTTCATGAGATTTTTGATTTATTCTTTTTTTTTTAAAAGAGATTTTTTATTTATCCATTTTTTTTATTTCAAAAAACATAATATTCAATATGAGAGAGAAAGAGATAATAAGTATTAAAGCCTCATTAACTCCTCTAATACTACTGTATTACCGATACAATAAAGATTTATAGGAAATTGATTTTTATATTTATAAATATAGTCCATAACATTTATTTGTGTAGTCGCTTTAAAGATAGAAGTATCCAAAACAAGTAAATTATTATTTATTTTAGTTAAATAGGTATTTATATCTTTACTCATACTCATTTAAAACTCACTTACTCTCTTTCTTAAAATAAATACATAACCCCACTCCACCGCACCCATCGAAATCCTCGCCTCAATAGTTTGCCGGAATCCTCACCGAAACATCATGTCGGAATCCCGTCGAAAATCGTCGGAATCCTCGTTGGATTGTTTCTCTCCTCATTTCTCTCTTTTTCGTCTATTTCTTTTCTTTTTTTTTGCTCCACGTCAGGGCCCCATTGTGAGAGCTAGAGAAGAAGATTTTTCGCAAGGAAAAATGGAGTTTTCACGGGGAACATGGAGTTTTTTTTAAATAGTAAATTTATTTATTTCGATATTTTTTTATCAAAAAAATATTGAATATGGGTGTGGTTTGATAGATCTCGACAAGTAGAATTCAAATATATAAACTTTGTGAATTTTGAATTTGTATATTTGAAGTTATGGACTTTTAAAGATTTGATGGGATTTTTTTTATGAGTTATGAGATGGTATATTGTCATTTTAATGGCCTTTTTAGATGATGACTAAATTTATAAAAGTGTGTGGTTTTTCCTACGTTTACACACTTTTGGATTGGGTTAAACTTTTTCCCCAAAGCCCCTAAGTTTAATTTTTCAAAATATCTCTTTTTAAGTTACTAAGAGCCCGTTTGGTTTTGTATTCAGAAAACTCGATTTAAACGCTATTTTTAAATACAGTTTTTAAATTGAGTTTTTTGTGTTTATAATTATTGGTGAGCGTTTGGTAAACTTGTTTTTAAATACAGTGTCTTTATAATTTGATAAAATTACCAAACATGTATATATATATATATATATATATATATATATATATAGGGGTGTTTGTGTGTGTGTGTGTGTAAACACATACATAAAATTTTCATACATACATATACATACGTCATAAATTATATACATGTACATTTAATATCATGTATTTTTATGTATATTTAATAAGGTATGTTGGGAAATTCAACTCTCTCTCTCTCTCTCTCTATATATATATATATATATATATATGGGAGAGGTTCAAAAGCGAACATAAAAGATGAACATTTTAATGAACCTTAACAAAAAAATATTTAACACCCAATCAATTTGAATTCTTATGTTGTAATCGGTCTGCGTCAGCGGCAACGAACACGCGTGTTTTTTAACATCCCCTGTGACACGCGTATGACATGCGTGTCGGTTGCCGCTGGCGAGTGTTTTTTAACATACCCGTGTGACACGCGTATAGCATGCATGTCCGTTGTCGCTGGCGCGGATCATTAAAATGTTATCTTTTATGTTTAGTTTTGAACCTCTACCAATATATATATATAACGATATTGTATGTATATTTCACTATATACACACATGAATTGATAATATTTTTTAATACATATGTACAATATATATATTTTATATTATTCCATACATTAAGAATACATGTATAAAACTGTATATAAGTATCATGTATCCATTGATAATATTATTTAACTTTATATTATTCCATACGTAATTTTGTGTACATGTACATATATATTTTCTATTTATAAGAATTATACACATATTAATGTATTATCAATCGATATTATATATTAAGGTATAAATGCATTAAAGTATCAAGAATAAATAGTTCTGAGTTGAAAAATAAAAAGCAAAAGTTATAAAAACACCCTCAATCTGTTTTTTGAAAAACTTGATTATAACACATAAATATTATAATTCAGTATTTAAAAACAGGTTGTCAAACGCAATTTTTTATTAGAATTATATTTAAACACATAACAAATAATTATAGTTGCATTCCAAACAGGCCCTAAATTACCTTGACTTTTGTTATACCCCATAGGGATGTTTACGGTTCGATTTTGCCCGATTTTGAGTTTATTTCTACCTGATCAACTTCATTGATCCTCTAAAAAAATGGATCGAGACCATACCGATAATATTGTTAACCGACCCTAATCGGTCTGATTTTTATAAGGTCAGTCCGATTTAACCCGTCAGTCCTCACATTAATGAATTGAATCACTTATAAAAATAAAAATATAGCCGAGTCTATTTTTTCCAAACATTAAAAATCAAAAATATAAAAATTTGCAATTAAAACAGACCTACTATTGTATTGAACTAAAATTTAAACTAATTAAATGTTAAAGTATATAATTTTACTATTTATCTATTCTCTCTCTCTATATATATATATATTATTTTATATATAGTCGGTCCTAACATGGTTTTTGAACCTATAAATCGTGGACCGAACGGGGTAAGAAAAAAGATAATAAAAAAAAAGGCTCAGCTCGTTCCGTCGGCCCAACCGATTTTTTGAGCGCCCCTAATGCCCCCATCACTTTAACCCTAACCAATAACACTTTAACTATCACCATCAACATCATTGGTATTGTCATTTTTTATATTTGTATATAGTTGTTGTTAAAGGTTGTTACTAACATTGTATCAACCACGTCTCATGAACACCATATAATTTGTTAGTTCTCATTTGTTATCATCGCATACAAGGGCACTCGCATATTTAAAGGTATTTAAACTTTGATTTTTCATTTTTAACCATTTTTGCCTTCTTCTTTCTCTGCTAGACTCCGTATTTATGTCTTTTTACCTTCTAATAAACCGTAACAATGACTTTTAAACCACTCACCCTATCGTTGTTATAGGATATGTTTTACTTTTGCAATATCACGCAATTTATAAGAAATTTGGGGTGCTTTAAGTTTTTGTATTTATTAAAATTTGCTTGTGTTTATATATGGGCATGTGCTTGAGGAATCATAAGAAATGTAGATTAACAGACAACTTAGTGGGACTAAATGTGACACTCCGTCTAATTAAATATTGGGTAGCTACTACTTTATTAAATTAATACAGAATATCAAGTTGGTTCAGTCTTAGCATCACTGTCGAAAAATATTTAATTAGTTACTATCCACCTAATATATTAAAAAGTGATATGACAAATTTTATTATTTAAATTAACTTACCACTATGTAACGAATAATCAACCATACAACATTCACTTAAACAATCTCAAAGGAATAATCAATCGAAAGAAATAGCAAAGTCCGGAGTAACACTCCAAATATAATCTCAATGCCAAATAATCCTAATACAAGAGTCTGAATAAAATAAACCCAACAACTGAAATAAATATAAGTATAAAACTGCTATCTTTGAATAAGAATGGGCACCATACCCTAACTGATATGAATAACTCCAAAGGAGGCAAAGATAGATGTGGAGGCGTCTAATACTGAGAACCTGTAACTTATACAGCAACTACAGCACGTCAACACAATGGAACTCCTGTACTTGGCGTCCCTGTGACTGGGCACCTAAAAGGTTTCGACAAAAACAAAATAGATTTGGAAGCAAACGGGTCAGAGCCCGAGGTTAAAATATTTTTAAAAAAAACAGCAAGCGTTTAACTGCATTAAACAGTAAATATTATATACATGTTAGTCACGTACTCTCACTTGAGATTCTCACCCCTCAACTATTGTGCACACCTAACGTATGCCTTTAACCCATCCTAGTTATGCTACTAACCAACTAGTCTATATTAAATCTAACTATAGGGATTTCTATATGGATCCACCCGTATTACTCAATTAAGACATACTTACATTTTAAATACTCGTTATTTGAATCCATTATCTCTTGTATTATTTAAGTTCCCATATTATTAAGTTATTTAAGTATCTTAGTCATTCTCATCTACTAAACAACACAGAAGAATCACAAGTATATATTTATATCACACTCAGTACATATATACACATATGACACCCCTAGGATAAGTTGTGGTACTCGCATACTCTGCTATCGAATCCCGGTACATCACGTATATGAGGATTGTTGATAGCAAATTTAATCTGCTGACATGGACCAATCATATGAAAACACGTGGCTATCTACGTGGCAATAACCGACACTTTCGAGGAACCCACGCGCTCCGAGGAACAAGACTACAATGAGGAAAACTAGTTCCCCGAGGAACTCACGCGCTCCGAGGAACAATGCCTCTCCGAGGAACTCTTGAGTACCAAGAAGCTTACGCGGTCCGAGCTGCATCTCGAACAAAGCATTAATAGCTGGATAACCAACAGTTCAACTGATTCATTAAATGCTTATCATTCGGACGCACACGCAAAGAGGGCATTAAATGTATTACCCTTTCATATGTATATCATTTAATGTATTACCCTTTCACATTACAGCCTCAGGGCTATAAATACATTGTACAATCCTCATTGTAAAGGGAACCTGGACCCCGAATCCAAACCCGGGAATCGAGAGAGGAATTTCTTGATAGAACCACAAATCGAGAATTCCCAAACACTCAACAATAAAACAACAGTGGACGTAGGCCATTCTTATAAGGTTGAACCACTTTAAAATTCTTTGTCTCATTTATTTATCTGTGATTGAATTACTAGAGTGATCTAATTTTTTACATCAACAGATTGGCACCGTCTGTGGGAAACGACTGATAATATCGTTTTTCATCAAAAACAATCCATTACCAATGGCGGATATTCCTGAATCCAGCAATCGAAATGCTGGAACCCCACCAAATCCATCTGCTCCACCAATTATTCCAAATCTGACTGGAATAATGGTAAATCTGGCTCAGGGCCAGACCGTCATGCAAGAAATAATGCGACAACTCATCCAAACCCTCCATGGCGGTGCATCAGCCCATTCCGGACCACGAAGCATTCAAAGAAATACCCGCGCACCATCCTCACGTACTAGGCGTACCGATTCATATCGCAATGAGGAATCTGATGATTTCTCTTATCAACCTGGGCGAACTTCGTCGGTGCGAGCCACAGATACTGAACAACGTGTCACCCTCTCCTCAGAAAGGACCAGCGCATTGGAAAGATTAAGTAGGGTTTCTCCTTTCGACCGATTAGGCCCTAGGAGGAACAAAAGTCCTCTTAATGCAGCGTCGAGGAGCTTTCGACGACCATCAGATTTAAGGGAAGGATCTGCCCAGTCGCGACCAGCTGCTCGTCAAGATAGATCCTATGGCCGACCAGTTGCTCGTCAAGATAAATCCCAGGAAGCCACTTCAACGTGATCAGTTGCTCGAACCAATAGGCCCGAAGAAGGAAATGATGCATGGAAAGGATCGATTCAGAGGCTGGAGGATAGATTAGGGGAAATGGCTAAGGCCAAGAACCCTCTACAACGAACCTTTATTCGAGGAACACCTTTTGTCCAGGACATTGTTGATTTTCCAACACCATCAAAGTTCAAAGCACCTGTTGTGACTCCCAAGTATGATGGAAAGACTGACCATGTCCTCCATATAGAACAATACCAAGCTGCAGCTGACATCTATGTTGTCCCAGATGAGATGAGATGCAGAGCATTCTCGGGAACAATTACCGGATCTACTCAAATATGGTATAATAATCTTCCTCGGGGTAAGATTTCAACTTTTCTTCAATTGGCCGAGTTATTCATTGGGAATTTCTGCTTTGGAGCAAAGCCAGTTAAACGAGTAGCACATTTGTTAAGTGTTAGACAAAAAGCTTGTGAGAGTACCAGAGATTATATAACTCGTTTTAATAACGAGAAACTCGAAGTCATTGATTATGAGGAGAAGACAGCGATTACCGCTTTGATGAGTGGACTACTTCCAAACAAGTTGTACTACACTTTGGCCAAAGATCCACCTCGAACCATGTCGGACCTGATGGGAAAAGCGTCAAAGATTATGAATGCCGAGGAGTTTATGTCTGCGAAGAAGAATATGGACGCCAAAGAAACCAAGGTGGAAGGTGATAAAGATAAGAAGAAAGAACATAAGAACAACGGTGGTGACAAACAATCCAAAAATAGGTCGTCATGGGAGGTCTTGAGGAAATTTAATAATTACACACCTTTGAAGGCAAATATCAACCACGTCCTGGAAGAAATTAAGAACAGCGAGGAGTTAAACTGGCCAAAGAAAATGAAGGCAGACCCTGACACGAGGAATAGGGAAAAATATTGCGAGTTCCACAAGGATCATGGCCATATGACCAAAAATTGCATAGCTCTTCAGAATGAAATTGAAACACTCATCCGACGAGGAAAGCTAGCAAAGTATGTTGATCGGGGAGGCGAAAGAAGAAACAACGACCGAACTAGAGAGAGGTCTAGATCTCCTCGTCGAGCAGAGGAGAACAAGAAGAGAAACCATGAAGTTGATCCAGAGGATGACCCCGATCTTCCCAAGAAACCAAGGCAGCCAGAACGAGAGGTATTTTCAATATGCTTTGGGTCATTTGATTGTAATGTTATTACAGGAGGAGATGCAGGAGGAGGAGACCTTACTGCAGAAAGAAAAGCTTACCTCGGTGAGGCTCAAGCTTGCTCGTACATTCAGCGAATAAATCTAGCTGAGGAAGATCGCCCGAGAAAGGTGAACAAGGAGAAATTGGTCATCGATTTTTTAAAAAATGACCTTGCAAGTGTTTTATATCCTCATGATGACCCGCTGGTGATCAAAATGAGAACGAAGGAGGTAATGATTTCAAGAGTGCTGGTCGATAATGGTAGCTCGGCAGACATTATGTTCTACTCGTGTTTCAATAGTTTAAATCTAAAGCTATCTCAACTGGAGCCTTACCACAGACCCCTCATTGGTTTTGCTGGCGAGAAAGTATTTCCACTTGGGAC
Source organism: Sambucus nigra (assembly GCA_949130495.1). Taxonomy (NCBI): domain Eukaryota; kingdom Viridiplantae; phylum Streptophyta; class Magnoliopsida; order Dipsacales; family Adoxaceae; genus Sambucus; species Sambucus nigra. Next base: position 21,799,170 of record OX422213.1, on the reverse strand, counting down.
GATCAAGTTGGATATATTTATTGGTACATGGCCTGCTTGTCGGACAGAAAGAATACATTTCTTCGTGATGGACAAGAATGTCCAATCATCGTACAATATCATCATGGGAAGAGTAGGATTGAAGAAGTTCGAGGTTGTGCCATCTACAGTGCATCAGTGCCTAAAATTTCCAACAAACTTTGGAGTAGGAGTTGTGAAAGGTGATCAGAAAGTAGCTCGGGAATGCTATTATTCATCCGCCGAGCAAGAAGAACTGGAAGAATCAAAGAAAAAGACCACTACTTATCAAGTGGACGAAGGTGCAAAAATTGAAACATTGGATCCTCGAGATGAGTCGCAACTCGTGAAGGGTCAAGTGGTGGAAGCTACTGAAAACATCATTCTGGACGACGAGCACCCTGAGCGAACTACTCATATAGGTTCGTCGTTAGAAGCCTCATTAAAACAAGAATTAATAACTTTCCTTAAAAGCAGAAAATAAACTTTTGCGTGGAGTCATGAAGATATGCCTGGGATATACCCAAACTTCTTATGTCACGAGCTCAATGTGAATAAGGAGATCAAGCATGTGAAGCAGAGAAGAAGAGTATTCAGTCCCGAGAAGAATCAAGCTATACAGGAGCAAGTCGAGAAGCTCCAGAAAGCTTGTTTCATTGAAGATGTTATATATCCAGATTGGTTATCTAATGTGGTAATGGTAAAGAAGAAAAACAACAAGTGGAGGATGTGTGTAGACTTCACCGACCTCAACAAAGTATGCCCAAAGGATCACTTTTCACTGCCCCGAATTGATCAACTGGTGGATGCTACCTCGGGACACGAGTTGCTGAGCTTCATGGATGCGTATTCTGGCTACAATCAGATCAAAATGAAACCTGAACACAGGGAGAGTACTTCTTTCATTACCCCTCGGGGAACTTATTGTTATAATGTTATGCCTTTTGGTTTGAAAAATGCAGGTGCGACACATCAACGGCTGATGAACAAAGTCTTTGCTGAACAAATCAGTTGCAATATGGAAGTCTATGTTGACGATATGCTGACAAAAAGCAAGAAAGCTGCCGATCATCTAGTTGACTTAAGTCAGACTTTTGATCAATTGGATAAATATCAAATGAAGCTGAACCAGACGAAGTGCATATTTGAAGTACGAAAAGGCATGTTTCTCGGATACATTGTCAATCAGCGAGGCATTGAGGCAAATCCGAAAAAGATCAAAGCTCTATTAGGGCTGCGATCTCCAACAACGAATAAGGAAGTACAAAGTCTCACAGGACGAGTAGCGACACTCAACAGATTTGTGTTACGAGCAACTGATAGATGTCTCCCATTCTTCAAGACACTCAGAAAGACTTTTGAGTGGAATGATGAATGCGAGAAGGATTTTCAAGACTTGAAGAGATACTTGGGAGCACCTCCACTGTTGTCCAGGCCAGTGATGGGAGAAAAATTGTACTTGTATCTTGCAGTGTCCGAGAATGCGGTTAGATCGGCGTTGATCAGAGTGGAGAATGGAGTGCAAAAACCAATTTATTACACAAGTAAGGCCTTCCGAGGAGCAGAGATCAGATATCCAAGGCTGGAAAAGTTAGCATTGGCGCTTATTGAGGCAAGTAGGAGAATGAGGCCATACTTTCAGTCTCATACCATAGTAGTATATACTGATATGCCATTGAGGCAAGCCCTCCATAAGCCAGAAAAATCAGGAAGATTGATGTACTGGGCAATAGAGCTCGGTGAATATGATATAGTCTATGAATCCAGATCATCGCTTAAAGGGCAGGCTGTAGCAGATTTTATAGCGGAGTTCACCTATCCTGATATCTCCAAGGAATAAAAGTTGCTCGCTGATCAACCTGTGGATGTTACAGGATCAACAAACACAGGCTCAGACCAATTTTGATTGGTAAAAGGGCGTGTGGATGTTACAGGACGTGACGCATAGATAGTTGTGAGGACTCCGGACGAGAAACAAGAGTTGCTCGCTGATCAATCTGTGGATGTTACAGGATCAACAAACAGTAGCTCAGACCAACTCCGGTTGGTAAAAGGGCAAGTGGATGTTACAGAATCATTAAATTCAAGCTCAGACCAACTCTGGTTGGTAAAAGGGCAAGAAAAAATGATCGACGAAGAGCGAGAAATATCTGGGGAGGATGAAATGAAGCAACAAATATTTCACCGAGGAACTCTAACTGATCAGAAATTTGAAGACGAGTTACCTATATGGAGACTATATGTAGATGGCTCATCTTGCACTACAGGATGTGGCGCGGGGATAGTTTTGAGCACTCCAGATGAGGTCGATATGGAATACGCCTTGCGTTTTCAATTCAAAGCTTCCAACAATGAGGCTGAGTATGAGGCCATGATTGCAGGACTTGGTTTAGCAAAAATTATGGAGGCGCAGCAGATTATTGTCTTCAGTGATTCTCAATTGATCATAAATCAAATGTTGGGAGTACATGCAGTTAGAGGAGAATTAATGATCAGATATCATGCAAAGGCAAATGAACTGGTGTCAAAATTTTCCGCTATTCAGCTGGTCAGAATACCAAGAATGGAGAATGCGAGAGCAGACGCCCTAGCTCGACTAGCATCAGCTACTCGCACCGAGCTACGACGAACAATCCCAATTGAAGTGCTAGCTGGTCGGAGTATAGATGAAGATCTGACGATGAAATTTATCACCCTTGATTTAGGACCATCTTGGATGGATCCCATCAGGGCATATATTGAAGAAGGAGAATTACTAATTGACAAGTTCGCAGCCAAGAAATTGAAGTTTAAAGCTGCTCGGTATGTATTAACTAATGGTGTTTTATATAGATGAGGAATTATGGCAGGTTTGCAGAGATGTGTACACCCCTTCGAGGTGAAAGAATTAATTGAAGAGATCCACGAAGGGTCTTGTGGAGCACATGTAGCAGGTCGAACGCTTTTACAAAGGGTGATGACGCAGGGATACTACTGGCCGACAATGAGGGCTGATTGTATAGCCTATGCCAAGAAATGTGACAAGTGCCAGCGCTTTTCCTCCATCCGAAGAACTCCACAAGCATTGTTGACACCCATAACTTCCCCTTGGACATTTGCCATGTGGAGAATTGACTTGGTTGGGCCACTGCCAACGACCCGAGGAAGGTTCAAGTACCTCGTCGTCGCAGTGGATTATTTTACTAAATGGGTAGAAGCTGAGCCACTCATTGATATGACGTACGAGAAGGTGTACCAATTTGTTGGGAAGAACATCATTTGTCGATATGGTCTTCCCCATGCTTTCATCACAGACCATGGAACACAATTTGATAACGAGGAGTTCGCGACCTATTATCATCAATCAAATATTTTGAAGGTCCACTCAGCACCAGGCCATCCTCAAAGCAATGGACAAACTGAAGTGACAAACAGAACGCTACTAAATGTCTTGAAGAAAAGACTGGATGATGCAAAATCGAATTGGATCAATGAGCTACAAACAGTACTCTGGGCTTACCGAACTACTCCCCGAGTAGCAATTGGAGAAACATCATATATGCTGGCGTTTGGAACTATAGCCGTTATACCTGTCGAGTTGGGCCTCCCAACACACAGAGTACTAAATTTTAATTCCCCTGTCAGCGACTTAATAAGAAGATTGGATTTAGACATGCTCAAGGAAGTTAGAGAAGAAGCAGCCATTAAAAATGCTGCTTACCAGCAGCGAACAACTTTGTTCTACAACAAAAGGGTGAAGAAGTGCGACCTGAAAGAAGGAGACTATGTGCTGAAGAAAGTAATTCAAAAGCACAATAAGCTGGAAGCAAACTGGCATGGACCATACCGAGTTACAGAAGTTGTTTGACCAGGAACTTATCGAATAACAACTTTAGAAGGCGAGGAGTTTAAGAATGCATGGAATGCAGAGCACCTACGCAAGTATTATCAGTGATGTATATGTAACACAGTTCCATCAGTATGAATAAAATGAAGATATTCTGCTAAAATCTCTCCTTTTATTGAGAACTTTTCGGGGAATACTAGTGCTACACACTACTCAGCAAAACTCGGCAAAGCTCAGACTGCTCAGCAGCAAAATATTCCTAAAAATGGCAACTTCGGTTGGTTAGGAAACAAAATATTCCTAAAAATGCCAACCTGTTTGGTTAGGAAACAAAATATTCCTAAAAATGCCGACCTGTTTGGCTAGAAAGCAAAATATTCCTAAAAATGCCAACCTGTTTGGCTAGGAAACGAAATATTCCTAAAAATGCCAACCTGTTTGGCTAGGAAACAAAATATTCCTAAAAATGCCAACCTGTTTGGCTAGGAAACAAAATATTCCTAAAAATGCCAACCTGTTTGGCTAGGAAGCAAAATATTCCTAAAAATTCCAACCTGTTTGGCTAGGAAACAAAATATTCCTAAAAATGCCAACCTGTTTGGCTAGGAAACAAAATATGCTCGCAAATGCCAACTTATGTTGGTCGGGAGGTAAGATTACATCCAGAAAGCGATAAAAGTCTACTGACTATGGCTGGTCGGAGATAAAACCCCACCATATGTAGTTAGTCGACAAGCAAAATTTACCGATCTTGGTTGGTCGAAAACATTTTATGGGTAAAATTATTTAAAAAAGACTAACTATAGCTGGTCGGGGATAAAAACCCACTAACTGTAGTTGGTCGACATGGAGAATCTAACAACCTTGGTTGGTTGGAAACATTTTAAACAACATTTTTATACTCGTTACTTTATTATTAAGTGATCGAGCAACAATATTGATACTTGCAACTTTTTAATTGTTACTGAGTTGGTTGACAAACAACATATTATTGTTATCTTTTTAACAAATATGCACAAATATAAAGTGTTTGATAATTACAAGACAAATGCAATCAAGATTTGCAAACAAAAAGGAAAGTCTTTCATTGAATTCAAAATAAATTACATTGATAATAAAATGAAAAGTACATTGATATTGAAATGCCAACTAACTATTACATCAAAAATTCCTATTCTACTGGTCTCTTCCCCTCTGCTTTTGACACAGGTTCCTCGCCAGCAGGCGGATCATTTAAAGACAGAGGAGAATTGATGAAGTTGAGATCTTTCAACATCCTGACATTCATCACGGATGGTCGATCTAAGAGATGCTCGGGACGAGATACCTCGGTTTGAGAATGTAAATTGTAGTCACCAAGATACTTTGAAATTAATCTCCGAGGAATGGCCCGAGCAGGGATCCAACTCATGTCCAGTTTGTATGGTGGCACAGGCAAGTCGAGTAACCCAGGATCATGATAGTTCCACAGATAATGACCTTGTTCAAGCTTCAACACACCTAAGGCATTCAGCCAGCCTTGCTTATAGCCCTCATTATTGGCATTTTGGATACGATCGTCCAAGTGGAATAGTGCTTCGTTGTATCCAGCCATCCAGAACTCCCTGGGCTGTTTGTGGAACTGATATGTTAGCCTCTCCATCTGCTCGTGGAGATTCTTGATGAAAAGCTCCTTATTCTCCAAGACTGGCTTCTGCGCAGAGAGCTATTTTTCCAGGTCCCTAATCTTCTTTGACATATCAGACAACGCCTGGTTCTTCGCCATTAATTGGAAAGCCTGGTTCTCTAAGGCAGACTGAGTCCTCTGTTCCTCGATAAGAACCCGAGCTGCTCTTGCTCGTCCCCGAGGAGCTCTTGCTCGATCACGAGAAGATGAAGAGGTGTCAGAGCTCTTCAAAGTATCCAACTCGTCCCTCAACTTGGCGTTCTCAACCTCTAAGAACGAAAATCCCTCGTCGGTCACTAGGATCAAGGCACTAGAAGTGGAAGATGCAGACTTCAATTGTGACAGCTCCTTTTGCAGGTTGTTGTTTTCCTTTTCCAGTAACTCAGCAATCCGTCTACATTCTTCGACCTCACCTCTCAAGGTTCTCTCTCTTACATCGTACCCAGCAAAAAGCTTCTCGTAGCCCTTGTCGGCAATGATTTGCTAGTACTTTTTCTCGTACCCCTCATGCAACAAAGCAGTGGATTCTTTGTATTGAAGCTGATGGTCCTCGAGGGTGCTTTGAAGATCCTCGATTATTTCATAATGGGCAACGTTATTGGCTACAGCCCGATCAAGCAGACACTTCAGATATTGATATGCTTCCACTGCCTGTTCTGAAGCGTCCTGGCCGAGGATGTCGACAACTTGTGCAGCATTCAGGTCTGTGTGACCAGCCTTGAAGTACTCATTACATTGTCGCAATAACTTTGTATCATGGGCAGATAGCAGTTCCATCCTAGCTAGAAACTAGCAGAGAAAGAAGAGCAATCATCAATAAGAAGAATAAGCAGAGGATGAATGAAAGATAGACAACAGTATGCAAAAAAGTTTAAGTTTTATTAGATCATAGTTCAGAGTTACATCTTCTGGGTTACATTTGATAAAGAGAAACAAAATAAAGAGAAACCCGAACAACACTACACCTTTTCCTTATCTCCCAAAACCTTCTCGAGAGGTTGGGATGAAGAGGTAGGTTGCTCGGAGGGAAGGGATAGTTGCTCGGGGAGAATAGGCAGTTGCTCGGAGGAAGAAACGATTTGTTGATTTTACTCATCAGCAGGCTGGATGGCTAGGGCATGATCTCCCATCACCATCAAAGATTCTTCGGAGGTAGCTTCGTCCTCTTCTAACTCTTTTGGAGTTGGAGGGGGACCAGGGATATGTCTCTGGAAGAGCTCGGAAGACTCATCGACCTTCATCTCCTGAAGGGCAGCAACCCATCCATCCCTAAAGTATTTGAGACTGCCATAGTCCACTTGCAACACCATGGCAACCAACCCCTTGTTCCACCCCTTGTCCCAGCCAGAGCTGAAGGACTTATTCACAGCCATCTTCCTCTTGGTCTTCTCCAAGGCAAGCTTTTCGGACAGCAAGTCATCAGCGGCTTTCAGTTTTTGCTCAGCTTCCTCCTTCTGCCGACCTACTTCCCGAAGTTGAACCAACTCCTCCTCGGCAGCCTTGAGTTTATCTTCAAACTCTCCTGCAGTTTTGAGATTCTCTTCAAGCTCCTTATTTGCCTTCTCCAAGGCATTTATTCTCTTCTCCAACTCCTTGGAGGCATCAACAGCCCGAGCTTTTTCTTGCTCGGAGGAGGTAAGCTTCTTCTCCCAGACAGCTTTGTCATCAGCATATTTTTGGCGAGAATCTGCCAGAGACTTGGTAGCTTCTTCCAGAGCTCCCTCCACACTGGACGAGGAGCAAGAAGCCTTAATCGCTTCATCCTTCTTCAGGATTATATTGAAGCAGCTCGTCAACTGTGAACAGAAAAAGAAAGCAATTTAGAAACAGAAATGACAAAGGAAATATGAAAAATTCAAAGTAAAGAGACTTACAGAAGCAAGGTGACGAGCAACTAGCAAGGTGACCATATACCGAATAAGGTTTTCTTCAGTACCTTGGACCTCGGGAATGATCCATGATTTTACCGAGCTCATGGCAGAGCTCGGAGGAACAAAAGTTGGAACCCCAGTTCCAGCAACTGGGGCTGAGTGATGGTATCAGCCAAATTGACTGAGGAGCTTTTCTTCAGCCTCCTCGGGGGAACAGGAACGGATTCAACCAAGGAAGAACCCTTGGTCGGTGATATCACAATCACCTCTCCAGGAGCAGCAGACCTGCTCGGAGCCACTGCGGGCTTTTCAGCAACCTTCACAACTGCAGCAGATGAGGAAGGTGCATCATTCTTCTTCGTCCCCTCCCTTGGGACATCAATCCTACTCCTTTATACCTACCCAGAACCGGAGGCAGTTTTCTCAAACAGGGTAGGAGGTCTTCTCTTCTTCATCCTTTCACTTAAAGGAATATGGGATTCAGGTGATGAGCTGGTGGAAGCTGGTACTGGCTCTGATTCACTTATCACTGGACGAGAAGTGAAAGAAGTGGTGTAGCTCTTGTACTGGAGCAGATACGAAGTCGACCTAATATGCTCGTCGGCAACACTCTGATGCAGACTCCAGATAAGTTTCAGATGTCTTATATTAACATCTGCTTCCTTTGGGCACTTTCTTTTGCTATCAACTGCAAATAAATAAACACTGTTATCAATGGCATATTTTATCAAACATAAAAGAAACATGATTTCAAAATAAATAAAATGAAATAAAAATAACCTATCCCATTGCCATAAAGAGGGCATCTGGGACCCTGGTAAACCTCATCTCCAGTTAATGGAGGGTGTTGCCACTTTTTTATGACAACCCCGTGTTTAAAATAATCCCTATTGGCATCAGGGAGATTGACTACTAAGGCTCTATTTAAAAATCTAGTTTTTAAATAAAAAATATTATCATTAACTGCCCATCTATAGCAGTACATGATTTCTGGAATTCCTATACGAGTTCCATGCACTTGATTTAATCTATGCACCCCATTAACTATCCTCCATGTGTTGGGGGTTATTCGTGCAGGAACAACGTCAAAGTACTGTCAAAATTCCAGACACAAGGGATTTGGTGGAAAAGAAAATCCACACTCAGCAAAAAAGAGACTGAGGAACCAATGTCCCTCAGCCAAATGGAAGTAATTAGAAGGCTCAGAAAGCTCTTCCAAAACAACCCATAAGCGAATGGAGAAATCAGAACGAAACTTCTCAAGAGATTCAACAGGGTAAACCATGGTGAATAAAGAAATGAAGAAGAAGTAAGAAGATCTTACAGGAAAAAAATGGATCTGCTGACAACAAACGACGGAAAAGATGAACGCACAAGAGAGTAGGAAGAGACGACGTAAAACTCGAAGATAAAAATTTGAAAAGGTAGAAGACGATGGGAGTGTCTGTGAAGTTTAAATACCTTTCCTTGGGAAATGGTGAAGTAATGATTACAAAAAAGGATGATTATGTTACCGGCGGCTAAAAAGATGAAAAGTGGCGCGGGAATCAAAGCGGACAACAGCGGCAAAAAAGATGAAAAGTGGCGCGGGAATCAAAGCGGACAACAGCGGCTAAAAAGACAAAAAGTGACGCGGGAATCGAAGCACGCAGAAAAGTCCAAAAAAGCATGATTCTACGAATTGGGAAGGAGAAATAAATACAAGGGAAACGCTCCTAAAAATCAGGAAGACTATTTAAAGCTACCATATTCCGAGAAAGAATGTTCCATACTCCTCAAATTTCGAACTATGAAACATTAGGGGTTTCTGTTGATACCAAATTTAATCTGCTGACATGGACCAATCATATGAAGACACGTGGCTATCTACGTGGCAACAACCGACACTTCCGAGGAACCCACGCGCTCCGAGGAACAAGACTACAACGAGGAAGACTAGTTCCTCGAGGAACTCAAGCGTTCCGAGGAACAATGCCTCTCCGAGAAACTCTTGAGTACCGAGAAGCTTAGGCGGTCCGAGCAACTCAGGCGGTCCGAGCTGCATCTCGAACAAAGCATTAATAGCTGGATAACCAACAGTTCAACTGATTCATTAAATGCTTATCATTCAGACGCACACGCAAAGAGGGCATTAAATGTATTACCCCTTCATATGTATATCATTTAATGTATTACCCTTTCACATTACAGCCTCAGGGCTATAAATACATTGTACAATCCTCATTGTAAAGGGAACCTGGACCCCGAATCCAAACCCGGGAATCGAGAGAGGAATTTCTTGATAGAACTTGTAATCGAGAATTCCCAAACACTCAACAATAAAATAACAGTGGACGTAGGCCATTCTTATAAGGCTGAACCACTTTAAAATTCTTTGTCTCATTTATTTATCTGGGATTGAATTATTAGAGTGATCTAATTTTTTACATCAACAAGGATCATGAGTTTCGAATCACTCAGGAATCATATCAATACAAATCACATATACTAGAAGCGAACATAGTTCATATACCCATGGGCCACACACATACCTACGCTCCCATGGTCAGCTGACTTATCAACTCATAAATAAGTCTTCACAGTCCTATGCTCTTGAGGTACCAAATCTAAATCCCCTGAAAGGCACACAAGATAAGATTGTCCTCTTCTTACGACCTCACGTGATAGCAAGTATGGTAGGTATATCGTACATATAATAATCCATATATTAGGTAATAACACAACCTAAGTATTCATCATTTCAATATAGGTATACTCATATCTCATATTACAAGTCTCATACGTAACATAGCTTTATTCCGATTATTTTACGTAATAACATTTAGCGCGACAACTCTCATCGTATATATCCAAGTAATTCACCTATCCCAAAAGGTTACTAAGTCTACCACTTGTCTCTACGGTAAATTTAGTAATTTAAAGTCCCCCTACTACTGTCTGTAACCTAAAGTTAATGTTTAACCTAATTAAACTCGAGTTTCCATAATTTCCAACCGTAACACTCTCGTCGGGCCCTCGTAAGTTTATCAGTTAATCCTAAACCAAACTAATATTTTCCAGCCTCAAATATATCCCTACTGACCTTCCCTAAGTCCCAATATGATCAAATAATTCATACCAATAATTCTTAAAAGTCGAGATTTGGTTAAACTTTAAAAGAAAATTTTATCACAAATGCAGGGGAGTCGATCAATCGATCAACTCGAGAATGTCGATCGATCGATCGACCAGTTACAACCCATAACTGTTAACGTTTTTTGCCATCGTTTTATCTCCAAACTTCATTACATGATCCCATTATCCAAAGTAAACGTACTAGATGTTATAACAACCTAAACACATGATTTCTAACATTCCAGAATCATCAAATCATCACGAAAATTACCCACCAATTCAATTGTTCATTAAGTTTTCATGGTTAAACCCTAGAAAATTTCTTCACAATTCAAGATAGCCAATTACTCAAATTTTAATCCGTGATTCACAACATTTAGGATTTGATTCAATTCTCTAATCTTCGTAGAATTTATCTACATGCAAATCCTACCCATATTCACTATTAAATTCTCTCAATTCATTAAATTATCAATATTTCAAGTTAAATCTCAAAATCTAAACAACCATGGATAATATATTTGTTGAATCTTAACAAGTTAAATCACTTGCCTGGAAATAGAAGTTTTGATCCTTCGGGGTAGATGATATGGTGGTGGTGTTCTCTCTTCGATCATAAATTCGACGGTGGTGGTGGTGTAAGGTGGTTGTTTGGCCTTAGCAACCCTTGGAAACCCTTCTTTTCTCTCTACTTCTCCCTCTCAAATTTGTAGCAGCCAATCCTCTAATGATTCTAAGGGTTGGCTGATATATTTAACCTAAATTTCGTAGGTCACTATTCATTAAATAGTAAAATGACTAAAATACCCTCTCGGGTAGTAAGGTAGGCCTAAAACTGCCCCGGGACCCAAACTAAACCCCCAGGTAGACTTTTCTGACTATCTCAATACTCCCGAACACATTGGCACACTCAAAATGACCATAAGGAAGACATAAAAATAAATTAATTTATAATCCATTAAATTAGTCCCGACACGACTGACACGCATGTCCCAACTTAATTTCTAAAACTGTCATATTTTATACGCGTGACAATTTTAAAAATTTCATAATCATATATTACTATATTCGCTCAGTAATATTCAACATAATTGTCATAATCAAATACTAACTCTCGTCTCACTAGTATTTAAATCCAGATTAATTACCAATTAATTTCTCAATTAATTCAATTAATCCTATAATTAAAATTAGTAAAAATACGGGGTATTACATACTTCCCCCTAATAATGGAGTTTCGTACCAAAATTAGGAAAAAAGGTATTACCCGGTAAAAATAACTCGGGATATTTGTTGCGCATCTCATCCTCGTGCTCCCAGGTAGACTCCTCGACATTATGATATCGCAAATAAACATGTACTAGGAGTACTACTTTAGATCTCAATTTCCTCTCGCTATGGTCGAGGATAATAATCGCCCCCTCCTCGTAGGAACTATCGATTGGCAAATCAATTTCCTCCAAAGCAATGTGAGTATGGGTTAAATAATCCAAAAGATATTTCCTCGGCGAAGAAATATGGAACACGTCTTAAATCCTATACAAGTGCACCGGTAACCCAAGTCTATAAGAAACTGTTCCTATTCGCTCGATGATAGAGAATGGCCCTACATATCTCGGCTCTAACTTCCCTTTCTTACCAAAACGCACTACCCCATTCATAGAAGATACTCTTAGCAACACCTGGTCTCCCACATTGAACTCCCAGAAGAACCTCTTGGCATCGGCGTAGCTCTTCTATCGATCCTGAGCAACCCGAATACGACTCCGAATCATCTCTATCTTGGCCGAAGTATCCTGGATCACCTCCGACCCAAGTAGCCTATTGTCCCCCACCTCTAACCAATATGCTGGAGAATGACAAGGTCTACCGTATAACGCCTCAAATGGAGCCATGCCAATCGTAAACTAGTAGGAGTTATTATAGGCAAACTCCACGAGTAGAAGATACTTCTCCCATCCCCCATCAAAATCTAGGACACACATCCGTAATATATCCTTTAACATCAAATTCGTTCGCTCAGTCTGCCCATCAGTCTGCGGGTGATAGGCCGAACTTAATCGTAACTCCGTACCCACGGCCTCCTGGTAGCTCTCCTAAAATCTATATATATAAACTTTATCCCGATCGGACACAATATCAAGAGGCACCCGTGAAGTCTCACTATCTCTGCAATGAAGATCTGAGCGCACTGGCCCGTAGTATAATCGATCCAAACTGGCATAAAATGAGCTACCTCAGTCAAACGATCCATAATCACCCAAATCGAATCGTGACCCCACTGAGATGTAGGCAACCCTGTGATGAAATTCATGGAAATGCTCTCCCACTTCCACATAGGGATCTCTAACGGCAATAGGAGCCATAGCAGTCTCTGGTGGTCCACCTTTACCGGTTGACAAGTGGCGCACTTCAAAATAAACTCGGTAATATCTTTCTTCATTTCACTCCACCAGTACTGTCGCCTCATATACTGGTACATCTTATCCCCACCGGGATGTATCGCAAAACGTGAACCATGTGACTCTATCATCACCTCGTGTCGCAAGTCCTCACCCTTTAGAACATCCAATCTCCCATTGAAGCACAACCCTCCATCTGAACCAACCGTGTAAGACTCGATCCCCTATGCTAGGATCTGTACCATCCGATCCTGGCAGAACGGATCTGTTGCCTGAATCTGTACCACCTTCGTAATAATATGAGGCGAACAAACATGAATGATCAGACCACTGCATCTTGGTTCCCCAACTCCTTCCATTTCAATTTCCAGACCTCGGTCACCTCACCTACTAGGCTATAGCTCAACGCATCTGCTACCACGTTAGCCTTCCTCGGGTGATATTGGATATCGAACTGATAATCCTTCACAAATTCAAGCCACCTGCGCTGATGCATATTCAACCCTTCTGGGTGAAGAGGTACCGTAGTGACTTGTGATATGTGAATAAGCGAAATTTCTCTCCCTAGAGATAATGTCTCCATATTCGAAGTGCAAACACGACTGTCGCTAACTCTAAGTCGTGGGTGGTGTAATTCCTCTCGTGAGGCTTAAGCTTTCGGGAAGCATAAGCTATAGCATGTTCCTCCTACTGAAGCACACCCCCGAGTCCCTGTAAGGACGCATCAGTGTAGACTAAATACTCTACTCTCGGCCTGGGAAATGCTAAAACGGGTTGCGAAGCTTGTCCTTCAGTTCATTAAAGGCTAACTGACAGGTGGCATCCCAGATGAATGGCACCCATTTTCAAGTCAGGTGTGTCAATGGACCCACTATCTTCGAGAATCCCCGAATAAACCTCCCATAGTATCTTAATAGGCCTAAGAAATTACGTATCTCTATCGGTGTCATGGGCTGTCCCCACTCTCTTGACGCTAACACTTTCCCCAGATCTACGGATATACATTTGTCAGATATAATGTATTTGGCATTGTATGTGGTGTACAACTTGTGCTGGCACAGTGTCTGCAACACTTGTCGCAAGTGCTCGGCATGCTCCTCCTCAATCTGAGAATATATACGAATGTCATCTATAAAGACAATGACAAACTGATTAAGGAACTCTTTGAATATTATGTTCATCAAGTCCATGAATACGGTTGGAGCGTTGGTTAGCCCAAATGGCATAACCCTGAACTCGTAGGATCCATATCTCGTCAAGAATGCAGTCTTAGACACATCCTGCTCCCTGATACGCAACTGATGGTATCCAGATCTTAAGTCTATCTTTGAGAAGAAGACGGCTCATCGCAACTGATCGAATAAGTCATCGATTCAAGGCAATGGATACTTATTCTGTATCGTGACTTTATTCAGCTCTCGGTAATCAATACATAATTGTAAGGATCCATCCCTTTTCTTCATAAACTGCATGGGAGCACTCCAAGGCGAGGTAGTCCTTCGGATGAATCCCTGTCTCAACAATTGCTCAATCTGATCTCGTAACTCCCTCATCTCTGTCGGAGCCATACGGTAAGGCGTGCAGGTTATTGGCTGAGTGCTCGGCATCAAATCTATAACAAAGTATATCTATCTACTAGGTGGTAATCTTGGTATCTCCTGGAATACATCAGCAAACTCCCGTATAACAGGAATCGAATCAAGTGGGATTACTACCTCCTTAGAGGTCTCCTCTTTTATGTAATACAAGTGAGTGGACAATCCTCCCTCAGAATGAGGCATCGCCTCCAGGAACATCTCCTGACCCGGTATAGCCAATATAATACTCCTACTAAATCAATCGATCATGGCCCTATACGCAACGAGCCAATCCATACTGATAATCGCATCATACTCATGCATATCTAAGACAAGTATATCTGTCGGTAATAACATTCTCCCAATCTCTATGCCTACTCCCCGACATATAAAGAAAATCAGTGACCCATAGCCCAACGGTGAATCTACACTAGTAATTGTGCTATCTGCGTGTCTAATAACCCCTTGGCGCGTGCAAAACTAGTGGCAATGAAACTATGTGATTCCCCCGCGTCGAACAAAATATGCCCCAAAGTTCCCTGGATATAAAATATATCCTCAATCGAGGGTGGAGCATGTGGGACTGCGACCGGATGAACGTTATAAACACGCCCATACTATAACTACCCCTGCTGAACTGGGACCACTAGTATAGCTGGCATCTGTGGTGGTGCTGGGAGGGCGGTGGGAAATATCGATCTTTGAGGCTTCTGTTGAGCACCCTGCTGTTGCCCTGCCCTTCTCAGGACAATCATGACGCTTGTCGCCAATCTTGCCACATATGAAACACTTTCCACCAAAGTTTCCCCCTCTATGTCCTTGCTGACCATTACCACCTCTCATTTGGCCCTGCTAGCCCTGCTGATACTACTGCTCGCCCTGTTGTCCCTGCTAGCCATGCTGGCCCTGATGGCCATGCTTATAAACTCCTTGACTAGGGGTGCAACCGGTACGGGTTTTTATCGTACCGTACCATTTTGGACCGAGGAAAAATAGTTTTGGTTTCATATTATGAAATACCGAAAATCAAATTTATCAAACCCGAAAATGCCGTAAAAATTTGGTTGGTTTTGGTTTTTAGATATAAAAAACAATTTACCGTACCGGATTATCGTACCGAATTTACCGTACCAACGTTATCGAATTTACCGTACCAAACTTACCAAATTTATCGTACCAAAATACCGTACCAATCTTATCGCATATTACCATATCATTTTCCAAATAAAAATTATTTTTAACTAAATATAATAACCCAATTATCTACACCCTTCATTTTTTAAACCAATCTCATCCGTTCAATTCCTTTACTATAAATCCCACCAACCAAAGCAAACAAAACCCTAAACACACAACACAACACAAATAAGCCGCTCTCTCCAAATATCAGGTACGTTCATCTCCAAACCCCAAAGCGCACACACACCACCTGTTAGAAGATTTTTTTTCTTATTCAAATCGCATAAATATCAGGGTTTTGGACACAGCGGGTGTGACAGGGGTTGAGGGTCTGGGATAGGGGTCGAGGGTTTGGGACACAACGAGTTGGGGACACATGGGTTGTGGGACACAATGGGTTGGGGACACGGGTTGTGGCGGGTTGAAGGGGTTGAGGGTTGACAGTGGTTGAGGCTCTTAATGTTGTGGGTTGGTGTGAGAGAGAGAACACGATAACTGCTATGATTGAGGGGGTTGGCATACGGGTTACGGGTTACGGACACGGGTTGAGGGTTTGGGGACACACGGGTTGAGGACACACGAGTTGAGGGGGTTGCGGGTTGACAGTGCTTGTTAAATGTTTGGATATATCTAATGATAAACGACCTAATGCTTGTTAAATGTTTGGGTAGAACTTCTCCTAATGGTCTTTTTTTAACCGAAGGGCTATTTGGGGAGAGTCAACCTAGTGGTTACAACCTATCTCTAAACGAAGAAACGTGCAAATTTTATATGAAGTTAATGTCGATTTAAATTAGGGTGGTGATTTTTTGTATCATATATTCACACTAGTAAATTTAGATCCCAAATTAATTGCTTATAAATTGAAAAATAACAACATTATAAGTCGCAATATAGACAAGATGTGCCATTGTCAAATACATATATAAAAATATTTCTATACAAGGCCAATTAATTATTCTGATAATAAGAATAATTAATTGGCCTTGTATACAATCATGTCTTTGGATTAGAGTAGTGTTTTTACTTCAAAACTATTCCGATAATAAGAATTACTGGAATTTCTTATATATAAGGCCAATTAATTATTAATGTAGATACATGAATATAAATACAATTATACTTATACTTATTAATGTAAATATAATTGCAATTGTAACGAATATAAATACAATTATACTTATTAATGTAAATACAGTTACACTTATTAATGAAGACAAAGTTACTTATTAATGTAAATACAGTTACTCTTATTAATGCGCCCAAGATTGGATTAGAAGCTCCATAACTTTTGAAATTGAAGAATCACTTGAAGCACTTGAAGCTTGTATGTATTTTATATTCATAAGTTTTAAGTTGACTTATTTTGTTCACTTATTTATTTGTATCAATTGATATGCATTTGTTGTTGTGCTTGTAGGTGTGATGGATGAGTTCAATAGATTGAACATTGGTTCGGCTTAATCGATATTGATCTTTTAAAAAATGAGGTATTTTATGGTTATTTTAATGTTGCATTTAAGGTTTTTTAGTGCTGTTTTTAGTGTCTTTAAGGACTGTTTTTAACTGTTTTTACTGCGTTTAGGTGCTCTTTTAAGTGCTGTTTTTAGTGTATTTTAGGTGCTGTTTTTAATGCATTTTAGGGCTGTTTTTAGTGCGTTCTAGGGCTGTTTTTAGAGTTGTTTTTCGTGCGTTTTAAGGTTATTTTTAGTGTGTTTAGGTGTTGTTTTTAGGACTGTTTTGAAGTCATTTTTGGACTGTTTTTAGAGCTATTTTTAAGGAGTTTTAGGGCTGTTTTTAAGTGTTTTAGGACTGTTTTATGGACTATTTTTAAGGGTGTTTTTTGGAATGTTTTTAGGACTGTTTTAAAGGCATTTTAGGACTGTTTTATGGCTGTTTAAAAGCTTTTTAATGTTGCTTTTAGGAATGTTTCTCTAAGTTTTTTCTAATATTATTTTTTCTTATCTTTATTTATAGGTGAAGTGAAAAAAATGGAGGCAAAAGAGAAGAATAATGGCGTTGTTTATTGTGCATGGTGGTGGTGTTTTATTTTGTCTTTTGAATGATGGTGTCTTTTGGAGGCAAGAGAGAAGAATGATTTACGTCAAGCTTTTTTCATTTGTCTTTTGTAGTTTATTTTACATGATGGTGTTGTTTTATTGCGCTATTGTATTTTAATTTTTAATTTGGAGCTTAATGTGTATTAGTATGGATTAGACGTAATTAACTACGAAATATAAGTTGTTTCTTCATGATCTTTATTTTATTTTTGGGTCAATTTGTATTATATTTTAGTTTCAAGTAATGCATTTAATCGATTAAATGAGTTTAAAATTTTACTGGAATCATATTGTCGAAATACCGAATTTACCGAATGCATAAACCGATATGAAATTCTAGTTTTTATCGGGAAAAAATCGAATTGAAACCAAAATTACCGATACCAAAAAAAACAAATCAAAAAATCGGTCGGTTTGGTTTTGGTTTTTGTTTTGATGTACCGTTCGGTAAATTGGTACGGTATGGTTTTACCATTTAGATTGTGGTGCTGGTATTGGTAAGCGGTCGTTACCGACCATACCATACCGGTTGCACCCCTATCCCTGACCGTGTCAGAAACCTCCCGATCTGAATTACTTAGAATCCCCCTACTGGGAATTCTGATCACCCTGCCTCTGTTGGCCATGAGCTGGTTGTGCCCCACTGACACCACTACCTCATGTCTTGCCCTGCTGGCTGGACTCCCCTACTCGCTTTCTCCCTGACAAATGGAAGCGGTGATCCTGGCAGTGAAGTAGTGCTATATTAAGCACATCATTATAGGTCTGCAATGAGAGGTTACCTAGAAGATGCTGTCAAATCCTCCGGGTAAGGCCATCCATGAACATTTGTATCTTCTTCTCCTCAATAGGTACCTCTATTGGTACCAGATTAACCAGCCTGGTAAACTCGTCCTCGTACTCAGTTACGGTCTTCCCCTCTTGGGCGTGGTTTAGTAATTTTTGTCTCATCTAACGGCGGAAGGAAAATATTTGCGGTCGAACCTCACCCAAAAATCCTAAATAGTAAATACATCTCTCTCCTTAGTAGTGGTAATAGACTCCCACCACTACAACGCAGCTCCAACTAGCTTAAATGTAGCTAGTACCTGCCTCTGTACATCTATGCACTCATACATCCTCAAGTGCCTCTGGATGTCTTTCTTCCATTGGCTCGCCGCTACAACATCGAAGCTCATTGCAAACTCTAGAGGACGTGCCTTATGAAAGGCATCTCTTACACGTTACCAAGCAGATGGGAATGCATGAGCCTGAACTGGGGCCACTAACGGTGCCTGAGGTGGCATATGCTGAACTACTGCTAAAGTTGCATCTATCGCTTGTGCTACTATAGAGAAAAGTTGTATTTACTGTTAAAGTTCATTTACCGTCTGTGCTACCTGAACTGGTGCTAGTTGAGGCTCAGGTTGGGAAACCTGGGAACTCACTGTGCACATCGAGGAGGCATATGAAATGAGAGAGAAACTTTATAAGTCAATAGTTATTATCACAAAATGGCTGAAGACGTATAATGTGCAATTAAAGAATACAACGGTCCTAAAACATAGGGCTCTATATCAAAGAACGCTATGCGGATAACATAATAAGCCGTACAGATCCTAAAGACTCTAGAACCTGATGCTCTGATACCACCTGTGACGCCCCATCTAATTAAATACCGGGTAGCTAATCCTTTATTAAATTAATACAGAGTATTAAGTTGGTTCAGTCTTACTATCACTGTCGAAAAATATTTAATTAGTTGCTAGCCACCTAATATTTAAAAAGTGAAATGATAAATTTTATTAATTAAATTAACATACCACTACGTAATGAATAATCAACCATACAAAATTAACTAAAACAATCTCAAAGGAATAATCAATCGAAAGAAATAACAGAGTCTGAAGTAACACTTCAAATATAATCTCAATGCTAAATAATCCCAATACAAGAGTCTGAATAAACTAAATCCAACAACTGAAATAAATGAAAGTCTAAAACGGCTATCTCTGAATAAGAATAAGAAACATGCCCTAACTGATGTGAATAACTCCGAAGGAAGCAAAGATAGATGTGAAGGCATCTAATACCGAGATCCTTTCACTTCCACAGTAGCTACAACACGCCAACAAAATGGAACTCCCATACTTGAGGTCCCTATGGCTGGGCACCTAAAAGGTTTTTGCCAAAACAAAATAGATTTGGAAGCAAAAGGGTCAGAGCCCGAGGTGAAAACATTTTAAAAAAATAGTAAGTGTTTAATTGCATTAAACAGTAAATATTACACACAAGTTAGTCGCGTGCTCTCACTTGAGATTCTCACCCCTCAACTATTGTGCACGCCTAACGTATGCCTTTAACCCTTCCTAGTTATGCTACTAACTAACTAGTCTATATTAAATGTATTTATAGGGATTTATACCTGGATCCACCCGTATTACTCAATTAAGACATACTTACATTTCAAATACTCGTTATTTATATCCACTATCTCATGTATTATTTAAGTGCCCACGTTATTAAGTCATTTAAATATCTTAGTCATTATCATCTACTAAGCAATAGTGAAGAATCACAAGTATATATTTATATCATGCTCGGTATATATATACATATATGGCACCCCTAGAGTAAGCTGTGGTGCTCGCATACTCTGATATCGAATCCCGATACATCACGTACATGAGGATCACGAGTTTCGAATCACTCAGGAAACATATCAATACAAATCACATATATTGGAGGCAAACATAGTTCACATACCCATGGGTTACGTAGATACCTACACTCCCATAGTCAGATAACTTATCAACTCACAAATAAATCGTCACAGTCATATGCTCTTTAGGTACCGATTCTAAATCCCCCGGAAGGCACACAAGATAAGATTGCCCTCTTCCTACAACCTCCCGTGATAGCAAGTATGGTAGGTATGTCGTACATATAATAATCCATATATTAGGTAATCACACAACCTAAGTATTCATCATTTCAATATAGGTATACTCATATCCCATATTACAAGTCTCATACGTAATATAGATTTATCCCAATTATTTTACGTAATAATATTTAGCACGACAACTCTCGTCGTTTATATCCGAGTACTTAAACCTTTCCAAAAAAATTACTAAGTCTCCCACTCGTCTCTAAGGTAAATTCAGTAATTTATAGTACCCCTACTACTGTCTCTAACCTCAAGTTATTTTTTAACCTAATTAAACTCAAGTTTCCATAATCTCTAACCGTAACACTCTCGTCGGACACTCGTAAGTTTATCAGTTAATCCCAAATCAAACTAATATTTTCTGGCATCAAATATATCCCTATTGACCTTCCCTAAGTCCCAATATGATCAAATAGTTCATACCAATAATTCTTAAAAGTCGATATTTGGTTAAACCTTAAAAGGAAATTTTATCACAAATGTAGGGGAGTCGATCGATTGACTCAAGAATGTCGATCGATCGATCGACCAGTTACATCCCATAACTGTTAACGTTTTTGGCCATCGTTTTATCTCCAAACTTCATTACATGATCCCATTCTATATAGTAAACGTACTAGATGTTATAATAACCTAAACACGTGATTTCTAACATTCCAGAATCATCAAATCATCACGAAAATTACCCACCAATTCAATTGTTCATCAAGCTTTCATGGTTAAACCCTCGAAAAATTCTTCTCAATTCAAGATAGCCAATTACTCAAATTTTAATCCGTGATTCATAACATTTAGGATATTAGTCAATTATCCAATCTTCATAGAGTTTATCTACATGTAAATCCTACGCATATTCACGATTAAATTCTCCAAATTCATGAAATTATCAATATTTCAAGTTAAATCTCCAAATCTAAACTACCTTGGATAATATATTTTCTGAATCATTACAAGTTAAATCACTTGCCTAGAAATAAAAGTTCTGATCCTTCGGGGTAGATGAAATGGTGGTGGTGTTCTCTCTCCGTTCACAAATCCGGCGGTGGTGGTGGTGTAAGATGGTTGTTTGGCCCAATCAACCCTTGGAAACCCTTCTTTTCTCTCTACTTCTCCCTCTTAAATTTGTAGCAGCCAATACTCTAATGATTCTACGGGTTGGCTGATATATATAACCTAACTTTCGTAGGTAACTAGTCATTAAATAGTAAAATGACTAAAATACGCTCCCGAGTAGTCGGTTAGGCCTAAAACTGCTCTGGGACCCAAACTAAACCTCCGGTTAGACTTTTCTGACTATCTCGATACTTCTATACACATTTCCGTACTCAAAATGACCATAAGGATGACATAAAAATAAATTACTTTATAATCCATTACATTGGTCCCGACACGACTGACACGCGCGTCCCAACTTAATTTCTAAAATTGTTCTACACGTAACAGTTTTAAAATTTTCATAATCATATATTAATATATTCACTCAGTAATATTCAAAATAATTATCATAATCAAATACTAACTCTCGTCTCGCTAGTATTTAAATTCAGATTAATTACCAATTAATTCAATTAATCCTATAATTAAAATCAGTAAAAATACAGGGTATTACACTATACACACATACACACACACACGCACTCACACACGTGAGGATTTACTTGTTTCGATCATACGCTTGATGTAGTATGTCTTGCAGTGGTTAGGAATTAAGCAAATAGTGGTATATGTTTCATTAGCGTTCTCGAGATATTGGATTATGTGATGTTGGTTCATATTTTGATGAAGGGTTTATTTGTTTGGGCACGCAATTATATATTAACGAGTGTGGGAAACATGGTTGGTTTAATGGTTTATATTGTGGGATGCATGGGTTAATGAAGGTGGTTTGGGAATAAAGATAAAGGTATACAGTGGGGTTTCATGAGTAAGGTTGCACGTAATGTGATTAATGCTTAAAGTGGGACTGTAGAAAATTGTTTCACGCCGTGCACTAAGGTTTCACGCGGAACAACAAAGGTTGTACAAAGGAAAAAAAGGTTTAACACATGATTAAGTTGGACGTGGAAATGAAAGGTTGCAGACATGAAATATTAAGTCCATGTTTAGTTGTGGAAAATTATTTTCTATTTTCAATTTCCAATTATCATCTCCATTTCTAATTTTTATTCTTCGTGGAAAATTTTAGAAAACTAGAAAATGCGTTCATATGGTTGATAAATTATTATTTTCAAAATGTAGTTTATAGAAAGCTCGAGGGTCAAATACAATTCACACGAAGTTTAGGGTTATAATGTAATTACAAGAAGTTCGGGGTTCAAATATAATTTATAAATAGTTAAAATAGCTAAAATAAAAATTAAAGAAAGTTCAGAGGACAAAATATAATTCTAAAAAATTTTAAGGCAAAAATATCATTTTAGAAAACTAAGAGATTAAAATATAAACTAGCAAAAGGTTAAGAATCTAGATGTAAGTCACAGAAATTTCAGGGTTAAAATGTAATTTCGGGGATATTGAAAATTGGTGTAAAACTTGTGTGACATCCCGCCTATTTTAACTACAAGTGATCAGTCCTTTATCAAAATAACTAAGAATCTCATTTGGTTCATTCTTAGCATCATTGTCGAAAACTTTTAAATTACTAATCACCTATATCAAATTAAATCGGTGCTAAATTTTATCTTTCCTTATAATAACAACATGCAGAATAAAAATAAAATAATCAAACCATCCACGCAATATAATAGTTTGAACTAATCACGTAATAAATAACTGAATAAAGAATACCGATAAACCATCGGTTCCCAAAAACAAAATCCAACTACGAGTCTAAGGTAAATAAAACCGAATCTAAAATAAAGTGTGATAAATACTAAATAATTGAAATGTCGAATCGTCTGAAGGGGCAACATGCCGAAATGAAATACTTAAGTGAAAATCCTAATCTAGGCATGAATAACTGAAACGTCTACTTCAATCCTGCAAGCCTCTACAAGTGCTGCACCTATGCATCCCTGGAATGAATTATCAAGTTCGGCGTTCCTGTGGTTGGACGCCTAAAATGTTTGAAAAATAGATTTGACAGGGGTCAGAGCCCAAAACCTTTTGAAAATATTTTGCAAGCATTTAAATAACAGTTTAAAAGCAGTTATTTAATACACACGTTAGTTCCACGTACATTTCCAGTTCATCACCTCTCAACTAAAGTGCACACCTAACGTGTCCCACCTAGCTATGCTACCCAGCCTAACTAGACAAAAGTATCCACTAACCATAAAAGGTTTAGCTCCCCGGTACCATCCATACGATACATTACTGTACTACCAATAATTAATATTATTCACAAATTATTATTGAGTCATTATTTATGTTTCTCTACTTGAATTACTTTTAAATATACACAATCTATTAGTTCTGCCATCACACATAAGTAGATTAATCACACTTGTATATATTTATCACACTTTAATATATACAACTATAGCATCCTCCGAAATGACCATCACGATACTTGCATACTCTGCTATCATGTCCATGTGCCTCTCGTACTCAATCAAAGATTACCGATTCGGAATGTCTCCTCGAACCTTTAATCAAATAACAAACAATGGAGGTGAACGTAGTTCTAAGCCTTTGGGATATGCACATACCTAACGTCCTGCCAATCTCACTAATACACAACACATATTGGGACGTCCTAAATGCTATGTTTTGGGGCACACATCCAAACCTCATTAAAATTGTCAAGGAGGGATCGCCCTCTGCGCGAAACCTCCCGTGATAGCTATGTTTACACACATAACCATAACATAACAATAGGTATTCACCCAACCTATGTATATATATATTTATTAGGTATAAACACAATCCATTATATAAACCCATACGTAGTATATCTCTCTCGAATACTCAATGTACCATCGATCTATAATTATAACTTCTTACTGTATATTTTAGAGTATCACTAACTACCCAAAGGGTCATAGGTACCCCTTAAGTTATTTCAGTAGCTAACACACCCATTCACTACTGGTCCGAATCACTGGTTCATTCATTCTTTCCGTGACCCGTTCTAAGTCTCGCGAATTCATTAAATATCACAAAATGCCTGATAATTCCTAGCCTTAATTCTTCTCAATTGGGTAAATCTCAACCCTACCATAGGCTTACTAGAATTTACTATATCCCTCACTATAGTTTAAGAATATCCCAAAAGTCTCCCCATAAATTATTTATGAATTCATGGCATAAATTAAAGGAATTGGACAAATCGATTCGGTGAAGAACCCGAATCGATTCCCCTACCGAATCGAATCGATCATCAAATCGAATTGATTCACCCCTTCATTTTGCTAGTACGAGCCTATCCATGTCTTATTATTCAAACCTCAATCATACAATCACAAACTCCCAACCAACATTATCAAATATCAAATATATGTGATGCGAGGGAAATCAAGCGTCCGTGTAGATACGCTAATCGTTGTTATCGACTTTTGATCGCAATGCAAAAAACTTAAACTATGACTACACTCAACAATGGAGTATAATTTCCAGTCCGGGTATCGAGAGTCCACGGGGAGGGTTCAACAAATTTTAATCGATTTACAACTTTAAGAATAAAAGTGTAAAAGGTGATGAGGTGTAAACGGGAAAGGGGGAAAATAAGAAGTTAACTATGCTAAATAATACTAATAAAACTAGGGTAGGATCACATCCCCGCCATGGGCTAAATAACGCGTAGTTAGAATTTTGGTTCTAAAACATTTAGCGAGCATATTCAATTAATTATAAACATCACACATGAAGAAAATCAATCCAAAAATGTGAGATAAAACATTTAATAAAAAATGGTCACACATGGATTAAATTCAGAAAATCGCTTTAAACAGTAACGTTGTGTGATAAAGAAAGTTAAACGCGTATATTTATAACCAATGAAAGTTATGAAGCATCGAATTGGCATAAAATTTGAGAATGATGTTATACGATTATGCTATAGCCTGGGTAAGCAAGTTATGCGAGTTGGGTAAATGCATGAGGGTGAGTTATCCTTCGCTGAGTCGGGTAGCCTATTTAAGATTAAAAATGCATACGCTCAGGTCTGCGCTGTAGCTGGGAGGTGAGGTTGAGTCTCAAGAGAGTTTGGCTCCACTTCAATTATGAAATCGTGCATTTATAATTATTATGCATTTTAATTCACTTGCTATAACTATTTTTAAACCCAGGGATCTGACCCGTTTATATCCTTTCTCTTGCTATATATTGTGATATATTATAGGTGTTCCACCGCAAGGGCACCATTGATGGTTATCTGTTCCAGAGTTTTTGGGAGTTGTAGCATGTGCGGGATGTTACAAAACTTTTGTTATAGATGCAGTTCTTTTTATAAATCTAGTTAAAGATTCACAATTGTAAATCGGGTGTGTATACCCAAGGGTTGTATATATGCATATCACTTATACTTTTGTCACTTGATATTGTATGGCCTGTTACCGGAGAGCTTATTCGGGAATATTCTTTTGTAGAACTAAGCATTGTATGTATATACTCACGTGTCTTAGTTGCCTATTATGTTCATGCTTCACAGTTTGAGAATGTTTCATGGCCCTTACACTTTATAAAAAGAAATTTTTTGGCACCTGTTTATTTTATATGGGGTGGTTACTGGTTATATTTATATTCGTCAGTTGATCTTGAGAATGATACACTTGCGATTCCTGTTTTATTTTAGTTTAGGGCTGTCCACCCGTTATATTGAGTAACCGGGGTGTCACAGGTGGTATCAGAGCATCATGTTCTAGTTGTCTTAGGATCTGTGCGGATTTTCTACGTTCGACCGTAACGTCTTTTATATAGAGCCCTACTATTAGGATTGCTATGTTCATATTATGATCCTGATCTTCTGCTCTGATTAATTGCTTAAACTATGGATAAATATAGTTTGTTCTTTTCAGATGCCGCAAAAACGAGGTTGTCCGGCTAGGGCAAACAGAGGGGCTGAGAATGTGGAACCCTAAATGCCTCAGGGTACTTTGAATGCAGCTGAAATTGCCAATATTGTGGCACAAGCTGTCAGTGCGGCCATGACCACAATGGCACAATAGCATCCCGTGGCTCAGCAACAGTTTGCAGCTCCAGCAGTTTAAACCCACACGGGTCCATCCACATGGGTGAGAATGCGAGAAGCTTTTAAGAAGGGACATCCTCCGAAATTCCAGGGGAAGCTAATGTTATCGTTTCTAGTCAGTGGAAAAGGTATATTCGAACGTATCTTCGCCTGGTTGAATGTAGCAATGTTTAAAAGCAGTTACTCACCACTTTTAAACTTATTGGTGCGGCTCTTCAGTGATGGGAGTCAGTTACTACCTCTGAGCAGAGAGATACAATGCCCATAGTAGATTTTTGGGTATGCTTTGATCGTAAATATTTTCCTCCGATAGTTCAGATAGAGATGACAAAGAGATTGCTAGAGGTAACTCAAGGACATTGAACGGTGGCTGAGTATGAGGAAGAGTTAACCTTACTGGAAAATTTTATACCAGACGAGGTAAATACGGAGGAAAAGAGAAGTTTGAAGTTTATGGAAGGTTTGAATTGGAGAATTCTGTAACATCTTTTAGGGAACCCGACTTTGTTAACATTTGCAGATGTAATGAATGCGGTATTGTTACATTATAAGGGTCATCATTTTCATTTGAAGGGGAGTAAGAAATTTGTGGACTCAAGTTCGTCAAGTAAGTCGGGAGTAGATAGTGCCATTGGGGCACAACAGGCTCAATAACAGAAATATAGGCAGAAGGAGCGACATCTCCCTTCAGGGGATTCAACTAAAAGGCAGTGTTTAAGAGGCTTTAAAATTTCCAAGGGGCCCAATAGCAATAATAGGAGAATGTTCCTCAGGGCCAAGCAAGCTGAGGGAATGATGGGGGAGGCTAATAGGGTCGACGTCACTAGGTTCAGCGGTAAGACCAGCCCAGATTCAGGCAGTAAGGCGAGAGATCGAAGAATTTAAGGTCGTTATTTTCACTATGGAGAGGTGGGTCACAGGAAATTTGAGTGCCCACAGCAAAATAGAGTACAGGTACAGGGTGCTCAGCAAGCACCTTTACCACCTCCATCACCCGTTCAGATTTCCCCACTTCCTTAGGGATAGTTACAATATGGGCGAGTTTACAATGTTCAAAACACAGTACTACTACAGGTGTAACAACCTCCACTAGCCATTGAGGGTAAGCTCCATATCCATGGGCATATGGGTTGGGTGTTATTTGATACAAGAGCATCCCATTCCTTTATAGTTGTTCATTTTTGCCCGTGCGGCGGGAGTGTTAAGTCAGCTGATACTATTCAAATGTGCGTGGATTCTTCTTTGGGATATGGGTCGCTTATTCACTTAATATATAGATGGGTGGAGATAGATTTTGGGAGGTTGTGTTTAGCTACCTATTTACTTGTATTAGATATGTATGGGTATGATGTTATTTTAGGTATGGACTGGTTGGTTAAATATCGGGCAATGGTGGATTATTTTGGGAGGTCGATTATTTTTGCTATTCTAGGCCAGGAAATATTTCTTGTTGCCATGCCTCTTTCGGAGGGAGGTTCAAGCACCCATTTGCACTATATCGAGGAGGAGACTTAGTAGGAAGTGGTTATTTCCTTAGATTCGATTTCGGTGGTTTAGGAGTTCGCAGATGTCTTTCAGGAGATACTAGGCTTACCATCGAGTCGCGAGGTCGAGTTTGTTATTGATTTAGCACCGAGGATTAGGCCAATTGCGCGAGCCCTATTCCGTATGGCTCCTGTGGAAATGAGGGAGTTACGATACTAAATCCAACAAATTTTGGGACAAGGCTTCATTCGTCGGAGTACGTCACCTTAGGGAGCCCTTGTGTTGTTTATGAAGAAAAGGGACGGTTCTCTACGGTTCTGTGTGGATTACAGAGAGCTGAATAAGGTGACTATCCGAAATAAATATCTGTTACCTCATATTGATAATTTATTTGATCAATTGAGAGTGGTAGCATACTTCTCAAAGATAGATCTGATGTCAGGGTATCAGCAACTTCGTATTCGAGAGCAAGATGTCTCCAAAACTGCATTTTTGACCCATTATAGGTCTTATGAGTTTTTGGTGATACCGTTCGGGCTAACTTATTCCCCCGTATAAATCTGATGAACAGGGTCTTTAGAGATTTTTTGGACCAATTTGTGATTGTGTTTATTGATGATATTTTGGTCTATTCTCGAACGAAGGGCAAACATGTTGAACATTTGATGATGGTTCTGCAGACATTATGGGACCATCAATTGAGCGTCAAGTTCGAGAAATGTGGATTTTGGTTGCGAGAAGTGTAGTTTTGGGGTCATATAGTGTCAGAGAAGGGTATTTTCGTGGACCCAAGTGAAGTTGCAGCGCTGAGGGAGTGGGTCAGCCCAAGACATCAACGGAGATCCGTAGTTTCTTGGGTTCGGCGGGTTATTATCGCCATTTTATTAAGGGGCTTTTAATAAATTATCGGCCCTTTAACGAATTTGACCCGAAAGGGAGTCCAAGTTGTATGGGTTGATTGCTATCAATTAGCATTTGTTGAGTTAAAGGACAAGTTGATGTTGGCACCCATTCTCGCACTGCCTAAATCGGGAGTGGAGTATTTAGTTTTTACTGATGCATCTCTTCAAGGACTAAGAAGTGTGCTTCAACTAGAGGAGATGACGATTGCTTATGTGTCTCGTAAGCTCAAACCCTACGAGCATAACTATCCTACACATGACTTGGAATTGGCTGCAGTGGTTTTTATGTTGAGAATATGGAGGCATTATCTCATAGGGGAGAAGTTCAGTCTTTTTACGGACCACAAGTCGTTGCAATATTTGTTCACCCAGAAAGATCTAAATATGAGGCAGCGTAGTTGGTTGGAATTTGTAAAGGATTATCAATTTGATATCAATTATCATTCAGGGAAAGCTAACATAGTAGCTGACGCGTTGAGTCATCGACCCACTGGGCAATTAGCAGTTGTATGGGAAGCGAAGTGGAAGGAACTTCATCAGGATGATGTTGTGGCCGGGGCTTGTATGGCAGTGTTGACAGTCACACCCGAGATGGTGATGAGGGTGGTGAAAGCTCAAGCTGAAAATGCGGATTGCAAGGTCAAAGTGCAGAAATTACTGACTGAGGGAGATAAATCCTAATCTATTAGTTCTGAGGGTGGATTACGTTTCAATGGGAGGTTGGTAATCTCGGATGATTCAGATCTGCAGCATGCTGTTATGTCGAAATCTCATGGGTTAAAATTTATGATTCTCTTAGGTGGAGATAAGATGTATCAGGACATGTGCCGAAAATACTGGTGGGCAGGTTTGAAAAGGGACATTGCTGAATTTGTCTCTAAATCCACCACTTGTCAATTAGTAAAAGTGGACCATCGACGATCTTCTGGAATGTTACAACCGTTGGAAATTTTGGTACGAAAATGGGAGAGTATTTCCATGATTTTATCATAGGATTACCAATGACGTAGCGTAACTATGATTCTATTTGGGTTATCATGGACAGTTTGACGAAGTCGGTACACTTTTTACCAGTAGGGATGGACTTCACGACAACATAGTATGCTCAGCTCTTTATTGTCGAAATTGTGAGATTGCATGGAGTGCCGATCAATATCGTGTTCGGTCGAGATAAAATTTTTGTTTTCTATTTTTGGCAGAGTTTTCAAGAAACTATGGGAACTGAATTGAGGTTGAGTACGACATACCATCCCTAGACCGATGGGCAAACCGAGCGAGTAAATCAAATGTTGAAAGATATATTCCGAATATATATGTTAGATTTTAGAAGAAGTTGGGAACAAAACCTACCGCTGGTAAAATTTGCTTATAATAAATTTTACCAGTTTACTATAGGTATGGTGCCTTATAAGGCATTGTATAGACGCCTGTGTCATTCACCCACGTGTTGGTTGGAAGTCGGTGATAATAAACTTCTTGGACCAGAGATGATCTAAGACACTTCGGTAAAAATTGAGTTTGTTCGAAACCGCATACGCGTTGCACAAGTCCGACAGAAAAGTTATGCCGATGCGAATCGCAGGCATGTGGAGTTAGAAGTGGGAGACCAAGTGTTGTTAAAGGTATCCCTGATGAAAGGTGTAATGAGATTTGGGAAGAAAGGCAAACTTGCAATTATTTAGAGGATTGGTCATGTGGCTTATAGACTTGCCTTGCCAGAACATTTGCAAAGAATGCATGACGTGTTTCTTGTCTCTTCGTTAAAGAAGTATAAAAGATATAAGAGGGTTCATTGGCATGTTTCGTCGAAGGAAATTGAATTGAAACCTGATATTTCATATGAAGAATAACTGGTTGCTATTTTAGACCGTAGCGAGCATAGGCTACGATCGAAAGTAGTGCCTCTAGTTCGAGTTCAATGGAGTCACCACAATGCCGACGAATCGACGTGGGAACAAGAGGAAGATATGCGCAACCATCCTTACCTCTTTGCATAAGGTAGGCCTGAATTTCGAGGACAAAATTCCTTTGTAGGGGGGGGGGGGAATGTAATACCCTTACTTTGGTGTATATTTTTATATATTAAACTACCCGTGTGTGTATGATTTAATTTAATTGAGAATTTTAAAGCAAGAATTTAAAATAAATATTAATCTGGATAGAAGAGTTAATATTTAGGTGAACTGTATAATTACTAGTGTGATTAACTAATTAGAATCATATAAATTGATATTACGTCATATGTGAGTATTAGAGCGAAAATTAACTATTTCTTAAGCGGGATATAATCGTGTGAGTTATATAAGGTTAGGAAATGATTTTATTTTCGGAGTCTCGGATGACAATTTGGATTATATGGTTTGTCTGGGATGGGTTGAAAAAGTCAAAATGATTGTCCCGGGGTTTAATTTGGGTTCGGGAACTTTTTGGCTAGTTGGACTCGAATAGGTGTATACGAATCATTTTAAGTGTGTTTTATCATTTAAACTTGGGTTTTATTGAGATTTGGGTTATTAGGCTCATTTGAGTGTTAGGCAATCTCAATTGTGAGAAAACTTTGAGAGAAAGAAGAGAAAGAGAAAGAGGAGAAAACCTTGTGACTTTTAGCTTGGAATTCGCAATTTCGAGGAAGATTTGGACTCTACATCTTTGAGACATGTGATTTAACTTGCTAAATATTTATGTGTGTGAATTTATTTCATGACTAATGGATAAAAATGGGTAGAGATTGGGAAACGAGGTTAAAACCTATAAATAGTTGTGTAAATCTTGCATTAAATGATATATTTATGGTTTGATGATGATAAATTGGTTGGGAACACATATATAATGGTTTTGATGGTAGAAATTAAAGTTGGTTAGAAGAAAGAAGGTTTTGGGGTTTTGAAATCGTGGGTTTGTTGCAGAGAAAGGGAAATTTCGAATTCTGCAGACCTGAATCGATTCGGCCCCCTTTCGAATCGATTCGGTGAGATGACGAGGTCTCAGGTCTAAAGTATGAATCGATTCGCCCCCTAACGAATCGATTAGGCTTATGAAGAAGTATCAGGTCTCTTGTACCAAATCGATTCATGGGCTAGCAAATCGATTCGCTTCGGTGGCGAATCGATTCGTCCAAAGTCGAATCGATTTGGAATTCTTGCTGTTTTGAGAGATTTTTCTAGATTGGGGTTTACTCCTCTCCAATTGGTTTTTAATGCTTAGGAACCTTCTAATATAATGTGTTAAACATGTTTATGAAATAAAATGTGGGTTTAAGTTAGGATACGATGGTGGGGATACATCGAAGCTAATAGAGGTATATTTGGGAGTTTAATATGTTGTTTTCCTTTCTCAAATTCTTCGAGGAGTGGGGGACTCTTTTAAGGATGGATACGGGCTAATGAGTGAGAGGTAGTGTGTCCTTAATGATGATAAAATTGATGAAAAATCATATGCGTGATTGATCATAAATGTTCGAGGAAGTGATTGAATCATAAAATAAATAAAGTAGAATAATTATGTGGATTATCGGCAAGTATAATGTGTGATATATACATATAGCCGAGATTAGTAACATATACATTCATAGATGAGATGGTTTGTATATATATGATTTGAATAAATATCTTGTGTGTGATATATGTATATTAGATGGTTCATACCCCTCTAGTGATATCATGGGAAGTTGTGCATTGTGGGTGAGGCCCCTGGCTTTAGGAGCAGGGAGCGTATAGTCCCCAGGTCATAGCGTCCCATATTTCACCATGTGTGATTTTCGGGGTAAGACGTCTTGGGCATTATCTGTCTTACCTTTAGGTAAGGAACTGTGGCCGCTTTCCATACGCTTGTAATTTATTTTGGGTACGGTGGTGAGATTCCGACCCGGCTGCCCAGGTGAATGTGTAAGAAGTCCCTGGAAGATGATAGCATTATAGAGAATATATATATATATATATATATATATATATATATATATATATATATATTATGAGCTAATGCCCCGAAGGATGTTTAGCATACATATCTTATGTGTGTTATGGATGTGTACCTGATATGGAGTGATTTGTCTTGTATATGTATTTAGATTAAGGTTATATACACCTTTAGGGTAATGTGTGATATCTTATATTTATAACTAATGAAAGTTATGAAGCAACGAACTCGCATAAAATTTGAGAATGATGTTATACAGTTATGTTATAGGTAAGCAAGTTATGCGAGTTGGGTAAATTCATAGGTTTGAGGGTGAGTTATCTTTACCTGAGTCGGGTAGCCTAATTAAGATTAAAAGTGCATACGCTTAGGTCCGCGCTGTAGCTGAGAGGTGAGGTTGAGTCTCAAGAGAGTGCGGCTCCACTTCAATTATGAAATTGTGCATTTATAATTATTATGCATTTTAATTAACTTGCTATAACTATTTTCAAACCCAGGGCTCTGACCCATTTATATCTTTTCTCTTGCTATATATTGTGATATATTATAGGTGTTCCATCGCAAGGCCGCCATTGATGGTTATCCGTTCCAGAGTTTTTGGGAGCTGTAGCATATGCGGGATGTTATAGGACTTTTGTTATAGACGCATATCTTTTTGTAAATCTAGTTAAGGATTCACAATTGTAAATCGGGTGTGTATACCCAATGGGTGTATATACGCATATATCTTATACTTTTATCACTTGATATTGTATGGTTTGTTGCCCGACGGCTTATTCGTGAATATTCTTTTGTAGAACTACGGATTGTATGTATATTCTCACGTTTCTTAGTTGCCCATTATGTTCATGGTTCACAGTTTGAGAATGTTTCATTGTCCTTACACTTTATAAAAATAAATTTCTCACCTGTTTATTTTATATAGGGTGGTTATTGGTTATATTTATATTCGTCAGTTGATGTTGAGAATGACACACTTGCGACTTCTGTTTTATTTCAGTATAGGGCTGGGAACCTGTTATGTTGAATAAGTGGGGTGTCACAATTAACTTCTAAAGTCTACACACACCATAAGTTGTTTCAACAAGTCACTAGTCGAACAACCTTTAATTCGATGAACCAACTTTTTGAGTGATGTGACATCACATCCTTCGCAGGTTACTGTTTTCCAACTCTTTGACGTCAACATATCTGACATTCAGGAACTCGATAAAATAACACTCAAGTGAAGATATTCCTAGGATGGTAGGTCCATACCTTGCACATCACGTCTTATTTAATGCGTTCATAACTCTAAAGAGTCTAAACAATGTTCCCACCAAAAATATTAAGTCTGGCTCATTTAATGCAATATCTTTGGCATTAAATGCACAAGAATATTAACATTAAGATTGGTCAAACGCATTAATTACAATAAGGTTATTCGGATAATCTTCCCCTCCTATAAATACCTCCAACATTACACTATTTGGGGATCGCACTTCTCTAGCATAAAATTGCTGCCAAAATACTCCCATATATGAGAGTTTATCGTGAGAACATTTTTTGACAGACCAACCCCACTTACTCCATTTGTGTTTAAGGTTACTGTCTTGACTTTAGTGCCCTAAAGGTGCTTGTGCCCACTCCTTCCAACCAAGTCAACTGTGGAAACCTCCTCATTGATTTTCTTGTTATGGTATTTATATTGAAAGAACAGGGGTAAGACGTCTTGTGTATTATTCATCTTACCTTCAGGTAAGGAACTATGGTCGGTTCCCATACGCTTGTAATTTATTTAGGGTACGGTGGTGAGATTCCGACCCGGCTGCCCAAGTGAATGTGTAAGAATATATATATATATATATATATATATTTTTTTTTGACGAGCTAATTCCCCGAAGGATGTTTGGCATACATATCTTATGTGTGTTTTGGATTTGTACTTGATATGGAGTGATTTATCTTGTATATGTATTTAGATTATGGTTATATACACGCTTAGGATAATGTGTGAGATCTTATAAAATTTGAGAATGATGTTATATGGTTATGTTATAGGTAAGCAAGTGATGCAATTTGGGTAAATGCATAGGTTTGAGGGTGAGTTATCTTTAGCTGAGTCGGGTTGCCTGATTAAGATTAAAAATGCATGTGCTTAGGTGCGCGCTGTAGCTGAGAGGCGATATTGAGTCTTAAGAGAGTGCGGCTCCACTTCAATTAAGAAATCGTGCATTTATAATTATTATGCATTTTAATTAACTTGCTATAACTATTTTTAAACCCAGGGCTCCGGCCCATTTATATCTTTTCTCTTGCTCTTGTGATATATTATAGGTGTTTCATCGCGAGGCCGCCATTAATGGTTATCCGTTCCAGAGTTTTTGGGAGTTGTAGCATGTGCGGGATGTTATAGGACTTTTGTTATAAACGCATATCTTTTTGTAAATCTATTTAAGGATTCACAATTGTAAATCGGGTGTGTACACCCAAGGGTTTTATATACGCACATCTGTTATACTTTTGTCACTTGATATTGTATGGTCTGTTGCCCGACAGCTTATTCGGGAATATTCTTTTATAGAACTAAGGATTGTATGTATATGCTCACGTTTCTTAGTTGCCTATTATGTTCATGGTTCACAGTTTGAGAATGTTTCATGGTCCTTACACTTTATAAAAAGAAATTTTTTGGCACCAGTTTATTTTATATAGGGTGGTTACTCGTTATATTTATATTCATCAGTTTATGCTGAGAATGATATATATGCGATTCCTGTTTTATTTTAGTATAAGGTTGGGCACATGTTATGTTGAATAAGTGGGGTGTCACAATTGACGTCTGAAGTCTACACACACCATAAGTTGTTTCAACAAGTCATTAGTCGAACAACCTTCAATTCGATAAACTAACTTTTTGAGTGATGTGACATCACATCCTTCGCAGGTTACTATTTACCAACTCTTTGACGTCAACTTGTCTGACATTTAAGAACTCGATAAAATAACACTTAAGTGAAGATATTCCTAGGATGGTAGGTC
The DNA here is from genome assembly GCA_949130495.1 of Sambucus nigra. Classification (NCBI taxonomy): domain Eukaryota; kingdom Viridiplantae; phylum Streptophyta; class Magnoliopsida; order Dipsacales; family Adoxaceae; genus Sambucus; species Sambucus nigra. The sequence goes on along the minus strand of OX422213.1, from coordinate 21,763,096 downwards.
CATATCTGGCACATCACGTCTTATTCAATGAGTTCACAACTCTAAAGAGTCTAAGCAAAGTTCCTATAAAAAAATATCAAGTCTGGCTCATTTAATGCAATATCTTTGGCATTAAATGCAGAAGAATATTAACATTAAGATTGGTCAAACTCATTAATTACAGGAAGGTCATTCGAATAATCTCCCCCTCCTATAAATACCTATAATATTACACTATTTGGGGATCCCAGTTCTCTGGCCTAGAATTGCTGCCAAAATACTCCCATATAGGAGAGTTTATCATGAGAACATTTAATGAGAGACCAACCCCATTTACTCCATTTGTGTTTAAGGTTACTGCCTTGACTTTAGTGCCCTAAAGGTGCTTGTGCCCACTCCTTCCAACTAAGTCAACTGTGGGAACTTCCTCATATATTATTTTGTTATAGTATTTATGTTGAAAGAATATGGGTAAGACGTCGTGGGTGTGATTTGTCTTACCTTCAGGTAAGGAACTGTGGCCGCTTCCCATACGATTGTAATTTATTTTGTGTACGGTGGTGAGATTTCGACTCGGCTGTCCAGGTGAATGTGTAAGAAGACCCTGGAAGATGATAGCATTATAAAGAATATATATAGTTTGATGAGCTAATGCCCCAATCGATGTTTGACATACATAACTTTTGTGTGTTATGGATTTGTACTTGATATGGAGTGATTTATTTTGTATATATATTTAGATTAACGTTATATACCCCTTCGGGATAATGTGTGATATCTTATATTTATAACCAATGAAAGTTATGAAGCAACGAACTCGCGTAAAATTTGAGAATGATGTTGCACGGTTATGTTATAGGTAAGCAAGTTATGCGATTTGGGTAAATGCATAGGTTTGAGGATGAGTTATCCTTAGCTGAGTCGGGTAGCCTAATTAAGATTAAAAATGCATATGCTTAGGTGCGCGTTGTAGATGAGAGGTGAGGTTGAGTCTCAAGAGAGTGTGGCTCCACTTCAATTTTGAAATCATGCATTTATAATTATTATGCATTTTAATTAACTTGCTATAATTATTTTCAAACCCAGGGCTCTGACCCATTTATATCTTTTCTCTTTCTATATATTGTGATATATTATAGGTGTTCGCAAGGCCTCCATTGATGGTTATCCATTCCAGAGTTTTTGGGAGCTGTAGCATGTGCGGGAAGTTATATGACTTTTGTTATAGACGCATATCTTTTTGTAAACCTATTTAAGGATTCACAATTGTAAATCGGGTGTGTATACCCAAGGGTTTTATATATGCATATCTCTTATACTTTTGTCACTTGATATTGTATGGTTTGTTGTCCGACAGCTTATTCGGGAATATTCTTTTGTAGAACTACGGATTGTATGTATATGCTCACATTTCTTAGTTGCCTATTATGTTCATGGTTCACAGTTTGAGAATGTTTCATGGTCCTTACACTTTATAAAAAAGAATATTTTTGGAACCTGTTTATTTTATATAGGGTGGTTACTAGTTATATTTATATTCGTGAGTTGATGCTGAGAATGATATATTTGCGATTCCTGTTTTATTTTAGTATAGGGTTGGGCACCTGTTATGTTGAATAAGTGGGGTGTCATAATTAACTTCTAAAGTCTACACACGCCATAAGTTGTTTCATCAAGTCATTAGTCGAACAACCTTCAATTCGATGAACTAACTTTTTGAGTGATGTGACAGCACATCCTTCCCAGGTTACTGTTTACCAACTCTTTGACGTCAACTTGTCTGATATTCAGGAAATCGATAAAATAACACTCAAATGAAGATATTCCTAGGATGGTAGGTCCATATTTGGCACATCACGTCTTATTTAATGCGTTCGCAACTGTAAAGAGTCTAAACACTGTTCCCGCTAAAAATATCAAGTCTGGCTCATTTAATGCAATATCTTTGGCATTAAATGCACAAGATTATTAACATTAAGAGGGGTCAAACACATTGATTACACGAAGGTCATTCGAATAATCTTCCCCAGCTATAAATACCTCCAACTTTACACTATTTGGGGATCGTACTTCTCTAGCCTAGAATTGCTACCAAAATAATCCCATATAGGAGAGTTTATCGTGAGAACATTTATTGAGAGACCAACCCCATTTACTCTATTCGTGGTTAAGGTTACTGCCTTGACTTCAGTGCCCTAAAGGTGCTTGTGCCCACTCCTTCCAACCAAGTCAACTGTGGGAACTTACTCATTGATTGTTTTGTTATAGTATTTATGTTGAAAGAACACATTTAATATAAGAGTTTTGTATATTGAATGTGCCGACTTGAGACTTGCATTTATTGTTGTCTTTAATTGTTCTAAGGACATAATTACGATCTCGATAAGGGGCTACGCCTCCTTTCACATTAATATCATCTCAACAACCCACCTCTTACATTTGGCGACTCTGCTGGGGAGGTATTCTCATTTGAGATGGCTAACGACGATGTGTTGAGAAACATTGACTTTGACGCTATACAGTATGAGGAGCGAGAGAACCTCACCAACTTGCCGGACAAATAGCGAGTACGACCCCGCAAAACCCGCCTTTGAACACTACCTCTGCTATAGGAGGAGGAACACACAACACTACCGTGCTAATTTTACCCCCGGCTGCGTGCCCAGGAAATGGCACACCGATCACGCCACCTACAGTAAGCCCGGTGACGATGATCCTTGTGCAGCACAACTCAACTTCACCTACAATGAAGGAGATGAAAAATGAGCTTTTGAAGATGACGATGGCCTCTAAAGTGGGAGGAGAAGCTTCTTCAGCTTATGATGATTTTCATACTCCATATCCAAAGGAGTACAATAACGAACCCTACTCGGTGGGGTATATTACCCATATTTTTTAGAAGTATACAGGAAAGGGGGGAATCCCAAGGAGCGTATTTAAAGGTATATGGAGAACCTTGGGGCCTACTGTAATATCAAGAAGCTAAGACTGAGATAATTTTTTAAGTCTCTAACCTATAAAGCTTACACTTAGTCCCATCTGGCTCCAAGCAGTGTGGCCACATGGGAGGATCTTCACATTCAGTTCGTAGAAAAATTCTTCTTAGCTGAAGATGAATTTACTCTTACACAACTAGCTCGAGAGAAACAGAAGTCTGGAGAAGATATGGTGGCATATATTAGGAGATTTCGCGAGCGCTCCTTGGACGTGAGAGAGGAGATACGAGAAGCTAAGCTCTCATAAGTCTTTACAGAAAGCCTGTTGCCCGAATATTTATGCCATTTGATAAATGAAATTCATGAGGTTATGTTTGCTTAGTTCCTTAAATCTATGAGGAATATTTCCTTGGTTGTAAGCCACTGCCAATACCCTCGCCAACCTTGTCAAGATTGTTACTAAAGCCGTTAGGTAGCTCAGTGAGAGGGCTACCACACGTGTGAACTATATTAATGATGAAGGTGGAAAGTACGAGGGAGGAAATCGTGGCAAAAAAGAAAGGGGAAGCAAGAGAAAGTTCGAAAAGGATGATCGTCGGAGTTGTCTTGCTCAGTGGAGCAGGCTATTGAAACTTATGATCTCATGATTTGAGATAACATGTGTTGGCCTATTATGGATGATACATCACCCATCACTCGAGAAGATAGAGAGGGATTAAAGTTTTTCATGGTATACAATCGAGTGGGACATCCATCGAGCAAGTGTTTTGCTCTCAGGAAGATAAAAGGTAGACATGTCAAGAGAGGAGATATCGAGTTGCCGCAAGCCAACATCAACAATAATCCTTTGCCAACACACGGAGCAAACTTGGGCAGTGATTTTGATGAAGAGGCAGAATGACTAATGATGGAGAATATACTCAAGGAGGAAGATTTTACAGATTCTCTGGAAAAGTTTTTTTCCCAAATGTCCTGTTTGACGATGGAAGAAGAAATAAAAGATGAGTGGAGTCCTATGGCTCATTTGAGCAAACAACTAGAGGCTTGCTCCTTATAGGGAGAGAATATGGTGATATCATACGAGGAATCAACATAAAGAGGTGTTAAGGAGGTCTATGAGTTAGAAAAAGAGCAGGTTGACCCTTGGGTGGAATGTGCTGCGGAAGCAAGATCACAAAAGTTTAGTTGGTTTTTCGAGCAAGTTGAATTGTCAAAAAATTCTCAACTGGAGGTCACCCGAGCAATCTTGGAAATCTCCAAGAAACACATGGCCCCAAAATTACAATGAAAAGGGCCAATGGACAAGCTAGTAAAGAAGTTCCTTTCCGAGGTTACGTTTTCGGAGGCAGATCGGTTAGTTAGATGTCCCCATAACAGGCCACTTTATTTAACGGTAAGCGTGAATGGGTGTAGCTTTAACCGTGTCTTGATGGATAGGGGATCATCTATCAACATTATGCCTATGGTATCATTTTATGCTTTCCATATTTTTGAGACAAGAATTATGAAAACTCCACTGTCCATAATAGGATATGATAACTAATCGAGCAAGTGGATAGGTTATGTGAACGTGGGGATCACGATGGGGAATATCACTTCCCATATCAAATTCCACCTCATGGATTGTGAGTCATCCTACCAGTTGCTTATGGGGAGGGTATGCATGCATAACCACGGTTTGGTTCCTTCCATATATCACCAGTGTGCAAAGGCCAATATCAAAGGAAAGGAAGTAGTCATTCTAGCATTCAAGAAGCTTTTCGCAAGGGAGGAAGCTCACTTAGTGGATACAACCTTTTATATAGAGTAAGTTACAGAATCTGTTGAGCTCACTTGGTGCATAGGGGGGATTAAGATCCCAAGAACTAAGGAAAGGGTACGCGCACCTCCTCACCCGTTAGTGGCCTACGAAGAGCAAGAATGAGCGCGTAAGACGATTAAGCCTCCCAGCCTTTCGAGATAGCTTCGTGATCGGATGACACCATGAATTGATCCAATCGAACATCAAGTCCAACATCAAAGTGTGCTCAGTATTCCAGCGAGGGAGTTAAAAGAGAATGCACGTAAAAGATCTAGCCAGGAGGAGAAACCACACCAATGCAAAAGAGTGATTTTGGCCAATGGCAAGATCATTTACAAACTCTGAAGGTGTGAGCGGGCAGCCAAATGCCTGGATGACGAGGTTGACCCAATTTATGAATGTTTTTTGGTAGATAATATAGGCCAATTTTTAGTGATTGATAATTCCAACATCCAAGAATTTATGGAGGAAATTGAGGAGGAATTGGAGTGCATGAAGGATAAACCAAGATCCAATAGCTAGAGAATATACACTTAGTTGATGAAGGGATGACCCGAGACCAATGTTTATCTCGAAAGACCTTGATGCGGTTGCAAAAGGAGCACTGATGGGGTTGCAGAGGGAATTCAAGGATGTATTCCCATAAAAATATACTGAGATACCTGGAGTAGACCAGGAGGTGAGCTGCCACCGATTAAATGTTATACCATCAGTAATACCGGTAAAGCAGGCCACTAGAACGTATAAACCAAAGCTATATTTGAAGATAAAGGAATAAGTCCAGAGGTTATTCACGACAGGTTTTATTAGTCCCATCTAACACCCCATCTGGTTTTCCAACATTGTGCCTGTAGGGAAGAAGGATAAGAATCAAATACGTATTTGTGTGGACTTTAAAAACTTGAATCGAGCATGTCTGAAAGATGATTTCCCCTTACCTTCCATTGATAGCCTCATAGACGCAACAACAGGGCACCAAATGTATAGCTTTATGGACGACTACGTGGGATATAACCAAATTAAAATGAACCCTAAAGATGCTGAGAAGACGACCTTACACACATAATTAGGTAACTTAATGTAAACTATTATGCTTTTTAGTCTAAAGAACGCATGATCTACCTACCAAAGAACCGTGATGGCCATATTCCATGATCTCTTTCACGAGGTTATATAATTTTATGTGGATGATTTGGTGATAAAGTCTAATATAAAGGCCACACATTTAGCAAATCCGAGGAGAGTGTTCCGGAGGTGCAAAAAATACAAGTTAAAAATGAATCCCTTGAAATGTGCGTTCGAGGTAACTAGTGGAAAATTCTTGGGATTTGTAGTGAATAGACAAGGGATGCAGACGGATCTAGACAAACGAGAGGGTATCTGTAATACCCGTATTTTTACGCATATTTATTTTATTATGAACTTATGAAAATTTGGGATTAATTAATTTAAGAGAGAAAATTTAATTTATAATTAATCCGATTTAATGGTAATAATTACTAGCTTGATGAGAGTTAGTAGTTATCGAAAATAATTATGTTGAATTCATGTTGAGTATTAACTATGGCGAACATTACATAGTGAGTAATGTAATAAATGGTTTCAGAAATAATATTATGGCCGGGGACGAGATATACGACAGTTGAGATATAATTATTTAGGACGCGCGTATGAGTCCCGCCACTATTATACATTTCGGGGTTAAAAAGGTAAATTATTTTTATATAACTCGAATGACTATTTTGAGTGCGCCAATGTGTCCGGAGAGTCGAAATAGTCAGAAAACATTACTCAGGTGTTATATTTGGAGTCCGGGGAGTTTTAGCCCAAAATGACAACCCGGAGGGGTATTTTAGTTTTTTAGAATTTTTGAGTAATTAAATGGACGAAAATTAGGAATAAAATAAAAGCTACGTGGGTTAGAGGTCACTCTCAGTTTTTAACCTACGTGAGAGAGAGAGAGAGAGAGAGAGAGAGAGAGAGAGAGAACTAAGGAAGAAGAACACTCCATGGGAGGACAAGGGCAAGAACTCAAGGATTCCCACCAAAAAGTTGCACCAAAGTGTAGATCGCGACGAGAGGATCAACCACATATAAATTTCAACCCGAGAATCAGAAGTCCATTCCAAGGCAAGTGTTTATCTTGCTAGTTTATTTAGCATATATTGTTCCTGTTAAACTCTGTTGATGATTTAGACATAATATGATGAAAGTTGGGTTTCATTAGGTTAATAGTAAAGAAACATTAGATTTTGGTGATGGGTTGCATGAAGAGGATTTACCCCATTGGAGACTGTTAAATCTGTAGATTTTGTGTATAAATCACAAATTAAATTAATGGTTTGAATAATTAAAGTGTTGGGTTCATTATATGAGAATTCTTAGAGATTTTAGAAATTATTGGTTTCCCTTTTGAGAACATAAAGATTTGAACACTAATTTGTATTAGAATTTTCCCCATAATGATTAGGGATAAGTTAGAACCATCTAGATTGATGTTGAATGAAATTTGGGTTGAGTTTGAGATCTATTATGTTGAAAAAATCGAATTTCGGGAAGAACTGGGCCTGTTCGGATTTCTCGTTCTTACAACGAGAATTCCAACGACCCTTCTAACGAAATGATGGAGTTCGTTCGAACGAGAATCCTCTGACTCTTAACGAGATTTCATAATACACTTTTAAGGCCTGGTCAATTTAAAAATCATTTTAGGTTTATCCAAGTGAGAGAAATAACCTACGTAAGTAATGGGTGACTTAGATTCCTAGTATCTAGTGAGACGGGGGTGTGATTGTTCTTGGGATATACAGGAATTATAGTGCACCCGGGAGAATATATGTTAGAAAGAGAAGTTATAGGGTTAATTCTCGGTGAGTGGTATAAATAATAATAATAATTCCATATTATAGTAATTGGGTTGTGTGAACGCCTATTAAGTTGTATAAGTTGTGTGCATGCTTATTACTTGGAATATTGTGTGTATGACATACCTAGTTACTGGCTATCGAACGGAGGTTAGCACGTTGTGGACGAAGATATCTTGTGTGCCTTCGAGGGATTTTGAGTCGTACCACTAGAGCATGGAACCTAGGTACGGGCTATCCGTGAGAACGATAGCGATGACGGTCGTATGGGTGTGTAGGTATGTGCATAGCCCATTGGCTTGTAACTATGTTCGCCTCCAATATGTGTATATGTTTTATTGGATCTTGAGAGATTGAACCTATGTATATGCCTAGCACCGGGGGTTTCTTGACCATGGGTGTAGTATTGATATATATATATATATATATATATATATATATATATATATATATATATATATATTTATATATATATATTAAAGTATATACTTATTGGGTCACTAATTGAGAATTAAGAATGCTATGAGGATGAGTTAAAGTGTCTTTAATCTATTCCTATATAATAGAGATATTGTCTTCGGGTTATTTAGGTATTTTATCCTGTATAGTGGTTATACCACACATAGTCAGCAGATTATAGTAACTGGTATGGGTAGTTAGACTCACTAGGTGTGCACATTAGATTAGAGGTGAGCATCTCTAGTGAGTACGCTAAGTTAAAATGAATAATATTTTTGCTAATTAACCAATTTAAGCATTTTCTATATTTAAACTGTTTTCTACTCGGGCTCTGACCCATTTTTCTGCAAATCTCTTTTCTTGTTCCATTATTTTAGGTGCTCAGCCACATGAATACCAGACTTAGGAGACTCCATTCATTTGTCGAGCTGTAACTGCTGTGCAGGCTACATGATATTGCTAGTAGACGGTTCTGAGTCTATTTCTCCTTATTAATCAGTCATTTATTTCAGTTGGACATGTCGTCCTTCCTCTTTTACATTCAGAGATTTATAATTGTTTTATTCTATTATTAGACTTTGATTTCATCTTATTGGATTATTGTATGGGATTTTGGCTGGATGTGTTTACTCCAGTTCTTAATTTAAATTCAGTTAGTTCTTTCCTTATACTATTGTGATCAATGGTAATGATTAGATATTTCACTTTAATGATGATGGTTAATAATAAGATAACACTACACCAAATCTGCCCATTTGTCAATGTCATTGACCTTGACAAATCCAACTTGTCAAGGTCAATGACCGTGACATTTCGAGGCGAGACAACTTTTTTTGTCACGGTCGTGTCACGGTCATTGACCTTGACACAAAACTCGCGTTTTGTGTCACGGTCGTGTCGCGGTCAATGACCGTGACACGTCCGTGACAACCTTTTGTCACGGGCTTGTCACGGTCATTGACCGTGACAATTCTGGGCAGAATTTAAAAAAAATCTGCTGGGCAGTATGGCCACTGCCACTGCCCAGCAGTATATTTGTACCTATTATAGTAACGTCGTACCTGTTCCAAACATCATATATCCAAACAAACTAAAGATAATGCAAATATATATTCATGACGATATAATCCAAATATTCAAAATAGAAATAATATACATGAGGATATAATCCAAATATAATTAAAATGGACAAACTTAAAAATAATGTTACTACATGTCTTGGGTAAATGTGAGGAGGTGAGTAGGCCACACGACATACGAATTGACGCACCCACTAATATACGTCGTGCCGCATTGTTCGCGCAACCATAATAGGGAGTTCTCCTTCCCGGGTATGACATGCGTGACGAGCACCCTGGACTCCATCTGTTGAAGCGCACGTCCATGAACTATTCCACCCTCGACGATATTCGGGTCCCTCAACCCCCGCCCTATCCGCTGGCCATCAAATATGTCCAATATGAACACGCTCGGCCAACCAAGTGTCGACAATGGTCTGTTGAAGGGCGCCAAATAGGGAAGTGGATCATCGAAGTACGAACGTGTCGGTGATGAAGCAGCGAGGTCCACATACTCGTCATCCTGCGCCTCGTCCTCCCGCACCTCCTCCTCCACCGCCTTCTCCTTCCCTTTTCCTTTACGGTCTCCGCCCAACGTACGCTTCATGAATGCGTACATATCTTGGACCGTCGCCTCCAAACGGGACACCTTCGCGTCGTGTGAATCCACCGTTCGATCCAACCCGGTGTCGCTCGTCTCCAATCCGATGATCCTAGATTTGGCCACCCGCGAGCTCACTCCCCTTGTCCTCCCCTTGCGATCAGAGCCAAGCACTTGGGTGAGTGCGTCTGTGTACAAAGATGCCTTGTCGGCATCAGACTGCGACTCATGCACTTCCTTAAGCTTTGCCTGAAACGACAAAAAGCACATGATTAGTAAAATAAGTAAATTAAAAAATTATAACATAATTAACAAAAATTAAACGTCGGATTACTTACAATCGTGGCCGCGACGCTCGGGGACACCTCCTTGTCCTTCCCCTTCTTCGTCCGAAGAGCCACATAAGTATCTAGCCTATGTGGCTTACCACCTGGCCCACTCCCTACCCCCTGAAATAAAATAAAGAAAAGTAAAATTAGTATCGGCCCCGCAAAGTAAAATAATGAAGAATAATATATTTCTGTAGTTATAGAAAAATTAAATCTTACCTGCATCCTATGCTCCACCTCGGCGTAAGAGGTCCGGCCGGAGTAGTGCACGTCCGTCTTTTTTGCCCGATTTTTCCTCCCCGATTGGCGAGATGCCAATTGTCGATCCTCGATTTCATTGTCAATGAACTCCTGCCATTGTGCCAATGAGATCGGCTCCTTGGGCGGGACGGATTCACGCCATTGGATAATCGACTCTCTTGTTTTCCCAAAGTACCGTTCCCGCATATTTTTTTCCATGACTTGAGTTGCTCCCTAATCTGCTCCAAGACGGGATCGCGTAGCTTTGGATCCAAGTTGAATTGTTCATGTCCAACAAATACAATGTTAGTTGCGAATAAATATAAATATAAATATAAATATAAATATAAATATAAATATAAATATAAATATGAATATGAAATTGAAATTGAAATTGAAATTGAAATTGAAATTGAAATATTCATATAAATATATTACCTGTAGTGCCGCCCAAACAGCTAACTTGAGCTCATATGGCACCTCCTTCCAAATCATAAACCTCGGGCCGATGACCGTCTTTAGCAGCTCGAGGGATCTCGCTAATAGCTCCGACTTGTTCTCGACGGTAATCCCAAATTTTCCATATTTGGGGAGCCTAGGGGCGGAGGAGCCCTCGTCGCCTCCGCTACCACCGAGCCCAAACGACATCATCATAAACATCATCATCATCTTCGCCTTAATATCTGAAGGAGGCATTTTTGCTGTAAAAAATGTTATTAGTACAGATAAAAAAAAATGTTAATAGTACACATACACACACCCCTACCCCTACCCCACCCCCACCACACACACGCACACGTCATGCCACTTTTAAAACTAACCAACCCAACATTTCATCAATTAAACTAACAATTTAAGTATACAATTATTAATTTACTAATTTACAATGAGGGACAATCCTACTTTCATATGAAATTGGCACTAATTATTAATTTACTTTCATCTAAAACTATACAATTAAAATTACAATTAAAGCTATACAATTTCTTAATTAAAGATATACAATTGTTAAAATTGCCCCTCCACACCCCCCCCCACCCCCACCCCCCCACGACCCCCTCACCCTCCCCCACTTCCCCCCCCCCCCCCACCCCCTCCCCCCACCACACCCCACCCCCACTACCCCCTCCCCCACCACACACCACCATACACACACCTATGCACACACACACACACACCCCACCCCCACCCCCCTCCCCCCACCACGACCGTGACAACTACATTTATTGTTTATCAATAAAATTATGACATGAGATAATTATAATTGGAGCATAAATTTCATTATCATAAAGGGATAAATCCAACCAAGTACAGAGATTCTACAAATTAAAGTGAGAATTAAATTTAAGACTTTCTAACAACATGCATGTGTATGGATTCTACATAGTTGGGCACGAAAGTAACTAATGATATTCCTAAAAACATACAATTGGCAACATTTTGTGAATTTACTAAACTTTATATAATATTATCAAATTCTGTTAAAAAATTATCTAGGGTTTTACCTAATTGAATTAATTTCATGAATAAAATTATTATCAATTTAAATATTTATATAATTAAATTTAACATATGAATTATAGAACTTTTCTAACATTTACACAATTTTAACTATCACTAACATTTACACCATTCTAACTATCATTAACATTTACACATATATATACACACATATATATACACACATACATATAGAAATGAAAGAGAAAGAGAGGGAAAAAAATATACCTTAGAGAGAGAGAGAGCAGAAATCGCGGATGAGAGAGAGAGAGAGAGGGGGAAAATCAAAAGAGGTGGGAAAAAAGAATCGTAGTACTTTTTTTGCTGCAAAAGTTGTCACGATCGTGTCAAGGTCATTGACCGTGACACAAATCTCGCGTTTTGTGTCACGGTCATTGACCTTGACACGACCGTGAAACAGAATTATCACGGTCTACGACCGTGACAAGTAAATTTGTCACGGCCTTATCACGGTCAAAGACCGTGACAATTCTGTGTCACGGTCGTGTCAAGGTCAATGACCGTGACGCAAAACGCGAGATTTGTGTCACGGTCAATGACCTTGACAAGGGTGGCCGGCTGAAAGGTGACAATTTGGCCATTTTGGCGTAGTGTAAAATTTTGACACCAACCTTTTTAAATATTAGGTGGTTAGTTTTTATTAAATTAAAATTTGAGTTTTCGACACTGATGCATTATCTGAACAAACTTGATATTCTGAAATTAATTAATTAAGGAATGATCACCCGGTAATTAATTAGGCAAGGTGTCACAGGTGGTGTCAGAGCATCAGGTTCTAGTGTCCTTGGGATTTGTATGGCTTATTACGTTTTCGCGTAGCTTCCTTTGATATAGAACCCTATATTTTAGGATTGTTGTACTCTTTATGCATTTTACGTTCTTCAGCTATTTTGAGATAATAACTGTAGACTTATGAAACTTTTCTGTCCTTTCAGATGCCTCCTTGGCGTGCACAGAGAGTTCCCAGGGATGCCCATCCCGAGCCGCAGCCTGCACTAGCTCAGGGTATGATGAATGCCACTGAAGTTATCGCCATTGTAGCTCAGGCGGTAAATGCGGCATTGGCAGTTGTGCAGCAGGCACCACCTCAGGCACCGATGGTGGTTCCAGTTCAGGACCAGGCATTCCCGTATGCTTGAAAACGTGTTAGGGATGCCTTCCAGATGGCACATCATCTGGAGTTTACAGGGAGCTCCGATGTGGTGGTAATGATCTAATGGAAGAAGGATATCCAGAGGCATTTGAGGATGCATGCATACACGGAGGTGCAGAGTCAGATACTGGTCACATTCAAGTTAGTGGGAGCCGCACTGCAGTGGTCGGAGTCTATTACCACCACTGAGGAGAGAGACACACTCACGACTCGAGACTTTTGGGTGCGGTTCGACCGCAGATATTTCCCTTCGGCCATCCAGACAGAGATGAGATAAAAGTTGGTGAAGTTAAAACGGAGGGAAAGACCGTGGCAAAATATGAGGCAGAGTTTATCAACCTTCTAAACATTATGCCAGATGAAATCCCAAATGAGGAGAAGACGATTCGGCGCTTTATGGATAGGTTGACATGGAGGATCCGCCATAGGCAATCTTTCTTTGGCCGCCTATTCGAACGTGGTTAATGCAACACTACTCCACTGCCATGACCACCGTTTTCATCTGACAGAGGTTGAGCGAATAGGAGTGTCACGACCCCATCCCAAAATAGTAGTGGGGAACGAGTGTCTTGATAAGCCACCAAGGCAACAAATATGCTGACTTAAATTGTTTCCTTAATTAAATGCAACGGAAATACAATTACATGGTTATGAATCGTAAAATACCGAAATTAAAGGAATTACGCCATCAGAGCTTTCTAAAAGGAAAGGTCATTTATATTACAAGTCACAATGAGTTACAACTTAAAACGAAATTTAAAACTTATTACAAGAGAGCCAAACATGCTCTATATGATATAACAAACTTTTTACTTAAAATAACAAAAAGAGCACTAAAAGCTGAATCTTCCATATAGTCCTTTTTCGTTCTCTCCAAGCCTACTTATTTCCTAAAAAATGGTTAGTTATACAACATCGGTTAAAAGCCGAGTGAGGTTCAATCTCCACACATTCCAGGGTTTTTCAGAAAATTGATACCTATTTAATTCCCAACATAAGGCATATACAAATATGGACGGGAATTTGCAGTAAAATATATAAAGTAAACTAGCGGTATATATTTTTAGAATAATCAGTTCAGAATAGAACAGATAAAACAATTTGAGCAATATGTCAATTATTCAATTTTATTTTTATGGCCATGTACGCTTTAATACCCAGATAAACAGATAGTGTTACCAAATGTTTCCACACGAAAACAACACAGACAGAAAGTCATGATCTCTTGAACAACGTCTTATTTAGGGCACACCAGCAATAAACCAGCTGGGAAGGTACCGCCCAAATATTTCCACCTGGTAGTCAATGCCAACATAGTAAGAGAGTTTCCATAGGTCGAATCAATAATTTCAGAATTCAAAATGAGATGTTTATATCGAGAGATATAAACATATAACAAACGACGGAATCATCGGTATCAGATGTATTTTGAGAATAAAAGCAGTTTCACAAAATATATATGTGACACCTCGCCTAATAAAATACCAGGCGATCACTCCTATACTAAACTAAAATAGGAGTCTTATATGGTTCATTATCAGCGTCACTGTCGAAAACCAATTTAATTACTAATAACCTATTAGGCTGGCATCAAATGTTTTATTTAACTAATCTTTTTAACCAAACCATTCAAATAAACCAATCACAACAGTTTATATGCAACAACTGAAATGAAATAAAATAACCGAACACTCGCTACAATATAATACAACCAAATCTAATGCCGCACTAAAAGGCGGTAAAAGAATAAATGAATACAGTTGGACCATCAACCCGAATGTTTCTACAATACCTCATATCTAGATCTCAATGATATAAGCGTCTATAATGAACCTGCTTTCATCCACAGCTGCTGCAGCAAACGTCTGACTCGAAGGAATCATCATCCAGGCGTCCTTGTGTCTGGACACCTATATATATATATATATATATATATATATATATATATATATATATATAATAATAATAATAAGAGAGGGGAAAAATAGAGAAACGGGTCAGAGCCCAAGTTTTAAAAATGTTTTAGCAAGTGCTTAAAATCCATATTTTAAAATATGATATTTCTCATATTTAAATTGGTATCGCACTCTCATGAGATACACCTCACCCTTCTTCTAATAGGGCACGACTATCGCCTACCTTATAAGCAACCAAGTTAAGCTACCCTGCCTAACTAATGTATTTCACCCATCTTCTAAAAACCCTCATAAATCCGAGTACTAAGGAATAAACTTCTCCCTATTGCCAACATTACGTTACGTTTGTGCATGGGGTGTCTTGCGAAGCGAAATCCAAACAAGGAACCCCCCGATACACTACTACGTGACAATGTTGATCGTGAAGATCCATTAGGCCCTCACTACATACCACATTTTATCCATCCCGTATATATATATATATATATATATATATATATATATAGTTCTCACTAGAACCTATGTTCCATATTCATATAAATCCAGATATAAATCTACCGGAAGGAGTATATCAGTTTATTCATTCTTTTCACTGTATACAAGTTACGTTATATGATATCTCATCTCATATATAAATAATATACTATACGCAACAAGTATCATTATACCTATTACAATCATAAGTATAATAATTAATGCACCGAGCTATAATATAAGTAGCTTAGTCATTCTCATCTACTAAGCAACAATGAAACATCACAAGTATACGTATATATTACTCTCAGTACATATATACATATATATCACCCCTAGGCTAAGTTGCGATGCGTGCATACTCTGCTATCAAGTCCCAATACATCAAGTACATAAGGATCACGCATTCTGAATCACTCAGGAACCGTATCAGTACAAATCACACATATTGGAGGCGAACATAGTTCACATACCTATGGGTCATGCACATACCTACGCTCCCATAGTCAGTAGACTTATCGACTCACAAATAAGTCCTTTACAGTCCTATGTTCTTGAGGTACCAAATCTAAATCCCCCTGAAGGCACACAAGATAAGATTATCCTCTTCCTACAACCTCCCGTGATAGCAAGTAAGTAGGTATGTCATACACATAATAAACCATAATATAGGTACCTATTCCACCTATATAAATATAACATCAATGTAGTATTCACACAACCATATGATAACGATAGGTATTCGCCTCACCTATAGATATAATAACAACGGGTATTCATCTCACCTATATATAATCCCCATAGGTATTGATTTAACCCATATACATAATAGCATCAGGGCATATACACAACCCATATAATAAATCCCATATGTAGTATATTTATATCTCGAATATTCTACGCATTAATCGGTTATGACCAATCCTCAATATATTATTTTCGAGCTTTTCTCACCGCACGATAATAATACTAATAGCACCGATATATTTATTCGTCTCATATTATATATACTTCAACGACATCGTATATATAATCTATATCACTTCTCAATATTTTATGGCTATAATTGCCAAACTCTTATAGCGATAACCAATAATCTCGATATGAAGTTATGCATTATGGGAATAAGGGAAATTTGGCGCCTAGATATGTAGGCCATTCCCTATTATCGAGAGGATTGGGCCAGTTGCTTATAGACTTGAGTTACCGAAGCACTTGCATAGAGTCCATGACGTGTTCCATCTCTCTTCGCTGAGGAAATATCTTCCAGATGATTTTATCCCATACTCACATTGCACTGAAGGAGATCGATTTACAACATGATAGCTCCTACGAGGAGGGTCCAGTTGATATTCTAGACCGTATCGAGAGGAATTTGAGGTCAAAGATAGTATCACTAGTTCGCATTCAGTGGCGGCACCATAATGCTGACGAATCTACCTGGGAGCGCGAGGAGGACATGCGTGAACGTTATTCCGAGTTATTCTTGCTAGATATACTTTTATTTCTGAATTTCGAGACGAAATTCTGTTATTAGAGGGGAAGTATGTAATACCCGTATTTTTATGCATATTTATTTTATTATGAACTTATGGAAATTTGGGATTAATTAATTTGAGAGAGAAAATTTAATTTATAATTAATCCGATTTAATGGTAATAATTACTAGCATGACGAGAGTTAGTAGTTATCGAAAATAATTATGTTGAAATCATGTTGATTAATAACTATGTTGAACATTATGTAGTGAGTAACGTAATAAATGGTTTCGAAAATAGTATTATGGCCGGGGACAAGATACACGTGAGTTGAGATATAATTATTTGGGACGCGCGTATGAGTCACGTCACTATTATACATTTGGGGGTTAAAAAGGTAAATTATTTTTACAGAACTTGAATGACTATTTTGAGTGAGCCAGTGTGTTCGGAAGAGTCGAAATAGTCAGAAAACATTACTCGAGTGTTATACTTGGAGTCCGGGGTATTTTAGCCCAAAATGACACCCCAGAGGGGTATTTTAGTCTTTTGGGATTTTTGAGTAATTAAAGGGACAAAAATTAGGATTAAAATAAAATTTACGTGGGTTAGATGTTACTATCAGTTTTAAACCTACGAGAGAGAGAGAGAGAACCAAGGAAGAAGAAGACTCCATTGGAGGACAAGGGCAAGAACTCAAGGATTCCCACCAAAAAGTTGCACCAAAGTGTAGATCGAGACGAGATGATCAACCACATATCAATTTCAACCCGAGAATCAAAAGTCCATTCCAAGGCAAATTTTTATCTTGTTAGTTTATTTAGCATATATTATTCCTGCTAAACTCTGTTGATGATTTAGATATAATATGATGAAAGTTGGCTTTCATTAGGTTTAATCGTAAACAAATATTAGATTTTGGTGATGGGTTGTATGTAGAGTATTTACCCCATTTGTAGACTGTTAAATCTAGATATTTTGTGTACAAATCACAAATTAAATTAATGGTTTGAATAATTATAGTGTTGGGTTCATTATATGAGAATTCTTAAAGATTTTAGAAATTATTGGTTTCCCTTTTCAAAACATAAAGATTTGAACACTAATTTGTATTGGAATTTTCCTCATTATGATGAGGGCTAGGTTAGAACCATCTAAATTGATGTTGGACGAAATTTGGGTTGAGTTTGATGTATATTATGTTAGAAAAATCGAACTTGGGGTAGAACTGGGCCTGTTCGGATTTCTCGTTCGAAGTCTGCCTAAGTCGTTCGAATGACCTCGTTCAAACGAGACTTCCAACGATAATTCCAATGACCCTTATAACGAAATGGTGGAGTTCGTTCGAAGTGAGAACTTCATTCGAACGAACTCGTTTGAACGAACTCGTTCGAAAAAGAATCCTCTGACTTCTAACGAGATTTCAGAATACACTTTTAAGGCCCGATAAATTTAAAAATCATTATAGGTTTATCGAAGTGCGAAAAATAACCTACATTAGTAACGGATGACTTAGATTCCTAGTATCTAGTGAGACGGGGTGTGATTGTTATTGGGATATACAGGAATTATAGTGCATCCGAGAGAATATATGTCAAAGAGAGAAGTTATAAGGTTGATTCTCAGTGAGTGGTAGAGATAATAATAATAATTTCATATTATGGTAATTGGGTTGTGTGAACGCCTATTAAGTGTATAAGTTGTGTGCATGCTTATTACTTGGAATATTATGTGTATAACATACCTACCTACTGGCTATCGAACGGAGGTTAGCGCGACGTGGACGACCATATCTTGTGTGCCTTCGGGGGATTTTGAGTTGTACCACTAGAGCATGGAACATAGGTACGGGCTATCTGTGAGAACGATAGTGATGTTGGTCGTATGGGTGCGTAGGTATGTGCGTAGCCCATCGGCTTGGAATTATGTTCGCCTCCGATATATATATATGTTTTATTGGTTCTTGAGAGATTGAACCTATTGTCCTTTATGCGTGAGCGTTGCAATGGGACTAAATAGCCGAGTATGCCTAGCACCGGGGTTTCTTGACCATGGGTGCAGTATATATATATAGTGAGATTTTATATATATATACCGAGTTCTTATTCAGTGTTTCGTGTTGGATTCTTTATTAAAGTACGTACTTATTGGGTCACCAGTTGAAGATTAAGAATGCTACGAGGATTAGTTAAAGTGTCTTTAATCTATTCCAAAATAATAGAGATATTGTCTTGGGGTTATTTTGGTATTTTATCCGGCATAGTTGTTATGCCACACATAGTCAGGCAGAGTATAGTGACTGGTATGGGTAGTTAGGCTCGCTAGTTGTACACATTAGATGAGAGGTGAGCATCTCAAGTGAGTATACTAAGTTAACATGAATAATATTTGTGCTAATTAACCAATTTAAGTACTTGCTATATTTAAATTATTTTCTACTCGGGCTCTGACCCATTTTTCTGCAAATCTCTTTTCTTGTTCCATTATTTTCGGTGCTCAGCCACAGGGACACCAGAATTAGGAGACTCCATTCATTTGCCGAGCTGTAGCTGCTGTGGAAGCTACATAATATTTCTAGTAGACGCTTCTGAGTCCATTTCACCTTATCTATCAGTCATTTATTTCACTTGGACATGTCGTCCTTCCTCTTTTACATTCAGAGATTTAGAGATTCGATTTTGATTTCATGTTATTGGATTATTGTATGGGATTTTGACGGGAAGTGTTTACTCGAGTTCTTTATTTAAATTCAGTTAGTTATTTCCTCATGCTATTGTGATGAATGGTAATGATTAGATATTTCCCTTCAATGATGATGGTTAATAGTAAGATAAAATTTTGACACCAACCTTTTTAAATATTAGGTGGTTAGTTTTTATTAAATTAAAATTTGAGTTTTCGACAGTGATGCATTATCTGAACCAACTTGATATTCTGAAATTAATTAATTAAGGACTGATCACCCGGTAATTAATTAGGCGGGGTGTCACGGTATCCTTAGCATGCTGTGACACGCCGCCTAATTAATTACTGGGTGATCAGTCTTTAATTAATTAATTGCAGAATATCAAGTTGGTTCAAATAATGCATCACTGTCTAAAACTCAAATTTTAATTTAATAAAAACTAACCACCTAGTATTTAAAAAGGTTGATGTCAAAATTTTATCTTGTTATTAACCATAAACAATAAAGAAAAATATCTAACCATCACCATACATCACAATTGCATAAGGTAAGAACTAACTGAATTTAAATAAAGAACTGGATTAAACACATCCAGTCCAAACCCCATACAATAATCCAATAACATGAAATCAAAGTCTAATGATAGAATAAAACAACTCTAAATCTCTTAATGAAAAATAGGAGGGACGACATGTCCAACTGAACTAAAAGACTGATATATTAAGGAGCAATCGACTCAGAAACGTCTACTAACAATATCCAGTAGCTTCCACAGCCGCTACATCTCGAAAAATAAATGGAACCTCCTAATTCTGGTGTCCTTGTGGCTGAGCACCTAAAATAATAGAACAAGAAAAGAGATTTGCAGAAAAATGGGTCAGAGCCCGAGTAGAAAACAATTTAACTATAGCAGGTGCTTGAATTGATTTAATTAGTACATATATTATCCATGTTAACTTAGCGTACTCATTTGAGATGCTCACCTCTCATCCAATGTGCACACCTAACGAGTCTAACTACCCATACTAGTCTTGTCATTTTACCTGTATGTAGGATAATCACTATGCTGGATATAATATCTAAATAACTCGAAATCAATATATTACTATTATATAGGAATAGGTTTAAGGATTTTGTAACTCATTCTCATAGCATTCTTTATTACCAACTGTTGACCCAATAAGTATATACTTTAATAAAGTAGTCAATAAGAAACACAGAATAGGAACTCAATATACATATATAAAATCTCACTATGTATACATACAAATATATCTATACAACACCCATGGTTAAGAAACCCCTAAGTGCTAGGCATACTCGGCTATCTAGTCACATTGCAACGCTCACGCATAAAGGACAACATGTTCAATCTCTCAAGAACCAAATAAAATATATACACATATTGGAGGCGAACATAGTCCCAAGCCGATGGGCTACGCACATACCTACGCACCCATATAACCGTCAACACTATCTTTCTCATAGATAGCCGGTACCTAGGTTCCATGCTCTAGTGGTACGACTCGAAATCCACTGAAGGCATACAAGATATGGTCGTCCATAATGCATTAACCCCCGTTCGATATCCAACAGCTAGGTATGTCATACACATGATATTCCGAGTAATAAGCATGCACACAACTTATATATATTAATAAGTAATCACATAACCCAAATACTATAATCTGTAAGTAATATTAACGCCATTACTCTTCGCGATATCTGTATATATATAGCCTCTCTAGGACTTACATTATCTCCTAGGTTTTTACACAAGTTCGATACCCCGAGGACCGTTACCTCTTAACTCCCCTAACACTTTGGAATTTAAGCCACCCGTTACTCACGTAGGTTCATACACTCGCTCGGATAACCCTAGGATGTTTTTTAACTCGAACGGACCCTAAAAACTCAATCTAGAACCTCGTTCGAAGTTCCTGGATTCTCGTTCGAACGAAGTTCCCACTTCGAACGAACTAGCACTCGTTAGAAGGTTCGTTCGAACGAGGTCATTCGAACGACTTGGGTAGGTCTTCTAACGAGAATTCCGGACAGACCCAGTTCTTTCCCAACTTCGATTTTTCTCAACTTTTAATCTTAAAAAACATACAAATACTCAACTTAATCCAAATTAAATGTTCCTACACTAATCCCAATCACCCTAAGATACTTTCTAACACGAATTAAAGGTCAAATCCTTATAAAATCAATTGGAATTCAACAATCTCTTTAATTTCTAATGAGTCTCTTAAATATGAACCCATAATTTTAATTGTCTAAAACTCTTATTATAATTCGTGATTACAGCATAAAATTCCCAGATTTTAGTAGTCCACCCAAAGGCAAAACCTCTACATGCATAACCATCTCATATTCATAAGGTTTCTTCACAATTTAGTCTAATTAAACCTAAAATTTCATTGTGCAAAGTTTATATCATCAACCTAAATCAACAGGAACAATATATGCTAAAAGAGGAGCAAGATAAACACTTGCCTCAGAATGAGCTTCTGATTCTTGGGCTAAAATCGGTATGGGAACGATCCTCTTGACATGATCTACGCGCTGGTATAATTTTTGGTGTGGAAGCTTGAGTTATTGACTTGGGCTCTAATGGGGCCTTCTTCTTCTTCCTTAGTTCTCTCTTTCTCACGTAAGTTGAAACTGATAGACCACTAACCCTCAATGCTTTTAATTAAACCCAATTTTCGTCCATTTAATTACCCAAAAATCCCAAAAGACCAAAATACCCCCCGGGGTGTCGTTTTGGGTTAAAATTCTCCGGACTCCAAATAAAATATTCGAGTAGTGTTTTCAGACTATTTCGACCCGTTCGGACACTCTGGCACACTCAAAATAGTCATTCGAGTTATACAAAAATAATTTACCTTATTAACCCCCTAATACATACCGGTGACGCGACTCATACGCGCGTCCCAAATAATTACAACATGACTGCCGTGTATCTCATCCCGACCATAATATTCTTTCGATATTACTAACTCTCGTCACGCTAGTAATTATTACCATTAAATTGGATTAATTACAAATTAATTTTTCTCCCTTTAATTTAATTAATCCCCATTTCCCATAATTTTATAAAAATAAATATGCATAAAAATACGGGGTATTACATATTCCCTCCCTAATAACAGAATTTCATCCCGAAATTCAAAAATGGAAATGTACCTGGCAAGAATAACTCTGGATAACGTTCACGCATGTCATCCTCGTGCTCCCAGATTGATTCCTCAAGATTATTGTGTCGCCAGTGAACACAGACTAGTGGTACTATCTTCGACCTCAACTTCCTCTCGCTACGCAACCGGCCCCTCCTCGTAGGAGCTATCAGGCTGTAAATCGATTTCCTCCAATGTAATGTGAGTATGGGCCAAATCATCTAGAAGAAATCTCCTTAGCGAAGAGATATGGAACACGTCATGGACCCTATGCAAGTGCTCTGTTAACCCAAGTCTATAAGCAACTGGCCCAATCCTCTCGATAATGAGGAATGGCCCTACATACCTAGGCGCCAACTTTACCTTCTTCCCAAAATGCATAACTCCCTTTATTGTAGACACCCGAAGTAACACCTGATCCCCAATGTTGAACTCTCAAAAATACCGTTTAGCATCAACGTAGCTCTTTTGTCGATCCTGAGCAACCCGAATACGGCTCCGTATCAACTTTATCCTTGTCGAGGTGTCCTGAATCACCTTCGAACCAAGTAGCTTGTTGTCCTCCACCTCTAACCATCATGCTGGGGAACGACAAGGTCTGCCGTATAGTGCATCGAATGGAGCCATACCGATAGAAAACTGGTAGGAGTTGTTATAAGCAAACTCCACCAGCAGAAGATACTGCTCCCAGCCTCCGTCAAAATCAATGATGCACATACATAACATGTACTCTAACATCTAATTTGTTCGCTCGGTCTGACCATACATCTACGGGTGATAGGCTGTGCTCAGTCGCAACTCCGTACCCACCGCCTTCTGAAAACTCTCCTAAAATTGAGACACAAACACCTTATCTCTGTTAGACACGATATTGAGAGGCACTCCGTGGAGTCTTACTATCTCTGCTATGAATATCTGGGCGTACCGTCCCATGGTATAGTTTGTCCTGACTGGCAGAAAGTGAGCTACCTTGGTCAGCCGATCCACTATCACCCATATCGAATCGTGACCCCTCTGCAATATAGGTAATCATGTGATGAAGTCCATTGAAATGATCTCCCATTTCCACGTAGGAACCTCTAATGGATGTAGAACACCCGTCGGTACCTGATGGTCCACCTTTACCAACTGACAAGTGGCACATGTCGAGACGAACTCGGCGATATCTTTCTTTATCCCGCTCCACCAGTACTGTCTACGCATATCCTAGTACATCTTATCCCCACCGGGATGTACCAAAAATAGTGACCCGCGCGACTCTGTCATCACTTCATGTCGCAAGCCCTCACCCTCAGGAATAACCAATCTTCCATTGAAACGTAAACCCTCGTCTGAACCCACGGTATAAGACTCGACCCCCTCTGCTAGAAGCTGCGCTATCTGACTTTGGCATAACGGATCAGCTGCCTGAGTCTGCACAACTCTCGTAATAATCTGGGGCATAATCGTCGTCACAGACATGAACGATCGAGCCACTGCATCCCGGTGTGTTAATTCCTTCCATTTTTCTTTCCAAACTTCGACCACCTCCCCTACCGACTTACGGCTCAACGCGTCTGCTACCACGTTAACCTTTTTCGGGTGGTATTGGATATCAAAATGATAATCCTTCACAAACTCAAGCCAACGACATTGACGCATATTCAGCTCCTTCTGTGTGAAGAGATATTGTAATGACTTGTGATCTGTGAACAAGTAAAATTTCTCCCCCAGTAGGTAATGTCTCCAAATTCGAAGTGAAAACACCATCACTGTTGGCTCCAAGTTGTGGGTGGGGTAATTACTCTCGTGAGACTTAAGCTTACGGGAAGCATAAGCTGTAGCCTTATCCTCCTGCAGAAGTACACCTCCAAGTCCTAATAAGGATGAATCAGTGTAGACTAGATACTCCACTCCCAGCCTGGGTAATGCTAACACTGGTGCTGAGGTTAACTGATCTTTCAACTCATCAAAGGCTAACTGATAGGCGCCACTCCAGATAAACGGCACCCCTTAGCGAGTCAGGTGTGTTAACGAACCTGCTATCTTCGAAAACCCTCGGATGAACCTCCTGTAGTATCCGACTAAGCCCAAGAAACTGCGTATCTCGGTCGGTGTCGTGGGATGTCCCCACTCTCTCACCGCAGACACCTTCCCCGGATCCACTGATATCCCTATGTCAGAGATAATATGCCCTAAAAACTGGACTTCCTTCGGCCTAAACCCATATTTCTCGTATTTTGAGTACAACTCGTGCTGACGCAATGTCTGCAAAACCTGCCTCAAGTGCTCGGCATGCTCTTCCTCGGTTTGCGAGTAAACCAGATTGTCATCAATGAAGACGATGACAAACTGGTCCAGGAACTCTCTGATCATCCTGTTCATCAAGTCCATAAATACAACTGGGGCGTTAGTTAGCCCGAAAGGCATAACCCTGAATTCATAAGACCCATATCTCGTCAAGAAGGCAGTCTTCGACACATCCTGCTCCCTGATACGCAACATATGGTATCCCGATCTCAAGTCGATTTTCTAGAAGAAGGCCGCTCCTCTCAACTGGTCGAATAAGTCATCGATTCGAGGCAACGGATATTTATTCCGTATCGTGACTTTGTTTAACTCCCAATAATCAACACATAAACTCAACGATCTATCCCTCTTCTTAACAAACAATATGGGAGCACCCCACGACGAAGTAGTCCTACGAATAAATCCCTGCCCCAATAACTGCTCAATCTGGTCACGTAACTCCCCCATCTCTGCTGGAGCCATACGATAAGATGCGTGGGCTATCGGTCGAGTGCCTGGTGCTAAATCAATGACGAAGTCTATCTCTCTAATCGGTGGTAGCCCCAAAATCTCCTGAAACACATCGACAAACTCTCAAACAACAGGAATCGAATTAAACGGTACCATCACCTCCGTAGAGGTATCCTCCTCTATATAGTATAAATAAGTGGATGATCCTCCCTCAGAGCAAGGCATCGCCACCAGGAACATCTCCTGACCATGTATGGAAAAAATTATACTCTTACTAAAACAATCAATCATGGCTCTATACCTGAAAAGCCATTCCATACCTAAATCGCATCATACTCGGACATATCCAATACGAGCATGTTGTGGGTAAGACAAACCTCCCAATCTCTATACCCACTCCCCAAAAAATAAAAGAAATAATGAAACCTCTACTCAACGGAGAATCCACACAAGTGAGAGTACTCTATGTTGTATCAAATAATCCCATAGTACGTGTAAACGTCGTGGCAATAAAACAATGTGTGGCCCCTCGTGTCAAATAAAATGCGCTCCAAAGTCCCCTGGATAAAAAACATACCCTCAATCGCAGGTGGGTCCTGCGGGACTGCGGCTTGGTGAAGATTATGGACTTGTCCGTACTGAAGCAGTCCTCGCTGAATCGGGACGAATGGAATGGGCGTTAGTGATGGCATCTGTGGGGGTGCTGGGAGAGCTGCGGGAAATAATGGTCTCTGGTGATCCTGGCGAGCGCCCTGCTACTGCTAGCCTCTACCCTTCTAAGGGCAGTCTTGACGCTTGTTGCCAGTATTGACACAAGTGAAACATCTCCCTGGGAAGGGTCCTCCCCTCTGTACCTGTTTCCCCCGGCCCTGATGGCCGTTACCACCCCTTCCTTAGCCATTCTGGCCCCGCTGAACCTGTTGCTGGCCCGACTAGCCCTGATGGCCGTACAGACCCTGCGAGTTATGTCGGAAGCCTCCCTGCCTATATTTAAAACCTCCTGATCTGAACCTCTTAGGATCCACCTGCTGGGAACCCTGGTCACTGTGCCTATGCTGACCTTGACCTGCCTGTGCCCCACTGGCATTATTTCCTCCTGTCCTACCCTGATGGTTGGACTCTCCTACTCGCTTAACCTCTGTCAGATAAAAATGGTGGTCCCAGCAGTGGAGTAGTGCTGCATTAACCACGTCTGAATATGTGGCCAAAGAAAGATTGCCTATCAAGTGCTGGAGGATCCTCCATGTCAACCCATCCATAAAATGTTGAATCTTCTTCTCCTCAGTTGGGATTTCATCCGGTACAATGTTCAGAAGGTTGATAAACTCTGCCTTATATTTCGCCATGGTCTTCCCTCTTGTTTCAAGTTCACCAATTTTCGTCTCATCTCTGTTTGGACGGCCGAGGGAAAATACTTACAATCAAACTGCACCCAAAAGTCTCGAATATTGAGTGTGTTTCTCTCCTCAGCGGTGGTAATAGACTCCCACCACTGTAGTGCTGCTCCCACTAACTTGAATGTGGCCAGTATCTGACTCTGCACCTTCGTGCACTCGTGCATCCTCAAGTTCCTCTAGATATCCTTCTTCCATTGGCTCGCTACCACCAGATCGGAGCTCCCTGTAAACTCCGGAGGATGAGCCATCTGGAAGGCATCCCTAACACGTTCCCAAGCAGACGGGAAGGGCTGGGCCTGAACTGAAGCCACCACCGGTGCCTGAGGTGGTGCCTATTGTACAAAGCCAATGCGAGATTCACTGCCTGAGCTACAATGGCGGCAACTTCAGTGACATTCATCATACCCTAAGCTGGAGCAGGCTGAGGCTCCGGCTGGGCATCCTTTGGAACTCTCTGTGTACGTCTAAGAGGCATCTAAAAGGAGAGAAAAGTTTCATAAGTATACAGTTCTTATCTCAAAGTATCTGAAGAACGTAAAATACATAAAGAGTACAACAATCCGAAAATATAGGGCTCTATATCAAAGGATGCTACGCGAAAACATAACAAGCCGTACAGATCCTAAGGACACTAGAACCTGATGCTCTGATACCACCTGTGACACCCCGCCTAATTAATCAAGGACTGATCACCCAATAATTAATTTGGTGGGGTGTCACACATGCCAAGACCAAAGATTGTAAAAGAGTTAAAGAGTTTTCTAGGGAAAGTATCTTACTTGAGGATATTCATGCCTGGGCTGGCCAAAGTTACTCACCCACTGATGGAGCTCTGTGAGCAACAACGAAGTTCATATGGGAGTAGTCACACAAGGTAGCTTTGGACCAGTTGAAGAAGTTATTGACATCTCCCCAAATGATAGTTCTCCATCTAGCAGGTATTCCTTTACATCTCTACCTCATATCCACTAAAAGATCAAGAAGGGCATTATTGGCTCAAAAAGTAAAGGGTATGGAAAAACCTGTATATTATCTAAGCCGAATCATACATGGGCCCAAGGCTAGGTATATGGTGCGCTATAAATAAAGCTTATGATTCAAGTGCAAATCTATCGCAATAAGTAATATCCGGTAAGTACGGAATCGTGATCCACAGGGATTGAAACACTCCTAAGAGAACAGGATTAGGTTAAAGGGATTCTCTAAATGTCACAAAAGTTAAAGTGTAAAAGATGATTTAATAGTTTGGAAAAGTGATTGAGAGTAATCTATAAACTAACATACTATTAATGATCAGTTAATTAATTAATAATTACGGAACTATGAAAAGAACTAAGATAAGCTTGAGTTCAAGAAATTAAAGGGATCGAGGATCATTCTCCCACCTCGGATTCACAAAGAAGGGGATTATAGGGCTTGGTTGAAATTAATTCTAATCGAGCATAACTAATTAAGTCCGAACATCAACCATGTAGAGACTAAACTCAACAATGGAGGATTAGGGGTTAGTTAGTTATTGCTAGATGGGTTGGGTTTGTAGTAAAGCTTCAAACACTAACCCTTGAATGACAAGAGAAGTTAAGAAACTATGATACTCCAATACCAACACATGAAGTTCCATTAGAACAATTATAAACCAAACCCTAAATATGAAGTTCAAGCATCCAAGGTGGGATTATGATCCCCAATCATAAGTCTAGCTACTCACAATTGAAACTAAACTACACATGCTAGTTAACAACATAATTAAGTTAGTTATCTAGTTTAAACACAAACCAATACAAGAGATGAAATTAAATGCAAATTAAAGCTAGTAGAACAAGTAGAGAAGAAGTAAATAAACCTTTCTTGCATTAATAACAACTAGTAATCAAAGCTTTACAAGTGGGTAAAAAACATAAATGAACTTGACCTAGGAGAGAGAAGAGAGTGTTTTCTATATCACCAAATATCTAACAAAAGTAATCTCCCTTTACAAATGGGGAAAAATAAGGGATATATCCCAAAAATCCAACCAAAATGGCAAACTAGTAATAAGGAGGAAAACTCAAAAAATCAGCAGAACCGAATCGATTCGGCAGGGCCGAATCGATTCTCTAGAGGGAGAATGCTGCACTGGTGACCACCGAATCGATTTGGATGGACCGAATCGATTCGGTCCTGCAAACAAAATATGGATAGATTATTTTGGCTTTATTTTTCCCATGTTTCACCAAAACATCCATAACTTCATCGTTTGAGATTGGATTTAACCACCGTCGGAGGCCACGCGAAGATAAGAAGAAGGTCTACAACTTCTGTGAAGAAATCGGGATCAAAGCCCTAGTGCTGAAATTACCAAAATGCCCCCGACTGTGCAAGTGTCTGTGGAACTTCTCCGGATCAAAACTAAACTTCCCAAAATGAATTCTCGAGACCTATAAAAGCTCAGTAAAGACACATATAAAGTATATATGATGAACTCAGGGGTTAGTCAATAAATGAGTATAAGAACCGGGAAATACATGCACGGGAATGCTAAAATGTACAAATTAACGGGGTATAAAATATAATAAAAGTGACGAATCACACCCCCTAACTTATACATTGCTAGTCCCGAGCAATGAAGTATAAATAAACAAGAGGTGTCAACAAAACAAAAATAGAAGAAATACGTACATAGAAGGAAAAATGCCACTTTCGTAGGCGAACGATTGCATTTAGCATATGCAATAAGCCGTTTTTAAAACCCCTAGGTGGCTCTAGGGGACGAGTGAGGTCTCGTGAGGGTTTCCAGGGATGACACCCACAAACATCAAATCAAATCATACTATGATACGATTAAAACCAATGCGTAGCTCAACAAATATCTAAGAAGCACAATTTATCAACAAAGTGAACAAAGCTCACACAAAAGACGACAATTATCGACATTAAACAAATAACTTCAATAAAAATCGAAACCATGGAAATGCGAAATTAGCGGACACATGTGGTAATTTAGATTTGGCAAAACTTTCAAAATCCATATAAATGCTAAGGCATGCATACTCAAGTTCTCTCTGGTTGTTACACTCAACAAATGAAACACTCAGAAATGGGATGTAACACACACGGGACATGCGGGAATAAAGAGTAATTATAAAGGGAAACTAGGCCACACACATGTCATCAATGAAGAACGCGATATAAAAGTAGAAAATACAATCTCATGAAAGGATATCGCATATTAACCAAGAGAAAAGCATTTAAACAGATTATCGCTAATGTTCGACCTTTGAATCACATCACCCTAGGAGCAAATAGGACTTTATTGGGTTGTATTATAGGATTGGGGTTAGGAAAAGAAAGGAATGTGTGTAGGATCAAAGGAGATTCGGGAATAACGCGCGGGATAATGGATTTAATGGGCAATTTAGGAATCGAAATCAAATTCCAAAAGCAAGGTATTCATGAGAGTGAGACTTTGATTTTCATGCACATGGTGAAATGGGAATCAACTAAGACCCATTCTATTCAATATTTCTTTCTTTCTTTTTCGAACTTTTTCTTTTCTTTTTCGTTTTTTCTTTTCTTTTTCGCTTTTTCTTTAGACCACTCATGGCTTGATTGCAATCCATATCAACAACATCATTCAATCCTGGGAACAATCCCTATTCAAGGTATGGGAGGAGTAAATAAGGGTTTAGGACTCCAATGTGGAGTTGGACAAGGGATTTGGGGACGAAACGAAAGGAATAATAAGGCTCAAGGGGGCTGACTGGGGAAAACATTTAAGGGGTAAGGTTAAGATCATATGGGTTAATATAACAAAGAGTGCCTATAATCCTTTCCTAAAGTTTCATGTGATTCACGGGACTAAACACCATTGAAAATCGTGCTCAAGTGTTAAATCAATTAATATGCAATCAAATGAAAAGAAAATGAGATTGACAACGAATTCATTGACAAGAAAGAGATATAGTGGATGTATACGCTCACAAATGACCATAAGTCTCAATTTTCACTTTTGTAAGGGTATAGCATGCGCCTAAAATTAACGAATTTGAAACGCTTTAAACCAAATCATAAATAATTATTTGTGTATATGCTCAAAGCTTCACAGTTTAATTTTATGATGCTATTCACAATGCAAACAATAACGGGCTAAAGGCTAATAAATCAATAACTCGAAGCATGCTTCATAGCTATACAATAGGATAAGCCGATCATATAAGTAATCATAGTAGATATGAGAGAAATTTTTATTTATTTTTTATTTATTTTTTTAATTTTTTTTAATTTTTTTTTAATTTTTTTTAATTTTTTAATTTTTTAATTTTTTAATTTTTTAATTTTTTAATTTTTTAATTTTTTAATTTTTTAATTTTTTAATTTTTTAATTTTTTAAATAAATAAATAAATAAATACTAACATGGTAACTGGTATAAAAAATGTAATCCATACCCCCTAACTTGAATTAAACATTGTCCCCAATGTTAGTAGGGATAAAAAGGGAAAAGGAGTTAGAAAATAGTTACCCCGTAAGGAGTAACTCGAGAAATGCGCAATGGCATGCCTGTTACATGTTAGTACAAAAAACATCAATATATACAAAGGAGAGATATTTATGAGGATAAATATGAAGGTGGAACCAAGGAATTCTTTTCATTAATAATTCCGGGATGCATACATGTGGAAAAAAAAATGAGAAAATGCAAGATTGACATTTCTCAATTACCACATATACATCAATGTTTATCAAAAACCTAATATAAGACAACCCAAAATAGTTTAGATATCCGTAACTACAGGAGGACAAAATGAAACAGCAGCAGCAGCATTTCCAAGGGAAGGTCAGGGCGGCGGTGAGAAGGACCGGGCTCATTGGGGCTACGCGGGGGGTATGGGTCATAAAGGTAAGGAGGCACAGCAGCCTCGCCCCCGCGTAGATGCACAAATAGGTCCATCTGCTCCCTAGTAATCATCGAAATATCACGCTCGTAAGCGCCCCTAAACTCATAAAAGCTCCGCTCATGGTTTTGCCTGAAAACAGCGAAATCCCCCTGCATTGCATCCATCCTCGCACTCAACTCTCTAAAGGGGCCCAACGGGTGCTGAACTGGAGTCGGTCCCTGCTGAACGTCCAGAAGTGGATCATCAAAATCAAAATGGTTACCAGCAGCCATTTGATCACTCATCCATCGCTTTTTCCTCTCCCAATAATCTTTTCCTAAAGTCCTCTCGATAACATCATCGTCAAGCGGAGAGGGCAGCCTCGCCCGCTTGTCGGAGGCGATCACCTCGCAACGAGCATCTCTACATATCCTAGACACAAGCCGAGCATAAGGGAGAGTAGTCGATCCCTTCTCACAATAAGCGGCGTTCCACATGTGTTGAAGCACCAAGGCTGGCAGGCT
Source organism: Sambucus nigra (assembly GCA_949130495.1). Lineage (NCBI taxonomy): Eukaryota > Viridiplantae > Streptophyta > Magnoliopsida > Dipsacales > Adoxaceae > Sambucus > Sambucus nigra. The sequence goes on along the minus strand of OX422213.1, from coordinate 21,730,905 downwards.
TATAATAGTGTTGGAGTCTAGGAGATAGTAGAGGAAATGGGCCTGCTTTGATCGCAGGACTGATTTTGTTTGGGTAGGAATGATTGAATTCACGACGACTAGGTGGATGAGCCGGTGAGAATCAGGCATGAGCTTTGTCGGAAATGTTTCCCCGGCCCAAACGTGTCCGGGCGCTAGACGCGCAATCAAAACATCGTTGGGAAACAACGCAAGAGGGTTGCGCGACGGATATGTATACTCATCATGATTGTCAGCACCTCCCAACAGTTCTGACAGAATTTTCTTGGAAATTAGAATTTTTCTCCCCCTAACAAAAGCCTCATGCATCCCGCCTCCAATTGAGACAAGCGATGCATAGAAATGGAGGACATGCTCCTCATTCACATCACCCTCCTTTTCCAGATGGGCCTCTCAATGGAATTTTTGAAAGTGTCTCCTAACCTTGTTAGGAAAGTCAGCAAGCTTCATCGGGCGTTCGATAGCAATTGCCCGAGTGGAGGGAAACTTTTCCCTGTACCAATCTCTCTCAGCCTTGGATCTAAAAGTTTCAAACCCAGTCCGGCTTGTAACATCATTGGTGGTGGGATTTTGAGCCATAAGAACCTATAAGAGAAATCAAATCGATACATACACAATTAGTGTAATGCATACAATCAATTTAGCGTGAAACATGATCGAAAAGGAATGAGTGGTTAATGTCGGAAGAAAATGATCAGATAAGAGTATCCGATATACATCACTCCCAAACAAGGTAGGATCTATGTCAATGTTCGATAAGAGGCACAAAAATGGAACAATTGGGGATCAACTCCTCATTTAGGCCCTTTATCGAACATGTGGTGTGCAGTCTGCTTAAAATAGGTAGAAAAATGCATTTGATTCATGAAAGCCCCAACAAATACAACACAACACAATAATCAACAATAAATAGGTTGTATTTGTTGGATAGTGATAAAAATTAGTAATGAAAGGTGGATAATTCATGAATCAGATACACATTATGCAAATATGGACATACACACATAACTCGCATAGTTTGAATAGAATGAACACAAATTTCATATTGAAATTAACATAGAAAGATTGGAGTTGTTACCTTGTGCAAGAATCCTTAGAGAAATGGAGAGAAAATTGTAGCTAGAAGATTGGGGAAATGAGTAGGAAGGATGGCTCCTAAGGGAGATGGAAAAGAAAAGGGAGAAAAATGAGGATGTATGAACGCGGGCAGGATTTGAAAGACTGATAATCGAATCGATTCGGTAGAGCCGAATCGATTCGCTATCCTCGAATTAGCTCACTGTCTCAGGGCGAATCGATTCGGAAAGACTGAATCGATTCGATTTGGTACTACTTTTTTTTACTATTGGTGAGCGAATCGATTCGCAAGACAAAGACATGTAAGCTGTCTCACACCGAATCGATTCGGAGGTACCGAATCGATTCGCAAGAAGGAAAAACATTTTCTGCTTTGCTGATTTCCTAAATCTCATGAAATTTGATCATTGGGCCACCTTCAACTGGATTTCTTGGACCCATATGGTATATCTAATGTATGTAACAGGTCCGGAACCAAAAAATGCAATCCCACACGTGCCGGGGGATGCTCGACACCAAACTTGAGAATTTATCGAACCCAATCACCTCTGCTAACGGGGTTGCTGCGTACGATGTCCGGTTGTAAATCCGCAGATATAATTAGGATGTAATTCACAATGTGAACACCTATTCTTCCCATTCTTCCGACTTCGTTCCAACTAAAGTTCACACACTTAATAATTATGTCGGGTTCTAAATGGGAAGACATGATACCTATCAAAAATGGACTACCCTAACCGCTTGACCCACGTTTGGTTTTGAAAACCGGATTAATATTTGAAAGAGGGGGCCATGGGTTATAAAAGTGACGGATCGGTGGGTCGGTGCACAAATCGATAGAAACATTATCTACCCTATTTTTCTCCGAGCAACTCTCCCTACACGGGATTAATGACTCTATGTAAATGTCAATTTCGGATATGATAGAGTCGTCAATCAGAGTGAAATCCAAATTGCCTAATTTATCCCCGATTTCATGGTTTTCCCCTACGCCAACCTCTCCTAGCATGTCAAAACACACATCTAACACACTCCATTCAATTTCCTCTCTCGCAATTTGATCATCTACTACACATGCCACTCCAACGAAGCTCACTTCCTTAACACACTCATCCTCATCACTCGAGAGGTGCGACACATTGAAAATATTGACATCTAATGTCATATTTCCAAAAGACAAGTTTATCTCACCATTCCTACAATTTATCGAAGCATTAGCGGTCGCGAGGAATGGTCGTCCTAAGATGACGGGAGGTTGATTGTTGGGGATTAAAACAGGTTGGGTATCAAGAACGATAAAGTCGACTGGGAACACAAAGGTGTCAATCTGGATGAGGATATCTTCCAAGACACCCCGTGGAATTTTGGTGGAGCCGTCGGCCAATTGAATTTTAGTTTTGGTAGGACTAAGTTCTCTTAAGTCCAATTTAAGATAAACCGATTATGGCAAGAGGTTCACACTAGCTCCTAGATCAAGAAGAGCGCGATTAATGGCGAAGTTTCCAATCATACATGAAACAGTTGGACACCCTGGGTCCTTAAATTTTGGAATCGTGTTGTGTTGGAAAATGGAACTAACCTGTTCAGTCAACTCTACCTTTTTGCGAGAAACATGATTTCTCTTAAAGGTGTACAAATCTTTCAAAAACTTGCCATAGGAAGGGATTTGCTTAATCGCGTCAAGGAGAGGGAGATTGATTTTTACTTGTTTGAATGTCTCCATGGTCTCTTGATCTTTGTTGGGTTTAACAATGGGAAGGAGCCTTTGAGGATAGGGTTCGGGAAATGGACAAGGGACTGAAATTCCCGGCTCCTTGGTCGGCGACTTATCTCTTTTCTTTTTGGGAGTCACTTCACTTTCTCGGGGAGTTATTGTGACCCCATCGAATTCTTTCGGGGAAGGTGGAATTGGATTTTCAATCAGCTTCCCACTCCTAAGAGTCGTGATGGAATTAGCATGTTACATAGACCTACATTGAGCGGAAGAAGGAGTAGAAACATCGGAATTCATGCTATTTTGCCCAACGGGCCCATGAGGTTGTGACGGGAATTTTCCTTTTTCTTGCACACTCAAAGAAGCGGCCAACTTGGAAATTTCTTTTTCGAGCCTAGCATTTCTGGCTTGTTGAGAAGTCGCAAAAGATTGAAAAATTTCTTCTAGACTTCTCTTGTTCGGGTACGCGTAGGCAGGTATAACTGGTGGAGGTGGTCTCGGAGGGGGACCTTGCATTACAACTTGGGGAGGAGTATGTTCGTTGTACGGTTGTTGGTAATTCTGAGGCGGGGGAAGACGAGATTGTTGATATTGGTAACCGAGTTGGTTACCCTAAGATGGATTAAACCCTTAGTTGGGAACGTTTTGGGATCTTCTAAAAACTCCCATAGAGTTCGCTTGGTCATGGAGGATCACTTTGTAAGCCGGAATAGTGGGACACTCTTGGGTCGAATGAGCATTAATGTCGCAAATGGCACCCAACTCCTCAATTACGGATTGAATTTGAACAACGGGATCTCGAACCTTCGAGCCGAACTCCTCAACTTTCTTAGATAATTTATCTAATCTCATTTTCATCTCATCCTCGTCAGTGAGGTGATACATACCAGAGTTAGAAGAGGACGGAACCGAAGGTCGCGAATTGGTTTTGTTCGGATCCGAGGTATCCCACGCTTGGGTGGTCTCGGCACAATATTTAAAATGTGCCCACGCATCATCGGGATCTAAACCAAAGAACTCACCGGAGCACATTGTCTCCACCATTTGTTTCACATTAAGTGTAAGCCCATTGTGGAAAAATGAGATTAATCTCCACTTTTCGAAATCGTGATGTGGGCATTTATGAAGTACCTCATTAAATCTCTCCCAACATCGCTCGAATGATTCACCTTCGGTTTGAACGAATGTTTGGATTTGACTCTTTAAAGAGTTGGTGCGATGAGTTGGAAAGAATTTCTTCAAAAATTGTGCTTGCATTTCGCGCCAACTCCCGATGGAATTAGGAGCTAAAGACCAAAGCCAAGTTTTGGCCTTGTCTTTTAAGGAAAACGGGAAGACTTTGAGTCGTGTAACATCCAGAGGACAGTTTTGATCGCTAAAAGTAGCACACACCTCCTTAAACTCTCTAACATGAAGGTACGGTTGTTCACTGTCCATGTCGTGGAAAGTAGGAAGTAATTAAATCATTCCATTACGAAAATGGAATTGCGCGGCATTGTAGGGAAAGATGATACAAGATGGGGAGGTGGTCCTATACGGGGGCTCGGGTGCAACCCCTTGACTACCGTGCTCACTCACATTATCGGCCATGGTTGTGGGACCGGAGTGGGCCCAAGTACAATAAGAAGACGAGACCGAACTAGAATGAGAAATTGATGGTAAAGGTCTCCAATAATCCGAGGGTTCACTAGACGATGGTTCACGAATAGGATTTAAATTGCTACTACTCGCGTCTTGCATTTACAGAATTTTGGATTGATTTTTGGAAACCGTGATGTCATGATGACAACAGGGAACGATAGTGTAAAGAGAATTTCTAAAACCTAAGATAGTTGCCAATCCCCGGCAATGGCGCCAAAAACATGGTGTGATCTAAATAAAGCTTATGATTCAAGTGTAAATCTATCGCAACAAGTAATATCCGGTAAGTACGGAATCGTGATCCACAGGGATTGAAACACTCCTAAGAGAACAGGATTAGGTTAAAGGGATTCTCTAAACGTCACAAAAGTTAAAGTGTAAAAGATGATTTAATAGTTTGGAAAAATGATTGAGAGTAATCTCTAAACTAACATACTATTGATGATTAGTTAATTAATTAATAATTACGGAACTATGAAAAGAACTAAGATAAGCTTGAGTTCAAGAAATTAAAGGGATCGAGGATCATTCTCCCACCTCGGATTCACAAAGAAGGGGATTATAGGGCTTGGTTGAAATTAATTCTAATAGAGCATAACTAATTAAGTCCGAACATCAACCATGTAGAGACTAAACTCAACAATGGAGGATTATGGGTTAGTTAGTTATTGCTAGATGGGTTGGGTTTGTAGTAAAGCTTCAAACACTAACCCTTGCATGACAAGAGAAGTTAAGAAAGTATGATACTCCAATACCAACACATGAAGTTCCATTAGAACACTTATAAACCAAACCCTAAATATGAAGTTCAAGCATCCAAGGTGGGGTTATGATCCCCAATCATAAGTCTAGCTACTCATAATTGAAACTAAACTACACATGCTAGTTAACAACATAATTAAGTTAGTTATCTAGTTTAAACACAAACCAATAGAAGAGATGGAATTAAATGCAAATTAAAGGTAGTAGAACAAGTAGAGAAGAAGTAAATAAACCTTTCTTGCATTAATAACAACTAGTAATCAAAGATTTTCATGTGGGTAAAAACCATAAATGAACTTGACCTAGGAGAGAGAAGAGAGTGTTTTCTATATCACCAAATATCTAACAAAAGTAATCTCCCTTTACATATGAGGAAAAACTAGGGATATATCCCAAAAATCCAACCAAAATGGCAAACTAGTAATAAGGAGGAAAACTCAAAAAATCAGCAGAACCGAATCGATTCGACAGGGCCGAATCAATTCGATAGAGGGAGAATGCTGCACTGGTGACCATCGAATCGATTCGGATGGACCGAATCAATTCGGTCCTGCAAACAAAATATGGCTAGGTTATTTTGGCTTTATTTTTCCCATGTTTCACCAAAACATCCATAACTTCATCGTTCGAGATCGGATTCAACTACCGTCGGAGGCCACGCGAAGATAAGAATAAGATCTAAAACTTCCATGAAGAAATCGGGATCAAAGCCCGAGTGCTGAAATTACCAAAATGCCCCCGACTGTGCAAGTGTCTATGGAACTTCTCCGGATCAAAACCAAACTTCCCAAAATGCATTCCTGAGACCTATAAAAGCTCAATAAAGACACATACAAAGTATATATGATGAACTCAGGGGTTAGTCAAGGGACAGGAGTGATTTTATGTCAAGGGAAAAAGAAGTCTGATTGTCCTTCAAGCTGGATTTTAAATGTTCACATAATGAAGCTGAGTACGAGGATTTAGTGTTGGGTCTATTAGAGGCTCTAAGAAAGGGTATATAGGTACTGATAATAAAAGGGGATTCAAATCTGATGGTACAACAAATGAATGACGAGTATGCTCTCAAGCACATGACCTTAGCACCTTATCGAACAATTTTACAGACATTGCTCGGACAATTCCATAAAGTAAAGATCAAGAGACATTCAAGAACGGTGAACAGACATGCAGATGCTTACGCCACGATAGCCCAAAAAATTTCCTTTGATGGAGAATCGACGGTTGTTCGAATCACAAAGAGAACACCACCCTCAAATAATGTTGCCTTTTAATGATATCAACGATTGGAGGGGGAAACGTGAAAACAACTGGAGACGGGGCAAGGGCTACTGACGTTAGTAGAGCTAGCATAATACGTTACCACCTCGGGTAACCTATACTATAAAAATAAAGGGGGATGGCTATCTAGGTGCACAGAACCTAAAGAAGCAAAGTTGTGGTTGATAGAGATACATGATAAATGCTGCGAGACAACGAAATTCTCATTGTATAGAAGAATTCAGAGGGCATGGTATTTTTGTCCCATGATGAAACAAAATGCCGCCCAACTACGGAGAGGATGTGGTAAATGCCTGCTGTATTACCAGGCGGTGGAGTGCAACTTCATAGATCAACCATTAGATTGGAGGCAGCCATATCTAGACATACTGGTTGATGATATTGTCCCCATAGATAAAGACGACGCCATAAGACTACGACGACGAGTGTCTAGGCGTTACGTCCAGGAGGGGAAGCTTTACCGAACATGTTACCATGATAGGCCCCTAAAATTCATTAGATTGGAGGAAGTACTAAAGCAAGCACATGAGAAGGGCAAATTTGGGGAGCAAAACTCTACGACCAACTACTAACGCTGGAAAAAGATTCAGTGGAATTCGTTCGAAAGTGCAAGGCATGCTAGCTCCATGGGAATATGATTCATGCTCCCTCAATGGACCTACTTTACCTTTCTACCCCTTTTCCATTCCATACATGGGCATTCGATTTAGTAGGGGCAATCAAGCCCTCCTCAAGCAGCAAGATTTGGATACTGATGGATACCATTGAAGACAGCTACGATGGGGGTAGTAGCGCACTTTATGAACATTATATGCAAATTTAGAATCCCGAAAGTATTCCTGTCGAATAATGGGACCCCATTCGTTAATAGTGATGTGCAAATGCTATTTGAAAAATACTCAATTATTCACCACAAGTCAACAATGGCCTACCCTAAATGCAATGGATAAGCTGAAGCCACGAATAAGACTCTGGTAAATATCCTATCGAAGATTTCCCAGGAACATGGGATGGTAAAATACCAGAGGTCTTGTGGGTATATCGAACCATAAAGTGGAAATCTACATGGTAACCACCTTCTCATTAGTGTTTGGCACTGAAGCAATTCTCCCAGTAGAACTCGAGGTACATTCTATACGCAACAAACTTCGAAGTGTAATGCTCCCTCACAGTCGTTATGTGCAAATGGAAGCATTGAAAGAGTACAGATATAATGCAAAAAGGCATTTTGAGATGTACATAAAGTAGTTGTCCAGATCTTATGACCAAATGATAAAGCCAAGAACATTCCAAGAAGGTGATCTAGTTTTGAAGGCTTGTACAAGGAACATACGGGGTCTCTCTCTACCTAAGTTTGAGGCAGATTGGGAAGGACCTTATGTTGTTCGAAAAGCTCATGATTCAGGATATTGTGAAATCTCGAAGGTCGAGGATGAAGAGACTTTTAAGCTCAACAACAAGTGTATCAAAGTTTATTTTGTTTAAGTTGTAAACTTGTCCTAGCATTTTTTAGGGGGATTGCAAAGTGTAGGTACATATAAGCTGGAAATAGAGAATGTTATCATAAGGTGTTAAAACATTTTTTTGTGGATTATAAAGAAAGTATGGGGGTAATGTTGATACAACCACAAGTTGTTTTTTTTTCTTCTTTTTAGATAATTTGCATGAAAGTAAAGGGCAATCCAATCTTATGTATTCCAAAATACCAAATTTCTATTAAGACATAAAAGAGGATAAAAAAATAAAATCGGACAGTACATTTTGTTATTACTAGCATAAGCTTAAAAGTCCCCTTAATAATCACTTGGGTCGTCTACAACAAACCACAAACTAGAAGAGTCCAAAATTCGGTGGTGATGATCGGGTAATAGAGAGGCTAAATAAACCTTATCATTGGACAAGTCTGCCATTTCCTGTTGATAACAATCCATCTCTTGCTGAAGCTCATCAACCTTCGCCTCAACCTTATCCAAAGACTCCTTGGTAATAATAACCTGTTCATTAGCTTTGGAAAGTTAAGAATTTAAAGTGGCCATCCTCTCGGTTAAGGCACTCTACGAACGGGTAGTGGCCTCAATTTTTGTAAAGTAGGAGGACAAGTCAGTTTTTTTGAAGGACTTGAGTAGATCAATCAGCCATTTCAAAGAAAAACCCTCGCCCACAAGAAAATTTGATTTGCCCCGTTATTTTTAATCTTATTTGGACTTAAAGAAGGTAGAGTGGCATGCAACACATCAGATAATACAATGGCAAATCCCAATAATCTAAGCCATCATAACAGGGATAACTTGAATACAATGAGCTGTAAAAGTGGATGGATGACGTTCTACCAGTCGCTCGATCAGGTCGCTATAAGGTGGAATTATTATATAGGCAAAATCCTTTAAAGAACGCCTCACAACATCGATAGGAGACAATTCTTGAGGATGGACATTGAAGGCGCTGTCATTAGCGAGGGAAATACAGAGTTTGAAGCCCTGTTATCTTCTTGCAAAACTGAAATTATGACTCATTCTCCTTTTTTCCATGTTTTGGGTTATCTAGGGAACAGGGTCGGGCTCAGTAAAATTCCCAACAGATTCTTTAGGAACATAGGTTCTTGCTCAGTAAGTGCAATAACATCCCACAATGTCATTGGCTGGTTAATTTCCACTTGAGAGAATGAAGAATAAATTAAAGGAAGAGAAAATAGAGTACATGCATAAAAGGTATCCTTAAGCTGCAGTTTGCTTAAAGCACCTATATGGTTGCTCATCTAGGTAAACTGTTATCACTTTAAAAGTTCAAGTTTTATTTAAAACACCTTTATGGTTGCTCGATTAAGTAAAACTGGGCATCTTAAGCCTCAATTTGCCTAAAGCACCTATATGGTTGCTCGACTAGGTAAACTGTTGTCACTTCAAAAGTTCTAGTTTTACTTAAAGCACCTTTATGGTTGCTCGACTAAGTAAGACTGGGCATCTTAAGCCTCATTTTTCCTAAAGCACCTATATGGTTGCTCGACTAGGTAAACTGTTGTCGCTTTAAAGTCCCAGTTTTACTTAAATCATCATTGTGGTTGCTCGACTAAGTAAGATTGGGCATCTCAAGCCTAAGTTTGCCTAAAGCACCTATATGGTTGCTCAATTAGGTTAACCGTTGGCACTTCAAAAGTCCAGGTTTTACTTAAAGCACCTTTATAGTTGCTCGACTAAGTAAGACTGGGCATCTTCAAGAATCAATTTACCTAAAGCACCCATGGGGTAACTCGACTAGGTGAACTACTTGATGCTTACAAAAATCCATATTTTACTCATAGGAATAAATGATGGTTTAACCAAATAAAGGGGGAGTATAAATACTTCCTGAATAGCTAAAGGCTCACGAGAAACCTCATCAGGGGAAATAATTGTCTGCTCCAAAGAATTGACTTCTCCTCTAGCTTGCCTTTCCTCAGGAGTGGATGCTTTGCCCTCCAGTATAGAGGGCCCAAATAGTCCCACCAACATTTGTTCACCGATGTTGACTTTAGGAAGAACAATCATAATATCCCTATAAGGGTTGGGATCAACTTCTCTAATAGGTGCAACCTACGAAAGCCATTGCAAAATGTAAGTGTAATGTACACATAAATAAGATACACAAAGTGTAAGAAATCAATACACACTTACCACAGATATAGGACCAGTAGCTGTCGTAGATGGAACTTCAACCACCTCTTTGGCCTGAGAAATAACTACCAAAAAGGGATTGAACTCTAAGATAAGGGGCATATTACCTTCACACTGAGGGGACGAGTAATGTGGATTAACATTAGGAGTATGTTGAGAAGAAAGGTCTTCAATACCATGTGTTACTTTGGATTTCTCTTGCTAAGGGTCCTCGCTATAATCATTAAGAATTATATAGTCCCTAAGAATGGAATGAGGATTCTCAGTTGAGTACATTCGATGCAGCCTGTGAGATGTTCGAACCAAAGGGGAGTCCTCCTCCTCACCCTCTTCCTCTTCTTCCACCTCTTTACCCTTTTCTGGAAGAAACTCATCCTCAATATCATCAAGAGGAAGTCCTCTTATGACTAATAAGAGGGGCATAAGGAGTAAATGAGATACTCATTTGGCCATCTTCTTATCTAAGATAAACCGTGCATCTGCAGACCCTTTATAAAATTGCCTTAATAGATTATGAAGCAGCTTTATGTACCAATCGACCAACTATAGGTCTGGAGAAGAGGGAGATTGAGATGCTTCAGAAGAACTAGAGGTTGTAACCTTTCTTTTTTTTCCCGGGGGTTCTTTTCCTAGCCTTAGCCACTGCAACACTGAAGACATTAATAGGAGTATCCTCCTCAATAACAGGTTGATAAGTAGCAGGGGGATCTATAACCTCCTTAACCTGTTGAGAATTAGAAGCCCCTTTCTTTTTCTTCATAACAGCTTCGCTGAGAGGTACCAAAGGTGGAAGTTCTTCAAGGGTGGTATTATTGGTATCGATCCGGGGAAATTGGGTTTGATTAACTGTATAAGTCCAAAATACCAACTCGAAAGGGGGAAAGCATTCAATAGTGGGGGTAAATACGCTCTCTCTCAACAATCTTAAGGGAACGGCTAAGGGTGTTATGCCAGAATACGTTAAGGTGCTCAACAGATCTACTACCACGTGTACGCCGGGCAGGGATAACAAATTAACCTTTCAACTGGATAGAGAGAGTGGATACTATCTCGGTTAAGAAATAACTGCATGCCTTCGAAAAATTTAAAGGTCTTTCGGTGGTATTATGGTTGAGAAGGGGCACCCCTTGATCAAAACCAAACTGCAAAGCTACTCGATGGGGTGAGTAGGTTGTGTAGTAATTAGACCATTCGGTGTACGAAGGAAGGTACAATAGAGTAAGAACCAACAAAACATTAGAAGGAGGAAAATTCAAAGCAAAAGATTGCTCGACTTCCTGGACTGGGCATGTAACATCTTCAAAAAAGGAATTGGTAAAGAATTGATTAGTGACAGAGTAAGGGCAAAAGTTAAAACGCTTGACATTGTCAATATAAGAATATAAAGACTTACTGGATTGCTTGTGGTTTTAGGAGAGGATTCGAGGGACTTTAACCTCATGAGATTAAGGAAGTAAGTGGTCTTGGGCATATTCAAGGAATCGGGCATAAATAAACGCAATCAAAAGCCTGTGGTTAGCATAATTGGACACATCAAATGGCCAAGAGACTAGGCATAATTAATTTGAACCCTATCCAACCAGGTATAGAGGGAACCAAGAGTCATGGAAGTTAAGGGGACCTTGACCCCAGAGGCAAGCCGAACAACAAGGTTTATGAGGTCCTTTCGGGGAAGTCATGGGGCTTCCCAAGTAAATAGAATATGAAGAGGACAATCCACATATACCGAGAAAGTTTAATACTGCTCTCATACCCTTCTCTAGAAGGGGGCATATTCATGACGTTTATTCCCTTGGGATCTTTCTTGGCATTCTCACGAGTAAGGGAACTCGCCTTATCCTCCATGTAAAATAAGTACCTTATAATCTCCGAACAAGTACATTTATTATAGGTTTTCATACACCTCTTCACCACACCATTTAGTTCTTTGAGTTTAACTCCTTCTTCTTTTGTGACAGCTTCCTCAAAATAAGTATCGGTTCCAACCGTTTCTAACCCTAGGAGCTCGCACACATCCTCCAAGGTGATGGTGAATTTACCCCAGGCAGCAACAAAGGTGTGGCAACTATGACTCCATCCAGTAACCAGGGTTCTTGGAGTATTGTTGTTCTTGGATAAAGTTACATTTCCAAACCATTTGGTACAAGATAAACCAATTATCAGTAGTTCCCCAAAGTACTTGATATGGATGTAATCAGTCCACGCACCTAGTCCCTCACATGACCCACTAGCTGGCTCAAACTCAACATTTGAGTAGGGATAGTCCCCCCTCTCAACCCTAAACCTAGTAACAGTGGAACAAGGGACATAGGCGTAATTCTCGATCACATTGTCTTCACCAACCAAAAACTTCAAATTCTCAGACTTAGACACAAAGGAACCAGGAAAAGCGTTGGCGAACTTTCAAAACTTGTCTACACAGTACCAAAGTAAGGGGCACGATGGTATTTCGCTCACTGCAAACGACGATCAGTAATGTCAAAAGAAGTTTCCCCGACAGCAACACCAGTAACGAAGGGAGTTCTTTTGACAACAAGAGCCATGAATGCAAGTAGATAAGAAAAACAACAAGCTTGGGAATCAAAAAATATTATTTGCTCTCACAAATTAAGAAAGCACTTCGCTCAAAATACCCGAAGGTACAAAAGATTTGTGTATCAATGGAAACCCTTTTATAAGGGTCGTGCTATTTCAAAAAGAGTATGTGCTAGATACGAAAAGACACACGTGGGAAATGTAATCATCACATTTAGCTTTTTCACCAGCTCAAGTGGCTCGCGTGGATTACACGCACGGGCAATGAATCGATGCGTGTATGGTTGGGAAAAGGCTGTCAGATGCATTTAAAATAAAGAGACACAGTAATGATTATCTTTTGGGGGAAATTCATGAGACATTTAGGGGGGACACTCTATGCCTTTTTACACTTGGGCAAATAAATAGTTTTGAGGGAAATTTTATTAAAAAACATTACAATTCCCTAAGGTAAAAGACTGAGAAACATAAGTAGTTGGAGGTGTAATACCATGCGAGAAGGAAGAGCTTTCAAGCAACTTGAACACAGACAAAAATTACCCACAGTTTTATTTCTTTTTTTTATTATGTTGTATAAATATACAAATCTGTGAGTTGATCAAGTGAGATAGCATGAGAAATCATTTTTTTTCGTACAGATATTTCTTCAAACAAACAAATATCTCTACGAAGGGGAAAATATAGAGCGAGGTCCAGGTTTAAAGATGATTAAAACAACGCTAACACTTCAGAAGAAAGATTAGGGATGATCGCTCGCACAAAGATGAAGTTTCTCGAGCAATTATAAAAAAGGTTGCTTGCACAAAGGCAATTTGTTCGAAGGACCTCCCACAAATACCAAGACCAGGAGATAAACTTGGAAAACACAAATTATAATAGGAATATTGATGTACTTATATTTGTGCCTCTTTGTACAGTTAACAATTACTTTTTAAAGATTTGAGGTTGTTCAGTATCTTTGAGAGACCATGGCTGCCAGTACATGGGAAAGTTTACATGCTCTATTGAACAACCTGATCCTGGGTATCTTGTAGGGATTTAGTTTGGAGGATTGGGGGCAAGGAAGCATTGGAAGAGACCAAACACTCTAGGATACTTAGGTAAAACCTTGGTTTATACACAACATGACTCAGTGGTACCTCAAGATACCATCGGTGGGAACCCACTAGAGGGTCCCAAGTCCTAAAAAGTTGTCCAAGTGTTAGCTTATGGTACTCGCATATATATATATATTATAAGTTGCTCAGATAACTTGTAGTTCGAGCAACCATCCATTCGAGATACTATCTATGGGAACCCATTCGAAGGTCCTCAGTCCTAAACAATCGCCCAAAATATTAACTTCTAAAGTCTACACACACCATAAATTGTTCGAATAAGTCATTAGTCGAACAACCTTCAATTCGATGAACCAACTTTTTGAGTGATGTGACAACACATTCTTTGCAGGTTATTGTTTAATAACTATTTGACATCAGCATGTCTGACATTCAGGAACTCGATATAATAGCACTCAAGTGAATATATTCCTAGGATGGTAGGTTCATAGCTAGCACATCACATTTTATTTAATGCGTTCACAACTCTAAAGAGTCTAAATAGTGTTCCTGCCAAAATATCATGTCTGGCTCATTTAATGCAGTATCTTTGGTCTTAAGTGCACAAGATTATTAATGTCAAGAGGGGTCAAACGCATTAATTACAGGAAGGTCATTAAGATAATCTTCCCCTCCTATATATACCTCCAACATTACACTATTTGGGGATCGCACTTCTCTTACCTATAATTGCTGCCAAAATACTCCGATACAAGAGAGCTTATCGTGAGAACATTCATTGTGAGACCAACCCCATTTAATCCATTTATGTTTAACATTAATACCTTGCCTTTAGTGCCCAAAAGGTGCTTGTGCCTACTCCCTTCAACTAAGTTAACTGTGGGATCTTTCTCATTAATTGTTTTGTTATAGTATTTATGTTGAAAGAACACATTTAATACAAGAGTTTTGTATATTGAATGTGTCGACTTTAGACTTGCATTTATTGTTGTCATCGATTGTTCTAAGTGCATAATTGCCATCTCGATAAGGGGTTACGCCTCCCTTCACATAATATCATCTCAAGAACTCACCTCTTATACACAAGTTAGTTCCGCGTACACTCCCTTGAGTTCCTCACCTCTTAACTAAAGTGCACACCTAATGTCTCCTACCTAGCTATGTTACCCAGCCTAACTAGGCAAACGTATCTACTAATCACAATAGTTTTAGTTCCCCGGTACCGCCAATACGATACATTACCGTATTACCAATAATTAATATTAATCGTATATTATTATTGTGTCATTATTAAAGTTAATCTACTTAAATTACTTTTAGATATGCATAATCTATTAGTTACACCATCACACATAAATAGATTAATCGCACTTGTATATATTTATCACACTATAATATATACAACTGTAGCATCTTTCGAAATGTCCACCGCAATGCTTGCATTCTCTACTATCATGTCCATGTACCTCTCGTACCCAATCAAAGACTAGCGATTCAGAATGTCTCCCCGAACCTTCAATCAAATAACACACAATGGAGGCGAACATAGTTATAAGCCCTTGGGATATGCACATACCTAACGCACCCAAATGACATGCCAATCTCACTAATACACAACACATAGCGAGACGCCCTAAGTTCTATTATGGGGCATACATCTAGACCTCACTAGAATCGTCAAGGTGGGATCGCCTTCGGCGTGAAACTTTCCGTGATAGCAGGAAGTGTACTAGGTGTGTTCACACACATAACCAAATCACAACAATAGATGTTTACCCAACCTAAATATACAGATATTATGTAGGTATACACACAACCCATCATATAAACCCTACGTAGTACATATCTCTCGAATACTCAACATACTATCGATCTATAATTATAAATTCTTTTTGCATATTTTTGAGTATCACTCACTACCCGAAGGGTACTAGTTACCCCTTAAGTTATTTGAGTAGATAATACACTCATACACTACTGGTCTGAATCATAGGTTCACTCATACTTTCCGTGACCCGTTCTAAGTCTCACGAATTCATTAAATATCACAAAATGTCTGATAATTTATAGCCTTAATTCTTCTCAATTAGGTAAACCTTAACCCTACCATAGGCCTATTGGAATTTACTATATCCCTCACTATAGTTTAAGAGTATCCCAAAAGTCTCCCCATAAATTATTTATGAATTCAGGGCATAAATTAATGGAATTGGACAAATCGATTCAGTGAAGAACCCGAATCGATTCGCCTACCGAATCGAATCAATCATCAAGCCAAATTGATTCGCCCCTAGAAGTTTCGTCTTCTTCACTTTGCTGTTACGAGCTCTAGCCATTGTAACACCTCGTAATTTTTATTTATTTTTATATGGGATTTAATTAATTAAAAGGAAAAATTAATTCGGATTAAAATAAATATAAATTAGCGTGATAACTGTTGATATTTATTTGTATAAATTATACTAATAATTACTTAGTGAACGAGTAGTAAATTAGTAAAAATGCATTATGGTTATCGTGAGTTAGAATTACGGCAGTTTCGGTAATTTAGTCGGAACGCGCATATTAGTCGTGTCCGGACTTAAATTTATGAGATAAAATATAATTTAATTACGAGTCATCCAAATGGTCATTTTGAGTGCGCCAGTCTATCCAGAAGGGTTAAAAGAACCAAAAAGTGTTCTCGAGGGTTTGGATTGTGTCCCGGGGCATTATTAGGCCAAACCGACACCCTGAAGGGGTATTTTGGGCTTTTGGATTTTTGGGGAATAAGGACTTATGAATTTTAGAGGTGTATATCATCAGTTATGTTTAGGGGTCTAGGGTTAACACAGAGCCAAAAGAAGAGAGGCCATATGAGGAGAATGAGAGTAGAAACCCTAAGTTTCCTACACCAATTTTCACCCCAAACGTGACAGAATCGAAATCAGAGCAAGGGAAGAACAACCACACTATCCCAACAACAAAATCAGGCCTTTAATTAAAGAGGCAAGTATTTATCTTACATGTTTTTGAAGAGTTATAATACATATGTAGTGTAGGGTCTTATATTTGATGATTTAAATTGCATCTTGAGGTTTTAATGATTTAAATATATGAATTGGGGTAGGATTCGCAAGTAGATTTAATCATTCATATGAGTAGTATGAAATCAAAGGTTATGTGATGAAGAACATGTAATAATTTTGGACATTTTGATGAAAATACATGAACAACACAAAGAACAAGGGTTTTATGAGTTCTAGAAGAAAATCGGTTCTTGAAATGAATTCGTGACGAATTAATGTTAGATTTATGTTGAAAATCATTCCTATACACTTATATAATGACTACTTATGTTGGTTTTAAATTTAGTGAAATTTCATGAAGAATTAAGACAGTTAAAAGGGTAAAAAATCGTAAAAACGTAAGGAAGAAGAGACCTGCTACTTTTCGAATCGATTCGGTCTCATAGGGAAATCGATTCGGTTGCCCAGATTTTGCCAGTTTTACCTTTTAGATGATATTTCCTCTTGGGATGAAATATGGGGAACTTGGGGTTAATCTTGTAATAAATTAAAGACTTAGAGGAAGTCAGTAGGTATATGTTTAAGGCTTTGTTAGATCTTAATGTATGTAAGATTGGAACTTTAAACAAATGAGAGTAAATCGAGTGAATTACAAATCAAGAATTTGGAATTTGGAAAGAGTAAACCATGACCTAAGGCTATAACCAGTAGGGTATGAGTGTAATAACTACTGAATTAAGTTAAGGAGTAACTATGGGCCCTTCGGGTAGGGAATAATACTCTAGAACATACGATAGGATACAATTCTAGGGATGCGTACCTGCAACACTTGTGGATGCTTGCAGGATTTGAATTAGATGTTTCAGTCACTTCACTCCTAAATTAGGATGCATTTTTGTTATTTCATTTGGGCATGTCACCCCTTCAGTTATTTCTTTTATTAAGCTTATCAGACTTTGTATATGTGGAATCAGTTTATTTCAGTCGATTTTTAGTTGGACTTTTGTATTGGCAACCGATGGCTTATTCGGTATTAATTTTATTTAGTTATTTATCTTGTGATGGGTTCAGCTTTTTATTACTGCATGAATGGCTTGGTTATTGTATAGGTTCCATATGTTGTTATTGTTTAATAAGAAGATAAAATTTGGCACCAGTTTATTTAAAATGTATGTGGTTAGTAATTCAAAAAGGTTTTCGACAGTGATGATAAGAATGAACCATATGAGATTCCTATTTTATTTTTATGAAGGACTGATAACCCATATTTAAATAGGTGGGGTGTCATAGATGGTATCAGAGCATCAAGTTCTAGTATCCTCAGGATCTATGCAATTTTTCACATTTCAGCATAGCGTTCTTTGGTATAGATCCCTATTGTAGGATTGTTGTATTCCTCTACATATTGCGACCTACGTTCTTCTAATATTAAGTATAGTTGACGTGAGTTATATACGAGTTCAGTTGGGCTTTGTATACTGGACAATATAGGATTACCAACGAGGTCCGTTAGAAGGACTGCATGAGGAGAGACTCGATAGAAGCCATACAGTATTCTGGAAACAGTGATAGTGATAGAAGTCACCATGATTATTGTTCAGATAGATGAGAATAGGATAATTACTCGAGAGAAATGGTTCCTCCAAGCACTATCGCTGATAATGGTGGTGCAAATTCAGACTCGCCTAGTGTAGTCGGTAGGGGGACTCGGAGGAATTTTTCTGAAGATCCATCTATAAGGACTCGAGGAAGAAAGGAAGTGGTATAAGCTAATTGAAGGAGATAATCCAATGACAATTAGTAAGGTGGAGTGTAGCGACACCCAAGAGTAAATTTTGGGATAAGTTTTTAGCTCGTAAGAGCAGCATAAAGTGGTGAGAGTCAGTCACCACATATAAAGAAGTATATGTAGGAATTTGGGTGCAATTCGATCGTAAGATCTTCCATCTGCTGTTCCGATATAGATGAAAATGGAGTTTTGAAACTTATCACTAGTGTTTAAGATAGAGACCGATCATAAGAGAGCAGTTGACTTATTCAGTAGACTTCATACCCAACGGAGAGGGTACAGAGAATATAAAAAGGTCCGTAAGTTGATAATGGACTTATGAGTATAATACACAAGCATAGATGGGAAATTCAGCAAGGATGACTAGTGACGATATCGTCAAGGTCGTGTGTTAATAACTTTACATTAACGCTTCCATAAGAAAGGAGCCAAGAGGGTTGGAGAATCTAGCCAACAAGTAAGACTGGAGTAAACAATGATAGTGAAGCCTCACGAGAGGGTATACCCAATAGGGGATCCATTTAAATGATACGGATCAATTGAATTCCTACAAAGTGACGGTGAATTCTATCAGGGTCTTCAAGGCCAACAACGAGTTTCATAGGGCCAGTGGAGCCAAAGGGATAATGGATGTAACAATTGGGAAAAAACTACCAAGTTCGAGAGAGGGACACCCCGACATTGTCGGTGGGGACAGAGATAGGGGATAACACATAAAGGTGTCCTATGTGTGGATAATAGGGTCGTCTGTATTGAACGTGTCCACAGTGAGAAAGTGAGACCAGTCAGACTGGGAAAGTAGATGGGAATGGTGCCAGTGGGGCATAACAACAAAAGGAGCGAGATTTTTGACAGGTAATCGGGATAAGAGATTTAGGCCAGAGGTTACCAACCTGAGAAGGATAGGTTTATGCAGGACCAGTAGGGTCCTCAATAGCAGCAACATCTCATTTTTCTGGGCTGACAAAGCCAAGGAAAGGGCGGGGAAGTCCAGCAGGGCTAGGACCAGAGACAGGGGAGTTCTCTGGCGGTTGTCTCAGTTGTGGAGAGACGGGTCACAGAAAGAAGAATTACCCTAAAGTGAGACAGGGGCAACTACAAGATGAAATCCTGAATGTACAACCAATGTATCAGATCGTGGGTCAGTATCGGCATCAGAGTTACAATCAGGGACCCGACGATTTGGAGGGGCAGATGGCAAATAGAGGCAATATTTTTGTTTCACCCTTGTGAATACGGGATTATATTGGGTGACATCGATGCATCATAATTTATGATTATTCAACACTTAAATTCGCGAATGAGTCGGATTTATTGGGTGCGTTGGCAGTGTCAACCTTATTAGGTATATACTATTAGGTATATACTTACCATTGGGTAGCGGGGCTCTTGGTGTTTCCTGCAGGGGAGAAGGTGTGTACACTAGGAGGATGTTTGTATTTTGTAATTAGTTTTACTAATTTTGAGAGTTATGAAAGTGGAAATTTATTATGATCATTTGTAGTGATTGCATACCAAGGGTTTGAGCGGTAGTAGATAATGTTATAAGACTATCGCGCTCATTATTCTAGGGTGATGTATTATTTTTACGAGGCATCACCTGAGAGAGGGTTGAGACTATATATATATATATTGATTGATTTTATTGTATCATAGACTTCGGTGAGTATGTTGTCTTGTTATATTTGATCCCGGTGAGTAGGGATGGTCATTGATGTGATTCGGGATACCTTGTGTTCTTTATCGAGCGCAGAGATGTAGCTCGTTATTTATATAGTGCAAAGAACTTGGAATAGTGAGAGAGCCGTGTTGTATGTCATCTTTAGTGATATGAGAGTGGATGAGTAGACTTTTTATGTCAGCAGACGGGAATTCAGGGGTACATGTTATGGGCTGAGGGCCTAACGAATCTCGACGACTGACAATTTTAAAGAGTAGTGTATCAGAGTTTTTCCTTATTTGGATTTTACTTTGTGAGACATCCCACGCATGAAACTTAGCGAGCGATGGAAGCTAGGAGAAGTTTGGCTACTAAGACGTGGGCTAAGTACCTTAGTTATTGTACGTATACGTTATTATAACTGAGAGTTGACAGTTATATTATGATTTAAGGCCAATAGAGCCGTATAATACTGATATGAAGACCAGTGTAGAATGTTTACACCACGAGTAGATCGGTGGCGCAATGTAGAAAATAATGAAGTTACAATTAGTAGGGTGGTTGAGTATAAACTTACTATATGGTCATGCCGATGTAACACCCCGCCTAATTAAATACTGGGTGATCAGTCCTTTATTAAATTAACATCAAGGTGAACGGTCGGTTCATTCTCAGCATCACTGTCGTAAAATAATTATTACCAATATAAACACCCTAAATAATTAAGCTAAGTGTCAAAACAATTTAAAGTCTCATTTTTCCTTTCTTAAATACCAATATAAAAACCATTTTAATACCCAACAGTTAAGAATCACATAAATACTAAGGATGACAATTTACACACAAGAATTAAACCATCTATATAATCTAAACCAAGTATACGAACCATAAATGAAATCATTCTGATGAGAGTTAACTCCCAAGGAGCATTGAATACCGAAAATATAAATGAACATAAATCCTTGACAAGATCTAAACGGAATAGGAAATCGGGCGACACATGCCCTAACTATGAAGATCTAAAGTAGGAACTGATTCAATGACGAAGTCATCTAAAGCAAGGGCCTGCAACTCCCACATAAGCTGCAGCACGTCCAATCCAAAGAACCTAAGCATGACGCCCCTGTGGTTGGGCACCTATAATATATACATATATATACAAGAGAGAAAGAAATGACAGAAAACGGGTCAGAGCCCGAGTGTAAAACAGTTTTAAAAATAGTTTAACAAGTATTTAAAATGCTTACCGGCTAATATCACAACCATGTTAGTATGCGACACTCTCTTGAGAATCCTCACCTCTCATCTAGTGTGCACTCCTAGGACATCCTAGTTATAGTTCCCACGCTAACTAGATTAACCACATGTATCCATTCTTTATAGCCCAAACTATTCCCACGTATTAACCTTATAATACATATAATGATGTTATAAACATATATACATATCTATTTAGATTCAACATGGATAAGTCCCTTATTAATTCAATTCAACTAAGTGTTTTCATACATAACTATCTTACATTTCTACTTTAGCCACATAGTAGATATCATCATATGTGTATATATATATTCACTATATTATATATATATATATTATACTGCACCCCGAGACACAGCTGCGGTGCTGCATTACTCTGCTATCTTGTCCCAATACATCACGTCATTGTATAGGGGACTATAGGCTCGGTAAAGATTCCTCGAACCACAAATATCAAATCACAAATAATGGAGGCGAACATAGCCCTAAGCCTTTGAGCTACGCACATACCTACGCACCCAAATGACCGTTCTATACCATTGTTCTCACTAATGGTAATAGACCTAAGTCCTATGTCCTTGAGTGACAAGTCAAAAATCCCATGGATTCATTAGGATATGACTGCCCTCACGCGCAAACCTCCCATCGATAGCAAGTAAGCTAGGTATGTCATACACAAATACATAACATATGTACAATCACAAAGTCATACATATAAATATTCATATGTTCCAAATTAGGTTCACCCATGACCCATAATTATTGTCATCCGTACTTAGCACAAATTTTACTTAATTATCTCGCATAACGGATTCGTCTCTTTTATTCTCATTTATTATTTACTTCATTCTTACTTCTCATCTCTCGAAGTATTCTTTCTCACTAAGTATAATTATCAGTAGGTATACCCTCACTTACCTTCTAGTCTAAATCTTTCACGAGTCTCAATCTTTTAGTAAACGTATGCGCAATTCCTAAAGTATAAATAACTCCCCGTTAACCCACAATTTCATCTCATATTAATTTCACTCAATGAAGTCTACTTAGACCCTATTGGTACTCTTCATAACCCATTATACTCTATCAATGACGATCAAGGGTTCCTACGCATTTTAACCAAACTAAACAAAAAGGAGAAAAATATGCACTTCTCTAGGAGGGATCGATTGATCGAGAAAAGGGGGTCGATTGATCGATCAAGCAGTTCTTGCCCAGTTTTCTTTAATATTCAAGCTACGGGTTCAACCATTTTATCCCCTCCAAACCTCTGTAATTTCATCCCAAACTCCCATCAAAGTAAACCAAGTGTATAAGCAATGTACATATATAAGTTCTAACGTAACGACATCAATGAATCCTCAACAAATTAATCAAAAAGGGATTAAATCTCAAATCTCTTTATAAAACCAAATTTTGCATGAATAATCATCACCCTCTATTTTAATCAAGATTTTCTTCCCAAATATCACAATAAATTCATGGGTAATCCTCTACATATGATCAAGATTTTCTCCCTACAACACATATAATTTGTCTTCCAAAATATATAATTCTTCCATTAAAACATATGATTTTTATTCCTAGCCTAACATGGAAGGTATATTAACTTGGAAATTAGCAAGATAGATACTTGCCTGGGATTCAAGGATATGATTTATTGATGAAAATTATATAGATGCGTTCCTCGTCATGCGATCTACGTTTTGGTGGTGGTGGCTATGGAATCGGGTGAGTTCTTTGCCTTGGATTGCTTGAAGACTCTTCACCTTCTTCTCAAATCTCTCCACCTTCTTCTCTAATCACTTCACCTTCTTCTCTAATGGATGGCTTAGGCTTTGTGTTTGTTAACCCCAAGAGACAACTCTAAATGTCTAATAAATACTAAGAAAATTCGTGGGCTTAATTACCCAAAAATACCAAATGTCTAAAATACCCTCCCAGGGTGTCAATTAGGCCTAATAATGCCCCGAGACCCAAACTAAACCCCCGAGTACACTTTTCTGACTATCTCGACCCTTTCGGAAACTTTGGGGTACTCAAAATGACTATACGGATGACTTATAATTTATTCACTTTAATAGTAATGATTTAGTCCTGACACGACACAGGCGCGTCCCGAATTAAATTTTCATAATTGCCATTTTATTCACTCGTGAAATTTTTTAATAAAATCAATCTCATATATTACTTTACTCATCTAGTAATATTCAACAAATTTCCAATAATTACTAACTCCCATCATGCTAGTAAATATAAAAAAATAGTTTCCGGATTAATATTAAATTAATACCTCAAATTAACTTTAATAAATCCCCAATTTTAAAAGCCATAAAAATACGAGGTATTACAGCCGAGTACGCAAGGATTATTTTAAAACTAGTGTATTATGTTCAGTTGATTCGTGTAGTAATGCACGGGACATAGTTTGTAAGGGTGCCCTAGTTAGTTGATATTTTCAGTATCATTCATAAGGAGGAGATGTGGAAGAGTAGGAAATAAACATATATGCATGGGCAAATTAGAGGTAGAACTAGAACGAGACAAAGAGAATGTAGTTGCATTGTGAGCAAAGCATGTCACTAGCAACCGAAGAGTAGACGAAAAGGGGTGATTATAGTGTTGAAAAGTATAAAGAACGTACATTTTAGATTTTGAGGATAATGGAACTACTCTGAGTAGAGGAGTAAAATGACAAGAGTTAAGTCTTAACCAACTATAGATGTAAAAATCTGACGTGAATAGTCGGGTATGATTGCAAATATCTCCCACAAAGGGAGTATATTATTTAATAAGGGGGAAGTTGGCACAGGAGGGGACCTTTCTCAGGATAGTAAATGGTATAGCCGTTAGAATATCGGCCCAATCGCGTTAGAATATTCTTGGGAGAATGGTGATTGGTTTCGCAGGCGCCAAGATAAAACAATTAGGGAAATGAAGGAGTACTTCAGAGTGAAGTGATTAGGGCGGATTAATAACTAGTTAGAATGGTAGAGTATAGATCGACGGACTAAAGAGTACCATTAGTGAAGGGGTACCGGGAACAACGTGATGTTCTAAACTTTAGAAAAATGTGGATAGCATACGAGGAAGTATCTAAGACTGTTAGTACTGAGCTTACCTTAATTTCGAGGATGAAATTCTTTTGTAAGGGGGGGAAGTATGTAACACCCCGTAATTTTTAATGATTTTTATATGGAGTTTAATTAAATTAAAAGAGAAAATTAATTCGGATTAAAATAATTATAAATTAGCGTGATAAGGGTTGATATTTATTTTTTTGAATTATTCTGAGTATTACTTAGTGAACAAGTAATAAATTAGTAAAAATGCATTATGATTGTCGTGAGGAGAAAATACGGCGTGAACGGTAATTTAGTCGGGACGCGCGTGCCAGCCATGTCGAAACTTAAATTTATGAGATAAAATATAATTTAATTATGGGTGATCCAAATGGTCATTTTGAGTGCACCAGTGTGTCCAGAAGGGTCGAAATAGTCAGAAAAGTGTACTCGGGGTTTTGGATTGGGTCCCCGGGCATTTTTAGGCCAAATCGACACCTCATAGGGGGTATTTTGGTCTTTTGGATTTTTGGGGAATAAGGACCTACGAATTTTAAAGGTGTATATCATCAGATGTTAAGTGGCTAAATTTAACACAGATCCAAAAAAAGAGAGGCCATAGGAGGAGAAGGAGAGTAGAAAACCTAAGCTTCTTGCACTAATTTCCAGCCCGAACGTGACGAAATTGAAATCGGAGTAAGGGAAGAACAACCATACCATCCCAATAACGAAATCAAATATGTAATTAAAGAGGCAAATGTTTATCTTGAATGTTTTTGAAGAGTTATAATACCCATGTAGTGTAGGGTCTTATATTTGATGATTTAAATTGAATCTTGAGGTTTTTATGATTTAAATATATGAATTTGGGTGGGATTCGCATGTAAATTTAATCATTCATATGAGCAGTATGAAATCAAAGGTTATGTGATGAAGAACATGTAATAATTTTGGATATTTTGATGAAAATACATGAAGAACACAAATAACTAGGGTTTTAATTGAATTCGTGATGAAATAATTTTAGATTTACGTTGAAAATCATTCCTATACACTTATATAATGACTACTTGTGTTGGTTTGAAATTTAGTGAAGTTTCAAGAAGAATTGAGAAAGTTAAAATGTTAAAAAATCCTAAAAAACTAAGGAAGAAGAGACCTGCTACTTTTCGAATCGATTCGGCCCAGAGGCAATTCGATTCGGTAGGCAAATCAATCCGGCTTCCTGGGCAAATCGATTCGACTACTCAGATTTGGACAATTTTGCCTTTTAGATGATATTTCCTCTTGGGATGAATTATGGGGAACTTTGGGGTTAATCTTATAATCAATTAAAGACTTAGAGGAAGTCAGTAGTATATGTTTAAGACTTGGTTAGATTTTAACGTGGGTAAGATTGGAGCTTTAAACCGACGAGAGTAAATCAAGTGAATTACTAATCGGGAATTTAGAATTTGGACTTCGGGAAGAGTAAACCATGACTTAAGCCTATAACCAGTAGGGTATGAGTCTAATAACTACTGAATTAACTTAAGAGGTAACTATGGGCCCTTCGGGTAGAGAATAATACTCGAGAATATACGATAGTGAGTTAATATTGTGAATTAATATTTCGATAAGTATTTGATAGATAAATACTATGTAAGAATTATTATTATCGGTCGAGTGTATGCGTATATGGGTAATATTTATAGGTTAAGTGTATACCTATACGGACTATATTTTAGGTTGAGCGTATACCTATACAAATTCTATTTATAGGTTGATTGTATTCCTACACAAATGATATTTATAGGTTGTGTGTATACCTATACAGATTTTAATATAGATTGAGTGTATACCTACGGACATTATTTATAGGTTGTGTGTATACCTATATACGATATATGGATAGATTGTGTGTATGCCTATTATGTGCTTTATTATGTATGTGACCATACCTACGCTGCCTGCTATCACTAGAGGTTCCGTGTTATGGAAAGTCTTATCCTGATGAGCCCATTGAGGGGATTTTAGAGTTGCGCCTCAAAACATAAACCTTAGGGATTGAGCACGACTTGTGTGTATGATAGTGTGACCGATCATTTGGGAGCGTTAGGTGTGTGCATAGCCCAAAGGTTAGAACTATGTTCACCTTCAATATGTGTTGATTTGATTTATGGTTCGAGGATGATACCCGAATCAATAGTCATTGATTTAGTATGTGATGTACCAGGACTCGATAGCAGAGTATGCAAGTGTGCATCGCGGTGGCCAGTCCGGGAGATGCTGTATATATATATATATATATATACTTGAGTAATTTATTCTACTTGTGTGTAGTGTAGACAGATAGTGTATATCTAAAAGTGACTAAATTATGAGATAATCTACTTAGTGTGTGATGGTAGTAAAACTAGATAGCATATATCTAGTGATGAATTAAGTAGAGAAAATTAATGAAATTGCTTCATGATAGCATATGTGAAATATTAAGGAAATTGTTTAATAATAACATACGAGTAATGTTAAGTGTTAGTATTACGATAGCGTACTGCATGGGCAGTACGGGGGAGTTAAAGAGAAATTTAACTATGGACTTTAGGAGAATTAATGGTATACTGTAGCGTACTTTATAGACGATATGGGTAAGATAAACAGGATATGGTTAGTTAGTTATTGATGAAACCTAGTGGGCTGGGAAGCATAGCTAGGTAGATGATGTTAGGCATGCACATTAGTTGAAAGGCGAGGAACTCAAGGGAGTGTACGTTGAACTAACTTGTGTAATCAATAATTGTTTTTAAACTGTGATAAATACTTACTAAATATTTTCAAAATGTTTTCTTAGGCACTGACCCATCTTGCAAAATACTTTCAAAACCTTTTAGGTGTCCATCTACAGGGACGCCAATATTGATGATCCGTTCTAGGGATGCATAACTGCAGCACTTGTGGATGCTTGCCGGATTTGGATTAGACGTTTCAGTCACTTCAGTCCTAGAGTAGGATGTTGTTTAGTTATTTCATTTCAGCATTTCGCCCCTTCAATTATTTCTTTTATTCAGTTTATCAAACTTTGTATTTGTGAACTCAGTTTATTTTAGTATATTTTTAGCTGGACTTTTGTCTTGGCAACCGATGGTTTATTCGGTATTATTTTTATTCAGTTATTTATCTTGTGATCGGTTCAGATTTTTACTACTGCGTGAATGACTTGGCTATTGTATAGGTTCCTCATGTTGTTATTGTTTAATAAAAAGATAAAATTTGGCACCAGTTTATTTAAAATGTAGGTGGTTAGTAATTTAAGAAGGTTTTCGACAGTGATGCTAAGAATGAACCAGATGAGATTCCTGTTTTATTTTTATGAAAGACTGATCACCTGGTATTTAAATAGGTGGGGTGTCATAGCCATGTCTAGTTATTCAAACCTCTATCAGATAATCCCAAACTCCCAACCAACATTATCAAACATCAAATATATGTGTATGGACGATTTTTAACGTAAATAACACATTAAATCCATAAGAAATCTATCCAAGAGTAGATTTAAACCCCATAATCCTCAAAACCCTAGTTTATGGGTGTTCTTTATGTGTAATCATCAAGATACCCAGATTTATTTCGTTTTATTCATCACATATCATCTGATTTTGAATCCTCTACTTAAAGGAATTTACTCTGCATGCATTCCTATATCAAATCATGGATTAGTCCCATCCAATTCCCCATCCAAAAACATGTAATTTAAACTCTACAATACATGGATATTATAACTTTCTTAAATAAATCACAAGACGAACACTAGCCTTGTAATAACAGGTCTGATTTTATTTTTAGATGATGAAAGTGCCTTCCTCTCCTTCCGATTTGCACTTTGATGGTAAAGACGATGCAAGAATGGTGTTTAATCTCCAAGAACTCTATCTTTTTCCTCCTTAATGGGCTCTCCTCTCTTAGGATACTAGTAACCCTAGTCTCTATCTCAAAGGGGCTGATACAATATTCGGAGTTCTTTCTACCCCAGTCTACCAAATGACCGAAATTCCCTCATATGGTGCCGGTTGGTCTTAAATCGCTCCGGGACCCAAATAATACACCCGGGTATACTAATCCGACTATTTTGACCCATTCAGAATCAACCATAACCTCGAAATAATCATCCGAGTCATTCTACACAAATCTCCTATCTCGACCTCATATAATCTACACACGACACCCGATTGAGATATAACACCGTCACGTCACTATAACTCGCGATGACGTAAAATAATAAATCACTATTTACTTAGTAATTTTATTTAATAAACATTTATCATTTTCTCTCTTGATTAATATTTCAATCAACACGTAATACTTAATTCAATAAAATTACGGCACACGTGTAATTTAAAAAGTGATCGAATTAAATAAATTTTAATTACTCGAAATTACGGGGTGTTACAACTTGTACAAGTTGTTTTTCAGTTTCCTGAAAAAATGAAAATTTGTAAAACTGTTTTTCAATTTTTCGTTTCGAAAAAATATCAAACTTGAACGACTTTTTTAATTTTCCATTTTTGTAGAAAAAATGATTTTTTTTTGGAAAAACAACCTTGTTTTCCACAGGTTTCACACTTATTTTAAGTGATGGGATTAGTGATTTTAAGCATAGTTTTACAAAATTTATCCCACTTTCTCATCTCTAAATAGTGTGGAACCTTGAAAACATTTCCCAAAACCTCTTTAAACTACTTAGGAATTTGGGAGCTTGTGGATGGAATCCAAAGGGGATTTGGATTAAGAAGATATTGAAGATCAATTACTAATGAGATCAAATCTCATTAAAGGCAAGTGAAATTTTATACTTTTACCATTTAGTGTATTAGGTTTGGATATTACCTAAACCTAAAATAAAGTTATAGTTCTTCTCAGATTCGAATTGGCATTCACATAACATATGTTAGTTGTGAATATTTATAGAATTTAATAAGTACTTGTAAGTACACCAAACTTACGGGGGTAAATTACTCAACAACAAAATCAAAACAAAATAAGAAGAATTTCCAAACACACAAGAAAAACACACGGATATACATGGTTTGGCAAAATGGCCCACGAAAGGGAAGAGATCTTTTATTAGGTATTTAATTAGTACAATTTGGCAAAGGTTTTAGGCTCTCCTATTCATATCCTCTATAAATGGGGTCGTTACAATATTTATAGAGGTGGTACATAATGGTATTTAAAATATGGACTCTTCAATTATCACTTTATCAAGTAGTTGTGATAGGTATATATAAATTTATTTAGCATGTTTAATGAACAGTTCGTGGCATGCATTTACACTACATGACCAGGGGGTGTGGGGGGTGGGGGTGGGGGTGGTGTGGGGGGCTCGACGCTTACAAATCCCCATGCAAATCATTAAGGTTAATTATATTTCCCACGATAATCATGCATGTCACTAGTTTACAGAATAACCTACTTCAGGAGTGATGGATGCATATTTGGAGGGTATACACCCAACATTAGGCTTTCTTCTAGAATTGCTGGATAATTCTTAGTTTTTGTGTTTTGAAAAGTATTAGAAAGAAGAATATTATAATTTTAAAGAATTATAGTTATGGTATGTGTGTGAATGAGGATAAATAAGTCAACTAACCAAAAGAATACACATGTATATAACCGGCATTCCCTACTCTCGGGAGATTTCTCATATTGAACTAACATAACTAACACAAGGCAAATCAACCGAATTAAGGATGATCTCAATATTCCATGAAATGGATAAGGATGGACATCGCCAGCACATGGTTTAGTTAATCCACGACTCCTCGACAACGTATAGGAATGGTTTCAATAAAATCAATAAGATGACGAAAAAAATTAAGCCCGGTAGAATCCTAAAATTTTACAAACAATTATAAATATACAAGGGTCTTTATTATTAATAAAGTAGTGGAACCTACATCGTATCACCTACAGCTTGGCTCTCAACTAGAATATACTTGAACCCAAGTCATTATTGTTAATCAAGAATATATTCACTCATTTTCTCGTAGACACGTGCAAGAAGATGGCCTTGAAAAACCATGTTTATCTTATGTTTGTCCAAATCTATTATGTGTATTCAATGCTAAAGTTGATAATATCTATTGTAGTGGATTTGATTCTCTTACAATTTGGCGCCTTATGTGGGAATACAGTATTCCCATAACTTATCAAATTGCCAAACTAGTAGCCATGAGTGCACATCTATTAGTTAATCGTTCAACTAGTTTATGTTATGATGATAAATGTATTATCAAATCAGAAATTAAACTTAGAGGCATTAGGAAATCACAAACATCTTAAGGGATATTTAATTCGTCATGGTTTCATAATTATCATGAACATTAACATCATGATTCACCTAGATAGAGCCTCTAACTAAAAACACAAGGGTACATTTTATCAACATATATAAAGGGAATTTGTAGGAATGCAACTGTGAGATTTAAAAAAATATGAACAACAATGTATAGATATGTTAAAAGTTAGGTGATAAGGATGAAGGATCTACTCACCATTGGTGTATGGAGAACCTTTTGCAATGAATGCCCCAAACTCTTAAGGATGAAAGGTCTCCCAATACCCATAAGGATCTAAATGTTTACATTTCGTTGCCAATTCTATAATTAAACTAATCATTAGAAGCTTTTAGCTACAAAAATTGTACCTTCCCTCAAGATCTATTAGCTACGAAATTTTATTGTTGAAGAATAATTCTTAATCATTAATTTTTCAATAATAACTAAGCCGCACTTTTATTTACAAATTGCATATTTAACTACTAAAACATTTATTTTGATAACGAAATGTTTTCAAAGATATATATTTTTTATTTTGAATTTGATAAATTAATGTATACCACGAAATTTAAACAAATTATCATAAAAAAAATACATTGGTTAAAATCCACAAAATAACTAAATTATCATAAATAAAATCCACATTAAGTCACATACACATACGTTGCCAAGTCAAATAAACACTAGTTACAAGACGTAGAAGTCCCACATTTCATCCCCGACAAATATCCATGGTGTAAAAAAACAACTTATACTAGTTAAAGGACTTAGAAGTCTCCGATTCCATTTGCAAATGTCAAAAGTTCATGGCGCCTAAAAATAGCTTCTTGTCATATCAAATGTGCAATTAAGAGAATACAGTATCATTACCTAAAATAAAGTGGGAATTTATTCATCTTTATCATGAAAAAGTTATAACAATGAGCGAAAGTTGATAATTAAAGAGATAATAATCGATTACGAATGTGAACATTTTAAAAGCATACGAGTAGCAAAACTAAAGGATGTCTAAATTACCATCGTTCGGAAGATGAGGAACGTGATGCAATCAACGACTTAATCAACTTATTGGACTCTGCTTGTCGAACTAGAATAAACTCTAGCATTGCACGTTGATTCTCCATATCGGCCTTTTGTGCCACTGACTCTTCTCGTTGAATCGTTGCCTCTACCTTACGAGCTTGTAAACGCTCCATCAAATCTTCTTGAACTTTCATAGACTTCTCAAGTGCCTCTTCCAATTCGGCATTCCTCAATCGCAATATATTAATTCTTGAATCCTTTCTTTTGGGACCATACCCAAGACCATTAATATATCCTGGTCTTGTGCCAAGAACTTTATCTGCTATCTTGTCTGAGCTCATCATGGTACCATCCTCGGATATTAATTCAGATTCAAGGCGTTTCATCTCATTCTGCAAACAAAATAGAAGAAAAAGGATTACAGATTTGGCCAAACTATTAAGATATCTACAATTTTAAGCTAATTAAAGACAAAATAATTTTAAAATAGTAAAGCATAATTCAGTATGTGTAATTTTTAAACTACCAAAGGAATTACAAACTAGTAGTGTTTGTTGGTTTGTAATTCAGCAATAATGGAATAAATTCAAAATAAAATTAATAAGACCTACATAGAGTGTTTCGGCTTCGGTTGATGTCCACTTTTCATCTTTACAATGTGTTTCTTTATAAAACTTGATCCTATTCGGCTCTTGACCGTCCACCTCTTTACTCCTCTATTAAACAACAAATAATGAATAATTATACTTGTAAAATAAAATTCTCAATTGATACACCAAAATAAGATATATTACCAATTCATGAGGAACCACCACAAATGCTTTTGACCCTTGATTATGCTTTACAATTTATTTAGACTTGTTATTCTGATTTACAATACATTGTCTCTGCAGTAATTTTTCAAACATCATAAGTATGCATATTTTAATAAAAAAAATATTTACAAGTTACAACATCAACGATAATTCAAACCTGATATCTTATACTTCCATAAAGATCGCATAGACTAAGCCAATTATCCTTGGTCATATTAGTAGCGATATTTTCTCGAGCCTCCTCTGCTGATTCATATTTTTTATACACTTCACAAAGCTTTCTCCGTTGACTCCTACTTCTCCCATTCATTAGCTCTTCCAAACACTCCTTCGCATGATCATCCAAATCAATGTCGAATTTCTCCTGAAATTTTATACTCAATCAATAACTGATCAAATGAAACGATGTAATAGTGTAACAATGTAATTGTGTAACAAAACATACATATATTAACATTAATGGCCTTTAATTGTAATTCTAGTATACCAATAACAATATGATTAGTTAAATAATTCGCTGTATGACTGGAAAGACCATCTACGCTTATTTTAATGCAGCCAACAGTAGAAGGGGCCCATGTTGTAACATTTTTTATAAAACTCTTTTTTGTGTCTCCATACATATCTTCACATTTTGTATATGAAAACACCTCTCTGCTAGCCTCAATTTCAGAATCAAAATATATCATTTTTTGGATAAGCATAAGTATAAGTCATCACATATTCCAGTCAATGTTATCATTCCACAAAAACGGTTCATGTGGGACAAGTACGCATGTGAAGAGAAGTGAAAACAAGAAAAAGGCACTATAAATGTGTATATACATTTACATATTTCCCAAACAAGCAAGCAGAAAGGCAATGGGTGGCTTGAAGAATTGGATTGTTATACTTTTTATCGCTCACTTCCCTTGCTTCTTACATGCTCAAATTGAATACCCTTCAAACCCGTCAGAGAACATCTCCACTTCATGGAGAAATCAAAACTCCACTGGGCAGCAAACTTGGTGATTCATAGATGGCTCTAGCATTAGACCCCTCCTATTTACAGCTGATACTTTCAGGAACACTATAATGGACTACTTAATTGAGCAAGTTGTGTAGCACTGACACTAAATTAAAGGGAACAACTAGAATGGACGAAAATATCAGCAAACATAATGTCGCAATTAGAACAAGGGACAACATGAGACTCGCCTTGAATAATTACTTTTTATTAGACATTTTCACAACACATATTAATTATTGTTAACAAAATAGAAGTGAGTATAAATTGATTTTCACAACATAATGATGGGGTAATAATTGAGTTGATAAAAATATTGTTGCTCCAGTCTATGACAAATACATAGAAACAAAGATCCCAACTTTAGTATATATACACGAAAAAAGTTATGAGTTCTGCAGAGATGAAAAAATAATTATTTTGCTAACTCTTCTCCAAGATAGTTTATTGAAACTGAATGAAAAGTCAAAGGATAAATGGCATGATATTAAAGTAGTGTTTTCAGTCTACTTGTAATAAATAATGACTACCATATCGCTCTAAGACCTCTCAGCTAGAAGCTAGGTTTCCCCTCCGCCGCACGAGCCATCGAGATTTATACTTTCAAGAAGAATATCCACAAAGATAAGGATGTTGAGCCCACCGAATTCGAGGAGACTGTTGAGCAGGCGTTGTTCGACCTTAAACATACAAACACGGAGAACAAAAGTGAATTGAAATATCTCTACATTAACTCGGCCTTGATGTCTCTGGAAATCGTAAGGCTGTTATGATCCATGTCCCATACAGACTCATGAAGGGATTTCGTAAGATTCATCTTAGGCTTGTAAGAGAGCTTAAGAAGAAGTTCAGTGGGAAGGATGTGGTTGTTATTGCCACCAGGAGGATAGTTCACCCCCCGAAGAAAGGCTCTGCCACTCAGAGACCTCGCTCCCGCACACTTACAGCTGTGCATGATGCCATGCTTGAGGACGTTGTCTATCCCGCTGAGATTGTTAGCATAATAATGGCATATAACTACAAATATAAGTAATAAAAATCATTTTGACTCTACTATATTAATATTTGACATTAATTTTTTCTAAAAAGTCAAAATTTGTGTCTATATCGAAAACGATAAAAGTACATAGTTATGCACCAATAAATTTAACATAAACAAAATATTATCAAGATCTTACTATAAAGAGGATAGAAATATGAATGGGGTGGGGGTTATTTAAAAAAATTCAACACACAACAAAAATAAAAATGATTTTAGCTGGCCTTTATTAACCCAAGAAACATAAAATGCACACGATATATCCTCTTTTCTGCATTCTTAGAGAAGGCAAACCCGATTTATCGACATTCATCAAATTAGCTAAAGAATCTGAAACTATATTATCTTCTCTATAACAATGCAAAAATTGAACATCCATATCTTCACATAAAAGAAGAATTTGGTTAAGAATCTTCTTTAATTGCTATTGAAATTTATCATTATCACCAATTAACTTTTTTATAATAACCATCGGAAAGAAGCTACAATATACATAAACATTAATATCTGCATAAATTTCAATACCTTGTACACAAAACACAAAACACAAAACACAAAACACAAAACAGAAAACACAAAACATATACCTGATTAGGTTTGTCAAAACATTATCAAAACAAACAAACGAAATCGTGCTTAGACGTTCGTGGGTTTGTTTGTGCTTAGACGTTCGTGGGTTTGTTTGTGCTTAGATGTTCGCGGCGATGAATACAGAGAGTGAGAGAGAGAGAGAGAAGGTACCTGAAACAAGGGTTTGTGAAAGCTTAGATCGAAATCGTGGGTTTTATGTCTCTCAAATGTGGTTCCGATTTTAGAGCGGTTTGTGAAAGCATAGATCGAAATTATGCGATGGGTGTTAAAAAAAAATTACCTTTTGCCACAAAACAAGTCGTTGCCCACTAACTTACATATTGGGCCACGAAATCTTTTTTGTTGAAAAAAAAAATATATTAACTACTACGAATCATTTCGTTGCTAATGATATTAATTTTGTTGCTAAATAATTTTCCCCTATAGTCATGCGCGGGAAGAGTTTGGCACCAGCCTTTTGGGGATCTATTGTCAACAAAATTTGAATTTTCGTGGCTAAAGAGGATATTTTTCGCCACGAAATTAATTTCGTAGCAGATGTTGATATTTGGCCACGAATTTTTTTTTGTAGGTAAGAAAATCGCAGCTAAATGTAAGTTTTGTTGTAGTGATTGCTTCACTTTTGCGAAGAAGCTCATATCTCATACTCTTTTTATTCGATCATTGAATATCTCTTTGGAATATCCTATAACAAAAACCTTTTTTCTAATTGGACACTATAACAACATTTGTGATCGTGTGGTTCATTTTAGAGGTTCCATAAGGCTTGGAATCAAGAGATCCTTCATCAATAAAGAAGAAATAGTAATACCCTGTAATTTAAGATGATTAAACAATTGGGATTTTAGTTGAATAAATGTGTATTATATGGATGAATAAATTTAAATTGAGAATTTAGGTATTTTAGGATATGTCGTTAGAACCTAAAGGAGTATAAAGGCTTGAAATTTGTGTTATAAATATGTTAAGTTGGACCCTAGGGTTGGGTAAACCTTTAGTCTGACTTTTGTAAATATTTGATTAGTGTTTGGGCTCATTTAGGAGCTTTAAAATAGGCCCAAAGAGGACATGTGAAATTAGGTAATTAAGAGGGCCACTAGTTCAATTAATAAACATATCAACAAAGAGATACTCAAAGGATAAAACATAGTTGTGGAAAGATTGATTAAGGTCGGATTAATAAGAAATCTATGAAGAACTTATATTAAAAAACCTGGTTGATGAAAAAATTTAATCTGATGGAGAACTTAGACTAATACTATGTATACATATTTAAATAAGAGATTATGAGTCAAATTTGGAATTAAATGTTGAATATCCTAACAAGATTAAAAATTAATGGGTCTTAATCATAACTTGGGGTTTAATCCTTAAACAACCTTAGGATACTCCCTTATGAAGAGTTTATGTAGTTATGTATTGTTAACAATTGTTAAAAATCATTTTATATTATTAGTAGTACTCACTGGAGTTTAGAAAATCGTCCTATGGGGGTCTTGAGTGAAAAAACTCAAACAACAAGTTTTTGGTTCGTATCAACAAACTACGTCATTCTGAGGGAGACCCAATTGATCTAGTCATTTGGGGGTTGATCGATTGGGGTTGCATATGACCGATTGATCAAGTATCTTTGAAGCCGATCGATCGAGGTAAGAGGTGGGCAGATCGATCGGGTCTAGTCAAAACATGGGGATGGAATTTTGAAGGGTCTCATAACAGTAATTAATCTATGAATCATATGATTTTCTAGGGGTCTTATATAATAGTTATGAGAAATATTCCTATATAAATATGTATAGATATATTACTTGGGTTTGTGGTAAGTTCGGGGATGATTAACCCTACTTACTATTAGAGTTATACATTGTAGTCTTATGCATATATTATATGTAACGTGCTTTGTATTTAATTTGTGTGGACGTACCGGGGTGAGTGAGTAAACTCGTGATGAATTTCTTGGCCGGGATTTGATGAGATTGTTTACTGCATCAGGGATTATGCCCTTTACTGATGATACATGTTGCGTATATGCCTAATATCTCAATTTTACGTGTTGTACGTCATTTGTCTTGTGTGATAGAGATGTGGGAGGCTAAATCCTCTCGTGTAATGTGGTACGTGGTTACACGATTGATGTGCCATCGTAGTAATTCTTTCCGTGTGTTTCGAGCCATTATAATTGGAACTTCTTATGGATCGATCTGGTAGAGGTATGAGAAGTCCTTGAAGGATAGGTCCTTTGTGTTTATGATTATATTATGTATCTCGTTTTGTGATGAGCTTAATACTTACTTGTTTAGTGTATAATAGGATGGCTAGTGAGTGATGGGCACAAGCTACTTATAGATTGATGAATATAATAGCTTGGCTAGTGATAGGAATATTTTACTTAAAGATTAATAAGTATAGGAGTTAGGTTAGTGATGGACATAACATACTCAAAGATTAAAAAATATAGTAGTTAGGACAGTGATGGGCTAAGTTGCACTGATAATATATAGTATAGCTGTTAGACTTGTGATGGGTATAATTTTATCGAGATATTATGTAGTACCATTATTATCCTTATGGGTAGACCCTATGTGGATACTATAGACAACCCATTCTAATACCCTTTAGATACCTCATTAAGTCCCTAACACTATCCCTTTCGCCCTCGGACCCCAAGTCCTACTCCAAACATTAGTGCAGAGGCCATCGGGTGCTTCTGAGCGTCGTTTAACTTTGGCCACTCTCGAAATTGAGAATATCTCAATGCACTTTTATAGGAATCCGAATAGACTTTCTAATGGTCCATACCGTGCGAGAATTAACCTTACGGTCCACGCGTACTTGCCTTTTCACTCCAAACCCTGACTTAGAGGGCACCGAGAACTTTTGAGCTCCGTTTGACCTTGGCTGACTCTCGAACCTAGGGGTTTCTCAATACACTATTATAGGTATCTGAATATATTTTTCAATGATCCTAGCCGTGGGCGATTCGAAATTACGGTTTGCATTTTATGCCCATTTTTTCGAAAAAAATCCATTTTGGTACTTTACATAGCCTGCAAGCCAGGAATATGCCGTTGGGCAGGTCTATGCCGATCAAAATACCTGGTGAACTTAAAAATTTTCTATTTAAGGAGGTCATAACCTCATTCTCAAAAGCGCCCCCTCTCGATATCTAGAGAGCTCTCGCCTCAAAATCAACGCGTCGCCTTCTAAAAATATTATTTTTTAAACATTCTCTCCTCATTTCCTTACATCACTTTCACCCCACCTTTGCCATCCACTTCACCACCACTTCATTACTATACAAAAACTAGCCTACATGACTTTAAAAATCAGGAGCAAAGCTTCATATAAGGTCTAATTATATCATTTTCTAGCTCATTTAGCTAATGTTATTTATCGCACTTCATTACTTTTAACATATGTTTTGATTTAGTATTACTTTCCCATCCTTACTAATCTTTTTTATTACTTATATACACAAAAAAATAGTTTCATAAATCCCCAAAAAATAAAAAGAGGGTTTAATCCTTAAATCACAAATTGGAATTTTCCTTTTCTTTTCCTACTTTTTCTCCACTTGTGCACGTTTTTCGACAAACTAAAAATAAGAAAATTCTAGTTTTGGATTCGTGAGTTAAATCCCACCATTGTATGTTACCAAACAATGTGGACTTTGATGTCAATTTCAACTACGTAGACATACCGAGTTCACCTCAGTACTCGAGTCCTCTTTTCTATATTTCACAATTTTCCAATCTTTCTACACACACACACACACACACACACACACACATATATATATACATAGTAGTTTATCTATTTTTTCTCATTTAGAGATCTCATTGACATGTATGCTCATTTATTCATAATGAGTTCAATCTGGCGCATCGCTCACATTTTTAGCCATATTTTTATGTCATTATATATATACATAGTAGTTTATCTATTTTTGCTCATTTAGTGATCTCATTGACATGTACGCTGATTTGTTCATAATGAGTTCAATCTGGCGCATCGCTCACATTTTTATCCATGTTTTTATGTCATTCATCCACACTCCTTCGATTGACTCATTCTCGTCCTCCCCATGATGCGAACACGATGATATCCCTCCTTTTGTACACACACACACACACACTCTTTTACGCTACTCACTTTAGACCTCAATTAGGAGAGAAATGAGCATATTTTTATAGCCCATGCGAGATCGAAATGGCAGAATGGGTGCCTAACACCTTTTCATTCCATAACTTATTCCCCATACCCGTGATCTACTTGGTTTTGTATGCATGAGTTTGTCTTGTGATGTCATTTCTTAAGAAACAATTATATCTTTTGCCTCTTTTGAGCAAAATAAGTCGGCGACTCTATACTTTATATTCTTACCCCTCGACAACGACCAATTTATGTCCGTGGGAGGTCGCGATTACCGTTCTAGTGGTGGAAAGGGAAGTTCTCTTCCTTGACCCCATTCTCCGCGAGCTAGTGACTGAACCCATATCGAATTTCCCTTGTTTTAATCCCTAGATGGACACAATAGTGACTTTTCTGGGGACAACTTATTTATTTTTACAGAATTCTGGGGACAATAGTGACTCTAATACAGGGATTTTGCTTTTCTTTCTCTTATTTTATCCGTTTTTCTATATATGTGTATAAATTTTCACTTATATATTCTTCCTACTCTCATGTTTACATGTTGCATATTCTTCTCTCCATCACGCCCATTCTTTTATCTCATGCATATATCAAATTTTCAATTCCAAGATTCATGCTTTACTCACTTGTATGTACTTACCATGTTTCACTCCACTTACTCACATTTTCATATGCTCTATATCACTTGTAGATATCCATGTTAATTCTCACTTGTATATAGCTACATGCTTACTCATATGCTTCACATACCACTTATAGATATCCACGCTTAGTCTCATTAGCACACACTTCCACATTACTCTCACTCATATATATTTGCATGCTTTCCTCAGTTACACATATCCCCATGTCACTATCACTTTGCACATACCCTTTTCCCACTTATGTATATTCACATTTCTCATACTTTGTATATACCATCATGCTTTGTATACGCTCCATACTTCATATACATACTTGCTAGATTTACTCTCCTTGCTTTACTCCCCTATCACATGTCGTTCATGTATATTCCCATAATCCACTGCAAGCTTAGTTGTAGTATTTCTCATCTTAGTATACATAATACACTCAATAAAATACTAATTAAGACTCATGCATTTTTCACCCTACGTCACATGAACATTACATTTTGACCAAAATTTATCCCGCACTTTGGGGTCACTTCGTGATAGATGCTAGTCCTGTGGGGCGCGGTTAACCTAAATGATATGATTCCTACCTTCCAATATCCTAGTACCTTCGATGTATATTAAACAATTCCTCTGCATAATACCACTTGAACGAACTCACGACAGGAGGTATATAGCATGTAACTCGTTCATGTACATTAAGTAATTGAATCCGCTCTCACACGTACCGTCTCCATGAGTTATATCGTGAGGCAATTCACGTACACCCAGGTGTATCAAATGGTTTTTCAACACGTACTGATGAATAATTTCCCTTATAGGTAAGAGGTATATCATGGAAATCAAGACAAAGGGGGGAACCTTTCCACTAACCTACCAATGCATCAACCTCATATAGGCGTCTACCCTAGGACACTCATACTTAATTTTCTGGTTTCAACGCAAAAGTCTACCGAAATGTTGGGTCGTCTTGCCGCCTGAATTTTGCGCTATTTTCTCCCATTTTTAAAATAGGACCCTGTCCATAAGTTTGGAAACATATCAAATCGTGTCTTACATCTTTTCCCTGACTCGGATCATGTCCATCATTTCACTTACACCTTAGGCAGAACTTAATACAAGTGAAACCTAATAATAACCACTACACTGAGGAGTTTCCCTTTTTCCCTTTAATAAAAATACTGAAAAAAAATTTCTCCTTTTTCCTAAAAATACCCAAAGTATCCTTCATTAATAATAAAATTCTTCCCCTCTCATATGCGATCGCATATCTAGTTTTGTCTTGGCTCCCTATTGGCTCAGGTCCTCTATCAATCCACCTCGGAGCTCTACCGTCTCCTCTT
This sequence comes from Sambucus nigra, assembly GCA_949130495.1. Lineage (NCBI taxonomy): Eukaryota > Viridiplantae > Streptophyta > Magnoliopsida > Dipsacales > Adoxaceae > Sambucus > Sambucus nigra. Next base: position 21,689,475 of record OX422213.1, on the reverse strand, counting down.
CCACCTCCACAAAAGTTGAATAATCCTTTCTAAGACTCATCATAGAGAACCTTAATAAGAATGCCAATGTTAAGCGAAACCTGATGACAAGCCTCGCTCAGCTTAGCACCAAAATTAATAATCTCCAGGAAGATGTCCGAGAGATATAGCGAAATAGGGTTCAGACACCCAAGGTTCCTGATCCTAATATTAAATTCCCCGTGCCGTAGGTCCACAAGCACCAGAATAGATATTAGTTATAGAAGAGTATTAATAATTCCATCATATCCCACGTGTCCCACCTGCTAATGGGACACGACCAACTCAGTCTCCAATGTCAAACCTCGCCCAGGGGCTAACTTGATAATGCCTATTCCGGTTGATCCTAAAGAGGAAGAATTGAACACGGTCAAGTAAGACCTCATGTTTCCATCTAAGAATTTAATCCAGGTTACGATCTCAGGGAACTACGTGAATTACACCCACATGTCTCCCCACCATAAATCCCAGTTGTAAAAAAAGTTTAAGATACCATACATTGAAAAAAATTAAAGGTAGCGAACCTCCCACTGTACACCTTCATAGCTATCATCGTGCCATGACTTTACTCGAAGCGTTCGAAGAAATAATTGCATAAATGTTCCAACAGACCCTTAAGAGCGCACTCTCCTATGGTTCTTGTCATGTAAATAATCCCGAATTAAGAGGATTTATCTCGAGAATTCATGATCCAATACAAATACAATAAGGAGTTATAAGTCACTCTATAAGACCTTGAGCTACTCAAGAAAAATCCCGGGGACCAGTCAATAACTTTATTAGTAGGTGGAGAGAAAAGGCCGCTACCATGACAAATCGACCTTCTGAGGAAGAACAAGTGAGCATTGTGAAGAATAATTTCCTACTGCATATTCAAACCTCTAAGAGAAGCCACTACTACCCTCATTTAAGATCCTTTTGGGAAACATGGATCGATATCGAAGAAGGTGTTATAAATCAAAAAGCTGAGTCTGAGCCGAAGAGTCCAACATAGCAGTTTATTCGTCATAAGTATAACAAGCCATCTAACACTACTGTCTCAACCATCAATAACATTTCTGAGTCTGCTACACCATGGGCACCTGAAGATCATCCTATAATAGTAAAAAGGGAATACACTGAGCTCTATGCTCCCCTTTTAAAGATTTACTAAGCTCTCCTATCTCGAAACCTCATCAAGCCTTTGGAAACTTGCCTATCACCTAACCAAATCTATGGAACTTCAAACATGATGCTCATTGTGATTTTCATCAAACCGCCCGATACATCACTAACTAATGTTTCCACCTGAAGAACGTCACAGCAAAACCCATTGATAAGGGGGGAATTGATCCTTCTGTCAATCCTAAACCTAATACTACTCAAAACCCTCTACCAGCACACCGAACCGGTGTAAGAGCCATTCTTTTAGATGATAATCCAGATATTGATCCTTCAACTAGGGTTCGACTCATCAATATACCTTCTCTATCTGCCAATTCCCCTAAATCCCTTAAAATTTATACTTCTTTCATTCTGCACCTAGAAAATGCACCAGGCCGAGCCTTATCTCTCATGATAAGGGCCTGCATTACCATTCAAACCCTCTTAAAAATGGGGAGCATGGAGCTACCGATTATAGCTGGAACTACTACCAAGGACGACTTCAAAGAGGACTATTATGAAAGAATAAGTTATATAAGCACAAAATTTTGAGAATAGTCCCGGTAATCAGATGATTGGTTTGTATTAGCAAGGAAATTCTGCTTATACAGTATTGTGCAGGTCACCTCAATCTTGGACTTCTGCGGTGGCCCTTATGGGGAACCTCTAGAATGTCATTAATAAAAAAAGTATTTTTTATTTTATTTACTTTTTTTATAGGTAGACACCCTTCTACATTAGCCCATCGTGTAAAGTTTTTTTAGTTGGGTAGACTAAAAAAAGCTTTGTACGCCATAAATTCAATTTCAACAATTATATATACATATGTATATGTATATATATATATATATATATATATATATATATATATATATATATATATATATATATATATATATATATATATATATATATTTTTTTTTTTTTTTTTGAGGGACCCTAGGATCATTAAGTGCGGTATCCCTTTATCCGAGGTTTTTAATTCTTGAGAATCCACGCGTCAGTGTGGGAACTGTCATCTCATCATTTGGGAAAAAAGGTCATCACCTTTTTTGCCTCCCTGCACGTTTTCCCACTCTGATGTAAAAAACATAAGACCCTTTTCTTAAGCTCTTTCATCTTCTTCAAAAAATCTCATAGGGTCTTTGGATTTGTAGTGAGAGAAAGTGAGAGCAAAGAAATTTAAAATACCATAGCTTCTCATCTTTTTGTTCTAGCTTTTCGACGCTTCATTAATGGCTTTTAATCCATCAAATACTTCTTCAGGTGTGAAAACCCCCCTTGTTCCCATTGTTTTTGGTTAACACCAGCATTTATTATCATTTCTCCTCAGCTACCATCAATGGGTCTTTCTCCTGCTTACGTCGTCTTTTCTTACTGTTGGTAGTGAAGAACAATTTTTTTTTTTTTTTACAAACTCTTCATTGGGCGTTTCAGTGCCGACACCCATCAGTAGGAGGTCCTTATTTTCGTTGGCTTCCTTTTGCCTTGCGTCAGATCTCACAAATCTTTCATCAAAATTGGTAGGACCACAGGTTGCAACAATGAGTTCCGGCGCAAACGAGGGTGTGTTCGTAGGTTTATGAGTTGCTGGTTTCTCGATCATTCAAAGTGAAACTCCATTAGTAGCTTTCGGTCTTCTATCTGGAAGTGACATCACCGAGGGCCTTCTTCGAGACCCCTCCCATATTGGGGATTTTTCACCAACGTCATCTTTTATTCAAAACTTGGGTTTTATTGCAGACAAAGGTCCCTCGCCTATTATTGTTCCCTTGGGGAGCGCGCCGTCAACCCTAGGTGTCTCGCGACCCTCTTTATTATTGGGTTCCTAGTCGACGACCAGTGTTTGTAAGGGTTTCTCTACACCTCTCGTTTCTTCAGGTTTTGTGGATTTCGAGGATTCCTCGTTGTTGCCGTTCCCGTCTCTGGGTTCCTCGTTAAGCAGTATTTTGGTAGAGGGGTCTCGCTAACATGACCTCCCCTTGATGGTGGATTTTTTTCAAGGTTCCTCGAGCGTTGAGCTTAAAAATGAGGGTCTCACGCCAAATCAACCATTTAAGGATGGGGGTGTCTCGGTGGTTGCGACTATTATTAGGGGTTCCTCGCCATTTGGTTCTTCTGCCCCGGGTGTCTCGACCAGGGGGTTTTTGTTTGGAGAGAAGGGTATCTCATCTAATCCGGGCGTGACTTTGGATTTTTCAATTGAGATGGCTGCTGATAAGAGCTCGACGTGAGTGGTCCCCACATCCGAGGGTTCCTTGCAAATGACTTTGGATTTTTCAGAAATGGGGGTCTCAACCTGTGACAGCATGGTGGTCTCTCGTCAGCGGCTGGGGGTCTCGCGGTCTGTCATCATGTCTATGGGTCCCTCATCAGAAGTTGGGGGTCTCGACGTCGACTGGTGATTTCTTGCGTGGTGACGCAGATGTTGTTGATGCTCCTGGAGTTTCTTCGCGACATGTGTTATTTACTAAATTTTTTTGCGAGACACCTTTTGTATTATGGGCTCCTTGCCGGAAGCGTCATTGGAACTTGGCGTTTTGAGTGAGGGTGTCTCGACCCCTATTATGTTGAAAGGGGGGTCTCGACATCTGTTGAAATTGGTAGTAATTCCTCACGCTCTATTCTGGGGATGGAGGGTCCCTCACCGAATCAAGTGTTGGTTGCTGGGGGGTCTCAGCCCCCCGCGTTGTCCACGGTTCCTCGACTTATCAACTATTGGCAGCTGGGGGTTTCTCGACATCTTGTTACGTCGAGGGTTTCGCGACCCAGGGTGTCTCGATCCCTTGCGGAGTCGAGGGTTCCACAACCGAGGGTGTCTCGACCTCTTGTGGCGTCGAGGGTTCCACTTCCTTTTTTTGCGTCAGGGATACCCAGGATCCATTACTCGAGGTCTCTACCAGGACGAGTTCTTTTCTTGAGCCAATGACTCTTGGTAGTTCATCAGCTACATCATCCTCTTCTCAGGCATGGAAGGACTATATGCGTATTCGCCAAGGGCGAGATTTTGGTATTTATCGTCGTGCTCCTTTTTTTGGTCCTGCCGACAACTTCATGGTTTTACTTTTCGAATTTGGGGAAAAATTTTCTGACACAGTTCTCGAGCGCTCTCATGTGGGGTTAAGTGAGTCTACTGATCTCCCTACCATTTCTCCGGACTCCATTCTCCAAGTTCGAGTCGACCGCGGTGACTTCCCTTATTCCAATGTTGAAGCTAAAGCCACGGGGGGTCCCACGGAGGAGTGGGCTAGCTGGGTTGACTATGTTCTGAGCATTCCTGATTATGTGGCTATTCTTAGGGAAGTGGGTATTTTTACCGTCGTTAGTAGCCTGAAGTCCTGCACAGTATCTAAACATATTTCTTCGCTCAATCTTTTAGTGTCTCGGTGGAGTATGGAGTCTCACACATTTTTCATAGGCTAGGGCGAATTTACCATCACCCTAGAGGATGTATGTGAATTGTACGCTCTTCCTTTCTTTGGTCAACAGGTCTTTTCTGATGACTGCGAGGATTCTTTAGAGCAGGAGATGGTGGGGGAGCTACGATCATCTCTCGAAGAGTGCTCGAAGTATGTGGCTATAAATATAACTGGTCATTCCAAGCATTCCTTTGCCAAGTGGCAAAGATACTGGTTCAGAGATTTTGAGCAGTTGCAGAAGGGGGAGACTTCACGTGCAGCCCTCAGAACCCAATATGGTCCTAAGCTCCACTCTCCTTTACATTTAGCCACCTTCTTGGTTACATTTTTTACTCGGTTCCTTCTGCCAGGTAAGCCTGAAGATTATCCTCGCGAACTTCTTTTTAGATTAGCTGTATGGCTGTCTCGCGGCAGGTCGATACCTATGGCCGCCTTGACTTTGGGTTCTCTTTACTCTTGGATGGACCGAGTACACATAGATGTAGAGAGGTCTTGCGATCGGTATGGTGTTGCTAATTATGCAAATGCCACTTTCTTAATGGCCTTTTTATTTGAGCATTTCCCCCCACTTTACTTCCGGGGCTCATGCTTGTCATAGCGATGCTGCGAGACTTCTCCATTGGCACAAGAAAATTCTAAAAAAATCTTTGGGAATATTGATTGATGATATTGAGGAGTTTGAGTTTTGACCTTATGCCAGGCGCCCTGGGGGCACCTTCAGCTGACTTTCTTTCCCTGGCGATGGCGGGACTTTCTATTGCCCTTCAGCTGTGGGGCCTGTTCCTACCTATCCTCATATTAATGTGGTGACGATGTTCTTACCATGCCACCTCCCTTTTTGGACCGAGTTAGGTCCGCGTGCTGAGTTCTATCATTCCGAGAGGGCAAGGCAACAGTTTGGCTATGATCAAGGCATTCACGTCCCTCCTCTGCCTTCCTACAGCGATCCTTTTGAGGCATTTTCAGAGGCGTGCACTAACTTCTCTCTCCGGGGATTGTTCCATAGAGTCAGCGATCTAGGGGGCCTCTACGTGCCTCCCAACGACTATCATCCTTTGTTTACTTCATCTTGGTTCCTTCTTTGGCAGCGGCACGTCCGCCTTATCCAAAAATGTGTAGTTGGTCCCCCTCACGAGACCAACCCAGTAAAATATATCAAAGCCCAGTTTTTGGTCAAGCGGACGCAGAAAGATCCTTGGTTTCTCAGCACTACCTCCACACCACCCTTGGAGCAGGCCATTCCCATCTTAATGAAGCCTCTCCTTGACCAGTCACTTCAGCCTCTGCTGACTGAGCTTCCCCCTGTGAAGTCTATAAGACAATCAAAAAGCAGAGGGAAAGCGAGCACCTCTACCACGAGCAAAAGGAAACACCCTGACACGAATGTATCTAATTTTGTTCCTGCTACTACCGCTTCTCCTCCCCCTTCTCTTGTGAGGACCCAGGTTGCAAAGAAGAAGAAGGGAAATGGTGCTGGCATGGCTGCTTCCTCTACGGTGGATCAAGAGTCCGACACTGGCGATCTTGGGGTGGAGGAGGCCTCCCAAGTAACGAAAGAGAGAGGTTACTCCTCACCGAGCCTTGCTTCCCAAGAGGCGTGGGTCGCGTCTAATCCCATTGTAGAAGGTACTATATCACGACATTCTTTACTTAGTGGAACTAGTTCTCTCGGAGTTTCACCCCCTGGATCTCCCTCCCCTTCATTGGAAGAGGAACTAGTTGATTATGGAATCACCCCCTCCTATGACGACCATAGTTCTTCTTCGGGTGATATGGGCGGCATGGGTTTCCATAGCGGAAGCACTACTGACACTTATGCTTTGTTATCAGTCTCTATAGAGTCTTCTAGTGATGATGAGGCATCCCATTCTCCTGGGGGAGTTAGCCCCACCCATCTCCCTTATGGACAGGCCACGCGCCCTGCTGCTGTAAGTGTTCCCCTCTGTTGATTTTTTTTTTATGCATATGATTTTCTTTCTTCCCCCTCATTATTTTTTTATTTATTAATGAAAGTATTCTGTCATATTTTGCAAGTCATTTCCATGGAGGCAAGTAGTTCTCCTCTTCCCCCACTACGACTGACGCCCTTTCAGCGGGAGAGGAACTCCATGCTCGTTTCTTCCCGAGGCCCTTTTATAGAGGTTTGCTATCTCCTTAATTCTTTTACCATCTGACATAATTTGTTAATCTTCCAATTAAATCTTGGTTGTGTACGCTGTCATTTCCCTGCAGCTTTCATCTGTGCACCTTACCGGCACCAGGACCACTTTCGTGACTTCTCCTTCTGCTTAGGTATGCCTCGTCATTCTCAAAACTTTCATTGTGCCCTTTTCCTATTTACTTCTTCCTTTTATTTACCCATTTACAATGTGTAGAGGGTTGTGCCTTCTGGTGTCGTCACCTCATCTTCTCTTATTTCGGCGGTGGGCACTTCTACAGCTGAGCCCCTGGGCACCTCTTCATCTAAGGTATGTATTTTTACTTTTGAATATTTGTTTCCTTTCAGTAGCGAGTCCTAATGGATTTTGGATTTTCTTCTCAGGGAGGGACTCTTCCCTTTCCTGACGTTATTATCCCGGGTTTATCCTCTTCGGGGAGGATTTCTATCTCTCGGGTCCGCATATCTATGGACGGTAGACCCTTGGTTCAGGCAATTTCTCGTGGCCCAATATTTACTGTGGCTTCACCTAGTGAGCCCACACTTCAGGTCAGGCCTTTCCATTAGAGCATGGAATCTCTTTTTCCTCGAACATGTGATGAATAACATATTTTCATTCTTCGCAGGCTATCAGCACAACCTCTACTGCACCGACTGTCCTTTTTCGCTCTTCCCCTCTGGATGGGGCTCACGTACTTTCCTATTTTCTTAGTTATATATTTCTTTTCTATCCAACCTATACTTATCGTAGCCCTCTTTCACTTTGTTGCAGTTATCTTTTGGTGCTATTTCGAGTGTGGCTCCTGCTATTGTCTCATCAGCAGCCCCTATGTATGGGTTAACTTGCCCTTTTATCGCGCCCCTTCAGGTAACTATCTCTGTTGTTCCTTTGAGGAATTTCCCTCTCCCTCTTTTTAATTGAGGTATCTGTCATTCATGAGGTAGGTGATTTATTACCTCTTGCCCTTTCTTGTCATTCGTAGCCTCGCCCACCCATTGCAGCTGTCGTCGTGTAATAACCCTCTTTTCTGATAGCCTATTTTATATTTATTTACTATGTGTAGTAATTAATTATAAATTAATGGATGTTGAGTAAATATTAATTTAATATGGAAAAGGTTAATATTTACTAAAATGTTGTATGATTACCTGATGAGTAGGTAAAAATATCCATGAGGTGATTTATAGCGTCATAAGATATAAAAAGGACAATTTGGTTTAATATGAAACCGGAAGTAAAATGAGTTATAAAATTTCCAAATGATAATTTGGAGGGTGTAGTTAGTCCCGGTAGGTGTGAGACAGTCAAAATAAGTGCCATATTGTATTTTGGCATTTTGGGCACTTTTGACTGGGTATAGCATAAATGTGTAGTTGCGATTTATTATATCGCGTATTGGTCATTTAAGTGGACAATTCTAGACTTAAGGCCCGATTAAGTCTTGCTAACCTTATTATTTTTCCCTCATTTCTCTTTAAACCCAATTGAGCCCTAGAGAGAGTAGAGAGAGAGGAAGAGAACTTTGGAGAAAAGAGAGATTCAAGCTTGGATTGTTGCTCTCATCCTCATCAAATCTGATCCTTGCAAGTTTGAGGCAAGTAATCTACTTGCAATTACGTGATTTAAGGAGAATAATTAGTTTTGATAGTATTGAATTGTTATGGTTTAATCATTTTAGGGTTTTGTTAGATTTTTGGGTATTAACCCTTGGAAATTGATTTGGATGATAAATGTAGTTGATGATGGTAGATAGATATACTTAGGGTGTAGTAATTGCAGCAAAATGATTTGAGTTTGGTTGGTTTTGGGTTTGGGAGAAATTTGGAGTTTAGAACTCCATAGCCAAACTTGGCTATTCCGCAGGGGCGAATCGATTCGTCCCCTTGGGCGAATCGATTCGTATAGATGCAGTTATCCGAATCGATTCGGGTTAAGGCCGAATCGATTAGGCAATTGCAGAAACTAAATTTTGTTGTCCGAACCGATTCGCTTTCAGAGCGAATATATTTGCTAGGGCGAATCGATTCGGTTCCAGGAGTTTTGTGTCATTCTTACTTTTTAATTTTATTCTTTTTCTTTAAGTTTAGGACCTAGAAACCTTCTTAAATGAAGTAAAGCTTAGAGTCCTAGAGTATTAGTTGAGTTTGGTCGTTACCCTAGACTAGAAATGGGTTCATCTGGGGTTTATTCCGGGGAGGTTTAAAGTAATGTTAAGGCATTACTTCTTCTATTTAATTTGTTGAAGTTAGGAGTTTGAAAGCCCATGCTTGGAGACTTTAGGGGCTTATTGAGATTATATGAATTTTGGGGATTCGTAGAATCATAGCGATCATTAGGAGATTTAGTCTGGACTTGAAATTTGAGGAATATCAACAATAATATTCGATGATGATGGGTTCGCAGAAGTGAACCAAATTAGTAAAGGTATTAGGTTCGAATAATATGAACCAAATTGTTTAATAGTTATGGGTTCGAATAAATAAACCTAAAACATGGATAATGGAAATGGAATTGGTAAATGAGAATTGAATATGAAAATGAGATTGAAAAATGTAAATAATCATTTACTCAATCATGAAATGGAAATTAATAAAATATGGTTGAACACACCTCTCTAAATGACATCATAAGGGAAGTTCGCTCGTGAGGTGAAGCCCCCTGGCAAATTAACGCAGGGTGGATATAGTCCTAGGCCATGTGAGCGTTTGTTATATATATATTTTCTGCGATGGGTAGGAGATTCCAGGTGTGGTCTTGACTATCCCGCAGGCAAATGGCCGCTTCCCGACGTATTGCGATAGGTGCCCAGGTTGTCTTATGTTAGGCCCTGGAAGATGATGGTCATTTAGGGGCGTGCACAGTGGGGAAACCCGGACGGGCGGTCTTAGAATCGTTATATGTATATGAATATAACTATATTTTCATCAAGTGGGACTTGATGGTTGTTAAACGCCACAAAGAGCGTATGATAAATGCCATAAAGAGCATGGTTACGTGCCATAAAGAGCACGGGAATGATATATGTGCCATAAAGAGGACTTGATGTAAATGATATTCCTATTAAGGAATGGAAAGATAAAAGTGGGAAGTTTTAATTAATGAAAGGAAATTATAACTTCTTGATTAAACCGAACAAATGGTTTTATTCCTAATAAGGAATGTAAGAAGGAAATGGAAATTGTATTAATGAGTAAAGGTTTTAAATTAAAGTGCTTTACTTTTAAATTCTTATTTGTAATTGTAGATAGCATGCCATATTATCATCCATGCCATTCATGCATAACTGTTCATACCTACCATGCTTTTTATTCTTCTGGTGATCATATAAAACCCGGCCCTGAATTCCTTGTTGTGTATATGATTGTATCCGCTCAGGTGCTCCACCGCAAGGACGACCGATTTGACTTTCCCAATTTCCTTCACTTTTGACGAGCTGTAAGATTTTGCGGGTTATTACAGGATGTTGTTTTAGACGCCTTCACCTTTGTATTCTAGATATGATCGGGTCTTTTCCCTCGGGCGTGTGGCCCAAACATTTGTATATGACTAATGAATGTATTATATACGATATTAAATGGTTGTTCGGTGTTCTATGTGGCTGTGGACCGACAGCTTATTCGGTCCATTTGTATACATTCATTTTAGTTGTATTATATATTTTTTGTGGAATTCCACTTGCTTATCAGATTGGGTTGTTTAAATTTAATTTTCATCACTGCATTTTAAAAATTTTACACTTTTTGGCAACCCGTTTCCTGATTTATTGGGTGGTTTTCCCGTATACTCAGTTTTTATTGTTGATGCTGAGAATGATATCCATCCATGATTCCTGTTACGTTTGAGTATCGGGCTGGCCACCCCTTATCTCGGATCGCGGGTTGTCACACGTCACTGAGGTTGTTCTTTAGGAAGCACCTGAGCTTGAGGTAGCCTCTTTAGGAGCACTCATTACTGAGGTAGCCCCTTTAAGAGCACCCCCTGCAACTACCGTCTTTTAGGTATCTCTTTTAGGAGCACCCGAGATTGAGGCCACCTCTTCAGAAGCACTGGTCGCTGAGACAGCCCCTTCAGGAGCATCGACCAGTGCGGCGGCCCTTATGGGAGCCCCTGCCCCTCCTCTTTTGACCGTTATGGAGAGCGTTATTTAGGTACAGTGTATAAGGGTATCTACTTCCCTCATGTCATTCTTATGTCTTTATTATTTTGTTTATATTGTACAAGCATTCCCATCTTCACTTTTGTTGCATTGTCTCTAGGTGAGCGAGGTCGCTCCGATGACTATGGAGCCTGATGAAGTTGCTTCGATATTTGTGGAGTCTGAGAGTGGGATGGCTGCGAGAGATGTATTAAACTAGCATACTCCCTCTTTTTACTATTTCCCTTCTTTTCTTCTTGCGTATATTGTGCAAGCGTTCTCATTTCACCTTTGTCTCATTGTTTCCAGGTGCCTGAGAGTACTCCGATGACCGTGGAGACTAGCGGTGGGGCCACTGCGAGAGAGGTATTAAGCTAGCATACCCCCTCTTTTACTATTCCCCTATTTTGTTCTTGCGTATGCTGTGCAAGCGTTCCCATTTCACCCTTGTCTCATTAT